>OX392529.1:16438975-17726771 GCA_947623455.1 Mimachlamys varia
CACAAATAACCAGCCAAAAAGTAGGTTCTCCATCATCAAACAGGTACCACTTTATGTTGACACTAACGATTAGAGACAAAATCTTTAATTTTAACATCTTTTTGTTGAGCTAAACTTAAAAGTTTAGGTCAGAGTTCTTTATCACAACAACAATTTACACTTGAAGATGTAAGTCACCTGACTGTATCATTCAGCTATAAACAAGGTTCTTCATGTTGTATATGTTTAATCAAGAAATTAAAAACAAATTAAAATGCCATTTAGAAAAGAAAGTGATTTTTACATTGAGCTGTTGTTTATGTGGTTGAACCAAGACTGCATACGTGTACTTTAAGTTATATGATTGGATATATTAATTCAATGTAGGGTAACTCAAATACAGATGTTAAACTGTAGGTTATATGATTATAAGTTTTGTTTTAAAATTGATTTATAAGCAGTCCTTTTATTGCTCTTTTTGTTTTGTTTGTTTACTTGTTTGTTTTTCTTTTTTTCTGAGAGAAATATTGTGTTGACATTTTGAAAATAAGAATGGTGTAAAATGACTGGTAGCTTGATTACAGTGACTGGAGTATTCCATCCTGATATTTATTGTACACCGTGTAGGGTTGGTTTACAGTCTGTTGGCCCCTGTTCAGTCTGATTAAGACAATTTAGTCCCTATAGTATCTTGATAAAGAAGATAATCGGTTTATGTGTCTAGAAAAGAATAATTCCACTGGAGTCTTGTTTGTGTGATATTTTTCTGTTGGTTGGTTCCTACTGAGTCTCTGGTAAATTGGTCCAAATGTTTCCTGGTTAGACAAATTGGAACAAGTGAAGCCAGGTTTAGACATATTGGTCCAAGTGATGCTTGGTTAGACAAATTGTCCAAGTGATGCTTGGTTAGACAGATTGTCCAAGTGATGCCAGGTTTAGAGTCCGATTGGTCCAAGTGCAGTATGCGAAAGTAACGATAGACCAATAGACCGAGGCCACAGGAAAACCTGTCGGTCTATGCAAAATGCTAGTATGGTAGACCTGATGTCTAAGCAATTTAATTGCTCATGAATGTCGAAAAGTATCAAAACTCTTTGAATAAATCATATCAATTGCATTTGCATGTTGTTCATTTCCTGGTTTGTTTGGCTGAATTTGTCGTTGCAAATAAATTCTTATTCACACATTGAAGTAGGGGAGATCACTCTGTTTTAAGCGGTTCATCGACACTGATGGAAAAATTCAGTGTACAGAATTTTTGTTTGGTCTATGCAATTTGAAATGTTCATAGACCTGTTGTCTATGGGACTTCATGAATTACTTTTGCACACTGCAAGTGATGCAGGTTTAGACAGATTGGTCCAAGTGATGCCTGGTTTAGACAGATTGGTCCAAGTGATGCCAGGTTTAGACAAATTGGTCCAAGTGATGCCTGGTTTAGACAGATTGGTCCAAGTGATGCCAGGTTTAGACAGATTGGTCCAAGTGATGCCTGGTTTAGACAGATTGGTCCAAGTGATGCTTGGTTTAGACAGATTGGTCCAAGTGATGCCTGGTTAAGACAGATTGGTCCAAGTGATGCCAGGTTAAGACAGATTGGTCCAAGTGATGTCTAGTTTAGACAAATTGGTCCAAGTGATGCCTGGTTTAGACAGATTGGTCCAAGTGATGCCAGGTTTAGACAGATTGGTCTAAGTGATGCCAGGTTTAGACAGATTGGTCCAAGTGATGCCAGGTTAAGACAGATTGGTCCAAGTGATGTCTAGTTTAGACAGATTGGTCTAAGTGATGCCAGGTTTAGACAGATTGGTCCAAGTGATGCCAGGTTTAGACAGATTGGTCCAAGTGATGCCTGGTTTAGACAGATTGGTCCAAGTGATGCCAGGTTAAGACAGATTGGTCCAAATGATGCCTGGTTCAGACAGATTGGTCCAAGTGATGCCAGGTTTAGACAGATTGGTCCAAATGATGCCTGGTTAGACAGATTGGTCCAAATGATGCCTGGTTTAGACAGATTGGTCCAAGTGATGCCTGGTTTGACAAATTGTCCAAGTGATGCCTGGTTCCAAATGATGCCTGGTTAGACAGATTGGTCGACGGGGAGAACTGACAATCCTTATGAAGTCCGGTTTAAACAGATTGGTCTCCTGTAACAATATGAAAACACAATATGTAGAATCTTGGCAACCCTTTTCAATGTGATGTAGTCAGTTGACATCTATGTACTTTGGTTTAGACTGGTGGTCCCTTTAACATTTGGTAATGACAATGTGGATTTTTTGGAAGCTAATTAAGACAAGTTGTCACAAAAAAAGTAGGACACCTCTATAGGACACTTGTCTATAAAGGACAGACTCTGCAGATCAACTCAGTCCCATGTACTACACAGTTTACCTCTGTATAAAGGACACCTGTCTATAAAGGACATTTTGCTTTGTCCCTTGGGTGTCCTTTATAGACAGGTTTAACTGTAACTTAATGTCATATGTTGTGTGTATGAAGGAATTATACGCTATGGTTGTAACTCGCAACAGGTGATCATTTTTGTAACATTATACTGGTGGTAAATGTACATGTTTGCTGGTCTTGTTTTACATCCACCTTGATATACATGTACGTACCTATGTTTATGGTAGGTTAACTATCAAACCACCTGTATAGAAGGTCAACCTTCCCTAGGTTTTGTCACAGGTATAACTCGGCGAGATTGAGATTTTTTATGTTATCTTGTATTTCTATGTTGACAATTTCACTGTTTATTTAGGTATTTGTTTTATTGTTAGCCACAGTTTTTACTACCAGCTGAGAGAGGGAGGTTGTGCAACATTTTCCAGAAAATGGCAGTAGATATATAAACACATGTACAGTTGAACCTCTTTAAACTCGACGTGACAGTGGTAAAACTTCGAGTTAACAGAGTATTCAAGTTACACAAGTTTAAATGCTAATGTAAAGTTTGGCTGGACCGATAAAATACTTCAAATTAAACGGGGTCTTCGAGTTATACGAGTTCAAGATAACAATTTTATACTGCCATTTATCACTGTAAACAGAAAGATGTTAAAACTAATGTCATGTGACCTGAGTGTATTCAGGTAACAAAAGATACTTCACACCTGGTGTATCACGTTTCGGTCAGTACTTTGTAGGAGATTAATGGTTCAGCTGCTGCAATATAGAGTTAGTAGTCATGGTGGCTGTGTTTGTTTACATCATGTTAATATTTTCTTGCTTTTAATTTTGTTATCTGTGATATCGAAGCTGGACCAGTATGTTTCTTTTGTTGCACATGTATCAGTATGTATAAGATCTACATCTCCGTTTTCCTTTCTTAAGCTGAAGTTTTGAAAAATATTTAGCATATTTCCTTTTCTGAAAAAGAAATGGTTGGCATATGGTTTTTACTTAGTAAAATGTGTATTTTCTTTTTGGAACTGTAATTGATTTTTTTCAAAATCTTTTGTCTCATTATGTAAGCTTTTATAAAGCAATGTAAAGGTACACGGACAGTTATTTCACATACATCAGGGCTATATCCTTTCCTTATTTTAACATGTTTATTTTTGTTCAGAATATGAATTTTTTTATCATGAAAAATTGAAAGTACAACTTGAATGTAGACAGATGACAATACATATTATATCTAGTCTTAAAACTGATATTTAGAACACCATTTCGATTCTTTAAAAATTTAAAAACTTTTATCGTTATGTGGTATATATACTGTTATATACGTTTTTGTGTTTTTGTTATAAGCTCAATCATAATCCATTTGTCAAAGTCACTGATGCAAACTTGTTTATTGATTTTGTACATTTATTATCATGGCCAGGAACATCATAATGTTATGTGCTGTGTTGGAACCCTATGGGTATTTAAGAGAGAAGAGTTGTTATTTATGTAAGTTTAGAAGGCTAGACATAGTTGTAAATTATTGTCACAGTTAATGTTATTATGTAAATGGGTAGTCACAGTATGTGTTCAATGTTCTAGCCATGTTAAAGGCCCAATATATGTAACTTCAGGGATTTTTTTGGATTCTGAAAAATTATGAAAAAAATCCAGTTGCAAAAATAAGTCTAAAACGAAGTAAACCTGAGCGGTAACTAACAACAAACCTTTGACAAAAAAATCTAAAGAATAGAAAATCATTCAGGTGTGGCCCACTTCAACAACAAGCCGAAGGTAGAAGACAGCTCAAAATGGACTCTTGTTTACAAATGCTGTTTCAACTGCTGCTGTACCGGTAACTGCTTTAGAATTCATTTTGAATATTGCTGATAGCAGTTAATCTTAACTAAATCTATAAATATTTTAAGTTGTTAGGCTTGGTTTTTGCTTCAAGTTTTGCCGAAAGTTACGAATATTGGGCCCTTAAGGGTGTATGTAACACTATGTGTAAAATATGATTGTAAATATATGAATAGCCAGGGACGTATATGTGTCTCACATATACGTCCCTGGAATAGCTTAGTTTGAAGTACAATCATGTTCTAGCCATGCTAAGGGTGTATGTAACTTTGCAATGAAATGAATCTCCATGGTAAAAGAGTTCCGCTCCAAGATTACCAATAATTATGAATGAAAATTTGAAGGAATGAAACACTTAATATTGGAAACCTTACTTATTAGGAGACAAATAACACAAGTCATGTGTATATTAGCATACCTGGTACTAGGTCTGCAGTATAACCATATCTTGCCTATATAACACCAGACTTTATGTATATTGTTTTAACACTGTTTTGGATATTAATACAAAATAATGTATTATATATGAAGGGTTTCTTTATTAGAAATATCTGTATACAAAATACGTCTGGTGACTTAGGGTAATTGTTGTATGGCCTAAGTCTGTATATGAGACCATATCATTATCAGGGTTTTGAAGATTTAGTGGAGAGCTATAGAACTGTTCTGTATCACTGATACTGATCTATTGAACTTAACCTGAAGTATAATGAAACAGGTGTTTGTTCATATTCAGCTGTTGTACCTGTTAGAGTACCTAGAACAAGCACACCTGTTCAACTGTATTGTCCTGTTGATGATGTTGTATGTTTCTGTTGTTACCCTGTGTTGTCAGTGGATGGTAGACTGATAGCATTTTTCTGTTGATATTTCACCCTCACAAAATCCATTACCAGTATACATGTTGTTTGAGTAAATGAGCAGTTCGAGTAAATGAGCAGGTGCTTGAATCCATTGGCTCATCATGCTGTGAAACATACTTGAGCAAAACATTTTTTACAGTAGTGCGTGCTACTCTAGGATGTCCTATTAATTGATTCAAGTATGTTGGAGTGAATGAGGCAAAATCATGATAAATTTTCATTGATGCAGATTCTGTATTGTAATGTCAAAAAAGTTAAAAAAAAAAATAATGAATTTGTGCAACGTCACTTCCCAATGTGAAAATATCATCAACATCATGATTGTGTACTTGTGTTAAACAAAAGAATTCAGGCATCTACTTATCCATTAGCTTTATTGTCTCCACAGAACTTGTTTCACAATTGTATTAAATTTGTTTCTTATGAGACTACCATAAAATTGGGGTTTTTTCCAGTAAATTTTTCATGCCATTACATTTAACTTCATACAAGAGGACCAATTCTATTTGTGATTGATATACTGTAAAATTTTTAATTTTCATGGAATGGAAATTATATCTTCGCATTAGTAGCGATACAAAGACATGATGGGATAAATATATGGACTGTATGATATACCATATGAATATGTTCTATTGCCAATTCCAGTAATCTCTCAGAGCGTGATCACTTTAAAGGCCCAATATACGTAACTTCAGGACATTTTTCGGGATTTTGAAGAATTATGGAAAAAACTCCAGTTGATAGCCATGCAAAAATAAGTCTAAAATGGAGTAAACCTGAGCGGTAACTAAAATGAAACTCTTGACAGAAAAATCCAAAGAATTGAAAATAACTCAGGTGTGGCCTACTTCAACAACATGCCGAGGTAGAAGACAGTTCAAACTGAGACGTGTGTTTACAAATACCGAGTTTCAACTGCTGCTGTACCGGTAACCGCGTAAAAATTCATCTTGAATAATGCTGATATCAGTTAATCTTAACTAAATCTGCTGGATTTTTGCCGAAGGTTACGTTTATTGGGCCTTTAAAGAATTATTACATGTGTATATCTCACTTCTCTACAGAACATATTAAGTAAATGAAAAGGGTGCGGATTGAACAAATACTTGATAGGAATATTGTTTTAAAAAGGCCAGTGGCGGAAATTTCCAGGGTCAAAAATACAAAGATTTACAGGATATGATCACAACATCCATATAGCCAGTTATATTTTTATAGCTTAAGAACTAAGATACATGTACACTTGTAGATCAATGCTATTATTGAGCCGTTATATATATATCGCTACGCAGATGCTGGCATATCTGATTTTTGATTCTGAAGTTTTTACTGGTGTATGTGACTACAGTTATATATATATCGCTACGCAGATGCTGGCATATCTGATTTTTGATTCTGAAGTTTTTACTGTTGTATGTGACTACAGTAGCCATACCTTTGTTATGTGTCATAACGCTTTGTTGTTGGGAACTATCCTTAATGTGTTATAGTTATATATGTGACCAAGTGCAATAAAGGGAGATAAATAAGATTGTCTTCAGCCTTAGTTATTAAGTTTGATATGAGTTTAATGTCAAGTAACGTTCACTTAACTCACTGACCCTGAACACACATTTGAACTCTTCTGATTCAAAAGTTGGAATGGTTCATTGTGAAATTTCAGGGATGATTCATGGTTAAATACACTTTCTTCATGCAATATATATACTGGTACATGTAATTTAAAAAGCAAAATTCACAAAATCCATTACCAGTATACATGTTGTTTGAGTAAATGAGCAGTTCGAGTAAATGAGCAGGTGCTTGAATCCATTGGCTCATCATGCTGTGAAACATACTTGAGCAAAACATTTTTTACAGTAGTGCGTGCTACTCTAGGATGTCCTATTAATTGATTCAAGTATGTTGGAGTGAATGAGGCAAAATCATGATAAATTTTCATTGATGCAGATTCTGTATTGTAATGTCAAAAAAGTTAAAAAAAAAAATAATGAATTTGTGCAACGTCACTTCCCAATGTGAAAATATCATCAACATCATGATTGTGTACTTGTGTTAAACAAAAGAATTCAGGCATCTACTTATCCATTAGCTTTATTGTCTCCACAGAACTTGTTTCACAATTGTATTAAATTTGTTTCTTATGAGACTACCATAAAATTGGGGTTTTTTCCAGTAAATTTTTCATGCCATTACATTTAACTTCATACAAGAGGACCAATTCTATTTGTGATTGATATACTGTAAAATTTTTAATTTTCATGGAATGGAAATTATATCTTCGCATTAGTAGCGATACAAAGACATGATGGGATAAATATATGGACTGTATGATATACCATATGAATATGTTCTATTGCCAATTCCAGTAATCTCTCAGAGCGTGATCACTTTAAAGGCCCAATATACGTAACTTCAGGACATTTTTCGGGATTTTGAAGAATTATGGAAAAAACTCCAGTTGATAGCCATGCAAAAATAAGTCTAAAATGGAGTAAACCTGAGCGGTAACTAAAATGAAACTCTTGACAGAAAAATCCAAAGAATTGAAAATAACTCAGGTGTGGCCTACTTCAACAACATGCCGAGGTAGAAGACAGTTCAAACTGAGACGTGTGTTTACAAATACCGAGTTTCAACTGCTGCTGTACCGGTAACCGCGTAAAAATTCATCTTGAATAATGCTGATATCAGTTAATCTTAACTAAATCTGCTGGATTTTTGCCGAAGGTTACGTTTATTGGGCCTTTAAAGAATTATTACATGTGTATATCTCACTTCTCTACAGAACATATTAAGTAAATGAAAAGGGTGCGGATTGAACAAATACTTGATAGGAATATTGTTTTAAAAAGGCCAGTGGCGGAAATTTCCAGGGTCAAAAATACAAAGATTTACAGGATATGATCACAACATCCATATAGCCAGTTATATTTTTATAGCTTAAGAACTAAGATACATGTACACTTGTAGATCAATGCTATTATTGAGCCGTTATATATATATCGCTACGCAGATGCTGGCATATCTGATTTTTGATTCTGAAGTTTTTACTGGTGTATGTGACTACAGTTATATATATATCGCTACGCAGATGCTGGCATATCTGATTTTTGATTCTGAAGTTTTTACTGTTGTATGTGACTACAGTAGCCATACCTTTGTTATGTGTCATAACGCTTTGTTGTTGGGAACTATCCTTAATGTGTTATAGTTATATATGTGACCAAGTGCAATAAAGGGAGATAAATAAGATTGTCTTCAGCCTTAGTTATTAAGTTTGATATGAGTTTAATGTCAAGTAACGTTCACTTAACTCACTGACCCTGAACACACATTTGAACTCTTCTGATTCAAAAGTTGGAATGGTTCATTGTGAAATTTCAGGGATGATTCATGGTTAAATACACTTTCTTCATGCAATATATATACTGGTACATGTAATTTAAAAAGCCCCCCCCCCCCCCCCCTCCCCCCTTCGAGGTGTAACTTCATAAGCTATGACCAACATGGACAGCTCACTACTACTAAGCTGTACAATAAATATGACAATTTCAATTTTCTGATCATGAACTTTCCCGATCTTGATAGTAACATTCCTACTTCTCCAACCTATGGTATTTACATGTCACAGTTGATTCGCTATTCTAGGGCTTGCTCAGCTGAATATCGATATTTTCATGATATATGTCAGCTGCTGATTAACAAGCTTACAGCACAGGGATTTTAGAGAGGCAGATTGATGAAAACTATTAGCAAGTTTTATGGTTGCCATCTTGATCTAATCAAGAAATATTCTGTATCTTTGTGCGATACGAAGATGGACATTTTTGAGTTTGCTTATTAGTGTGATTACTTGTGATTGACAATGATGACTCGGTTCTCAGGACTTGATGTTTACTTGGATGAGACCAAAAAATTACATGGCGGGTGTCATCAATAAAGCATGTATGGTATGTGTATGAAGGTGGAAGTTTTTGATTACAATCATTAGTATGTATGCTTGTTGTGATTGAAAACTGTGCCTCAGTTCTCGCTTTAAGACTATGACATTTACATAGATCTGACCTAGATTTTCATGGCAGGTGTTGTCGATGAAGTAGAAGACGTTTACTCTTCCAGAACACCTGGTCTTGTTCTCTTACACTTTTTCCATGGGTCCCCATGTAAATTTTTCCTTTGTTCATATTTTAATTTGCTCCTGATTTGATCAATTTTGAGTTTTGCATGATTATTGTTTTGTTGACACTTTAGTTTTCTCTGATTTTATTTTACCTACAAGAACTCATGCTTTTCCTTTAAAGGCCCAATATACGTAACTTTCGGCAAAACTTGAAGAGAAAATCAAGCCTAATAACTTATTATATTCATAGATTTAGTTAAGATTAACTGCTATCAGCAATATTCAAGATGAATTATTTCGCGGTTACCGGTACAGCAGCAGTTGAAACACGCTATTTGTAAACACGCGTCCATTTCGAACCGTCTTCTACCTTCGGTTTGTTGTTGAAGTGGGCCCCACCTGAATTATTTTCAATTCTTTGGATTTTTTTGTCACGAGTTTCTTGTTAATTACCGCTCAGGTTTACTTCGTTTTAGGCTTATTTTTGCATGGTTATCAACTGGATTTGTTTTCAGAATTTTTCAGAATCACGAAAATTTTCCTGAAGTTACGTATATTGGGCCTTTAAACTGAAATACCTAACGTGATATTTGGCTGATGGAAGGAGCCGAACAAAGTTTGCAAAAAAAAAGAATTGGCTTCTCCAGAAATCACGAAAGGTTAAGAGACATATTTGGCTGTTAGCTTCCATGGAAGGAGTTGATCAAAGTTTGTGAACAAATTAGCTTTGACCTATTTTCAAGGTCACAGGGGTCAAATTATTCAAATGATTTCTGAAATTCTGAAACCTTCACGAAAGAAGCAAAGTTTTTGAGCAAAATTCTTGGACATACTTTCAACGTCACAGAGGTCAAATATATTTAAATCTTGACAGGTTCTTGAGAATGACTTAATCATAGGTTTTAGGCCACTTGAAGTTACAAGTGTGAGATTAATACCAGGCAAACAATGTAGGCCCATTGGGCCTCTTGTTTATTCTCATAACTTTGTCACTTTGATATGGACCTCTGTTTTCCCTCAGTAGTAACCTTACCTGGATTTGACCGGTAATATAAGGTCAGGTTAGGACTGGAGCTGGCGGGTACTTGTATCATCAGTGGAACGGATTTCATCCTTTTAAAGACCTGGGCCTGTATTCCTGAAATTTCTCTGCTCATGGATTGTATGGTTAAGCCTCATTTCATGGACCAGTTTTGAATCAAGAAAACAATTTCATTTTGTCAGTTATTTGGAGACATTAAATACACTAAATGCAGAATAGTTTTAACTCGCCTTCCTGAAGGGCAAATGAGCTTATACCATATTTTACTTCAGACAACTCCTCAATAACCAAAGGCTTAGGGTATCGATACTGTCCTTTAGCATGTTGGGATGAAAGCTAGACTACCAAGTTTGTTCAAATAAATGACCTAGACCTACTTTCAAGGTCAGTGGGTAAGAGGTCTAAATTCTTCAAACAACTCTTCCTCAATAACCAAAAGGCCCAGTGCACGTGTTACTGTAAACGCGCTAAGATGAAGGGTCACCAAGTTTGTTCAAATGAATGACCTTGAACACCTTTTGAAAGTGGTAAAAATCTTCTAAATTGTGTTCAGGGGAGTCCGAATGCTCAACATGACGACAGGTTGGATATCTTCTGTTTTCAGTCCAGATCAGTACGGTTTGTTGCTTAATCATCCCATAGTCTATTATGAGGTAAAAATCTCTTGCTAGAATAAAAGGATTTCATGTGTGTTCGTTAATGTCAATAATATTAATTCTGTACAGTACATAATTAAGGAGTCAAGATGTTTGTAATATTAGTAAATGAAACAAAGATATTATAAAATACAGACATTTTTTTATTAAAAAATGAGAAAAATATTTAGAGAACTAATGAAAATAGTCAACATGTCAATGAATATTATGGAATGTCATTCCTTCGGAACATATAAACCTACCTATACATATATCTACTATTTCTGAGATAAAAGCATCATCGAAAACAACATACACAATTCATTAGACTTTTTCTTAGAGACAAATTAAAATATCCACAACATGTCATAAAATCTATCTCCTATTTAGAATCTAATGATGGTACGCTTATATAGATCTCACAGGTCTAAAATCAAGGGTACAGTATGCCTAACTACCTATACACATTCTATAACCAATATATACTGCCTATGGTAATACCATAATTAAACATGTACATACAGACCATGACTCAAACATCAAGTTTATTTCTTACCCAGCATCACAGCACAATTTGTTGGAGGCAAAATCATTGGATTTAATGTTACCAATCTTTAAGTACCAGCACTTTACAACTCTACAAAACAGAAGTTACGAGTTCAAAATTGTGTTACACTTCTTTGATTTTCTGAAATGTGTTCAGAACAAAAATCACTAAGGTGATGGAATGATTCACAATGATGGAATGTTAACAATGAATAGTCTGAAAATTAAATCTCAAGCAACTGATGTAATGCAAAACATATTATGTATACATGTACCTAAGTAAAAAAAGAACAGCAAAGTGTGTCCTTGCTGTTAAAACATCTTGTAATAGAGATAAATGTAATGATCTCTTATTGAATTTCTTTACCTTGGTATACTGTTTTTCATTTCACAAACATTTACAATTTTTTAATACAAATATGTTACATATTTAATCAAAATTTTTAATTTGTATGGAACATTAATGAAACAGATTGCAGTATTTAGCAAATTTCTATTAAGCGGATACAGCAAAATCATCACAGAATTCAGACAATTTTCGACAGGAATTTACAGTATAACAAACTCAAGGAATGTTCCTAGGACAGTAGTATTCAGAAATGGGGGTGCAAACAGAATTTAATTCAATTATAGAGTTGTGTATAACAAATTGGCAAATACAAATATATAACTGTGATAAAATCGTTACATGTATGTACAGGGTTGTTGTTATGGCAATCTCATACAATTTGATTTTGGGTCACATATCATCTACTTTCACTTTATGATATATAAGCATTATCACCAAATTGAAATATGACAATCTGATATGGAGAGTAGTACAAAGCATGGAACACAATGAAAACCTAATTCGTAAGAAAATAGCAGCTCCTGCATTAGGAATTTAAGTACAATCATTATGGTACATTAAAATTTTGTATTTGATGCATGGCCAGTGCCAGATGTAGTTCTAAATTTAAACAATAGTCAGCTATGCTCACCTCAAAGTTGTACTAAGCCATGAAGCAATATTAGAGATGACTTACAATATCAATATTGAGAATATTCCATGTTTTTTCATTTGATATCTCATTTCAATATGAAAGAATTGTTCTTTATAATCAGATATTACCAAATTACCAAAAAAGTATTTATTGTTTTCTAGAATTGATCATTATTGACAAGTATACATATTAATTAAGAAGTTTAGTCCTTATGGACAGGTATTATATAAAGAGATGGTCCTTATGGACAGGTATTATATAAAGAGATGGTCCTTATGGACAGGTATTATATAAAGAGTTGGCCCTTATGGACAGGTATTATATAAAGAGATGGTCCTTATGGACAGGTATTATATAGAGTTGGTCCTTATGGACAGGTATTATATAAAGAGGTGGTCCTTATGGACAGGTATTATATAAAGAGTTGGTCCTTATGGATAGGTATTATATAAAGAGTTGGTCCTTATGGACAGGTATTATATAAAGAGTTGGTCCTTATGGACAGGTATCATATAAAGAGAAGGTCCTTATGGACAGGTATTATATAAAGATATGGTCCTTATGGACAGGTATTATATAAATAGATGGTCCTTATGGACAGGTATCACATAAGGGGATGGCCCTAATCAGCAGGTATTACTGACAGATTTGGCCAGTATGGCCAGGTAATTCCCTAACCTACAGTACTGAAGTGGTCAGTTTGTACAATTACATATACATGTACCATAACAGATTTCAGATAAATAAGATTTATTATTTATTTGAAAGGTAGATGCAATTAAGTTTTTTTAAATTGTTTCTGTATATACATTAAACATCAATAAAAACTAATTTCATTGTATAGACATTAAATTCCTTCGATCTTGTTCAATAAAGTTTTATTCTTTTATTTACAATCAGTAACAGTAAGTAAATTAACCATTGCTGAACCATTTTGATATAAAAATATTTCAAGCTCTGTATATTAGCAACCAGCAGATGTCATATCTCCAATGCAAGACATGTATAATATAAAGGATAGGTACAGTTCTCTATAAATCCTCCTCAAAACATAACACATTGTATTGGGGAATAAACAGTTACATGTTGTATGTGAAAAAGAAACTAAAATCTCTACATTAAAAAAAAAACGATTCTAAAAAAATCAAATATATAAACCGATATGTAGAATTACAATGTATAAATCATTCATAGAAAATATCACAATATCCAACACGGGTAAGGGCATCAAAGACACGTACCAAGACACATAGGACACTCATAAACTGTTAGACTAATGAAAAAAGGATTTTCGAGTTTTGTAACGGTCACCAAATAAAATAAAAATCTGTAATTTGGTCTGGGATGAGCAATAACCAAGTGAAAATTGATATCTATGATTTATTGATAAGTTTTCAATTACATGTAATGATTTTCTGTATTCTGTTTGAAAAAAAAAATACAAAAAGGAGGACTATGGTTCTGGTATGATACTACAGTAAATGAAATGTCGTTCTTCGCTCATATACAAATATATTCTAGTTATTAACAAATCTAAGATGCCCTTAATGCCCTTATGACTTGGAGGGATGAAAATAAATTAGAGACTGACTTAGAATTTAACAGAAAGACTTACATATGGCAAGATGTCAAAAAAAAAAACCTCTTCTAAAAATATTAATTTGATACAACTTCTTCAGTTTTTTCTTTAACTTAAACATATAAAATCATTTCATGGTATTTCTTGTTTGATGAATGAGTTAATTTTAATGTCTATGTCAGACATACTGTTACACAGCTATGCACTCTGCAAATAATCTAAAAGCAGAACAATAATCTCAAATGCCTTACCCTCGGCCAAGACTCTCGGGGTAAGACAATCAAGAACTGCATCCTTCAGATTGGAGATTTCTCTGTCACACCCACAAATAAAGGAGATTCTATTAATTCATAACTTTGTTACAGTCCACTAACCAAGAAATCCACTGAGGTGGATGTGCTGCCTTTGTGGTCAATTGAATAAAGATTATAAAGAGACAGATACACTTTTTGATTAAGAAGTCATACCTGTTAACCCTTCCTCATTAGGAGAGAGACTCCCTCATTTTGACCAAAATCTACCCATCTCCCTGGTTCAAGTTCAAACTCACACAAACTCAAAATCTACATCCTGTGGTAACATGAGATCTTTTTTAAGTTAATGCAAGATATGTGTACCTAATGACCATAATAGGTGTATCTGGATCAAATGAATACTTTTTGAAGTTATTTTGATACATAATAAGGGAAAGACAAATTGAGCAATGCAGTTTCAGTTGCATTTCATGTACTTTCTCCCTCATTGGAAATGTGGAATGAGGGAGTCTCCCTCAGTGGAGGTTTCAGAGGTTAACACCTAGGAGAAATATTTTTTTTCAAAATTTAACAAGAATCAAGTAGTTAGCGCCTGATAAGGCAGCTCCTGCGAACTCCTCAGAATTGTATATGATATAACTGTATGTGTTAATTGTATTGATTGTATGTACTGTAAATCGCTTTAAAGTGGCTTTTGTTAGCTAGATAGGGCGCTATATCAAATGTTGTATATTATTATAATCATAGAGGCCCAAGGGAACTCAAGTTATCTCACAGAAACTTTTGTTTAAGGGTCAGTTCTATCTATAGTTGCAGTGACCTTTATCTGTGCCCTTCAGACCTGAAGATAGAGGGATCCCAAACAAAGACCAGTAAAGAAGCAGTTTTTGAAGTCTCTGATTAATCAAAGGCAACTTGATCAAGTTATTTTACCGAAACCTTTGTTCAAACATGGATTCAACTTATAGTAATAGTGACACTGATCTTTGACCTTCAGAAATGAAGAGCAATCCCTATAAAGGACCTCCAAAAAGAAAGCACTGTATAAGGTTTGAGAATGGAAGGCTCAAGGGAACTCAACTTATTGCAGGGAAATCTTTGTTCGGACATGGGTCCACTTTATAGTAAGTGACTTTGATATTTGACCTTGAGATCTGAAGAGCAATCCCTGAAATAAGAACTTTCAGTAAGGAGGCTCTGTATGAAGTTTGAGTTTGATAGACCCAAGGAAACTCAGGTTATTGCACCAAAACCTTTGTTCTGACGATACAGACAAAACACCTGTTAAACAGCTTGTTTTGTGAGAAGAACACTTAATTACCTCTGTGATGAAATAAAAGTGATTGGCAGTCTTCTAGATCATAATGACAAGTCATAAGGTTAACACTTTGGGTATCAATGGTTGCATGAAATGAATTAATAGAACATTTGAAGCTTCTTATTTTTTTAATCTCAAAGATTGTATAAAAAATATTGCGTATTGACCAATTATTTGATATTGCACACACAAGAAATAAAGAAATGTACTAAAAAAGCAGCAAATATTCATCAGTTCTGAGAACTCCAATACATTTGATAAATATCTAGTTAATAAATCAAACATTTCATTTCTATATGAATTCTGACTTACGCAGGCATTTCTGCCATATGCTTAATAATTTCTTCTCCAAAGTTGAGGACACAATAAATACAAACTTTTAAACAAGTAAAAAATCCTCTAAAACACTATCTTATTGTATCAAAGTTGTTCAGTTTCAGCAGGAATGCAAAGACTGAAAAAAAAAATCACAACCTATTCTTCTTTGTTCCGGCCACATATACTTAATCTCAATACATATATACATAATATATACATCATGATCAGGATCAATTTATCATATTATACAGTTCTGTATCTTTGGTCGATGCTATTTATTTAAAAGGAAATACATAACACTAGAGACAATAAACTTGATACAAATAAATTTTACTGTAAATCAACTTGATTACATTTTTGTTCAGTTTCAGAATATCCTTTGATTAAAATAAGCTGTATGTAAAACGAACACATCAAATGATTTGCCATGAACAACTCTCCACAGCCACATACCTAGTGTACATCACATGTATTATGATATGACTGAAACCCAATTTTTAATTTCCTCCCCCCCCCCCCCCCCGCATCGAGTATGAGATATAATCTCTCCTTAAATAAGACGCTCTCCAGTGTAATCTCTCCTTAAATAAGACGCTCTCCAGTGTAATCTCTCCTTAAATAAGACGCTCTCCAGTGTAATCTCTCCTTAAATAAGACGCTCTCCAGTGTAATCTCTCCTTAAATAAGACGCTCTCCAGTGTAATCTCTCCTTAAATAAGATGCTCTCCAGTGTAATCTCTCCTTAAATAAGACGCTCTCCAGTGTAATCTCTCCTTAAATAAGACGCTCTCCAGTGTAATCTCTCCTTAAATAAGACGCTCTCCAGTGTAATCTCTCCCTAAATAAGACGCTCTCCCGTGGTGACGTCCAACATTTTCTCCAGTGGTATGGAAGAACTGACAGAATTTTCCTCCTCTGAGGGCCGATATCGCCCATGCATTTTCCTGCTTTTCTTCATGTACCATGCAAGATATCCCAGAACCAGTGCAATGAGAACAATGATTATGATGACGGAGGCAGCGATGACTCCTCCACTGCCTTCTTCCGGCGCCGCTAACGACAAATGGGTCTCGCAGTAGGTACCTGTAAGAAACACAAAACTGATACAAAATTTGTGCAGTGGCTTAAAATAAACAGAGTTAGATGGGTGCCAATGCCCAAACCCTGGCAGATCTGTCCTTAATCAAGCAATGGGGCATTCCAATGTTTTGTGTTGAAAAAAAGAGCTAAATGGATGACAATGAAATGTTTCAAACCCCATTCTGCAGTGTGTAAAATCATCCTTTTCAAATTCTAAATAAGAATGATACAATGTATATATATATGCATTAAGATACAGGTCAATTTTTGGTTTCTCAATGTCCCCTGAATAGCTAGAAGACAAACAAGAAACCAACCCTGATTCTACAGGCAAGGAGTCAGTAACTATAGGATTAGAAATATAGTACCAGATTTGAAATCAGTAGGTACGTTGTCTATGTTTAGTAAACAATATATTATTTATTCTAGACCTATATATCACAACCTTTAAGCTGCTCCCATCTTACCTGTGTGTGTGTTAGCACAGATACATATATATCCTCCTTCAACGTTGGCACATGTTGAACTACCCAAGCATCGGTGGCTAGCCTCGCACTCGTTGATGTCGATATCACAGAGGGCGCCACTGTAACCTGTTCCTGAACAGTCACACGTGAATGATTCCCGCCCATCCACACATGTTGCGTTATTTCTACAGGGCACTGAAGCACACTCATCTGTCATTATCTCACAACGGTTACCATGGTAACCAGTACCACTGCAGTCACATGTATAGCCATTTATCTCATCCAAACAGTGGCCATTGTTTTGACAGGGGTTACCAAGACAATC
The DNA here is from genome assembly GCA_947623455.1 of Mimachlamys varia. Classification (NCBI taxonomy): domain Eukaryota; kingdom Metazoa; phylum Mollusca; class Bivalvia; order Pectinida; family Pectinidae; genus Mimachlamys; species Mimachlamys varia. The sequence continues at coordinate 16,456,742 of OX392529.1, forward strand.
GTTGATTGGATACTCACAGGTGTTGCCTTGGAAACCAGAATTTGTACAGTCACAGACATAGCTATTAATACGGTCCTCGCACAAGCCGCCATTTTTACAAGGCTGACTTGTACAGTCATCAATGTTCTGACCACAAGTTTGTCCTGTCCAGCCAGCTGGGCAGTTACAGCGAAATGATCCGATGAAGTTCAGACACCGACCTGCCAAAGTGAAAAATTAATTTTTATAGTTACCACTTGATAATCCCTAAAGAATATGATCATAAATATCTTCTGAAATATTATGCACTAGCTCTGTTCGGTCAAACATCTACATGTATATTAATATACAATAAGACATTCATTGATCTAGCTGAGTAGCTATGTTAAGTATGCTCTACAAATGATTTCATGTTTTCAACACTGTAAATTATAATTGGATGCATTAAAATCATTATATTGGTAGATTCTTGAAAAATACACTCTTTATGTATTACTCAATATGACATTACCTCCATTGAAACATGGATCCACGCCATGACATTCGTCCACATCCTGTTCACAACGCTGACCTGTGAACCCAGTGTCCACACAGTTACATGTGTAATTACCGAAAGTATTGTCACAAAGCCCGCCATGTTCACATGCAGTCAGGCTCTCACACTCGTCTATGTCCTCTAGACATGTGTCACCACGGAAACCAGTTCCGTCACATACACAGGTGAAAGAGGAGGCGTATGTGGTACACTCCACACGGTTGTCACAGAGAAGGCGCTGACAGGTTTCATTGTGCCACCCGCAGTAATCCACGACGTCGGTACAGTCACAGAGGCCCCGGTAATGACAGCTTCCATCATTAGTACACGGGCTGCTGAAGCAGGAATCCACAATGTTTTCGCAGTATGTGCCGCTGTAACCAGGGAGACATTGACATTTGTATCCTCCGACACGGTCAATACAGACAGCTTCGTACTGACAGCTGTTGTTTACACACTCGTCTATGTTTACCTCACAATAAACTCCTGTATACCCCGATAAACACTCACACTTATAGTTACCATCAACATCCGCCTCCAGACACTGGGCACCATTTTGACATGGGGACGATGTACAACCCCGTCTGTCTAGTTCACAATTCTGGCCGTCAAATCCTTCTGTACAATTACACTTGTACCCGTCCACCAAATCGACACATGAGCCGTTGTTTACACACGGAACGCTGGAACACTCGTCAGTCTCATTCTGACACTGATCGCCATAGTAACCTTGTTGACAGTTGCAGTGGAAGCCCGGAAAAAAATTAAAAGGAGACTGGGTACTCTCAATACAAGTGGCACCATTTAAACAAGGATTAGACTGACACTCATCTATGTCAGTTTCACAGTGAGAACCAGTAAACCCTTCCAGGCACACACACAGATAATCTGTTTCTGGAAGAGTTGAATTATAAAAGCAGAAGCCACCATTTTGACACCGATTGACTTCACACTTGTCAATGGGAAGTTCACAGTTTGCTCCTGTGTAATGTTTAGTACACCTGCACTGGTGAGAGGTTTTGTCATTTACACACTCACCTCTATTCTGACATGGATCATCCACACAAAAGTCTGTGAACTGGCAAAAAGCACCATAATATCCCGACAGGCAGTGACATTCATATGCACTTTCCATGGAAACACAAGAAGCATTATTTTGACAGTCATGATTCAAACAGAAGTTGAAGTTCTGACATTGTTTGCCTGTGTACCGCTGAACACAGGAACAGTTAAAATCCCCGTTGTCAGGGTGAGGAAGACATGTGCCTCCATTGAAGCAGGGGTCAGAAGCACAGATATATTTATACTCGCACATCTCCCCAAAGTAGTCTGTGGGGCACTCACATTTGAAACCGTTGATGAGGTCGAGACAGGAAGCCCGGTTTTGACAGGGATGGTTGGCACACTCATTGATGTCGTGGGAACAGTTTTTGTCTGACCACCCTGGGAGACACTGACAGGAGTAGTTTGACGGGAATATGTCTGTACAGTTGACAGTGTTACCTCTAACACAGTAATTCTCCTGGCACAACATCTCCACCGACTCACAGTACTGCCCCACGTATCCTTTCTCACACTGGCAGGTGTACTTCATGTGACCATCTATACAAGCTCCATTTTTACACAGGTTGTTCACACAATCATCAACACTCTTGGTACAATCTAAGTCATACCAGCCAGGCAGACACGGACACTCGTAGGAATTCCAAATGTCTGTACAAGCTGCATTTATTGGACAAGGGTCAGGGTTGCATACATCATTTCCATGGCAACCTAACTCCACTTTATAAACTCCCACAACAGAAAGACCAGTGCTTTGATCACTACCGTCAATGTAGTCCAAAGATTTCCTGTTGAAGCTGATGTCTCGGAGACACCCCAGGAAATAGCCAATCAGATAAATAGACCCTGAAATATAATCAAAACATCATTAAAACTGAATTTAATCTATCAATGTGTTGAACATATTTTTGCAATGGCCTCCAAATCAGTCAATACAAGAGATCAGGAATTCATTTTCGAATGTAAAATTAAAACCAACTTGATCAAAAGGGAATACTTGCTTTGTTGAATTTACAACAGTTACAATTGCTCTCAACTTATATTAGGTATCCTCTTGGTGGTGTTGAGAGTCATTCATGTGGGAAGAAAAAGGAGTATATTGAGGAAACACATGGGCCCAGGAATGGCAACCCCTTTTCTTATCAGACTGGGGAATCAAAACCTAGTTAACGTGGAGAGTGTGTTACCCTATTATAAAAACACTGCACAGATTCTCACACTCCGTAGCATGATTTTATAAATTTGATTAAAACCTTTTGAAAGAAAAAGAGATATACAATTGTACCTTGTTTAAATGGTTTAGCACCTATGTACACTTCAATTGTAGGATCAATGTCAGCTATGAAGGGGTTAAAGGTCTTGTTGAGGACCTGTGACATCCCATCCAATGCCACGATAATGTCCGATCCTCGCCTCCTCCACTGAACATGGTGAAAAGTGGCATCGGAGATGATTACAGGAAACTCCAACACATTTTCTGTAAAGATAAAACATCCCCACTAGTGTTATAAAATATTATAAGTATTAGAAGTTACACTTGGATGTCTTTTTTTAATATCTTAAATGTTTAGTTACCAAGACAACAATATTATTAGTTCATAACAATACAATACTTTTACTGTATACCGTAATCTGTACAAAGTTTAAATACATACCAGTACCAAATTTATGGTGAACATTATTTTGTAGACATATACACTGATCTATATCTATAACTTAAAACTTTAAATATCATCTGCAATTAAAGCTGCTACAAGACTTGCATCAATGTTGAGTTTGCCTTTAATATAGGAATCTACAATAGTTGTACTTTTTGTTTATCTATGTAATAAGATTTAGCTTCCATTAACATAGCATGTAAAGTCATAATATAGCATTTGTTATCATCGGGCAGTGTACTAGGTCAGCCACTGGTCATTAAAGAATATGAAAGATATAATGAGTTATTGGGTAGTTTCAGTATGAAAGCAATTTTCTGAAGAGTGAACATTATCATTTCTAAAATATCTTGCACAGATCAAAATCAAATCTATTGAGAAATTCCAGTATGGAAAATAATCCTGTCATGCTTTAAATGAGAAATATATTAGATGCCAGGTTTCATATTAACATCTGTATGTGGTGGTAGTTATCTCTCCTGACTTGTATTACCTTGACCACTAAACCCAGCCACAATTTGTAGAGCCTGTCTGTACAGTCGGAACTCCAGACTGCCGAGGATCTGACCGCTGCTGGACAAGAACTGGATGTACATCATGGTTGATGTGTGCTGTCTGGTCTTAAAATCCAAAGTTCCCTCGTCCCCAAACGGTAGCTGCCGTCGGTCAAGCTGGAGGTGTGCGTAGCTATTCAGACCATTGTAGGACGCTGCGGCAACTGAAGCAACATGTAGAAATATATTTTCGATCCGAAGATTAAAAATGTCTGTCATAATTACCTTGTGATATATATGTAGTATCTGTAAAGTTTATAATATACATTACAATCTAAAAGTTTACGCTAGCTATCTAATAGATGATTAGCCACTATGATCATGCCAGGGTATTGGACCGTCTATCACTGTGACATCAAAATATCTTTCTAAGTTGACTTGGTACAGCAGGTATCTGACTAGGCAATTGGGTGCTGGCCATCATGAGTTCAAGTCGCCAGCCCAGTCAGGGCACAAGTCAACAATTATTCTATAAATCAGGATACTTGGTGTAGTGACAGAGTCCTATTTACCCTCAGTACAGTTGTATCCCTCGTAGTTGGCTGGACAGGTACAGGAATGTCCATCCCACCCTCCCACACAGGCACCATTGTTCTGACAGGGAGATGGTCGACAGAATTCCTCCCTGGGACAGCCAGGCGTAGCCTTGGGTGGGTCGTTACCAAATATGGAGGCTTGACTTGTCTGAAAGTCAACCGGCCGATTGTTGATGATCAAATCCTTGATGCAGCCTTTAAAACTGTTAAAAAAGTAATCAAGTATACTGGTCTTCATAAATTTCTTTTCATTTCTACTGAAATACACAGTTTGAATAGTTTCTATCAAGCAAGAGCTTATGTAATGTAAAGGTGATAGTATCTCGCAGAACTTTCTCATTCCTTAATTAAGGTAACTAACAAAACCAAGAAAATTTCTTCTGCACTATAGACAGCTGAAGATACTGCCCTGTTAGCTGTACATTTTCCATGAAATCTAGACTTAGAGAGATTCAAAGTAATTCATTTCAGAAAAGTTTTCTCCTTGGTGTTGAAGTAGTTGCGAAATTCAGGAATAATTCAAAGACGATTATTAAAATATCAGATATATTGCCAACAAACAATATTGAACCATTGACTTCATTTAATTAATATGGAAATGTAGATCTGGAGGAATGTAAATTCCAACATTCTCCAAATATTTTATTTTTGAATTAATGTTCACTTGGTGAGTCTAGATGTATTTTTGTGTGGTATTTACCCCTTCAATCCTTGTTTATAACTTGACCTCTTTTAATAGGTACAACACCTGCTTACCTGTCGTAGGTAGGAAGTGGGGTCTCCCTAACTCGCCACTTGTTCACACCCGGATGATCATGCAGTCGACCATAAAACACAGGCATTTGAATAGTGAGGAAATTACCCACAGTTCCACTAGCCGTTCCTACATTTCTATTGCTGTTACTGGAAACTACAATTACAAAGTAATGATAAAGTCTAAAGAAAATCAGAAAACTGGTTATCTTATTGTAAAAATGATCAAAAGTTGACCTCTATGAAAGTACAAACTACATCTTTTTTTTTTTAGAAAATATTATAAATCATGAAATTTGGAAATTGAAATTGGAACTAAGCACAAAGCCTGGCCAATGTTGAGATTAACATATATGTAGATTACTAAGTACCTTGAAGTCTGTATTGCCCTGCCCCTAGCCTCATGTTGATGTAGAACCAGTCACCATGGTCTAGGCTTTCACCAACCTGACTTAGGTACTCTGAATTGGAGGCTAGGATCTGCAACCTCAATTGTCCCTTGTCCAGTATCAAGGCCATGGATTCAAACCCAAGCTGTAGACAGAACAGAATGATCACTGTTATACCATCTCACAAACATTTCATACCATGAATATCAGCTTAAACAATTAAAAACAGTACTGTATCTAAATCTTTATGACTTCATTTTTTACAGGATGAGGTACACATATTTTTCTTGGAGGATGGGGGGTGCTATTTAAGAGTACTTTGGGACCCTGGCAATCAGGTGTTTTTCTCAGAAAAGAACAAAGCATGTAAATATTTAATATTGCTTTAACCAGTTGACTGTGAATATGAACTTTGGTGTCTTGCTACGTGTGTTAGCTGAATCCCCAGACAGCGAGACCAATTTGTACCAGTCTCCAAAATATAGGACCCAGCAAAGAGCTAATCCGATTAGGCCTGTATAAAACATTTATTACTGTCTGGGAGTTTTCCGTACCGTGTAGGCTAGGACGCCAGAAGGACTCGTGGCCGACACCCAAAGGGACATCTGTGTGATCTCCTGGATTCCAGCAAAATGTAACATAGATGCTGGGACAAAGTGAGCCTCATTCTGGTGCTGACAGAGGCTGTGGTCATACCCGACAGGGCACTCACAATACCGCCGGCTCCACGCATCGTGACATACACCACCATTCTGACAGTAATCGGCTGAACAGGAGTCATGTGGTGCACATCCAGCCAATGGAAGAGCAGACGACAAATTGGACGACATTAAGTTGATTTTATTTCCATTGATGATCAACTCCTAGAAGTATAGAAATGGAATCATTTTGATAATTAGTGTTGTGATGATATATACTGGAAATATACTCAAGCTCTTAGTTCAAGTTAACATTTGTGCATGAGATAAAGAAAAGCTTTTAAATCTGAAGCTTTCTGCAGCAGACACAATTTAATAAACCAAAAAGAACCTTATTTATCTATAAATAAAGTTATAGCACAAAAGTTCAATCTAGAGAATCTTATTATATTAACTATAAAACAGTACATATACAAAAGTAAATGTTTAGAAATGGATCTTAATCTTAGCAGTTTAAAAAATCATATTAAATTTGAATTAAGAGCACACAAAACTCTTATATCCACTACTAATTATAAAAATAAAGAACAGCTTATAGCTCAAATAAATGAATGGCTACAATTTTAAAATCTTTATATGAACATATGGAATTATTTTCTATTATTATTATTACTTTTACCTTTGTAGTCGCTGTTTCTCTTTTCTAAAACCACTTGTTCAATAAACTTTAATTTCTGTCATTATTGATCGTTTCAGAAGTCAGTGGAGTAGGTGATCATTATAATTAACAATATTTTTTCAAATAAATTACATTACTATATAAATTATAGAAAGGTAACTGACCAGGGTCGACAATATTCGTCTCATGTCTACGTCTGTGTGTCTATGTACAAGTCCTTGTTGTTGTTGTTGTTGTTGGTTTTCTTTTGTCCTTTTGTTCTGTTTCTGCTTTGTCATTTTTAGTCATTCAAGGGTATGTTTATTTCAAATTTATATATAATTTACCACCATTATTTAAAAAAGAAAAATGTAATAAAATATCATCATAATGTATTAATCATTTATATAATGATATGATGTAACAACCTGCATGTATGTTTTTGTGTATGTATTTATGTATGTCTTGTAATACTATTTAAAATGAATAAAAAATAAATTAAAAAAAAAAAAAGTTATAGCACAGGTGTTTTCCCTGCTTAACAGTTTCTCCTTCAAGATAGCATATATCAACATATACTCAGGGGGATAAACTAACAAAGGCAGCAATATAGGAACTTTCTGACAGATTCACTTAGACAGAAATTACTTACATTTTCTCTAAACATTATCCCAATGACGACTGATGACTTACCCCTAAACAACCCACATATCCCTGTGGAATAGTCAGCTTGCTACGCTGGTACGGTGTCAAAGTTGGTAGACCCCCCACATACAGGAAGTCTTCCAGCAGCCATCTTGTGCCAGACTCTGTAACTTTCAGTGATAGCTGGCATGTCCTGATGTCCTCACAACTGCCAGGGTCAAGTGTGATGTTGGTGATTGGAGATGACAGCGCCACCTCGAGTGTGTGGTTGTACACGCCAAGGACAGGGGAGGTAAGCGGAATCTGTCCTGTCTTTACCTCATCACCAATGTTTAATGTTACTATCACAGTCCCCTGTGACAGCTCCAAGCTCATATGCTGATAGCTGCCATTGCTGTTCATCTGTAAAGTAAAACCAATTCTGTTGGTCAGACATAGTTTAAATTGTTTGCCATTTTTTGTTTGTAAATGCAAAAGTTGACAAAAATTTCCTGGATATTGACACTTTGAAAAATTTAACTGTGATGTAATATCCTGAAGATGTGTTTATGTTAAAAACCAAATATTTACTTACATGTTAAATGTTAAATTTTCATAAAAATTTGAAAAAAACTGTTTTGTAACAATAAGTGATGAAGTGTACTTACTCCTGAGGTAAACAGGAGAACTCCTGTTGATACTGAGGTGGTGAAGGACAACAGAATTGTCACATCATCGAGTGACCGTCTCATCCTCTGGCTAGTGCTGACCAGGGTAGGTAGGGGAGGTACCTTGACGTAGCTTTGACTGTCAAATGTAGCAGAATGAACTACCTGACATGTATCTCCGGCGACACCTGGAGGACACTGACACTGGTACTGGTTAACAGCTGGCTCGGTACAGGTACCACCGTGTTGGCATGGTGACGGGGAACATTCGTTTATATCTTCTCGGCAAGTTCTACCTGAGAACATTTGAAGGAAGTGGTGAAGTTATCCTCGAACCAAGTTACCTAGCTGAAACTCCAGCCATTTGACAACCCAATCTCTACCCAAATTTTTTCTTTTTTTTTATATACAATTGCTTTCATCTGTGATGACATTTATTTGTGATACTGAAACCAAACCTTAAAATGATAATCTTAACAAGAAAACTCAGTGGAACAAAAAATCGAAATCCTCTAGCTTATAGCACATGAAATGAGACACTGTATTTTCTGAAATATGTTGTACTGTGACAGATATAGACGGACTAACGTTAACATTGTAAGACATTGTATACACCTGAGTTTCTATTTCCTCACCTGTAAACCCTGGTGGACAAAGACAGATGTAGTCATTCATTTGGTCCTGACAGGTGGCGCTACCATAGCAAGGTTTTCCGATACAGTCATCAACATTTACTTCACATGTGAGTCCTGGAACAACAATTAGTTTACTTGTTTATTTATGTGTAGGCTTGTCGTAGAGGAAAATGCATTTTTAGTATTTTTGAGGTAATTAAATCTTTCGTTTAAAGTTACTGTAAGTACCCTCACCTGGTACCAAGTTGATACATTTACCTGACATCTTTTATAAATTAACAGCATGCTTTAGGAGTAACCTTATTTTGTCTGTAAACCACCTTGCCTTGTTACCTGTAAATCCAGGTGGGCATTGACAGACGTAGGACTTATTACCTGTAAATCCAGGTGGGCACTGACAGACGAAGGAGTATTACCTGTAAATCCAGGTGGGCATTGACAGATGTAGGAGTTGTTACCTGTAAATCCAGGTGGGCATTGACAGACGTAGGAGTTGTTACCTGTAAATGCAGGTGGGCATTGACAGATGTAGGAGTTATTACCTGTAAATGCAGGTGGGCATTGACAGACATAGGAGTTATTACCTGTAAATGCATGTGGGCATTGACAGACATAGGAGTTATTACCTGTAAATCCAGGTGGGCATTGACAGATGTAGGAGTTATTATCTGTAAATGCAGGTGGGCATTGACAGATGTAGGAGTTATTACCTGTAAATCCAGGTGGGCACTGACAGACGTAGGAGCTATTACCTGTAAATCCAGGTGGGCATTGACAGACGTAGGAGTTGTTACCTGTAAATGCAGGTGGACATTGACAGATGTAGGAGTTGTTACCTGTAAATCCAGGTGGGCATTGACAGACGTAGGAGTTGTTACCTGTAAATGCAGGTGGACATTGACAGATGTAGGAGTTGTTACCTGTAAATCCAGGTGGGCATTGACAGACGTAGGAGTTATTACCTGTAAATCCAGGTGGGCACTGACAGACGTAGGAGTTATTACCTGTACATCCAGGTGGACATTGACAGATGTAGGAGTTATTACCTGTAAATCCAAATGGGCATTGACAGACGTAGGAGTTGTTACCTGTAAATCCAGGTGGGCATTGACAGACATAGGAGTTCTTACCTGTAAATCCAGGTGGACATTGACAGATGTATGAGTTATTACCTGTAAATCCAGGTGGGCACTGACAGACGTAGGAGTTATTACCTGTAAATCCAGATGGGCATTGACAGACGTAGGAGTTGTTACCTGTAAATCCAGGTGGGCATTGACAGACATAGAAGTTATTACCTGTAAATCCAGGTGGACATTGACAGATGTAGGAGTTATCACCTGTAAATGCAGGTGGGCATTGACAGACATAGGAGTAATTACCTGTAAATCCAGGTGGACATTGACAGATGTAGGAGTTATTACCTGTAAATGCAGGTGGGCATTGACAGACATAGAAGTTATTACCTGTAAATCCAGGTGGGCATTGACAGACGTAGGAGTTGTTACCATCCACACAGGTCGCATTGTTCATACAGGGGTCAAGGCCACACTCGTTAATCTCCACACCACATGTGGCACCTAGAAAGGACAAACGATCGTGAACAATATAATGAACATGTAACTGTACAAGCCATCCTTGCCTACAATAAAGTCATACTATAAACGTACATATTTTAGTAAAAACATTATTTGAGCAATTTTCCTGTTGAAAGCATTCCGCTAATTACAGTTTCTGTATATTGCTTTCTTAGTATTGTGAGTGCCCCAATTCATCATTGCACTTATCTGTCAAAACTTGGTCAAGGCATATATTGGGTACATTTCATTACTGATCATTTACGAGTATTTCAAATTTACTGTAACGCTCATTTTTCTAAGTTGTAAAAAAATCTTGATTATTACCATAGTTCTGATCATACGTCATGGTAATATATTGTAACACATGTAATTTACTACAAATCAAGACAACGACCAAGACCACCAGAAATATAAAGTACCTGTATATCCTGGGAGGCAAGTACAGGTGTACTTATCAACCCCATCAACACAGCTGCTGCCATGGAGACAGGGGTCAGGGTCACAGTCATCAATGTTTACTGAGCAATTGACCCCAGTGAACCCTGGGATACAGGTACACATGAAGGTATTGACGAGGTCGTGGCAGGTGGCATTATTCTCACATGGCTGGTCTTTGCACTCATCAACATCAATGTCACACAGTTGGCCTAAAAAGTGAGAAAAGTTTACTGACCTTTAATTTTTTTATGTTAAAATAAATATGATTCAACTTGGTATTATCTTGACAGATGCTTCCTCCTGAATTGTACTCTATTGTTAATTGTTACGCCTGCATTTCTGGACGTTTACAATCATGGTGATACCATCAAGGAAAATATGACCCAGCGACAGTGTACTATATATATAGAGGGAAGGAAGTGACCGGAGGTCAGTACCAGTCAATTTAGTGAGACCTCAACTGTAGTCAAAGGCTAAAGCATCATGTCCACAATCTTAGTTAATGGTGGCAGTAATGAGAACTGGTGTAGGTAGAACATGGTTCAGGAACATTGCTTTCTCTATTCTGTTTTCACTAACCTGTATATCCAGGTGTACATGTACAGGTAAAGTTACCTGCCACATTACTACAGGTAGACCCCTGTCGACATGGAGAAGGATTACAGGCATCCAAAACAGTCTCACACAGCAGCCCAGTGGTACCTGACAGAAACATTGAGAGAGATGTTTTAAAGCATTTTCTATCAAGCAAGGTGCATTTTGGATGAAGTAAGATTACTTGAACAATTTTTGAATTTTGTTAAAATTAACTAATCAACCAAAAAAGAAAAGAAAATCACATGTATGATGTATGAGAAGAGGTGTTTGATTACCTGGGTGACAGCTACACACTGGTGAACCCCCGGCCGTCTCCTGACATGTACCGTTGTTCTGACACGAAGTCACGTTACACTCCTTTATATCAATCTCACAATGAGTCCCTTCCCAGAAGTCACCACAAATACACAGGTAACTACCGGGCAGGTCCACACAGGTGGCACCATTCCGACAGGTGAGGGGGTCTAAACACTCCCTTACATTGATCTCACACTTATCACCTGTCCATCCAGGGGGGCAATCGCATCGTTCACCTGCAACAGATCAACCAAAATGTATTTTGGTTATTACCTGTAGGAGAACGGTCCCTAAACCTAATTATGTACCAATACATGTAATTCAGCTATTCAAATTGACATTCAAAGACATTCAAGTTTTATATAACCTTGCCTGTTGTCCAATCCTTTTGTTTTCAATAAAATTTGTTGAAATGAAATTTGAAGTTAAATTCTTCTGTATCTTGTCAAAATTTGAATATATATCCTTTGACTAAGGACTCATTTACCCCTGAAATTTCATGATGAACTATTCCAACATGTACCTTCGAAGGTGTTGTTACATGTTCCTCCGTTGACACAGGTGAGTACACATGTGTTGACCTCTGCCTCACACACCTGCCCAGTGTACCCAGTGGCACAGGTACACGTATACCCGGACTGACCATCAGTAAGCTCCACACACGCGCCTCCGTTCTGACACGGATCTGATCCACACTCGTACACATCGCCCTCACATGTGTCACCTAGGAAACCAGGTGGGCACTGACAGGTGTAAAACGGAGGTGTGGTTAGGTCTCCTACACAGGTGGCACCATGGAGGCAAGGTGAGGGGTCACAGTAGTTCGTACGTATCTCACACAGAAGGCCTGCATACGCGTCCGTACAACGACACACAAACCGGTCACCTTCGTCTACACAAACTCCTCCGTTTTGACAAGGGTTACTATGGCAATCATCGATGTGTGCCTCACACCGATTTCCTGTCATTCCAACTGGACACTCACACCTGAAATTCAACAAAGCTTATGTTAAGGATTTCTATAATTGTTTTGACAAGATATCAGTATTTCAGAAGTTGATAATGTCGTAGATAAGAATGTTCTGGCTGCTATGTAATATTTTGGCCCTTTCCCGAGAGAACTGTTCTCTGATAGTGTTGTCTAGAGAGATATAGTACATGAGCTGTAACGAGAACTGTTTCCGAGGGACAAGGGACATATGACAATTCGTTCAGCCTCCTTAAAGAATTGACATCTGCTGCACTAAACTGGGTCATTTTTGGCAGACATCAATGGTAACAATTATATGAAGGTAGAATATGGGTTTACCTTAATAATTGTTTGTATACACAATTTAAATTGTACCCGCCAAACTCTGCTCCCACACTTGGTAATTTGTAAGTATGTCATGTGACCTAGTTGACCAATGGTCATCAAGCTATAGGGTTAGCCCCTATGGAGATATTCAGTAGGTCAGAGTGCAGTCTACCTTTTACAAGTAGAAGCACAACACTTGATGTCACACTACTTTTCCCACAAACTAATAAAAGAATGCCTATCGATCGCCAGGTAGAATTCCCACAGATAAGGACGGCAGATGACTAAGTAAATCAAATGGAACAAGTAGTTATTTATAATTAACCTTCCTAGATGTTATCGTGTGATGGAACTAATGTGTCTCTTCTGACCAATTCCTATAAATAGTCATGCTTTAAACTGTATACTGAAGAAGTGACAAGAGGAAGTTCCATTGTTATACACAGTACCTGTATTGGTCCACATCGTCCACACAAACTTGGTAGTCCAGACAGAGCCCAGGACGGCAGTCATCAATGTCTGTCTCACAGGTGGCACCAGTGTATCCTCGGACACAGAGACACTGGTACATGTTGACTGTCACATCGGAGCAGGTCGCTCTGTTCAAGCAAGGGTTGCTTTCACACTCGTTGATGTCAATCTCACAGCAGGGACCAGTGTACCCTAAGGAAGATCATACATGTTTGTCAACCAGAGACTGGCATTGCTATTACAACTAATAATACATAGTAGAAATAGGGGAGTGTGCTACCTCATTGGACCTCCATCAGCCAATCTGTTGGACCAGCAAGTTAATTCATTCACCCCTGATTTAACACAATGAACTATTTCAACTATTGCAATGGAAAAGTTCAAATGTGTTTCCAGGGAGAATGGGTTTATAATAGGCGATTTAGCTAATGCTGAGTAGATCTACATGGTGGGGGTGTCGATGAAGCAGAAGACACTTACTCTTCTGGAACACATGTGCAGTTAACTTGCCTTACCCAGTACTTACCTGGCACACATGTACAGTTGACCCGCCTACCCAGTACTTACCTGGTACACATGTACAGTTGACTCGCCTACCCAGTACTTACCTGGTACACATGTGCAGTTGACCCGCCTACCCAGTACTTACCTGGTACACATGTACAGTTGACTCGCCTACCCAGTATTTACCTGGTACACATGTACAGTTGACTCGCCTACCCAGTACTTACCTGGTACACATGTACAGTTGACCCACCTACCCAGTACTTACCTGGTACACATGTGCAGTTGACTCACCTTCCCAGTACTTACCTGGTACACATGTGCAGTTGACCCGCCTACCCAGTACTTACCTGGTACACATGTACAGTAGACTCGTCTCCCAGTACTTACCTGGTACACATGTACAGTTGACTCGCCTACCCAGTACTTACCTGGTACACATGTACAGTTGACTCGCCTACCCAGTACTTACCTGGTACACATATACAGTTGACTCGCCTTCCCTGTACTTACCTGGTACACATGTACGAGGGGTGTTCCAAAAATAATGTCACTTACATCGGTGCTCATATAGCGAAAGTGCTTTTGTTCATTTTAATTTGCTCTGCCCTTCAAAATACTCTCCGCCAGCCAGAACACACCTTTTTAGCCGGTCAATCCTTTTTTGGAAGCATTTTTCATACTCTTCAATGAGTACACCCATCAGACACTGATAAACAGCAGATCCAAGGGCATTTCTCGAATTGTATCTCCTTCCAGATAAATGATATTTAAGTTTTGGAAAGAGAAAATAGTCGCAGGGGGCCAAGTCTGGCGAATACGGAGGGTGCCAAAGGACGGTAACCTTCTCTGACTCCAAAAAGTCAGTCACAATACGTGCCTTGTGAGCGGGTGCATTATCATGCAAAAGTCGGACATACTTAAGTCCTGCTTTGGGGTGGCGACTTTTGTAGTAGTTCTTCAACTTTCTCTGGGGCGGCGACTTTTGTAGTAGTTCTTCAACTTTCTCAGAACAACGTTTTTATAGAACTTGCCTGTGACCGTTCTGCCTTTTGGCACTGGGATTTGAATAGCTGGACCCTTATTAGTGAAGAAAATAGCATACAAAACCTTCTTTACCGTTCGTATTCGTTTGGCAATACTTGGGCGTCTGGCATTTTTAGTGGCCCATATTCGGTTGGCAACCTTCTGCTTTGGTTCAAAATAATACACCCAGGTCTCATCACCAGTGACTATATTATCAAAAGCCTTTTTACTATATTTTGGGTACATTTTGAGAAGTTTTTTTGCCATTGTTACATGCGTCTTCTTTTGCTCATCCGTTAACAAATGGGGTATCCATCTTGCATTTATCTTTCTAACTTTTAGGTGTTTCTTCAAAATTGCATGAACTCTTGCTAACGACAAGTTTGTCATTTGAGCCAATTGTCTTACAGTGAATCGAGCATCATTTTGGAGGATATTTCGGATTTTTTCTATGTTACCTTTGGTCGTAGTTGTTGCAAGACGACCTGGGTGAGCAGCATCTTTCAGTTGCTGCTGCCCAGCACTAAATTTACCTACCCACCTACAAACAGTCCTGTGAGACATTTGGCCCTCCCCATAAATGTCACACACCTCGCGGTGAATATCTACAGCCTTTATGCCGAGTAATGACCTACCTTTTATAATTTCAAGAACATTTTCAACTCGTTTTCCTGTCATTTTGTGTCTAGTCTAACGAATAGGCTATGAAACGATGTACAATGTACCGAGGCCAGTGAACGTGTGGACGAGATATTTACCTGTGTCACGAGCCAGTGATCACTCAATCGACGCGAGGTGGTTTTGTGCATAAATTGCACGATTTCAGCAAAATAAAGCACAGATGACATTATTTATGGAACACCCCTCGTACAGTTGACTTGCCTACCCAGTACTTACCTGGTACACATGTGCAGTTGACTCACCTACCCAGTACTTACCTGGTACACATGTGCAGTTGAAGGCATCAATCTCATTGTTACATGTCCCTCCATTGCGACAAGGTGAAGAAGCACATTCGTCTATATCTGATTCACACTGGTCACCATGGTAACCAGGCTTACAGAAACAAGTGTACCCACCTAAAACAACATTATATACAAATATTTATTAAGTGATCTCTGCCAAGTGCCATCAATCTGATGACATTTGAAAACTCTTCACTCTTATATCA
Organism: Mimachlamys varia; assembly: GCA_947623455.1. Classification (NCBI taxonomy): domain Eukaryota; kingdom Metazoa; phylum Mollusca; class Bivalvia; order Pectinida; family Pectinidae; genus Mimachlamys; species Mimachlamys varia. The sequence goes on from OX392529.1 coordinate 16,472,812, forward strand.
ATTTTTAATGACTATTTTTAAAAGTGCAAGTAACCTGCTCATTTCTATTAAACCAGGAACACCTGCTTTTGACAGACACTTTCATTCTATCTATTGTACACTAACACCAGTAGAATCAGCTATAAAAGGATTTTTTTTCCTCATTATGAAATCCTCTCAGCAACAATATTCTTCCTCCTTGAACACCATTACATGTAGTTCTACCATAAAAGCGAAATATAATTTTTTTTTCACAACACACATGATGTGTACGAGCAAACCATTATTGCAAAGACATGCCATTCCACAGAAAGTTTGTTTGACTAAGGTATACGAACGGCTTTTAACAGACACTTCAATCCCGACATTTTGATCGTATCTAATAGATATATTGTGATGCAGACAGAGTTGGTAAGGCTCATCAAAAAACAAATTGGAAAAAAATATCTTTAAAAAAAATCAATCTTTTGCGTGTCAGTGTTCCGATGCAATTTCTGCCACAAAATTTCAACAATTCAATGTGTTGTCGGTATTTTTAAATTGACCATAACAGTGCATACTGGCAAGGAAAATGTACATTTATTTAGTTCATTATATCAATGATGTAATAACACATGAATATATAACTCTGTTGCTACAGACCTACGCTATCTGTCATAAGTCATGAATGTTTTACATTATGATGAAAGCTGTCTAAACTTTGAGAATCTCGGTTTGGTAATGTAGACTAAAGTGATTGAGGCGGCCCTACATCTGCCTGGGCTAAGACTTGGAAGTCCTCTGTAGACCTGGGTAATATTACATTTAAGCGAATGAACCTGCTCTATACTCTACTGCTTAATTGACGGGACAATCAAGTGCATGCAATATGTCTATAAAATCGCCTCCCTGCATGTCCGATGCTGCAGTGGATTCCTTAAGACTGGGGAAACATACGATCCCTAACGGCTTTCTGGTACTGAACCATGCATGCTATCAGAACTGTTTATTAGAAGAACACATACATGTAACATGCACATAGAGATTCACCAGATAGCGTAAATTATCCATCTGTATGGCTTTACACAGCGTTTCTGAAAGGCTCAATATCATCAATGTCATGGTAAAGAATACTTTTTTCACACACGACTATATATACAGAACAGTTAAGACTTCGGCTATAACACCCAAGTTATATATTTTAAGAGAACTGTTACATCTGTGTTTCTTGGTATACATAGCAATCCCAAATTAAAATATTTTCCAAATGTTTTAAGATAGTCTTTTGCTGTTCCTAAGTAAAATTCAAATTCTCACAAATTAATGACTTTTAAAAACCAACACTCCCATCAGTGGTATAACCTATGAGACATCATGGTTTGGTTTTTGATACACTGTATGAAAACACTTGTATTTATTGCTCCGTGCGCTGAAAAAACTTAAATATTCTTCCACATTTATATATGGTTTTTGACTGACTTCACCAAATAGCATTGAAACAAAAAATATTGCATTATCAACCAATAAGAAAATATAATCAGTAAATGGTTAGCAATTCCGTTATAAACATCACTGAGTCGAGGTCACTGAAACACTTATAAACTGGGCTTTCGATGGGGAATTTCGTCGCATCCAATTCACACCAGGTTACAGTTCACTCTGACCGGTAACAGTTGGACTTGACATTTTACCTTGGACATTTAGACCTGAAATCATTTAAATCCCTCACAATATTGTAAGCATTGTATGTTGTTTGAATATGTTTGACCAACAGGAATTCTATATTTTTTTAACATAATTGGAAGTCAGATGGACAAATATTCTGAGTGAAAATGGAAGTCAGATGGACAAATATTCTGAGTGAAAATGGAAGTCAGATGGACAAATGAGAATAATTGAAAAGTCGCTTAATACAACTGTAAGATATGTAAGTTTTTTGAATATGTCCATAACATTTTTTTCATAACAAATATAATTCTTAAAGAGAAGATGACAACATTAAATGGGGAGTCTTGGCAATTTCAATCCAGTTTAAACAAGCATTTTGTTGTTAATTCATTCAACCCTGAAGATGCATTCAGACTCTTCCAATTCAATGGTTGGAATAGTTCATTATGAAATTTCAGGGGTAACGAGTTAGGTGATTGTACTGGACAGATGTCATGGAATTTCCCTCAGAAGATAAGAAATTGAAACAGAAGTAAACCTCACACCTATAACACAGTATATCTGACCTTTACCTACCTGTTGGGTTGTACACACGGGTCCCTACTACAACTCCTCACCACAGACTCACACCTATAACACAGTATATCTGACCTGTACCTACCTGTTGGGTTGTCCACACACAGAGCGTTCTGTCCACACGGGTCCCTACTACAACTCCTCACCACAGACTCACACCTATAACACAGTATATCTGACCTTTACCTACCTGTTGGGTTGTCCACAGGGGTCCCTTCTACAACTCCTCACCACAGACTCACACCTATAACACAGTATATCTGACCTTTACCTACCTGTTGGGTTGTCCACACACAGAGCGTTCTGTCCACAGGGGTCCCTTCTACAACTCCTCACCACAGACTCACACCTATAACACAGTATATCTGACCTGTACCTACCTGTTGGGTTGTCCACACACAGAGCGTTCTGTCCACAGGGGTCCCTACTACAACTCCTCACCACAGACTCACACCTATAACACAGTATATCTGACCTGTACCTACCTGTTGGGTTGTCCACACACAGAGCGTTCTGTCCACAGGGGTCCCTACTACAACTCCTCACCACAGACTCACACCTATAACACTGTATATCTGACCTTTACCTACCTGTTGGGTTGTCCACACACAGAGCGTTCTGTCCACAGGGGTCCCTACTACAACTCCTCACCACAGACTCACACCTATAACACAGTATATCTGACCTTTACCTACCTGTTGGGTTGTCTACACGGTTCCCTACTACAACTCCTCATCACAGACTCACACCTATAACACTGTATATCTGACCTGTACCTACCTGTTGGGTTGTCCACACACAGAGTGTTCTGTCCACACGGGTCCCTACTACAACTCCTCACCACAGCCTCACACCTATAACACAGTATATCTGACCTGTACCTACCTGTTGGGTTGTCCACACACAGAGCGTTCTGTCCACAGGGGTCCCTACTACAACTCCTCACCACAGACTCACACCTATAACACAGTATATCTGACCTGTACCTACCTGTTGGGTTGTCCACACACAGAGCGTTCTGTCCACAGGGGTCCCTACTACAACTCCTCACCACAGACTCACACCTATAACACTGTATATCTGACCTTTACCTACCTGTTGGGTTGTCCACACACAGAGCGTTCTGTCCACAGGGGTCCCTACTACAACTCCTCACCACAGACTCACACCTATAACACTGTATATCTGACCTTTACCTACCTGTTGGGTTGTCCACACACAGAGCGTTCTGTCCACAGGGGTCCCTACTACAACTCCTCACCACAGACTCACACCTATAACACAGTATATCTGACCTGTACCTACCTGTTGGGTTGTCCACACACAGAGCGTTCTGTCCACACGGGTCCCTACTACAACTCCTCACCACAGCCTCACACCTGTCCCCGATGTAGCCATCCAAACAAGTACAGGTGAACCCCTCCACGCCTTCGTGGCAGGTCCCCCCAAACAGGCACGGACTACTCAGACATGGGTCAAGGAGTGTGTCACATTCAGCACCAGTGGCACCTGTGTGTAATAACATGTACAGTATTTCATTAATTTCTATCCCTGTTTCCATTTTGTATGTTCAATTAATATGCAACAGAAATATTTTGAAAAACTAGAAATGTCTGTGAGGCATAAATGCCCCCTTCCCCATATGAAATTTGTTCTTCATGCTTATTATGTATGCAAAGTTTGATGACAATCGGATCAGTAGTTATTTAAATAAGCAGGTTACATTTCCATGGGACGGGACGGGACAGGACAGGACATGGTAACACTATATTGCCCCCCCCACCCCATTTTCATGGCAGGGGCATAAAAATTATGAGTTTGAACTCACTATGGTTTGATTCTCTCACAGAGATTGTTGCTCAGACTTCATAAAAAACAATTTAAAACCTGGAGAAAAAAACACTTATAATTTGTACATTATAAGGATTTGACATGACCTTTTGCTTTGACCCTTAACCTTTCAATGCACATACTGATGAATGTTAGACCACATCTTATCAAAGTATTCTCCTTTTCTGAATTTTCTGATGAAATCTTAAGTAGATCATGAATTTATGGTAAAAAATCTATAGTATTGAATGAAAATTAACATTTACTCTCAATATAACCTAAGACTTGACATGACACACAAACTGGACGTTGTAACCTGACAGTAACGAAATTTCATAAGAACACCTATGGTCGATCGTTGGTCGGGGGAGGGGGGTCACAAGCTTTCAGATGAATTGACCATTGCTATGCCTTACGTTGACTTTTGGGCTAGAGCTTAAGTATCAAAACATCTTATCATGATACATGCACACATCAATAAAGCTTCATAATGAAACATGAAGATCATTCAGGATAAGGTGATCATTTTGATTCAGACACTTATGGTTTGACAAATGGAAAAAATTAATTAATTACATTGTACTATCACCAGCATCCCACATACATCAAAAATAATATTTTTTTTGAATTTTTTTATTGAATAGGGAAAATATAGAAGGAGTTTTAGGTAAATTGGGAAAATATTCTTGAATTTTGCTTAATTTTGGGAAAATAGCACATTTTGACTAGGGGAAACAGCCTTATATTGGCTGTAAAAATAGGCCAACTAAATCGCTGAAAAGGCTGACCAAAATTTTCTTTTCTTTTTCAAAAGTCTATAAGCAAAATCTACAAAGCAAATCTTTTTACTACATGTATAAGTAATTACATTCCCTATCACAGGCTTCTGACAGTAGTGACAGGCTGGGAATAACAGCAATGACACATACTGATGCTGAATGTCAAAGAACACACAACGCGGAAGTAAATTTGTATAGATATGCCATCATTCTTGACAGTAACAAACTATAAATCACTATTTCTCAAAAAGATTTCCCAATGTATCTCTCTGGTTTGGGGATAACATTGTGATGGATAGACATTCTTGTCTGCTCAGCAGTTCTAACCATGCAGACTAACATACAATTTAAGTATGTGATCCGGCACTTTTTATTGCTGCATCAATAAATCCTTATCAATGCATTCTTTAACATCAAATTGCATTAAGCAAGTCTCTAAAAAGTTCAACTTTATAAAATATACAGCCAACCTCGTATTACTCAGATTAGGTCTCCTCAAGTTCGAGTAAGTGGGGTTTTACTGTAGTTATAATGATAGATTTTCTTGAAAATTCAGGTCATCAAATGGCCCGAAGGGACACTATCGCGCTGACCTGGATATTTGTGCAATCATATTTTCAATAGATATAGAGTCTCTTTGGCTTTAAAACATTCCAGACTCAATGAAACTTAATTGATTCTATTTTAACAGCTTAAATGGTTAAACATTAAGCTAGGGCCTGTCCAGGTATTGTGAAAGACGTTGTTGAAAGATATTTACATATCTGAACCCTGTAACTGCAAAAGTATGTCAAGAACATTTATTGGAAGAACTTACTGGCCAAATATCTGTAACTTCTGGCTCTCTGGTTGTTCTGAAAGTTGTTTAATTTGTTTCCAAGCTTAAACCTTGTGACCTTGAAAGTAGGTCAACATCATTTATTTGAGGAAATTAATATATAACCCATACCAATTTTCTATAGGCCAAGAATAGGTATATAATTATATTCCTGGCTCTACATTTTGAATGTTCTTGTGTCATTCATCTTCAAAATGGCCAATACCAGTTCTTGCTATTTAATTCTCATGTTGCTTTTGTTTTAAAATTTCAAACCCATTCCGTTTATGGATCCCAGTCGAGGCACTCTGATTGTTCCTGTATACACAGTTATATCTCTCCTTAATCTAACAGGGAAGGTAACAAGGACATATAGTTGGCCCAGTAGATTATTGGTTAGTGACATTATAACAATCTGAGGTTGTGTGTTCAAATGTTGGTTAAGCCCTATAAGAAAAGATTTACCAAAGATAAGTCATTTAGAAGAAATCAGAAAAAAAAGAAGAATTTTCAATGTATACATACACTTTTTTGCAGTGTTGGGTCCTTCGTTTTAAAACTTCTAATTAGAGTAACTCAGTTTTAAAGACCTCTGCACTATTGCTAAACAATGGATAGAGCAATTCAGACATTGAAATCATCAAGTGTGACTTTTAACATGTGATGTATGGGGCTGAAGGTAAGGAATACATTACCAGTTAGGCAGGTACAAGTGTAGGCTCCATAGGTGTTCTGGCACTTCCCGTACGGCTCACACGGTGGGGTAGTCTGGGTACACTCATTGACGTCCTCCTGACAAGTCACCCCCGCGAAGGTCGGGGGGCAGCGACACACACCCCCGTCACATACCCCACCGTTCTGACAGACAGGACAGGGTGTAACTATTTCACAGTAGTCTCCAGAGTAGCTGGAAGTTTGAAAATATCATAAGATAAAATTGTCATACATGTTAACAGGATAAAGAGCATGAACATTTTACAACATTGAACATGTATAATTTTGGATGCTACTGTGAATTGGTTTGCTGTTTCTTTTCATGTTGGAAGTATTTTTCTCCACTTCAGGTTCCTTAATAATTCTGTTTTTTGACATTTACTTCAGTCTTTGAAAAGAATAGTCAAAATCAATATGGCTCTTCCCAATCGTCACCTCTTGGGCAACTGATGTTGACCTTTTACAATATTTACAATAAGAATGACCTCGATCTTTAATGGACAAAAATAAAAAGTATTCCCTCTTTCCTAGGTACAAAGTACACAAGAACGTCGCAATTTTAATGACAATGACCTTAAACGTTTACAAATCATGGCAAAAATCAAGTGTTGAAATATACAAATGGATTTGATAACAACTTATTTCAACTTAAAAGAAGTTTTCCATGATTTGCCTGTGGAGAAGCTCAAGTACTAGGCTTGTGTTCTTTGCAATCATTTATACAAAATAAAGCTTCAATCTTTGCTATGTAAAATTCTACTTTCAGTAAAACAGACCATGACCTTAAGTCTACAAGGCAAATCACTAAATGAATCGGATCTTTGTGTGATCAGTTATACTCAAAAATTAAGTACCTTATGTCATGAAAACTTTTAGTAACAGGGATCTTGATATTTGAAAAACAATTGTGTTCTTCCTCTTTCTTAGGACAATTAGTCATATACTAAGTTTGAAGGCAGTAACCATTAGTCTAAGTTTCATACAGCATTCACTCTGAAAATGAAATATGGAAAATTTGTTTTCATTACAAATCACATCCAAAATCAATTTGATTCCCCTTATTTGCTGAAACGAGGCACATATCAATTTCCAGCACTTTGTAATATGTACATCTTTTTGATATCAGAATCTAACAGCTGAAGATTCTTTGAAATTCTGTTTTTAATTACTGACTTTGCCCTTTCCGAAAATCAATGGGAAACTCACATAAAAAGGTCTAAAACTTATTTTGAAGTTAATTATATAGTCTGAACAAGGGGATTGTATTTTCAAAAATCTTTGATTGGACCCATCATCGGAAGTGGACACTGGGTCAAAAGCCTAGAAAATATATGTTATATTTCTTGTTAAATGTCATAGGTGGGAGAGAATTCGCATCATATTGGTAATGAAGAACAGAATAAAATCTTTAAGAGTGCTTCTGAAATTGACTTCAAAATACTGAGCAGCCGGTTAAAAAAACAGGATTGAATGGGAAACGAGAAACACAGCTTATTTTCAACCAGGAAGACTCCCTGCTGAGAAAATTGGGTTAATTTAGATGCATCCTCTATAAACAAACAAACAAGGATGAGCCTGGCTTGATACTTAGAAAGTGTGTTGAAAATGGTTTGCTCTTCCATTCACACTTTATGGTTGAGTGTACATTAAAGACAGCAATGTACCTTACTTGACTGGAGGCTGACACTCCGCCCTCCCTCGTGACCACACACCATGATTACACAGTGTTACTGCTGATGGGGAGACATAGTTTATTGGCAGTTGGTCCGTGTCGCAAACGGCGCATACAAATTAAGGTTTTGCTATAAAATTGCCCCTGGCTATTGTAAGAGAAGCAGTCAGCTCTTCCATACAATATTGACACATCTCATTCAGGGTGATGGGTTAGTTATCTATCATGAAGCAGTCATCTCCAGGGTGTTTAGTTTCTCTTCAATATGGGATAGTCATCAGTTGTTTATTCCACTAATATGGTTTCCCTCCAATTCTTCCTAGAAATTCAATCCTCCTTAATGAGACTGTTTTCAATATTTACCTTCCAAATTTCTCATCAGGCAGAAACCATATGGCAATGCAGTTATATATTCAAATGCTGTCAACAATGCCTCTGTAATACTATAACATATTACAGTAAGTGAGATGTAGGAATTTCAGCTGGTTTAAAAAAAATAGTAAACAAGATTACCTCAAACACTACATAATAGGCCTTATTATACTGACGTTGTTTTTTGGATTCCCATATAAGGTATATTCAGTACGTGTTCATTCCAATACAATACTGATGCCACAAACTTGGTAGATTTTGGTTTGATACTTATAAACTGAAGACGGGAATGCATGCCTGATTTCCCATTTCACCATGTATATATACATATATGTGGTTTCTCTTTTATTTTGACCTTGAAACTACAACTCTAACCTTCAACCCTTTCTTCACGCACACACTTTTTGATGCATTTGATTAAAACATTGGTCTAGTAGCTGTGTGGAAAACTGCCAAACAAAGTCGCATTGACAGACAAACAAGATGAACAAAATGGTAGGACAACACTAACTATACACCGACAAACACTCCTGCAATGTTTAGTGTTTTCTCATGAGAGCGAAAACAATAATTTTGCAACAATGTTTGTTTAAAATATGGTTACAGTTTAATACTTATAGTGACTGTATGTATACAGGAAATTTTTGCTGATTCAAAATTACACGTTTCGCATCTGAAATAATTTTTTTGTCCATTGTTAAAATTTTGCATTTCATATTTGATTGTTTTATGTAATGTTAAGCTCTTGACTTCTATGTACTGTATAAATGATAAAACTGCCTTCATAACAGAGCGTTAATTTAGCAAAAGATGTTTTGTTGTATAAATGAATTATTGAATTTTGTCAAATTTTTAAATAAAAAACAAACTTATAACAAATGTACAATGGTTGGGTACTATTAGGGAGTTCAATATACTCAGTCAATAATGGAAAAGAAGATTTAAACCCTAGCAAAATGTCTAAAAATCAAAGAGTTGAACTGGAAGTTTGCTGTCCAGCTTTATATTACTAGTGCTGTTGTATTTGAGTGAAATTGTCTAGAGGTCTAAGACCATTCTGAATGTGGCAAATTGATTATTTTAAGCGCCATTAATCTTAACCATCACACTCGGGAACACCACTATTCTAAGTTATGCAAGAGGAAATTCCAGTAATCTGAGAGACGGATTGCCATCATCAAATTACTTCTGAGTCATATGTGCTACACCGCCACCCTTCTACCATTTGACAGCACATTCTTTCATTAAATCTTGTGTCTTCTGCAATGACATTCTGGAGATCAAAGGAATTTTTCGTTTGAAGTTTGGGGCAACCAACAAAAAAGCAATTTCATTCATCCCTCATAATTACCAAAGTTGTCATTCATGGCTGTTTTAGTGCATCCTGTTCATGCTTTGCTACCTCCAGACACAAGAGAGTTACATTTCAACAAAGAACATCCTTAATACCCTGGTAGTTGGTTTTTATCTAAAATGGTTGAATGTTTGCTGGCTTCCCTTAATCCTGTAGAATTTATAGCTTTTGTTTGCTCTTCTCTCCAGTTTGCTTCCTTCCAATTTTCTAAAACGTGTCCAGAGATGGAAGTAAATATCAACACTACAGATTTATTTGTCTGAGTTTGAAGAACAGATGATTGTGGATATATAATTATTTTGACAAAATCAAAAAGGTTAATCTAACTATTTAAGCAGCAAGCATTATCTTTTAATCACTATACATGTATCTGTAAGAACTTGATAAATAAATGTATTCAAAAACAAAGTTGGAGTTGTTTCTCTTAATCGTCAAAAAGAGAGAAAAACTGAATTAGAACTTTTAATAATACAGGGGATGGCGAAACCTGTCTACAAAGACCATACATTTCTCAAGGAGAGAGAATCTTCTCCATATAAAGACCATATAAGGAGTGAAACCTGCCTATGAAGACCATACAAGGACAGAGAAACCTGTCTATAAAGACCATACACGGACAGAGAAACCTGTCTATAAAGACCATATAAGGAGTAAAACCTACCTATGAAGACAATACAAGGAGTGAAACCTAACTATACATTTTTTGAAGGCACGGTGGTCTAGTGGTAGGACGCCGGGTCGTGATTGAAGGGTTGCGAATTCGAGTCCCCGTCATGGCACTTGTGTTGTATCCTTGAGCAAGATACTTTACTCTGCTTGTTCCAGTCTACTCAGCTGTAAATGAGTACGTGGTTGGGTAGTGCTAGAAATTGTAGAATGCTAGCTGTGAGTGCCGAAATGGCAGCACCGGTTGTATATATGCTCCCCAGGGAGTTGAGAATGATATTGGCTGGTTGCTAAGGCCCTTTAACCACGGATAATAATTTGTGAACCGCTTTGAGACGCCCTTTAAGGTCGTGATAGAGAGGTATATAAGAACCTCGAATTATAAATATTATTTTTATTATTATACAGATGATACAACCTGCCTATAAATACCATACAAGGAGAAAGAAATCTGTCTATAAACACCATACAATGAGACAGAAACCTGTCTATAAACACCATACAAGAAGAGAGAAACCTGCCTATAAAGACCATTCAAGGAGAGAGAAACCTGTCTATAAACACCATACAAGGAAAGAGAAACCTGCCTATAAAGACCATTCAAGGAGAGAGAAACATGCCTATAAAGACCATTCAAGGAGAGAGAAACCTGTCTATAAAGACCATTCAAGGAGAGAGAAACCTGCCTATAAATACCATACAAGGAGAAAGAAACCTGCCGATAAAGACCATACATAGAGAGAGACACCTGCCTATAAAGACCATACATAGAGAGAGACACCTGCCTATAAAGACCATACATAGAGAGAGAAACCTGCCTATAAAGACCATACAAGGAGAAAAAAATCTGTCTATAAAGACCATACAAGAAGAGAGAAACCTGCCTATAATGACCATACAAGGAGAGAGAAACCTGCCTATAAAGACCATACAAGGAGTGAAACCTGCCTATAGAGACCATACAAGGAGTGAAACCTAACTATAAAGACCATACAAGGAGACAGAAACCTGCCTATAACTTATTACTGTCTTGTTTGTCATTTATTACAATGTGTATATCATGCACACCTTATTATGTAAGTGAACAATGTATGCATGTTCTAATTCATTTCTTTTAAACAAACATAAATTGTTTATCATATAATTTAAACTCAAACTCATAACTGGAAAAGTTTTTAAAAAATCCTGTATCATCTCCTAAAGAGAAGAAAAATATACTGTACAGTAAACTAAAGCAAACATATTAAATGACTGTATTCAATCTTGACAAATAAATATCTTTTCTGATGAGAAATCTTTCCTCAATCACATTTATCATGCCATTGATAGAGCATGTTCCCATTATAAAGTCAGGTTTCTATGAGTGAGGAGGCTGTATCACAGATCCCTACATCTGTGGTCTGTAATACACTGCCATCAAACCTTATCTGGGCAGAAAAACATAAACAGATGTTTCCTGATTTTTTATTGTCAGCCTAGAAAGTTCAAGAAATGCCCTTTCATTGTACTTGCTGGAGGCTGCAATGTGCACTAATTAGTTGCCACAGTTGTAATGTTAGGGCGCATAGCTGAACAATACAATTATGTCTAGGGTTACCAGCCATGCTGTAGCCTGCTATATACCTCTGTAGGGTACTGTCTTCAGTCCCTGTACTCATCAAACATGCATACTATACAAAACCTGCTAACCCTTTCAGACATACACAGTCTTAAAATTTATTCCCATTTCACATCTAAATCATCCTAATTCTAAGAGAGTTAATTACATACTGTTTGATTCCAGGTACCAAACAAGTTGCTACTATAAGCTATCTAATACTGTGTATTTACTTACTTGGGTGGACACACACATTTAATGGCAGCATTGTCAATCACACATGTGCCTCCATTATTACAACTGTCTGATTGACAAGTGGTCTGGCCTACAGCAGCATCTGTAACATACAAATAACATACAATGTTAGGTATCATACAAATAACATATATACAATGTTAGGTATCATACAATGTTTAACATAAACATACAATGTTAGGTATCATACAATGTTTAACATAAACACACAATGTTAGGTATCATACAAATAACATACAATGTTAGGTATCATACAAATAACATACAATGTTAGGTATCATACAAATAACATATATACAATGTTAGGTATCATACAATGTTTAACATAAACATACAATATTAGGTATCAGACAATGTTTAACATAAACATACAATGTTAGGTAACATACAAATAACATATATACAATGTTAGGTATCATACAAATAACATACAATGTTAGGTATCATACAAATAACATATATACAATGTTAGGTATCATACAATGTTTAACATAAACATACAATGTTAGGTATCATACAATGTTTAACATAAACATACAATGTTAGGTATCATACATATAACATACAATGTTAGGTAACATACATATAACATACAATGTTAGGTAACATACATATAACATACAATGTTTAACATAAACATACAATGTTAGGTATCATACAAATAACATACAATGTTAGGTATCATACAAATAACATACAATGTTAAGTAACATACAAATAGCATACAATGTTAAGTAACATACAAATAGCATACAATGTTAAGTAACATACAAATAGCATACAATGTTAAGTATCATACAAATAACATACAATGTTAAGTATCATACAAACAGCATACAATGTTAAGTATCATACAAATAACATACAATGTTAGGTATCATACAATGTTTAACATAAACATACAATGTTTAACATAAACATACAATGTTTAACATAAACATACAAAGTTAGGTAACATACAATGTTTAACATAAACATAGAATGTTAGGTATCATGCAAATAACATACAATGTTTAACATAAACATACAATGTTAGGTAGGTACATGTAACATACAAATAACATACAATGTTTAACATATAAATAACATACAATGTTAGATAACATATAAATACCAGGGTTTGCATTGAAGCCATCCCTATATCTTTTTCATGCATAGAAACTGAAAAGTACCCCACTAATTTCCAGGATTCCCATTTAAATTATGCAGAAGGACCCCATTTATTTAGGAAAGGACCCCATTTTTAGAATTAACCCAGCCCGAACCCTGCATATTATACAATTTTAGGTAACATTAATGTCATAAAAATATTATACAATGTTACACACCGTGTGGTTAATTATTATCTGATTCTTGGTTTCAGATTCACCAAATTATATAGCATAACAACTCTGTAATTTTATTTTTGTCTTGCACATGATCATATAATATATCGACTGCATGCATGTTTCTATTGGATTCAGATCGGGATATTTGTTAAGAGAGCTATATACCACTTGATTTTTACTATCTGGACATCACATGTAATACAAGGGTGCTGCAGGGTGGAGCAATATACACCCATTCAATGCTGAAGTGAAATACGTATCGAAATGCAAAATATTTTGTTGAATTGCAATGTCACAGAGAAAGCAGTCAGTTTTTATCATCTAAATGTATTAAAACCTACAAAGTTTGAAAGAAATTGTTTGAGAATGGTGAAAGAAAAGATATCCTGACATTATCTACAAGTGTAGATTGTTAAAATATATAAGGGGCAATAACTCCATATATAGTTGATTCAGACCGATGTTCAGGAAAGGCCATCAAGACTTCATATTATGGTAAAGAAATGTTTGAAAGACTGGTTCAAAACTGTGGAAGTGAAGAGGAAAAAATCACTGGATTTGTTATGGTGAAACCTTTCAACTCTAGTCCATGAACTGAAGCAATATGCTGACATGTTAATACTGCCTCAGAGGCTGACATGGAGAAGCCAGGCTAACATTGTTCCACTGTACGCTCCATCAATTAATTGAGGAATCTAGCTGAAACAGCCTTACATATCTTTGACACTGTAGCTGAGGCTCGGCTGTAATATAATCATGGGATCTTTGTCTGGCTGCATCAGTATCAATAACACATACCAATTATGTATTAACAACACTGGAAACATTAATAGTAATTAAATTAGAAATATCTCATGAAATAGTGCAAAAACAATTAAAACTGCAACATTACACTTCTGTGCACATCTAATTAAAACAAAATGGATTTTTACATAATCAAGTCATCAATATGTTAATTTTGTTGAAATTTAATTTGGTTTGAAACTTCCGTGGAGAATTCAAATAATCGAAAAGTTGTAAGGGTATTATGAATTTATGTCCATAAATATCATAAAATGTTAAGCCAAACAATGAAAACCTCAAAAGCTTGTTTCATGTCCCATGTGTATACAACTACTTTAAGTTATGAACTTGATAATATTATATGGTTTAGGAAAGTTATCTTTACATCAATAGTACCTCATTGACAATAATGTTAACAACTTCATAAGGCGGCACAAAAATTAGGGTTATTGTATTGATACCGTAACCAGAACAAACAAAACTTGATTTTGATTTTGCCAATATTGAATATGAATATTAGACATGCTAATCCCACAATAAATAGTTGCAGTAATATTATAAAACACATTTCTATAGTGACTGTGCCCATCACCAAGGTAACTGAGTCCCCCAATCTCACTAGCCCCTGAGCCTCATGCAGTGTTTAACGGGTTGTTATGTCTTCAGTGCATACAAGATGAGTGTTTCAATCAAACAGTGTGAACGGTGAGGAGAATCATCTGTCAAAGCCGCCAGATGCTTCGGGGACCATTTTCTTCATCTGAGTCATGGGGGTGTTGGAATGGTTTATGGTTGAAAAGTGATTAAAAAGACACAGACAATAGTTTTGGGATGACCAATGCCTTAAATATGTGCTTTGTTTTTCAGTCATAATTCCATAATAAGCTTTGACACTTTCATATAAACATAAAAATATTGAAAATGTAATGAATGATTGTAATGACACATTTTTTTTTATTTGGATGCCAATTAATTCACTGCAGTCAATGTTCCGAGGAGTTTTCACATTACTATAAACACACTGAAATACAAAGATATTCTGGCAGAAAATTTCCCATGTCATTTCTGTTATTTCATTGGTGTCTGTCGTGAAAACTTCTCTTAGATAATTCTTTCTTTGATTAAATTTCTCCTCATTTTTTAACCCCATGACTAAATCAAACTATACATATATATATAGAATGTCTGATGAAAAGATTGTATTGAAGTGACAGGTTGATCAAGCCAAGAATTACAAAGTAAGGTGCTAAATATACATGTATATAATTGGCTTAGAATATGCTCATCAGGTGATAAAACCTTCTAAAATCAATTCAAATACAAGTTACATGTAACTTTTTAAAACTGAGGCTCTCCTGGGGCCAAACCGAGAAGTCTATAACTATTGACCATATTGAACAAATACTTTCCTCTTTGTTACAGCTTAATATTATTAAAGATGCATTCAATGCTAATAATTATTTCACAGCATATACACGACTCTAAAAGGGCATTTTTTTATTTTAAAGATTAAAACATTTAGTCTTAATAATCAGAGACTGATCAAGTTCCGGGAAGAGCAGGTTTTCATTTTTTACAACTCCATATCCTTAACAAGTAAAAATAAGCGTATAATTAAGTCTTCAAGCTCTTGCCAAGCCTAAATGAAATCTACTTTGTTATTCTGACAATAAGCTGAAAACATTGAATTGGTAACCAATAACAGAACTGCATCGTACAAACACTGAAATCTTACTACCATATATACCAAGAAATTTACTTCACTGCGATTTCTTGGACTTTTCACCATGTGGAATGGGGTAAATTGATCATAATAAGCAGCAAAAATGAATCAACGACAAAATTTACATCATAATGTAATGTTAAATGTGTCCATTTAAGAAAATGAAAAAATCTAAGTACATAATCATTTCCACTTAATTAATTCATGCCCTTGAGTTAATTGAAAAAAGCCTGGAAATTGTTTCAGAATTGAACAAAATGAACAAATCTGTAATCCACAGAGACCAGTATATCAAGCACTGTCTATAACCCACATATATCCCTGGTGTGACCTGTGAAGCATTCTCACGGTGGATCAGATTTTACCAAATTTAGATTCCGCGCTATCCTTAAACAGCTACTTATTTCCATTCCCTATCAATAAATTCACATCTGATACGGCAAATAGAGACTGACTTCATGACATTTCCTTAGTTCGCTCCCAATTATCCATCCACCAAAATGCCGCGCTTAGCCAATACACCGTTAAGTAAGTACATGGCTTCCTTTAATGGTTAGGAATGGTGACGAAGCCGCCGTAATATGTAGATGGATGGTAATGTGTTTGGATGGTGGATAGAAATCTATAGATCTGACATACTGGCTTTAGTGTCCAGCAGTCTCTAGCTAATTCCTTGTTTGTATGCCAAGCCACTGACCAGTCCAGCCTCACTGGACACATAATCAGATTACTCCAGAGTCTCCTGTGGACACACAATTAGATCAAGAAACCATCGGTCAAAAGAATAACCTTTTGGAGGTCAATCAAGGTCACTCAGATACAGAAGCTGTTATTGTCTAGCTAGCTACTGTCAAATTGAACTCCTGGATTTCTTCATGAAGGTTGTCACTCAGATAAGAAGAAAAATCCACTTTTATATATGAATAGTTTTAAATGTATTCATTGGTATATACATTTATTGATTTAAGACTGTTTTATTAATAATTTGTGATGCTTAATTGTCTAGCCAAGTGTAATGTCTGTTTCATCAGCTATGTTTCACTGCAAAACGTGTCAATTAAAATTAGTTTTAAAATATTGTTTCATTGTAATGTTAAAATGACATTATACAATTTGATATAAATCATATTAAGTTTTATACCAATTGAAATTTATTGCAGGTTATTTCCATGTAGGAATTCATTGTTGTTACACAATATTGAACTCAAGGCTTTATTCCGAGAATACTAGGCCTGTAAATGTTTTTTTTTGTAAGAAATGTTTGTTTATTGTGTTGTATTCATAGATTCAAATTTGTAAAAAAAAAAAAAATATTCCAGTATATAATATTGTAATTTGCCACAGTTAGCCAAACCACCCATTGTGGATCAGAAAATTGCCCTCTGTGACATTGATCTTCACATCTCTTCCAAGTCAATACTACCAATTTACATATTGATGTTTCTTTGCTGGTTAAATGGAAATAGTCTGGAATGGAATGAGATATAAATACACAGAAGATTACCTTGTCTTCCCAGATCTGTACACCAGTAATTTCCTACATGGTGACTGTAAGGTTTGTAGATTTACAAAAGACAGTGGGACATTTATCCATATATGTCTTAAGAAATGCTGCCTAATGCCAAGACCCCTTACGACAAGAAATCTACATTTGACAGACTTCTGGTAATTCATGATATCCAGTATACAGAATGAATTTTACATATTTTTTTTCTGCATTCCAATTTCTGCTGAATAGTCAGAATGGAAAATTTCCATAAATTGTCAAACAATTTAATCTCTTTGGTCTGTTCAGCTCATATAACAGGACCAGTAACTCTCGTTTTAGTTTTGTTTATGGTCGCTTGCTCTGTATCTCATTAAGATTAAAGTGCAGGAAGAAGATTATTTAACACATACAATCTTGATTTAAAACGTTCTTAAAGTGGTTTTAAACATTTTACTGCCGTTTAAAGTAGAGCTAGGTTTCAAACCGAGGTATCTATGTAATAAATTTTCAGAATATCTTGCTCATATTTCTCATGAATAGATAATGCGATAATAACCCATTCGTATTTTGAAATTGATTTCGCACAGTACATGTAATTCAAGGATAACAACTTACAAAGCTGTTTATCACTGGTGTTTAGTAATACATTATACACTAACATTTACAGTCACATGCAAGCACTGCAGATTTCATCAAGAATAATATGCAAGTACCTTAGTTATCTTATTTCGATCAAGATGATAAATAATAAGGATGGAGCATCAACATCTTGATTCCGTAGTTTTATTAGCAGGTTGACATGTTTTGGCTAGCTAGGCTAGCCGTCATCAGAACATCGATATACAGTTTTTTCAAAGCTTAAGTACAAATTACGGCTCAATTTATGACGTCATCAGGATTGTTGAAACCATGTGACGTTAACAATATAAATATATGGACAATATTTAAATGCATTCCAGGTGAAGTACCTGAAAAAGACGACTTTGCATCAATGAATTAAAAAGTTCAAAAATAAACTGTTCTTGTTATATGTTATTGTAAGCTTATATGGTGGAAAGGAATATACCGTATACACACCCTATTCAGGGAACTTTATTATTTCAAGATGGTATAATATATATATCATCTCAGAGAAGTAAATGTCTTGCCTGTCTGAACTCTGGTATGTCTGATAAAATAAAATCAATGTAAATATTCTGTTTGTTTTATTAGATTTGACCATTTTTTTTTTATTTAGTAGATATAATTAGAGTTTTCGAAACATTTAATGACTAGTACCCCCACCCCAACAGTGTCTCTCCAACATACCTATTTGTACTTCCCCAGCCAGGATGCTCGATACCTGCATACCAAAGATGATTAGTCCTCTGGTGAATTAACATATAAGATGATGTCGCAAACAAACTTTTCCAAAGGTTAAGGTCAAAGTTCAAAGTGACCTCTTGACATTCAATTTCAAATCAATTAAATCTGATTACTCCAACTAAACTAAAGTAGTTAACACGATATATACGTATATACATATCTGGCCCTCACAAAATTTTGCGAACTTTTCATCTTATGGGGAAGATCAAAATTTTAATCACAGGTGCACAATGTTAAGAGTGTGTGGATTACATCAGTGAAGTTTCATGATATTTAGCGGGGGTCTGTATGAGGAGTTGTCCGGAATAACATACATTTTAAGTGTTTAGGTTAAAATTATTCAATGTAATTATACATTCATGATAGAAGTTACATGGATAGGGGCATTTAGTTCTGAGGATTTAGACACAAATCTTTAGACGTGCAAAAGGCCACAATATGATACATTATTATTAGAACAATTTTATGCCAACTCTGATAGAAATCCTTCGAGTACTTTATACGAAATTAAAATGAAAAGGGGCATGACTCTCATATATTTGTCCTCTAATAAACAAAAAGGTACAACATCTTATCATAGGGAAGAATTAAGCTAACTTTGGGAGAAATCACATCGGACATTTTAAGATTTGTTTGACAAAATATTCCAAGCAGATGGTGACATTGGTTGATTCCAATGTACATTGTAACTGTACAACCCAACTCCTTCCTCCAACTTTATTGCAAGGGTATAACATATATAGACTTGATAATTACAAACTATCCAAATTAACGAATGGAGACTAAATTGAGACAGGGACAAATTAACATCACATGTGAAATGACACTTTATATAAATACTCAAAATATACAAATTCACAATACAGGGCAATGATCACACATAGAAACACAATATTCATCAGTTACGAGTTCAGACAAGGTCATGATCTAACACATAGAAACATATATATTCATCAGTTACGAGTTCAGACTAGGTCATGATCTAACACAGAGAAACATATATATTCATCAGTTACCAGTTCAGACAAGGTCATGATCTAACACATAGAAACATATATATTCATCAGTTACGAGTTCAGCTAGACCAGGTCATGAACTAACACATAGAAACATATATATATATTCATCAGTTACGAGTTCAGACAAAGGTCATGAACTAACACATAGAAACATATATATTCATCAGTTACGAGTTCAGCTAGACCAGGTCATGAACTAACACATAGAAACATATATATATATTCATCAGTTACGAGTTCAGACAAAGGTCATGAACTAACACAAAGAAACATATATATTCATCAGTTAAGAGTTCAGACTAGGTCATGATCTAACACATAGAAACATATATATTCACCATTTAGGACTCACACAACTAAATAATTTACTATATGTTATTACTAAGCTTTAGAGCTAATAACTTTAATATTTGAAGTTCAACACTAGTGACAACTGCCTGGATTCACAGATACATACATGGCAAAGACTTCAAATGACATTTTATCAGAGTTTCGTGGCATTTTAGCTCGCTACCGGCGGGGCGTCTGCTTCGTACAACTGGAAATTTACATATCAAAAAAGTGAAATGGGACGGAAACACCCTCTGACTTTTGACCCCATATCAATCCGCCATCACATATCAATATCTACCAAAAGTATACATTTTTGTAAAGTTAAATATCTACAGATTTCATTCAATGCAGAATAAGTCAAAAATTACCTATTTAGATTATTCAGAATCACTGAACTTAGCCGGAACAAATTTTCGGTAGGGATTACAAACGTATGAAACACTTCGTGATAGGCTGATTTAGTTGTGTGAGTCCTTTAAAGGGTTCCAAACCTTTCAGATGTTGAAATAAAGTTAACTATTTGAAAGCATATGAGTCATTATCAGAAAAGCTCAAGATTCAAAAGTGAAAAAATCAGAAAAACAACTTTCTTAAAGTGACAACTTTTATGGTTTAAGTAAAAGGGGATACATTGCAGGTTACAAAATCATTGTTTGTGCATTTTTATTTTTACCTGTTCAGTTACTATGGTAACGCTAACGAACACAGGTAAGTTAAAATGTCTGTGGTGTTACCATAATTGAATTTGTTGTTTTTGTTGGGATAAAACATGCCAGTTCTTTGCTAATTAATTTATTTAATTGATAAAGTTATAACATAATCATTTTTTATTACATATACCTCATTTAAATACCATTTGAAGATATTTATTGGAATATGTCCCGACCCCTGTACTTTTGCACTCAAGGGATGTGCATTATTTCTTTTAAATAAAGTTAGAACTAAAGATTCATGACAACAGTAATTAATTTGCAAACATAAAATGCTACAGATAATTACTGGAATGCTAATTGTTTCTTTTCACCTTTATTCAATTTAATATGAGTTGATTTTTGTGATGGTAACACCATGGACATTTGATAAACACCAAAGACAACTGTAACACCACAGACATTTTGTCCATTGTGTTACCATTTTAAATATCATAATACATGTATTTTAGTCAATTTCACTATTGACACATATTGTCTTTGTTTCCAAGTTGAAGAAAATAAAAATAAAAATAATCAATAAAATTGATTCATAAACGAGTATGATGTCTGTAGTGTTACCATTCTTGATCACCTGAAATGTTGTGCTGGATAATACCAGCATTGTATGTCTTTGGTGTTACCATTGTCATCATCTAGTGCATATTGTAATTGAATTATATTTCATCAATATGCATATAATAATATAGGAATGTGTCCTAAACAAACAATTTAATTCATTAACTAAAATATAAATTGGTTGTATATGATGGAAATTCATATTATGCATCTTCCCTTGTCACCGAATTGTCTGTGGTGTTACTAGTAATTTCTTTGCCATTGCTCACAGAGAGAATACATGCTTTAATTACTGTCACACTAGTCCTAGTGCTTACTATGTTGTACAAATAACATTATACAATAATTTCTCTGTTTTATGAATCTTATAATATGAATCTTCCCATAATCTTAGATATTATTTATGATTTTTTCTATTCCATTGTCTGTGGTGTTACTATAATGGTATCGCCAATATTCATGTCCTTGGTGTTACCAATTCAAAGCCCTTTTCTCTCACGATGACATATTCCATTTTGAGAACTGTTAGCTAATGTCATAGCTTTATAATTCATCTTACTAATAATATGTGTTATGGTCTGTGTTATAAGTATACTTTGTTTTGTTTGTGTTGCAAAGATTTGACTCTGGTGTTACTTATCTAAGTCTGTAGTGTTACTATAATTGTCCTTGGTGTTACTGTTTTTAGAGAATCTTGATTAAAGAGTATAGAATCTGAATTTAAGAGTTTTCTTTGATTAGAAATGAACAATAATCATTGTTTTGGAATTTAACTTATTCAAATCATAATGCTTTTATTTTTTCCAATAAAATTGATTCATAAACGAGTATGATGTCTGTAGTGTTACCAAATATTCATCTGTGTGGTGTTACCTGTTTGACCGGTAACACCACAGACAGTAACACCACAGACATTTTAGATATGTTTATAGATTAAAATTATAACCATTGGTAATTGTGCAAAGCATGATAGCTGTATTTAAACTACCTTGCAACCTCTTTTAAATACCATAAATCTTTTTATTGAATAAATGGTATAACTGTAAAATAATGTGGTAACACCATGGACAATTTGAAATACACAGTTGGTTAGACTTGATTTTGATTGCTTCCAATTTAAAACCGTCCTGCTTTCAACTTCCAAATGCCATGTGAAAATGAACAGGGGATAGATATGCAATGAATTCATCATAGATGATTGTACTCAGTTGATTTAAAGTTTCTCTATTGAACCAAAATACTCATGGTAACACCAAGGACAAAAACTTATGGGACAGGTAAACATTTTCTTGAAAACACTTTTAAATATTTTCTTTTTGCCTAAAAGTACTTATTTATCAATTTAATTGGTAATTATCAATAAAACTATCCCCATATTTTGTATAATACCCCATTAAAAATGTTTTTAAATGAGCTTGAATATTGAGGATTTACCATCGGACACACCCATTTTTGGGTGAAAGGCTAATATTATAGTTAAAAAAAAGTATTTTGGCACCATTTCATGTCTATGTCTTTTAAAATGTGACTACTAGATCTCTAATTGTTGGTGTATTAGCAAAACATTTACTTTATTCTATGTAGAATTCACAGAAATAAATGACAAAGTTACGGACAGCGATTTAGTACTTTTCTGATAATGACTCATATACATTTCCGAGGAAAATGGTGAAGTTTGGTTGAAATTGAATAATAAATTATAAAGAAAACACAAGTTATTGCACCTGATGTACATTTGCTATTCAGAGCTAGCACCAGATTTTTTTCATTTCTTTTGCATAGCATTTACCTCTAGCACCTCAATTGAGCACGCAATTAGCAATTTCATATTTTGCCCACGGATCAAATACACATACCACTCAACGGTTTTGGAAAAGAAATATTGTTATTTCACTTTCTGTTAATTTTACAGTCTCTGAAGTAATTAAATTTTTATTTTAAGTAAATTTTATTTAATTTTAACAATTTAACACATTTAGAATTCACACAAAACTCCAAAATTCTATAGAAAACTTGAGTCATAAAGGGTTATTAGATATCCATCTTAACTGTTTATCTATCAATTACACAGGCTTACATATAGCACTTCTAGCTCCCAGGGGTGCTGCCACTTTACAGGGAGAATATTGGGGGTAGGGGAGATGTAATGCCATGAACAGCTTATTGTATGAGTAAACAAATATTACAAACACATTAAATCAATAAACAAGATGTTGAACAAGGTATATATTGTGACGAAATAAAGAAATATCTACAATTAACTGAAAATATTGAATTTTAAGTTGGATTTAGCCACCAAAACCTACAAGGGACACATACACATATATAGTTTAATATGAGCATTTTTTTTATACAAGCCTATTCCGTACTAGTCCTAGTTATTGCTTTCTTCTGGCTATAAAAATCACATACATTTGTAATTTGTATGGATAAAGAAGCCTAAGAATGACTAAGAATGACTGGGCAGAGTTGGAACTAGCAAGGGGGGGGGGGGGGGGGGGTGCTGGTTGGGTAGGACAACACACTAGACTAGATCTCTATTGGATGCTAAAACCTGCTTCATATATCAACGAAGTACTTCTAACACACACGCATATCAATTATTACAGGTTATTGAACCAAACTTTATTTAAAACCTGAGTATAAGGGTCAGTCCAACAATATAGGCTTCACTTTAGGGCCATGTTTAGCCAGATTTTAGCTAATTTTGAAGGTTTTTTTTCAAATTAAATATATACTAAAAAAATGTGCTAACACTTAATGACAGTGGTTGTCTTTGAAAAAATAAATAACCAGAGGCACAGAAAATGTTATAGAGGTCAAGTTCATTGAGCACATGGCTAGTTCTCTTAAAGGACTCACACAACTAAATAATTTACTATATGTTATTACTAAGCTTTAGAGCTAATAACTTTAATATTTGAAGTTCAACACTAGTGACAACTGCCTGGATTCACAGATACATACATGGCAAAGACTTCAAATGACATTTTATCAGAAGTTTCGTGGCATTTTAGCTCGCTACCGGCGGGGCGTCTGCTTCGGACAACTGGAAATTTACATATCAAACAAGTGAAATGAGACGGGAACACCCTCTGACTTTTGACCCCATATCAATCCGCCATCACATATCAAAATCTACCAAAAGTATACATTTTTGTAAAGTTAAATATCTATAGATTTCATTCAATGCAGAATATGTCAACAATTACCTATTTAGATTATTCAGAATCACTGTACAGTGATTCTGAATAATCTAAATAGGTAATTGTTGACATATTCTGCATTGAATGAAATCTATAGATATTTAACTTTACAAAAATGTATACTTTTGGTAGATTTTGATATGTGATGGCGGATTGATATGGGGTCAAAAGTCAGAGGGTGTTCCCGTCTCATTTCACTTGTTTGATATGTAAATTTCCAGTTGTCCGAAGCAGACGCCCCGCCGGTAGCGAGCTAAAATGCCACGAAACTTCTGATAAAATGTCATTTGAAGTCTTTGCCATGTATGTATCTGTGAATCCAGGCAGTTGTCACTAGTGTTGAACTTCAAATATTAAAGTTATTAGCTCTAAAGCTTAGTAATAACATATAGTAAATTATTTAGTTGTGTGAGTCCTTTAAGAGAACTAGCCATGTGCTCAATGAACTTGACCTCTATAACATTTTCTGTGCCTCTGGTTATTTATTTTTTCAAAGACAACCACTGTCATTAAGCCGGAACAAATTTTCAGTAGGGACTACAAACGTATGAAACACTTCGTGATAGGCTGATTTAGTTGTGTGAGTCCTTTACGAGTTCAGACTAGATAATTACCAAACACATAGAAACATATATATAAATTCATCAGTTACGAGTTCAGACAAGGTCATGATCTAACACATAGACACATATATTCATCAGTTACGAGTTCAGGCTATGTCATGATCTAACACATAGAAACATATAAATACTCATTAAATTAAGAGTTAAGGATAATTGGTCATTTGCTTTGGAACATGCTTAGAGCCTATAGCTTTTAAGTAGCAATAACTTGTAATCAATTCCAACATCATTCTACGAAACAATAGAAAATAAAGTCGTAAGGAATATTGATAGTATGGTTCCGATTTCCTATTTAGCTGAATAACCTTTAGAAACAAACGATAGAGCTATATATTTGAGCCCTTTGTAATTATCGAGTGACCAGAACAAAACAGTCTGGCCTAAGTGCTGACATGCTCTGGACAATCCATGCGTCTTTGATTACAATGCACCATACAATAAACGATGAAAAATGAGCCCTAGGGATAAAGGCATGGAAGCGGGGTCCACCCCGTAATTATACCAGGATATAGCAGAGCAAGGGTCCAGATTGAGGTGAACATACAAGATCGGCTGGTCATTCCTGACCGAACAAGATTTCTGCCTTTTTAACAGCAGTGAAAATCGCAACCTATTAAAGTAGATGTTTAGATTTACGTGTTAAAGTCCATGAAAATATTGTAACATATCAAAAGAGAGTTGGTCAGATGTATTTCCTTGTAACATGACTGGTATAAAAAGGTATATCAAAGTACGTAATGACAGTGAGTGAAGTAAATTAAACAGCTCTTTTCTTTTAAAATCATATTTTCTTTTAAAATCATATTTTTTTTGAAAATCATATTTTCTTTAAAGTCATACTTTCATAGCATTTTCATTGAATGGAAACAAAGGGGTGTCTCAAATTTCTAAATTATGTAACTATTTTGTCATATTTATAATTCAAAATGTGTTACTTTTGCCTATTCCAATTCAAACTCATTATTTGGTTATACTTGATAGGTGAATTATCATTCCAATGTGTAATATATAATTTAAGCTGTATTGAAATTGCCATAAGGTAATAACTACCCTTTCTATATGAATGTTAGGACCAAGAAATCTAGAGGCTAACAATGTAAAGCTTAATACAGCATTCATACTTCCCATACATTTAACTTAAACTTTACGGACAAAAGTATCGTGGAGACGGCACATTATCAGTCAGTCACATCCCCCCTCCACCACTCCAATGTAGTATTAGGCCGACTCTATATAGAAACTTCAATAGAAAATGGAAGTTTTGCTCTGCATAAGATACTGTTGATACTCATGCAGCCTGTCAGCCATTCGATTTTATAACACAAAACACTTGATCGACTGCCTTCTCTCGAAGTCAGCTGGAACATGGAAAACTTCCGAGTTATTTAAGTGTTTGTTTAAAGTACTGCAAGTTCAAATATTTAGTGTTAGGCTTTGCAGGGACCGATGAAATACTTCAAATGAAATGGGGTCTTCAACTCTTTTTGAGTGATAACTTCAAGTTCAAGATATAGCCAGGTTCAACAGTACATCGTAGCAGAAACAAGGCCTCTCGACTTGGTGACATCACAGAATTCCTTCCTCAGATCAAGAACTGTTAAAAATTCATCAGACTTGTCTCGGTCCATACCATACTCAATATATGGTATGTACATGATGTGACTCCATTCCTTAAATACAATTTGTGCAAAATTCAGACATCCCAAAACGCCAGTTAATTCAATTATCCTATGAAACAGCCATGAATAATTAAAATCACATACCAGTATATGTTGTAACTGGCACAGATTTGTGAAAATCCATACGTTTTCCAGCAATAATTGAATTTCTACATCATTACACGGCAACGCTTACTGTGACAGGAACCCAGACTTTCTGTATAGGCATGTGTATTACGGTAATTACGTCATTTGAAGTTTTTTCTTTTAACAAATAAATGTGAAAACATCTCTTATGGTATTTACAACCTCCTACAACCTGAAATGTAGGAATCAACAAAAGGTAACTTTGATATTATAAACATTTACTTGACATAAATAGTTTCTTATCTTTAATTTATAAGACTTCAGTAAAATTACATCACTGACATATCTTACCTAGCTTTGACTATCAACAGTATTAAGTATGGCTTAAAAACGCACTTTTAAGAAAAAGAGTTAATTAAAAAATTCATAAAATTCAAATTAATTTTAATTCCGATTAATTAAACACCGAATAAGAATAGCTGTTTTGCTGTATTAATTAAGTATTACGAAGTATTAAATACTATCCCTACTGAGTGTGTAAAATTATTCACCAGGCATATGATACCGATGTAATAGTGATATATATATATATATAGGTTTTGTAGATGGTAATGTGCACTACACCGAATCGAAGGGCACTATAACCCTGCATTAAAACTCAAGGTTAATGTAGCCAAAACATACGTTTAAGTACTTCGGACGATTTCTGTGTATAACCTGCATTTTGCGAGCATACAATTTTCTCATTTATTAATTTTATATGAATCACTGTATATAAATGGGATGTTAATTCATGACCTTCTCATGTCAAGGTGACATTAAGAGTAAATAAAGACATTTCAAAATGACTTTGTCTGAAAGCATTCTACAGCATTTTGGTACTTCACTCCTGATTTAGATAGAGGGTTTGTAACCGCAGCTATCATATAAAGATCAGTGAGAGACTACAGAGAGCATGATAATGGGACTCCTCTGATTGTTCAAGATTTGTTACACAGTTTCCATCAAAGAAAATTTCCCTGTTGTTGCTATTGGACCAATTGACGCAATAAACATATATCATTAATAAAGGAGGAAAGAAGATCTTAAATCCTGTTGTTTGCTAACACCTGACTGGAAGACAGATTCATCAGTGTGACAAAAGTCACACTTAACTGAAATGACTGTTACAGCAGACTAACAAAAATATTTAAAATTTAATTTCTTTTTATTTACTGGTTGAAAAATAGCACCACTGACCTACAGAACTACTTTTTAAGTTTTCTACATTAATAAAAATATATTGTTGAAGATTTGCCTTGAAAGATTTTCACTAAAGATGCGCCGACTGTGATTCAAGCAAGTACATGTTTCATGAGTACTCTGATATCAAGTGAAATGTAAATAACACAAAATAGAAATGAAAACTTCAATTTATAGTCATTTCCCCAAAGGGTAATTTTTACAAAACTTTGGCAGTAACTGTCAAGAAACCAACCTTTGCTACCATTAATGGTCCAGAAAGGCAAGACACCACAGACTTGGTGGGGCCACAAAGACCAGATGGCTCAGGGATCCTGTCTCAAAGCTTATATACATGGAGCACTGAAGGTCACAGCTATAAATCACTACTGGCTGGTACATGTAATGTCATAAGGTCAAGCTCCAGACCAACAATACATATACAGAAGTTTATAATAAAGAGCTGAGGAAGTGCTATACATATCTCCCGAATATAAACTAATAACAGAAATGTCACTAGAAATGACTTGGACAGAAGAAACTAATGCCAACCCCCCTCCCCCCCCACCAACTTTTTTTTCAAATTACAAAATAATTGGAATCATTAGTTTAACACCCGTCCCCACCCCACCACCACTCAAAAACAACAACTTGGGAACTTCAATGTAGAATATTAAGGCCATCTCCTTGACAACTTAATCACTATCTCCATATTTTTTCTGCTTGATTTAAAACTAAAAAGTACTGATGAGTGGAAGGTCCTCCAGCTATGGTTCAATCAATACCGACGCTAAACGACAAAAATCGGCTGTATTACTGCATGTGATCCACATCCATCAAATTCATAAATCTGTACAGCGACTCCCTCCAGACCTTCAGACTGCCAACTCAATGGTTCAAGGACTGTTATACCCATCCACTTAACCTGACAATTTTCTCATTATTTCTCCAATTTACCATTCAATTGATTTTTTGTCTTGTTATTTTTTTTTTGTCATATATACATATGTATCAGTTAGACAAATTCTCTAATATTGATTCACCGCTAATGATACACTCTTATGTATAGGTGCAATTTCAGAGAAAAAAAGATCACCTCTAAAAGGATCATTAACGTTGATAAATCAATTATGTTTCATAAGTATTCAGTCACTAATTATATTCCTTCCCTATATTCTATATGTATAGTTTACAGTGATTAATTCTGGTCTTGTTTAATTTACAAACAAAAAATTGATGAATCCTATAGAAGGAGCTTGCAGACAAGATTATAATAAAATCCTTTTTTAAAGTATGACCAAAGTATATAGTAAGTTTCATTGCTTACCCCCAGTAGTTATGATATGGACACAGAATTTAAACAAAGGGCAATAACTCTGTAAATAAGGGGTTCCCAGCCCTTCATTACTTTGGTACACTGCACATTGCCTTATTATATGACCAATGTTTACACAAAGTTTTATCATCCTAGTTTGAATGCAAGCAATTAGATACACTATACAATGTAGATACAAAATGTTTAAGAAAGGACAATAACTCTGTAAGTAACGGGTCATGGGCATTGAATCTAGTACAATATACATCGACTTAATGTTACTGACATACACACAGGATTCATGATGCTTGCTTAACTCAATGGGTATAGTTATGGTCTGGACCCAAAAAGATGGACAAAAAGCTGGACCACAAAGCAGCACATATATATGTGCTCCCCTGAAATATTTCTGGGGGGCATAAAAACACTAGTTTCTTCAGACTTTAATATGAAATGCGATTTCTAACATGCTTCTGGCTTCAGAGATGCAACATCTATCATTAGACAAAAAAGAAGTTTGCAAGCACCTTCCCAAATACAGCCTAATCTCATGTAGATTGTGCTGACCTCCCCAAACCTAATTTCTGTTGTGCCTTTCCTCTATGTAGATTGTGCTGGCCTCCCCAAACCTATTTTCTGTTGTGCCTTTCCTCTATATATGTAGATTGTGCTGGCCTCCCCAAACCTAATTTCTGTTGTGCCTTTCCTCTATATATGTAGATTGTGCTGGCCTCCCCAAACCTATTTTCTGTTGTGTCTTTCCTCTATGTAGATTGTGCTGGCCTCCCCAAACTTAATTTCTGTTGTGCCTTTCCTCTATGTAGATTGTGCTGGCCTCTCCAAACCTAATTTCTGTTGTGCCTTTCCTCCATGTAGATTGTGCTGGCCTCCCCAAACCTAATTTCTGTTGTGCCTTTCCTCTATGTAGATTGTGCTGGCCTCCCCAAACCTAATTTCTGTTGTGCCTTTCCTCTATGTAGATTGTGCTGGCCTCCCCAAACCTAATTTCTGTTGTGCCATTCCTCCATGTAGATTGTGCTGGCCTCCCCAAACCTAATTTCTGTTGTGCCTTTCCTCTATATATGTAGATTGTGCTGGCCTCCCCAAACCTAATTTCTGTTGTGCCTTTCCTTTATGTAGATTGTGCTGGCCTCCCCAAACCTATTTTCTGTTGTGCCTTTCCTCTATGTAGATTGTGCTGGCCTCCCCAAACCTAATTTCTGTTGTGCCTTTCCTCTATGTAGATTGTGCTGGCCTCCCCAAACCTAATTTCTGTTGTGCCATTCCTCCATGTAGATTGTGCTGGCCTCCCCAAACCTAATTTCTGTTGTGCCTTTCCTCCATGTAGATTGTGCTGGCCGCCCCAAACCTAATTTCTGTTGTGCCATTCCTCCATGTAGATTGTGCTGGCCTCCCCAAACCTGATTTCTGTTGTGCCTTTCCTCCATGTAGATTGTGCTGGCCTCCCCAAACCTAATTTCTGTTGTGCCTTTCCTCTATGTAGATTGTGCTGGCCTCCCCAAACCTAATTTCTGTTGTGCCTTTCCTCTATGTAGATTGTGCTGGCCTCCCCAAACCTAATTTCTGTTGTGCCATTCCTCCATGTAGATTGTGCTGGCCTCCCCAAACCTAATTTCTGTTGTGCCTTTCCTCTATATATGTAGATTGTGCTGGCCTCCCCAAACCTAATTTCTGTTGTGCCTTTCCTTTATGTAGATTGTGCTGGCCTCCCCAAACCTATTTTCTGTTGTGCCTTTCCTCTATGTAGATTGTGCTGGCCTCCCCAAACCTAATTTCTGTTGTGCCTTTCCTCTATGTAGATTGTGCTGGCCTCCCCAAACCTAATTTCTGTTGTGCCATTCCTCCATGTAGATTGTGCTGGCCTCCCCAAACCTAATTTCTGTTGTGCCTTTCCTCCATGTAGATTGTGCTGGCCGCCCCAAACCTAATTTCTGTTGTGCCATTCCTCCATGTAGATTGTGCTGGCCTCCCCAAACCTAATTTCTGTTGTGCCTTTCCTCTATGTAGATTGTGCTGGCCTCCCCAAACCTAATTTCTGCTGTACCTTTCCTCTATGTAGATTGTGCTGGCTGCCCCAAACCTGATTTCTGTTGTGCCTTTCCTCTATGTAGATTGTGCTGGCCTCCCAAAACCTGATTTCTGTTGTGCCTTTCCTCCATGAAGATTGTGCTGGCCTCCCCAAACCTGATTTCTGTTGTGCCTTTCCTCTATGTAGATTGTGCTGGCCTCCTCAAACCTGATTTCTGTTGTGCCTTTCCTCTATGTAGATTGTGCTGGCCTCCCCAAACCTATTTTCTGTTGTGTCTTTCCTCTATGTAGATTGTGCTGGCCTCCCCAAACTTAATTTCTGTTGTGCCTTTCCTCTATGTATGTAGATTGAGCTGGCCTCCCCAAACCTATTTTCTGTTGTGTCTTTCCTCTATATATGTAGATTGTGCTGGCCTCCCCAAACCTAATTTCTGTTGTGCCTTTCCTCTATGTAGATTGTGCTGGCCTCCCCAAACCTAATTTCTGTTGTGCCTTTCCTCTATGTAGATTGTGCTGGCCTCCCCAAACCTAATTTCTGTTGTGCCTTTCCTCTATGTAGATTGTGCTGGCCTCCCCAAACCTAATTTCTGTTGTGCCATTCCTCCATGTAGATTGTGCTGGCCTCCCCAAACCTAATTTCTGTTGTGCCTTTCCTCCATGTAGATTGTGCTGGCCTCCCCAAACCTAATTTCTGTTGTGCCTTTCCTCTATGTAGATTGTGCTGGCCTCCCCAAACTTAATTTCTGTTGTGTCTTTCCTCCTTGTAGATTGTGCTGGCCTCCCCAAACCTGATTTCTGTTGTGCCTTTCCTCCATGAAGATTGTGCTGGCCTCCCCAAACCTGATTTCTGTTGTGCCTTTCCTCTATGTAGATTGTGCTGGCCTCCCCAAACCTAATTTCTGTTGTGCCTTTCCTCTATATATGTAGATTGTGCTGGCCTCCCCAAACCTATTTTCTGTTGTGTCTTTCCTCTATGTAGATTGTGCTGGCCTCCCCAAACTTAATTTCTGTTGTGCCTTTCCTCTATGTATGTAGATTGAGCTGGCCTCCCCAAACCTATTTTCTGTTGTGTCTTTCCTCTATATATGTAGATTGTGCTGGCCTCCCCAAACCTAATTTCTGTTGTGCCTTTCCTCTATATAGATTGTGCTGGCCTCTCCAAACCTAATTTCTGCTGTGCCTTTCCTCTATGTAGATTGTGCTGGCCTCCCCAAACCTATTTTCTGTTGTGTCTTTCCTCTATGTAGATTGTGCTGGCCTCCCCAAACCTAATTTCTGTTGTGCCTTTCCTCTATGTAGATTGTGCTGGCCTCCCCAAACCTAATTTCTGTTGTGCCTTTCCTCTATGTAGATTGTGCTGGCTGCCCCAAACCTAATTTCTGTTGTGCCTTTCCTCTATGTAGATTGTGCTGGCCTCCCCAAACCTAATTTCTGTTGTGCCTTTCCTCCATGTAGATTGTGCTGGCCTCCCCAAACCTAATTTCTGTTGTACCTTTCCTCTATGTAGATTGTGCTGGCCTCCCCAAACCTAATTTCTGTTGTGCCTTTCCTCTATGTAGATTGTGCTGGCCTCCCCAAACCTAATTTCTGTTGTGCCTTTCCTCTATGTAGATTGTGCTGGCCTCCCCAAACCTAATTTCTGTTGTGCCTTTCCTCCATGTAGATTGTGCTGGCCGCCCCAAACCTAATTTCTGCTGTACCTTTCCTCTATGTAGATTGTGCTGGCCTCCCCAAACCTGATTTCTGTTGTGCCTTTCCTCTATGTAGATTGTGCTGGCCTCCCCAAACCTGATTTCTGTTGTGCCTTTCCTCCATGAAGATTGTGCTGGCCTCCCCAAACCTGATTTCTGTTGTGCCTTTCCTCTATGTAGATTGTGCTGGCCTCCCCAAACCTAATTTCTGTTGTGCCTTTCCTCTATATATGTAGATTGTGCTGGCCTCCCCAAACCTATTTTCTGTTGTGTCTTTCCTCTATGTAGATTGTGCTGGCCTCCCCAAACTTCATTTCTGTTGTGCCTTTCCTCTATGTATGTAGATTGAGCTGGCCTCCCCAAACCTATTTTCTGTTGTGTCTTTCCTCTATATATGTAGATTGTGCTGGCCTCCCCAAACCTAATTTCTGTTGTGCCTTTCCTCTATGTAGATTGTGCTGGCCTCTCCAAACCTAATTTCTGCTGTGCCTTTCCTCCATGTAGATTGTGCTGGTCTCCCCAAACCTAATTTCTGTTGTGCCTTTCCTCTATGTAGATTGTGCTGGCCTCCCCAAACCTAATTTCTGTTGTGTCTTTCCTCTATGTAGATTGTGCTGGCCTCCCCAAACTTAATTTCTGTTGTGCCTTTCCTCTATGTATGTAGATTGAGCTGGCCTCCCCAAACCTATTTTCTGTTGTGTCTTTCCTCTATATATGTAGATTGTGCTGGCCTCCCCAAACCTAATTTCTGTTGTGCCTTTCCTCTATATAGATTGTGCTGGCCTCTCCAAACCTAATTTCTGCTGTGTCTTTCCTCTATGTAGATTGTGCTGGCCGCCCCAAACCTAATTTCTGTTGTGCCTTTCCTCTATGTAGATTGTGCTGGCCTCCCCAAACCTAATTTCTGCTGTGCCTTTCCTCTATGTAGATTGTGCTGGCCTCTCCAAACCTAATTTCTGTTGTGCCTTTCCTCTATGTAGATTGTGCTGACCTCCCCAAACCTAATTTCTGTTGTGCCTTTCCTCTATGTAGATTGTGCTGGCCGCCCCAAACCTAATTTCTGTTGTGCCTTTCCTCTATGTAGATTGTGCTGGCCTCCCCAAACCTAATTTCTGTTGTGCCTTTCCTCTATGTAGATTGTGCTGGCCTCCCCAAACCTAATTTCTGTTGTGCCTTTCCTCTATGTAGATTGTGCTGGCCTCCCCAAACCTAATTTCTGTTGTGCCTTTCCTCCATGTAGATTGTGCTGGCCGCCCCAAACCTAATTTCTGCTGTACCTTTCCTCCATGTAGATTGTGCTGGCCTCCCCAAACCTGATTTCTGTTGTGCCTTTCCTCCATGTAGATTGTGCTGGCCTCCCCAAACCTGATTTCTGTTGTGCCTTTCCTCCATGAAGATTGTGCTGGCCTCCCCAAACCTGATTTCTGTTGTGCCTTTCCTCTATGTAGATTGTGCTGGCCTCCCCAAACCTAATTTCTGTTGTGCCTTTCCTCTATATATGTAGATTGTGCTGGCCTCCCCAAACCTATTTTCTGTTGTGCCTTTCCTCTATGTAGATTGTGCTGGCCTCCCCAAACCTAATTTCTGTTGTGCCTTTCCTCTATATATGTAGATTGTGCTGGCCTCCCCAAACCTATTTTCTGTTGTGTCTTTCCTCTATGTAGATTGTGCTGGCCTCCCCAAACCTAATTTCTGTTGTGTCTTTCCTCTATGTAGATTGTGCTGGCCTCCCCAAACTTAATTTCTGTTGTGCCTTTCCTCTATGTATGTAGATTGAGCTGGCCTCCCCAAACCTATTTTCTGTTGTGTCTTTCCTCTATATATGTAGATTGTGCTGGCCTCCCCAAACCTAATTTCTGTTGTGCCTTTCCTCTATGTAGATTGTGCTGGCCTCTCCAAACCTAATTTCTGCTGTGCCTTTCCTCCATGTAGATTGTGCTGGCCTCCCCAAACCTAATTTCTGTTGTGCCTTTCCTCTATGTAGATTGTGCTGGCCTCCCCAAACCTAATTTCTGTTGTGCCTTTCCTCTATGTAGATTGTGCTGGCCTCCCCAAACCTAATTTCTGTTGTGCCTTTCCTCTATGTAGATTGTGCTGGCCTCCCCAAACCTAATTTCTGTTGTGCCTTTCCTCTATGTAGATTGTGCTGGCCTCCCCAAACCTAATTTCTGTTGTGCCTTTCCTCTATGTAGATTGTGCTGGCCTCCCCAAACTTAATTTCTGTTGTGCCTTTCCTCCTTGTAGATTGTGCTGGCCTCCCCAAACCTGATTTCTGTTGTGCCTTTCCTCTATGTAGATTGTGCTGGCCTCCCCAAACCTAATTTCTGTTGTGCCTTTCCTCCATGAAGATTGTGCTGGCCTCCCCAAACCTGATTTCTGTTGTGCCTTTCCTCCATGAAGATTGTGCTGGCCTCCCCAAACCTGATTTCTGTTGTGCCTTTCCTCTATGTAGATTGTGCTGGCCTCCCCAAACCTATTTTCTGTTGTGCCTTTCCTCTATGTAGATTGTGCTGGCCTCCCCAAACTTAATTTCTGTTGTGCCTTTCCTCTATATATGTAGATTGTGCTGGCCTCCCCAAACCTAATTTCTGTTGTGCCTTTCCTTTATGTAGATTGTGCTGGCCTCCCCAAACCTAATTTCTGTTGTGCCTTTCCTCTATGTAGATTGTGCTGGCCTCCCCAAACCTATTTTCTGTTGTGCCTTTCCTCCATGTAGATTGTGCTGGCCTCCCCAAACCTAATTTCTGTTGTGCCATTCCTCCATGTAGATTGTGCTGGCCTCCCCAAACCTAATTTCTGTTGTGCCTTTCCTCCATGTAGATTGTTCTGGCCGCCCCAAACCTAATTTCTGTTGTGCCATTCCTCCATGTAGATTGTGCTGGCCTCCCCAAACCTAATTTCTGTTGTGCCTTTCCTCTATGTAGATTGTGCTGGCCGCCCCAAACCTAATTTCTGCTGTACCTTTCCTCTATGTAGATTGTGCTGGCCTCCCCAAACCTGATTTCTGTTGTGCCTTTCCTCTATGTAGATTGTGCTGGCCTCCCAAAACCTGATTTCTGTTGTGCCTTTCCTCCATGAAGATTGTGCTGGCCTCCCCAAACCTGATTTCTGTTGTGCCTTTCCTCTATGTAGATTGTGCTGGCCTCCCCAAACCTGATTTCTGTTGTGCCTTTCCTCTATGTAGATTGTGCTGGCCTCCCCAAACCTATTTTCTGTTGTGTCTTTCCTCTATGTAGATTGTGCTGGCCTCCCCAAACTTAATTTCTGTTGTGCCTTTCCTCTATGTATGTAGATTGAGCTGGCCTCCCCAAACCTATTTTCTGTTGTGTCTTTCCTCTATATATGTAGATTGTGCTGGCCTCCCCAAACCTAATTTCTGTTGTGCCTTTCCTCTATGTAGATTGTGCTGGCCTCCCCAAACCTAATTTCTGTTGTGCCTTTCCTCTATGTAGATTGTGCTGACCTCCCCAAACCTAATTTCTGTTGTACCTTTCCTCTATGTAGATTGTGCTGGCCTCCCCAAACCTAATTTCTGTTGTACCTTTCCTCTATGTAGATTGTGCTGGCCTCCCCAAACCTAATTTCTGTTGTGCCTTTCCTCTATGTAGATTGTGCTGGCCTCCCCAAACCTAATTTCTGTTGTGCCATTCCTCCATGTAGATTGTGCTGGCCTCCCCAAACCTAATTTCTGTTGTGCCTTTCCTCCATGT
Source organism: Mimachlamys varia (assembly GCA_947623455.1). Classification (NCBI taxonomy): domain Eukaryota; kingdom Metazoa; phylum Mollusca; class Bivalvia; order Pectinida; family Pectinidae; genus Mimachlamys; species Mimachlamys varia. Next base: position 16,509,938 of record OX392529.1, read on the forward strand.
AGATTGTGCTGGCCTCCCCAAACCTAATTTCTGTTGTGCCTTTCCTCTATGTAGATTGTGCTGGCCTCCCCAAACTTAATTTCTGTTGTGTCTTTCCTCCTTGTAGATTGTGCTGGCCTCCCCAAACCTGATTTCTGTTGTGCCTTTCCTCCATGAAGATTGTGCTGGCCTCCCCAAACCTGATTTCTGTTGTGCCTTTCCTCTATGTAGATTGTGCTGGCCTCCCCAAACCTAATTTCTGTTGTGCCTTTCCTCTATATATGTAGATTGTGCTGGCCTCCCCAAACCTATTTTCTGTTGTGTCTTTCCTCTATGTAGATTGTGCTGGCCTCCCCAAACTTAATTTCTGTTGTGCCTTTCCTCTATGTATGTAGATTGAGCTGGCCTCCCCAAACCTATTTTCTGTTGTGTCTTTCCTCTATATATGTAGATTGTGCTGGCCTCCCCAAACCTAATTTCTGTTGTGCCTTTCCTCTATATAGATTGTGCTGGCCTCTCCAAACCTAATTTCTGCTGTGCCTTTCCTCTATGTAGATTGTGCTGGCCTCCCCAAACCTATTTTCTGTTGTGTCTTTCCTCTATGTAGATTGTGCTGGCCTCCCCAAACCTAATTTCTGTTGTGCCTTTCCTCTATGTAGATTGTGCTGGCCTCCCCAAACCTAATTTCTGTTGTGCCTTTCCTCTATGTAGATTGTGCTGGCTGCCCCAAACCTAATTTCTGTTGTGCCTTTCCTCTATGTAGATTGTGCTGGCCTCCCCAAACCTAATTTCTGTTGTGCCTTTCCTCCATGTAGATTGTGCTGGCCTCCCCAAACCTAATTTCTGTTGTACCTTTCCTCTATGTAGATTGTGCTGGCCTCCCCAAACCTAATTTCTGTTGTGCCTTTCCTCTATGTAGATTGTGCTGACCTCCCCAAACCTAATTTCTGTTGTACCTTTCCTCTATGTAGATTGTGCTGGCCTCCCCAAACCTAATTTCTGTTGTACCTTTCCTCTATGTAGATTGTGCTGGCCTCCCCAAACCTAATTTCTGTTGTGCCTTTCCTCTATGTAGATTGTACTGGCCTCCCCAAACCTAATTTCTGTTGTGCCATTCCTCCATGTAGATTGTGCTGGCCTCCCCAAACCTAATTTCTGTTGTGCCTTTCCTCCATGAAGATTGTGCTGGCCTCCCCAAACCTAATTTCTGTTGTGCCTTTCCTCTATATATGTAGATTGTGCTGGCCTCCCCAAACCTATTTTCTGTTGTGTCTTTCCTCTATGTAGATTGTGCTGGCCTCCCCAAACTTAATTTCTGTTGTGCCTTTCCTCTATGTATGTAGATTGAGCTGGCCTCCCCAAACATATTTTCTGTTGTGTCTTTCCTCTATATATGTAGATTGTGCTGGCCTCCCCAAAACTAATTTCTGTTGTGCCTTTCCTCTATGTAGATTGTGCTGGCCTCCCCAAACCTAATTTCTGTTGTGCCATTCCTCCATGTAGATTGTGCTGGCCTCCCCAAACCTAATTTCTGTTGTGCCTTTCCTCCATGTAGATTGTGCTGGCCTCCCCAAACCTAATTTCTGTTGTGCCTTTCCTCTATGTAGATTGTGCTGGCCTCCCCAAACTTAATTTCTGTTGTGTCTTTCCTCCTTGTAGATTGTGCTGGCCTCCCCAAACCTGATTTCTGTTGTGCCTTTCCTCCATGAAGATTGTGCTGGCCTCCCCAAACCTGATTTCTGTTGTGCCTTTCCTCTATGTAGATTGTGCTGGCCTCCCCAAACCTAATTTCTGTTGTGCCTTTCCTCTATATATGTAGATTGTGCTGGCCTCCCCAAACCTATTTTCTGTTGTGTCTTTCCTCTATGTAGATTGTGCTGGCCTCCCCAAACTTAATTTCTGTTGTGCCTTTCCTCTATGTATGTAGATTGAGCTGGCCTCCCCAAACCTATTTTCTGTTGTGTCTTTCCTCTATATATGTAGATTGTGCTGGCCTCCCCAAACCTAATTTCTGTTGTGCCTTTCCTCTATATAGATTGTGCTGGCCTCTCCAAACCTAATTTCTGCTGTGCCTTTCCTCTATGTAGATTGTGCTGGCCTCCCCAAACCTATTTTCTGTTGTGTCTTTCCTCTATGTAGATTGTGCTGGCCTCCCCAAACCTAATTTCTGTTGTGCCTTTCCTCTATGTAGATTGTGCTGGCCTCCCCAAACCTAATTTCTGTTGTGCCTTTCCTCTATGTAGATTGTGCTGGCTGCCCCAAACCTAATTTCTGTTGTGCCTTTCCTCTATGTAGATTGTGCTGGCCTCCCCAAACCTAATTTCTGTTGTGCCTTTCCTCCATGTAGATTGTGCTGGCCTCCCCAAACCTAATTTCTGTTGTACCTTTCCTCTATGTAGATTGTGCTGGCCTCCCCAAACCTAATTTCTGTTGTGCCTTTCCTCTATGTAGATTGTGCTGGCCTCCCCAAACCTAATTTCTGTTGTGCCTTTCCTCTATGTAGATTGTGCTGGCCTCCCCAAACCTAATTTCTGTTGTGCCTTTCCTCCATGTAGATTGTGCTGGCCGCCCCAAACCTAATTTCTGCTGTACCTTTCCTCTATGTAGATTGTGCTGGCCTCCCCAAACCTGATTTCTGTTGTGCCTTTCCTCTATGTAGATTGTGCTGGCCTCCCCAAACCTGATTTCTGTTGTGCCTTTCCTCCATGAAGATTGTGCTGGCCTCCCCAAACCTGATTTCTGTTGTGCCTTTCCTCTATGTAGATTGTGCTGGCCTCCCCAAACCTAATTTCTGTTGTGCCTTTCCTCTATATATGTAGATTGTGCTGGCCTCCCCAAACCTATTTTCTGTTGTGTCTTTCCTCTATGTAGATTGTGCTGGCCTCCCCAAACTTAATTTCTGTTGTGCCTTTCCTCTATGTATGTAGATTGAGCTGGCCTCCCCAAACCTATTTTCTGTTGTGTCTTTCCTCTATATATGTAGATTGTGCTGGCCTCCCCAAACCTAATTTCTGTTGTGCCTTTCCTCTATGTAGATTGTGCTGGCCTCTCCAAACCTAATTTCTGCTGTGCCTTTCCTCCATGTAGATTGTGCTGGTCTCCCCAAACCTAATTTCTGTTGTGCCTTCCCTCTATGTAGATTGTGCTGGCCTCCCCAAACCTAATTTCTGTTGTGTCTTTCCTCTATGTAGATTGTGCTGGCCTCCCCAAACTTAATTTCTGTTGTGCCTTTCCTCTATGTATGTAGATTGAGCTGGCCTCCCCAAACCTATTTTCTGTTGTGTCTTTCCTCTATATATGTAGATTGTGCTGGCCTCCCCAAACCTAATTTCTGTTGTGCCTTTCCTCTATATAGATTGTGCTGGCCTCTCCAAACCTAATTTCTGCTGTGCCTTTCCTCTATGTAGATTGTGCTGGCCTCCCCAAACCTATTTTCTGTTGTGTCTTTCCTCTATGTAGATTGTGCTGGCCTCCCCAAACCTATTTTCTGTTGTGTCTTTCCTCTATGTAGATTGTGCTGGCCTCCCCAAACCTAATTTCTGTTGTGCCTTTCCTCTATGTAGATTGTGCTGGCCTCCCCAAACCTAATTTCTGCTGTGCCTTTCCTCTATGTAGATTGTGCTGGCCTCTCCAAACCTAATTTCTGTTGTGCCTTTCCTCTATGTAGATTGTGCTGACCTCCCCAAACCTAATTTCTGTTGTGCCTTTCCTCTATATATGTAGATTGTGCTGGCCTCCCCAAACCTATTTTCTGTTGTGTCTTTCCTCTATGTAGATTGTGCTGGCCTCCCCAAACTTAATTTCTGTTGTGCCTTTCCTCTATGTATGTAGATTGAGCTGGCCTCCCCAAACCTATTTTCTGTTGTGTCTTTCCTCTATATATGTAGATTGTGCTGGCCTCCCCAAACCTAATTTCTGTTGTGCCTTTCCTCTATGTAGATTGTGCTGGCCTCTCCAAACCTAATTTCTGCTGTGCCTTTCCTCCATGTAGATTGTGCTGGTCTCCCCAAACCTAATTTCTGTTGTGCCTTCCATCTATGTAGATTGTGCTGGCCTCCCCAAACCTAATTTCTGTTGTGTCTTTCCTCTATGTAGATTGTGCTGGCCTCCCCAAACTTAATTTCTGTTGTGCCTTTCCTCTATGTATGTAGATTGAGCTGGCCTCCCCAAACCTATTTTCTGTTGTGTCTTTCCTCTATATATGTAGATTGTGCTGGCCTCCCCAAACCTAATTTCTGTTGTGCCTTTCCTCTATATAGATTGTGCTGGCCTCTCCAAACCTAATTTCTGCTGTGCCTTTCCTCTATGTAGATTGTGCTGGCCTCCCCAAACCTATTTTCTGTTGTGTCTTTCCTCTATGTAGATTGTGCTGGCCTCCCCAAACCTATTTTCTGTTGTGTCTTTCCTCTATGTAGATTGTGCTGGCCGCCCCAAACCTAATTTCTGTTGTGCCTTTCCTCTATGTAGATTGTGCTGGCCTCCCCAAACCTAATTTCTGCTGTGCCTTTCCTCTATGTAGATTGTGCTGGCCTCTCCAAACCTAATTTCTGTTGTGCCTTTCCTCTATGTAGATTGTGCTGACCTCCCCAAACCTAATTTCTGTTGTGCCTTTCCTCTATGTAGATTGTGCTGGCCTCCCCAAACCTAATTTCTGTTGTGTCTTTCCTCTATGTAGATTGTGCTGGCCGCCCCAAACCTAATTTCTGTTGTACCTTTCCTCTATGTAGATTGTGCTGGCCTCCCCAAACCTGATTTCTGTTGTGCCTTTCCTCTATGTAGATTGTGCTGGCCTCCCCAAACCTGATTTCTGTTGTGCCTTTCCTCTATGTAGATTGTGCTGGCCTCCCCAAACCTGATTTCTGTTGTGCCTTTCCTCCATGAAGATTGTGCTGGCCTCCCCAAACCTAATTTCTGTTGTGCCTTTCCTCTATATATGTAGATTGTGCTGGCCTCCCCAAACCTATTTTCTGTTGTGCCTTTCCTCTATGTAGATTGTGCTGGCCTCCCCAAACTTAATTTCTGTTGTGCCTTTCCTCTATGTATGTAGATTGAGCTGGCCTCCCCAAACCTATTTTCTGTTGTGTCTTTCCTCTATATATGTAGATTGTGCTGGCCTCCCCAAACCTAATTTCTGTTGTGCCTTTCCTCTATGTAGATTGTGCTGGCCTCTCCAAACCTAATTTCTGCTGTGCCTTTCCTCCATGTAGATTGTGCTGGTCTCCCCAAACCTAATTTCTGTTGTGCCTTCCATCTATGTAGATTGTGCTGGCCTCCCCAAACCTAATTTCTGTTGTGTCTTTCCTCTATGTAGATTGTGCTGGCCTCCCCAAACTTAATTTCTGTTGTGCCTTTCCTCTATGTATGTAGATTGAGCTGGCCTCCCCAAACCTATTTTCTGTTGTGTCTTTCCTCTATATATGTAGATTGTGCTGGCCTCCCCAAACCTAATTTCTGTTGTGCCTTTCCTCTATATAGATTGTGCTGGCCTCTCCAAACCTAATTTCTGCTGTGCCTTTCCTCTATGTAGATTGTGCTGGCCTCCCCAAACCTATTTTCTGTTGTGTCTTTCCTCTATGTAGATTGTGCTGGCCTCCCCAAACCTATTTTCTGTTGTGTCTTTCCTCTATGTAGATTGTGCTGGCCGCCCCAAACCTAATTTCTGTTGTGCCTTTCCTCTATGTAGATTGTGCTGGCCTCCCCAAACCTAATTTCTGCTGTGCCTTTCCTCTATGTAGATTGTGCTGGCCTCTCCAAACCTAATTTCTGTTGTGCCTTTCCTCTATGTAGATTGTGCTGACCTCCCCAAACCTAATTTCTGTTGTGCCTTTCCTCTATGTAGATTGTGCTGGCCTCCCCAAACCTAATTTCTGTTGTGTCTTTCCTCTATGTAGATTGTGCTGGCCGCCCCAAACCTAATTTCTGTTGTACCTTTCCTCTATGTAGATTGTGCTGGCCTCCCCAAACCTGATTTCTGTTGTGCCTTTCCTCTATGTAGATTGTGCTGGCCTCCCCAAACCTGATTTCTGTTGTGCCTTTCCTCTATGTAGATTGTGCTGGCCTCCCCAAACCTGATTTCTGTTGTGCCTTTCCTCCATGAAGATTGTGCTGGCCTCCCCAAACCTAATTTCTGTTGTGCCTTTCCTCTATATATGTAGATTGTGCTGGCCTCCCCAAACCTATTTTCTGTTGTGCCTTTCCTCTATGTAGATTGTGCTGGCCTCCCCAAACCTAATTTCTGTTGTGTCTTTCCTCTATATATGTAGATTGTGCTGGCCTCCCCAAACCTATTTTCTGTTGTGTCTTTCCTCTATGTAGATTGTGCTGGCCTCCCCAAACCTAATTTCTGTTGTGTCTTTCCTCTATGTAGATTGTGCTGGCCTCCCCAAACTTAATTTCTGTTGTGCCTTTCCTCTATGTATGTAGATTGAGCTGGCCTCCCCAAACCTATTTTCTGTTGTGTCTTTCCTCTATATATGTAGATTGTGCTGGCCTCCCCAAACCTAATTTCTGTTGTGCCTTTCCTCTATGTAGATTGTGCTGGCCTCTCCAAACCTAATTTCTGCTGTGCCTTTCCTCCATGTAGATTGTGCTGGTCTCCCCAAACCTAATTTCTGTTGTGCCTTTCCTCTATGTAGATTGTGCTGGCCTCCCCAAACCTAATTTCTGTTGTGCCTTTCTTCTATGTAGATTGTGCTGACCTCCCCAAACCTAATTTCTGTTGTGCCATTCCTCTATGTAGATTGTGCTGGCCTCCCCAAACCTAATTTCTGTTGTGCCTTTCCTCTATGTAGATTGTGCTGGCCTCCCCAAACCTAATTTCTGTTGTGCCTTTCCTCTATGTAGATTGTGCTGGCCTCCCCAAACTTAATTTCTGTTGTGCCTTTCCTCCTTGTAGATTGTGCTGGCCTCCCCAAACCTGATTTCTGTTGTGCCTTTCCTCTATGTAGATTGTGCTGGCCTCCCCAAACCTGATTTCTGTTGTGCCTTTCCTCCATGAAGATTGTGCTGGCCTCCCCAAACCTGATTTCTGTTGTGCCTTTCCTCTATGTAGATTGTGCTGGCCTCCCCAAACCTAATTTCTGTTGTGCCTTTCCTCTATATATGTAGATTGTGCTGGCCTCCCCAAACCTATTTTCTGTTGTGTCTTTCCTCTATGTAGATTGTGCTGGCCTCCCCAAACTTAATTTCTGTTGTGCCTTTCCTCTATATATGTAGATTGTGCTGGCCTCCCCAAACCTAATTTCTGTTGTGCCTTTCCTCTATGTAGATTGTGCTGGCCTCCCCAAACCTAATTTCTGTTGTGCCATTCCTCCATGTAGATTGTGCTGGCCTCCCCAAACCTAATTTCTGTTGTGCCTTTCCTCCATGTAGATTGTGCTGGCCTCCCCAAACCTAATTTCTGTTGTGCCTTTCCTCTATGTAGATTGTGCTGGCCTCCCCAAACTTAATTTCTGTTGTGTCTTTCCTCCTTGTAGATTGTGCTGGCCTCCCCAAACCTGATTTCTGTTGTGCCTTTCCTCCATGAAGATTGTGCTGGCCTCCCCAAACCTGATTTCTGTTGTGCCTTTCCTCTATGTAGATTGTGCTGGCCTCCCCAAACCTAATTTCTGTTGTGCCTTTCCTCTATATATGTAGATTGTGCTGGCCTCCCCAAACCTATTTTCTGTTGTGTCTTTCCTCTATGTAGATTGTGCTGGCCTCCCCAAACTTAATTTCTGTTGTGCCTTTCCTCTATGTATGTAGATTGAGCTGGCCTCCCCAAACCTATTTTCTGTTGTGTCTTTCCTCTATATATGTAGATTGTGCTGGCCTCCCCAAACCTAATTTCTGTTGTGCCTTTCCTCTATATAGATTGTGCTGGCCTCTCCAAACCTAATTTCTGCTGTGCATTTCCTCTATGTAGATTGTGCTGGCCTCCCCAAACCTATTTTCTGTTGTGTCTTTCCTCTATGTAGATTGTGCTGGCCTCCCCAAACCTAATTTCTGTTGTGCCTTTCCTCTATGTAGATTGTGCTGGCCTCCCCAAACCTAATTTCTGTTGTGCCTTTCCTCTATGTAGATTGTGCTGGCTGCCCCAAACCTAATTTCTGTTGTGCCTTTCCTCTATGTAGATTGTGCTGGCCTCCCCAAACCTAATTTCTGTTGTGCCTTTCCTCCATGTAGATTGTGCTGGCCTCCCCAAACCTAATTTCTGTTGTACCTTTCCTCTATGTAGATTGTGCTGGCCTCCCCAAACCTAATTTCTGTTGTGCCTTTCCTCTATGTAGATTGTGCTGGCCTCCCCAAACCTAATTTCTGTTGTGCCTTTCCTCTATGTAGATTGTGCTGGCCTCCCCAAACCTAATTTCTGTTGTGCCTTTCCTCCATGTAGATTGTGCTGGCCGCCCCAAACCTAATTTCTGCTGTACCTTTCCTCTATGTAGATTGTGCTGGCCTCCCCAAACCTGATTTCTGTTGTGCCTTTCCTCTATGTAGATTGTGCTGGCCTCCCCAAACCTGATTTCTGTTGTGCCTTTCCTCCATGAAGATTGTGCTGGCCTCCCCAAACCTGATTTCTGTTGTGCCTTTCCTCTATGTAGATTGTGCTGGCCTCCCCAAACCTAATTTCTGTTGTGCCTTTCCTCTATATATGTAGATTGTGCTGGCCTCCCCAAACCTATTTTCTGTTGTGTCTTTCCTCTATGTAGATTGTGCTGGCCTCCCCAAACTTAATTTCTGTTGTGCCTTTCCTCTATGTATGTAGATTGAGCTGGCCTCCCCAAACCTATTTTCTGTTGTGTCTTTCCTCTATATATGTAGATTGTGCTGGCCTCCCCAAACCTAATTTCTGTTGTGCCTTTCCTCTATGTAGATTGTGCTGGCCTCTCCAAACCTAATTTCTGCTGTGCCTTTCCTCCATGTAGATTGTGCTGGTCTCCCCAAACCTAATTTCTGTTGTGCCTTCCCTCTATGTAGATTGTGCTGGCCTCCCCAAACCTAATTTCTGTTGTGTCTTTCCTCTATGTAGATTGTGCTGGCCTCCCCAAACTTAATTTCTGTTGTGCCTTTCCTCTATGTATGTAGATTGAGCTGGCCTCCCCAAACCTATTTTCTGTTGTGTCTTTCCTCTATATATGTAGATTGTGCTGGCCTCCCCAAACCTAATTTCTGTTGTGCCTTTCCTCTATATAGATTGTGCTGGCCTCTCCAAACCTAATTTCTGCTGTGCCTTTCCTCTATGTAGATTGTGCTGGCCTCCCCAAACTTAATTTCTGTTGTGTCTTTCCTCCTTGTAGATTGTGCTGGCCTCCCCAAACCTGATTTCTGTTGTGCCTTTCCTCCATGAAGATTGTGCTGGCCTCCCCAAACCTGATTTCTGTTGTGCCTTTCCTCTATGTAGATTGTGCTGGCCTCCCCAAACCTAATTTCTGTTGTGCCTTTCCTCTATATATGTAGATTGTGCTGGCCTCCCCAAACCTATTTTCTGTTGTGTCTTTCCTCTATGTAGATTGTGCTGGCCTCCCCAAACTTAATTTCTGTTGTGCCTTTCCTCTATGTATGTAGATTGAGCTGGCCTCCCCAAACCTATTTTCTGTTGTGTCTTTCCTCTATATATGTAGATTGTGCTGGCCTCCCCAAACCTAATTTCTGTTGTGCCTTTCCTCTATATAGATTGTGCTGGCCTCCCCAAACCTATTTTCTGTTGTGTCTTTCCTCTATGTAGATTGTGCTGGCCTCCCCAAACCTAATTTCTGTTGTGCCTTTCCTCTATGTAGATTGTGCTGGCCTCCCCAAACCTAATTTCTGTTGTGCCTTTCCTCTATGTAGATTGTGCTGGCTGCCCCAAACCTAATTTCTGTTGTGCCTTTCCTCTATGTAGATTGTGCTGGCCTCCCCAAACCTAATTTCTGTTGTGCCTTTCCTCCATGTAGATTGTGCTGGCCTCCCCAAACCTAATTTCTGTTGTACCTTTCCTCTATGTAGATTGTGCTGGCCTCCCCAAACCTAATTTCTGTTGTGCCTTTCCTCTATGTAGATTGTGCTGGCCTCCCCAAACCTAATTTCTGTTGTGCCTTTCCTCTATGTAGATTGTGCTGGCCTCCCAAAACCTAATTTCTGTTGTGCCTTTCCTCCATGTAGATTGTGCTGGCCTCCCCAAACCTAATTTCTGCTGTACCTTTCCTCTATGTAGATTGTGCTGGCCTCCCCAAACCTAATTTCTGTTGTGCCTTTCCTCTATGTAGATTGTGCTGGCCTCCCCAAACCTGATTTCTGTTGTGCCTTTCCTCCATGAAGATTGTGCTGGCCTCCCCAAACCTGATTTCTGTTGTGCCTTTCCTCTATGTAGATTATGCTGGCCTCCCCAAACCTAATTTCTGTTGTGCCTTTCCTCTATATATGTAGATTGTGCTGGCCTCCCCAAACCTATTTTCTGTTGTGTCTTTCCTCTATGTAGATTGTGCTGGCCTCCCCAAACTTAATTTCTGTTGTGCCTTTCCTCTATGTATGTAGATTGAGCTGGCCTCCCCAAACCTATTTTCTGTTGTGTCTTTCCTCTATATATGTAGATTGTGCTGGCCTCCCCAAACCTAATTTCTGTTGTGCCTTTCCTCTATGTAGATTGTGCTGGCCTCTCCAAACCTAATTTCTGCTGTGCCTTTCCTCCATGTAGATTGTGCTGGTCTCCCCAAACCTAATTTCTGTTGTGCCTTCCCTCTATGTAGATTGTGCTGGCCTCCCCAAACCTAATTTCTGTTGTGTCTTTCCTCTATGTAGATTGTGCTGGCCTCCCCAAACTTAATTTCTGTTGTGCCTTTCCTCTATGTATGTAGATTGAGCTGGCCTCCCCAAACCTATTTTCTGTTGTGTCTTTCCTCTATATATGTAGATTGTGCTGGCCTCCCCAAACCTAATTTCTGTTGTGCCTTTCCTCTATATAGATTGTGCTGGCCTCTCCAAACCTAATTTCTGCTGTGCCTTTCCTCTATGTAGATTGTGCTGGCCTCCCCAAACCTATTTTCTGTTGTGTCTTTCCTCTATGTAGATTGTGCTGGCCTCCCCAAACCTATTTTCTGTTGTGTCTTTCCTCTATGTAGATTGTGCTGGCCGCCCCAAACCTAATTTCTGTTGTGCCTTTCCTCTATGTAGATTGTGCTGGCCTCCCCAAACCTAATTTCTGCTGTGCCTTTCCTCTATGTAGATTGTGCTGGCCTCTCCAAACCTAATTTCTGTTGTGCCTTTCCTCTATGTAGATTGTGCTGACCTCCCCAAACCTAATTTCTGTTGTGCCTTTCCTCTATGTAGATTGTGCTGGCCTCCCCAAACCTAATTTCTGTTGTGTCTTTCCTCTATGTAGATTGTGCTGGCCGCCCCAAACCTAATTTCTGTTGTACCTTTCCTCTATGTAGATTGTGCTGGCCTCCCCAAACCTGATTTCTGTTGTGCCTTTCCTCTATGTAGATTGTGCTGGCCTCCCCAAACCTGATTTCTGTTGTGCCTTTCCTCTATGTAGATTGTGCTGGCCTCCCCAAACCTGATTTCTGTTGTGCCTTTCCTCCATGAAGATTGTGCTGGCCTCCCCAAACCTAATTTCTGTTGTGCCTTTCCTCTATATATGTAGATTGTGCTGGCCTCCCCAAACCTATTTTCTGTTGTGCCTTTCCTCTATGTAGATTGTGCTGGCCTCCCCAAACCTAATTTCTGTTGTGCCTTTCCTCTATATATGTAGATTGTGCTGGCCTCCCCAAACCTATTTTCTGTTGTGTCTTTCCTCTATGTAGATTGTGCTGGCCTCCCCAAACCTAATTTCTGTTGTGTCTTTCCTCTATGTAGATTGTGCTGGCCTCCCCAAACTTAATTTCTGTTGTGCCTTTCCTCTATGTATGTAGATTGAGCTGGCCTCCCCAAACCTATTTTCTGTTGTGTCTTTCCTCTATATATGTAGATTGTGCTGGCCTCCCCAAACCTAATTTCTGTTGTGCCTTTCCTCTATGTAGATTGTGCTGGCCTCTCCAAACCTAATTTCTGCTGTGCCTTTCCTCCATGTAGATTGTGCTGGTCTCCCCAAACCTAATTTCTGTTGTGCCTTTCCTCTATGTAGATTGTGCTGGCCTCCCCAAACCTAATTTCTGTTGTGCCTTTCCTCTATGTAGATTGTGCTGACCTCCCCAAACCTAATTTCTGTTGTGCCATTCCTCTATGTAGATTGTGCTGGCCTCTCCAAACCTAATTTCTGTTGTGCCTTTCCTCTATGTAGATTGTGCTGGCCTCCCCAAACCTAATTTCTGTTGTGCCTTTCCTCTATGTAGATTGTGCTGGCCTCCCCAAACTTAATTTCTGTTGTGCCTTTCCTCCTTGTAGATTGTGCTGGCCTCCCCAAACCTGATTTCTGTTGTGCCTTTCCTCTATGTAGATTGTGCTGGCCTCCCCAAACCTGATTTCTGTTGTGCCTTTCCTCCATGAAGATTGTGCTGGCCTCCCCAAACCTGATTTCTGTTGTGCCTTTCCTCTATGTAGATTGTGCTGGCCTCCCCAAACCTAATTTCTGTTGTGCCTTTCCTCTATATATGTAGATTGTGCTGGCCTCCCCAAACCTATTTTCTGTTGTGTCTTTCCTCTATGTAGATTGTGCTGGCCTCCCCAAACTTAATTTCTGTTGTGCCTTTCCTCTATATATGTAGATTGTGCTGGCCTCCCCAAACCTAATTTCTGTTGTGCCTTTCCTCTATGTAGATTGTGCTGGCCTCCCCAAACCTAATTTCTGTTGTGCCATTCCTCCATGTAGATTGTGCTGGCCTCCCCAAACCTAATTTCTGTTGTGCCTTTCCTCCATGTAGATTGTGCTGGCCTCCCCAAACCTAATTTCTGTTGTGCCTTTCCTCTATGTAGATTGTGCTGGCCTCCCCAAACTTAATTTCTGTTGTGTCTTTCCTCCTTGTAGATTGTGCTGGCCTCCCCAAACCTGATTTCTGTTGTGCCTTTCCTCCATGAAGATTGTGCTGGCCTCCCCAAACCTGATTTCTGTTGTGCCTTTCCTCTATGTAGATTGTGCTGGCCTCCCCAAACCTAATTTCTGTTGTGCCTTTCCTTTATATATGTAGATTGTGCTGGCCTCCCCAAACCTATTTTCTGTTGTGTCTTTCCTCTATGTAGATTGTGCTGGCCTCCCCAAACTTAATTTCTGTTGTGCCTTTCCTCTATGTATGTAGATTGAGCTGGCCTCCCCAAACCTATTTTCTGTTGTGTCTTTCCTCTATATATGTAGATTGTGCTGGCCTCCCCAAACCTAATTTCTGTTGTGCCTTTCCTCTATATAGATTGTGCTGGCCTCTCCAAACCTAATTTCTGCTGTGCCTTTCCTCTATGTAGATTGTGCTGGCCTCCCCAAACCTATTTTCTGTTGTGTCTTTCCTCTATGTAGATTGTGCTGGCCTCCCCAAACCTAATTTCTGTTGTGCCTTTCCTCTATGTAGATTGTGCTGGCCTCCCCAAACCTAATTTCTGTTGTGCCTTTCCTCTATGTAGATTGTGCTGGCTGCCCCAAACCTAATTTCTGTTGTGCCTTTCCTCTATGTAGATTGTGCTGGCCTCCCCAAACCTAATTTCTGTTGTGCCTTTCCTCCATGTAGATTGTGCTGGCCTCCCCAAACCTAATTTCTGTTGTACCTTTCCTCTATGTAGATTGTGCTGGCCTCCCCAAACCTAATTTCTGTTGTGCCTTTCCTCTATGTAGATTGTGCTGGCCTCCCCAAACCTAATTTCTGTTGTGCCTTTCCTCTATGTAGATTGTGCTGGCCTCCCCAAACTTAATTTCTGTTGTGCCTTTCCTCCATGTAGATTGTGCTGGCCGCCCCAAACCTAATTTCTGCTGTACCTTTCCTCTATGTAGATTGTGCTGGCCTCCCCAAACCTGATTTCTGTTGTGCCTTTCCTCTATGTAGATTGTGCTGGCCTCCCCAAACCTGATTTCTGTTGTGCCTTTCCTCCATGAAGATTGTGCTGGCCTCCCCAAACCTGATTTCTGTTGTGCCTTTCCTCTATGTAGATTGTGCTGGCCTCCCCAAACCTAATTTCTGTTGTGCCTTTCCTCTATATATGTAGATTGTGCTGGCCTCCCCAAACCTATTTTCTGTTGTGTCTTTCCTCTATGTAGATTGTGCTGGCCTCCCCAAACTTAATTTCTGTTGTGCCTTTCCTCTATGTATGTAGATTGAGCTGGCCTCCCCAAACCTATTTTCTGTTGTGTCTTTCCTCTATATATGTAGATTGTGCTGGCCTCCCCAAACCTAATTTCTGTTGTGCCTTTCCTCTATGTAGATTGTGCTGGCCTCTCCAAACCTAATTTCTGCTGTGCCTTTCCTCCATGTAGATTGTGCTGGTCTCCCCAAACCTAATTTCTGTTGTGCCTTCCCTCTATGTAGATTGTGCTGGCCTCCCCAAACCTAATTTCTGTTGTGTCTTTCCTCTATGTAGATTGTGCTGGCCTCCCCAAACTTAATTTCTGTTGTGCCTTTCCTCTATGTATGTAGATTGTGCTGGCCTCCCCAAACCTATTTTCTGTTGTGTCTTTCCTCTATATATGTAGATTGTGCTGGCCTCCCCAAACCTAATTTCTGTTGTGCCTTTCCTCTATATAGATTGTGCTGGCCTCTCCAAACCTAATTTCTGCTGTGCCTTTCCTCCATGTAGATTGTGCTGGTCTCCCCAAACCTAATTTCTGTTGTGCCTTTCCTCTATGTAGATTGTGCTGGCCTCCCCAAACCTAATTTCTGTTGTGCCTTTCCTCTATGTAGATTGTGCTGACCTCCCCAAACCTAATTTCTGTTGTGCCATTCCTCTATGTAGATTGTGCTGGCCTCCCCAAACCTAATTTCTGTTGTGCCTTTCCTCTATGTAGATTGTGCTGGCCGCCCCAAACCTAATTTCTGTTGTGCCTTTCCTCTATGTAGATTGTGCTGGCCTCCCCAAACCTAATTTCTGCTGTGCCTTTCCTCTATGTAGATTGTGCTGGCCTCTCCAAACCTAATTTCTGTTGTGCCTTTCCTCTATGTAGATTGTGCTGACCTCCCCAAACCTAATTTCTGTTGTGCCTTTCCTCTATGTAGATTGTGCTGGCCTCCCCAAACCTAATTTCTGTTGTGTCTTTCCTCTATGTAGATTGTGCTGGCCTCCCCAAACCTAATTTCTGTTGTACCTTTCCTCTATGTAGATTGTGCTGGCCTCCCCAAACCTGATTTCTGTTGTGCCTTTCCTCTATGTAGATTGTGCTGGCCTCCCCAAACCTGATTTCTGTTGTGCCTTTCCTCTATGTAGATTGTGCTGGCCTCCCCAAACCTGATTTCTGTTGTGCCTTTCCTCCATGAAGATTGTGCTGGCCTCCCCAAACCTAATTTCTGTTGTGCCTTTCCTCTATATATGTAGATTGTGCTGGCCTCCCCAAACCTATTTTCTGTTGTGCCTTTCCTCTATGTAGATTGTGCTGGCCTCCCCAAACCTAATTTCTGTTGTGCCTTTCCTCTATATATGTAGATTGTGCTGGCCTCCCCAAACCTATTTTCTGTTGTGTCTTTCCTCTATGTAGATTGTGCTGGCCTCCCCAAACCTAATTTCTGTTGTGTCTTTCCTCTATGTAGATTGTGCTGGCCTCCCCAAACTTAATTTCTGTTGTGCCTTTCCTCTATGTATGTAGATTGAGCTGGCCTCCCCAAACCTATTTTCTGTTGTGTCTTTCCTCTATATATGTAGATTGTGCTGGCCTCCCCAAACCTAATTTCTGTTGTGCCTTTCCTCTATGTAGATTGTGCTGGCCTCTCCAAACCTAATTTCTGCTGTGCCTTTCCTCCATGTAGATTGTGCTGGTCTCCCCAAACCTAATTTCTGTTGTGCCTTTCCTCTATGTAGATTGTGCTGGCCTCCCCAAACCTAATTTCTGTTGTGCCTTTCCTCTATGTAGATTGTGCTGACCTCCCCAAACCTAATTTCTGTTGTGCCATTCCTCTATGTAGATTGTGCTGGCCTCCCCAAACCTAATTTCTGTTGTGCCTTTCCTCCATGAAGATTGTGCTGGCCTCCCCAAACCTGATTTCTGTTGTGCCTTTCCTCTATGTAGATTGTGCTGGCCTCCCCAAACCTAATTTCTGTTGTGCCTTTCCTCTATATATGTAGATTGTGCTGGCCTCCCCAAACCTAATTTCTGTTGTGCCTTTCCTCTATGTAGATTGTGCTGGCCTCTCCAAACCTAATTTCTGCTGTGCCTTTCCTCCATGTAGATTGTGCTGGTCTCCCCAAACCTAATTTCTGTTGTGCCTTCCCTCTATGTAGATTGTGCTGGCCTCCCCAAACCTAATTTCTGTTGTGTCTTTCCTCTATGTAGATTGTGCTGGCCTCCCCAAACTTAATTTCTGTTGTGCCTTTCCTCTATGTATGTAGATTGAGCTGGCCTCCCCAAACCTATTTTCTGTTGTGTCTTTCCTCTATATATGTAGATTGTGCTGGCCTCCCCAAACCTAATTTCTGTTGTGCCTTTCCTCTATATAGATTGTGCTGGCCTCTCCAAACCTAATTTCTGCTGTGCCTTTCCTCTATGTAGATTGTGCTGGCCTCCCCAAACCTATTTTCTGTTGTGTCTTTCCTCTATGTAGATTGTGCTGGCCTCCCCAAACCTATTTTCTGTTGTGTCTTTCCTCTATGTAGATTGTGCTGGCCGCCCCAAACCTAATTTCTGTTGTGCCTTTCCTCTATGTAGATTGTGCTGGCCTCCCCAAACCTAATTTCTGCTGTGCCTTTCCTCTATGTAGATTGTGCTGGCCTCTCCAAACCTAATTTCTGTTGTGCCTTTCCTCTATGTAGATTGTGCTGACCTCCCCAAACCTAATTTCTGTTGTGCCTTTCCTCTATGTAGATTGTGCTGGCCTCCCCAAACCTAATTTCTGTTGTGTCTTTCCTCTATGTAGATTGTGCTGGCCTCCCCAAACCTAATTTCTGTTGTACCTTTCCTCTATGTAGATTGTGCTGGCCTCCCCAAACCTGATTTCTGTTGTGCCTTTCCTCTATGTAGATTGTGCTGGCCTCCCCAAACCTGATTTCTGTTGTGCCTTTCCTCTATGTAGATTGTGCTGGCCTCCCCAAACCTGATTTCTGTTGTGCCTTTCCTCCATGAAGATTGTGCTGGCCTCCCCAAACCTAATTTCTGTTGTGCCTTTCCTCTATATATGTAGATTGTGCTGGCCTCCCCAAACCTATTTTCTGTTGTGCCTTTCCTCTATGTAGATTGTGCTGGCCTCCCCAAACCTAATTTCTGTTGTGCCTTTCCTCTATATATGTAGATTGTGCTGGCCTCCCCAAACCTATTTTCTGTTGTGTCTTTCCTCTATGTAGATTGTGCTGGCCTCCCCAAACCTAATTTCTGTTGTGTCTTTCCTCTATGTAGATTGTGCTGGCCTCCCCAAACTTAATTTCTGTTGTGCCTTTCCTCTATGTATGTAGATTGAGCTGGCCTCCCCAAACCTATTTTCTGTTGTGTCTTTCCTCTATATATGTAGATTGTGCTGGCCTCCCCAAACCTAATTTCTGTTGTGCCTTTCCTCTATGTAGATTGTGCTGGCCTCTCCAAACCTAATTTCTGCTGTGCCTTTCCTCCATGTAGATTGTGCTGGTCTCCCCAAACCTAATTTCTGTTGTGCCTTTCCTCTATGTAGATTGTGCTGGCCTCCCCAAACCTAATTTCTGTTGTGCCTTTCCTTTATGTAGATTGTGCTGACCTCCCCAAACCTAATTTCTGTTGTGCCATTCCTCTATGTAGATTGTGCTGGCCTCCCCAAACCTAATTTCTGTTGTGCCTTTCCTCTATGTAGATTGTGCTGGCCTCCCCAAACCTAATTTCTGTTGTGCCTTTCCTCTATGTAGATTGTGCTGGCCTCCCCAAACTTAATTTCTGTTGTGCCTTTCCTCCTTGTAGATTGTGCTGGCCTCCCCAAACCTGATTTCTGTTGTGCCTTTCCTCTATGTAGATTGTGCTGGCCTCCCCAAACCTGATTTCTGTTGTGCCTTTCCTCCATGAAGATTGTGCTGGCCTCCCCAAACCTGATTTCTGTTGTGCCTTTCCTCTATGTAGATTGTGCTGGCCTCCCCAAACCTAATTTCTGTTGTGCCTTTCCTCTATATATGTAGATTGTGCTGGCCTCCCCAAACCTATTTTCTGTTGTGTCTTTCCTCTATGTAGATTGTGCTGGCCTCCCCAAACTTAATTTCTGTTGTGCCTTTCCTCTATATATGTAGATTGTGCTGGCCTCCCCAAACCTAATTTCTGTTGTGCCTTTCCTCTATGTAGAATGTGCTGGCCTCCCCAAACCTATTTTCTGTTGTGCCTTTCCTCTATGTAGATTGTGCTGGCCTCCCCAAACTTAATTTCTGTTGTGTCTTTCCTCTATATATGTAGATTGTGCTGGCCTCCCCAAACCTATTTTCTGTTGTGTCTTTCCTCTATATATGTAGATTGTGCTGGCCTCCCCAAACCTAATTTCTGTTGTGCCTTTCCTCTATATAGATTGTGCTGGCCTCTCCAAACCTAATTTCTGCTGTGCCTTTCCTCTATGTAGATTGTGCTGGCCTCCCCAAACCTATTTTCTGTTGTGCCTTTCCTCCATGTAGATTGTGCTGGCCTCCCCAAACCTAATTTCTGTTGTGCCTTTCCTCTATGTAGATTGTGCTGGCCTCCCCAAACCTGATTTCTGTTGTGCCTTTCCTCTATGTAGATTGTGCTGGCCTCCCCAAACTTAATTTCTGTTGTGCCTTTCCTCCATGAAGATTGTGCTGGCCTCCCCAAACCTGATTTCTGTTGTGCCTTTCCTCTATGTAGATTGTGCTGGCCTCCCCAAACCTAATTTCTGTTGTGCCTTTCCTCTATATATGTAGATTGTGCTGGCCTCCCCAAACCTATTTTCTGTTGTGTCTTTCCTCTATGTAGATTGTGCTGGCCTCCCCAAACTTAATTTCTGTTGTGCCTTTCCTCCATGTAGATTGTGCTGACCTCCCCAAACCTAATTTCTGTTGTGCCTTTCCTCCATGTAGATTGTGCTGGCCTCCCCAAACCTAATTTCTGTTGTGCCTTTCCTCCATGTAGATTGTGCTGACCTCCCCAAACCTAATTTCTGTTGTGCCTTTCCTCTATGTATGTAGATTGTGCTGGCCTCCCCAAACCTATTTTCTGTTGTGTCTTTCCTCTATGTAGATTTTGCTGGCCTCCCCAAACCTAATTTCTGTTGTGCCTTTCCTCTATGTAGATTGTGCTGGCCTCCCCAAACCTATTTTCTGTTGTGTCTTTCCTCTATGTAGATTGTGCTGGCCTCCCCAAACCTAATTTCTGTTGTGCCTTTCCTCTATGTAGATTGTGCTGGCCTCCCCAAACCTATTTTCTGTTGTGCCTTTCCTCTATGTAGATTGTGCTGGCCTCCCCAAACCTATTTTCTGTTGTGCCTTTCCTCTATGTAGATTGTGCTGGTTCTCCCCAAACCTAATTTCTGTTGTGCCTTTCCTCTATGTAGATTGTGCTGGCCTCCCTAAACCTAATTTCTGTTGTGCCTTTCCTCTATGTAGATTGTGCTGGCCTCCCCAAACCTAATTTCTGTTGTGCCTTTCCTCTATGTAGATTGTGCTGGCCTCCCCAAACCTAATTTCTGTTGCGCCTTTCCTCTACCGGAGACAAGTCTCCATTACTTTTTACACGTATTCCCTGTGGTGTTGGAATAACCATTTACATATACAGGAATAACATATTATACTGCAGCCGGAACTGTTCCACTACAGAAAACTAGGTTGTGTAGACATCTATAGCCAACATTTGCTAACTAGGATGATTCTTATGTTGAAACCCATTTACAGTAATACAAGTTTAGTACTCAATTTAATTTAATCACAAAGTACAAATCTTCTTTAAGATAATGGAGGTTAAAGTATTTCCCCCCTGGAGAGACAGGCATTTGTACACAGGACAAAGCAGATATTTCATTTATTGGAGGGAACAGTGCTGTTTCTGTAAACCAGGAATGAGAAAAAAAGGGGAGACAATTAGACCAAGAGAAATCCAATTAATGTAGCACATCTGAAATAGATTGATTTTTTCATTCAACAACAGCATCTGAGAAACGTTGCAAATACTTCAGATAGCTTTCTAGAGAGAAGACAAAAAACAAACAGAGAAAAGAATTAAAATTGATGTTTCTGTAATGTAGAGGTTTTATGTACGCCGTCTAATTCACACTTCTCAGCCGCTTTGTGTATAATTATCGGGGTAAGTAATCTAAAAATACGTAAAAATTAAAACAAATCTCTTTTCAGGACAGCCTTTAATTGGGTAATGGACAATTTTCTTAGGAAAGAAAATGCTGCGACAACACCAAAAGTGATTACAGATTGTCTGTGAGCGGAGATTCCTGGTGGTAATGCCATCACACGGAGAACCAGACCACAGTCCCTCTTCTTACCATGTAGCTACCAACACTTGTCTTCCTCAAGGTGAGATCACCACCATACATAAAATCTATTCTCACTGTTCTGATTTCTCAATGTTTGAGATTATGAATGCCAAAACATTCCATAGTATACTCAAACAGTTGTTTTAGAAACAAAAAGTTCAATTGGCTTGAATCGCTCACTTGCTATTAATCTCACATTTTTTTATCTAAAAAGTTTATTCAATACAGATACAGGCAGAATAACAGTGTTCAAGATCAAAAGAACCAATTGAAAGATTTCTGACAATGAAAGTGGGTCAAGGCCATTCATTTGAACATATTTGGCAGCCCTTCAAAGAATACTACAGGTATAATATCAGTAACATTTGGTTATTAAAGGAGAAGATTTTCAGACATTTAACCTTTCTGACCTGTCAAGGTCATTCGTTTGAACAAACTTAGTAGCCCTTCATTCCAACATGCTACATGCCTAATATCAATATATTGGGTCTTTTGGCTATTTAGAAGATGTGCTTGACAATATTCAGATATTTAATCTGGTAGCCATTCAACCAAGCATGCTACAGGTTGAATATCAGTACCCCGAAATAATTTCAACATATTTGACCTCTGTGATTTTGAAAGTGGGTCATTTGAACAAATTAGGTAGCCCTTCATTCAAGCATGCTACTGGCCCACTATCACAACATTTGGGTTTTTTGTTCTTTTAAGATTACAGTGGACTTCAGAAAGAAATTTGATACTGGAATAGGGTGAAATTCATTTGAGGAAACAATGAAATGAAGATCATATCCAAAGAATTTTACTTCTACCACAATAGGTGGGTGTTATTCAACTGTCACTCGCAGGATATCAAATAATCATTACAACTGTTAAATAACATTCTGATTATACCACACGTGAAATAAACTCTAAGCGCATTTTGATTTAAGTTAACATGGTTAACTAGTTGACCAGAGTAACGTCTAGAGCTTGGTACCACAAAATCAAACGTACCACGGTATACCAAGGTCATCATCAGTCGTTTTGGGTGCATCTTCCAGTTCTCTGGGTAGCACGCTTCCCTAAGGAGTACTTCCAACCTCTTCTATCCTGAGCATCTGATGGTGACAGTCCTAGTAGTTTTAAATCCTCGGCAATAGTGGCATCCCAGGTTTTCTTTGGACGACCTTGTGGGCGTGGACCAGCTACATCCCAAACTTTCCACACTCTCTTAAACCAGTCCTGATCTTCTTTCCTCTCCACATGCCCAAACCATGTCAGCCGTTTGGTCCTTAGGATGTTTGTCACCTTCTCCAGGCTCATTAATGATCTCAGTTTATCTGTTGGGTGTGTTACGGAGGCTCTCTCTACACATACTCCTTATCATCCTTGCATCGGCTCGTACTATGCTTTCTTCAGTCTCATTCACCATGGGCCAAGTCTCACTGCCGTACAGCAGTATTTGCAATGTCATGGTTATAATTTTCAATATTTTATACTATCTCCACCCTCATTATATCGCCAAAATTGCCGTGGACGAAAGGTGGCAATATAACGAGGGGTACACTGTACTCTGTGACAGTCTTACCAGTGTATGAGTTAAGACAACTACTCTGTGACAGATCTAGACTTACCTGTATGAGTAAGACATACAGTATACTCTGTGACATGTGACAGACTCACCTGTACAAGTTAAGACAATTCACACTGTGACAGACTTACCTGTATGAGTTAAGACTTATACACAATTACACTCACCTGTACAAGGTAAGATATATACTCTGTGACAGACTCACCTGTGTAAGTTAAGACATATACTCTGTGACAGACTTAATTACTTGTATGAGGTAAGACATATACTCTGTGACAGACTTAATTACTTGTATGAGGTAAGACATATACTCTGTGACAGACTTAATTACTTGTATGAGGTAAGACATATACTCTGTGACAGACTTAATTACTTGTATGAGGTAAGACATATACTCTGTGAGACTTAATTACTTGTATGAGGTAAGACATATACTCTGTGACAGACTTAATCACCTGTGTAAGTTAAGACATATACTCTGTGACAGACTTAATTACTTGTATGAGGTAAGACATATACTCTGTGACAGACTTAATTACTTGTATGAGGTAAGACAAATACACTGTGACAGACTCACCTGTACAAGTTAACGAGACAAACACTAGGATCAGGTATGCCCTGTGATAGAGTCTGCCCATGATGTGCTTATCCTCATTGCTAGGTCTTCCTCCCTACATCTTTCTTCCTCTCTGTTCATTGCACTCGGAACTATCTGAATTGGGAAAAAATATGATATAGTGAAAATGTATGATAAATACGTGTGCAGATATCCTTGTTTCATTGTAATATAAGTTAGAAGACAAATGAAAATAAAGATCAAGAGAATTTTTCTTCTAAGTTCTAGTTTGTTTTAAGTTGTCAAAACAGTCTTTAGTCATCATAGCATTGAAAAGGAACAAATACTGGTATCTACTGTAAAAATGTCCTCATTTCCTAGATTGTGAAAATTCTGGACATAATATTATAATCCTTAAAAATATGATAACAATGGCAGATTATTTTATTCTGATCAGATCTTATCAAAAAATTTTTTTTAAATCTTTTACACAGTAAATAAAAACTTAAGTGAGGATAACACTTGGTCAACAGGCAAGTTAGGTCATTAAAGGGAGACAACTGTAATGTATCACAATTAACAAGAGGCCTAACAGGCCTTAACGGTCAACTGGCTATATATATGATTTTAGTTGGGTATGACATTAACATATTTAATCCCTGTGACCTTGAGAGTAGGTCAAGGTACATGTAATTCATTTGAACAAACTTGGTAGCCTGGGCCTTTCGGTTATTAAGAAGAAGTCGCTTAAAGGGAAAGTTTACACACAACGGACAGCACACAACGATGGATGTCCGTGCCATCGTGCACGGACAGTGCACGATGGCTATAGGTCATCCTGACCCTTTGGGTCAGTTGACCTTATAAGTTATACCAGTAATGTCAGGATACAGTCACCATATATATATGTACCTAGTATGTTTAACACTATACATGCCATGTTTCCCACACAATATATTACATTGTATATCTATCATTTGTTAATTGAAATCATTTTCCCGGCTATAGACAGCATCCCTGCCTGTGCACTACAGTAACCAGCTCCTTCATTCAACTTCCACAATCATTGTTAACAATGATATTTTCAAAAGATTTGATTCAAAATTAGGAAAGAATTTGACTCAAGGGACCTCAGGTTTGTGGCTTATAACATGTAAAGTGTTCTGTTTTTGTGTCCATAAAAGATAAACAATTAATATACAATTTACCCGACATTTAAAGTTCCCCTTACAACCATCACACCTCTTACAACTTCTTGTACTTTAACACCCACTGCTTGATCTTTAAGGTTCCCCAGAGGTCCATTCCCAATACTATCACACATAAGGGTCCCCTACATGGATATATATAGCAGCTCTAAATTCTATACACCTAAAAGCGACTGTAAAGAGATCATTGTCATGGAAACCAGGTACTATAAACTTGGGAACAATAGAATACATGTTCAGTGTTCTCACTAAATTTTGCAATAATTGGTTGATTTTGAAAGAATAGCTGGATGAATTTTCACATTCTATAATGTTGACATATGCAAAATTCTGAAAAATAGCCGGTTCAAAGCTGGTGATTAACAGGCTACTTTTGCCGGCAACCGGCTTTTAATGAGAACCCTGCATGTTTGTGTTCCAACAATCACAGAGAGATTGAGACAGCTACTAGAACCATTACCTATCTGATATATTATATACAGACATAACTTCACACCAAGTAAAAGCATCAGATTTATTGACTACAGATCACAGACATCTAATAGATCTCCTTCAACTTTAACATGATCGCATAATTGATAGCATTAGTCATTGTGTTAGTGGCATTCAATGTTACGAAAACAGTTTACATTTCTTATCTGTCATTATCTATAACTTGAGATTTTTTAATGGTCGTTTTAAAGGTGTTGATATCAGGTTTATAATATAACACATATGACCCTGTAAATATTATGACCTATGTAAATACATGTATATTAAGTGGTGGTACAGTTGTTCTGTTCTCAACAGACTTTTAGCCTTTTCCCTGACCATGCTTAGGATCAAATAGAACCATTTGAACAAACTGTGTACATTTTCATCTCAGTATGCTTCAAATTCTGACCCAGTATGATCTCTGCCTAGGCTTCTGGATATTTTAAAGCAGCTTTTTGGAGGAATTTGATTGATGCAACAAGGATGACAATTAGGTACAGTTGCCATACCAATCAATTATCCTTGCCCAAATCCTGTCAAAAGTGTGGTAGTGTCCCTGTACGAAATTTTCAGTCGGATTCTGATCGGAAAAAGTGAAATTCTGATCAGATTCTTGTCGGATTCTTTGAAATGCAGTAAGAATCCGATTGGACAGATTTTGAAGATAAAATCCGCAAAGGTTTTGTGGAATAAATCTGTGTCTTGAAAAATCCTATTGGATTCCAGTCATATGTCTGATTGCAAAAACATCATATTCACATACAGTATAGCGTCAATTAACAATTAAAGGTATTTAAAGATTTTTGATATATCTGTAATTTGACATTCATGTTACTAATTCTAAGCAGTTTTGCTTATAAATATACAATTAAAAAAGAATTGCATAAAAAAAATATCAATCTCAAAAAGTAATTAATCCTGGTTGATTCTGGTATTTATTACAACCATAGGACCTTTCTTTTTAACAATCTTCAAAAACTGAGCTATCAAAATCAATACTGTAATCAATTAGCAGTGCTAACTTCAATCTAAGCTACAATTTAAACTACAAAAGCATATCAGTAATCTGTACAATGTACTTAGACGGCTGACAACTAGATACACTGCTGGGATTTTGTTTGATGATTAAAGTAACATATTCCTGATGAAATGTTGAAAGAAATGATCTAACCAAAATGTCACGCCTGAATATTAATCTTATCAAGTACAAATACTGTAACGATGTGATGGCATGACGAAGTAACATTTGCTAAATGATGTTGACGATCACGACACTGAAAATCTGTCAATATACAGCCATATTGTCAAGCTATAATTTCTTCTTTCATTATAACTACATATCAATATATCAGAACCCTTACTGACTTGCGAAAAATTATCAATAGCACACTGTACAGGTGTTTTTGTAAGTGAAATAGAAGAAAATACAGTCGTAATGACACTAGGGCCAGTAGGGGTGTATAATTTGCTTCATGGATGTATCTATGTACTGGATCGCAAGGGCCACAATACAATACACAGATGCGGCAAGACTGTATTACAGTGATACCTGCAATATTTTTTATCTAGGAGATTGCCTTTCTTTTACCAAACACGACTTGCCAATAATCATTATACTTCACCTTCTGTTTTTGACAGAAGAAATAACTGACTATATATTTTTTTATTATTATTCAGAAGCATTTAGGCTCCCCTCAGAGTCAGAGTAACAAATGTACATGCATATGTGTTTAACAGCTTCTTACAGGTAAACAAGTTCTTTGATTCTTTGAAAGATGTTATTTAACGCAGGCAACTTTATAAACCATTTGTTATGACCTTGAATATGGGTCTGTCCTTATTCCTTTTTAACTTTTTAAATACTCTACCTGCCCCAGTATTTTAGAGTTCTGACCAAATACCATGACGTTTGGCTCTTCAAAAAATGTCAGTGGAGTATTAGTTAAATAAATTTGACCTCTGTGTAACCTTTAATCCAATTCAAGTTCGTTTCTTCGATGCAAGCAACTCACAGGTCTGCAATCATGATGTCACCACATGAGACCTTTTTCTTCTGAATATTCAAATGTCCTTTGGATGATCTTACAAATCTGTTTGATTCAAGTGACCTTAAATGAGGTCAAGGTCATTATGTCATGTACTCTTTTGCAGAATATTTATGTTAGTAAGCTGGTAAGCAAATACATTCTGTACTTATTGACTCTGGGTATTCTTCAGAAGTCATTTCTGTGTTTTAAAACAGATGAACTATTGTTTTGAAAAACTTTCCATAGATGCATGCTAATAAACTGAGGACATAATTTCATGACTCTAGATTTAGATCTTTCTATAAAAGAAAATCAAGTGTTCAAAATGAATAAGATCCCAAGATTAGTAATTTTAGCAAACTTTATTGCACTTTCATATTGTGTTTAAATTCGTTTGAAGATGTCCCATTTCATAGTATTTTTTTTTGTTTAAACCCAAATGATCTCATTTCCACGCAACTTCTTAAGTTTCCAACACTATTCACACTAGGCCTACATGTGTTGTAGATGTACAATATTACTCTGCTGCAGCGGCCCCTAGCTGTGATTCATACCCTGCACAGTTAACTTTCAATTTGTCAACGAAAAAAAGTTCAGAAAACAATGAAATTGTGTAAAAACCATTTGAATTGATCTGTTTTATCTTTGATAAGATCACAGGGAAGTGATGTCACGGCATGTCACGCTAAACGACACCACTGCATGTGTATAACCAGAAGGTGTCTACTGGGCAGGACAGAGCAGTGGGCCATGATGGATTCTCCGATAGTGCTCCCTAACATCTGTTAGTGATACCTCAGGACAGAGAGAACAGGGAGGGGATACTGGGCTACCAATACAGCAAACATTAAACATCCGCTAGAGGTCCATTTGGCGAAAAATGGAGCATAAAGTTTTAATTTAAATCAGAAAAAAAAGTGGATTTATAAGATACCGTATTCAACATAATTAGTGCCCCACCCCCTTCTGTGGAGGTATTTAAATTATATACCACGGTTCATACTGACTTTTCATATCAAATTCAAACACTTTTCCAGCACTTTTTCTCAATTTTCAAGGTGTATTTTTTTTGTCATAAACATGCAGGAAATAGGGGGAAAATCAAAGACTTTAATCTTTTAAAATTTTATCGTGATGTTTTTTTTTTTATATAAATCTAAAAAAAATGCATGTTGACAGCTAGTAAGTATGAATTCGAGCACTTTTCAAGGATTTGTGAGCAAATTCCAGCACTGACCCCGATTCCAGCACTTTTCAAGCACTGACCCCAAATTCAAGCACTTTTCATGCACTGACCCCCAAATTCAAGCACTTTTCATCTTCTGTATGAACCATGTATAAGCGCCCCTAGCTACTTGACACACTTAAATGATTCTATATTACTGTATGGTTAACCTCCCTGTGTATTGTGTACAAATTGTCCGTAATCGATGACAATATTGTCAGTCATGAGGTACATTATGTACTACCCATTCTGGTCAAAATACATTGTATTTATTGACTTTATAAAAGCGACATTTTTTTCATGATCTTAATTTTGTTATCCTATAGTAAATAAGCACTCCCTTTGGAACCATTTTTTTAGGTGCCCTGGATGCTAATTATGGCGAATACAGTCAATTCCTATTATATGACCTCCTAATAATCTGTCAATAGAGAAGTGGAGAGAAACTATAGGTACAATTAACACATCAGTTACCATCAGGTCAGGTCTTGGAGAAATGTCACTGACACAATGTCATGTAACAGTTTCGTCTATTTACTTTACTGATTATTTCAAAACAAATTTGAAGGTATGAACACCTCAATTTTTAATGTACGTTTTTTTTTATTGAAATTTTAAACAACTTACAAGAAATATTTGCTGAATGTAATTAGCATTATAAAGTAGCTGTGTATCTATGACATTGCACTTTAGATGAGACAAACCAATATTGCTTATTTATTTAGCGAAAAACATGATAACAATCACATGGGTTTCCTCTTTATCATATGGGTTTCCCCTCAAACACACAAGTTTCCACTCTATGATACACAGGTTTCCTCTCTATTATATGGATTTCACCTCAATCACAAAAGTTTTCCCTCAATCACATGGGTTTCCCTCTATCATACGGGTTTCCCCTCAATCACACGGGTTTCCCCTCTATCATATGGGTTTCCCCTCAATCACACGGTTTTCCCCTCTATCATATGGGTTTCCCATGATGGCCATCTATCATATTGGGTTCCCTTCAATCACACAGGTTCCCCCTCTATCATATGGGGTTCCCTTCAATCACACAGGTTTCCCTTCTATCATATGGAATTCCCTCAATCACACGGGTTTCCCCTCTATCATTTCGGTTTCCCCTCTATCATTTCGGTTTCCCCTCTATCATTCAGGTTTCCCCACAATCACACGGGTTCACCCTCTATCAAATGTGTTTCCCCACGATCACATGGGTTTCCTCTCTATCATATGGGTTTCCACTAAATCACACAGGTTTCCCCTCTATCATTTCGGTTTCCCCACAATCACATGGGTTTCCTCTTTATCATATGGGTTTCCCCTCAAACACATAAGTTTCCCCTCTATGATACACAGGTTTCCTCTCTATCATATGGATTTCCCCTCAATCACAAAAGTTTTCCCCTTCAATCACATGGGTTTCCCTCTATCTTATGGGTTTCCCTCTATCACACGGGTTTCCCCTCAATCACACAGGTTCCCTTCTATCATATTGGGTTCCCTTCAATCACACAGGTTTCCCTACTATCATATGGGTTTCCCCTCAATCACATGGGTTTCCCTCTATCTTATGGGTTTCCCTTCAATCATACAGGTTTCCCCTCTACCATATGGGGTTCCCTTCAATCACATGGGCTTCCCCTCTATCATATTGGTTTCCCCTCAATCATATTGGGTTTCCCCTCAATCACACAGTTTTCCCCTCGGCACTCTGTAATCCAGTTTTCTCCTATGTTAAACCACTAGCATACTTTTATCAAGGCTAAATAACTGTGATAAATATATAGTTCATAAATCTGTAGAATAAAATTAAAAGGTGACAAAATAAATAGATAAAATTCAATTTAGCTTAAATGACCCTTTACATGCATAGAATATAAAAGGATACCTGGGAGTTGACTGTTTTGGATATTGCTGTATGAGTTCCTGATCACTGTTACAGACAGTTAGATAATACCTTACCCTATGTTGTAGACCTGATGAAGCGCCATCCTGAGTCAGGTTTATATCTCCATTGTAGTATTGTCAGTCAATACCCACACCAATACTCTACACCTTTGTCACATGTTATATAAAGCAATCCCAGCTGATTACTAGTTTTACACTCCCTCCAGTTGTAGATACTCGTATTGAAGAGCAAACAATCACAGCGTTATGTGACAGATGTGGCCAAAGTCTACATTAACGCGACAGGATTCCATCAATAAAACAAAATTACCGACGCTCTCACTAATATTTTTTCTCCTAGATTATCCACATCTGTATCTTCCTCAACACACGATGTGACAGAATTGAATATTTACTGTACACAACTACAAAAACAGAATTGTATTAGAGTACGACAGTTTTCTTTAACTCATCCATTCAACGAGACCTTTAAGAATGACTTTAACTCCCATATATAGCTTCATCACAGCAGACACTTGACGGGCAAAGTTACGTACAGAACTGTACCATAAATAGGAAATCTCATTCCGGCTGGTGACACACCACAATCAAATGGCTATTTCATAACAACACAGATTACACTTTTTTCCTTCTGTTTTCAGAACCATTTACAATTGTTTTTTACTTCACCAACTTAAACTATCAACAGAATCCTGGAGCCAATGAAATAAGACTTGTCTCCGCTTTAAACAACACATCTATGTGGAAACATGTAATTGTTGAGAAATCCTGCTCTTCCATTCTGCGGGAATCCTTTAACAATGAAATTTAAATATACCTACTTTTATATCTCCATGATACCGCCAAGTGTGAATGAACTGAATAAACAGTGGCTTATAAAACACATCTCATTAAATTTTTTAAAAAAAGCAGACATCAGACCCCAGTCCTCGCTCTATCGCTGGGTAGCTTATTGTTAAGATGCCGACAATAAATGAAGCCGTTTCTTTTACGACTACAGAACTGACTGTACCCTTCATTGATCGATCTCGGTACACAGTGCGTGGTGCTGTAGTAAAACAGACCGTGTGGTCAGAGGTCAATCAGAATAACTAACATGTACCCTGAATGACTGCCAAGGTTTCTCTCAATTACAAGCCTGGTTACCTTTACCATTCGCATCACTCTTCATATTGTTTTATTTATTCCAACGCTATGTTTCAGCAGTAAATCAGGTCTCTTTCATAAATAGGCATCTTTGAACATTATTTTCAAATTTATTCAGTTGGGGAGTTTTTCTTTTCAATGAAATAAAAGAAAATGAAAATATGATATTTGACAGATGAAGCTTACAAGTCTCTGTGTAGTGGAGATGAGGGCGGCTAATGCTTTAACACTAGTGTCCTGCAGACAGTCTATCTGATAAACCATGGTGAGATCTGTGTGATTGAATAAATGGTTCTGTCCCATTGTACAGTGTGACCGAGTCATTGTGGGGGAGATGACATCCCAATTTCTACCATTCATCCCAATTCATCCGTCAACCCACACCAATTAAGTCGCACTTTGAGCATCTTTAAATCCCTTAGCTTTCATACTGATTGTACCTCAGAGCCTAATTAGGACAGGTGACTGGACAGGAATCAGACTGGGGTTCAATTTCTAGTCTATAATCTTTAATACAGTAGGAGATTACACATAAAATGGATTAGACTAATGCATAATAAAGGTGCATTGAAATTTTAATCTGCAGAAATGTATAGACTTACAACTCACACGGAAAGAATTTTAATTATACATTGTATACATAAATACAAGTATTGTTACTTCCACGATCATATATATATCTATTTCAAGTAATATGCATCCAACGAACATTTGTTTGTTAGGATCCAGTACATATCAATGGAATAGAATATCAGTAGAAATCAAATCAATTCAACACAAATTAAGAAAATTGATAATATTTTCAAGAATCTGGAGCAAATAAAAAGTTGCTTAACATATTTTAACAATAAGCAGTGCTGTCTATATTGGGATAAACGTCACAGTATGCTTTCTGTCCACCTTTAATGTGATAACATACATGTACACTTGACGGCATTATATATATAACAAAAACAAGAATTATGCACAATTATGTGAATCCAATATCAGTGACAAAAAACATAAAAAGTGGACTTTAACGCAAAATTCCAATATTTTTACCCCAAAACAGCAGAACCTACAAATAAATTTCCTCCAAACTTCAGTAGGATGTTCAGTATGATGATATTAGTAACCACTTATATAACCACTAGGATATCAGTAACACTGTAAAAAGTGGACGGACACCTTGCAGAGACAGTAAAAGGCCACCAAAATTTGCATGTACCTGTAACGCACAGGGATCACAGTTACAAATTATATAGAGTAATTAAGACCAGCTGTTGCTTGCTGCAATATGTATGCTACAATGACATATTTACACATAACCAAATATTGACTGGGAACCATTTTGCTATTTCATGATGGAAAATTAGAATCAAATATACATATTTTGTGAAAAGAAAATAGATTTCCCTGACGGAGCACCAACCTGCACAAGTAAAATATTCATTATAGACAATTTAATTAAGGGCAATGTCAGCAAAGAAAAAGATTGTTAATGGGATCACTGTGATAACGAAGTCAAAAGAATTCAAACCACTAACAATCAATACAGCACAATTTAT
Source organism: Mimachlamys varia (assembly GCA_947623455.1). Classification (NCBI taxonomy): domain Eukaryota; kingdom Metazoa; phylum Mollusca; class Bivalvia; order Pectinida; family Pectinidae; genus Mimachlamys; species Mimachlamys varia. The sequence continues at coordinate 16,542,037 of OX392529.1, forward strand.
GTCTTTTCAGCGTTTTAAATTATTCATTATACTTGTATTTGTATCAAGGATTTCTTAAGAGTAACATTTAGTTGTGAACTAAAAATCCATCAACAAAAACTGCTGTAAAATCTATCATGAAACAAATTAACTCCTGTTTTCATAACGATGTTCGAGAAATATTTTAAAACCTATTAAATAAAATCAGGAACTGCATGTTATCTGAGGAGTGATTATATTTCAAGGTCACGTAAAAGACTGGAAACAAAGATGCTCTCCCCTTAGACAACCACGGTAACTCACCCAAGTTTAGTATGGCAAGTAGGTTACATTCATAAAGGACATTTTATTTCACTTGTTATATAATAAAGAAAATAAAATCTCTAGAACCAAAGTATCCATACCTGAAATATACATGTATAAACTTCATTTATCAAATCATTAATTTGAGGAGCCAGTGCTAGATCTCGAGTACTAGTGGACACATCTATACTGATCAGTGATCAAGGATTGATAACTGGTCCAAACACACTGTAATGTATACGAACATACTTATATGATCATGAGTTGCAGATTTCATCTTTATATTGATACTCAAGAGTTACAACGCTATCTCATTAATTATTGCGACATGTACTATATTTTTTTCTTTTTTTAGATTTATATAATTTGCAAAAATAGTTCGTCTTAACTATTTAAATTAACACATTCAATACTTGTCTATATATGACTATCATACTTTACTGAGAGATAATTATTCAACATGATTCATCGAGTCATTACTGGTATATTGCTGCCTGTAAAAAAATGTATTCAAATTCTATGAAAATGTACAATAAATATGACAATGTACCATATATAGTAGAGCCGTCTTATTTAATGGTTTCCCCTGATGGAGCCCCGACAACAACATGATTCCTACTTCAATAACACTGCCCATGAATAATGGATGAAATCCAGTAAACAAGCACAGGTTCTCCTTCAGTAGGACTGCTTCCCAATGATGTATCTACATGAAAATGTATCATAATTCTCCAGCAAACTCACAATCATTTCTCTCAAGTACATTTTTTTCAAAAGACCTAGAATAAAACAATATCATGAGGTACATCCCAAGGGATCAGACATGAAAGCAAGGAATTAGATCACAACTTCACAAGGCAATTTTAGTTTCTCTTTTACATTCTATTAACAGCTACATGAATGTTTATTTGTGCCAAGTTTTGGTGGTTGAGGAAACTACTAAGTATAAGTCAATCATTCCCAAAGAAAGTATTCACCGGCCAATGGCCAGCACCTGGTGACTGCCAAACGAAGGTCTTGAAAATAAACCATGATCTAGAGGTGGAGGGCTAGCAGTAGCAGAATGTCAGGTGCTTTACCACTTGCATTGGCCACCATTGGGCCCAGATATCACCAGGCAAAATGAGTTTACCTAGCTAGGTGACTTGATGTTCAGGGACAATTGAAACATGTGCATATATAATTCAATGCTTGATGCCTAATGACAAATGATTTCTGACCCAACCTGACAAACTAACAATTACATTATGTTGATGTACAGATGTTTTCATGAATTATTGATTAATAAGTTGCTTGTTTTTATTCCACATAAATTTACTTCAGCTGTCAGAGCCCAGTATGTAAACATGACAAATTATCCATGTTATACAGACTTAATGTCAGACAATTTGGTCAGTTATACTTGCCACCATGTCTTACTGTTCCAACTCTTAGTGGACTAATTATATAATTACTAGCCTATGCTTTTTTTAAAAATAATAACCTTGTCACATAAAGCATAAATTCCTGCATTCAAAATAAATATAGCATAGCTGGACTGAGAATGTTACCAGTAATCAGACTGTCTGAGAGTGTCAGAGTTCAAGATACAGCAGATTGTTCTAAGCATCCTCATTTGATACAGTTTGGTTGATGTGTCGCTATAAGGACTCAAGTTATCTCACACCAGATGACCTCTTTCTTTTGAACTTAAGTATTAAAACGATTCGTAAGTCCTAAACTTTGTCTTTCAAGCAGAAACCATAAAATGTCCGGGTTTGAATTTAACACTCGCGAACTTGCCAAATGCGAGTAGAAAATTATTGCACTTGTATCTTTTGGCAAGTGGATATAATGCCTGTTGAAAGGTGTATACATTTTTCAAATCTGTACACATGTCAGAAAACGTCATTGAAAGTATAAAACAAATCGTGAAACGGAACCACACATACATACACACACAAAAACAAAAAGTGCAATGTCCGAAGCTTATTTGATCACAATACAACAGTTATATTTTACATTTTACACCTCAACAAAGTTAGGTCAATTTTCTGAACTAAATTGTAAGTTAGACTGATTCAAAATGCATCGTAGTGCTTTCATTCTAATTTGGCAAGTTAAAATTTAACCCACTCGCCTAAAAATGTGAGTTGCTAAAATGTTAAATTCTACCCCTTAAATGTGTTATTTTCTATAACTTAATCAGCCATGAACTTTGGTTGATGTAGGATTTATATACATGTATTAGTTTCACAAATACTGCCAACCATTTTCTCTTTGAGTTGCATGACCCTAAACTATCAGTATATAAAGTATGCCAACCATTTTACATACTGTCAATACATACACTATTTAGTATCAAGACCTAACATGCATCAGTTCATTCAAGCAGATGTAGACCAAATCCAGATTCAAAACATATATATATATATATATATAGCGAGTGCTATTTATAAGTATCCTTAGATAAATCAACAATGTAAGTTTGTAATAAGACATGCTGTATATAAGGCACACAAAAATATGACACATCAGAGTTATCTCCCTTCTTTAAGTAAAGAAATGGGTATCAATTTTTTTTCTCTGTTATTTATATGTCTCTCATTTTAACAATTATTCATGATCATATCAAAACCAATGCTTTCACCTTTTTTTAGCTTTTATTTACAAAGATTTGTGATGTATTGTTCAAAGCCAAATAAATTTTAAGGCCAATTAGAATTTCTCTAAATACATATTGTACCTCTACATCGTATGTTGAACAACACATCCATGTCACTAAACAATTGGTCTAAGAATAACTGATCTGATATGGGGTCCTAGCTGAAATATTTAAAAGTTAAGCCTATTCTACAGTTCAAGCATATTGACTATACTTCTCCATATAACTATACAAATGTATATGAAGGTCCATTATAACAATGATATCTGATATCACACAAAATAACAATATGTATAAATACAACTAAAACAATATAGCCTCACTATAACTTTGGCCTTACATATATATATATTATGATGCTTGCTTGTCAATTTATTTGTAATTTATCATCTTAATCAAGCTAAAGGCATCCAGACTGTGTTGATTTAGGGTTGCCCATTTGACGCAGGCAGTGAATGCATGCTACAGGTGCATCATATGGTTTTGCAAATACCTGATTTTATGGAAGTATATTACATTATTTCTGTTATAAATTTTAATTGTTTGAAATGCATATTTTTACATATATATTTTTGTACATAATCGTTTGCATTTTTAAGTCAAGTGTATATATATTACATACTGTCGGTTGACAATCGTTGTGACAGAAGAGTCCACAAGTTGGTTTTTTTCACAAATTCAAACCTCATTATCGCAAACGCCTTACATCTAGGTGAATCACAGGTAATATATATTTAGCACAACGGCATGTAAACAGTATGGCTTTTAAAATCAAGGTTATTGTTTATGGGGTGCTGTTTTACTATTTATTAACAAAATAGGATATCCCAAATTTGAATTATGGATATCCATAAATAATTTTTGGATATATCCGAAATTTAAATTATGGATATCACAAATTCCATGTATTTTTTCATGTATTTTTGACATCCAGTTAAATAAATAGTAAAACGGCGCCCCATATGCGCTGTTTTAATATTTATTAACAAAACTGGATATCCAAAATTCGAAATTTGGATATCCTTTAATAATTTTGGATATCCATAATTCAATTTTTGGATATCCATAATTCAAATTTTGGATATCCATAATTCAAATTTTGGATATCCATAATTCAAATTTTGGATATCCATAATTCAAATTTTGGATATCCATAAATAATTTAAGGTTATCCAAAATTCGAATTTTGGATCGAATTTTGGATATCCAGTTTTGTTAAAGGCCCAATATACGTAACTTCAGGAAGTTTTTCGTGATTATGAAAAATTCTGACAAAAAATCCAGTTAATAACCATGCAAAAATAAGCCTAAAACGATGTAAACCTGAGCGGTAACTAACAAGAAACTCTTGACAGAAAAATCCAAAGAACTGAAAATAATTCAGGTGGGGCCCACTTCAACAACAAACCGAAGGTAGAAGACGGTTCAAAATAGACGCGTGTTTACAAATACCGAGTTGCAACTGCTTCTGTACCGGTAACCGCGTAAGAATGCATCTTGAATATTGCTAATATCAGCAAATCTTAACTAAATCTATAAACATAATAAGTTATTAGGCTTGATTTTCGCTTCAGGTTTTGCCGAAAGTTACGTATATTGGGCCTTTAATAAATAGTAAAACAGCGCATATGGGACACTCTTTTACTAATTATTTACAAAACTGGATGTCCAAAATTTGAATTATTGATATCCATAATTCCAATTTTGTATATCTTTAAATGCTTTGAATAAAGGATATCCAAAATTCTATTTTTGGATATCCAAAAATCATTTATAGATATCCAAAAATCGAATCATGGATATCCAAAATTCGAATTATTGATAGCCATAATTCGATTTTTGGATATTCAAAAAACATGTATTGATATCTGTAATTCGAATATTGCATATCTAAAAAAAATATTTAGGATCTTCAAAATTAATTTAGGACATCCAAAATTATTGAATGATATTAATTCGAATTAATGAATATCTAAAAATGAATTATGGGTATCCATAATTCGAATTTTGGATATCCACTTGTCAATAAATAGTAAAACGGCGCCCCATAATTGTTATATGGGTATCCATAATCTGACAGTCATAATGTCCTCGTCTGTCACACAGAATAACGTGATATAGAATAGTTCTACATTACCTGTTTACATTTTGCATACGACGGAATGAATCTGTCTGTGTGATATTGCAGTGACAGTTTGGAAAGGTAATGAAACGGGAACAATTTATGATAACAATTCTTTGTTGTAGCGCACCTGTCCTTCCACGTGTGGATTCGCCGTTCCCGCAAATAAATTGAATCGGATTTTTATTGATTTCTTTTCAAAAGAACTGCAACCTTTCATCTAGGTCTTTAGAACGTTAAGTCCCGTCCGATTCAACATTATTTCAAGCGTCTCGCTGAGTTAAAGGTAAACAATACAAACAATAACATTGGCGGTTCAAGGCCAGGTCAGAAAAGTTTTTCGACCCATACAGAAAACAGCTGTCTGTTAGGTGAAAACAGGTAAAATGGAACATCCGTGATATGTAATGAACCCCCATTGTAATCTTTTCAATTATGATTTACTCAACTGACTTTCCGATCGAAGCAAATTTTAAATGCAAGAATGTTTTTCTACCCTCATTAGTTAGCAGTTTAGTTAGCATGTTATCAGGTTATTGTACATGTGTAAGTACAACCACATATATATACATGTAGACCTATTCACTTTTAATCTTCTTAGTTGTTAGGAGACGTTTATGATCCTTCTTCAAACATATGACTTGATATGTGCAATTGATCTATATCACATTATTTTAAATATAAAAAGATATAAAGATAATATACAGTAATATATAGTAATATAAAATTTAGTGCAATATAATTTTAATATAATACGTACAGCTTCTTAAAACTATATGGAATTTGAAAGACATGGGAAATGGCACAGCGTCCAAGGAAACTTAAGATGTTAAAAAATATTTCTGCAACAATTAAGGACAACGCTGACAGGGACATATACATCCCTGACGCTGAGAAGCAAATTTAAAACCTTTGCCATTAGAACAGAAAAAATATGGAGCGTGCAGTCTCCCGGAAGATGTTTGAACTTAATCACTACAGCTCAGAATATAAACACTTTCAAAAATAGATTAGATGAAATATGGAAAACTCGGGACATCTTACAGGTATATAAGGCAATCATAAACTAGAAATTTAACTTTGAACACAAATTGTAGGATATACTAAGAGAGCTACAGGAACCTGAGAATTTATTAAAGCTATAGTTTCAGACCTAAACTAGGGTGTTTAGAATAATTTTACACCTTTGGGGGGGGGGGGGGGATTAGATCAATTTTCTATAAAAATGCCCCTCAATGGTCATACAGGCTTAAAAGGATGGAAGCTTTCGAGGTCGAAAAAATTGACCCCACCTACATTTCTTGCATCAAAAATCACATTTCTATATATATATATTGCTAGTTGAGGTACGAAGAAACGCTTGGTTTGAAAAAGAATCTGTGATTTTCAGTAGAAATAAAGATGTATATGAATAAGACATATCTATATTTAATAATTAAAATAGAGATATTTTCATTTTAAATAGAGATATCTTTATTTCAATAGGTAAAACCCAAACGGCTTGCCATACAGCCAAGCTTCAGGACTCACACAACTAAATCAGCCTATCACGAAGTGTTTCATACATTTGTAGTCCCTACTGAAAATTTGTTCCGGCTTAATTAGTACAGTGGTTCTGAGTAATTTAAATAGGTAATTGTTGACCTATTCTGCATTGAATGAAATCTGAAGATATTTAACTTTACAAAAATATATACTTTTGGTAGATTTTGATATGTGATAGCGGATTGATATGGGGTCAAAAGTCAGAGGGTGTTCCCGTCCCATTTCACTGGTTTGACATGTAAATTTCCGGTTGTCCGAAGCAGACGCCTGTAGCCAGCTAATATGCCAGTAAACTCCTCATGAAATGCCCCTTGAAGCCTTTGTCATGTTTGTATCTGTGAATTTAGGCAGTTTTCACAAGTGTTGTACTTCAAATATTAAAGTTATTAGCTTGAAAGCTTAGTAATAACATATAGTAAATTATTTAGTTGTGTGAGTCCTTCAATGGTTACAAGTTGTATAATTAAGTTAACACTCTGGAGAGGAAAAATGCACTACCAGAACAGGATTCAAACCACAGATCATCCAAACTCAGTCACTGAGGCACTAATGTAACTAATTGAGCTATCTAGTCACTGACGATTGACCTGGTCTTATCCGGCTTCATTCCTCCGTTTTTAACAAGGTGTTTCATCTTGAAAGCACACAAGACCCTATACCATTTTTTGTGAGTATATATATTATTATTTGGTTGGGCGCCAATGTAACAGGAGAGGAAAAATGCATGGACAGACCAGGGTTTGAAACCATGACCTTCAAACTTTAGACGAATGCTCAACCAATTGAGCGAGCTGCATGCATGGTCAACAACTATCGACCTGGTCTAGATCCACTACACATGTTCTGTTGGAACAGCTGAATAGTTTGTGTACATGGCTATTGGGTAAGGTTTAAAGAATACAGAACTACAAATGGTAATCATTATATTACAACATAAGTTGTTGATTTATATAAAGACCTGTAATTCTTTCACTGTAATTAACGATTCAACTTCTGTTTTTTATATTTTTTTTTATTCAGGTTTTGGGTCCCCTGACAGATGACAGTGAGACAGCTATCGCTACAGGATGGGATCTACCTGGTATACACATGTGTCCTTTCTCATCTTATTTGTAGTCTTATCATCGCCTTCACAAGTAAACTGTGATTCAACATTCAATGATCGGTTCGAGTACAGTCAAATCCTGTCACGAGTGGCTGCCGCCAGTCTGGCCCAAGAAGGTGTGGTCAAAGAACACATGGTCAAGATGTCTGGCTGGGACCAAACATTGATAACTGGCAACGGGACATTTCTGGACCAATGGGGAGCCATCCTGGCTTGGGCCAAGAAAAATGATACAGTGTCTGAAGAATGTACTACTGCAATCGGTCTTCTAATGAATGCCTTGGCAGCGCGGGAACTCTGGGCAGTAGAATGTGAGTACATGTATATTTATTTCATAATCATCCTCAAACATTTTTTATTGACTTTGATTAGTTAATTGTAATGAGTGATATCATCGGTTTGTTTCAAGTGAATGTTTTCTGTAAACACAGAGTTTCTTTACCCTTTTTTTACGTGCAGTAATACATGCATAATGAATAGATATATATTAAAAGCTGTATTCTGCAGTCTTAAATTTAAATCTCACAAGTGTTTTAACTGATTTAACCAGTTCTGGATGCGGTTGGTAAACCAGCGAGTGGCGTACTGCAGTTTGACTTGGTATGGCCCGGTCAGTATGACCAGTGTGTCAACATTTCTGCCACAGTCAATGATACTGATCACAACAAAATGGTGGATGTCTTCGGAAAGTATTACCGCCTTGAGGTCCGACTACCACTGAAACTGCCTCCAAGCATGTTTGTAGAGACGGTAAGTCACTGACTGGAAACTGCAATGTTTTTTATGAAAAAAATATGTACTAAACTACATACATGTACAATGCCATTTTGTAAACTTCCAGTATAAAGTTTTTTTTAGTTTTTTTTTCAATATAAGGTCACAGCTTCATAAGTGCTCCACGGTAAATTTTATGCTTTATCAAGATAGATATAATGCAATTTCAGTCTTTTGCAAACAAGTTTCATATCTAATATAAGAATCAAAGACCTTTGATTCAGTTGATATGGTGTTATACTGACCTGTTAAAATCTGATCAAAATATTGACCGAGGGCAAATTACCCTCAATCAATATTTGAATCTACTAGGTCAGTTTAACACCATAATGCAAACTGACCTCCTCACCAAAGCTCCATAATTGAAATATATTGGCTATGGAACATACCTTCTATTCTAAAGTTATTCAATTGATATTAAAAGTGAAAACAAATGTTGGATTTATAGTATATATAATCTCTTGTGACAACTGTTTAAGATTTAGGATGATATGTTTTGGTTTCCAGCCACTATTAGCTATCTACTTGAAGGACTTTACTTATGGAATATGTGTGCCTTCTCAGTGTAGTAAGAGTGATGTCATCGGTGTTTCTGCGGCAGGTATGTAATGGGACATATAATACAGATAATATAATATAGGTATATAAAATATATAAATATGTCATAGAATTTATTATATTGGTAATATGATAAAGGTATTAAATTGAATGTATAATATAAGTACTTTGATATATAATAAATTTACTGGGATGTATAATGTAAGTAATAGATTATATAATAAAGTTACTGGGATGTATAATGTAAGTAATAGATTATATAATAAATTTACGGAGATGTATAATGTAAGTAATAGATTATATAATAAAGTTACTGGGATGTATAATGTAAGTAATATATTATGTAATTAAGTTACTGGGATGTATAATGTAAGTAATAGATTATATAATAAAGTTACTGGGATGTATAATGTAAGTAAAAGATTATATAATAAAGTTACTGGGATGTATAATGTAAGTAAAAGATTATATAATAAAGTTACTGGGATGTATAATGTAAGTAATAGATTATATAATAAATTTACTGAGATGTATAATGTAAGTAATAGATTATATAATAAAGTTACTGGGATGTATAATGTAAGTAATATATTATGTAATTAAGTTACTGGGATGTATAATGTAAGTAATATATTATGTAATTAAGTTACTGGGATGTATAATGTAAGTAATAGATTATATAATAAAGTTACTGGGATGTATAATGTAAGTAAAAGATTATATAATAAAGTTACTGGGATGTATAATGTAAGTAAAAGATTATATAATAAAGTTACTGGGATGTATAATGTAAGTAATAGATTATATAATAAATTTACTGAGATGTATAATGTAAGTAAAAGATTATATAATAAATTTACGGAGATGTATAATGTACGTAATAGATTATATAATAAAGTTACTGGGATGTATAATGTAAGTAATAAATTATATAATAAAGTTACTGGGATGTATAATGTAAGTAAAAGATTATATAATAAAGTTACTGGGATGTATAATGTCCCTAAAAGATTATATAATAAAGTTACTGGGATGTATAATGTAAGTAATAGATTATATAATAAATTTACTGGGATGTATAATGTAAGTAATATATTATATAATAAATTTACGGAGATGTATAATGTAAGTAATAGATTATATAATAAATTTACTGGGATGTATAATGTAAGTAATAGATTATATAATAAATTTACTGGGATGTATAATGTAAGTTAAAGATTATATAATAAATTAACTGAGATGTATAATGTAAGTAATAGATTATATAATAAAGTTACTGGGATGTATAATGTAAGTAATAGATTATATAATAAATTTACTGGGATGTATAATGTAAGTAATAGATTATATAATAAAGTTACTGGGATGTATAATGTAAGTAATAGATTATATAATAAAGTTACTGGGATGTATAATGTAATTAATATATTATATAATAAATTTACTGGATGTATAATGTAAGTAATAGATTATATAATAAATTTACTGGGATGTGTAATATCGTAGCGTTTTCCATTTAATGGAATGTTCCAGAACAAACCAGACATTCTGATAAATGGAATGTCATGTTCAACCTGAACCAACGGGACAGGGTTTGTCAGTAGCATCTAATCTGAGGGTACCAAGTTAATACTATAAGTGAATTTCTTGGGACATATATATCATCATGAGTTTCTTGGGACATACTATCAGTGAGTCTCTTGGGACATGCTATCAGTGAGTTTCTTGGGACATACTATAATTGAGTTTCTTAGGACATACCTTGGTACTATCAGTGAGTTTCTTGGGAAATCCTATCAGTGAGTTTCTTGGGAAATACTATCAGTGAGTTTCTTGGGACATACTATCAGTGAGTTTCTTGGGACATACTATAATTTTAGTTTCTTGGGACATACCTTGGTACTATCAGTGAGTTTCTTGGGAAATCCTATCAGTGAGTTTCTTGGGAAATACTATCAGTGAGTTTCTTTGGACATACTATAAGTGAGTTTCTTGGGAGATGCTATCAATGAGTTTCTTGGGACATACTATCAATGAGTTTCTTGGGACACAATATCAGTGAGTTTCTTGGGAAATATTATCTGTGAGTTTCTTGGGAAATACTATCACTGAGTTTCATGGGAAATATTATCAGTGAGTTTCTTGGGAAATACTATCAGTAAGTTTCTTGGGAAATACTATCAGTGTGTTTCTTGGGAGATAATATCATTGAGTTATATTAAAAGGATCCTAGGGATGAGATGTAACATAGAGCCGATGATACTGTACGTGTCAGTCAGTTACTCAGAACCAAGCTTTTGGTGAGTTTGAAATGTCAACATTTGAATTCCAGCTAATGCTGCACTGAGTCCGATCTTACCAGACGCACTAAAGAACACAACTATCCAAGGAATAGACGACCCGCACCCTGCAGTGTTTGAAGCCCGCCCAGAGACAATTGCCTCTCTGTAAGATGACATTAAACGTTAATCTCTCATCCAGCAAGATGAATAGTCTCGTCTGGAATTTCAACATCAAAGACAATCATACCCTTAGTCTCTGTCAGCTCCGTCTGCTCTCACAGATTTAAATGTTACATCATTGCTAAACAATTTGTAAAAAAAATGGTGAATATTAAGTGAGTTAAACGCTTGAATTTAGCAATGAGAGATTTGTTTTAGAGAAAAAAAACTTTTTGGTCATTGTTTTAAAGAGTCTCAAGATCAAACAATTATTTTGTGTTCTGGTTTTACTTTTTAAAACCGTTCAATCATTCCTTTGATGTCTCAACAGTCTGATATTGTTTTTAACATTGAATTATATTACTGGTAAAAGGTCATTCTCATCTGCATTCAAATTGGTCGTCCGTTTTAGTGGTCATTAGTTACAAGATCAACATTCCTTACGTTCTTAATCCACTGAGTTGCCAGTGACTAACGCTTGATTAAATTACATGATAGTTATGTATACATGTATGTACTCAAGTAACATTGATATAATAAGTGTAATAGCAATGTTCATAGTTTTATATATCTCTATGTAAATGAATATCATTCTTTAGTAGGAGTCATGGTAACTAACACCCAAATTCTGTATAAAATATATAATACGGATATATGTTTAAATAATCTATAATTTTTAATCATTATTTGAATTTAGATAAAGAAAAAAGAGTACAAACAGGAGTGTTACAATAAATAAACTTGATTTATTTCACCACAATCATGAAACAAGTTAACAGCTTATATTAATCAATCTTGTTGACGTAGAAATTAAGAAATTAGCCCGAGGGGGGTCTTATTGTGAGTGGTAGCAAGAGTACCCTGAGGAACCCGCCTGGTTGGACAGGTGACCCCCCACACCTTACCACGTCCCGTTTGTGGTATGAAACACCAGCCGCCTGGGTGAAAGACAAGTGTGTTTATATCCACTGCACGACCACTAAACAAGTGTTAATTATCTGAGGATCGGGGATGAAAGTGATAACACTCATTGTTTCTATATTTTGTTTTTCCCATATACCATATACATTGTAATTTGTATAATTTGTTTTTCCTATATACCATATACTTTGTAATTTGCATAATTTGTTTTTCCTATATACCATATACTTTGTAATTTGTACATCTTTATAACCCAGTATCATCGGCACCATCCTGGCACTTTTCCTGGTGATAGGAACAGTGTATGACCTCTTGATCCACCAACCATCCCTAAGAGAAGATGCTAGCCTGTCAAAGGTCACAGAGCAAAGGTCACAGGTCAACACTAGCCCACAGGACCTGAACGCGACCCTGATCAGTTATTCCAACAGCACTGAGACTGAGCTTCTCAGCGATGGTAAAGAGGTCATCACCGTGACCATCAGACACAAAATCAGGGGTTACGGTAAGCTTGTCCAAGAGTTTCTATCTGTGACCTTCTCATTCAAATAATGTAGTGAAACTTGAAATAAATCTGGGTCATATTTATAAAACTTAACATGAATTCTGTTCTCAAACTGACTTTCTTGTAATTAACTCGTTTAAATCAAATTATGTACATAATTTGAACCACAGTTAAAAAGTTGAAAAGTGTGAAAATTGAAAATGGTATATTCTGCTTGAGGTCCCTCCAGAACACTTCCATTATCATAGGCAAAAAGCATTTTCTTATTTACTTATAATGAAAACCTGATATATACAGATTGTGCAAAAAATCTGAGCTTGAGCATAAAAGAGGTTACACTTGAAATGTTAACAATAGGTGCTCAGTCACCACTGTAGACACAGTCAAACTCTTCCAATTACAATTTAAAGGCTGGTAAAGTTCACCAGGGCTGGATAAGTTAAACAGCTCATTAGTTCTGTATTATATAAATAAGAATTATCACTGTCAGACTTTGAAGCATATAGCATTCTTACTTTTTGGAATGTTATCATAAGGCTAGTTTGACAAGTTTAAAAGTCATAGTATTGTATAGTAGTACTGTTATGACTTGACAAGCTACTGAATGCGCGCGATGAAAGTAAAATCGAAATAGATAAAAATAGATGTCAGATAGAGTAGAGAGGACAAAGAAAATACATCAAGATTATGAAGACTATTGATCAATCAAGACAGATTAAAAATTGATAAAAAATCAACAGGCATTTTTTCAATCCGTTGGATAAATCTTATATAATTAGTTGTGTGAAAACTTATACTAAAAGATATGAGGAACAGAAAAGTTTCTTTTTCCAGTTTATTAGCTCACCTGGTCCAAAGGACCAAGGTGAGCTTATGCGATACCGTGGCGTCCGTCGTCCGTCGTCCGTCCGTCGTCCGTCCGTCAACAATTGACTTCTTCTTTATAACCACTGATCGGAATTTGACCAAATTTGGTCAGAAGCATCCCTATGGGGTGGGGACTCAAAATTGTACAAATGGTTGGGCTGACCCCCCAGGGGCCTGGGGGGCGGGGCCAAAAGGGGTCAATTTGGCTATTTGATATAAACGACTTCTTCTCTGAAACCGAGCAATGTATATTGCTCATATTTGGCTGGTAGTATTACTATGGGTTGGGGATTCAAAATTGTACAAATGGTGGGGCTGACCCCCCAGGGGCCTGGGGGGTGGGGCCAAAAGGGTAAGTTGGCTATATTGATATAAACGACTTCTTCTCTGAAACCCAGTAATATATATCGCTCATATTTGGCTGGTAGCATCACTATTGAGTGGGGATTCAAAATTGTACAAATGGTGGGGCTGACCCTCAAGGGGCCTGGGGGGCGGGGTCAAAAGGGGTCAATTTGGCTATATTGATATAAACGATTTCATCTCTGAAACCCAGTAATGTATATCGCTTATATTTGCCTGGTAGCATTACCATGGGGTGTGGATTCAAAATTGTATAAATGGTGGGGCTGATCCCCCAGGGGCCTGAGGGGCGGGGCCGAAAGGAGTCAATTTGGCTATAATGATAAAAATGACTTCTCTGAAACCAAGCAATGGATATTATTCATATTTGCCTGGTATCATCACTATGGGATTAGGATTCAAAATTATATGATTATGATCACGGAGGGGCCTGAGGGGTGGGGCCAAAAGGGGCACATTAGACAATATTGGTATAAATGATCTCTTTCCTGAAACTAAGCAATGTATGACATCTATATTCTAGTGGTAGAATCCAAAGGTTGCTTGAATTCAAATTTATACAAATGTTTTGGTAACCTCGATCACAATCATGGATTTAGATATGACCCCAGGGTCTGCCACGCCCTTGCAACTTGACTCCTGACTCATAACTTTTAAACGGCTGAGATCCCCACCCCAAAACTATATATACAATTGCTGGGCATTAAGAGACAATCACAATTATGATTTTATATTTGACTCCAGGGTCTGCCACGCCCTTGAAACTTGACTCCTGAGTCATAACTTTTAAATGGTTGAGATCCCCACCCCAAAACTACATATACAATTACTAGGAATTAAGAGATAATCACAATCATGGTTTTTGATTTGGCCCTGGGGTCTGCCACACCCTTTTAATTTGACCCCTGAGTCATAACTTTTAAACGGTTGAGATCCCCACCCCAAAACTATATATACAATTACTGGGCATTATCAGATGATCACAATCATGGTTTTTGATTTGGCCCTGGGGTCTGCCACACCCTTTTAATTTGACCCCTGAGTCATAACTTTTAAACGGTTGAGATCCCCACCCCAAAACTATATATACAATTGCTGGGCATTATCAGATGATCACAATCATGGTTTATGTTTTGACCCCAGGGTTTGCCACGCCCTTGTAAATTGACTTCGGAGTCATAACTTTTAAACAGTTGAGATCCCCACCCCAAAACTATATATACAATTGCTCGGCATTAAGAGACAATCACAATCATGATTTCATATTTGATCCAAGGGTCTGCCACACCCTTGCAAATTGACTACTGAGTCGTAACTTTTGAATGGTCGAGATCCCCACCCCGAAACTATACATACAATTACTGGGCATTAAGAGATGATCACAATCATGGTTTTTGATTTGGCCCTGGGGTCTGCCACACACTTTTAATTTGACCCCTGAGTCATAACTTTTACACGGTTGAGATCCCCACCCCAAAACTATACATACAATTACTGGGCATAAAGAGATGATCACAATCATGGTTTTTGATTTGGCCCTGGGGTTTGCGACACACTTTTAATTAGCTCACCTGGTCCAAAGGACCAGGGTGAGCTTATGCCATACCTAGGCGTCCGTCTGTCGTCCGTCGTCCGTCCGTCAACAATTGACTTCTTCTTAATAACCACTTGTTGGAATTCAACCAAATTTGGTCAGAAGCATTCCTATTGGGTGGGGACTCAAAATTGTACCTTTATCTATTCTTTTATCAGATATCAACATTTTAGTTTAACTGGCAGGTCTCAAACTGAAAATGTGTACATAAAATATTTTGAACCAGGTGAGCGATACAGGCCCTCTGGGCCTCTTGTTTAATAGACCAAAATTGAAATCAACAGTAACAACTCTATATCATTATATATAAAGATCAATGCTACATTGTATGTATACCAATGAAATGAGATACATCTTAATCTGATGAATATCTTCTGCCTCCTCAGCGACCCTGGGGAAGTTCCTGATGGGATTTTCCATGTACACCAATGGCTACAAGATACTGAGTACAGAGTCAACTCCCACGCAGATCAAGGCGGTCAACGGCATCCGTGTACTTAGTCTCGGCTGGGTCATCTTAGGCCACACCTATTATTTCACTGTGTCTCTGTCCAGTAAGTATCTGTGACCTTAGTCTGGGTCATCTTAGGCCACACCTATTATTTCACTGTGTCTCTGTCAAGTATTTATCTGTGACCTCACTCTGGGTAATCTTAAGCCACACCTATTATTTCACTGTGTCAGTGTCCAGTAAGTATCTGTGACCTCACCTTTGTCATCTTAGGCCACACCTATTATTTCACTGTGTCTCTGTCTAGTAAGTATCTGACCTCAGCCAGGGTCATCTTAGGCCACACCTATTATTTCACTGTGTCTCTGTCAAGTAATTATCTGTGACCTCAACCAGGGTCATCTTAGGCCACACATATTATTTCACTGTGTCTCTGTCCAGTAAGTATCTGTGACCTCAGCCAGGGTCATCTTAGGCCACACCTATTATTTCACTGTCTCTGTCCAGTATTAATTATTTGTGACCTCACTCTGGGTCATCTTAGGTCACTCTTTATATTTTTCTTTCCATTAAGTATCTTTGTACTAACTTAAGGCAATTTTTCCATCTTTTAAGGTTTAATTAGAAAGGAAAGGTGCTTAAAATAACTTCTACTTGATTATATTAATTTATTTAAAGATGCAAATTTTGTCTTGTAGTGTTTCTTACCGTGATATTTCAGCGTGATATTTCAGCTTTCTGTAACACAAGTATCGTAGCAATGGGTTTTGTATGAATAAATGTCTCTTTACAGAAAACCTGGTGATTGCAACAGAATGGGCTCCGCGCTGGACATTCCAGGCTGTTCTTAGCGCCCTCTTTTCTGTGGACTCGTTCTTCCTGCTCAGGTTTGTCATTAAAGTTCATCAAAATCTAACAGTTCTCATCACAAGTTGAAATGGTTATCAGAAAGAAATGTTTCTGTAGTTGGATCAGAAAGGGAACATCTGTTGTTGTTGTTACCAACATATTCACAACAGAGAAAAAAGAGTTGCCATCAACACAGACCAGATGTGTTAGGGAACTCAATAATTTTGGGGGATGCGTTCGGCTCGAAAATCACTTGAATAAGAGTACCACTAAGATATGTACATTTACAGTATCTTTAGAATTCTTAGAGTTATGCCCCTTTACTTCATATGCATCATGTCATGTTAAAATTACACAAATTAAGGTTCCTTATACTGAATGTCATCAATTTTGTCATTAGTCTTGATGGGACCAGTGAAATGAATTGTTTGAATACCTACTATTTGAGTGGCTTGATGGAACCAGTGAAATTAATTGTTTGAATACCTGATATTTCAGTGGCTTGATGGAACCAGTGAAATGAATTGTTTGAATACCTGATATTTCAGTGGCTTTAATGCTGGAACCAGTGAAATGAATTGTTTGAAAACCTGATATTTCAGTGGCTTTAATGCTGGAACCAGTGAAATGAATTGTTTGAATACCTGATATTTCAGTGGCTTGCTAGTCTCCTTCCTGACCCTGAAAGAAATGCAGAAGAAAAATGGCAAGATAAACTGGCTTATGTACTACTTTCACCGATTTTGGAGGTAAGGGAGACTAATGCCATATAATAGACAAGAGTTGGTATAGTAAACATACATGTACTACACAAATTAGAGGATCTCAATTTGGTTTTAAATATATAATTTGTATTTATGACTTTTTAGGGCCCCACCACCTAGTGGCAGATGCCCTATAGTGATTGCTCTGTCCGTGCATCTGTGCGTCCATCCGAAACACTTTTTTTCTGCTCCATTGATCTTTAACCTTCCTACATACAGGCTTTTAGTAAGGAATCACTGTGCAAAGTTTGAGTTTGATAAGCCCAAAGGAACTCAAATTATGACATGTTAACCTTTTTTTTGGACAATGCAACCAACACCGCTGATCACTGAGAAAGTCATCCCTATATATTGCCTTTTCAGGCAATAAAAAAGAGCAAAAAAAGAGAGCATTAAAACTGACATCAATACAAAATGGAAGACCAATTGTGTATACAAACAATGCACCGGTAGTCCTTTTGGAATATCAATTGTGTAAATAGTCCTTGTTGTTTTAGACCAATTTTGACTTGATGTCTATGCACTAGGAAAATAGATAAAGCCAATGACATTTTAAAAACTGACCTCATCCTGTATCTGGTAAAATAAAAGTATGATATCATCAGGAGATGGGAAAGAGAGGGGGCGGTGGTAGCAAAGGGTTAAAGTGTATGACATTATGCTACCACCGCCCTCCTCTGGCAGTTGCCAGGTTCTGGGCGTTGGTTGTTTGTTTTTTCTCTTTCTGCCAACACTAAAACATTGCACATCCTTAAGTAACCATGGCTGTTGATAGGAAATACAGTTTGATGTTTCAAACTTACACCGTGTAACATTGGCCTGTTCCTCTTGTCATTACAGACTGACACCAGCCTACATGTTGGTACTTGTGACATATATTGGCCTGTTCCACTACTGGGGTGATGGACCGTTCTGGCCTCAGCATGCTCCTGGTTACGACGTCTGTATCAAGTATTGGTGGAGAAATCTACTCTACATACAAAACTTCTTCCCTGTCACAGAACAGGTAAAACAATCATTGTTTTTGGTTATGAGATGTAAATAGGGAATAAATATAATTACAATGTATCAAAATATTTTTTTCAGCATAAATGTAACTTCCGAAGATATCAGTCAGTATGTATTGTACATACAATGTTTTGGGTAAATTTTACCTTAAACCAACATGAAATTGAAGTCAATTTTGTAACGTCGGACAAGCATCGGCTTATGGTAGTTGGAGATAAAGAGCAACACACAGAAAGATAATGAAAATATATACAATTTATTTAATACAAATTCACTAATAGTCATTAACACAATCACACTCACTCTCAACTCATACACCATCTAATCAAGAAAACAATGTTCATCAGGACCACGGTCTGTACATGGCAAATCCTCCCACAAAGACACAATGTTCCAGTTGCCAACGTCTGGTTGCCAACACATCTGTTCCCCACAATCAGGTTCACTGTCTACGACACTGTACCGCAGAACAGTTAACTTCCGAATAGTATCATACAAGATGATACCGGTAAACACACTAAGTGTTTCTGTAGCTTACCCACAGGTAAATTGACTCGTACCAGCTTGGTACAAGCAGTCCATAACCAACAGGTGACTAGCTGGTTACTGATAGTCACCACACTGAGTTGGTTGCTCTCTCTGGTCGATTCGATGACCGTCTGTTCTGGCACCTTGACCCTTCCGTAGCTGTCAACTTTACACACCCTCCTGTGGCTGGCCTAACAACATGAAAGGTCCTGAAACCGAGGTCGTTGATAACAGGGTCCTGATTGGTCCAGAAATAACCTGTCATGGAAAGCTAACAAATAAAACAAATACCACACTGTCACTATTTCATCCAACTTCCTTACAACTTCCTAGCTAATAAATTAACATCTTGCAATACTAACCCTAAATCATGTCATACATATACATTTATATTACCCAATATTCTTTTACATCAAGTTCTACAACGTAACGGTCCATTTCTATAATAAAACTTATTTGAATTGTACTTCAAATATGGCAGCTCAAGGCTTCCGTAGTTTTTCACATGGACAATACGGATTGGTAATAATGGACAATTTCACTCATTATAGTTATTATATTGCATTGTTACACATAATATGCATTATATATTCCATTCTGATATAACTATATCAATTAAAACATTGAAATACCAACATATAAACGCGATGTAAACAACATAAATACACATGTACTATCGCTACGCATGAGTGGACTGCACGTCAAGGTATCACTAGAAATACATTTACGGGGATAAGAGACATTCCAAGATACAAATTAATGAAATAACAGATATAATACTATATTAGTTACTCACTACAGTCTGTATTCTGTGCCTGAATAATCCATGATGGGATATAATGACACAGGTAATGGTCAACAAATCGCCATTACCACTGTATACGTCTAGCGTATGTTACATGTGTGACGAATCCTCACCCCTGGCACGTGCACTTCCGTTCCTTACTTGAGCGTCGCACCCACGTGTTACACATACAATAGTAAACATAAACAAACACACCACAATACGTTAAATCATATATAATATTTACATGCGATCGTGACAAATTTCATAAAAAAACAAAAAATTGACATAAATTGACTTTTTGCCCTTTTCAGGTCAAATGGACTAGAAAATTTTCACATGAAATTGACCTCAATTTGACCTGAATTGACATGAAGAAAATTTGCATAAATAACTTCCCAAATGTCATGGTAATAAGAATTCTTAATAGTAGTTTTGTTTGAGAAAATTAGAGATGAGACCTGTATAAATAGGTATTAAAGGTAAGTGATATCAGTTTTATTTGCTTTAGTGTATTGGATGGTCTTGGTACCTGGCTAATGACATGCAGTTCTTTCTCATCACTCCTCTGATCCTCATTCCGCTGTACAGGTAGGGCCTCACCTTACTTACCTGGTGAAGAAGTCAATGAACGTGTCACCAGATTTAATCTACATTTATCTACAGATTTGATTTTGTGGGCCACCATGTCAGCTCTATATTTCTTGTATTTGTCACATAATGTTAGCATGTACAGTTATTTGACACAAAGTGTTCAGTTATACAGATATATGACACCATGTTTAGTTATACGGATATTACAATGACTCAAAGTGTTAACTTTTACAAAAATTTTCACAAAGGGTTAATTAGGTTTTACAAATATTTCACACAAAGTGGTTAATTATACATAAATATTTGACGCAAGTTTTAGTTACATATAATTAAATCTGACACACAATGTTAAGTTATACTGATATCTGGCACACATTGTTTAGTTATACAGATATCTGGCACACAATGTTTAGTTATACAGATATCTGACACACAATGTTTAGTTATACTGATATCTGACACACAATGTTTAGTTATACAGATATCTGGCACACAATGTTTATTTATACTGATATCTGACACACAATGTTTAGTTATACAGATATCTGACACACAATGTTTATTTATACTGATATCTGACACACAATGTTTAGTTATACAGATATCTGACACACAATGTTTAGTTATACTGATATCTGACACACAATGTTTATTTATATGATATCTGACACACAATGTTTAGTTATACTGATATCTGACACACAATGTTTAGTTATACTGATATCTGACACACAATGTTTAGTTATACTGATATCTGACACACAATGTTTAGTTATACTGATATCTGACACACAATGTTTAGTTATACTGATATCTGACACACAATGTTTAGTTATACTGATATCTGACACACAATGTTTAGTTATACAGATATCTGACACACAATGTTTAGTTATACAGATATCTGACACACAATGTTTAGTTATACAGATATCTGACACACAGTGTTTATTTATACTGATATCTGACACACAATGTTTAGTTATACTGATATCTGATACACAATGTTTAGTTATACAGATATCTGACACACAATGTTTATTTATATGATATCTGACACACAATGTTTAGTTATACTGATATCTGACACACAATGTTTAGTTATGCTGATATCTGATACACAATGTTTAGTTATACTGATATCTGACACACAATGTTTAGTTATACAGATATCTGACACACAATGTTTAGTTATACTGATATCTGACACACAATGTTTAGTTATACTGATATCTGACACACAATGTTTAGTTATACAGATATCTGACACACAGTGTTTAGTTATACTGATATCTGACACACAATGTTTAGTTATACTGATATCTGACACACAATGTTTAGTTATACTGATATCTGACACACAATGTTTAGTTATACTGATATCTGACACACAATGTTTAGTTATACTGATATCTGACACACAATGTTTAGTTATACAGATATCTGACACACAATGTTTATTTATACTGATATCTGACACACAATGTTTAGTTATACTGATATCTGACACACAATGTTTAGTTATACTGATATCTGACACACAATCTTTAGTTATACTGATATCTGACACACAGTGTTTAGTTATACAGATATCTGACACACAGTGTTTAGTTATACTGATATCTGACACACAATGTTTAGTTATACTGATATCTGACACACAGTGTTTAGTTATACTGATATCTGACACAGTGTTTAGTTATACAGATATCTGACACACAATGTTTATTTATACAGATTTCTGACACACAATGTTTAGTTATACAGATATTTGACACACAATGTTTATTTATACTGATATCTGACACACAGTGTTTAGTTATACAGATATCTGACACACAATGTTTAGTTATACAGATATCTGACACACAATGTTTATTTATACTGATATCTGACACACAATGTTTAGTTATACTGATATCTGACACACAATGTTTAGTTATACTGATATCTGACACACAATGTTTAGTTATACTGATATCTGACACACAATGTTTAGTTATACAGATATCTGACACACAATGTTTAGTTATACAGATATCTGACACACAATGTTTAGTTATACAGATATCTGACATACAATGTTTATTTATACAGATATCTGACACACAATGTTTATTTATACTGATATCTGACACACAATGTTTATTTATACTGATATCTGACACACAGTGTTTAGTTATACTGATATCTGACACACAATGTTTAGTTATACTGATATCTGACACACAATGTTTATTTATACTGATATCTGACACACAATGTTTAGTTATACTGATATCTGACACACAATGTTTAGTTATACTGATATCTGACACACAATGTTTAGTTATACTGATATCTGACACACAGTGTTTAGTTATACTGATATCTGACACACAATGTTTAGTTATACAGATATCTGACACACAGTGTTTAGTTATACAGATATCTGACACACAATGTTTAGTTATACTGATATCTGACACACAATGTTTAGTTATACTGATATCTGACACACAATGTTTAGTTATACAGATATCTGACTCACAATGTTTAGTTATACTGATATCTGACACACAATGTTTAGTTATACTGATATCTGACACACAATCTTTAGTTATACTGATATCTGACACACAGTGTTTAGTTATACAGATATCTGACACACAGTGTTTAGTTATACTGATATCTGACACACAATGTTTAGTTATACTGATATCTGACACACAGTGTTTAGTTATACTGATTTCTGACACACAGTGTTTAGTTATACAGATATCTGACACACAACGTTTATTTATACTGATTTCTGACACACAATGTTTAGTTATACAGATATTTGACACACAATGTTTATTTATACTGATATCTGACACACAATGTTTAGTTATACAGATATCTGACACACAATGTTTAGTTATACAGATATCTGACACACAATGTTTATTTATACTGATATCTGACACACAATGTTTAGTTATACTGATATCTGACACACAATGTTTAGTTATACTGATATCTGACACACAATGTTTAGTTATACTGATATCTGACACACAATGTTTAGTTATACAGATATCTGACACACAATGTTTAGTTATACAGATATCTGACACACAGTGTTTAGTCATACTGATATCTGACACACAGTGTTTTGTTATACTGATATCTGACACACAATGTTTAGTTATACAGATATCTGACACACAATGTTTAGTTATACTGATATCTGACACACATTGTTTAGTTATACAGATATCTGACACACAATGTTTAGTTATACTGATATCTGACACACAATGTTTATTTATACTGATATCTGACACACAATGTTTAGTTATACTGATATCTGACACACAATGTTTAGTTATACAGATATCTGACACACAGTGTTTAGTTATACTGATATCTGACACACAATGTTTATTTATACTGATATCTGACACACAATGTTTAGTTATACAGATATCTGACACACAATGTTTAGTTATACAGATATCTGACACACAGTGTTTAGTTATACTGATATCTGACATACAATGTTTAGTTATACAGATATCTGACACACAATGTTTAGTTATACTGATATCTGACACACAATGTTTAGTTATACTGAAATCTGACACACAATGTTTAGTTATACAGATATCTGACACACAATGTTTATTTATACTGATATCTGACACACAATGTTTAGTTATACTGATATCTGACACACAATGTTTAGTTATACTGATATCTGACACACAATCTTTAGTTATACTGATATCTGACACACAGTGTTTAGTTATACAGATATCTGACACACAGTGTTTAGTTATACTGATATCTGACACACAATGTTTAGTTATACTGATATCTGACACACAGTGTTTAGTTATACTGATATCTGACACACAGTGTTTAGTTATACAGATATCTGATACACAATGTTCATTTATACTGATTTCTGACACACAATGTTTAGTTATACAGATATCTGACACACAATGTTTATTTATACTGATATCTGACACACAATGTTTAGTTATACAGATATCTGACACACAATGTTTAGTTATACAGATATCTGACACACAATGTTTATTTATACTGATATCTGACACACAATGTTTAGTTATACTGATATCTGACACACAATGTTTAGTTATACTGATATCTGACACACAATGTTTAGTTATACTGATATCTGACACACAATGTTTAGTTATACAGATATCTGACACACAATGTTTAGTTATACAGATATCTGACACACAGTGTTTAGTTATACTGATATCTGACACACAGTGTTTTGTTATACTGATATCTGAAACACAATGTTTAGTTATACTGATATCTGACACACAATGTTTAGTTATACAGATATCTGACACACAATGTTTAGTTATACAGATATCTGACACACAATGTTTAGTTATACTGATATCTGACACACAATGTTTAGTTATACTGATATCTGACACACAATCTTTAGTTATACTGATATCTGACACACAGTGTTTAGTTATACAGATATCTGACACACAGTGTTTAGTTATACTGATATCTGACACACAATGTTTAGTTATACTGATATCTGACACACAGTGTTTAGTTATACTGATATCTGACACACAGTGTTTGGTTATACAGATATCTGATACACAATGTTCATTTATACTGATTTCTGACACACAATGTTTAGTTATACAGATATCTGACACACAATGTTTATTTATACTGATATCTGACACACAATGTTTAGTTATACAGATATCTGACATACAATGTTTAGTTATACAGATATCTGACACACAATGTTTATTTATACTGATATCTGACACACAATGTTTAGTTATACTGATATCTGACACACAATGTTTAGTTATACTGATATCTGATACACAATCTTTAGTTATACTGATATCTGACACACAGTGTTTAGTTATACAGATATCTGACACACAGTGTTTAGTTATACTGATATCTGACACACAGTGTTTAGTTATACTGATATCTGACACACAGTGTTTAGTTATACTGATATCTGACACACAGTGTTTAGTTATACAGATATCTGATACACAATGTTCATTTATACTGATTTCTGACACACAATGTTTAGTTATACAGATATCTGACACACAATGTTTATTTATACTGATATCTGACACACAATGTTTAGTTATACAGATATCTGACACACAATGTTTAGTTATACAGATATCTGACACACAATGTTTATTTATACTGATATCTGACACACAATGTTTAGTTATACTGATATCTGACACACAATGTTTAGTTATACTGATATCTGACACACAATGTTTAGTTATACTGATATCTGACACACAATGTTTAGTTATACAGATATCTGACACACAATGTTTAGTTATACAGATATCTGACACACAATGTTTAGTTATACTGATATCTGACACACAGTGTTTAGTGATACTGATATCTGACACACAATGTTTAGTTATACTGATATCTGACATACAATGTTTAGTTATACAGATATCTGACACACAATGTTTAGTTATACAGATATCTGACACACAATGTTTAGTTATACAGATATCTGACACACAATGTTTAGTTATACAGATATCTGACACACAATGTTTAGTTATACTGATATCTGACACACAATGTTTAGTTATACTGATATCTGACACACAATGTTTAGTTATACAGATATCTGACACACAACGTTTATTTATACTGATATCTGACACACAATGTTTAGTTATACTGATATCTGACACACAATCTTTAGTTATACAGATATCTGACACACAGTGTTTAGTTATACAGATATCTGACACACAATGTTTAGTTATACTGATATCTGACACACAATGTTTAGTTATACAGATATCTGACACACAAAGTTTAGTTATACTGATATCTGACACACAATGTTTAGTTATACAGATATCTGACACACAATGTTTAGAAATACTGATATCTGACACACAATGTTTAGTTATACAGATATCTGACACACAATGTTTAGTTATACTGAAATCTGACACTCAATGTTTAGTTATACAGATATCTGACACACAATGTTTAGTTATACTGATATCTGACACACAATGTTTAGTTATACTGATATCTGACACACAATGTTTATTTATACTGATATCTGACACACAATGTTTAGTTATACTGATATCTGACACACAATGTTTAGTTATACAGATATCTGACACACAATGTTTAGTTATACTGATATCTGACACACAATGTTTATTTATACTGATATCTGACACACAATGTTTAGTTATACTGATATCTGACACACAATGTTTAGTTATACAGATATCTGACACACAATGTTTATTTATACTGATATCTGACACACAATGTTTAGTTATACTGATATCTGACACACAATGTTTAGTTATGCTGATATCTGACACACAATGTTTAGTTATACTGATATCTGACACACAATGTTTAGTTATACTGATATCTGACACACAATGTTTAGTTATACTGATATCTGACACACAATGTTTAGTTATACAGATATCTGACACACAATGTTTAGTTATACTGATATCTGACACACAATGTTTAGTTATACTGATATCTGACACACAATGTTTAGTTATACTGATATCTGACACACAATGTTTAGTTATACTGATATCTGACACACAATGTTTAGTTATACTGATATCTGACACACAATGTTTTGTTATACTGATATCTGACACACAATGTTTAGTTATACAGATATCTGACACACAGTGTTTAGTTATACTGATATCTGACACACAATGTTTAGATAACCTCTGTTGATATTAGAAGCAGGTACATGATCTAGTCTGTGTTTTACAGGAAGCCATTGATTGGGTATATTATTATTGGAGTACTTATGATGGAACAGTTCCTGTTCCGTGGACTCGTCTCGGTTTACTATGGATTTAAGATGAACATCCCAGATCCCAAGTAAGTACCTTCAGATGACCTGGTTTCGAATCTCCTGTTTAATACATTAATGCGTACAGTTTGTATCAATGTTGTCTTCATGGACAGCTGTTTCTCTATTTTTGAAAAAGTAATGGACGAAAGATTCCTTTACATGGACAATATTGTAAAAGCCTACAATTTCATGAAATGATATTGGGTGTTCAGGTGAGGGAGCGGAGAGTTCACTTTTCTCTCATTTCTAGGTGTGTAATACTGGCCTGTCTAGTGAAATATACCTATGATCGCTGTGGTTGTATTACACATCTACCCATGCAATACAGCCACGGCGTGACATCACAATGGCGCAACAATGATGTGACGTCACAAGTCCGGTAAAATCTGATACCGAAAAGAGAAAAATGGCGACGTGATGAAATTAAAAGCTTCCACAATATTTTAACCATGTACATTAGAAAGCTTCGATTATTTTTTCTGTGCAAACTATATTTGCAAATATGGAGTATGCTTAATCTTGCTGTATCATTTGTTTTTGTCAAAAAAGCTCAAGGAAAAAGTTTATATTTTCAAAATGGTGGCCAGTCAAATGGTACTGCCATGGTTTTTGAGCTTATTCAGGTAGTTGAAATGAGAGAAAAATTCTTTTTCATGACCAAAGGTGTGAGATAGGGAAATTCCACCTTTGGGATTTACAAATTTGGCAAAACCCTCGGCAAAGCCTCAGGTTTTACCAAATTTGAAAACCCCTCAGGTGAAATTTCCCAATCTTTACACCCCTGGTCATGAAAGAGTCTTATAGCATTTCACTGATCGCATGTAATAGAAAAAAGATAATGAATCATCTGCCCAAAAAATGTAGGTTTTAACTGAGTACTTCAGTTGCCTCCCACATCAAGAACCACCTCACACTAGCATCCAAGCAAACAAGAGTGATTAGTAGAATGATATAACTTGTTCCATAATTGTTGTAAAATAAATGAAGTTTACCTTTCAAACATGAAGTGACATAGTTTAAGCCAGTATCTCCTCTTTTGTAGGCACCAGTTAGATTGGTTCAATGAAATGTACCAGAGACCCTACTCTCGTGTCAGTCCCTACCTTATAGGTATCCTAACTGGATACGTTCTGTGGAAAACTGATAGAAAGATTCACATGTCCAAGGTAAGTCCTCTAGTTATTCGAATAAAAACAGCTGATAAGAACTAATCAAGTAGAAAATAAACTGATGATTGACTCTGGATATACTGACCTTTGGTCTGTTACAGCTCACTGTTGTGATTGGCTGGGCACTGTCCTTGACCTGTGTGACCTCAGTTGTGTATGGTACCCTCGAAGAGAACAAAGGTCACCTCAACTCCCTACAAGTTGATGGTGTGTACAACGCCATCTGTAAAACTGTTTGGAGCCTCGGTCTGGCCTGGATCCTGTTCGCCTGTAATACTGGATATGGAGGTATGGCTAATTATCCCCTGCTTTCACCGAAACAAGGGATATTAATTTGGGTTTGTCCTTCTGTCTACATGGTCGCTGTCACATTTAGTTTTTGTGCAATAATGACAACAAATATTATCTGATTTTTTTTAAACCTAGTTACAAGGTAAAATGCCTTAATGGCTCGGCCAGGTTCGATCACAACTTTTGGCAGACTTTATTTGCGGAGTTATGGCCCTTTGATTAATGAAAAATGTCATGTTCTGCCATTTCTTTGTCAAATGTCAAATGTTATAGTTTAGCTGTATTTTATTGGGACAAAATACACACATATGAGACTCTGTTATTTTGGTAATTAACTTCAGAATTTTGTTATTGGCCTTAAATTACAATGTAAGCAATACAGGCGCATTAGACCTTCTGTATAATACCTTGGCAGTGAATGCACATCCTATGTAAACTTGTGTTTTTAAAGGTATTATATCGGAGTTCCTTTCGTCGGGACTGTGGGGTCCGTTTGGAAGACTGAACTACTGTGCATATCTAGTACATCCCATAATGATGTATGCCTTCATCTTGAACCAGCGCTACCCCATCTATCTCACCGACATCAACATGGTAAGTGTCTGTATCTGAACCAGCCCTACCCCATCTACCTCACCGACATCAACATGGTAAGTGTCTGTATCTGAACCAGCGCTACCCCATCTATCTCACCGACATCAACATGGTAAGTGTCCGTATCTGAACCAGCGCTACCCCATTTATCTCACTGACATCAACATGGTAAGTGCCGTATCTGAACCAGCGCTACCCCATCTATCTCACCGACATCAACATGGTAAGTGTCTGTATCTGAACCAGCGCTACCCCATCTATCTCAACGACATCAACATGGTAAGTGTCTGTATCTGAACCAGCGCTACCCCATCTATCTCACCGACATCAACATGATAAGTGTCTGTATCTGAACCAGCGCTACCCCATCTATCTCAACGACATCAACATGGTAAGTTGCTGTATCTGAACCAGCGCTACCCCATCTATCTCAACGACATCAACATGTTGCATTTATGCATTTTCCGAACATAAGATTTTCTCAGGCTGACAGCTGAAAACAAACAACTTGTTCCGGTCTCTTATTGTAAGGCAGGTAAGGGAGATGATTTCAGTATGTCAGGTAAGACAGCTAGGAATAGTGGACTCATATGAAAGGGATCTCTCCTCAGCTTGTTGGTCAGTGCAGTGCCAGACTAGGGATCTATGGGACTGCCTGTAATGACCTCATGTGTTACCGTGTCACCCAATAGAACCATTGGTACCATGTATAGAAACAATGGGAGTAATCTTTTACATATGTTTGTTTTCTCCTTGTTCATGTACACCTGTGTCAGGACCAGTCAGTAATACATTAATAGGGGTAATATTCTGTAATTTTTCACCTTCAGCGATAGTTGAAAAAAGTGAGACTAAGGTATTGCTGACTTCCAGCCACAGCTACGACTGCAACAACATTTGTGTTAAAGTCCACTTTTCACAGTGTTATAATTATCCAACTGAATTAAAACATTACTCAAACGATATCATACTAAATACTTAACCTCAATTTTAATGAAATTGTGTTACAGGTTATGGTATTTTGGGGTAAAAACATGTGAATTTTGAGAACTTACGTTCGCGTCTACTTTTTATTCTGTTATTGATATGTAATTAAACTGAAACTTGGCCAGGTTAGTGATACCATCTTGCTGAATGTATTTTGTTGTACTATTATATTCTGTTTGGACTTTAACATTATATACAAAGTGAGAAAGGCGAGAAATATAAATATGCATAATTCTTGTTATTTTCTCCCTGTTCAGGTATACATGTTCCTGGGTCACTGGATGATGTCGTATTTCCTGGCGTTTGTTGCTTCCCTTGCATTTGAAGCCCCAATGATTGGATTAGAAAAGGTTCTGTTACAAAGAGAAAAACGTCATTAGCTCATCATCATCCGGCTGGTAAAGGGTGAAAAGGATTCTGAAGGAAACATTCATTTGGCTTACTGGTTTTATAAGGAACTGGTTTATTACCGACAGTACAGAAGATTGACACGGATGTTGTTTGGTGGCTGAGTATACACTTTATACATAATTTGATCAGTCTTACCTATATTTTATCATTGGTAAAACAAATAACTATAGTACTATGGCTAAAACAGGAGTGTATTTTGTTAATTGTCTCTTTGTTGTGTTATATGATATATCAATCCACCAACATCAGATTGTAGCTAGGCTATTCAAACTATCTTTTATCTGTGGTCTGACGTAAAAAGATGTCCGTCATTTGTCTGTTTTCTGATCTATTGTCCTTAAACAATTCTTGTTTGCTCTTCTTGAGATCAACTATGTAAATTTCCTTTTTTATTAAAATTTGAATGTTTTTTATTTTGTGGAGAATCAAAGAAATCAGAAGGTGATTGGCAGCCATCATGGGTTGTGCTGGCTAAAGTTTGTTATTGCTTGGTCTCACAAAGTTTTTTGAGGTTTCCTCTCAAATTTCATTAATATTTTAGTTTGTTTTTCATATTTCTTTCAATAATGAAATATAGAAC
Organism: Mimachlamys varia; assembly: GCA_947623455.1. Lineage (NCBI taxonomy): Eukaryota > Metazoa > Mollusca > Bivalvia > Pectinida > Pectinidae > Mimachlamys > Mimachlamys varia. The sequence continues at coordinate 16,573,678 of OX392529.1, forward strand.
AGCATTCTGTTTCACAAAAAACAAATATTTCAAAATTATCAAAGTTAATAAATTAAATCATGTTAGCTTCATTTGTTCAATATTAATCCTGAGATTTTTTAACTATATTTTTATAATCATCAGAATGTGACCAAAAAGAGTTCAATGTTAAGATGCTTGATGCAATAGGTAAATAAAGTGTGTTTATCAATCCTTTTGAAAATAAGGGGCATTTCTTGTCTAGTCATTGTTTTCTTACAATTAATTGATATATTATTGTTAACTTTGTATTAGGATAACACATTCTGGAAAAGTGAAACCTGTTTAAGATATGTGTTTAATATGATCCGACAGGGACCGTTAGTCTGTAGTGGACAGGTTGTGAGAACCAACACTATCAAATTTACATAGACTTTTTCTTAACCTATTAAATGTATGACTGTACAATATACTTTGATATTATCTTGGATAGATATTTTGTGTAAAGGATGATATAAGACTATACCTGTTTTTTTAGACATAATCCAACTGTATTTGTATATTTCATTAAGAAAAAAACAAAACACTTTATACATATTTACACTTTGTTCCATAAAAAGCTTAATATTTATACTTGATATAACAATATGGAGCAAAGACTAGCACTTTCCATTACAAGCACTCAGAATTCTTTAAGCTTGATTGATAATAAAGGACTGGTCCCAGTAAGCCTTTCGTTAATGTATGGAGGATGCTACTTAACAAAGTACACGAAGTTGGCTCTAATAACAAGTTTAGATTTAGGACTCAGTTGTACTATGTTTATTGAAGTTAAGAAAATAGATTATTGTGAACTTAAGTTGTTTAAAAATGTCTATGAAATTTGTGTTATGTTTAAAACTCATTGTTATCAAGCTTGAAATACAAATATGTATAAGAAGATATAACAACATTTATGACAATTTATGGAAGTTTGAAGTTGTATATTATCATAATCATAAACTTTAAACAGAAAATAAAATACACCTTCAGATAATATACAAATCAAATAAACAAAATAATACTCACATCTCTATTCATACATTTAAAAAATGTACATTTATAAGATAGAAATAACATATCTCTAAACTCATGGAGCTTTGGTTTAAAAACAGAAAATAAGAAGGGACCAATCATTGCAGGATTGAAATTCAAATTACAGCAGTTATTTTCATTTTAATTCTGAAGACTAGTTTTTGCCGGAGGAACTTGTAGCCATACAAAAACACAATTAAGTTTTATCAAAAAGTTACTATTTGGTAAATCATTTTGCTTAAAATGTATCATGGGCTGAGAGTAAGTTGTAGAACAATTTGTTTTGTTGTTTTGAAAGTAAACATACATCTTGTTTAACAATAAGGGGGTACAGACCATGCTACCATACATCTTGGAATAAACCTTTGTGTAACATGTAGTTGTAATTGTGAACAATGTTGCACTTACAAATATTAAACACATATCTACTTAGATTAAAAAACAAACTGATCATAACTATGAATGTATGGAATTGTGAGTTTTATACCTGTTTTAAAAATATACCAGATCTGATGTTGGTTTATACAGTATTTTATTACTGATTATATACATTTGTACAATACAAGGTCAATATGTACAACATTTTACTGGGATCTGGCAACAAGAGTTCACTGTAAACTTTAAACCATCTCCCAACAAACAGATCTGATTTTAATGTTCACCTTGTTACTTTATCTGAGTTTTTTTTGTTTGAGATATCACATGATTTACATGATCAGACAGTTTTATTGTTTCCCAAAACTGTTTTTTTCAATTGGATTTTTTTGCATTTATATAACAATTTTATGCCTTCATGACAGGGGAAGAAACTGTCAGAAGTTAATATACAGGGAAAATTGCCAAGTGTACAGGTATACACATTGTATGGAATTAATATCTATATTTAAATCAAACATCGAGATAAGGAACTGTTATTGTTGCTCAATGCCTTAACTAAAACCCTGAAATTTCATAATGAACTATTCCAACCTTTGAATTGAAAGAGTTCAAACGTGTCTTTAAGGGTGAATGAGTTATCATTTTTACACCAGTAGGGCTTATAAAACTTCAAAAACTATTGGGAAAAGTTTTACCAAAAACAAAAACAAAACAAATAGAGTTTGAGAACGCAAATGGTGTGCAAATGACTTAGTGTATTTTCACGAGTCAGCCAATATGACCACCATGCCCTCTGATTGGGCAAAATTTTAATATTGATTTAACTCATTTGTTTATATTTTCCTAGGTAGGTAATATATAATGGTACTTTTTATGTATGTACACTATAGTAACTTTTATCGACATCATTTGTAAATGTAGAGGCATTAATTTGAATAAAGTTGCATCAATCGTAAGATTGATTTCAGTTTAGAAAGTGAACAGTTAGGAAACACAATTTGTTGAAAGCCAAAGTATGAAAGCTTGTCAGAAGGAAAAAATACTGTCATACTTATCAAATACTGCAACAAAGTGAAGTACTTGATAATTGGGTTATTCTCTTAAAAAACGTTACATAGTGAAGCCCCCCCCCCCCCCCAACCATAACTAGTCATATCTAGTACATTGTACAGCTCTACCAGTAAGGATACCCCTAAACTTTTAATCTTACACTTTTTACCACTATTTATGTTCTTACATATTTTACCACTTTATAAAAGCATACTCTTTTTACCGCTACTTATAAATTTACACTTGAACTATTTTAAGTGTTCTGTGATTAATAAGGCATTATCAATTATATCACAAGAAAAGTCTATTCTATATTTGTATGTGTTTACACAATATTATAATGGGTGTTCATCAGATGTATACAATTCTATACCTCAGGTTAGACAACTCTTTAGTTTTAAATTTAGATTTAGTTTTAATTTGTATGTTATATACAGTATATATATATGTATGCATTATGAATAAAATATTTCAGAATATCATTAAAGTGGTATTTTATTTGCTAGCAATGGTTTTAATTAGTAAAGAAATGAAATTGTAAAGAATTAATGACAGACACATATATGTGGTAAAGAAATGAAAGGAAGGGTAAATTAATGACACCCATGTATATGTGAGATATACAGTGTACACGTGCACTGACGTATTAAAATATAAATATGCCAGTTCGGCCATATTGTTTTTTTTATGAGTCCGGAAATAAGACTGCAAAATAACCATGGACAAGGAGGAAGCTTCATATGGAATTTGAGTTGATCCATGCGGTTCTTTTCAAGAAATAGCGATAATAAACTATCACTGTAAAATCTAAGATGGCTGCATGTCGACCATACTGTGGGACATTGCACAAACTTGTAGCAAGGGTAATGACAATGATCCATGGAGAACTTGCCATAAAAAAAGGATAATAATCTATCAAGGAAGGCTGCTTGTCGGTCATATTGTTTTTCGAATCGGTCCCGAAACTGGACAATACACAACTAGGGACAAAGGGGAAATTCAAAAGAAAATTTGAGAATGATCCACCCAATACTTCTCAAGATTATTCAGGTGTGTTTGTGGTGTGTGATAGGGATACATTTGATATTAGTTTGGGAAGGGAGGCGGGAAACATGGTTACCCATACCGAATGTTCAAATTAATGGGACCGTCTTAATGTTGATAGGTAGCCCCATCGTCCATGTTCATTGATTTCCCCTCCCTCGATCGGAAACCAAACTGATTTTTGGACCTTCCAAACACTTTTGAGCTTGCTTGGTCAGTAATGGCATATTTATCATATCGTCTCTCCAAAGTCCTTGTATCTCTTTGTGAAGTTGCTGTTTCATGGCATCAGCTTTGTGGTGGGTTTTTCAGGCGTGTTTAAAATGTTTGGCCAGCATCTCCAGTGTATCTAAGGCTGCAGTCGTAACGTGGAATTGGTAAGCCCCTTTATCTTCCTACGTCAAAAACTATAAAATGTATTAGGTGTTTGATGACGTTGAGTGGTTGCTAGAGTGTGATGTTAGCACAAACCTCTTGAAATGCTCCAGACACCCCTTTTATGCATGGTATTGTGACCATGCCGTTATATTTTGTCCCGCCGTTACGAAGTGAAAGCGAGACTAAAGTGTTTTTTTGACAACGGCAGCGTCAACATTTCAGTTTTTGCATTTACTGAAAATATACATGCTAGACTAATCAAATGTGGACCATAGATGCATCTTGGGTTGTACATCACAACCCATACATCAATCGCAGTCAGTCCACCTTTCATGGTCCCTTGGCTTTGTTAACATATCTACCAACATATTTGTTTGCGTTTAAATCAGTTTCCCTGTAACTAACTAAACTTGACATGGGCATTGCAGGGCAAAGCTTTGTGCAGGCGAGACCTATCATTCCGAATGCCTTGTTCTCTCTGTGTCTGTTTGTTATGTATTTATACGTTCGTGTTTTTAAAGATCTTTCCTATTACTTTTATTGTCTATTTTTTCCGGGGTATAGACATGTTGTCGAGACATGTTTAATGTTTCTTTTTTCGATTTCACTGCCTTCCTGTTCGGTTACCATATCACTACATCTGTCTAGTAGATTGCGTACTGCCAAACTTCCAGTGGGATTGAGGCATACGTTTGCGTGAGTGTTTATCTTCAGTCATCCACTCGATATCCAGGGGTTACGCTCACCTACGCTCTCTAAACCCAATGAATATATCATGGCAAAAATGAAGGCTCGCTCAGGTGTAAAAAAAACCCTGACCAATCGCTAGACTGCATGCATGTCTTTTAAAGACACTTCATCGAAGCATCTGTGATTTCCTTCTTATCCAGATACCCCACAGATTGATAATGCTGGTTCTTCTACCTGTAACTGAGAAAGGCTCCACTGTTGGAGCGATTACTGTTTGATACTGAGTTTCCCATTGCTGCCCTAAAGTGATTTGATGACGAATTGTTCCCATCAAAGAAAATTAAATGATATTGGGTTTAAACCCAACAATTTAATATTGTTCTTTCAAGGAAGGCTTGTTCTGTGTCCTATCCTTAATGTCAAGTTTACGTAAGGAACTCGCGATGTTAAACATCCGCGGAAATTTAGAGTAAATTGGATGTCTATAACCTATATTATTTTGCTAATGATTTACTATTCTGAATGTAGTTTTCACGAAAAAAGAAACTTTAACAAATATAAAAATCAAAAAAGGAACTTTGAAGGATCTTAACAAAAAAAAATTGCATTTAAACCCCTTACATTTTTGTACAACAACATTACGATGTCAAGGTGTTGGATATTCTCCACAAACAAGAGCAAGGTCGACCAACTCTGTACTAACCTAGAAAACGGTACGAGTGTGTGGGTTAAATATCCCGAGGTTGATAAGAGCCTGTTCGACTTGCATTCACTATCTCCAACAAGTAATTGGCAGAATAGACTGTTTCTAACTGAAAAGCTAACATAATAAGGTCAGACGATACACAAGTAATATCTCCAGTCTATGTTGACTCATTCAGCAAAGAGAAAAACATAAACATTTGCCAACTTGATCTTACAAAAATAATTTACTGTTCCATATGTATGTCGGTATTCAGGCGCTTTGACTTTTCAAGTTCAAAGTGAAAACTTTTGAAGAAAACATATGAAGGACAAGTCCGTAAAGACGTCCACATATGCATCGTTAATGGAACTGACTTACATGCACCTTTTTTCACTTAACCACTAGCATGCCTATTTTTTTTTGGGGGGGGGGGGGGGAGGGGGCGATTGCTTCAAATACTAGGAAGTTGATCACAAAACTATTCTGTCCTTCAGTGCTGTTAATTACGTTAGATTATACACAAAGTGTTAACATACACTGTTTCTTGACTGATTTGAAGGGAAAACACAACTTCTTAAAATCCATTAATTAGTTGGAATTATAGTTATTTAATACTGACTTACATGTAAATCATGAAATCTGCAAAACCTGGTTATAACGAAACGTTAGGAGTAACCTGATAATAACGAAACGTTAGGAGTAACCTGAATATAACGAAGCGTTAGGAGTAACCTGATTATAACGAAACGTTAGGAGTAACCTGATTATAACGAAACGTTAGGAGTAACCTGATTATAACGAAACGTTAGAAGTAACCTGATTATTACAAAACGTTAGGAGTAACCTATGTTGCTACTCTGAGATAAAGGAAGTTAGAGAATAATTTAAAAAAAAAAATTTGCGACCTGTTTTATTATATTTCTGATAAAATTTTGAATTCTGTTCTGCATGTGGTGAAACAAATAGCACTCATTACAAAGCGCAACAAAAACAAACAGATAAATCATTTTTTATTTTATTTTCATAACATTAGCTTGTTTCCCTCAAAACAGTACAAGTGATACTTTTGATACAAGCATTTTAAAGTCCGAATAGGAGTAAATTATTGTCTAATTCACTCCTTGAGTTTCTGTCCAAAAGTAAAATATATAGATATATATATTATATACTGACAGAAACTCAAGCGACTGTGATCGGACTTAGAAAATTCTTGTCTAAAGAGTAAGGTGCAGTTATGTAAAAAAAAAATCCCTGCTATGTAGATCTCGTAATCATCATTTCGTGACGTCGAATGGCCTTGGTATTACTGAACTGCCCTCACCTGTCTACCTTGTTTGACAGGACACGCTAATTTATGTCCTTATCTCCATGCTTGCATTACTACCATGAAGTTCCCGACGTGCTTAGGTGTTTTGGCGGGTTGTGTTTTAGGTAAGTTTCACTGTCAGAATTTTAACATTTGATTCGTAGAATTATTCCTGCAATGCAAGAAAATTATTAGTTGCTTGCTCATTGACAATTCTCAAATGAACTATTTAATCTTTTGGTCATCTGACCTGAAGGTGTAGGATGGCCTATAGCCATCGTGCTTCGACCATCGCCTTCCGTCCGCCGTCCGTAAACTTTTCATTTTTGAGATTAAAGACACAACATGCTCTCCTCCATCAGTTTCTTCCCCCGATCTTCATTTAAACTATGACCAACTCGGGCAACCTTCTACTAAGCTGTATGATAAACGTGACGATTTCGATTTTCTGATCATCAACTTTCCCTTTCTTGAAAGTAACATCCCTGCTTCTCCATCCTATGGTGTTTACATATCGCAGTTGATTCGTTATTCTAGGGCTTGCTCTGAATATCGAGGTTTTCGTGATAGATGTCAACTGCTAACGAACAAACTTATATACAATTACGGCACAGGGATTCGAGAGATACAGGTTGATGAAGACTATGGGCAAGTTTTATGGTCACCATCTTGATCTCATCGAGAAATATATTGTATCTTTGTGTGATATGAAGATGTATGTTTATGAGTTTGCTTATTAGTGTGATTACGTGTTGTGATGGACAATGATGACTCAGTTCTCATTTTGAGGATTGATGCTTACTTGGATATGCACCTGGTCTTATTCTCTTGTTCTTTTATGAGAGTCTCCATGTAAATCTTTCCTTTGCTCCTATTTTGCCTCTAATTTAATCGATTTAGAGCTCGGATTATCGTTTTGTTGACGCTTTTGGTATTCTCTGATTTTTTTTTGTACATGCATATTATATGTTGTACGTACAAGATAAACATCTTGTTAAAGCCGTCTTAATACGCCACCGTATCAAGGCCATTGGGCCTTTTGGTATTATTATAATTATTTAATTACAATGTGTTTTATTATTGCGATTTGAATACTTAAGGTTAAGAAATGAATGCATTGGTTTGTTCTTTGTTCAGTTTAACAAACAAGAGACTTTCAGAAAGAATGTAAACAATTGTATTGAGAACGAGTAAAGAAGTGAATACTTGGTGCCGAATTTATCACACGTGCACAGAATAATAGTAATCAACTTTGTTCTGCATTCAGAAATTATAATAGTTTTCTGAAATAGGTTTTATCCATTATACGAATGTAATAATTAACTAATTTGTCAACAAACAGCAATAAAATCAAATCAGAAGATCGATATATCTGTAAACTACTATAATCGGTGTGAATAATCACTGGTAAAGACTTATTTCTTAACGTAAACATACATTAAAGTACTTCATTGGCTCTAAGGATCCTTTCAGGATTTTCAACTAAATAAAAAATGAATAAATTTAACGGCTGCAAATATTTTGGGAATAGCCTGCCTTACCCATTATTATACATTGATAAACAGCGACCTACTTGATAAAATGGGACCTTAAATGTGCTACATGCAATATACTGCCCACGCATCAAACACGATTTTGAACTATATACCATTGCAAATCTATATGTGATAACTCATAGATCTAGGTCAACTTCGGCACGTTCTGTCCGTAACAGAAACAGAAAGGTGGGCGAAATGTTTCCGTTACCTACTTGTAAATTAACGATAGGTTCGGTATGTTTCATTTATTCTGAAATAAACACAACATAACAAGAATTTGCTTTTGTGATACCTTATTTGAAGCACGCTTAGTTATTTTAAAAATATAACCTGTGCTAATCTTATTCTTTATGTGTTTTATCAGTATAAATATTACCTAACAATATTTCAAGAATATCATCACTTTTATTTCATTTCTTTTGTATGTTTGACCTATCCATTCTGGTAATTTCGTTCAAAATCAACCGCTAGCAAGATCGTATATGACATAGAATTCGACGTTCTTCCTCCATACATAAATCGACTTTTTTCTGTGCATTTCAGTGTTCTTTATGAATTCATTATAAATGTCCGTAAAGTTATATTTCCATTTGTTTGTTACACGAGTTTTGTTTTTATTTACTTTTTTTGGCTAAAGGTATTTTCTTCAACACGTTTTTTCACAACAATCACATTCCATATCTCGAGTAAACAGTCTTATTCGATGCAGACATTCGATTTTATATATTTACCTGGCTCTCTATATAAAAAGATATTCAATAAATTTGACTATTTTCATTGTTAATCCAATGCATTTCATATACAGCCATGAATTAGTTAAAACTATTTGCCAGGTGACGTCATGAACTAATACACGTTTCCTTGGAAACAATTGTGCTCAAGTGTATAAGTGATCTTGAGTAAAGCGTTTTGTTTATAAACAGACAACAATCATTTACGGTAGGCAACTGACTGTTGGACATTTATATTAACTTGTCAACTGTAATGCACTTAGATAGGTCTTTCATTATTATACCATACAACCAAACACATCGTAAATAAAGTATACTTTTTTATTGACACCAAACCCCCCACACATAAAAAAATTATATTCGTGTCCGACGATATCATCCGCAGCAATCGTTCCTTTTTATATCTAACGATAATATAATGCGACCATATTCACTACTGCAGCAAATTAAATGCTTTATTTTTAGTCCCCTACCGGCGAAGCCGGAGAGGACTATTATAGTCCAGTCATTTTAGCAAAAAAACAGGCCTTACCTCAAACTAATTGCAAAAGAATTTATTTTTTGGTTTTTGGAATGGTTATCATTTGTACAATAACAGGAAAAAAGTCTACATCAATCAAAATTTGGGAAATTAATTTTTTAGCCATAAACAAGAAACAAGAAACAACAGAAACAAGAAAAATTACATATATGACAGTTTTTGAAGTGAAATATTTAGCTATTTTACAATAATTAACATATGAAATTAATTGTATAGGAAGACCAAATTGAGTAGAGCTCAGAATAACCAAAATTTGTCACCAAAAGCAATCTGTCAACGATCCAATCAACTATCAAAATGGCCTTTTTTTGTTTAATTTAACAATATTGACGTTTTTCTCATTTTGAATGGAAAAGATAAAAATATCTGACTCTAAACAAACTTAATCTACACTTAGTTGCTGAAACCAAAACATATTAACTAATTTTAATTAATAAGAATTGGTATATTTTTATGTAAACAAATAATATGACACTTCTTAATTGACCAGTTGAACCAATTTGGTGTTATTTCATGCCTACATGAACAATATCCGTATTTCTCTAACAAATATTTTGATAAAAAGAAAAGCAAATGCTTCCAATCAGTTCATATCCTTTTGTGTATTGTTTATATTGTTTAGAAACAATAAATTTGGCAAGTTCTCTCAAAAAGTATATTCAATAACTGACGGTAAAAACTTCAATTCGTCCAGTTTTGCCTGAACACTACAAAAATGTCCATCAATATGAACAACATAAATCATATTTTTTCGAATATGTCTTGTCCGATTTGAATATAATTTTGCCAATGGAACCACCATAAAACTTATGATTTCATGAGATTAATTTGAAGTTAAAAATTCCTTTACTTTAGTATTTTCATTAAAATTTAAGTATCCCACCATTCATTTCCATTATCAGAATATGAAAAATCAATTTATTTGAAGTTGACATCAATCATAAATTTAAATTTACTTTTATCCAGAAGGCTACGTCATGGTGGTAATTACTGCCAAATTATTTCAAAATCCAGCAAAAAACAAGAAATATATTCACAATTTTGTTGTTGAAAAACGTGGACTTAGCCAATTTTAGTGGTCAAGTCAAATTTGCACCAAAAGTGGTTTTCATCTACCTAATTTCAAGTAATATAATGGAGGTATCTTGTCAAATGTTTTATTTTTTGTTAAGAATAACTTGCATAGAAAATAATTTAATGCACATTTCAGCATATGCTGAAGGTATTTATGAAATATTGTTCACATAAATCGATGAATCATTCAATTTTATTTAAAATCAGCTCCAAATCAGACCAACAGACAATTTTTGAGCAGCCATATAATTTAAAAGGTGTAAGTTAAATATATCATTTTCTGAAATTTAAATAAGCAAACTATATGTGAATACATTCTCATAAAACAAGAAACAATAGTGACGTTGATTGATTGAGTAATCTTTCTTAAATATCCAACACAAGCTGAAATATTGATAAATTAACAACATTTTAGTGATTTTCAAGGTGTTATTTGTTTTTTCGTAAAACCATTCAAACTGTTTTGTTATTGATTTTGTGTTGTACAACAAACAGGCTTGTCATACAATGCTTTTTAGTTATCCTGTATTACACCTGATGTTGATATTTGGTTTAAAAAATGGTCCATCAAGTAATTTTTCATATTTTTCCGATTTTTTTAGGGGTAGAAAAAACTATTTTCATGTTTAATGTAGACTTTTTTTCTGTTAAAATGTATACTAAAACCTGTATGAAAAACCAAAAATAAATTCTTTTGCAATTAGTTTGAGGTAAAATAATAAAATGACTGGACTATTAGTCTACCCGCCGTCTGTCCGTCTATTGGCCGTTTATCTGATACACATGATACACATATTGAACTGAAATTTAACATAAAGATATATATGAGGATATCTAGATCGATTTCTAATTATTTTACGGTTGAATTATTTTTTACAGAGTTACGTCCAATAATTCACAGTTCCCGCTCATTATCTCTGCAATGTGTACACATATGGTACATACATAACAGGGATATCTAGGTCAAGTTTTAATTTGATTACGGTTAAATCACTTTTTACAGAATTACGGCAAATTTCAAATAATTCAGTTTCCGTTCTTTATCTTCACAACGGATACACATAATAAACTGAAATTTGGTATAAAGATACATCATGGGATATCTCGGTCAAGTTCTGATTTGGTTACTGTTGAATATTTTTGACAAGGTGATTCGCAGTTTCAATTATTGGTTGTGTTGATTTTAATATGTTCCCAACATGGACATCTGGGACTGCAAGAGTCAAATGCAGAACCAAAAACCATATATATACACTTTAGCTGCGCTGCCTTGGATTATTTCTTGTTTTCTGTTGCCGGTAGGGGACTCGTATCGCTCGGCTTGTTTTATTTGATATTTTGTTAAAGTGGATGATCGCATCTTAGGCACAACTCACTTTTAGCTCACCTACACGAAGGCATATAGCTCAAGTCGGGAAATATAGCGAGTTCTTTAAAATTCTTCTTCTTCTTTAGGAGTGAAAGGATGTTTTCCAAGTTTGGTCTGAAATATCCTTGAGTAAAGGGAATTCAGTTTTGTATAAACAGTGGGTCTTACCCCTTGGGGCCTGAGGGGTGGGACCAAATAGGTAACGTATTGTGAATTCTTTAAAATCCGAGCGATATTGTTCAAATTGGTCTGAAGTGTTATTTAGTGATTTGTGAATGGATTCTCATTTTATATAACAGTGGGTCTTACCCCTGAGAAGCGGGGCCCAATAGTAAAAATAGAGTAAATTCTTTATAAGCCTTCTTCTTCGTGAAGGGGATTAAATTTTGTATAAATGGAGGGACTGACCCCCTGAAGGCCGGCTGGACAGGGCCCAGTAGGGGAAATATTGTAACCTCTAAAATCATTCTTTGAAGGAATGCCAGGATATTGTCAAAATTAGGTCTACAGCATCCTTTGATGAAGATAAATCAAATTTATATAAATATTTGGTCTGACCCTCCAGGCGTCTGAGGGGCGGAGTCCAGTAGGGAAAATATAGTTAATTCTTTATAGTCTTCTTCTTTATTAGGAATGACAGGATATTGTCCAAATTTGTGATGAAGTATCCTTTGAAGAAGTATATTCAATTTGTATAAATGGCCCCTAGAACCTGTGGGTTGGGACCCAATAGGGAAATTATAATAAATTCCTTAAAACCCTTCTTCTTGTTGAAGAAAAACAGGATATTGTCAAAATTTAGTGTTAAGCATCGTTCTGGAATCTGTATCCCGATCAAAGATCACGTAACACACACATGTGCTGCACCTCTTAAATTTAGTAATAGATACAGTATGCCGAAAAAATGAATTAAACTGCATCGTACTGTAACGGGAGTTGTGGTTAATAGCCCGTCCCGGCGTCCTTGTATCGAATCGTATAGTGGATAATTCTCTACATAGTTTGGCGAGTAAGTGTTATAATAAAAGACTAGAAGAGTTATATAAAGTTCGCTAACACTAACGGGATATATATTTTGACATATATTATAGATCGACTATTTACAAACACAAGGTTTGTTTGGCGATCAGATTTGTTTACCTCTAAAATACTTACATGACTCGTTAATACAGACTATATATTTACTTGAATACTACCCTCCATCCCTAAATATAACAATCCTAACTTAATAGTTCCGGATCAACCGGTAACTCCTATATCTACCCTACCTTTTTGTTTGCTGGTCCGAAACAGAGTAACCGAATTGCGAACGCGCACGACTTTATATTCCCAACACCCCTTATGCACGTGCATGGCTAACAACACCCAATGGACGATGTCCATAGGTGGCGCTGCTTGCACGTTCTTATTAGCGCCAAATCAGCTGTATTTACCAAAGCCGTGGTTCTCTCCCCAATTTCATTGCGTAAAACCCCTTTAATTTATTAATTAAGATGTAACATTAAACTAGTTCTGTATAATTTAAAATCGTGTACTACGAAAATGTGTATATTATATAAACATGCCTTTCGTGACTTTATCATCGTGAAAATTGTTCATAATTTTGAATACATTTATAATATCTCCTCTCAATCTGCCATATTCCAATGTAGGAATTCCTAGTCTCCTAAGTCTATCGCTGTATGATAATTCCTTCAGCCCTGGTACAGTGTATCAGCTTTGTTGCCCTTCACTGGGCCTCTTATCCTTAACTTTGTATGGCTTCCAGACGCTTACAACATACTCCAAGTGTGGATGGACTCATGCCTTAAACAATTGTTTGAATATCACTTCATCCAAATATACAAAGATCTTCTAATAATCCCAACAATACTGTTGGCTTTGTTTAATGCTTGTTCCATGTGCCCAGAGAGAAGAATATTGCATTCGCGTACGTATTGGCGAAATGGACTAGTTTTGGGAATAGTGTTGCATTTCTGCAATCTTCAAATGATAACTAACATCCTACCCCTTGGTTAGGTCCATGACTTGAAGTCGAATTCTGATGATGGGGAACGTAGACGTTCTTTACATGGATGTACCTGTCCATATTATAACTGCTGGTTTTATTAACCGTATACATCACTCCAGAACTAAACGTTAAAGGTGATAGAGGGGAACTAACCGTTGCCTCTACTACATTGTCCTAACCTTTTGTGTACTACTTGTAGTGTTGCTGTCTGCGAGTTGTGCTGACGGACTAAGATGTGGAAATAAAGACTGCGACAGCCATCATGATGTAAGTATATACCTTACCTCTACCTATTAGATTAAATTTTGGTTATTACAAATGATAAATGTTACTTATCAATTATGGATATATATTTACAGTCTACACTGACATTCACTCGAAAACCATTGATCCACAGACTTCTTCTTGACAGCTGGTCAGAATGTAATTAAATTTGGTACGAAGCATCCCTATGTGTCTGGCATTCAGATTTATACAAATGATGGGGCTGACCCCCCATTGACCTGAGGGATGGGGCCAAAAGGTGGCCATTTGGCTATATACATATTAACGACTTCTTCTCTGGATATAAGCAATGTGAAACATTAATATTTTAGTGGTTGCATCCTGAGGTGGCTGGGATTCAAACTTATACAAATGATGGGGCTGACCCCAGGGGCCTGAGGGGCGGGGCCGAAAGGAGTCCATTTGGCTATATTCATATTAACGACTTCTTCTCTGGATCTAAGCAATGTGAAACATTCATATTTTAGTGGTAGCATCCTTAGGTGGCTGGGATTGAAATTTATACAAATGATGGGGCTGACCCACATGGGCCTGAGGGGCGGGGCCAAAAGGGGTCTATTTGGATTTATTCATATTTACGATTTCTTCCCTGGATCTAATCATATTTTAGTGGTCGCATCCCTAGATGACTGTGATTCAAATGTATGCAAATGATGGGGCTAACCCCCAGGGGCCTTAGGGGCGGGGCCAAAAGGGGACCATTTGGCAATATTGATCAAACTTTTAAACGGTTGAGATCCCCACCCCAAAACTACATATACCATTGCTGAGCATAAAGAGACGATCACAAACATTATTTTAGATTTGACTCAAGGGTCTGCCACGCCCTTACAGACTTTACTCTTGAGTCATAACTTTTAAACGGTTGAGATCCCCATCCCAAAACTACATATACAATTGCTGAGCATAAAGAGATGATTACAAACATGATATTAGATTTGACCCAAGGGTCTGCCACGCCCTTGCAGACACCCCACCCCAAAACCATACAGAAACACATTTTATCATTGATGTAAGGGTCTAGCCCAGGCCTAGGTACCTTAATTCTCAGTTGAGCTTTAAAACAGTGAGTTGAGATACCCACCCATTAACCATTCTTTAACTTTTACAGATATAAAGTTATACTTCAATGAGTATTGCCGAATCTTTTAATGTAATTTTCAGATATATCGACGATGCATTGTCTATGAATAGAAAGACGTTTGCTGACTATGTCGATAGTATAGGCCTTTCTCAAAATTGTTGTTATCTCCCTTTTTTTGCCGTATCATGGCTTCACTGGGAAGTGTTTTTGAAACAAATTTGCGCCATGAAAGTATGACATCATAATGGAAATTACGTCATCCGATTGCCACATGGCGCCAAAGCTAAAGAAAAACACTTCACCGGAAGTGAATCTTTTATCCACCATTGTGACCTTTGAAGGGGAATATGCCCATCTAAACTTTGTATAAAGGACACAACAGAGACCATGGACAGATAACCACTTCGGTATACGATACATTTGGCGGTTTCGATTTTCGTGAAATTTCTCTGTCTTGAAAGAAACACCCCTGCTTCTCCAACCTATGGTATTTACATGTCGCAGTTGATTCGCAATTCTAGGGTTTGCTCTAAATATCAATTTTTGGGATACATATCGGCTGCTGACAAACAAATTTACGACACAAGGATTTGAGAGATGTAGCTTGATGAAGACAAGTTTCATGGTCACCATATTGATGAAAAGTATTTTGTATCTTGATAGTCATTTTTAAATACGCCATTAGTATGCTTATTAGTATTGTTGGGATCGAGATTGTTGTCTCAGTTTCACTTTGAGCAAATGACATTTACTCAGATGTGATTTTAATATTTACAACGCGGATGTCGTCAATGAAGCAGAATATGCCTACCTCCCCGGAACACCTGGTCGTATTACTTTATACTTTTTAATGGGTTATCGTGTAAATTTTGTTGTTGTTATTGTTGTTCATATTCTGTTTCTTCTTAAATCGACACTTTATTTCAGATTAGGGTTTTGTTGATGCTTTGATATTTCTTTTAATTTTTTTTTTTTTTTTTGCATTTTCAATGAAGATGTTGTTTCGACGGTATCGATATGAATTAATTTGTATTTGTTTTCAGACCTGTCAATTTCAACACGCCACCCACTGGCACTGCACGGATAGTGTACGTATTGGTTTAACAATTTTCCCAACAAGCGGTAAATATACCATTTGGAAGTGAAGAAATTCAGAAATAAATTGAGATGATTTTGACTTCTAAGTCGGAGTTTATTTTATCTATTACTTATTCCTTCTGAGCATTCGATACCAATTTTGCTATAAATGTTTCTTGGAACTTAAGGGACAATGTTTAATTTGAAGAAAGGTATTTGTTCCACCTTGATGCTGAGAAGCGAAACAAATATTGGGATATGTTTGTAATTTTTCGAAAACTAGTTTATCGTGATAATGCCAATAAATAGTTTGTCACATAGGTAACCTCAAGTTTTAGACTTTAACCCTTTTCTTTAATGAAAACGAAATACGAAACCACACCGCTGTGCATTTATATGATATTTGCAAAGCAAAGGTGTAGTCAAATGAGAAATCATTTCTTCGTTAATCGATAAATCAATCAGTGATATTTGTTTGACGACATACTTAAAATAAAAGACTTTGATTGAAAATCATACTCGACTTTATTCTTATCTTTATAGAAATATTAAATGGATTTGATTTTGTGTTGAATAGAAACATTGCCGTGGGCTGTGTCGCCACGATATGCCTGAACCAGAACGCCATGAATGCTGTTGTCACGACCAAGACTGCATAAACGGTATAAAACAATATCCCATGTAATCAGGTTAACAGTCTATCGAGTAAGTCCTAATAGATCGAAAGATGGACAACATGTTTTGGATATGTCCTGCAAATAAAAGTAGTCATCTCATTCTGTCGCATATGATAAATCGTCTTGAGCCACCAAACCACATTGGTAAATTAGTATGGACATAGATTCGAAACAGACGCTTTATATATGAGAATATTCCTACCACTAGTGAAAATCTATGAACAAGAAAACAAGCCGGGTGTCTGTCTCAGCTCTACTGCATCGGTGCGTTCTTTTTATGGCACGTTCGTTGGTTAGATATTTGATATTCGAAATTTGATTGATCTTTATAAAAATCATTGGGTCCTTCAAAACGAATTTTTCATGTGTTTTCACACGATTTGCACACTAAACGTATTCTTTTCTAAAAAAAAAAAAAACCAAAAAAACAATAACCACATGTTTAGGGTAGGGTATGCTAATACATTTGACAATCGAAAAAATGGCCAATGTCTGATCGAAAAATAAACATGACCTTATCAAAGCATAATACGATAAATGCGTTTTGTTTATTCAGTGAACTCTTCAGTTTAAGGGGTAAAGATTGATAGACCGATTTATAAACTAGTAAAATACCTGAATTTTACATTATTGTGCACGCATGACGACTCACATACAGACTGATAGCAAACAACAACAAAAACATAACGTTATTTATCAGCCATATGCAATTAAATGGAGATATTCATTGCTATACAATTATAGCATTTCGATGAAGTCGATACATGGTTTTATCGACCCGAGAAAAAATTTCGACCGAGGACGAGGTCAAAAGTTGATATTTTTTCTCAGGTCGATAAAACGGTGTATCGACCGAAATCGAAAGGCAATAATAGTTTTATTATAAATTGATATTTTTTATTTAATTTCTGACTACAAGTGAATGGGTTTTTTTTTCAACGACATTTAATCAAATTCCCAAACAATATTATAACAATGCAATGTTCTTGTAGTATACAAACAAATATTTTGTTGTTTGTAGAATGCATGTGTTTGTTAAATTATTTTCTAGCCTTAAAGCGTTGCTTTTCTATATGTTTAAGCCTATATAAGTTAACCCCTTTCATACTTTATAGAATACAAAGTACCGCAGGCAAATTATTTCAACAAATGCCATATCAAAATAAAAGGTGAGCTTTTTTTGTTTCAGGCATGGCGCATTTGCTCGTAAATCCTTACGCAAACTTAACAGGTAAGTGTAATCATTCATTCATTGTAAGCCATGCATTTGAGGGGAAAAAAACATAAAAAAACACCTGCCGTTTTCTATTTATTTTTCTCCTACCTTCACACATACATAAGTTTAATTGGTTGCATGAAATATTGAAACGTCTTTTCTTTTTGTTTTCAAGAAAATCACTTGGTTCATTGTGTGTTTTATATAAAAAAAATTGCAATGATAAACATTTCAATGCCTTTTATTTCTGATTAAGCTCCCGGCATGACATGCGGATCTGATATCTGCAATTCAGCAGCAGAACCGGTAAGTTGTGTGCTGCTTTCTGATGTCCGAAAGGTGCTGAAAATATGTCATTGTGCCATGAAATCAGTGTTATATTCTAATACAAATGCATCTGAAATATAATTTTAGAAAAAGACATCTGTCAAATTGTAATGGTGGGCGGTCCCTATATTAATCTGACAACAAAACACAGGTAAAAAGGCCATGGTTACAGAAACGGTCTTTAACTTAAAGAAACTATTTTACCTAAACATCTTCATAGGGGAAAGCTTTACATAATTAAGAAAAGTTCTGTAATGCTTTCCTAAGGAGAGTTTTATGTCAAGGAGTTTCCTTAAGTTAAGGATGGTTGTTGAACCCGGGGCCAGGGAACGTGCATATCCCCTCGTTAACTTGTAACAAAAGGTTAACTTTACGTTCATCTTTCATTAAAGTCATCGTATAAACATGTGGTGAAGTTATATCAATGTTGCATCAAATTAATCTTAAAAGCTTGCGATAAATGAATTATTTCATAACATCTGAATAAACCTTTATTTATCTTTTAAGTTCTGTGTAATGCGTCACGAGGGGTTCGTGTGCGACCATGTAAGTATGTGAACTTGTTCATGTTACTTTCATTTTTGTTTTTTGTTGTTTTTTTTTTATTAATAATTACAATTTTCCTCCTAAATTATGATAAAACAATCGGGGTATCTGTTTAAAAGCTGGCAATATTTGGTTGTCAATCCCCTTAGTAATATTTATAAGCCTACACTCGCGATAAAATGTCCATTGCATGACTCGCCCTATTTCACGGAATCCGATGGTATTTCTGAATGACCATACTAGAAATACGCTTGTACCCTTAGGAGACGCGGCGGTCTAGTGGTACGTCACCGAAGAGTTGTAGGTTCGGATCACGTGACCTCACTGTGTTGTACCTTTGGGCACATTGCTTGTTCCAGTATACTTAGCTGTAAATAAGGACGTAGTTTGGCAGTACTAAAATTGTAACAATTGCTAGCTGTTGGCCGCCGAAATAAGTACCAGCTGTTTTGCTCCCCAGGGAGATGAGAAATATATTAGCTGGCAGCTAAGGCCCTATATGGTTGTCAGGTGGTTGGATGGTGCAGTGGATAGCCCATCTGCCTGTCACCAAGCCGACCGGGGTTCGATTCCCCAACCGGAAGTAAAAAGGAACGGCGGGTCACCTGCCCGACCACTTGGGTTTTCTCCGAGTTTGTAATATAAGTCTTATTAAAAGAACCCCCAATTGTTACACGGAGGATGCTATTTTATTTTTACTGTAAGTAAATAACACTGTCATACAATAGTTTTGTTACAAACGTTGTGCACATATTAAGCCATTAGCCAACAAAAAATGAACACAACTGATGCAATTTCCTAAAGATAGTCCACTTATCAGTGACAATTGGTATTTTATTTCAAAATTACCCAAGTCCTGGAAGTTGCAGGGAGGGTCTATTTTTGATGGTGTTCAAAATGATTAAAAATTGTTGTTCTTTCATTTGCACAATTAAATGGAATTAATACAATGGTATCCACTGTCAAAAATATAACAAAGAAATTTATTGTTGAACTGTATGCATCAAAAACGTGAAATTGCAAAAATATTGCATTTTGAGGATTTTAATTGTATAAAAAACCATACATACATGTAGTTGAAAAATAACAAAACATCGTAAGCAGTTAATTATAACATAAAAATATTAAAAGTGATGCATACTCAAAATTTGGGTTTTGCTCAATTTAAGAGTGTTTGCAGAAAAGATGTATCAGAACTTTTGGATGGCAGTGTAATTGTAAATCTTACCGAGATATGCATGTGTTTATGTATAAGCTAACAAACCCTCAACTCCAGCGACCATAATAATTTTGTTGATAATGTTGAGATTTAGTGTTCTTGTTAAGCAGGGTTTTATTTCATGGCAATGCAGCATAAGAACATACTGAAGGAGGAGTTTACGTAATAAGACTCACATATGTGGTTGCATCTATAGAACTAAGGTCATCTCAACAAGGCAGTTTTTGGGTTATATAAGGAATGTGTTAAGAATAATTTTGAAAGGAATTGGAGTACTTTTCTATCCGAAGAAAAACATGTAAGTCATGTCGTGCAAATCTTACACTTTCAAAGCTATCCACGAAAATTATATTGTTAAAAAATTATGAATGATTAATAAATCATATTTAGATACTCAAGGTATGCACATGCGATTTATTGTAAATGGTAAAGGTCTGTGTTTCCTATTATCTACGATACACTATGTAGCTGCTGTTATGTGAAATATCTATGTAAATAATACGATATACAACTGTCCTATACTTATTGATATTCCATAGCGTTGTGATCAGCACTCGTGTGAGCACGTACAACCTGATCATGATGGACACATTCCGGATTGTTGTTGTAGGGACCAAGCATGCGTCGACTCCGTAACTAGTAAGCTATAAACAAATTTAATTTTCATTGAAAATGATCATTCGGTTCTCACTTTTAGGACGTTTACTTAGATCTGAATATTTACCTGGCGAAATATCTTCCGAAACACCTGGTCTTATTCTCCTGTACTTTTCTGGGGTATCTGTGTATATTGAAGTTTGCCCGAACATTTTCAATTCGGACTTTGAAAATATTCCCCTTCCCTTATAGGTTTTTTGTTGATCAAAATAATATAGGCGCTGTTATTTGCTGTTTTGAGGGGGATGCTGTCATCACGGCGTCGGTGTTGCCTGGGTTTAAGTTTTTTGGGATAGTTAAGGAACGTTAGATAAATAATTCCATATACCGATTTTATTAAAACTACACAGATATGTTATGGACCATGTGTACATATGCAAAAGAAGTTTATTATCTTTATTAAGTATTATTCAAAACTTGGTATGTAGTATAATTCATCAAATGATTCTGAGTATTAACTGATGCAACTAATACCGAGCCTGAATAATGACATAAAACTTATTATTGTATTTGTATAACCAGGTTTTACAAAAAAATTAAAGTGAGTTACTATACTTACAATTAGTTATCTGCTAAATCCATCCAGAGTAAAGAATTTCACACGCGAGAAATACGGGTAAACAACTAACTAAAGTTAGAAATGAAATCCGAACAACTTTCCGGAAAAATAAACTACACAGATAAAATATTATTTGAAACCTATCTGAATGTTAGATTAATTTCGAACATTTATGTAGCAATGGTATTGAGTAAATGAATTAAAAGACGAAATTCAAGCACTATGATGAGACCAAAAATGAAAAATCAGTAAAAGTGAAAAATGTGACGAAATACCATAAAGGAAAAACACATTTGTATCAAGGTAGATATATATAAAAAACAAAATGACCAATTATCTGTATGTGTCATATGAGTGAATTGTGATAGCTTTGGGGTTTTTTTTGTATGCGTTGCGGCAAAGTATGAAGGAATGATTACGGTCGGTCTGTATGTATGTGTATCCGTTTTGCTGTCTGCCTATACATGTCGGTATGTGCGAGTGTATGTGCACGTGTGGATGAATTCAGGGTGTTGGTGTGCGTATAAACGTGAGTGTATGAAGACTTGAAGGTATGTATGCGTGTTTACATGCAGGCTTGTATGTGTGTACAACGTATGTAGCATGTGTGGGTGTGCGTGCTTTGGTGCAATAATGAAAGTGAGATGTTGGTATTATATGTATTTATATGTACGTAAAACATACGATATAAATATTCAATGAATGCATAGATATGACTGGGGGAAGTTTTGGTCGGTAGGGATTGGCCCAACCACTAAAACCACCTCTAGTCATACCTTTATATATTAAACTGAATTAATATTACTAAAGAAAGAACTAAATAGCAACATCACTAGCTAACACAGTGAGAGAGAAAGGGAATGTAAAAAAATGCCCAGATAGAGTGGAAGAATGTTACAATGTTTGAAAGAGAATGACTGCTGTATATGAGTTGAGTGTGGATAATTGATGTTAAAACGAAAACCATATAAATAAGTATTAAATATAAGAAAATGAATAAAAAAGACAACAACAAAACAAAAATTTACGATGATGAAATGGCTCGGTGCTAAGCACCAAATAATCTATATATATCATGATAAAATATTAGAGTAAAATACACGTATATGCACTTAATAACCACGCATGTACTAATTGATACTATCAGACAAATTTTTTTTGTGTGATTTCTCTGAATGTGTACTTGGTAGAAAAGATGTGAAAAGAGGTAAAACTATATACAATACATACATGAGCCAAAACTGAGTACAAAAAAACAAAAAAAAAAAAACAAAAAACTGAAGTAGCAAATGAAGATTTCTAAAGGTTCAAAATAAAAAAATATTGTCCAATTAAGCTGAACATTGGCATAAATTGGTTTTGAAAGTTAACAAAAAAATTGTACCATTTCCCAACACATCTATTTCAGGTGTTTTAAAAATGCTGCTATTGAATCAGAAATTATTTATATTAACATACATTGGGTTAAGAATAACTATTTCTCAATTCCATGAACAGTAAATATGGTGTAAACTTAATGCATATGCACTTATGTAAATTACAATTGCAATAGGCTAGCTATGCT
Source organism: Mimachlamys varia (assembly GCA_947623455.1). NCBI lineage: Eukaryota > Metazoa > Mollusca > Bivalvia > Pectinida > Pectinidae > Mimachlamys > Mimachlamys varia. Next base: position 16,596,716 of record OX392529.1, read on the forward strand.
GTTCTCCATCTGTTCTTGATTTAGATAATTGGTACAGTATTATTTACTTGTGTATCAGTGCGTTGGCTGATGTAGAATTGGTTAATTCTTGGAAAACTAAAGCACACGTCAGCCAGACATAAAGTCCAACTTGTAAAACACATTTGAGCGTCGCATAACATCTACTTAAGATATAACTAACAGCAGCAGCTTATACTTAAAACAAAACGATCATTAGTATGACTATTGTCTACTTGTTGTGATTGAGAATGGTACTTCAGTTCTCACATTAAGGACGTGGTATCTAAACATTTCCTTGTTCATATTTTGCCCATGAGTTTGAATTAGGGTTTTGTTGACGCCCCTTGATTTTCTGTCTTTTTTGTTATTGCAAATCCTAACCCAAATAGTTCGTGTAAACCAGACAAGCTGAAGGAAGCATGTGTAGCCAGCAATCACTAAAAAAAATAATCAGAGAATACCAAAGCGTCAACAAAACCATAATCTGAACTCAAAATCGATTAAACTAGAGACAAATAGGAACAAAAGAAAGATTTACATGGAGACTCTCGTAAAAGCACAAGAAAATTAGACCAGGTGTTCCGGAAAAGTAAGCGTCTTCTGCTTCATCGACGATACCCGCCATGTAAAACATTGTCACATCCATGTAAACATCAAATTCCCAAAACTAGAACTGAGTATCATTGTCAAACAAGTAAATACACTCATGAGCATACTCAACAACGCCCATCTTCATAACACTGAAAGATACAGAATATTTCTCAATGAGACAAAGATAGCAACCATTAAACTTGCACATACTTCTGCTCAACCTGCATCTCTCGAATCTTTGTGTTGTTGGTTTGTTTGTCAGCAGTCGACATCGATCACGAAAATCACGATATCTAGAGCAAGCCCTAGCATATCGAATCAATTGCGACACGTAAACACCATAGGTTGGAGAAGCAGGGAGTAGTGGTGAGCTGTTCATGTAAGTCGTAGTTTAAATAGAGATCGAGGTAAGCAGCTGATGTAGGAGAGTCTGTTGTGTCCTTTATTTCAAGTTCTGAACGGTATATACGATCGACGTGGTCAGAGAACTTCTTGCTGTTTATAGACAACACATTGTGGATATATCTGAAAGTGAAATCAAAAGGTTTTTTTACCTGTCCTGATTAGCTCTTCCAAAAATTCAGTTTCGTATCGAAATGAAAACAAGTCAGCTATGAGTGGGGCACAGTTTTACGAAGCTTTACGAAGTAAAACATTTTTGTTCGTATTTAGGTAAATACAACGTACCAATGGCCGGTATAAAATGCCCAGACTGTCCCAATGTCCAGCATAACGACTGTCACGGGGATCTTCATCATCGCTGTAAGGACCATGAATTATGTAAAGTGATGGCGAATGACAATGGTATTTTGTCAACAAACTGCCAAAAGGTGAGTTTTAATTGAAGCGTTTTAATTTTGTTTCGAAATAAAAATTTTGAGGACTTGACGTTTACTTGGATTACCCCCGGATTAAAGTTTTGTTGACGCGTCAGTATTGTTTTCTAACATTAACGAACATGAAGCCAATATTGTGACAACAATAACCTGGTATACAGTAGAAATCCATATGAGCTTTGGTGTGTCTAAAACTTTCTCTTAAATGTATATCTTTTAGCACCTTAACATTATTTTCCTTCCAAATTGAATCTAAAAGAAAGTACCACCTACTTCATCAGACATATGCATGTTAACACCTTCTGACTTTATCCATAAATGAAGCTTTTATTACCTTCAGACTTACCCTAACTATAGATGTTTTCCACTCCCACCTCACGAACTAGTTTACTTTTGTTAGTAATCGTGGTAACGTAACATTTATATCAGCTGTTTAAGGTCTAATATAGGTTGATACTACCTTTATTTATCGATTATTTTTCCGATTGTAGAAAAAAATTCTTTGACCAAATACAACTGTTAATCTACATGCATAAGTTCCTCATAAAAGATACTACTAATATGAATGCAGATTTTGTAAATTGTAGATTTTTCCTGTTGTTCTTTGTCAAATGATATAAACCTTTTTTCAGAATGACGACTGTCTCCGAGAGCAGCTTGCGGGTGTTTTCGGACCTGACGCCAAATCACAATACTGCTGTGCTGAACAGTCATGCCTTGTCAATGCACAGCGACAAGCTGGTAAGTATTCTCCATAATAGTATTAGCCATAGTGCGACATGCCTTTTTTATCTAAAACATAATGGACAAACTATTAGTGTGCACTCTATGTCGCCATTGACGCTCGTTTAACCTTAGAACGTCTTGTTTGTGCAAGGGTATAGAAAACGTTACCACGAACGCGATGTAATGACACTTTATATTTGCAATATCCATATATATATATTTTACGGTAGACCATGCGGGTGCGTGGATTATTCTTAATAATCTCGTTGCTCGTATATACCATACTGAACTTTAAATTAAAGACACAACAAACTGTCCTACATCAGCTTCCAACTCGAGCTTTACTTAAACTATGACCAACACAGGCAGCTTTCTACTTAGCTGTATCATAAACCTGACGATTTCGAAATTACGATCGTGAAATTTCTCTTTCTTGAGAGTAACATCTTCTCCATCCTTTGGTGTTTTCATATTGAAGTTGATTTGTTATTCTAGGGTTTGACGAGATATTTTGATAGAAGTCAGCTACTGACAAACAAACATACAACAGATTCGAGAGACAGGTTAATGAAAAAATCAGAGAATACCAAAGCGTCAACAAAACCATAATCCGTGATTGTGATTGATAATGGTGACTCGGTTCTCATTTTGAGGATTGATGTTTACTGGCATATGACCAACATTTACATGAAGCAGAAGACGCTTAATCTTCCGGAACATCAGGTCTTATTCTCTTGTACTTTTACGAGGGTCTCCATTTAAATATATTATTGGTTCATATTTTGCTTCTAGTTTAATCGATTTTGATTTCGGATTATGGTTTTGTTGACACTTTGGTATTCTCTGGGTTTTTTTCCAAATCGACGACTGCTTTCCCAAAAGGCTTCCGCAAATATACCGGTCGCGAGACAGGTTTCAGATGTGACTAGAAAAGGTGTCGTAAATGTGTCAAAGGTTGATGTCAGCATATCCGCTAACGTCCTTCGTTAATGATGTTTTCGAACAATTTGCCATCCTCATTATATAGTACACCCTAATACACCAATGAACATTAACTGTATTTAATCAAAGACAATACCATCAACGCGACGAAATCAGGTACATTGTTCAGTAATGGAAACTATTATCTGTTTTGCACATATACATTCTGGACAATAATCATATGCGTACTGTGTTCAAAATTATACTCGTTTAGATCTTAAACCACAAATGGACAAAATCTTTTGAGCCTAACGTTAAAGAAAAACAATATCGCCATGGTAGGTGAAACGCTCCATGGTAAACGGGAAATCAGGTACATTGTTCAGTAATGGAAACTATTATCTGTTTCGCACATATGCATTCTGAACAATAATCATATGCGTACTGTGTTCAAAATTATACTCGTTTAGATCTTTAACCACAAATGGACAACATCTTTTAAGCCTAATGTTAAAGAGAAACAATATCGCCATGGTAGGTGAAACGCTCCATGGTAAACTTTTCCACTATTTACTTCCGTAACAAACACATCAATGTCTGTTCTTTATCAGTGGGCATCACAACAACAGGAGCAACTGTCGCGCCAACATCTGTCCAAACGAATGCACCAATGGTCTCGACGATCACGCCTCAAACCACAACCATGCCCCTTCCCCCAACTACAAGCACTCCTTTGGACTGTCCGATATGCACTGACGCTTTTACTGGAAACTGTTCGCAGAATGGGGTTTGTGCGTCGAATGAGGCATGTTTGCTGCTCGTTAGCGCCGGTAAACTTCAGACTGGGTGTAAAGAGGTAACGTCGATTTGAGGACAATGTCTTTACACTGCATTTACTTGTATTTTAAAATGATAAACTATTTATACAGCGTTGTAATCTCTCCGAAGCGTCAACAAAACCATAATCGTAACTCAAAATGTAGGGACAAAATATGACCAAAGGAAACTGAGGCCGTGCAAAAAGTATTAGAGAAGATAACCAGTATCCGGTCGTGTACTCAAAACGGAAATCCTTCACCTCAATGTCTGTATTGATACCATATCGTCGATTCCAGAAATGTTAGTTAAGGGTTATGTAAGGTCTTGAACAAATATTCCTGTACACTATACGTTGCCTCTCCACATAATGTTACTATGTTATTATGTATCTGAGTAATGTAAATGATTGTTAATGACTTTTTCTGGAAGTTATCAGTATGTACGCATAGACAGATACCGCTAGAAACCTGTGTGCATTGTGTTTTTAGGTATTCATAAAATTATTGATTTTTTACAAACGAATCTTAAAGAATATTCCTAATACGAAGTTCAACAAGCCACCTAAAACATTGAATAATCACAATAGCTCTTTGTAATTTAGATATGTACATGTTATACACTTTTCAAAAGGTACATACCAATGTTACCGTAGTCAATAATGTGACATTAAAGCTAATGTCTAAATTAAATTAGCTTACCAGATGTATAACATGTTAATCTCATTAGCGATCATACTAAATGCTACGAAATAAAATATGCTTTAAATTTCCTTTGTATATCTATGAAGAACATGATTTCTCCTTAAAAGAAGATGATGCTGGGTAGGGAAATGGACGAAATTCATAGTAAAATGTCCTAATTACATATTTTAAGCTGCATATCAAGTGTATTTATTTTATCTTTAATTTGTCATACATAAGCTAGCCACGTTATAAATATTAAATAAATATTAAATATTTTTAGACTGTCATATTCATAACACCACGCTAATTTTATTAAATGGGATGGCTGGTATCTTATTAAGTTTCTCTATCGAACAAGGTTCCTGAGCTTTAATTTATATTTTTATGTACTGTAAATTGATAAACTTCATTTTCAACACACAGAAGAGATTGACATGTTGCAAATCCGAGGGACTATTTTTTTTAAGATGGCAGCCCTATTGCTTTATTTTAAAGTATCTAAAGCTAGCTTTGTTAAATATATTCTAATTACATCAATAAGTTATTTTAATTAAGGTTTTTAAAGAATCATCTGATAATTTGAAATACGAGGAGGCTACTGCATCGTTTCGGGGGATTTTTGAAGCTTAAAAGTTGATATCACTGTGTTATCGGTAGACGTCACCATGGCCCGGAGCAACATAATGCCAAGGTCTATTTGGTTTACTATGTTTTTGATAGATCTGTGTTTAAATGATAAACAATTTCGTCTGTATTAGTGCTGTGTTTAACGTTACTTTCTGTTTAATTGTCACAGAGTAAACAGATAAAATATATTTGTCTATTTATCTTCGACATGTTACTTTACAACAAGAAACATGGCTGATACCTGTAGGTATTAAACCACATGTAATAGGCAAATTACACGTGTCTATTCACTGCATAATACGACAATCGCATGGTAACTTGATATACCGTTATTGATACTTTATTGATATGTCATGTTCATTTATCGGTTAGTGAGATGTTAATATTGTGCTACTCGTCATAGCTTACAATTTGCTACAATGATATTCCCTGTTCATTCCAGAAAGAATGAAGTAACACATACATTTATTAAGATTTTTTTATGCATAAGTTTAATACACTTATTTGATATCATAATTCTTTTTTAATTCGACATGACTTTGTCTCTAAAGACATATTTAGGGATTCACTTTTTATACCAAAACCTTCATGTTTTACATTATAAATTGTTTCTGAAACCACATTGTTCACCATAATTCTCCAAAATAAAAATGCGAAAACATGATTCCAGATTTACTTATAAATTCTTGAACAGCTCTTTTACGAGTTCATGAAATACAATAATGACGTCCTTCCCCAATGTCTTCACGATTTTTACCTTTATTTAAGAAAAAAAAACAAATTATCCCAACTCCAAAATATGCAATACTTTTTCGAAAACTATGATCTCTCATATTGAATTATATTAGCGTTATGTGTTTTCGATAGATACATGACTGCCAGTATCACGAGAGAATAGGTGACAGTATTTGTTGTACGGACAAGAATTGTACCGATGTTGCCTTCAAGAAAATGAATGATCGTAAGTATTAAGATATAAGTAGTTGTCGCCTTTGTTTTGTATATTTAGAAAGCATTTTATCTCAATATATTCCTACAACTTGGGTGTTTGAAATGATATGATAATCGGTAGATTTGACTGAACATTTAATTAGCAATAAATCTTTTCGCTTTGTTCTCCTCAGTTGCCTTTACTTGTCCGACCTGCCAAAACACACAGGACCCACAATCATGTATGAGCTCTCCAGGGAAATGTTCTTACCTGAGTAAGGTAAGGTGAAAGTCTTACCTACGTAATACCAACAATTGATGAGCTTGAACATTTTAATCCAACATATACGCATAAGTTTAACATTTGAAATAAGTTTCGATTTTGAGATATGCCAATAGTTGTATGTCACATGCAAGATTACGTTGACTATGTACGCTGGCTAGATATTGATTAAGATCATTTTGATTCAGGGCTGCATGATTACACAAACCCAGGGCAGTATATCTTCTGGCTGCAATACACATCAAACGGTAAATATTTACTTTGATATCAATTTTTATTGACGCTTTGGTATTCTCTAATTTTTTTTTTCGATGTTATATTTCTATCGCAATACCCTATGTTATTCCACTCTCAGACCATTGTATAAACGTGCTGACTGTTGGATAAATATATGGCATATACCACTTGTCGAATATGACCTTCCGGACTTTTGATTGGTTGAGAAGTTGAACTTTGACCGGAGATTACGTGGTTCAATGCAACGTGATGATTGTTGACGTCGTCATCGATTGTTGACGTCGTCACAATTTGGCGAGAATATTTAAGCATTAAACATTATTCTGTCCCGTGTTATAGGACCATAACACGGAACAGAATGATGTTTAATGCTTATATTTACATTTTCCCATTGTTTTGATAATAAATTCATATTTATATTCTACATTTGTTCTGAAAATTTAAGGTACATTTCTAATAAATGAAACAGCGAACAGCCAGTATCGGCCGCCTATTTCCAACGTTATGATTATGACGTCACAATAGTAATGACGTCATACTGACCACTCTAGTGTTATGCTCTCATAACACGGAACTGACCTTGGTAGTGTTATATAGTGGCAAACAGAGCAAATGTAAATATATACGAGATGATGTTTTTTCGCGCAAATACTCCGCGGTTCACAGAAAACAACACTGCCACTGCAACTTAATTTTATTGTGGTAGAAACAGGTCACACGACAAGTGATTATTTCATATGGGATTTATTTCACTGTCGTTAATTTTTTTTGTTGGTATTATGAAAAAAAAAAAAAATATTAAACGACAGTGAAATAAATTCCATATCCAACAACCACTCTTTGTGTAACCTCTATTTATTACATTTTCAACGGTTAAATATCGAAAAACATTCATTCTATAAAAGTGATATTTTTCACTAGTGAGAAATATGACATGTTCATTAGTTAGAAATATGCACTTTTCCTGATTTGACAAATCAAAACGCTGCTTACAAACAACATTTAGGAAACTTAAAACCTGCCCGGTTAGTTTTTACAATAAAAATGTAATAAACAGAATATCTAATAGTATCACAATAATACCAAATATATTTCACTCTTGTCGCTAATACATGTATTTTGACATTTTTCACGCTTCCTGCGCACCCGTGAAAAATATTAAAATATTAGCCTCACTCGAAAAATATATTTGGTATTTCTGAAGACATTATCAGATATCCTCTATATATAACACTGTCATTGTTATTCTGTATTGCAAAAACTAATATTATGTTTCGATACTTTGTTCAGCACTGCCAAAGGGCGGAGGATGCCAACTCCGTACTATGCAACGTCCACCCGATTCCTTTTTCGTTCAATCCAGGACTGCAGTGTAGCTTTTGTTGTCATAAAAATGATAGCACTTGCGTACTAGACGCGCTAGGAATCCATGATGGTATACTTCATTTTTTAGATATTAAACTGATAAGTCTTTGTTTTAATCATTTTGCAGTTTGGCTCTTTGAGGCTTACTTACTGTTGTTCTTTTTAAACGACTGGGTTTAAAAGATATTTATTTGTTGAAATCGCAATTACAATTCTTTGCAAAAAAAAAAAAAAAACAACAACAACAACAACAACAAACAAACAAACAAAAAAACAACATGTTAACATTGATGTACAAGCACTTTTTTCTGAATCGTTGATTACTTTAGTTCCTTAAATTAACATTCTTGATGAAACATGCATATGTTTTAATAGAAGGTAAATCATCAGAACTTATTGTCGTCGTCAAACATAAATTGATTGATATACAAAGACTTGTCATTTCGTCACTATATTATATAATGACATTGCTGTTACGAATATTAACTTTAACACAGTATGTCTTACTTTGATGTCATTGGCTTGTACTTTCATATCGAATGAACTAACTGTACCGCTCTTATCCTCCTCTAATTAAAACATAAACTTGCCGTTCATAGCTTATCGGTTGAAATTAATTTTGATCGTTAATTTGGTGTCATACGAAACCAAAGCATCTCATTTTCATTTCGGAACTGCTAATTTGATGTATGGTATATTACGCCCCATTTTGATGGTGTCATCATCAATCGGGCATGAGGTTCATTTCGTGACTTTTTCGATATCATTTTGTTGAATCGGTATGATGTTCGTCGCATTACATTTTGATGTCGTCATATTGAATCAATATTTATTCGTTTAGTTATTTCTTTTAAAGGCCTAATATACGTAACTTCAGGGAAATTTTAGTGATTCAGTTGATAACCATGCAAAAATAAGCCTAAAACGAAGTAAACCTGAGTGGTAACTAACAAGAAACTCTGGACAAAAAAAAATCCAAAGAATTGAAAATAATTCAGGTGGGGCCCACTTCAACATCAAACCGAAAGTAGAAGACGGTTCGAAATGGACGCGTGTTTACAAATAGCGTGTTTCAACTGCTGCTGCACCGGTAACCGCGAAAGAATTCATCTTGAATTTTGCTGATATCAGTTAATCTTAACTAAATCGATAAATATAATAAGTTATTAGGCTTGATTTTCGCTTCAAGTTTTGCCGAAAGTTACGTATATTGGGCCTGTCATAGAATCAAGCCCCAGTTAGAGAAAAAGGAGTTCAATATACTAATATTCCTGAATGACGGAATGATGAAAACAATATTATAATAACCTCAAAAGAAAAAAAACTACCCTGATTTATATCGAAAATGACGGAATAAGGTTTCATATCGTATACGTAGCTCTAAGAAAACAAATTACCAAACCATCTTAAACAAGTGTAAAACCTCCTCTTTGGATTTTAGCCGGAGCCGGAGGGGACTTTTAGTTTACATGCCGTCTGTCTGTCTGTCACCTTTTTGGGGTTTCCGTGCATTATCTCTGCATTATGGAAATATCTAGGTCAAGTTCTGATTTGGTTACGGTTGACGGATGTTTTACAGAGTCGCGGCCCTTGGACTTAGAAAATGTCCGATAATTCAGTTTCCGTTCATTATCTCTGCAACGTGTGCAGACATTGAACTGAAGTTTGGTACACAGATACGTCATGGGGATATGTAGGTCAAATCCCTGTGTTTTGTTTAATGAAACATTGCATCTTAATAGCTTGCGGGGGCCGGTAGGGGACATGGAAGAACTACTCAGTATGCTTGTTGGACACATTTGAACAGTACTTGTTCATTCTTACATAAAGATGGTAATGATCCTAAAGATATGAGCAACATTTTATAACACTCATTTCACAAATATTTCTAATCAATATTTAGATCATACTGATGCTGAACGGGTATGGATCACCTTGTGCGCGATGGGCTCATTCATTATGTCAATTTTTATATTATCATGTTAATTTGATATGAGATACATAGACATGTAACTACTTTTAAAGATGTCATGTGGAATGGATATAATGTTAATTATTTTAGTGTTTATTATTACTTCGTTAATGATAAGATTATCCGGAAGCCTAGAAGGGCCAACTTGTGAACGTAAAAACAAATAAACAAAACTCGCGTTATTACGCGGAAAGAAGCGTAATAACGCCTTCCAAAACCCGCAAAAAACGCAAATAAAGTCGTAATAACGCTTTTTAAAAACCGTTATAACGCTTATTAAAGTCATTATAATACCTTTCAGAACATAAAAAGAAGTGAAAGCTGACATATATACCAGATGAGTCTTACTTCTTTTTCAAAAAGAGATTTCAGTAATAAAAATCTTAAAACCGTTTTAACGTTAAAACCTTGGTTTTAGCCACTGATGTGATCACCTTATGAGAGATATGCCAATGATGGAAAAATGACCTCGCCCCAGGTTTGAAAACAAGCTCTCTGTTGTGACTAATATCGCGGCGTTAAATGGCGATGATTTAATGTTTCAACAATACTACATATGTTTATGATTAGAAAAGAAACGCCAAATCTGCTTATTTAATTTTAGTGACACCGCCGCCAACCTCTGGTTCTGCTGCTGGACCTTCAGGTAGGTTTGATATGGAGTTCAACATTTACGTTGATTCGGAAAATTATCTGTAAAAATATCAGAGAAATATCATCTAACTGCGTAATTTTAATGGTTAAAACGTAAAATGGTAGTAATGGCATAGAAGACAATATAACAGTTGTAGATGAGTGAGTCATCGGAAACAGTATGTGTGATATACATGATGTATACATTAGATTTGTGAAGGTAGGCAGCAAAGTTAGGACAGCTGTTCATACATTGTAGATATGTCCCAAAATGATGTTTTTGTTTTACCGAAGCGGCAACAACACCTAAATCCGAACTGAAAATTGATAAAACAAGGGGTAACATATTAACAAAGAAAAAGATTTATAGGGGAACCCTTGTTAAAGTACAAGATAAGAATAGAAAACGTCTCTGCTTCATCGACGACACTCAACATGTTAATCCTGGTTACATCCAAGTAAAAATCAAGTCCTCAAAGTGAGAACCGAGTCATTATTCTAAATCACAACAGGTAAACATAGTAATGAGACATCTGAACTTGAAATAAAGGACATAACAAACTCTTCTACATCAGCTGCTTACCTCGATCTCTATTTAAACTATGACCAACATGGAGAGCTTACTACTAAGCTATACGATAAGCGTGACGATTTCAATCTTCCGCTCGTGAAATTTTCATTTCTTGGTAGTAACATCCCTGCTTCTCTAACCTACGGTGTTTACATGTCTCAGTTGATTCTTTATTCTAGGGCTTGCTTTAAATGTCGTGATTTTCTTGCTCAATGTCGACTGCTGACAAACAAACGAGATGTAACAGCTTAAAGAGAAAATGTAGAAACTTAGGCACGGACCTTGAAAATCTGTAGATAGATGATTGCAAATGATAAATATATCCAATATCTGGTAATATTTACCATTATATGGCATCGCCCCTATATAACCCTACCGAATTCAGTTGGTAGCCAAAACACTATGAATAACATTTACGTATTGTTGAAGTAATCATTATCATAACGTCATAACTGTTACGTTTGATACCACTGACCGTCCCTGGGAGATGGCTGTTCTATTCATTAAACAAGCACACAGATACATTTTTCAGCTGAATTATGAAAGATAATATGTAATTGAAACTTTTATGAGGTGAATAGATTCTTAGTATTGAACTGCTTTCAGTTGGCATTCATAGGCAAAATGAATTCAATACAAGTGCAATCATTGCACATTGCACTCAGCTTAATTTGAAAATAACAACATCAAATGTTGAAATCAACAGATCGATTTTGTTTTCCAAAACAAGCCATCATTCAAAGTATTGCTTGTTATGAGAATAGCGTTTCTGCACCTGATTCGATTTTGGTGGGCATCGATCAAAGTTAAATGTCAAAAGTCACACTTGACCGCTTAGTAAGGGTGGAAGTAAATACCTATGTGAGCATCTGCTCACTTTGCTATTATTATACACCCAAAGTTATACTATGGAGAACGGCTCAAATGAACAGTAAATGGGATTATTACTATAACACCATTTGCATTCGGAAACGGGTCGATATAGTTTTGAAAGTGTAACCCACTGACTGTAGCTAGTCAGGTATTATATTATCTTATAAGCATTAGATAGTCAGTAATGTTATTTTTTTATTATATAGGCATTAGATGGTCATAAATGCCATTATATTATTTTGAATGCGTTCCACTTTCAGCTGCATGTGTTGACCACGATGACGCGTCCTTTTCGTGCCAAACCTACGACACACAGTATGGTCTTTGCTCCAGTTCTAGTCCGATGATGGTCCATCTTGTCGACACTAAATGTCGTAAGACTTGCGGCAAATGTCCAGGTAGGTGTGTACAAACAAAGACTGCCATCGGACTTCATTTATACACAGGGACTAAATAGTGGTCTTAAATTGAAATATGGAATGATAGTGTCAGTGTTTGACGACCTACAAAACGTCAACGTTAAGACTTAATGTGTAAATGTCGAAGAATTTTATAGTCAATACAGGCGCCCCCACCGTAGGTAAGACTATCTTTAATGTTCACGTGATGAGTTACATGTACAATGTATATCTCCAGCTTGGACATTCGCTGGGAAATTCTGTTCAGTATGACAGTATGTACACTACGTAACTCAGTATGACAGTATGTACACTACGTAACTCAGTATGACAGTATGTACACTACGTAACTCAGTATGACAGTATGTACACTACGTAACTCAGTATGACAGTATGTACACTACGTAACTCAGTATGACAGTATGTACACTACGTAACTCAGTATGACAGTATGTACACTACGTAACTCAGTATGACAGTATGTACACTACGTAACTCAGTATGACAGTATGTACACTACGTAACTCAGTATGACAGTATGTACACTACGTAACTCAGTATGACAGTATGTACACTACGTAACTCAGTATGACAGTATGTACACTACGTAACTCAGTATGACAGTATGTACACTACGTAACTCAGTATGACAGTATGTACACTACGTAACTCAGTATGACAGTATGTACACTACGTAACTCAGTATGACAGTATGTACACTACGTAACTCAGTATGGCAGTATGTACACTACGTAACTCAGTATGACAGTATGTACACTACGTAACTCAGTATGGCAGTATGTACACTACGTAACTCAGTATGACAGTATGTACACTACGTAACTCAGTATGACAGTATGTACACTACGTAACTCAGTATGACAGTATGTACACTACGTAACTCAGTATGACAGTATGTACACTACGTAACTCAGTATGACAGTATGTACACTACGTAACTCAGTATGGCAGTATGTACACTACGTAACTCAGTATGACAGTATGTACACTACGTAACTCAGTATGGCAGTATGTACACTACGTAACTCAGTATGACAGTATGTACACTACGTAACTCAGTATGACAGTATGTACACTACGTAACTCAGTATGACAGTATGTACACTACGTAACTCAGTATGACAGTATGTACACTACGTAACTCAGTATGACAGTATGTACACTACGTAACTCAGTATGGCAGTATGTACACTACGTAACTCAGTATGGCAGTATGTACACTACGTAACTCAGTATGGCAGTATGTACACTACGTAACTCAGTATGACAGTATGTACACTACGTAACTCAGTATGGCAGTATGTACACTACGTAACTCAGTATGAAGGAAATAAGAATAACACCTACGCCTTTTAGGTCACTCCCGCTCCCCGTGCCTTATATTGAATTTGTTGTTTTCCTGTTATGGAGTCGTTAGTAACGCCGTGCAATATGGAGTTTAAGATACCTAGCGGAGTAACGGAGTACAGGTGAAATTGATAATTCTGCTATGTAGCATGTCTTTAGTGATGTGACTGATATTTTATATATGTTTCATCCAGCTCCCATCAGCAGCGATAGCGCAGTGTAATTGAACTATTTTTATGTGGTCTTGGCCTAGATTTATCCCTGGCACGGTTGGTGACGCTATGCATGCGCAGTTTTTATTTAAAAATTATCCTTGGCCGTACAAGGCAATTCATGTTCTTGCTTAAGTCGGAAAGTTTACTGAAACACTGAAATACTGTATGTAGTGTTATATATGTTCGCTTCATAGAAAATTTACTTTGTATATATACATTCGTTTGAAAATAGAATTAAAAAAACAAACATTTTGTTTTGATTAATTTGCTTCTTTTCAATAACAAAGACCCAGGGTACTGATGTTTTGCCTTTATCATCCTTGGATGAAGGGCTACCAAGTTTGTTCAAATTAACGACATTAACCTACTTTCAAGGTCACTGGGGTCAAATGTCTAATGTTTTTCAATTAACTTCTCAATGACCGGAAGGCCTAGGGAACTGATAGTTGGCCTGACGCATGCTGGGATAAAGGGCTACCAGGATTGTTCAAATTAATTAACCTTTACCCACTTTTACGGTCCCTTATTTAAACTTACCAATAATCTTAAGGGCCAGTGTACTCATATTAGGCCTGTAACATGTTTGACCGAAGGACTACTAAGAGTTTGATCAAATGAATGACCTTTATCAATGTTCAAGGTCACAGGGGTCAAATGTATTAAACATTTTCAAAGAACTTTTTTCTCAATAAACGAAAAGCCTATTGTATCGATATTTGGCCTGTAGCATGCTTAGATGAAGGGCTACCTAGTGTGTTCAAATGATTGACCTTTCAAGGTCACATGGGTAAAATATTATAAAATGTTTCAAACATTAATTCTCACTAACTAGAGGTCCAAGGATATTGCTATTTTCCTTGTAGTGTGCTGATATGGTCACATGGGTCAAATACGGTAATATCTTTAAACACCTTCGCAATTACCAGCAAAAATATATAGATTTTCAGGGGACCGTGAACGCCCATGGGCCTCTTGTTGCATGATACACCTTTCAGTTATGATTAAAGGCTGAATATCATCTTGCAAATTCTGCTATTTATCATATAATCGCCTACAAAAACATGCAATTAGGCGATGAAGTGGTCAAAAGTAAGTGTATTGATATGAACATCATAATTTAATATTTAACTGCTCTTTCATCTATATCAACAGTTGTGTGTTGTCATATACAACTGTATTTCACAAATTTTACTTTTCTTTCCCATTTCCAAACATACCCTTAAAACGCCTCCGTCAATACTTCCAGTAATTTAATTATCGTTTTTTGTTGTTTTTTGTGTGTTTATCCTGAATTCAGAAAACGCTTGGAAATATATATATATATATTCGTCTTTTTTTTAAGGATCGTCTATCCAATGTGCTGACAAACTGGGCACGTGTGCTGGAATGGCTAGCTTTTTATGTTCGTCTATTGATCCTACCTCGCAGCTTTATGCTAAAGAGAACTGCGCGAAGACATGTAACCTCTGTGTCACAATACAAAGTAGGTTTATATTATCCTTTATAGAGCTCCCGGCTAAATATGTCAACTTCCTCCCAATTCATTTACCAATTATTTGTCTGCCGTGTAAAACATCATTGTACGGTCAATGTGTATGCCTATTAAAGTATACGGTATGCCAAACAAGGTATATCATTATGTCTGTATGTTTGCAGCAACCACCGTTATCCCATGTGTGGACATTGATGGCACATGCGCTGGAATGGCAAGCTTCCTGTGTTCAAGTTCTGATCCTGCCTCACAGGCTTGGGCCAAGTCACACTGTGCTAAGACGTGCAATCTATGTACTTCAAGTAAGTCCTCCGTATTATTTGATAGAGCTTTGGATATAATAAATTATCCTTGTAAAAAAGTATCCTTTTCGTGTATGTTCTCAATAGAATAACACGCCTGTATTATAATTATTTTTCTACCAATCTGTGTGGGAAGAACTGTTGAATTATTGATTCAAAATTCATTGAAAAATGAGTTATCTGTCACAGGAAATACATATTTAATTATAGAAAATGTGACTTCATTCGATTTGTTTCTTGGATATTGTTAATAAGCTATAGTGGTCGGGTGGTGCAGTGGATAGCGCACTTGCCTTTCCCCACGGGGTTGGATTCCCCGACCGGACGTGAAAAGGTATGAAGGCACTGGCCCGACCACTTGGTTTTTTTCTCCGGGTACCTCGGTTTCCTCCCACAATAAGACTCCTCGCGCGCTAACCAAAATAAGATATTTTTCGATCGTCTGTATTGAAAGGTCCTACAACAACAACAGCCCCTGTCCAGTGTGTCGATCACGACGTCAACAACAACTGTGGAACTATGGCTCACGCGCTATGTACTTCACAAGATAGTCACGTGAAGAATTTCGCCATAGCTACCTGTGCTAAAACGTGCAATTTGTGTACAGAATACCACCGTAAGTACGATATACGTTTGACATACAGCCTCGTTTTGATTAAATTACAAGTTCATCAATATCATTTTCCTCGATTTGCAATTTTGCTATTGTTTGTATCTATTTTCGCCCAAGAAACATACATATTTCTATCAAATACTAATTTGTAACATATAAAATGGACTAGTTACGACAGTTTTATGAAATCTTCCTATCAAATTGGTTTAAAGTAGTGCTACTTTAATTTCCCACACATATATATGAAACCACAGTATCTTTAGATCTGCTTACATGTACTATTATGAAATTAATATTCTGTATTCAAGTTGCATACCTTTCTCCTTTTTGTGATATTTATATGGTAATGGAATGGAATATTGACCTATCTCTCAAAGGTAAAGTGATAAAGTGACACCAGTTTTCAGATGCATTTTTGTTATCAAAATTGATTATACGTTGTTAGATATTACAAAACTACATCATGTAAGAGCAAAACGAGATTTAAACGTGATTGACACCACACAAGAGTGGATGTTAAAATACATATAATGCACCAAGTGATGAGACTAGAAACTCTGTGACGCATGATATTGTAAGGTGTAACATACGCTTTATTAGGTGATTAATTTTGTTCCAGAACACCTCGCTGGATGTAAGTATGCATCAGTCAAATAGGATTTTATATATAAAGCAAATATATATAATTGTAAAAGAAAGAATAAAAACACAAATAAGTATATGACAGTATAAGAATGTGTTTCTATCTATAGAAATGACTTGCCGTTTTAATTAGAAGACACACCTTACAACATTTGTGTATAACGATATTACTAAGTGAAATATAAAATGCTATTATATGAATTTTTATTTGATGTCACGTAATAATTATCTTCTTACAACTGTTTTCATTACTCTCATTACAGTGACGCTCCCATTGTTGGGATAAAAGGCTACCGGCTTAATATATATTCATGTTATCACCTAATTGTAATAAAGATGGTTTCAATACTTCAAGATGTTTTACTCAGCGTTTTATTTGTTTTACTTTTTTTCTGATGTTGTTGCAAATTTCGACTATTTATTGTTGCCTGTATGCTGATCGTCATACGACCTACTTGCCTAGTAAATCATTATGGTATTTGTAGTTGCTGAACATAACCGTTTCCGAGATGGTGGGGTTCAAAATCGTTGGTTTGGTAATGTGACCGCAAAATATTTAGGGTACTTTTCTCCACGATGGCGGCATTGACGACCGAATGACAGCTAGATTTGATCGTTGATCTTTTAGACGCTTTAGGTCAAAATGGATCGAAACAAAGGTATAGACTCTGAAACTAAGTCATGGTGTGTTGTGCCTAGATGTGTAACTGACAGTCGTAAAAGCAACAAAATATCCATGGATGCAAAATGAAATATTCAGTTTGTTTCCAACAGGAAAGCGACAACCCCGATTACGAGCACTATGGATTGCGATCATCTTTTTCAATACAAGACAAATTCAGTTCATCAGCTAGTTTTAATAACGCCGCTTTTGTTTTACTTGAAGCTGTGATCCCTCTTTCGGCCAAAAAGCTTTTCGACCCGCTTACCGTCAATGAATCCTTCTACTTTGCAACCCTTTTGTTTTCAAAGTGGTCTTAATAAGTCACGTGGTGATAAAAGTCACATGACTAAACCGGCTGAAAGTTGTATCCCGGAAATGGCATATTGTACGAAGCGTTACATGGATTACAGATTTTTTTTATTGTGTTCATTTTAGAAATTACACTTTTATTTTAGTACATATGCCCTTTGAATTTTACAAGTTTCTCACAATTTGATCAGGTATATGTAGCAGTATTAAATCACATAATTGGATTCGGTAGAATAGTATAATTTGATCAGGTATATGTAGTAGAAGTAAATAATATAATTTGATCAGGTAGAATAACATACTTTAAGCAGGTAGAATAATATAATTTGATCAGGTAGAATGACATAATTTAAGCAGGTAGAATACCATAATTTGATCAGGTAGAATAACATAATTTAATCAGGTAGAATAACATAATTTAATCAGGTAGAATAACATAATTTAATCAGGTAGAATAACAAAATTTAATCAGGTAGAATAACATAATTTAACTAGCTAGATGTAGTAGAAGAAACGTTTTACATGCTAATGAGAAATGCCAGCACGTATCCCAGACAGCTTAAAGAATACTATATCTGACAAAATACTGACATATTCGAAAGCATCATCTCAAGATATATTGGTCCTAAAATCTTCATAGGTCAATTCGATGATCGTGCGAAATGTGATCATCTGCCCGTCAGAAAGATTTTATGATTTTATTCCATGAGAATACAAAAGTAAAATGTTTGAGATTGGTCACAGAAATTTATTCTCTCAAACATTTCCCGACTTCTTGACATTATGAAAACAATAAAACATTCCTGATGAAAATATGACGTATATTAAATTAAAGAGTATTATCAGTCAATTTTATCGGTGTGCTACTTTCGATAAAGCTTTAAACTTTCTAAACGTCATTTTGGCCTATAATGCAACCTGTAACGCCTTTTGTGATATGTTTAAGATGTCCTCCTTTTTGTCAATCACAAGTTTTAACCTGGTTCTAAAATAAATTAGAGAATATCGAAGCGTTAAAAAAATCATAAGCCGAACTGAAAATCGATTTAACCAAGGGCAAAATATGAACAAAGGAAATATTTACATGGAGACCCTTGTAAAAGTGCCAGAGGATAAAACCAGGTGCTCCGGAAGAGTAAGCGTCTTCTGCTTCATCGGCGACACCCGCCATGTAAATCTTTGTCTTATCCAAGTAAACATCAATTTCTCAAAATGAGAACCGAGTATCATTGTAAATCACAAAAAGTAAAACACACCAATGAGCATACTCAAAACCGTCCATCTTCATATCACTTAAAGATACAGAAAAATTCTCAATGAGACAAAGATGGCGACCATTAAACTTGGCCATAGTTCTGCATCTCTCGAATCTTTGTGTTGTAAGCTTATTTGTCAGCAGTCGACATCGATCACGAACATCACGATATTTAGAGCAAGCCCTAGAATATTGAATCAACTGTTACATTAAAACACCATAGGTTGGAGAAGCAGGGATGTTACTATCAAGAAATGGAAAAATAACGATTGGAAAATTGAAATCATCATGTTCATCGTATAACTTAGTAGTAAGCTGTCGATGTTGATCGTAGTTTAAGTAGAGATCAAGGTAGCAGCTGATGTAGAAGAGTCTGTTGTGTCTTTTATTTCAAGTTCAGAAGGGTATATACGATCGACGTGGTCAGCATACTTCTTGTTGTTAATAGACCACACATCGTCGATATATCTGAAAGTGAAATTAAAAGATTTGGCAACGTTTGTGTACGCATCAATGGACATATTCCTATTTCTTTCTTAATTTGGTAAACTTTAAAAATATTTAGTATATTTTTTAGAAACTGTTGTACCGATTATTTTCCTTTTGCAAAATTAAGTTTCACCCAAATCAATTTGCATAGTCTTTTTGTTAGGTATCTTTTAAAAAAACCAGTTAATTATCTGACGTTAAAAAAGCATAAACGACATAATCGCTATATTGTGCTCAGGTGGAAATAAGTTATGAAAGCCATATCTCTCAAATGCAACTGATAGTTTAACATTATCTTGTCAACAGGGAAAGATATGGCTATACAAAAAGGGGACATGTTTTTAGAACATCCTAAAGGTTATTATCGACAGTTGTAACATTTTCACGAAACAAGTCAGACTTCTTTAACCTAGCTTGCCAAAAGGGACCTAATGATGTATATAACACGTACAGTGTAGGATTTGTTTTACCTAAACTACGGTATCTAGAGTAATTTTATACTTTTGAGGAGTTTAGATTAGGGTGGCATTTTTATCAATAGTTGATCCAAACCTCCAAAAGTGCAAAAATACTCTTAATCCCTAAAAGATAATAAGAGAATACCCAAGCGTAAAAAAAACCGTAAACCGAACTGAAAATCGATTGAAGTAGGGGGAAAATATGAACAAAAGGAAAAAATTTACATGCAGACCCTTGCAAAGATACAAAACAAAGATTATGTGTTCCGAAAGAGTAAACGTCTTCTGCTTCATTTGTTAACTTTATATGACTCGTTTCAACTTTGTTCAATCACGAAGTCGTTATGTTTTACGGAAATGTATTTCCATCCATTCGAAATGAAGTTCAAGAAGTATTCTTTTCAAAATCGTGTCCAAGGACAACCTTTTGTCTGTTGCCTAATGAAATGAAACTAGCTATCAGCTGTTCCGCGTATATATATACATGACGGTAAGTGCGCAACAATGTAACAAAAGTAAAGTACGCGAAACACCGTCAGCTTTAAGTACAATGTACATAGAAATTGTAGGAAGAAAAAAGTTTACGTTAATAAAACAATTGAATGTCTGGTTAGTTGTTTGCATGGGCTGAAGAAAGCAAGTGAATCTCCTGCAAATCGGTACATGAAAAAAGATTGACATTCTAGAAAAAATTGCCAGCAGTACAATTCGGAAAATTGTCAAAAGGATGGCGAAATAATGAGCAACCCCCAAGTATACCAGAAACATCCGGCATTAACAGTTCACGCTTACACCCAGATACATTATAGATAAACAGGAAAATGCTAAAAAAGATGAAGGTAGAAAAACAAAATCAGAAATAAAAACTCAAAACAGGAACAGACAGGCAGACAGACAGTTCTTCTGTTTTCTCTTATACAGTAAGTTTTAAAGATTGTATAACCCAAAATGGTTAAAATAAAATTAATTTCGAAATACATTTTTTGGTTTATTTTATAGCCGAGAACAATGCATGATAGTATTTTCATTTTATCAATTTTACCTATTTTCTGAAAATTTCTTGACACATTTCCCCAATTCAATCCAGAGCTTTACAATTAATAAAAAAGTGGTTAATATCATCTTGTTCCCCACATTTTCTGTAAGTTTCAGTATCTTCAATTCTCAATCTTTTCAGATTTGAACCTGTTGGTAGTTAATAGTTAAAAAGCTTCCATTTTGAACATTTTAAATTTATTGTCATGAAAAGATTGAAAAACAAAAAAGAACATTTTCACATAATTATCATCAACATGTAGTGTATTCTTGCAATAACTCAAACACTAAGGCTCGCATCTTTTCATGTTTACAACAGTTTCATACCTTTTTTATTATTTAATGAGACAGCCTGTTCAGGAACTGTTTGGTTTAAACAGTTAATTCCACGCTTCATTTTGTCTAACCATATACGTGGTAGATTTGATTTAATCATTACTAATTCGGATATCCATTAAACGTCGCTCTCAGTTGTGTGTAAATAAAGTGATCGTCCAATTTCCCATTCTCTGTGTAACACAAGTCTCAGACTTTCATGCTCCCACTTTCAACCCAATTCTTAAAAAAACAGGCATTTTGCTTTATAAAGGATTCTGCTATTTCCCCATAGTAATTCACTTTGATAATCATTACTTTCAATATTCAAAGTTTTTCCCAGCATCCATGCTTCTAAAATATCCTGGTAAAAAGGAGTAATATACTTAGTACTTGGTAAGTGCTTTATAGAATTTAAATCCATTCTAGAAATAGGCACTCCATGTACTGTATACTTAAAACCGTTGTTGGGTAAAAGTATCCAATTAGAGTCAGCATTTTGTTCGTCTAATAATCTTTTGATCCATGTCATCTTCAATATTCTGATGTGAGATTCAAAATCTCTCATACACAAACCATACTCTGTGTAACTAGAAATCAGTACTTTACTTTTAATCTTTTCAATCTTGTCGTCCCAGATGAATTTGTATAGCATTCTATCTAAGATTTTAACCTTTGCCTTGTCTACATGTTTTGCCATGGCATTCTAGTGACCTTTGGGATGATAAGGGTTTTAATTATCATAACTTTTCCAAGTATGGTCAGTTTTCTTTATCAGTACTTCCACTGCATTAACTAATTTTTCCCAGTTCATTTATTCTATGTTTGCCCTGTTCACATCAAAATATAGTCCTAATGATTTCATCTCTTTCCTTAAAAATTCATTTCCATTGTGTCATTTCTGCACGTATTCCTACCTAACCATATGTTCTTATTTAATTGTAAACCTGAATATTTACCAAAAAGTTCCACCTCCATTATAGCAAGTTTAATATCCATGTATTTAAGGAAAAGTGTAGTATCATCAGCAATTTGTACTATCTTTAATCTTTTCTTACCAATCTTTCAGTCTTTCATTCATCTTACCGCACATTAATTAATTCTGAGTCAGGATATGATTAACGTTTTATCACAGATAAATGTTTTGAGAAATATCCTTTCTGTGAATCGAGCTGGACATATCGGTATATTCATTGTTTGGTACCGATGAGCGAACCTACTTTTGTCACATGTGTCTGAGGGTTCGCCCGATATTCCCAATATAATAAGAACTCATTCAAGTGTTGCTGATTACTATACATATAATCGATTCTATTGTATTTAATTTTCACCATCGGAATTGACGCTAGGAAAATAAAGTTTCGCCTCACTTCGACTGTCTTAATGTTTGGGGCCATCTTTCCTATATCCCCCGAGAATATCGAAAGTCATGACGTCAGAACTAATCAGAAGAAATCTACTTTCGCTTCTAGACACAGACGGGAGATTTCACTACCGGATTACCGATTGAAAATTATAATTTGGTCGCGGTCAACAGCGAGGGCCATTTTTATCAACACAACTTTTGTCATGATTAGCAGCCAAAGGGTTTTAATCAGATGTGTGGTTTCAACCATCACGATCGCTGCTTATATTATATATTTCAAAGTTGTCCCCCTCAAATAAAGATTTAAAAACACTTTTAATATAAACTTTATTTCATTGCTTTTTCAATTCAATACATAGTGAGAGCGAATAAACAATTTTTTGAAATTGGATTTGGAAACAAGTTTTGTAACTTATATTAATCAATCTCCATTAAAATAATTACGTTTGAAAATTGAGGACTACATTTCATTATGATATTGAGAAAAAAAACAAAATTTAACCGTAGCTTTAGTATAAAAGGAAAATGAGTGATGGAAGGTTAACTACATTGTATAAAGGAGAACGAGAAGGGAAAGAGAGGAAAGAGAGTAGATAGAGTAGAGACAGTTGCTCAGATTTACACTGTATTTAGTTATTGTAAACAGTGAAGTATGTAAGATTTACACTGTATTTAGTTATTGTAAACAGTGAAGTATGTAAGATTAACACTGTATTTAGTTATTGTAAACAGTGAAGTATGTAAGATTAACACTGTATTTAGTTATTGTAAACAGTGAAGTATGTAAGATTTACACTGTATTTAGTTATTGTAAACAGTGAAGTATGTAAGATTTACACTGTATTTAGTTATTGTAAACAGTGAAGTATGTAAGATTTACACTGTATTTAGTTATTGTAAACACTGAAGTATGTAAGATTTAATCTGTGATCAGTTATTGTAAACAGTTAAGTACGTGAACGATGTAACTGTAAACGACAGGTAGACTGTATATAAAGATAGAAATATGGAAAAACAGAAGAGCAATAACTTATTCAAATCTTCGGGAGGTGATGATGGAATTTAGAGTACAAGAGAAAATTAAGGCAGTTTCTTCATGTGAACAATCATCATCACCAAACAACATTTATTTGCATGAAATTGGACGATTAATCTTAGTGAACATACGATCACGGAGTGGCGACAGTGAAGCAATAATGTTCGTTCGTCTTGTTGTCTTCCGTACATAAAAATAAAGGGCTACAAGTGATATTTCTACGATGTAAGTAAAATCTAAGGGAACTGCACTCCATTTCAAGTCCAGCTTGGTGGATTTGGCCTTGCCTACTACCTAGGAAATAGAAAGATGAGACTTTGTGAGATGGTTCATACAGGTAATTGTTTAATCTAGACGTAGATGGGTCATCTTTTATAGAGTCTGGCAAGGAGTTCCAGAGATCAATTACTGAAGGTAGGAAATACTTCCTATAACACACTAGTACGACATAATATGTTGCTGACACGGGTATTGTGGGCATGAATGCTATTGTTACGACGAGGGAGCATATCTTTTAGGTATTTTGGGACTAAACCATGGACCATTTTATGAAAGTGTATTATCTTGTGATGTTTACGTCTTTGTTCGAGAGGAAGCCAACCGGTTTCGAGATAAAGCTTAACTCTACTAGTGAGCTTAGTACCACCCGTAACTATGCGTGCTACTTCCAGTTGGAGGTCTTCTAGTAAGTCAGATTGGGATTTGGCAAGGCAGTCCCAAATTATTTCACCATACTCCATCATGGGTCGAATAAGAGTAAAATACAAAGTTTGCAGACACCTGCATTCTAATTTAAATTTGAATTTACGTAAAATGTTAATTTTTTGTGATATCTTTGATTTTGAATTAATTAATGTGTTCGATCCAACAACCAGTTTCAGACAGAAACAAACCAAGGTGTTTGTGTGACGTAACTTCAGTAATGCCTGCAATATTCATTATAAGAGGGGGATAAAGAGGCGTAATTGTTTTCCTATGTATTAGTACGGTTTTTGCTTTAGCATGATTGGATTTAACCAACCATCTTTTGGACCATTCATAGATTTTATTTAAATCATCATTTAGAAATTCTTCACTAATTCTAGGAGAATCAATTATAGTGTACAAGGATTTGTTATCTGCAAATAGCTTAATTGTAGCATTTATATCTTTTACAATATCATTGATAAAAATAACGAATAAAATAGGGCCCAATATAGAACCTTGAGGAACCGCAGCTTTCACATTTAACCAATTTGAACTTGTGCCGTTGATAACAACTCTTTGCCTACGATTGTAAACCACTTATTAATAAGTAGTGAATCCCGAATTCCAAAGCAAGATGATTTACGACGAAGATGCCAAACCTTTATGCCAAATACAGTCGAAAGCTTTGCTTATATCACAAAAGACCATTCTAATTTCTTTACCGTTATCTAGAGCAGGATGTACATCAGGAATTATCGCAAGAAGCTGATTGACAGGTGAATTTCCATGTCGGAATCCTGACTGGTTGGGGGATAAAAGGGAATGGTCATGTAAGAAATCATACATATACTTGAAACGCACTTTTCTATTAATTTACCGACTATGGATAGTAGTGATATAGGCCTGTAATAGGACAATATGGACTTATTTTCTTTTTTTTTTGTACACAGGGGTGACATTTGCATTTTTCCATTCAGATGGACACACTCCAGAGGTAAGAGACTTATTAAAAAGGATGATTAGTGTAATTAGTGGGAGGGGGGGGGCAACTGGTTTTGAACAATCAAGATTAAGTATAGAATATTTTTCATCGGTATTGGATACGTTAACATTCGATAAACTATGGCTACATTCATCTATAATATCCAGGAGGACAACATTAGTATCATCAATATTTGATTGAAAAAGTCATTAAACAAGCAGGCTTTCTCATAGTCATCTGAGATAACAGTGCCATTGTGACGAATTGGTGGTATGCAGAATTTTCCAGAGTTTGGTAGTGACTGTTTCACTGTCCTCCACCAATCTTTTTCATTGAGATTTGTAGGTTTTTCAAACGATTCACATAGTTTTTTTTTACATAGTTGGCTTTAGCCTGTTTTATGGTGTTAACACATGTATTACGGATTTGGCGAAATTTCGACCAATGGGTATCTCTAAGAGAACGTTTGGCTCTTTGATGTGCACGTTTTCGTTTTCGAATTAATTTCCTTATTTCATTGGACATCCAAGGACGTTCATTTGATATAATATTTACAAATTTATTAGGAATACACATTTTTGCATTATCTAGAATGGTATTTATAACATTGTTCACAGCGACATTTATATCTTCTACTTCAATCAAAAAGTTACAGTTTACGATATTCAGCTTTTCTGTTTATAACTAATAATTTCCACGATCAAAGAGCCTCACTTTACGTTTGAATGGCTGCTGTACTGGTCTTGTAATATTTAAAGAACGTTAGTAGGACAGTGATATCGAATTGGTTGGTGAAGAAATCCTTCGCCAACAACACATTTACCAATAATGTTCATGTCACTAGTACAAATTATGTCCAACAAAGACATAAAAGCCTCAGTATAAAAAGTTGAAGATTCTACAAGTTGGAATAAGTTTAAGGTAATAAAAATGTCGCGTAGGTAAGAACACTGACTATCAACAAGTAGATTAGCATTAAAGTGGCATGTTATTACAATATTGGTTGTACAAGTATTGTAATCAAGTTCAATATAATGCGATATATGGGACCATGCAATAACTGGAGAGTTTGGAGGTCTGTAAAAGATATTTTCTTAGAGTTAAAGGTAATTTCAAGCCACACACATTCAATGGTAGGTAATTCTAAGTCTGGTCTTCGTGTTGTGGAAATATCGACAGAAACAGGAATACAACCGCCCAATCTATCGGGCCCACAGTAGCAAAATGGATCGGAATAGCCGGGAAAGTTAAAATACGAAGAAATATCATTGATGATAAGCCATGTCTCGGTGAATGATAATGACGGAAGGTTATATAATTCAGTATATCAAATACCGAGTATCCGTTTAAAGCTTTGAACATTAAGATGAAAGAATGCATAGTGTTAGTCAATACCAAGGAGGTTGCTGATATTTGAATCCCTGAATCATAGCATAATATAGATATATACGGTTCTGAGTATGTCTATCACATTATAAATACGATTCCACGATGAGCTACTTCGATGTCACTGATCAAGGGAAGAGAAGATAAAAGAGAAGATATGCATAAAATATAAATGGATATGTAATCAAAAATAATAATCGAATACATAGAACGTCTAGGCGGGTCATACACAATACATAATGAGGAATGTACACTGTTGTTGAAGACACCAGTTCTGACACGATAAAGTGATAAATTGATTGACATTTAGGTTACACCAGAACGAACAGAGAGAAAAGGGTAGTGCGCACAAACTGGTGTCTTAGCAACATGTTTATAGCAGGGCAAACTGAGCAACTGGGAACAGGAAGATAAGTAAGAGAATGGGATGTAGTTTGGACAGGGTAGAGGAGTAGGTTTGAAATCTTTTGTGCATTGATACATTATTAACATGTATTTGGTTCAGTTTGAATACACATAAAGTAGTTATTTTGTATCGTGGTTATTCCACCTCAACATTGTAGACGGATACAGTGTATCTTATATATTTCATCGAATAAAGCGCGTGGTTTACGTTAATGAAGTTCCCCGGAACAGTGACCTTGGTGAGTGAAGGTCTTGTAGCTAATGACGTCATTTTGAGATAACACGATGTGACCAGAACTATCCTAAATCAAGGTCAGTAGACGATAGGCGGACCTTACACTCTGGCGTTTAATTCCGAACGTGAAATATGAAGCTGTATCCTATATATTTTTCTTTCTGCTTCATAGGTAAGCTTTTTTTGTTATGTAAGATAAATAACATCTGTTGGCACTATAGGTGTCCAGCATATGTCTGATGTAACTTTCGTTGGTACTTTTATAATCATGCCACTGTCTTATACTGTTGAATCGTAGACATTTCAAGTAACCTACATAGATAGCATATCAAACAACAACGCAAGGCAACGTACTCCATAAGTGTTCCAAGACGTTGATGCAAGTGATAATACATTGTTTTATACTTTTTGGTTATCTGCATCGTATCTGTTTCCTTGACATCTAAATTGTTCAAATCATTAAAAAGATACTTTGTGACTACATTCAATGTTGTTATCATAAAATGAATAATATGCTTAATTAATGCTGTCCCAAAATAAATAATACATGGGACATAATTTCGATATTATTTGTTTTCTAAATTAAATATTTAAAAGAAATACGCTGAGAAAGGTTCTTTTTTATTGTTGTGTATCAGAAATCCAGGTGTTGTAAAGACATTATATTTCCATAGGTTCGATTGGTGTAGTTTTGGGCCTGTTAAAGCGCCAACCCCATCATCCTGGTCCACGTAAGTGTTATAAGATGATGTTGGGTAGGGCCCTAGCTTCTGTATTACACAATTCATCTCCAGCACACACGCGTACACACACATATGGAGATATTAGCCAGGTGGTATAGGACAAGTAGTTAGCGCGCGATAAGGCAGCTCCTGCGAACTCCTCAGAATTGTATATGATAGAACTGTATGTATTGATTGTATAAGAATTGTATATATATGTACTGTAAAGCGCTTTAGAGTGGCTTATGGTAGCTAGATAGGGCGCTATATCAAATGTTTTATATTATTATTATTATTATTACTGACATGGATACGATACAACATGTTCAGCGTCATCCTTGTTCTAGAATACACAAGTAATGGACGACCATCATGGTGTTACTTTACACTCCTTGTTTTATAATAATAAATACACATTATTAGATTGACAAGAGAGATAATTTGAGATAAGAGGAAAAATATCTGGATCATGCATTATACTATTCTACATCATTCCTGTTATACTATTATTGACGTATTCTTTTAGTTACATTAAAGGTTGTTCGTATTTTTACCTATTTACTGTTTTTGTTTCGAATATATATATGTACTTGTTAGATTTTTATCCACCCTAAATACATTTCATATAATTTAGAATAAAGGGTTTGAATACAGTGTTACTTTGGGATTAACTACCAGTATTCACTCATAATAATTCATATATCATATGGAGACAAATATCAACAACTATAGCATGTGGATATATATATCATTGATATTTCTATATAAACCATTTCCTTCAATTAAAATCATAATGTTCCAACATTAATCAACACTGGAAAACAACCCTTCTACTATTATTACCTGGTAATTGTACAATGTAAAAGATAATAACCAATGGTGGTTGGATATGGTATTAATTTCACTCGAGTTATGAAAATTTTCAAAACAAAAGACATCAGCTGTAGCGAGTGTCTTTTTAACTTTTACAAAATGAATAACGAAAGTGGAATAAATAACTTATCCAACAACCACGATCCGTGTGATATGTTTCTATCACAGCCTCAGCCAACAACAGCTCGAAAGTAATCTGGTTTGAATACATATATACAATGTTTTCTGGACACGGCTGGTGTAGTAATATGATATATAAGAAAAAGTTATTCATTTAAAGATAATTTATCGACAAGTTCATAATGAAAATGAAAAAAAGGGAATCATTAAAATACTGAAACTATGCAATATTCCATTGAATTAAATATAAATGAACAGCGGACTTTATGCATGTAAACATATCGTATCGTATTTTCCCGCCAAATAATGACGAGGTAAGTCATCAGAAAGTGCTTTTGTTCAGGTCAAAGTTCATTGTGTCAGCCAATCAAATACTGTCTTTAGTTAAAGCTACGTGTAGTTTATTTATTATGTTTATGCAACAGTTGTAATGATTAATTGATGTTTTGGGAGTTAATTAACACCCACAAATTGTGGTTAAAATTAAGATAAATATGAATCATTTATGATTTGATCCCCTAATACAGTGTATCATGAAAAAAAACATGATGCGAAATGTTTTGGTTGTATTTCAGATCCACTGAACCATGTATACTGTGTCGACAGACATTGCGATGACCACAAATCGGTAATATCATTGGTTTGAACAAAACTAGTCCATGTCTTTGTCCGCTGGTCCCGTGACAGGACAGAGTAACGAAGTCACTTTTCTAGTTATCACTGAGTGTACCAGGTGACATTTGAATGTCAGATGTATAAGCGAGACAAACATATAGGAAATAATCTTAATAGTCAGGTAGTGCATTTATACATTAAGTTAAGAAATAAAACATTAATTTGGAGGCAACATTTAGTCCAGAGAAAAAAATGTAAGAATCTTACTGAGTAAGTATACATTAAGGTCAGTTGAAACGAATAAATTGCAATGACACATCAGATCATCCTAAGCCAATAATTCTACATGGATCCTGCGGAAATAATCTCCAAATTATAATAACAAAATTTGTATCATCTTTCTTTTCATAAATGTCTTACTCTCTTTTATTTTTTATTTACTTTAAGGGCCAAATTCGACTTCGAAACAAAAGTATTCTTTACTCTTAGTAGTCGGCCACATCAATAACAATAACAAGATGCATTAACTTGTAAAAGTAACATACAAAAGACATTGTGTAAACTTGCTGATGATCCTAATTTGATTACTGTAACAGAATCTTAATCTTATATGTATATAGCATGTTTTTGGTAAAACCATTTTCACATAATTATTATCAGTATGTACCACTGTGATACAACTTCTCACAATTCAGTATTAGTTAGGAGTGTCTCTATTCAGCAAGGGAAGCCATGAAATGGTGTGATGCCGTAGGGGATTACCTTCAGCTCAATCATTCTATAACCTGTTATACTAGGCTAGATGTCTCCTACTACAGAGGATCAGAAAAATGTGTCATCAGTCATTCTTGAGACAACGTACTATTATTTAGGGGTTTCCGAAATGCGCACAATTTTCTTGATAAATACCTTTATATGATGTAATTACTGAAAATAAGGAAAACAAAAAGTAAGGTTTAGTTCTGACAGATAACTATTCGTTGTTGTGTTCAAGTGGTATTAATTTTCGAAGAATTAAAATACATACATAGATATAAAATTTAAGGTTTAGCCAATTTGTATTTAAAATGGAAAGGATCTTATTTATCAGCTTACATGTATATTAAATATTTTTTATATACCGGACCTAACACATTATAGAAACAGAAAATATTTTCAAACGATTTTAAATGTGTTGATTTCCACTTCTGTCCATATAAAGAGCTGTGCAATACACGTAGACGACGGACACATCCACGGTCATTGCGAGGAGCCCGTGGTACGTATTATGCATAATATAGACTTTGATGAAGACAGTACCTGTTACTACAGCTATTGTCAGGCCCTGAATCATGTACCTGTTACCACAGCTAGCTCTATTGTCAGGCCCTGAATCATGTACCTGTTACCACAGCTATTGTCAGGCCCTGTATCATGTACCTGTTACCACAGCTATTGTCAGGCCCTGAATCATGTACCTGTTACCACAGCTAGCTCTATTGTCAGGCCCTGAATCATGTACCTGTTACCACAGCTAGCTCTATTGTCAGGCCCTGTATCATGTACCTGTTACCACAGCTAGCTCTATTGTCAGGCCCTGAATCATGTACCTGTTACCACAGCTAGCTCTATTGTCAGGCCCTGTATCATGTACCTGTTACCACAGCTATTGTCAGGCCCTGTATCATGTACCTGTTACCACAGCTATTGTCAGGCCCTGTATCATGTACCTGTTACCACAGCTATTGTCAGGCCCTGAATCATGTACCTGTTACCACAGCTAGCTCTATTGTCAGGCCCTGAATCATGTACCTGTTACCACAGCTAGCTCTATTGTCAGGCCCTGTATCATGTACCTGTTACCACAGCTATTGTCAGGCCCTGTATCATGTATAATGTATAAATCATCATGTATAGTGGTAAGATGCTTTGTTCTTTGTAAGGTCAAGGAGGGAAACATTTATTTATTTTTTTCTGCTATTTATAACAGCAGCAAACTTCTTTCCAATTTCTCTCTTAATTCTAAACTAGACATCTTGTCGATAGGAAGTCAACTCGGAAACGGAAATTATTCAGGAAACGGGTTTATAGACGTTGTTTCCAGGTCCTATTTATTTGGACTGTGTTTTGTGTTGTTATGAACGTAATGTTGAATACTGAATGAACTACAGTTTATCTCTTTTCGAGTTATCCATTGTTGCTAGGAGGACGTTAACCATTGAACAATATACGTTAATGTACATATTTTAGCGGTTATCTTATTTCAGCACGTTTTGCGCTGAAAGGTTTCCTCTAAATCATGATTGCGCTCAATGATATTTCTGTGCATAGCCTTCTGTGGCAAGTATTTTGGTTGTTCCAATTTATCATTTCGCTAATCTGTTTCAATTCGGTCATGCACTAAACGTCATGTGTGCCAAAATTAGTATGCTTATAGTGGTTCCAGATCTTTCCCATGGACATTATGTAATACATATGACCTTTTGTTGTAATTACGTATTATAGCATTGTGACCATCGCCCAACGTGTACTGCAAATATGCACCACGGAGAATGCTGTTGCCAAACCGCAGACTGTAGCGCTAATTTCTTTGGTAAGTGCAAATGTTACATATACTGACCATATACTATCAAGAGAGTAGGTGACAATAAAGAATAGTAAATGCCAAGTTATTCCTTTGGTTTTCGTTAATGAATTTGATATTGTATTGTAACATTATAATTGTTTTGTTTGGAGTAAGATGTGATACTGGTATTTACGTAACGTTAATTCTCAATAGCATAGTGTGAGAAGAATCAAAACCATTTTTGTATAAATGGTTGGTTATCGATGTAAATATATATATAAAGTGCCTTTGTGCAATGATAACTTTATTCATATGTTAATTATGATATAATATTGTGAATGAATAAATAATCTATACCCAGCGAAAATTCAAATTATCGATGCACTTTTTTCTCTTGCAACTTATTAGCGCGTTATGATTATTTGTCTGCAATTATGATCCGTGTTATAGGACCATAACACGGCACAGATTGCTGTGTAATGCTTATATTTACATTTTCCTATTGATTTTCATAATACATTTTTTAAATTAATTTTTTTATTCTACAAAATTGTGAATTGTGAAATTGTGATATGACTGGTACGTACATTGTTATATTGTGATTTGAGTGGCATGTTCAATGTGACATTGTGATATGCCTGGTAGGTACATTGTGATATTGTGATTTGAGTGGCACGTTCAATGTGACATTGTGATATGACTGGTACGTACATTGTGATATTGTGATTTGAGTGGCACGTTCAATGTGATATTGTGATATGACTGGTAGGTACATTGTGATATTGTGATTTGAGTGGCACGTTCAATGTGATATTGTGATATGACTGGTAGGTACATTGTGATATTGTGATTTGAGTGGCACGTTCAATGTGATACTGTGATATGACTGGTACGTACATTGTGATATTGTGATTTGAGTGGCACGTTCAATGTGATATTGTGATATGACTGGTACGTACATTGTGATATTGTGATTTGAGTGGCACGTTCAATGTGATATTGTGATATGACTGGTAGGTAAGATATTATTGTATGACCATTTTGATATCACATCCCTTATCAGGTCAAGAGTCGTGATAACAGCCAGAGGGTCGTTGGTCATATCAAACTTTTTATCACTTTTTTCTTTTTTTTTTAACTTAAAATAGACAAAACATTAACCTAGTATTTATTTTTTTAGTTCACTTAGTTAAACCACAACCACATTAACTGATATGCATGAAGTGGTAACCAGAAGAAAACACCCAAATTCTTTCAAAATAAAACGGTTATTTCATAATGCCTTAATTTATCACCACAATGGCTATATATGTGGATAGAATATAATTTTATCGCTGTCGATGGAGGATGGCAAGGTAGAGTTATTTCCCTTCCTTTATGAGATCATTGACGTCATCTTGGTTGCGCTGTATTTTCAGCGTTCCGATTTGTAACCGATTCATCTTTGACGTCTTTTTACATTAAATTGTGTTTATTTGTACATAAGAAACAGACAACAATAAGCAAAAGCAATACAATCCGGAAATTAAGAGTGCTGTGATTTCATTTTCAATGGAGTGTGATATCACGGCGTATCAGATATCACATACAGTTACCCTGATAAATTGATACTTTGTTGTGCTATAAGATGAGAGAAAGAACTAATTGATAGGTAGGAAAAATTAATATATTATTATGCTATAACATGAGTGATGTATACATTGCGAGAGATAGAACTAATTGACAAGAATGATAAGTTGATACATTGCTGTGCTACAATATGAGAGATAGAACTAATTGATAGGTAGGATGGGTCGATGATTTGTTGTGCTAAAATATGAGAAATAGAACTAATTGATAGGTAGGATGCGTCGATGATTTTCTGTGCTAAAATATGAGAGATAGAACTTATTGATAGGTAAGATGAGTCGATGATTTGTTGTGCTATAATCTGAGTGATAGAACTAATTGATAGGTAAGATGAGTCGATGATTTGTTGTGCTATAACTGCATCGTTTGTCTGTTATCAGCTGGATTCACCACACCCAATGTTCTAAACTGTGGAAATCATCACTGTAATACTGACCACGAGGTAACTCCGCACATTATCATGGAATCTCAATTCAAACCTTCTGCATTTTATTAAGGATGTACTATTCTCAAGTTTAAGTCTGGTTTTATTGTCTTGTACTTGTACAAGGATCCCCATGTAAATCTGTCCCTTGTTCCTATTTAACCGTAGTTTAATCGATTTTGAGTTCGAAGTATGGTTTTGTTGACACTTCTGTATTTTCTATTTTTTTTTTTACCTGATCAAATTGATAAAATAGATACAAATATTAAATAATTAACTCATTAAAAGTAGGTATTTTGTTTAATTCGTTATTTCGGCCGGTTATGTAACTTTAACGGAAGACAGAGACATATTTTTCCCTCTTTCAACAGACTACTATTTGCAGAATTATGTCTAAGAGAAAACAAATGATTGGAAACTGACAATTTCTCAGAGGAGTAAATCTTGAAGAATATCTTATGCATGGTATTTTAACTCATGTTACATAAATCATGCACTTTAGCATTTGTTTCTGTAACTTCTCCATCTATTCTTTGATATTATTTATTACAATGAAGTCATTTTATGAATTGTTTTGTGTGCTTTTTATGTTATCATTATTGATGAATTAGTTACATTATTTAAAACTTTAGACAGTTTTCAACTTAAGGTTTTTCTAAAAAACTTTTATTTAATTGGTATTTTATGTATTCATATTTTATCTTTTGATAACATCTCTATCATTCTTACCAAACAGGGCTGTGTTCTCAGCCGTGAACACGACGGGTCTATCGTTGGTTGGTGTGAGGAGCACCACGTAAGTAGAATGTAAAATATACATAGCAGAAGGGGATGCAACATATACTTTTTAAAAATATTTGAGGCTTACCATGCTCTCAAGAAGAGTACACTATTGCTGTTCAGCAAGATAGCAAATACATAGCTGTTTGGAGAAGTGTTATTTATTTATTGACATACCGTATATATAAACAAATGAGGGATGCCAATTTGGGCCTTTCTGCGGCCTATCATATTATTATATATCATATAATATTTTGCAGGAAGATAATATAAGGTCAGTTGCATCTCGTATTATGTTCAAAACATCTGATTTTGTATGGGGTCATAGAAAATTATGGGGGTCAAAGTGGGGGAGGGGGGAGGGGAGGAGGGGGTGGAGGGGGTGGAGGGGGGGAGGGTA
Source organism: Mimachlamys varia (assembly GCA_947623455.1). Classification (NCBI taxonomy): domain Eukaryota; kingdom Metazoa; phylum Mollusca; class Bivalvia; order Pectinida; family Pectinidae; genus Mimachlamys; species Mimachlamys varia. The sequence goes on from OX392529.1 coordinate 16,632,543, forward strand.
AAATGAAAAATGTGTTGTTGAGGTTTTCACGCACTGGAAAATTTAGAAAAACTTCTAGTTTGTGCAGTTTCTATTAAATAAGAAGCAGACGTTAAGATTTAAGTTGAACAAAAATAAGTATAAAACTCCTAAAGTAGGTCAAGGTCACATTATTGCTAACTGGTCTATTTTGATATCAAATACTTCAGGAAATTACTGAAAAACATCCATTAACAAACTCCAAAATAGATTGACAACAATTATCACCCCTTCCTGAATATTATAATATATTTGGCAAGTTAGTGATCCCGCAGGGTCATATGTGGCATTGTGATCTGACTAATGATCTACTTTTACCGACCTTCATCATCAAATACCATGTCATCAGACGATCTTTGCTTTACATCTTTATTGTTACAATAATAATACCGACAGTGTAAGCATTGGTAAAATTAATGTCAAAAATTCATTATGCGACCCCATTGGTGGCATCTACACCCCCATAAAGTGATCAATATGCTAAATATAGATTCCGATTACACCAACATGGTAAAATTGCAATCAATTTTGGCTAGAATTGGACTAACGGTTTGATAAAAAAAGTTTATTGAAGCTGAAAATGCCCATTTTAACACCTTTTGGGGTCCCAAACAGATTGTTTCCTTGGGGTCAACAAATTGCGATTCTGCAGAATTTTCTTCTCACTTGCCTGGGCTATTTGCTTCCATGTCTGATAAGATCAGACACTTTTTTTCTTGAAAAAAATATAATTAAAACCAAAAATTGCACAATATAACCCCTTATGGGCCCCACCACAAGGCCTCATAGAACCCTGCTGGGTTAGTAACTTGTCAACTTATGATTTCCATGTAGGGGTGATAATTGTTGTCATTCTATTTTGGAGTAGATTATCGAAGATTTTTTAAAAATTAAAAATTTTCAAAATAGACCAATTACCAATTATGAGACCTACTTTATGAGTTTTTTAAAATTATTTTTGTTCAACTTAAATCTTCACATCTGCTACTTATTTAACAGAAACTGAACAAACAAGAGGTTTATCTACATTTTTCAGTGCGCGAAAACCTCAACAACACATTTTTCATTTTACAATCCCCCCACTTTGACCCTCAAATTTTCTATAAGCCCACACACAATCAGATGTTTTGAACATTATACATAATAATATGATACTGACCTTAAATTATATTCCTGCGACATATTAGCCTTATCACTGATAGGCCGCAGAAAGACCCAAATTGGCACCCCTCCTTTTAAAGGCAAAACCACATGTGTCTGTCTAACTTTCATCAAATGAAACACGTGGTCTGATTTTCCTTGTTCCTTTTCTTGAGTCCCAATGTTAACATTCCCTCGTATGGTTGTTATTGCTTTTACTGATTTTGAGGTTGAATTGTGGGCTTGTTTTATATTTCTAAATCTAAAAGGTATGAAAACGATTGAAACTATCAACACAGCAAAGGATGTTGTACCACAAACATCATATACTGATACTTACAACTGTCCTTGTTTTAACAGCGATGTTACGATGATTACTGGGAGTGTGTAGACGGGCATGGCCATCTGACCCATCACCACTCATGCTGCTGTACCGATTTACACTGTATCACAGCTATGTATAACGGTAAATATATGACACCATCACTCATGGTGCTGTACCGAACAACATTGTATCACAGCTATGTATAACGGTAAATATATGACACCATCACTCATGGTGCTGTACCGAACAACACTGTATCACAGCTATGTATAACGGTAAATATATGACATCATCACTCATACTGCTGTACCAAACAACACTGTATCACAGCTATGTATAACGGTAAATATATGACATCATCACTCATGCGGTTGTACCGATTTACACTGTATCACAGCTATGTATAATGGTAAATATTAACACCATCACTCATGCTGCTGTACCGAACAACACTGTATCACAGCTATGTATAACGGTAAATATATGACATCATCACTCATGCGGTTGTACCGATTTACAATGTATCACAGCTATGTATAACGGTTAATATATGACATCATCACTCATGCTGCTGTTCCGAACAACACTGTATCACAGCTATGTATAACGGTAAATATATGACATCATCACTCATGCTGCTGTTCCGAACAACACTGTATCACAGCTAGGTATAACGGTTAATATATGACATCATCACTCATGGTGCTGTTCCGAACAACACTGTATCACAGCTAGGTATAACGGTTAATATATGACATCATCACTCATGCGGTTGTACCGATTTACAATGTATCACAGCTATGTATAACGGTTAATATATGACATCATCACTCATGCTGCTGTTCCGAACAACACTGTATCACAGCTATGTTTAACGGTACATATATGACATCATCACTCATACTGCTGTACCAAACAACACTGTATCACAGCTATGTATAACGGTAAATATATGACATCATCACTCATGCTGCTGTTCCGAACAACACTGTATCACAGCTATGTATAACGGTTAATATATGACATCATCACTCATGCTGCTGTTCCGAACAACACTGTATCACAGCTAGGTATAACGGTAAATATATGACATCATCACTCATGCTGCTGTTCCGAACAACATTGTATCACAGCTATGTATAACGGTTAATATATGACATCATCACTCATGCTGCTGTTCCGAACAACACTGTATCACAGCTATGTATAACGGTTAATATATGACATCATCACTCATGCTGCTGTTCCGAACAACACTGTATCACAGCTATGTATAACGGTTAATCTATGACATCATCACTCATGCTGCTGTTCCGAACAACACTGTATCACAGCTATGTATAACGGTAAATATATGACATCATCACTCATGCTGCTGTACCAAACAACACTGTATCACAGCTATGTATGACGGTAAATATATGACATCATCACTCATGCGGTTGTACTGATTTACAATGTATCACAGCTATGTATAATGGTAAATATTAACACCATCACTCATGCTGCTGTACCAAACAACACTGTATCACAGCTATGTATAACGGTTAATATATGACATCATCACTCATGCTGCTGTTCCGAACAACACTGTATCACAGCTATGTATAACGGTTAATATATGACATCATCACTCATGCTGCTGTTCCGAACAACACTGTATCACAGCTAGGTATAACGGTAAATATATGACATCATCACTCATACTGCTGTACCAAACAACACTGTATCACAGCTATGTATAACGGTAAATATATGACATCATCACTCATGCGGTTGTACTGATTTACAATGTATCACAGCTATGTATAATGGTAAATATTAACACCATCACTCATGCTGCTATTCCGAACAACACTGTATCACAGCTAGGTATAACGGTAAATATATGACATCATCACTCATGCTGCTGTTCCGAACAACACTGTATCACAGCTAGGTATAACGGTAAATATATGACATCATCACTCATGCTGCTGTTCCGAACAACACTGTATCACAGCTAGGTATAACGGTAAATATATGACATCATCACTCATGCTGCTGTTCCGAACAACACTGTATCACAGCTAGGTATAACGGTTAATATATGACATCATCACTCATGCTGCTGTTCCGAACAACACTGTATCACAGCTAGGTATAACGGTAAATATATTACACCATCACTCATACTGCTGTAACAAACAACACTGTATAACAAGTTAACAAATGCATATTTTCGATTTTCGCACTTAAGCTTATAACCCAACGACAAAAGCCCCTATTACCCATGCTCCGGTGACAAATGCTCCCGTAACACATGCTCCCGTGACACAAGCTCCTACGACTGCCGCACGCGCCACTGTTCAAGTGAATCATCCCGCAGTTATGACAACAAACGCACCCGTTGTTCAAACGAATGCACCGGTGCAGACAACAACACCGACTCCGCTTTACTGCCCAGTGTGCGCCGATGACTTCACCGCCGACTGCCAGAGGAATGCCATGTGTAAAGTTAACGAAGGATGTATGCTTCAGGTTATTGCAGGCAAACTTAAGACGGGATGTGCTGAGGTGATTATTGATTCTACTTTTATACCATTAGTTTTATAAAGTGCTCCGTGTAAATCTTTCCTTTGTTCATACTTTGTCCTTGTTTTTATCATGATTTTGGATTATTGTTCTGCTAACACTTCGTCATGTGCGTTTTAAGTGTATAAATATGTACATTGTCTTATTCTGTTGTCGATTGGTATTTTATGCCTTGTTTTTTGTTTGTTTGTTTGTTTGGGTTATTTTTTGTTTGCTTAATCTTTTGTGTGTTATAACATGTTCAAAATGTGGTGTTTTATTTTATATATTTTTATTTCTCAATGAAGTGGTTGTCTCATAATTTTTGTTTGTGAAAGACTATTGTTACTACTCCTTGCAACATACTTTGTTTATTAACTTTCTTTATCAATACAAAGGTAGGATAAGGTGTTCAGATTATTTTTTCTTTCAAAGCAAACATGGTTTACTCAAAACTAGGCACAGCTCGTACAAGTATATACATTAGCGATCTATCCATTATTCAGGGTAACATGTCAGGTAGCATAATCCAACCTATTTCAGATTCACGACTGTGAATACCACGAGAGAGTTGGTGACAGTATATGCTGTAAGGACAAAAACTGCACCGATTTTGCCTTCAGAAACATGCATTCCAGTAAGTACAAACGTCTGGATGGGTGTGTTCACGATTTCTTCATTATTTAGCATAATTGAAAGAAAATCATAGAAGGATCGTAATAGATATCTTCTTTTACTGCAGATTTTCATAAGGTTTTAATTTTCAAAGTTTAAATAATATTTGTAACGTTTTATGGAAGAAAGAGCATTATCTCATTTTCTTCTAGAAACTATATACAAATGTTGTTTCGTTAGCGATGCAGAACATATTTGCAACTCTAGAAAAAAAATTAGAGAATACCAAAGCGTCAACAAAACCATAATCCTAACTCAAGCTCGATTAAACTAGAATTTGAAACAAAAAAAAAAGGTTTACATGGAGACTCTCGTAAAAGCACGACATAGTAAGACCAGGTGTTCCGCAAAAGACCTACTTAAGCAGGGATGTTACTATTAAGAAATGGAAAGTTTACGATAGGAAAATTGAAATCATCACAATTATCGTATAGCTTAGTAGTAAGCTGTCCATGTTTGTCGTAGTTTAAGTAGAGATCGAGCTAAGCAGCTGATGTCTTTTGTGTCCTTTATTTCAAGTGCAGAAGGGTACATACAATCGACGTGGTCAGCAAACTTCTTGTTGTTTGTAGACAACACATCGTCGATTTGTCTGAAAGTGAAATTAAAAGATTTGGCAAGGTTTTTGTTACCTGATTTGATAAGCGCTTCTACAAAGTCAGCCTCGTATGAAAACAAAAACAAGTCAGCTAAGAGTGGGACACAGTTTGTTCCCATGGGAATGCCAACAGTCATCTGGAAAATCTTTCCTCCGAACTCAACAACAATATTGTCGACCAGAAATTTAATCATCCTTACTATATCGTCTTCAGTATATTTCCTTTTGTCGTGGTTTTCACAAAGTATGCCCCAAGATAGCTCACTACCATATATTTGTATCGTCGACCGCCTTTCTATGGAAAGAAAACTCTCATAACGAGAGACCGAAGACGTAATTTCATTTACGTTGAAAGCAAAACCGAAACCAGAGCAAAATAATTATTTTGGCATGTGTATCCTTTTGAAGAAACATATTGTTATCCCTTAAGCTTTGTGTGTAAGAAGGTTAAAATGCACATAGAGACATACATATCATTAATAGACTGTTGGCATTCGAATGGGAACTTACTGTGCCCAACTTTTGGCTAAATTGTTTTTGTTTTCATACGAGGCTGAATTTGTCGAAGGACTAATTAGGACGGAAAACAAAAACCTTGCAAAACATTTCAATTCCACTCTCAGTTATATCGACGAGAATTTGCTGACCTAGTCGATCGTATATAACCTACTGAACTTGTGATCAAAGACACAACATACTCTCCTACATCTTTACTAAATCTATGACCAACACGGGCCAAACCTACGGCACAGGGATTTAACACCACATTGTCTTATTCTCTTATTCTTTTACGAGGGTCTCCATGTAAATCTTTCTTTTACTTATATTTTGCCTATTTAGTTTAATCGATTTTGAGTTCGGATTATGATTTTGTTGACGCTTTGGCATTCTCTTTTTTTCAACGCAACCTAGGCGTTCATTCATAAGTTGAAGTTGAAATAAATATGTCAGTTTTTACCATATCAAAGTGAAGTAGTATATGTCTTATTTATATAGTTGACTGACGAGTACCATATATCAGTCAAGTTAAAATTTTGTCGTAAATATGGATCGATACCTTATTGATCATATCATTTTCTCTCATTACCAGTGTTTAAGGATGGGTTAAATTGCTTCCGAATCAGTCAGCCTGCTTAAACAAACCTCATATTTTCAAACGAAGTTTTCACAGAAAAGGCAATCCTCTCTTTCTGACGTGTACAATAAATACAGGGAAAAGAGTTTCAGTTCACCACATCGCCTTTGCCGCATTGTGGCAATTCATGATGCCACATCATTTTTAGACATTGCGACGTCACGTCAGGTAAAATGGAATAAAAATTTCCTATTCCACTTTTACCCATGGACAGCTCTATATCGCACAAACAAAATTTAGAGAAATATTTTACTCTTAAAAGGCCACTGTTTAATCGTTGATAATCTACAGTGAGTTACACCTGTCCGACTTGCCAGAACACTCAAGATCCGAAGGCGTGTCTTGCCAATAAAGGAAAATGTTCTTATCGCAGCAAGGTAAAGCAATGGTTATTTGTTTTAGTGAACTTTTTCTTTTCTCTATGCATAACGTAAGAGGGAGATCACAAATGAATATTAGATATAAATAATTTTTCATTATAAAAATGTGATATCAAAGATAAAAGTCTTATTTTTTGATAATATATACATCTGTATATGCATAAATGAATTATAACAATACTCTGACAAATAATTAAGTGGTTTTTTTTCTCAGTAATAATACCACGGTTGTAACGTAATGGTATCCCCTGTACTGACATGCAATAGCTGTTTTTCTAGCACAATGATTTCTGTCATCTAAGAGGGTGGTATATTTATATTGCACTATTCCGTTCTGTTTCCTTCAAGGAATTGATGTCGTTGTAACAATCTTAATATGAACTTTATTCACCAGCTTATCTTGTTTGCCTATTTAGGGTTGTATGATAACACATAATAGTGGAGGAATTTCGTCTGGCTGTAACTCACACCCAACGGTATGTGTTATTTGTCAATTACTTAAAGGCCCAATATAGGTAACTTCAGGAAAATTTTCGTGGTTCTGAAAAATTCTGAAAAAAATTCAGTTGATAACCATACCAAAATAAGCCTAAAACGAAGTAAACAAGAGCGATAACTAACAAGAAACTCTTGACCAAAAAATCCAAAGGATTGAAAATAATTCAGGTGGGGCCCACTTCAACAACAAACCGGAGGTAGAAGACGGTTCAAAATGGATGCGTGTTTACAAATAGCGTGTTTCAACTGCTGCTGTACCGGTAACCGCGAAAAAAATCACATTGAATATTGCTGATATCAGTTAATCTTAACTTAATCCATAAATATGATAAGTTATTAGGCTTGATTTTCGCTTCAAGTTTTTCCGAAAGTTACCGATATTGGGCCTTTAAAACGTTGATTACCATGTTTACTTTGGGCAAACAAATTGTCTTTGGCCATATCACACAATAATCAGGTTATACAAGAAAACAAACGTCTTACTATGCTTCACGCTGTAAAAAACATAGCATGTTAAAATGCTAAAATTAACACATTATTACATCTGAAGTTAATCAAGCATTTTTCTGACAAGATATTCATTGTACGTCAACTTTTATTTTAAAACGCACCTTTTTTAAGTGAGTTTCCTTATATCAGTTTCCGGTTCCGATTGCTTTGTTTGATGTTGAACTGATTACCTCAATTACTTTTTGTACAGGCTTGCCATTTGGAGGAGGCTAAAAACAGTGTCCTGTGCAATGTTAATCCCATTCCCTTCGCTTTCCAACCAAGTCTGCAGTGTAACTTCTGCTGTCACAGAAATTCAAGCATATGTATTTTGGATGCGCTTGGAGTACATGATGGTATACAATATTTCTTAACTTAAAAAACAGTTTATTTCAATCAAGAAAAAAATTAATATGTCTCTAAGCTATCATTGAAATAGATTGTGAAAATGCAACCATTCATTACTTGACATTCACAAGTACTCCTCTCAGCTGGTTTTTATTTATGATACGGGGTTTTATTTTCAAACTGTTTCATTGGCACTTTAGACATTTGGCCCCTAGCTTTATCGATTAATTCAAGGGGACGGAACAGCAGAATGGTGCAATGTAGTGTTGTTTTGCTTTATTTATCTTTTACCTAATGTAAAAGGTGTAAATACATATAAGGTCGTTTGTTCATGTATTATGTTTGATTATTTCGATGTATGTTACCTAACATGCATTTTATCGTTACAGAAACCGATGTATAAAGTCAACTGACCATATTCCGTTAAATCTTACAATTTATAATACTTTCGTCCTGATTAAACATTATGGATAAAACCTTTGTAGTCCTATAATCTTCAAGTCAGTCTCACACACGCATTAAAACTTATTACTGTTATAAAGGAATCGTTGTATCATTAAAACATGTTATCTCTACGACGTTTTTCTGCTTTATCCTAGTGCCAACCCCTCCGCCGACGGCAGGCCATACGACTGGAACTACAGGTACCTGACTGATAGAGCATAATTGCTAAACAGCAATTCCTTTCATTTGATGATGATGTTTGTTGATTTGCTTACCGTAATTTATTGCGTAATGCCCGAGGGCTATAAGATTTCAAACATAGAAAAAAATGTTTTTCTAAACCGAAAAGAAATGCATGCTTTACGTTGCTTGCCATATCTGAAATAGTTTTCTTTTTAAACATAATACATATTTTCAAGAATTTGTATTTAGAAATAAACATCTTAATACAAAATGTGTTCGTTGTGACACGTTTGAATAGGCACAGTGTGAAAATGTCAAGTAAATACAATGCACAACTAACACGTATAGATTGAGTGTCTGCCATCCGTAGTAGAATTCCTGTGATATCTTAGATAGTTTTACTTTACTATCAATCAGTATATTGTTGATAGCCCACGGGCAATATGTCAGAGCGGCTTATTTGAAGATTTGAAACCATAAAAACCATATATCAGGGTGTGCGGACTATTAAAATGAGCGAGCAATACACAATAAATACGGGTTACTTTGTTTAAAATTATCAAAAACAAAAGAGGCTTATCGGACGTTTTTCTTTTTTCTTATCAATTATAACCAAATTATACGTATTACATATTACATATTTAGATAAAAAAACTGATGTCAGTTTTGTTCGTATAATCATCAAAAAAATTAGCCGTTTTATGCTAACCTTTACAGCAAATATGCCTTTTCAAAATATTTATGACTAGAGGAAATAAACAATCCTAATATATTTAATACATGCATGTGCATCGGTGATCGGAAAATGTACGTATTACAGTAAAGAATTATTTCTGCCATCAAGCTGTTTCCTAATCAAGTTCTATCCTTATTCTGAATTGCTTCACACACATGTTGAGATATCTCCGTGATTTTTCAGCGTCGTCCTGTGTCGATATCGAGGATGCTACGTTCAATTGTAAGAGTTTCGATGCCACGTACAATCTGTGTGTCCACACTACTGGCCTGATGGCCCAGCTCGCTTCTACCAAATGTCGCAAAACGTGCGGTATTTGCGGAGGTACATATCTACCCCTTTCTTTCCTTATATAAATAATTGAATAAAAGTCATTTTATATTTCAAGCTGGAGATACAATTTTCTAATTTTTTTATAATATCACTCGTTAAGAAGTTGTTTTTTTCCACTTTTACAAAATGCATCGTTCAAGATGTGCATATGTATACCGTATATACAGTTTTCTTAATTGAACTTAATTGAAAATTAATAATAATAAATAATGTAAAATAAAAAAAAAAATACAAAACTGTATTATTTTGAGCTTGTAAATTTGCGTTTGATTAGCTGGATCAGGTGGTCCGGGAAATGTTGGCCCTTCTGTTGGGGTTACTGCTCAAACAACAACTCAAGGAGGTAAGTGGTTACATTTATAATTTATTTTTTCCCTGTTTGCTAGATATCAAATAAAATTTTAGTTCAAATATACAGCTGTATCACTCTCAGCCCAGTAGGTGTTCAACATGTCGTTATCGAGTAACTTTCAACATATCAACTTAATCAATCTTACAACAAATATTTCACAAAAACAAAATGTTTTCAGCTTATTGTGATCGCCGTTATTGGTTGGGAAGGAATTGACAAGAAGGCTGAAGTAAGTTCGAAATAAAGTATGGTCGGGAACATAACACAATATGTTTTAAATATGATTTAAGCATGATCTTAAATATTTGTTGAACAGGTACCATTCCAACGACGACCCAGTTTCCGTGCATTGACCACGACATCAACAATAACTGCGCTCTAATGTCAAGTGTGCTGTGTCTATCGCAAAACAATCACGCAAGAAACTATGCCATCGCTAACTGTGCCAAGACCTGTAACCTGTGTAAAGAATACTACCGTGAGTTATATAATGGTTATACGAGGTATAGGAAGTAGTTCTTTCATTGTTCTCATAAAAAGTTGCTTACTTTAATTACTTGATATTATTCAAAAAGGATTTGCAGATTTTTCATGGTAAGATTATCAATTCATTCCCGAAAAAATGTATTTATCATTATTATAGCGTTAACGTATCAAATGAAAATTTTCTTGATAATGAATTCATATAATTTTGTGCATGAGTAGTACGTATAAATACTGTTTGGGTGGTTGTTCTTATTTAAATGATATCTTAGAACTATTGGTACATTTCTTAAAAATCAATTCAATAACCATAACCACAGCTTCACCAAACAAAGTTCACCTCCACATAAAGGCACTGGGACAAATCGTTTGGTAGCGTCAGCTTACACCGTCAGTACAAAATTGTACCACTGGGTCAACGAACCAGGACAAAGTATACCACATAATCAGACAAAGTTAACCACGTCGACAATAAGCAAGGGCAAAGGGGGACTTCCCCGAACACCAACTCTCCTTATAAAAACATGTTTACTTAGGTGGTCAGTTGTGATGAGAGTGAGTTATAGTATATAGCAGAAATGTTGTACATGTAAATTACACATGTAAAGCAACTTCTGGTTACTAATCAGATACTCAATAACTAATGATATTTGCAAATAAATGATCAATAGGTACTGAATAAAACAGCTGCATATTTAGGAAAATTATCATATATTACACCTGATTTCAGATATGTCTAAATTATCATATTTATTGATATGTTTATAAGTTTCAGATTTGTGTATTTTTTTTTTCAAATATTGATTAAAGGTATACCTTATTTAGATTTGTGTATATAAACAGAATTTTTGTCATATAAAACTTGTACCTTCTTTCAGATTTGTTTTAATTGTTGTCATATATTAATTTCAAAATATTTCATTATTTATACAAGACATATAAACAAGTACTACAAAGAAATAGTATACACATGTATTAGTGTTTTAGTTGGATTAAAATAATCTGCAATTCATTGATTAGCCCAAGCAGGGATTGATGAAAGATCATCATTTAGTATATCAGGTGTATTAGCTAGGGTCATCATCACTGTCTGCAACAGCATATAGAGAAGTATCAACTGCAAACATGTTAATATATAAGAAGTTACATAAGCTATTTTATATTAATAAAGGATAGAAATAAAAAGAGCCAAAGAACAGATCCTTGCATGAACTCCTGCAGATATGGATTAAGTATTTTATTGGTATCCATCAATAATTTCCCTTTGATTTTCTGTCAGATGATTAAGCTTTAAACAACCCAAATAATTTTTTAATACCATTTTTGTAAAGTTTATACAATATACTTACATGCCGAACCCTGTCAAATGTCTTATTTATATCCCAGAATATATTAGTTAAACTTGTACAGATTTAATTGTGTTTAATTTGTCTGACATCAGTTTCGTATTATCTGTCTTCATCTAATGTTTTTCAATTAAGATACTGATGTTTAATAATTATCTTTCGGTGCTGTATTAAATATGTATTACTATAACATGTATGAATAGAAACTTAATTTTATTATCAATATGTACTTAAAATAATTCGATTAAGGAGAATTATTTTTCCCACTAATGAATTTCTATTACTATTTTTCATTTATTGAATCTAAAAAATAATATTTAACGATCATTTTTTATTACTTAAAGCTGTATTATATGAAAATATTTTATTAATTACATTACTGAGGTTAGTATCATGTCTACAAATGAAATGAGTTGACATTCTTAGTTGAAACAGACTATAACTTAAACTTCAAAGGATTTACTATATAAACACCTTTCTTTCAAGTTACCAGAGTTGGTGTTCGGGGAATGAGCCGGGCAAAGTATACCACACCATTAGACAACGTTTATTACGGCGTCAATGATCAAGGACAAAATGTATCACAACATTTGACAAAGTTTACCACTGTGTCAATGATCAAGGACAAAGTGCATCACAACATTAGACAAAGTTTACCACTGTGTCAATGATCAAGGACAAAGTGTATCACAACATTAGACAAAGTTTACCACTGTGTCAATGATCAAGGACAAAGTGTATCACAACATTAGACAAAGTTTACCACTGTGTCAATGCTCAAGGACAAAGTGTATCACAGCATAAGACAAAGTTTACCACTGTGTCAATGATCAAGGACAAAGTGTATCACAACATTAGACAAAGTTTACCACTGTGTCAATGATCAAGGACAAAGTGTATCACAGCATAAGACAAAGTTTACCACTGTGTCAATGAATAAGGACAAAGTGTATCACAACATTAGACAAAGTTTACCACTGTGTCAATGCTCAAGGACAAAGTGTATCACAGCATAAGACAAAGTTTACCACTGTGTCAATGAATAAGGACAAAGTATATCACAAAATCAGAAAACGTTTACCATAGCGTCAACAAAAAGGGACAAAGTATACCGCAAACAAACAAATACATAACAGACCACAGCTTGAAATACATAACTACAGTATAAGAAATCAATGGAGAAAGTAACCGTCTGTTATTTTTTCGCTTTGCAGAACACTTATCAGGGCGTAAGTAAAACTATAATCATTACATTTTTTGAATGAAATATCATTGATTAATAATTAGGACTGACATATTTAAATGTAAATTTTCTGCTGTACATTAGTGACTTTAATTGTATGTTTTGTTCGTTTGTTATATACATTTATATATCTTTATTTATTTATATCTAAAGCAGCACATTCTATATGCATTACATTAAATATAAATAGAAACTTGTTTGCCTGCTAAATATCAGTCATTTAAAAGACTATATTAATTATCTGATATCTAAACATATGATTCTTTGTTAATATGCATTGCATTGACGATCACTTATTTCTTTTATTGTAGTTACCGTTCCCGGAAAAAAATAAACGAATGCTTCTTTGTACGTGAAATTTGTGTAAAAAGTGGAATTAAAAAAAATAAAAACACCATTCTGTGTTATGTTTGTTATCTCCCTGCAACATTGATTATTTTATGTAAATGTTCATTTGAATGATGCAATGTATCCTTGTATTAGTAGGAAATACTAGCTATCGTGTTTATTTGCATGCTTAACCGCTAGAATATCAATATCAATCAAATTGTTATAACACCTCCTCAGTCCTGAATACGGGTATAGTTGAAAAAAACAAAACAAAGAATTCCAAAGCGTTAACCAAACCGTAATCCGAACTCAAAATCAATTAAACTAAAGGCTAAGTATGAACAAAGGAAATAGTTACATGGATACCCTCGTAAAAGTATATTGGCGAAATAATTATTAGTGTGATGTTGAGAATTGGTGACAAGTTATCGACTGAATAAGTGATTTGGCGATCGAGTTCTAATTTAGGAACATAAGGGACTGACCTAACTGAAAACTGAAAACTTTAGATTTCTGCCACAATAACCCGTGTTATTCCACTCTCAGACCATTGTATAAACGTGCTTACTGTTGGATAAATATATGTTATATACCACTAGTGGAATATGACCTTCCGGACTTTTGATTGGTTGAGAAGTTTAACTTTGACCGGTAATCACGTTTTTCAAGGCTACGTGCGGATTGTTGGCGTCGTCACAACTTGATTAACAACGAGATAAGGTGTTTTTGCGCAAAAAGTCTGCGGTTCATTCGAGCCAACAATACATTTCACTGAATAGTATCGTGGTAGAAACTGGTTACACGACTCGTGGTTATTAGATATGGAATTTATTTCACTCTCGTTAATTATTTTTTTAAAGGTAAAAAACGCATTCGCTGAAGCCCGTGTCTTTTGTAACTTTAAAAACATAATTTACGAGGGTGAAAGAAATTCCATATCCTATAACCACGAGAGGTGTAACCTCTATAAATATCACCGTTCAAACATAACCTAAACAGTCATTTTTAGAAAGCATATCACAAAACTTAAAACTTTCTCTCAATACCACTAATTCGAAGCAACAGCAAGCATATTTTAAAAAACACCATATTTTATGATTAGTTACGACCCGTTACTAATAAATAATTTAACTTAGGTCACGCACGCGCTGTCCATGAGAAAAAGATTACGTGGTGAAGCCATGCGAAGCGAGTTTCGTTTTAAAGGGACTACATTGTATATGGAAAAGAATCACTGTTAAAAAATCGTATTTAACGCAATCTTTCCTTGAAAATATATTATAAAACTTACCCTTCACTTAATAACATAATAAAAAGTTTCAGCAAACGCTTCCAATAATTGCTTTTAAGTATTCTCAAATAATTATTCAAACTGTTGTAATTCATATATTATCTTTCGTAAACACCCCTCTGTCTCATCCTGCGCAAGCGTGTGATCCAAGTACATAACGGATAGTGTATATGCGTACCAGTACACAAACGAGACGAGGGCCGAAGTCATCATATGGAAACAACTTTATGGCCAATGACAGTTTGTTTTACCATGAAAATTTGTTGATTTCAACAATAGGCAGTCATTTCTAGATTGCCTACATCCAAAATAAAGGCGATATACAACCAGTGAAATCATACACATACATACACACGTATTTCAGTAATGTGCTCTTCCGGAACACCTTGTCTTGTACTTTTACAAGGGTCTCCATGTCAATCTTTCCTTTTTTCATATTTTGCCCCTGATTTACTCGATTTTGAGTTCGAATTATGATTTTGTTAATGCTACGGTATTCTCTAATTTATTTTGTTATGATTGTAGTGGGGTTTGGAAATGGTCACGTGGCGGATCGCATGAAACCGTCATGACGTTGTGAAGCCATGCGAAGCGAGTTTCATTGTAAGACCATAAACAAGGCCAGCCAGTGGGCAATCTGATTAAAATACAGATCCTTGTTCTCACTCCGTGTTACAAGGATCTTACGACATCCCATATGAGGTCACGTTCAGATGACCTTGTTGCCTCTTTACTTAACATTACAACAATTTCCAATGACCTGTCATCTTGCAGCAAGTCATTTCGTCACATTAGTTCCAATGAACTTTTTGGTGACGAATTGACTAAACGGACAAATGCGATTATGCAAGCTTTGTCGCCCCAAAATTTCACTGTCAAGATTCTGAAAGTAGTAATTTGATTGGCTAATGCAAAAGGTCATCGGGATATGACCACCTATTGCATTTTGTCAGATCATAACGTAGCAGAGAGAAGTTTACGGAACGGCGCGGAGATCAAGATATGATTTTAATTGTAACATTGAAATGTAATTCAATATTAATGTATAGGGCTTTTGGTTGTATATAATTCTAGCTGGCATATAGTATCATGGTGTTTTCTCATTAATTTGATATAGGCTTTCATTATAAAAAATCAAAATATTTTCATATCAAGTACTTTCATTATAACATCTCAAAGTTTAACTCAAAAGGTGGTAAACATACATATGCCTATCGTATAAATTAGTAATACCTCGTTTGGGCCTCCTTTAACTAAATTCTTTGCTAGCGAACAGCAAATTACAACTCACCAAAAATACAATAATCGTCTACATCAGCTTATTTTGTGTTAAAATAATATCCATTATCCAGATGTGCGTAGCAAAAGAGACAATATGTAAACTATGTAAGAAAGGGAAAACAATTAATTAATCCAGACACACATGTCTTTGTTTACAAATAACTCGGTTTTCATAGCTTTGTTGTGACGGGGCGGGACAGAATTTTCCGTGACAGATCATGTGACCAATTCGACCAAGGAGCAGTCGAGAAACTCGAAATTTCAATCCCGTATAATGTGTCGAGTTTGACAGTATGGCCGCACAGATCTCTTTATTTGTAATCGTTTTAAGCAATTATTGCACTAACTTCCTATTAAACTGCTATGAAATATACAGCAATAGTCCCTTTGAAGCGGAACGAAGTGAAAATGTAGTTTTTTTATTATATAATGTTCAATTACTAACAGCACACATTTATCAAGTACCTGCAAGTTGTGGTTTTGGATGTGACTAACAGATGGATCATCGTGTTCCATTGCGATTCGAATAATGTACAGGGTTTTAAAAAAGGTAGTCTGTCAACTACCCTGCTTTTTATGATACTCAATCTAAGATGTCCATTACCTTACAGGATATACAAAACATGACCAGAATCGATCTACATTAGTGTTTTTTTAATTGCAGTAACTTACAACAAGAAACAAAAAACAATATCGAAGCGTCAACAAAATCAGACTGTTAACTCAAAATTGGTAAAATATGAGAAATATAGATAAGAGAACCATTGTATATATATTGTTGAAAAACTGTTGATAAGACAAGGCGTTCCTTTTGCTTCTTGAACGACACCTGCATGATAAATCTAGGTCAAATCTAAGTAATGTCAATAAAAAAATCAAAAATTTCAATGACACATGCAAAAACTAATGCGTGCCTTTTTTGTTGTGATTGAGAATGATGCCACAGTTTTCATATGGAGGATATGACCGTAATTGCGGGTGTCGTTGATAGACCACGCAGCTTGAACATCTGGTCCTAAGCGTGAGCACCTGGTCCTAAGCTTGAACACCCGGCCCTATTTTCTGGTAATTATTCAAGGTCTCCGTGTTTATCTTTTCCACTCTGTTCATACAATTGTATCTGTCCTTATTTCAATCTTCTTTGAAGTTCGGGTTATGGATTTTTTGACGCTGAAGAAAAAAGGCACCTTTACGAACATATTGAAAACCGCATATCTTTATATCACAATACAGTGAAACCTCGCTTAAAGACCACCTCAGAATAAAGACCACCTCGATATTACGACCACCTCAGAATTGAGACCTCCTCAGAATAAAGACCACTTCATTTCAGTCCCGACAAAATCGTCTATATATCTTTGTATTTTAAAGTTCACTTTTAAGGCCATCTCACCATTAACACCACCTCGCTATTAAGACCAGTTTTGAAAAGTCCCAAATACCACTTTTGTACTAAGCTTCACCTCACTACTCAGACCACTGAGTAAACATAAAATTACCTGGCGTGTATTCCACTGTGTACACCTGGCGTGTATTCCACTGTGTACACCTGGCGTGTATTCCACTGCATACACCTGTCAAGTGTCAGAGCAGTAAGCTGTGGTGTCGAATTGGTTGATCAGTTACAATTATTTTGTGTTTAAATTTTAAGCCCATATATTAATTAATGGCCTATGAAAACCTGTCAAAAAATGGATTTCAGAGAAGTCTGTCTGCATGGTCATCCTCCGTATTCAGACCACTCCGCTATTAAGACCGCTTTTGTATGGTTTCTAAGATGGTATCAATGGCGAGCTTTCAATGTATGTTAGCATGTTTTGTTATAAAACTATAATTTGTATGATCTTATTAAGTGTTCGTCGCGGAAGCATATATTTCATATTAGTTTATTTGTCAATAGGAATTATCTTTTGAGAAAACAAAAGAACAACGATACAAGAACAAGGAGAACAACGACACAAATTTGTCTCCGGAATATTGATCAACGGTTACCTCAATACACCATACACAATATAAGTATTGACCTTAATGAACGAGTGGCCAAGGTCACTTAGAGCGTCTTGAGATTCATTTGAGTGTATGTGGGACACACTCATAGTGTCACTATAGGTCAAGTTAACGAATTGAACTTTTACTAAGATAAGCCATGGATACAGGTCGAGTTAGCGCAGGAAGTCGTGCGAAATCAGTAAACGGGGCGGATGTGTAAATCTTATAGGGTTTAACAGTGAAGTAGAATTGTGGTGCCGATAAACAAATCTCTGGTCTGGTTAACGTCCAGAGATCAATAGCATAGTCAACATGCAGCCATACTCTCTGACGTCACGCATCTATTGGCTATGTAAGTTATGTCACTCATCATAGACAATCCACAACGTTTTTATAAATATGTGTAAAAAAGAACATTACGTAGCAATTATCTAAACGTATTGAGAATTTCGTAAATAAATATATACCTATAGATATCTGTATTATTCCTATATTCATTGTAAAAGTTATAACACCTACGTTAACGAATTCTTAAAGAGAACCAACCAACATATTTTACATACTCATTCATTTAATCATTCATTAAATGTTTACATTGAAGGTATATTTATTACCACATCAGAGAGTTTGGACTGTTTTGGACATCATTGTAGCGGTCATAATTCGGTAAATAATGTTTCTATCATTCCACGTATAGTACAGGGTGCAACATGGCCACCTTATAGTAATAACAGCGTTCAAAACTCCCTCTCTCAATCTGAATAATAGCAAGCTTGAAATTAATTCTTTAATAATTTATAGTTCATGTTATGCTATTTTATGATGCGATCTGTTTTTAAGAATATGAAAACAGCAAAGCCTTAATAGAGCGTAGCTTTAATTCAACTCTGTTAATGAGAATATTCTCCCAAATCTGCAAGTACTGATAATATTCTCCCAAAGTCTGTTATAATTATTGTCAAGGAATTACAACGAGACCGAGGCGAGTCCTACTAATCGTCAGCATGTCTTTTGTTTTGAAAGTATCAGTTGTCTGAACGAGTCCCGAATGTTAAGCCGATGTAAAAAATAAGTGTAGATTACACGTATACCGTGTACCTGTTAGTTAAATGCGGCTCTTGTTGAAGATGTATCTCCCTGTTAAATAGTTGAGTGTTCTTATTTCGTTGCTCTTGGGCTTACTCTCATCGAGATTTTCGAGGAAGGTGTCAGCTGCTGACGAACAAAATTGCGACACAGGGATGCAAGAGATACATATTGATAAGGACTACTAGTAAGTTAAGTAAGTTTTATGGATGTGATATGATTTCGATTTACACGGCGGGTGTCGTCGATGAACAGAAGACCCTTACACTTCCGGAACACCTGGTCTTATTAGCTTGTACTTTATCAAAGGGCTTCGTGTAAATCTTTCCTTTGTTCACATTTTGCTCCTAGTTTTGTCAATTTGAGGTCAGATTAATGGTTTTGTTGATGCTTCGGTATTCCTTGATTTGTTATATTCAACATGTACATGTATTCACTCAACATTATTATATATATAAATGTAGTTGAATTATATTGTTGCTCAAAAGTGATAGATGCTTTGACACTTTGGCGGTTTTACAAGATGACGTAACACACACATATGCTGCACCTTTTAAATCACTTTTCTTTCTTGTCCATTGTAGTTATGTCTTGTCAACAAGGAGCATACTTTCTTTGGGAGGTGTGACAATCTAGAGGTAAAGACGCTGAAGGTTTTTTTTCCCCCATAGTTTTCATAAGTTTGTATCACTCAATATATGTTATTGATGCATATTTAATATTTTAACATTTTCATATTTACTTATCAAAGTAAACTGAATTTATTTATCGAGTTCTAACTGCTTGAAATAAGGAAATGGCAACACCGTCAAGTTCATCTTGGAAAAGAACTTATTTTCCAAAAAAAGTGTATGTAGTCATTGAAACATTATGTTGAATTGCATTTTGATAATGATTATTGGTCATATCAGATTTGCAGGCACCGGTCCCGATGTACCGCTAGTCACGAAGCAGTACACGGTCCTGGTCGTGAATGCTGTTGTGAAGACCAGAACTGTATCGACAGCCTTCGGGGTAGGCGAGAATACTGTTGATAATTATATTGATAACTTTCTATTGGTTATAGGTACTTTTCGTTAGAATTTTTTCACATTGTGTAACTTGCAACTACGTCAATTTTGTCAATTTAACAAGCGTACAGTTAGTGTTGCACGCAACACGCGTCCCCTGCCACCAATTTAATTTTATTTTCTCAGCAATATACATTTATAGATTTGAAAAACAATGTTTAATTTTAGCAATAATTTCTTAAGTGTGCTATGAGGCTGGACGTCAAATGACAATATGTTGATGGAAACCTTCTGTCAACGACAGTGCCATTTGTTTTGAGTTTTTGACTTGGTTTGCAAGTATAAGAAATTAGGGCTATTGCATTAAAATATTTACCTGTCACGAGTTCTCCCAGTTGAATATCTTCTACCACTGGTTAGATTCCCATCCTATTACTTCTATGTAATTGATTAAATAGCAATGTATGAACTTTCAAACAATCAATCTTATCTGAAGTTATCATCTGGAAACCAAATATGAAGAAAACTATATATTTTTAGTACCAGTGACCTTCCGTAATTAACATTTTGACGCCATACCCTATCCCACCCTGTATTACCTTATACGCTGACACAGTTTGAAGTTTCAACCAAATCCATCAATCCCTTCTGAAATCATCACCCGGTAAAAGAATGAAAGAAAGAAAGACAGCACCCCCCCCCCCCCCCCTCCAGCCCCCCACCCCACCTCCCATCCCCCGTTTCACCCGCAGGGGTCTAACATTTCACTTTGGTCTTTGGAGGTATAATAATTAATAGAAAAAATATTTCTTGAAATGATGTATTTACTAATATAACAGCTCAATACATATACGCGTACATATACGAAACATTTAAAAGTCTGCTTTGTATTAGATTACATAAATAAAAAAATATTTCTTCCAGAAATTCAGGATTACGCTCACTTTGTTGAAAAATGTTGATTCTTTTAACATACTCTGAATATTAGTTTTTCCTTTTATAATAGATGTCTACACTGGAACTATATCCAACTGTTTTGGACAACGTTGTGATGAACACCATCCGGTACATGTTTGTTATACGGTTTTGTTAACAATAAATACAGGTCTTTGACCAAGATTTGTAATATGGATGGTTGCAAATACTATTTAAATAAAGCTACGGCAGTAGTTTAGACATACTTTCGATCACCACATAAATCAACATTTCGAAAAAAAATATTTTCTGAAGTATGTCACAGTAAAGCCTCCCGTCATGGGTATAACGTGTTGTAACTAGAAACCTAATTCATTCTCATATCATTCTCCTTGGCGTTTGTTTTAGCGTAAGGCACAATTGATATGAAATGTATACTGTGTTTTGTTACAGATGTGCGTTGTCGAAAGGGAACACGGCATGTTAAGTGGATGGTGCGAGGAAATGGATGTCAGTATGATATTGCTCATCATAGATATTTATGCTATCAAAACAAGATATTTAAATTTAATGAGAAATATGACTTTTTTTATTATATCATTACCATTGCAGTACATATGCACATATCTTAATATAGAAATTTAATTTATATAATTAATATGAGGCACGGTGGTCTAGTGGTAGGACGCCGGGATCGTGATCGAAGGGTTGCGAGTTCGAGTCCCGGTCACGGCATTTGTGTTGCATCCTTAAAGCTGACAATGCAAGTTAAAAAGCTTTCTTGTTGATATTTTTAAAAAAAACGGCTAGTAGAAAAATTTAGAAATCTTCTGAGATGCCCCCTTACAGGTTACTAAGGAATGACAGACATTTTAGTTTTTGCCTTGCTTGGAAACGATTGTCGGCTTCCTTGGGTATAAAAGGCACCCAGGTCGTCAAACCGGTTCTCATTGTTGTGAAACCCCATTAGATTACACCAAAATTCGTGCGAATAAAAAACAAGTACATGAATGACAACTGATAAACCTACCTTAGTATTCAATTGGAACATCATGTCGCTACGAGTAATCAGTTCCTGGGTGATAAACATTGCTAAAACATCCATTTATTTCCATCAAAATAAGTTCCCCTCACTCGCATGTGTTCGTGCACGTGTTTTACATAATCAAGACTATGCTCGCGTATTACACTACATTTTCATTACAAGCGCTTTAGTGGCAAGGCGTAATATTATAGGTAGTATTAGGAACGAGTACATATTCTGTTTGGAATGTTTCGCTCTTCTTCCGAATGTAAAATCAACATGTCGATGTCCATTACGTATACATAGGTGAAGAAATCGTTACGGTGTTTTCAGTTATTTTTTTTTCATTTTGCTTTGGCACACGATTTATGATGGTGCCTGAGAGAGTGACCATCTTCATGTAACTTCAACTTCAAGGTAAGTGTGTGTTGGTCATTCCAGTTTTGTAACTCCAGTGTCACCTGTTGTGTCCGCAGGTGTGTTGCACTTTGCACGGCCAGTGTTCATGTAAAAACCGGTTTGACAGGCTGGGTGCCTTTTATACCCAGGGAGGCCGACTCTCGTTTCCAAGCAAGGCAAAAACTAAAATGTCTGCCTCTCCTTAGTAACTTGTTAGGGGGCATCTCAGAAGTTTTCTAAGATATAACTTTGCCGTATTTTGTTTTACTCTCAACAAAAAGCTTTTTAACTTGCATTGTCAGCTTTAAGCAAGATACTTTACTCTGCTTGTTCCAGTCTACTTAGCTGTAAATGAGTACGTGGTTGGGTAGTGCTAGAAATTGTAGAATGCTATCTATGAGCGCCGAAATGGCAGCACATGTTGTATGCTCCTCAGGAAGTTGAGAACGATATTGGCTGGTTGCTAAGGCCCTAGATAATAATTTATGAACAGATTTGAGGCGCTCTTTAAGGTCGTGATAAAGCGGTATATGAGAATCGCGAATAATGATTGTGTCATTAATTTTTTTCTAACTTGTAGAATTTTTTTTCAGCATCATCATCATCATCATCACCACACGGAATGTACGTCCAGCCTTGTTCACGAACATGACCCTGGTTACTTTGAGTGCCGATGTGTGACCCAGCAGTGTGTTGATGGTTTGATGTTTCCATTGCTGCACTGTCTGGGGAGAATCTGTACGGGCCACCACCCGGTAATTATATCAAACAGTAGTGTTAGGTGTAAATATTTCTAAATTGGTACGGGCCACCACCCGGTAACTAGTTATACCAAACAGCAGTGTTAGGTGTAAACATCACAAAATCTGTACGGGCCACCACCCGGTAACTAGTTATACCAAACAGCAGTGTTAGGTGTAAATATCGCAAAATCTGTACCGGCCACCACCCGGTAACTAGTTATACCAAACCCCAGTGTTAGATGTAAATATCACAAAATATGTAACGGCCACCACCCGGTAATTATATCAAACATCAGTGTAAGGTGTAAATATTGCAAAATCTTTGCAGACCACCTCCCTATAATTATTTATACCAAACCCTAGTGTTAGATGTAAATATCACAAAATCTGTACGGGCCACCACCCGGTAATTATATCAAACACCAGTGTTAGTCGTAAATATCGCAAAATATGTACGGGCTATCACCCGGTAACTATACCAAACAGCAGTGTTAGGTGTAAACATCGAAAAATCTGATGATTCCAAAAGATTTAAACAATTTTATTTCAAATTCTTTAACAAGCACGGTTTGGTTTTTTTTTTATATATAAGGAATAATAAGTATTTATTACACCCCTCTTTAGCTTAAACGTAACCTATCATATATGGCAATACTGTTAATTATAACATGAAACAATTGATAAAACGCCGTATCTAGGTAACAAAATTCTACTCTAAAGCGCTTTACAGTACATAGATTTACAATTTATACAACTAACTACTAACCCGGCTTTTATATCCTATGTGTGTATGCCTGTGTATGTGCTGGAGATGTATTGTGTTCTGTTGTTAGTGGGACCGTGCTTCTAATGGGATATTTTATATAGACCAACCTCACTTGAAAGTTACAACATGGAATCTGCATCATCTACCCCGGAGCAGTGTTGACAAAAAAACGTTTTCTCATAAAATTCCATGTTTACGAAGATTATGGAGACTTGCGGGGAAGGTCGAATGTTACAATATACCAGTCGACCAATCCACCCTAAGTTTGCCTCCTATGTAAAATCTGTCTATTGGATACCTTCACTTCTAAATATGGATTGTCGCTTTGAACAATTATCGATGTAAAACTCACTTTCATAGTATTCAATATTTTTATTCATTTACACCAATACTAGAATTGTGAAATCCGCATGGAACATGGTCATCTTGTTGGACACTGCATCGAAGAAAAGGTAAGTAGCATACTGGTTAAATAAATACTACTGTTACATATCAGTGATCTAACAATTACGTAATCACAGCTAGGTCTAGAGGCAATAATTATATAGATGATAATTGATAAAAAATGTAAAAATATCGTTATATCTTTATTGATATCCTTACAGATACCTAAAAATATTTGACAAGGTAAAAACGAAATGTTACTGAATTTTTAATTATCAAAGTTTTAGTATAACCATGATAAAAGAAGTTATTTTTTTTGTTTTAGTAGAAGATAATTTATTAAGTTCATTTCATGCCTCAGCAATGCACGGAGCACCACCGTGGGATATGTACGGGAGTAAACGACACATACGGACATGGCGGATGTTGCTGTCGGGATGCTAAATGTGTCTCTGCCGCCACAGGTAATGCTAGTTAAATAGGAGTTACGGTATTCAATTATTGTATTCTTTTTATCGTCCCAATAAGTGACCTTTTACGTCCCTTGGTGTTGGTGTTTTAATCTCATGAAACGATTTGGTTGTTACGAAAGCCGATTAGTTCCATACGAAAAAAAATATTTATCTCGTTATTACGAGAAACTTTTTCTCGTTATTACGAGATAGCTTATGTCGTTATTACGACTTACGCTAAGTTGTTATTACGAGATACGTTATCTCGTTATTACGAGTTATGCTAAGTCGTTATTACGAGATACGTTATCTCGTTATTAAGAGATACGCTAAGTCGTTATTACGAGATACGTTAATAACGACATAAGCTATCTCGTAATAACGAGATAACGTATCTCGTAATAACGACTTAACGTTTCTCGTAATAACGACTTAAGTAAAGCGTATCTCGTAATAACGCCTTAGCGTAACTCGTTATAACGAGATAAATATTTTTTTTTTCATGTGGTACTAATCGGCTTTCGTAGGTTGTAGCATTGTAACTGGAATATATTCTTACTCAGCTTTCAGTAGCTAGATAGTGAAATATTGATCATTTTTTAAAAGATGTCAATTCTGAACTCTATATTTAATTTTTTGATTTTCACTTTTCTCCATATCTAGCATTTTACTTACGTTTGATAAAGCTTCGAAAAAGCTTCAACGTAATTGTTTCCGCGATGTTTTTTTTCATCTTGCTTCATAAGTCGAGTTGTTAAGCTTGTGAGTCAATTAGTTTATTTCGATATATCTATCAAAAGTCCTACACAGTATTTCCATGATAGTGAGAGTATTTTATACAGCCCTAGATACAACGAGCGATATTATAAAAAGACCAAGTGGTGCGAGAGACGCTTATCACCAATGTGTTTACAATATCTTACTATGGTAAACAATTACATGGCGGTTGGTATGTATGAGGTTGCATACCTTATCGCCTACCGTCACCAACAACAATGTTTGTTATAGGACCATAACAACATTGGCAAAAGCATCCATTGATCTAATGACACCGCATACGTATCGAGCGGAATGTTATACGTACTTCAAAGGTTATATAAATGGACTTGTTTGCATAAAAAGTGATTTCTAGATCTTTACTCAATTTACGCAAAGATGGAAAAATGCAAATTTGTTTGTGTGAATTTCAATCCTTATTTGACCTTTTTGTAATACATGTAATAACCTATAACATTGTTACCTATATTACAGGTACAGTGTATAGCTGAACCTATGTTTACTCACAAATACAAAACGAAACACTGCGGCTGTTGAGTTTGATTTATTCTAATATGATACTATCAATAGCTTTTTCTAAATGACTGATATATGTTCATCTTTATTAATTTTCTCTCTCAAGTGGTCAGCACTTCTGCACCCTTGACCAACGCTCCAACAACAAAAGTAAATCCAGTCACGACGGTTACTACGACAAGCGGTCAGTACATGTCAGGGATATTTATCAATATTTTGCGTTTTTTAATTGGTTGATTGTGTATTAACAATTTAATTTAATTGCAAAGTTTGATAAATACAAAGAAACGGATCTCTCGAGATATGGAAGTTTTTGGTACAATAAACACTGTAGAACGTTGATCTTAGTCCAAACATATTAACGGCTTAACGAGGCCTTGCCACTTTTACAGTTCCTACTACAACAAAAGTATACCACGATAACACCACCACAGTTCCAGTAGTCCCATCCAGTTCAACCACTGCCACGCCCACTGTCCTCCGCTGTCCCACGTGTGCCGACGATTTTACAGGCGACTGTCAGAAAAATGCTGAGTGCACTACAGATGAGGCATGCATGCTGCAGGTTACTGAAGGAAAGCTTCAAACAGGATGTGTACAGGTTGATATTTGCCTTCATTTGTATTTCATTTCAAGTCAAATTACGCAAGGAAATATTTCATCGGCAAAATTATGCTTATCAACAATTCATCTTTTATTATTATTCAAATAGCTAAAGTTTATTTATGGTAAGCGTTTGGATTGGATTCCGACATATCATAATAACCTTATAGTAATATTACATACTAAAAATATATGGGAAATTAAAATGATTCTACCAAAACACATGATTATGCATATGTTTGATTCAGATTAATGACTGTGAGTATAATGCCAGAATAGGAGATAGTATATGCTGCAAGGACAAGAACTGTACCGATAACGCCTTCAGGAACTACCATGATTGTGAGTAGCGATTTACCGTCATCTATCAGTGCTGTCCTGTATTGTGAGTAGCGATTTACCGTCATCTATCAGTGCTGTCCTGTATTGTGAGTAGCGATTTACCGTCATCTATCAGTGCTGTCCTGAATTGTGAGTAGCGATTTACCGTCATCTATCAGTGCTGTCCTGTATTGTGAGTAGCGATTTACCGTCATTTATCAGTACTGTCCTGTATTGTGAGTAGCGATTTACCGTCATCTATCAGTGCTGTCCTGTATTGTGAGTAGCGATTTACCGTCATCTATCAGTGCTGTCCTGTATTGTGAGTAGCGATTTACCGTCATCTATCAGTGCTGTCCTGTATTGTGAGTAGCGATTTACCGTCATCTATCAGTGCTGTCCTGTATTGTGAGTAGCGATTTACCGTCATCTATCAGTGCTGTCCTGTATTGTGAGTAGCGATTTACCGTCATCTATCAGCACTGTCCTGTATTGTGAGTAGCGATTTACCGTCATTTATCAGTACTGTCCAGCATTGTGAGTAGCGATTTACCGTCATCTATCAGTACTGTCCTGTATTGTGAGTAGCGATTTACCGTCATCTATCAGTGCTGTCCTGTATTGTGAGTAGCGATTTACCGTCATCTATCAGTGCTGTCCTGTATTGTGAGTAGCGATTTACCGTCATCTATCAGTGCTGTCCTGTATTGTGAGTAGCGATTTACCGTCATCTATCAGCACTGTCCTGTATTGTGAGTAGCGATTTACCGTCATTTATCAGTACTGTCCAGTATTGTGAGTAGCGATTTACCGTCATCTATCAGTACTGTCCTGTATTGTGAGTAGCGATTTACCGTCATCTATCAGTGCTGTCCTGAATTGTGAGTAGCGATTTAACGTCATCTATCAGTGCTGTCCTGTATTGTGAGTAGCGATTTACCGTCATCTATCAGTGCTGTCCTGTATTGTGAGTAGTGATTTACCGTCATCTATCAGTGCTGTCCTGTATTGTGAGTAGCGATTTACCGTCATCTATCAGTGCTGCCCTGTATTGTGAGTAGCGATTTACCGTCATCTATCAGCACTGTCCTGAATTGTGAGTAGCGATTTACCGTCATCTATCAGTGCTGTCCTGAATTGTGTGAAGCGATTTACCGTCATCTATCAGTGCTGTACTGAATTGTTAGTAGCGATTTACCGTCATCTATCAGTGCTGTCCTGTATTGTGAGTAGCGATTTACCGTCATCTATCAGTACTGTCCTGTATTGTTAGAAGCGATTTACTGTCATCTATCAGTTCTGTCCTGAATTGTGAGTAGCGATTTACCGTCATCTATCAGTGCTGTCCTGAATTGTTAGTATCGATTTACCGTCATCTATCAGTGCTGTCCTGAATTGTGAGTAGCGATTTACCGTCATCTATCAGTGCTGTCCTGTATTGTGAGTAGCGATTTACCGTCATCTATCAGCACTGTCCTATATTGTGAGTAGCGATTTACCGTCATCTATCAGTGCTGTCCTGAATTGTGAGTAGCGATTTACCGTCATCTATCAGCACTGTCCTGTATTGTGAGTAGCGATTTACCGTCATCTATCAGTGCTGTCCTGAATTGTGTGAAGTGATTTACCGTCATCTATCAGTGCTGTCCTGAATTGTAAGTAGCGATTTACCGTCATCTATCAGTGCTGTCCTGTATTGTTAGTAGCGATTTACTGTCATCTATCAGTGCTGTCCTGAATTGTTAGTATCGATTTACCGTCATCTATCAGTGCTGTCCTGAATTGTGAGTAGCGATTTACTGTCATCTATCAGTGCTGTCTTGAATTGTGAGTAGCGATTTACCGTCATCTATCAGTGCTGTCCTGAATTGTAAGTAGCGATTTACCGTCATCTATCAGTGCTGTCCTGTATTGTTAGTAGCGATTTACTGTCATCTATCAGTGCTGTCCTGTATTGTGAGTAGCGATTTACCGTCATCTATCAGTGCTGTCCTGTATTGTGAGTAGCGATTTACCGTCATCTATCAGTGCTGTCCTGTATTGTGAGTAGCGATTTACCGTCATCTATCAGTGCTGTCCTGTATTGTGAGTAGCGATTTACCGTCATCTATCAGTGCTGTCCTGTATTGTGAGTAGCGATTTACCGTCATCTATCAGCACTGTCCTGTATTGTGAGTAGCGATTTACCGTCATTTATCAGTACTGTCCAGTATTGTGAGTAGCGATTTACCGTCATCTATCAGTACTGTCCTGTATTGTGAGTAGCGATTTACCGTCATCTATCAGTACTGTCCTGCATTGAGAAGTAAGTAATGATATCACGTTGTACATAAGATCATTGATAAAATAACTAATAAGTAAATTAAATCAATATGCTAAGGTACCTGCATATATAAGAACATGCTTTGAACAAGTTACAGCATTTAAAATCTCATCATTAAAAAAAATCTTTATTCCTGGTTATTAAGTATCTTTATTATTAAGAATGGACACAACATGTCTTTTTTTAATCTGCTGTATCATTACCAAATATATTTTTTAAATGATACCTTTTGGGAGATCTGCACGAAAGAGAAATGTTCAGATTTAGCTGAACATAACATCTATCTTGACTGTAAGCAGTCCTTTCTTGGAAATTATATATTTCTAGCTATCGGATTACATAATATGTATTTTTTAGGGTACTGTTGATTTAAGACAAAGCCTTACAATAACCGAAATGATTGTATGCATCATTATGCAAATGTAAAAATATATCTGGTTGCATGAATGACAAGTTCACAAACACCTATATAAATTACACTTACTGCTTAGAACAATTCATTTGTTTTATCTTATCATATGTATGACTAATTTGTTTTTGTAGTCATTTTCACCTGTCCGACATGTCAGAACACCCAGGACCCAATGTTTTGTATGGCCATGCAAGGGAAGTGTGGCTACATGAACAAAGTAAGCTGTATATTATAATTTTCCCTTATTTATCATTTTGGGTAGGGATTATTTTTATCTGTCGACACAGCTTATTTTACGATATTCCAAGTCATCATGTAATCCGATGATTTTTGCATCCCACCAGGGCTGCATGATATCACGTACCAATGGGGGACTAACTTCCGGCTGTAACATTAACGGAACGGTAAGTTACTTTTACTGTACATTAATAACACCTTAACATACTACTATTATATATAAATGTTTATTTCAATATGATTATCTTTTATAAGCCATATTATTTTATTAGTCTTGACCATTCGATAGTAGTTCTGAAATATCAACTACATAAAACTGATGAGGAACAAGTATCCGTCTAAAGCCAATACTTTTTGTATTATAATCCTCTTCTACATTAAACTTCTTGGATAGGATTGCCTCCAGGCACAGGCAGCAAACAGCCCTCTGTGTAATGTAAACCCAATTCCGTTCGACTTAAACCCAGATCTACAATGTAGTTTCTGCTGCTACCACAATGAACGTACCTGCATACTGGACGCATTGGGAATACATGAAAGTGTGTGTGAGTTTCTATGTTACATTCCACAAACAAAATCTACTTAATTATATTACCGTTCCAACAAATATAAAAACGAAACCCATGAAATATGATGAATTCTCAAGATATCAATAAATGCCACTTCAGATGTTTTTTGTGTTAATGAAGGGGAGCAATCGACATCATAGACAGTGAAATGTTTCTTAATCACATTATCACGACAATATTTTTGAAATACAGGAATTATTAGGTCAGTGGTATATATATATGTAGTCTTGGTTGCGTCATAGTATCGGTGATGAATACATAAAAGATTATTTACTTATGACTGACATATTGTTACGTTTTTATCCAGTAACAACACCGCCGAAAGTCGCTGGAAGTACAGGTATATAACGTACATACATGTATAAACAAAACAATTATTTCTCCTTATGGAATTACCACTATATACTATATTAAAAAACATACCTAACAATAGCAAGAACTATATTGAAATTATCATAATGTTGTTGGAATAAAAATTTGCTGCGTCATATTATCGGCATTAAATATATGAAATATGATTTACTTATGACTGATATATTATTACATTTTTATCCAGTAACAACACCACCGGAAATCACTGGAAATACAGGTATATTACGTACATACATGTATAAACAAAACAATCATATCTCCTTATGGAATCACTTCTATATACTATATTAAAAGACATACGTAATAATGCCTAGGAAATGTATCTTAAAATGATAATAAATTTGTTGAAATGGAACGTATATTTAAATACAGAATATTTCTTACAACTGCGATATTAAATCAATCTTCACTGAATGCTATTATTATACAATGCTTTGCATTTGAAACCACCTGTTAAGTATGATACAAATATTGCTTGTTTGAAGCAAGTCAGTCAATGGAAATTTTTGTTTTCATTTGGAATGGATACTGAGCTATCATTTTATAAACGAGATTAATATTTTAATATAAGTTTAGGAGTTTATTAAAGCTCCATTAATTAGTCAATGATCAAATCGTTTTGGGAAGTCAGTTTTAAACAAAATGCAAAAACAACTATTCATCGAAATTTTAATAGTTATGATATGCTTAAAACATTGTTGACTAAAGATTTATTTTTGTTTGTCTCAGCAATGTATATTCAATAACCAATTAGTTATGAGAATAGTCTAAACCTGCTTCTATATTGAGGATACGTTTAATTATAAGATGTTGCACACCACATACGATTATCTGTGCGACCAGACTAGTGGATTGCTGGGGGCACCTTGTCATGTCTAAATGCCGTAAAACCTGTATTAACATATTTGACCTGATAGATCTTTAACACGAAACATAATGTTGATTTTTAATTCCTCATTAGAAAATTATCATATACGCTTTTCTTATGTTCAGGTGGCAGTGTGACAAGTGAAGTTGTCAGTGTTGCCGTGACAACAGTTAGTAAGTGACACATTTAATTTCTAATTGCGATTCTGTGCATTTAACTTAGCTGATGTTTTCTCTATTAACATTTTATCTAATCTAAAATTTTGAATGAAGGTTAAAATGTTAAGCTAACAAGCACATAGCTTAGTTTAGAAATAAATTGATGCACTTATATCACCATGTATCAAAAGCTTTTTGAGCTAAAATCATCTGTTTGTATTGTTTTAATTGAAATAAGTAACCAGAATAAAGGACTGTAATCCAATTCAATGATCACTATCACATTTAATTCTAGATCGTAGGGAAACAACAAAAGGTATCACCATGACAACAGCAAGTAAGTTATATTTGTCCTACATTCTGTGTATATACAATTTACAAACTTATCATGTTTTCATCATATAAGTGGCTTATAATATTCCTTTTTGATTATCACGCTACTCGGATATGATATTTCATTGGCTAAGTATTTCTTAACATTATATCATGTTTAATAGTTCATTTTGACAACACGACGGTCAGTTAGACTTATTGTTTGTAAATAATTTTATATAAATATAACCGTTAGCAACATATTATATATACGTTGTATGTGCCATTTTAATAGTTAAATTGTAATGCACATACTGCTATCGACATTGATATAATTATCACGTCTTTAACTGTTCATTTCAAAGGATACCCTCGACCAACTACTCAAAGGCCCTGCGTCGACCATGATGTAAACAACAACTGTGTTTTGATGCGCGATATCATATGTCATGAAAAGGATCCACATATCCTGAACTATGCTATCGCTAACTGTGCTGAGACCTGCGATCTTTGTGCTGAATATCGTGGTAAGTTTGTGAAAGTAGAGTCTGCATATCTCTGTAAGTTGTTTCAGTTGTTGTACTTATCGTATCAGTAAGCTATTGTTATCACTGTAATATATCTGTCAGCCATTGTTATCACTGTAATATATCCGTTAGCCATTGTTATCACTGTAATATATCCGTCAGCCATTGTTATCACTGTAATATATCCGTCAGCCATTGTTATCACTGTAATATATCCGTCAGCCATTGTTATCACTGTAATATATCCGTCAGCCATTGTTATCACTGTAATATATCCGTCAGCCATTGTTATCACTGTAATATATCCGTCAGCCATTGTTATCACTGTAATATATCCGTCAGCCATTGTTATCACTGTAATATATCCGTCAGCCATTGTTATCACTGTAATATATCTGTTAGCCATTGTTATCACTGTAATATATCCGTAAGCTATTGTTATCACTGTAATATATCTGTCAGCCATTGTTATTACCGTAATATATCTGTCAGCCATTGTTATTACCGTAATATATCTGTCAGCCATTGTTATCACTGTAATATATCTGTCAGCCATTGTTATCACTGTAATATATCCGTCAGCCATTGTTATCACTGTAATATATCCGTCAGCCATTGTTATCACTGTAATATATCCGTCAGCCATTGTTATCACTGTAATATATCCGTCAGCCATTGTTATCACTGTAATATATCCGTAAGCCATTGTTATCACTGTAATATATCCGTCAGCCATTGTTATCACTGTAATATATCTGTCAGCCATTGTTATCACTGTAATATATCCGTAAGCCATTGTTATCACTGTAATATATCTGTCAGCCATTGTTATCACTGTATTATATCTGTCAGCCATTGCTATCACTGTTATATATCCGTCAGCCATTGTTATTACCGTAATATATCTGTCAGCAATTGTTATCATTCGAATATATCTGTAAGCCATTGTTATTACTGTAATATATCCGTCAGCTATTTTTATTACTGGAATATATCCGTAAGTCATTATTATCACTGTAATATATCCGTAAGCCATTGTTATCAATGTAATATATCGGTCAGCAATTGTTATCACTGTAATATATCCGTAAGTCATTATTATCACTGTAATATATCCGTAAGCCATTGTTATCAATGTAATATATACGTCAGCCATTGTTATCACTGTAATATATCCGTCAGCCATTGTTATCACTGGAATATATCCGTCAGCCATTGTTATCACTGTATACATATCCGTCAGCCATTGTTATCACTGTAATATATCCGTAAGCCATTGTTATCACTGTAATATATCCGTCAGCCATTGTTATCACTGTAATATATCCGTCAGCCATTGTTATCACTGTAATATATCTGTCAGCCATTGTTATCACTGTAATATATCCGTAAGCCATTGTTATCATTGTAATATATCTGTCAGTCATTGTTATTACCGTAATATATCTGTCAGCCATTGTTATTACCGTAATATATCTGTCAGCCATTGTTATCACTGTAATATATCCGTCAGCCATTGTTATCACTGTAATATATCCGTCAGCCATTGTTATCACTGTAATATATCCGTCAGCCATTGTTATCACTGTAATATATCCGTCAGCCATTGTTATCACTGTAATATATCTGCCAGCCATTGTTATCACTGTAATATATCCGTAAGCCATTGTTATCACTGTAATATATCTGTCAGCCATTGTTATCACTGTTATATATCCGTCAGCCATTGTTATTACCGTAATATATCTGTCAGCAATTGTTATCATTCGAATATATCTGTAAGCCATTGTTATTACTGTAATATATCCGTCAGCTATTTTTATTACTGGAATATATCCGTAAGTCATTATTATCACTGTAATATATCCGTAAGCCATTGTTATCAATGTAATATATCGGTCAGCAATTGTTATCACTGTAATATATCCGTAAGTCATTATTATCACTGTAATATATCCGTAAGCCATTGTTATCAATGTAATATATACGTCAGCCATTGTTATCACTGTAATATATCCGTCAGCCATTGTTATCACTGGAATATATCCGTCAGCCGTTTTTATCACTGTAATATATCCGTCAGCCATTGTTATCACTGTCATATATCCGTAAGCCATTGTTATTACCGTAATATATCTGTCAGCCATTGTTATCACTGGAATATATCCTTAAGCCGTTGTTATCACTGTAATATATCCGTAAGTTATTCTCATCACTGGAATATAACCGTAAGTCATTGTTATTACTGGAATATATCCGTCAGCCATTGTCATCACTGGAATATATCCGTAAGCCGTTGTCATCACTGGAATATATCCGTAAGCCGTTGTCATCACTGGAATATATCCGTAAGCCATTGTTATCACTGTAATATCCGTAAGCAATTGTTATCGCTGTAATATATCCGTCAGCTATTGTTATCACTTTAATATATCCGTCAGCCATTGTTATTACTGTAATATATCCGTCAGCCATTGTTATCACTGTAATATATCCATCAGCCATTGTTATCACTGGAATATATCCGTAAGCTATTGTTATCACTGGAATATATCCGTAAGCTATTGTTATCACTTGAATATATCTGTAAGCTATTGTTATCACTGTAATATATCCGTAAGCCATTGTTATTACTGTAATATATCCGTAAGCCATTGTTATTACTGTAATATATCCGTAAGCCATTGTTATTACTGTAATATATCCGTAAGCCATTGTTATTACTGTAATATATCCGTAAGCCATTGTTATCACTTGAATATATCTGTAAGCTATTGTTATCGCTGTAATATATCCGTAAGCCATTGTTATTACTGTAATATATCCGTCAGCCATTGTTATCACTGGAATATATCCGTCAGCCATTGTTATTACTGTAATATATCCGTCAGCCATTGTTATTACTGTAATATATCCGTAAGCCATTGTTATTACTGTAATATATCCGTAAGCCATTGTTATCACTGGAATATATCCGTTAGCCATTGTTATCACTGTAATATACCCGTCAGCCATTGTTATCACTGGAATATATCCGTAAGCCATTGTTATCACTGGAATATATCCGTAAGCCATTGTTATCACTTGAATATATCTGTAAGCTATTGTTATCGCTGTAATATATCCGTAAGCCATTGTTATTACTGTAATATATCCGTCAGCCATTGTTATCACTGGAATATATCCGTCAGCCATTGTTATTACTGTAATATATCCGTCAGCCATTGTTATTACTGTAATATATCCGTAAGCCATTGTTATTACTGTAATATATCCGTAAGCCATTGTTATCACTGGAATATATCCGTTAGCCATTGTTATCACTGTAATATACCCGTCAGCCATTGTTATTACTGTAATATATCCGTCAGCCATTGTTATTACTGTAATATATCCGTAAGCCATTGTTATTACTGTAATATATCCGTAAGCCATTGTTATCACTGGAATATATCCGTTAGCCATTGTTATCACTGTAATAT
Source organism: Mimachlamys varia (assembly GCA_947623455.1). Classification (NCBI taxonomy): domain Eukaryota; kingdom Metazoa; phylum Mollusca; class Bivalvia; order Pectinida; family Pectinidae; genus Mimachlamys; species Mimachlamys varia. The sequence continues at coordinate 16,668,969 of OX392529.1, forward strand.
ACCCGTCAGCCATTGTTATCACTGTAATATATCCGTTAGCCATTGTTATCACTGTAATATACCCGTCAGCCATTGTTATCACTGGAATATATCCGTAAGCCATTGTTATCACTGGAATATATCCGTAAGCCATTGTTATCACTTGAATATATCTGTAAGCTATTGTTATCGCTGTAATATATCCGTAAGCCATTGTTATTACTGTAATATATCCGTCAGCCATTGTTATCACTGGAATATATCCGTCAGCCATTGTTATTACTGTAATATATCCGTCAGCCATTGTTATTACTGTAATATATCCGTAAGCCATTGTTATTACTGTAATATATCCGTAAGCCATTGTTATCACTGGAATATATCCGTTAGCCATTGTTATCACTGTAATATACCCGTCAGCCATTGTTATCACTGTAATATATCCGTAAGCCATTGTTATCACTGTAATATATCCGTCAGCCATTGTTATCACTGGAATATATCCGTCAGCCATTGTTATTACTGTAATATATCCGTCAGCCATTGTTATTACTGTAATATATCCGTCAGCCATTGTTATTACTGTAATATATCCGTCAGCCATTGTTATCACTGTAATATACCCGTAAGCCATTGTTATCACTGTAATATATCCGTAAGCCATTGTTATCACTGGAATATATCCGTAAGCCATTGTTATCACTGGAATATATCCGTCAGCCATTGTTATCACTGGAATATATCCATAAAATGCTGAAGTCTGACATTTATGTATGTCTTGTTTATTTCAGAACGTTTTTCTGGAGGTAAGTTATCATCTGTAATTAAGCTTTACTGCGGGCCTTCAGAGTATATTTTCTTTACCAGTGTGTTCTTGGTTACGTAATTCTTAGGGGTAAGTATAGTGATACATTCATAACAAATGAACGAAGGAACCTGTTAATAATTTAAATAAGATCATTTGATTGTAAAGGTATAACTATAATGAAAGCCCGTCTAGGAAATGTTTATAATGCCCTTTCGCATATATTTTCTTGGGTTCAACTTGTGTACACATACTTTATTTGGCCTGACTTGTGTACAGATACTTTATTTGGTCCGATTTGTGTAAACATACTTTATTGGGTCTAACTTTTGTACACATATTTTGTTTGGCCCAACTTGTATACACATACCTTGATATGGCCCGACTTGTGTACACATACTTTATTTGGCCCAACTTGTGTACACATACCTTGATATGACCCGACTTGTGTACACATACTTTATATGACCCGATTTGTGTACACATACTTTATTTGGCCCAACTCGTGTACACATACTTTATTAGGTCCAACTTGTGTACACATACGTTATTAGGTCCAACTTGTGTACACATACTTTATTGGGTCCAACTTGTGTACAATTCTTTATTAGGTTCAACTTGTGTACACATGCTTTTTTTGGCCAAAATCGTGTACACATACGTTTTGGGCCCGACTCGTGTACACATACATTTATTTGGCCCGACATGTGTACATATACATTAATGGGCACAATTTGGTGTACACATACATTTATTTTGCCCGACTTGTGTATACATGCATTTATTTGGCCCGACTTGTGTACACATGCATTTATTTGGCCCGACTGGCGACATATACTTTATTTGGCCCGACTTTTGTATGCAAACGTTCATTTGGTCCGACTCATGTACAATGTATACATGCTTTATTGGGCACGACTCGTCTTTAAGCTGCTGATGTTACTAAAACTAATTCATGTCTGAAAGGCTAAAAATGCGACAACGGAATAGACAACACCATAAAGCTAAACAAACCAATACTTAACCAGACATGGGCAAAACTTAGACAGCTTGGAAATAATGTTATTATCCTTATTAGGGATGTCCGAACTAAATATAGAGAGAGTCTAGAAAAAGTCCTACTGATAGATGGTGGGAAATAGCCAAGGTAATAAGTAATGCTGACAATATACAAAATGATAACTCTCCAATAATTTTAACTCTATAGCAATAACCTTACAAGACGTTCCCGATCAACTAAACTTAAGTAACTTAAGTACTAGCAAACCTGAATAACCAGACAATATTTTACCCCTATTAATCAAACGTCGAACTCAATCACTTTCCGAACTCTTTTATATTCTATTTTAAAAATCTCTAAGCTCTGGCTTTCTACCTGATTCCTGGAAATAAAGGAAAAGGTGACAGAACTAATCCAATAAACTATAGACCAATATCAGTGACATCAGATTTCAGCAAGATATTCAAAAAAATAATGTATGCAATAATTTACATAACTACCTATCTAGTCAAAATATTATAAGCTTTTGATAGGGCGTGGCATTCTGTGCTAAATGTTAAGTTACAGAAGTATGTTATTTGTGGTAATGGCTTACGATGGTTTGAAAATTAATTAACCCAATGAAAACAGACGTAAACGATGGATGGCTATTACTCTCCTTGGACATCTCTGAAAGCTGGTGTCCACCAAGGGTCTGTTTTAGGTCCATATTCATTCTTACTGTTTTATGATATAAAACGTTTTTGTCCTTTTTTTGTTTTTCCATGACAACCAAAGTAAGTGTGAGATTTTAACTAATAGATCTTTAACAACCAAACATGTAGCAAAGCTCTGTTTACAAAAGTCATAACACAAAAACATGGGTTTTGACGTAAATGGTTCACCCAAAAATATGGGCCTCCTGCTTTATCTTTTTACTGACGACACATCACTTTATGATCTTGTACACTAAGTAACAACTCTATCCAGGCAACTAATTAACTTAATACTGACCTTCGTACTGTTCACATGCATCACCCGATATTCAAAAGTTGAATTAGCACACCACATCTAGAAATAAAAGCAACAGTTTTGACATGAAAACGTATTGATCAATCAAATACGTTTTTGAAAGACATTTATTCGATCTAAATTGATTGGATGTTATTGTTTTATTTGCAGTTGCCACCACTCGGCCATAAAGGGCAGAACTCGGACCATACATTTGATACGTTGTAATAATAATGATAATAAAATTATAACAATGTTTTATTGTTTTGAAATATTTGAAAGATTAATCTGTGGGTATGGTATAGGAATACATTACTGACCTGCATTTGACAACTGAGGATAGCGTCATTTTAACTACAACATATCAACCCATTACGCTAATTAGTATCATCAAGATACCGCAGCGCTCATTATTACTTTTAACTGCATGGTGCTAAAATCAAGCATTAAAATACTATCAATAATACTTAATATATTAGATACCGACATATAAAGCTAACCTTTAACCCTTAGCATCACTGAAATGTCCTAGGAGGACGAAACAGCTGTATGATGCAGTTTAATTCATTTTTTCGGCATACTGTATATATTACTAAAGTTAAAAGGTGCAGCATATGTTTGTGTCTTTTTTTTAAACTTTGGTCTTTACGATTTACAAAATATAAAGCTATATACAACTCTACTTTGGAGGAAAAAAGACCAAAAGATGTACTTGGACAGACTTGTTACAGAAGGTTAATACTTAAAATCAATTATCATATTTATCAAAAGTTTAAACATAGTTGGAAATTCTGCAAACTGGAAAGGTATTACGGTTCCTTGTAAATAACAGTACGATGCTCCAGTACTAAATCACGAAGGGGGAGAACGCATCGAGGCTGAAGGCATGTTGTCAATATGCATACCACCAAGGTAGAGGACATATATAGGTTGTGAGCCTGTTGTCAATATGCATACCACCAAGGTAGAGGACATATATAGGTTGTGAGCCTGTTGTCAATATGCATACCACCAAGGTAGAGGACATATATAGGTTGTGAGCCTGTTGTCAATATGCATACCACCAAGGTAGAGGACATATATAGGTTGTGAGCCTGTTGTCAATATGCATACCACCAAGGTAGAGGACATATATAGGTTGTGAGCCTGTTGTCAATATGCATACCATCAAGGTAGAGGACATATATAGGTTGTGAGCCTGTTGTCAATATGCATACCATCAAGGTAGAGGACATATATAGGTTGTGAGCCTGTTGTCAATATGCATACCACCAAGGTAGAGGACATATATAGGTTGTGAGCCTGTTGTCAATATCTCTACCACCAACTTGTATTCATATCGATCGTGGAGAACAATATAATGGATTGATAGATGGATGATTTTCAAAACTGTTCCTTAGCGCAACTTCATTATATAGCAGTTGTTCAGACCTTAACAACAAAACGATGGCTTAAATCAAACATCACGTTTTTGAGATCTCTGATTTAGTACTCAAAGGACCATCATTGCCTTTGAATCTGAATTTGCACATACATGTATATGACCATAACAACTTTTCAGATAAAACAATCTTCGGTATATCAGTAGGTGTACTTATAACCATATATATTTCTTCTTAGCAGTTGGACAAAGTCTCAGGAGTTATATGTAAATCAAGTTAGATGGGGGACCTAACCACATTATTTGTATCGTGATGGTAGACGGGGACCTAACCACCTTAGTTGTATCGTGATGGTAGACGGGGACCTAACCACCTTAGTTGTATCGTGATGGTAGACGGGGACCTAACCACCTTAGTTGTATCGTGACGGTAGACGGGTGACCTAACCAACTTAGTTGTATCGTGATGGTAGACGGGGGACCTAACCACCTTAGTTGTATCGTGATGGTAGACGGGGACCTAACCACATTAGTTGTATCGTGATGGTAGACGGGGACCTAACCACCTTAGTTGTATCGTGATGGTAGACGGGGGCCTAACCACCTTAGTTGTATCGTGATGGTAGACGGGGACCTAACCACCTTAGTTGTATCGTGATGGTAGACGGGGGCCTAACCACCTTAGTTGTACTGTGATGGTATACGGGGGATCTAACCACATTAGTTGTATCGTGATGGTAGACGGGGACCTAACTACCTTAGTTGTATCGTGATAATAGACCGGGGCCTTACCACCTTAGTTGTATCGTGATGGTAGACGGGGGACCTAACTACCTTAGTTGTATCGTGATGGTAGACGGGGGCCTAACTACCTTAGTTGTATCGTGATGGTAGACGGGGGCCTAACCACCTTAGTTGTATCGTGATGGTAGACGGGGGACCTAACCACCTTAGTTGTATCGTGATGGTAGACGGGGGACCTAACTACCTAAGTTGTATCGTGATGGTAGACGGGGGACCTAACTACCTTAGTTGTATCGTGATGGTAGACGGGGGCCTAACCACCTTAGTTGTATCGTGATGGTAGACGGGGGACCTAACCACCTTAGTTGTATCGTGATGGTAGACGGGGGCCTAACCACCTTAGTTGTATCGTGATGGTAGACGGGGACCTAACTACCTTTGTTGTATCGTGATGGTAGACGGGGGCCTAACCAACTTAGTTGTATGGTGATGGTAGACGGGGACCTAAGCACCTTAATTGTACCGTGATGGTAGACGGGGGACCTAACCACCTTAGTTGTATCGTGATGGTAGACGGGGGCCTAACCACCTTAGTTGTATGGTGATGGTAGACGGGGGCCTAACCACCTTAGTTGTATGGTGATGGTAGGCGGGGGCCTAACCACCTTAGTTGTATCGTGATGGTAGACGGGGGACCTAACTACCTAAGTTGTATCGTGATGGTAGACGGGGGACCTAACTACCTTAGTTGTATCGTGATGGTAGACGGTGACCTAACTACCTTAGTTGTATCGTGATGGTAGACGGGGACCTAATCACCTTAGTTGTATCGTGATGGTAGACGGGGACCTAATCACCTTAGTTGTATCGTGATGGTAGACGGTGACCTAACTACCTTAGTTGTATCATGATGGTAGACGGAGACCTAACCAACTTAGTTGTATCGTGATGGTAGACGGTGACCTAACTACCTTAGTTGTATCGTGATGGTAGACGGGGGACCTAACCACCTTAGTTGTATCGTGAAGGTAGACGGGGGACCTAACCACATTAGTTGTATCGTGATGGTAGACGGGGACCTAACTACCTAAGTTGTATCGTGATGGTAAACGGGGACCTAACCACCTTAGTTGTATCGTGATGGTAGACGCGGACCTAACTACCTAAGTTGTATGATGATGGTAGACGGGGACCTAACTACCTTAGTTGTATCGTGATAGTAGACGGGGACCTAACCACCTTAGTTGTATCGTGATGGTAGACGGGGGACCTAACCACATTAGTTGTATCGTGATGGTAGACGAGGGCCTAACCACCTTAGTTGTATCGTGATGGTAGACGGGGGACCTAACCACCTTAGTTGTATCGTGATGGTAGACGGAAGACCTAACCACCTTAGTTGTATCGTGATGGTAGACGGGGGACCTAACCATTTTAGTTGTATCGTGATGGTAGACGGGGACCTAACCACCTTAGTTGTATCGTGATGGTAGACGGGGGACCTAACCACATTAGTTGTATCGTGATGGTAGACGAGGGCCTAACCACCTTAGTTGTATCGTGATGGTAGACGGGGGCCTAACCACCTTAGTTGTATCGTGATGGTAGACGGGGTCCTAACCACCTTAGTTGTATGGTGATGGTAGACGGGGACCTAACCAACTTAGTTGTATCGTGATGGTAGACGGGGGACCTAACCACATTAGTTGTATTGTGATGGTAGACGGGGGACCTAACCACCTTAGTTGTATCGTGATGGTTGACGCGGACCTAACTACCTTAGTTGTATCGTGATAGTAGACGGGGGCCTAACCACCTTAGTTGTATGGTGATGGTAGACGGGGGACCTTACAACCTTAGTTGTATGGTGATGGTAGACGGGGACCTAACCAACTTAGTTGTATCGTGATAGTAGACGGGGGACCTAACCACCTTAGTTGTATCGTGATGGTAGACGGGGGACCAGACCACCTTAGTTGTATCATGATGGTAGACGGAGACCTAACCACCTTAGTTGTATCGTGATGGTAGACGGGGGCCTAACCACCTTAGTTGTATGGTGATGGTAGACGGGGGACCTTACAACCTTAGTTGTATGGTGATGGTATACGGGGGACCTAACTACCTTAGTTGTATCGTGATGGTAGACGGGGACCATACCACCTTAGTTGTATGGTGATGGTATACGGGGGACCTCACCACCTTAGTTGTATCGTGATGGTATACGGGGGACCAGACCACCTTAGTTGTATCGTGATGGTATACGGGGGACCAGACCACCTTAGTTGTATCGTGATGGTATACGGGGGACCAGACCACCTTAGTTGTATCGTGATGGTAGACGGGGGCCTAACCACCTTAGTTGTATGGTGATGGTATAGGGGGGACCTCACCACCTTAGTTGTATCGTGATGGTATACGGGGGACCAGACCACCTTAGTTGTATCGTGATGGTATACGGGGGACCAGACCACCTTAGTTGTATCATGATGGTAGACGGAGACCTAACTACCTTAGTTGTATGGTGATGGTAGACGGGGGCCTAACCACCTTAGTTGTATGGTGATGGTAGACGGGGGACCTCACCACCTTTGTTGTATCGTGATGGTATACGGAGACCTAACCAACTTAGTTGTATCGTGATGGTATACGGGGGACCTCACCACCTTAGTTGTATGGTGATGGTAGACGGAGACCTAACCACCTTAGTTGTATCGTGATGGTAGACGGGGACCCGACCACCTTAGTTGTATCGTGATGGTAGACGGAGACCTAACCACCTTAGTTGTATGGTGATGGTAGACGGAGACCTAACCAACTTAGTTGTATGGTGATGGTAGACAGAGACCTAACCAACTTAGTTGTATCGTGATGGTATACGGGGGACCTCACCACCTTAGTTGTATGGTGATGGTAGACGGAGACCTACCCACCTTAGTTGTATCGTGATGGTATACGGGGGACCTAACCACCTTTGTTGTATCATGATGGTAGACGGGGGACCTAACTACCTTAGTTGTATCATGATGGTAGACGGGGACCTAACCACCTTAGTTGTATCGTGATGGTAGACGGAGACCTAACTACCTTTGTTGTATCATGATGGTAGACGGGGGACCCGACCACCTTAGTTGTATCGTGATGGTAGACGGAGACCTAACTACCTTAGTTGTATCGTGATGGTAGACGGGGGACCTAACCACCTTAGTTGTATCGTGATGGTAGACGGAGACCTAACTACCTTTGTTGTATCGTGATGGTAGACGGGGACCTAACTACCTTAGTTGTATCGTGATGGTAGACGGGGGCCTAACCACCTTAGTTGTATCGTGATGGTAGACGGGGGACCTAACCACCTTAGTTGTATCGTGATGGTAGACGGAGACCTAACTACCTTTGTTGTATCGTGATGGTAGACGGGGGACCCGACCACCTTAGTTGTATCGTGATGGTAGACGGAGACCTAACTACCTTTGTTGTATCGTGATGGTAGACGGGGGACCCGACCACCTTAGTTGTATCGTGATGGTAGACGGAGACCTAACTACCTTTGTTGTATCGTGATGGTAGACGGGGGACCCGACCACCTAAGTTGTATCGTGATGGTAGACGGAGACCTAACTACCTTTGTTGTATCGTGATGGTAGACGGGGACCTTACCACCTTAGTTGTATTGTGATGGTAGACGGAGACCTAACCACCTTAGTTGTATTGTAATGGTAGACGGGGGCCTAACCACCTTAGTTGTATCGTGATGGTAGACGGGGGACCTTACAACCTTAGTTGTATCGTGATGGTAGACGGAGACCTAACCACCTTAGTTGTATCATGATGGTAGACGGGGACCTAACCACCTTAGTTGTATCGTGATGGTAGACGGAGACCTAACCACCTTAGTTGTATCATGATGGTAGACGGGGACCTAACCAACTTAGTTGTATCGTGATGGTAGACGGGGACCTAACCAACTTAGTTGTATCGTGATGGTTGACGGGGACCTAAGTACATTAGTTGTATCGTGATGGTTGACGGGGACCTAACTACCGAAGTTGTATCGTGATAGTAGACGGGGGCCTAACCACCTTAGTTGTATGGTGATGGTAGACGGGGGACCTTACAACCTAAGTTGTATCGTGATGGTAGACGGGGGACCTAACCAACTTAGTTGTATCGTGATGGTAGACGGGGGACCTAACCACCTTAGTTGTATCGTGATGGTAGACAGAGACCTAACCAACTTAGTTGTATCGTGATGGTAGACTGGGACCTAACCAACTTAGTTGTATCGTGATGGTAGACGGAGACCTAACCAACTTAGTTGTATCGTGATGGTAGACGGGGACCTAACCAACTAAGTTGTATCGTGATGGTAGACGGAGACCTAACCAACTTAGTTGTATCGTGATGGTATACGGGGGACCTAACTACCTTAGTTGTATCGTGATAGTAGACGGGGACCTAACCAACTTAGTTGTATCGTGATGGTATACGGGGGACCTAACTACCTTAGTTGTATCGTGATGGTAGACGGGGGCCTAACTACCTTAGTTGTATCGTGATGGTAGACGGGGGCCTAACCACCTTAGTTGTATCGTGATGGTAGACGGGGACCTAATCACCTTAGTTGTATGGTGATGGTAGACGGGGGACCCGACCACCTTAGTTGTATCGTGATGGTAGACGGGGACCTAACTACCTTAGTTGTATCGTGATGGTAGACGGGGGACCTAACCACCTTAGTTGTATCGTGATGGTAGACGGGGGCCTAACCACCTTAGTTGTATCGTGATGGTAGACGGTGACCTAACTACCTTAGTTGTATCGTGATGGTAGACGGGGGACCTAACTACCTTAGTTGTATGGTGATGGTAGACGGGGGACCCGACCACCTTAGTTGTATCGTGATGGTAGACGGTGACCTAACTACCTTAGTTGTATCGTGATGGTAGACGGGGGACCTAACTACCTTAGTTGTATCGTGATGGTAGACGGTGACCTAACTACCTTAGTTGTATCGTGATGGTAGACGGGGGCCTAACTACCTTATTTGTATCGTGATGGTAGACGGGGGCCTAACCACCTTAGTTGTATCGTGATGGTAGACGGGGACCTAATCACCTTAGTTGTATGGTTATGGTAGACGGGGGACCCGACCACCTTAGTTGTATCGTGATGGTAGACGGGGACCTAACTACCTTAGTTGTATCGTGATGGTAGACGGGGGACCTAACCACCTTAGTTGTAAACGTGATGGTAGACGGGGGCCTAACCACCTTAGTTGTATCGTGATGGTAGACGGTGACCTAACTACCTTAGTTGTATCGTGATGGTAGACGGGGGACCTAACTACCTTAGTTGTATCGTGATGGTTGACGGGGACCTAACTACCGTAGTTGTATCGTGATAGTAGACGGGGGCCTAACCACCTTAGTTGTATGGTGATGGTAGACGGGGGACCTTACAACCTAAGTTGTATCGTGATGGTAGACGGTGACCTAACTACCTTAGTTGTATCGTGATGGTAGACGGGGACCTAACTACCTTAGTTGTATCGTGATAGTAGACGGGGACCTAACCACCTTAGTTGTATCGTGATGGTAGACGGGGGCCTAACCACCTTAGTTGTATCGTGATGGTAGACGGGGACCTAATCACCTTAGTTGTATGGTTATGGTAGACGGGGGACCCGACCACCTTAGTTGTATCGTGATGGTAGACGGTGACCTAACTACCTTAGTTGTATCGTGATGGTAGACGGGGGACCTAACTACCTTAGTTGTATCGTGATGGTAGACGGTGACCTAACTACCTTAGTTGTATCGTGATGGTAGACGGGGGCCTAAATACCTTAGTTGTATCGTGATGGTAGACGGGGGCCTAACCACCTTAGTTGTATCGTGATGGTAGACGGGGACCTAATCACCTTAGTTGTATGGTGATGGTAGACGGGGGACCCGACCACCTTAGTTGTATCGTGATGGTAGACGGGGACCTAACTACCTTAGTTGTATCGTGATGGTAGACGGGGGACCTAACCACCTAAGTTGTATCGTGATGGTAGACGGGGGCCTAACCACCTTAGTTGTATCGTGATGGTAGACGGTGACCTAACTACCTTAGTTGTATCGTGATGGTAGACGGGGGACCTAAATACCTTAGTTGTATCGTGATGGTTGACGGGAACCTAACTACCGTAGTTGTATCGTGATAGTAGACGGGGGCCTAACCACTTTAGTTGTATGGTGATGGTAGACGGGGGACCTTACAACCTAAGTTGTATCGTGAAGGTAGACGGGGGCCTAACCACCTTAGTTGTATCGTGATGGTAGACGGGGACCTAACCACCTTAGTTGTATCGTGATAGTAGACGGGGACCTAACCACCTTAGTTGTATCGTGATGGTAGACGGGGGACCTAACCAACTTAGTTGTATCGTGATGGTAGACGGGGACCTAACCAACTTAGTTGTATCGTGATGGTAAACGGAGACCTAACCAACTTAGTTGTATCGTGATGGTAGACGGGGGACCTAATCACATTAGTTGTATCGTGGTGGTAGACGAGGGCCTAACCACCTTAGTTGTATCGTGATGGTAGACGGAAGACCTTACTACCTTAGTTGTATCGTGATGGTAGACGGGCGACCTAACCATTTTAGTTGTATCGTGATGGTAGACGGGGGACCTAACCACCTTAGTTGTATCGTGATGGTAGACGGGGGACCTAACCACATTAGTTGTATCGTGATGGTAGATGAGGGCCTAACCACATTAGTTGTATCGTGATGGTAGATGGGGGACCTTACAACCTTAGTTGTATCGTGATGGTAGACGGGGACCTAACCAACTTAGTTGTATCATGATGGTAGACGGGGACCTTACCACCTTAGTTGTATCGTGATGGTATACGGGGGACCAGACCACCTTAGTTGTATCGTGATGGTATACGGGGGACCAAACCACCTTAGTTGTATCGTGATGGTATACGGGGGACCTAACCACCTTAGTTGTATCTTATGGTAGACGGAGACCTAACTACCTTAGTTGTATCGTGATGGTATACGGGGGACCTAACCACCTTAGTTGTATCATGATGGTAGACGGGGACCTAACCAACTTAGTTGTATCGTGATGGTAGACGGGGACCTAACAACCTTAGTTGTATCGTGATGGTTGACGGGGACCAAACTACCTTAGTTGTATCGTGACGGTTGACGGGGACCTAACTACCGTAGTTGTATCGTGATAGTAGACGGGGGCCTAACCACCTTAGTTGTATGGTAATGGTAGACGGGGGACCTTACAACCTTAGTTGTATCGTGATGGTAGACGGGGACCTAATCACCTTAGTTGTATGGTGATGGTAGACGGGGGACCCGACCACCTTAGTTGTATCGTGATGGTAGACGGGGACCTAACTACCTTAGTTGTATCGTGATGGTAGACGGGGGACCTAACCACCTTAGTTGTATCGTGATGGTAGACGGGGGCCTAACCACCTTAGTTGTATCGTGATGGTAGACGGTGACCTAACTACCTTAGTTGTATCGTGATGGTAGACGGGGGACCTAACTACCTTAGTTGTATGGTGATGGTAGACGGGGGACCCGACCACCTTAGTTGTATCGTGATGGTAGACGGTGACCTAACTACCTTAGTTGTATCGTGATGGTAGACGGGGGACCTAACTACCTTAGTTGTATCGTGATGGTAGACGGTGACCTAACTACCTTAGTTGTATCGTGATGGTAGACGGGGGCCTAACTACCTTATTTGTATCGTGATTGTAGACGGGGGCCTAACCACCTTAGTTGTATCGTGATGGTAGACGGGGACCTAATCACCTTAGTTGTATGGTTATGGTAGACGGGGGACCCGACCACCTTAGTTGTATCGTGATGGTAGACGGGGACCTAACTACCTTAGTTGTATCGTGATGGTAGACGGGGGACCTAACTACTTAGTTGTAAACGTGATGGTAGACGGGGGCCTAACCACCTTAGTTGTATCGTGATGGTAGACGGTGACCTAACTACCTTAGTTGTATCGTGATGGTAGACGGGGGACCTAACTACCTTAGTTGTATCGTGATGGTTGACGGGGACCTAACTACCGTAGTTGTATCGTGATAGTAGACGGGGGCCTAACCACCTTAGTTGTATGGTGATGGTAGACGGGGGACCTTACAACCTAAGTTGTATCGTGATGGTAGACGGTGACCTAACTACCTTAGTTGTATCGTGATGGTAGACGGGGACCTAACTACCTTAGTTGTATCGTGATAGTAGACGGGGACCTAACCACCTTAGTTGTATCGTGATGGTAGACGGGGGCCTAACCACCTTAGTTGTATCGTGATGGTAGACGGGGACCTAATCACCTTAGTTGTATGGTTATGGTAGACGGGGGACCCGACCACCTTAGTTGTATCGTGATGGTAGACGGTGACCTAACTACCTTAGTTGTATCGTGATGGTAGACGGGGGACCTAACTACCTTAGTTGTATCGTGATGGTAGACGGTGACCTAACTACCTTAGTTGTATCGTGATGGTAGACGGGGGCCTAAATACCTTAGTTGTATCGTGATGGTAGACGGGGGCCTAACCACCTTAGTTGTATCGTGATGGTAGACGGGGACCTAATCACCTTAGTTGTATGGTGATGGTAGACGGGGGACCCGACCACCTTAGTTGTATCGTGATGGTAGACGGGGACCTAACTACCTTAGTTGTATCGTGATGGTAGACGGGGGACCTAACCACCTAAGTTGTATCGTGATGGTAGACGGGGGCCTAACCACCTTAGTTGTATCGTGATGGTAGACGGTGACCTAACTACCTTAGTTGTATCGTGATGGTAGACGGGGGACCTAAATACCTTAGTTGTATCGTGATGGTTGACGGGAACCTAACTACCGTAGTTGTATCGTGATAGTAGACGGGGGCCTAACCACTTTAGTTGTATGGTGATGGTAGACGGGGGACCTTACAACCTAAGTTGTATCGTGAAGGTAGACGGGGGCCTAACCACCTTAGTTGTATCGTGATGGTAGACGGGGACCTAACCACCTTAGTTGTATCGTGATAGTAGACGGGGACCTAACCACCTTAGTTGTATGGTAATGGTAGACGGGGGACCTAACCAACTTAGTTGTATCGTGATGGTAGACGGGGACCTAACCAACTTAGTTGTATCGTGATGGTAAACGGAGACCTAACCAACTTAGTTGTATCGTGATGGTAGACGGGGGACCTAATCACATTAGTTGTATCGTGGTGGTAGACGAGGGCCTAACCACCTTAGTTGTATCGTGATGGTAGACGGAAGACCTTACTACCTTAGTTGTATCGTGATGGTAGACGGGCGACCTAACCATTTTAGTTGTATCGTGATGGTAGACGGGGGACCTAACCACCTTAGTTGTATCGTGATGGTAGACGGGGGACCTAACCACATTAGTTGTATCGTGATGGTAGATGAGGGCCTAACCACATTAGTTGTATCGTGATGGTAGATGGGGGACCTTACAACCTTAGTTGTATCGTGATGGTAGACGGGGACCTAACCAACTTAGTTGTATCATGATGGTAGACGGGGACCTTACCACCTTAGTTGTATCGTGATGGTATACGGGGGACCAGACCACCTTAGTTGTATCGTGATGGTATACGGGGGACCAAACCACCTTAGTTGTATCGTGATGGTATACGGGGGACCTAACCACCTTAGTTGTATCTTATGGTAGACGGAGACCTAACTACCTTAGTTGTATCGTGATGGTATACGGGGGACCTAACCACCTTAGTTGTATCGTGATGGTAGACGGGGACCTAACAACCTTAGTTGTATCGTGATGGTTGACGGGGACCTAACTACCTTAGTTGTATCGTGACGGTTGACGGGGACCTAACTACCGTAGTTGTATCGTGATAGTAGACGGGGGCCTAACCACCTTAGTTGTATGGTAATGGTAGACGGGGGACCTTACAACCTTAGTTGTATCGTGATGGTAGACGGTGACCTAACTACATATGTACCTTAGTTGTATCGTGATGGTAGACGGGGACCTAACCAACTTAGTTGTATCGTGATGGTAGACGAGGACCTAACCACCTTAGTTGTATCGTGATGGTAGACGAGGACCTAACCACCTTAGTTGTATCGTGATGGTAGACGGGGACCTAACCAACTTAGTTGTATCGTGATGGTAGACGAGGACCTAACCACCTTAGTTGTATCGTGATGGTAGACGGAGACCTAACTACCTTAGTTGTATCGTGATGGTAGACGGGGACCTAACCAACTTAGTTGTATCGTGATGGTAGACGAGGACCTAACCACCTTAGTTGTATCGTGATGGTAGACGGAGACCTAACCAACTTAGTTGTATCGTGATGGTAGACGGGGACCTAACCAACTTAGTTGTATCGTGATGGTAGACGGGGACCTAACCAACTGAGTTGTATCGTGATGGTAGACGGGGGCCTAACCACCTTAGTTGAATCGTGATGGTAGACGGGGACCTAACCACCTTAGTTGTATCGTGATGGTAGACGGGGACCTAACTACCTTAGTTGTATCGTGATGGTAGACGAGGACCTAACCACCTTAGTTGTATCGTGATGGTAGACGGGGACCTAACCACCTTAGTTGTATCGTGATGGTAGACGGGGGACCTTACCACATTAGTTGTTTCGTGATGGTAGACGGGGACCTGACCACATTAGTTGTATCGTGATGGTAGACGGGGACCTAACCACCTTAGTGTATTGTGATGGTAGACGGTTGACCTAACCACATTAGTTGTATTGTGATGGTAGACGGGTGACCTAACCACCTTAGTTGTATCGTGATGGTAGACGGGTGACCTAACCAACTTAGTTGTATCGTGATGGTAGACGGGGGAACCCGACCACCTTAGTTGTATCGTGATGGTAGACGGGGACCTAACCACCTTAGTTGTATCGTGATGGTAGACAGAGACCTAACTACCTTAGTTGTATCGTGATGGTAGACGGGGGACCCGACCACCTTAGTTGTATCGTGATGGTAGACGGGGACCTAACCAACTTAGTTGTATGGTGATGGTAGACGGAGACCTCACCACCTTAGTTGTATCGTGATGGTAGACGGAGACCTAACTACCTTAGTTGTATCGTGATGGTAGACGGGGGACCCGACCACCTTAGTTGTATCGTGATGGTAGACGGAGACCTAACTACCTTAGTTGTATCGTGATGGTAGACGGGGGACCTTACCACATTAGTTGTATTGTGATGGTAGACGGGGACCTAACCACCTTAGTTGTATCGTGATGGTAGACGGGGACCTTACCACCTTAGTTGTATTGTGATGGTAGACGGGGGACCTTACCACATTAGTTGTATAGTGATGGTAGACGGGGACCTAACCACCTTAGTTGTATCGTGATTGTAGACGGGGACCTAACCACCTTAGTTGTATAGTGATGGTAGACGGGGACCTTACCACCTTAGTTGTATTGTGATGGTAGACGGGGGACCTTACCACAATAATTGTATTGTGATGGTAGACGGGGACCTAACCACCTTAGTTGTATAGTGATGGTAGACGGGGACCTAACCACCTTAGTGGTATCGTGATGGTAGACCGAGACCTAACCACATTAGTTGTATCGTGATGGTAGACGGGGACCTTACCACCTTAGTTGTATTGTGATGGTAGACGGGGGACCTAACCACATTAGTTGTAATGTGATGGTAGACGGGGACCTAAGTACATTTGTTGTATCGTGATGGTAGACGGAGACCTAACCACCTTACAATGTAGTTGTATTGTGATGGTAGACGGGGGACCCGACCACCTTAGTTGTATCGTGATGGTAGACGGAGACCTAACCACATTAGTTGTATCGTGATGGTAGACGGAGACCTAACCACATTAGTTGTATCGTGATGGTAGACGGGGACCTTACCACCTTAGTTGTAATGTGATGGTAGACGGGGGACCTAACCACCTTAGTTGTATCGTGATGGTAGACGGAGACCTAACCACATTAGTTGTATCGTGATGGTAGACGGGGACCTTACCACCTTAGTTGTATCGTGATGGTAGACGGGGGCCTAACCACCTTAGTTGTATCGTGATGGTAGACGGGGGACCCGACCACCTTAGTTGTATCGTGATGGTAGACGGGGACCTAAGCACCTTAGTTGTATCGTGATGGTAGACAGCGACTTAACCACCTTAGTTGTATAGTGATAGTAGTTTTTGTTTTGATACAGTTCTAAGATTCTGACGGAAGCATTGTTTACAGTATTATCAAATCCACCTGGAAGCAGCCAACACTATGAGTAGGCACTGTGTGGAAGAACGATAAGTAACATTTATTATCTGTTCATGGTATCAACATTTAAATCGTACAATAGAAACTAATTCTATATCACAAAACATGAATTAGGAATGAGAAATTTTAAACTATAATAAAAATGAAAAAAAAAGAACTTTTGCATGCGTTTTCGATGTCCTTCATAGGAAAGCATGTCATCACAACGGGACAAGTTTTGCATCTTTTTTCAATATCTACTGATAAGAATAGACTCGTAGTATATGTCTTTCGTCCTAGGAGGACGAAACAGCTGTATGATGCAGTTTAATTCATTTTTTTCGGCAGACTGTATCTATTACTAAATTTGCGAGGTGTAGCATATGTGTGTGTTACGTGATCTTTAAATGTTATGGTGTTTACATATCGCAGTTTATCTAGGACTTGCTCTTGATATCGAGATTTTCGCGATAGACATCGGCTGCTGACAAACAAACTTATGTCAAAGCGATTCAGGAGATGCAGGTCCATGATTATAAGCAAGGTTCATAGTCGTCGTCTCGTTGTCAATGACAATTATTGTATGTGCTTGTATACTTTTAATGTACATTCGTTTTTAAAAATGTGCTCATTAGCATGCATATTTGTTGCTATTGAGGATAATGCCTCAGTTCTTAATATGAGGACGTGACATGTGTTTGATGTTATCTCGATTTGCATTTATACAAGTGTTTGCAACTCCAAAATGTGTTAAGTCTTTATATCAGCGTTCGCCTTTGTCAGAATAAAAAATCGAAAATGATCTATTGAGTGTTAGAAGGGTTGGTAGTGTATGTGGAATCGACCATCAACTTATCCAACCGAGGAAGTTTTAATAAAATTATGTTTAAGATTGATTAAATAATCTTTTGAATTCAGCAAAATTAATTCTCCTCTTTTTAAGTCCCCGGTTGCGGTAATTGGCATGCCAGGTTTACATTCATTCGGATAGTGGCACGGTTCAGAATATGCACATTTCATGTATATATGATATTCGTTCGAAATGATTCAAAAATGAATTAATTTATCAAATCTTAGGGCTAATGCACCTCTCGCTCTGGATTACGACATGTATTTCGGCCATTTTTGCCTCCTTTTACATTTCACTGTATGCATATCACTGAAGTGTCAATGAAGGACGAAACAGCTGTATGGTAAGTTAAACTCTGTATTTGAATCGACTTTATCTTACTTTAAATTGTAAAGGTGCTGTTCCCGTGTGGATATTTTTACAATGCTTCTCATGTATAGAGTGTACTTAAAAGTATATGTAAGCTGGACAGGTGCTATCTGGTCAGAACACTGTGTAAATAGTTGGGACCTTGTACACGTGCACTTTGCCTCCTACATTTGAACTCCCGTCTTATCGTCTAATCGGAGTATGACATTTAACAGGACATCATATATTGGTCAGTTATCTCCCATTACTTTTTCAAAACGTTCACAGCGTTATCGCCATTGTTTCTGACCTGTCGTTGCAGTATTGTTACTGTTTTTATTCAAGATCCCATAGTTTTATTAATAAGAGCAGAGCTTTTACCAGAAGAGCTGTCAAAGTCATCACGAATTGGTCAATATTTGTCCTACATACAATTATATGCGATAATAACCAGGCCTACCTATGTAACAAACACCCACAGAATAAGGCCAAGGGACATTTAGATTCGTGACTGTTAAATAAGGTCATCGAACGTACGACCTTGTGTATTTATCATTTGTCTATGAAATGGAACTAGATCCATATCTGTTGGTGTCATTATAGGTCAGTAGAGTCACCGGATGTCAACGATAACCTACGTCCATGAATTTTCATGACGCCATAAACACTTGTTCCAAAAGCAAGGCCAATGTTAAGGTTGGATCTGTAGCGGGATAATTCGACGTCAGCAAGGTCAAGTGTAACTCCTGTCGTTTGAAATTCATTCAGGTGGTGACAGAAAGGCAAAGTAACATGAAGTTAATAATCCTGGCTTTGTTCTTCTGCTGGAAATGTAAGTTACCATGGATATCACGGAAGTATCCAGTTAAATTTTTGCTCATTAGTGTTGAAATGTATTATCATTTATTTATTTATTTATTCATTTTTGTCAACTCATTTTTATTGACGATCCACACAATAAACATATACATATCAACATGTTTGACAATGTTAATGATGTAATCCTTGTTCACATCTAGTTTACACACTTAATGTATACTACATCACGTACATTCAAAACTGGTTAACATATTAACATCAATCTGTTGACTTTCCACATATATCACATTAATTTATCACATTATTGCACCTTTAATATCCTATTACACCGACAAAAACATCGCACATTAGCATCTTTAGAGTGGTACCTACAGTATTTGCATTGCTTCTGATGGTACATGCAATAGGCTCTGTGTGCAAAATGTAGAGCACCGGTGATAAAGGGCATCCTTATTTTACTGATCTTCTGATAACGAAGAATTTTGACAAATGACCTTTTATAATACAGCGTTGAGACTTTCTATTCGTCATTGCTATCCATCCCATCATGTTTTCCTGAGATTATTTTCCAGCCATCCTCTTTCGCCTCTGTCATACGGTTTTTGGTTGGTATAATAAGATTATTGCCCCATTTTTTTCTGAATCTACGTATACCATTATATCTTATATCATTCTTATCAATTCCTCTATATTACTCGCCTTAATGAATCCGTTTTGTTCTCTATGTATTATTCAAGATTAAATAAATTTTAATCGCAAAAGCTGAAGTTTATAGTCTGTACTTAAGTGGCCTCCAGTTTGCAGTATATTCGTGTTCCCCTTGGTTTTACATAAACGTAATGGCTCATTGTATTGTGGTGTTGATTATTCTTTCTCGACAAATTTGTCTCGTACTACCTCGTCCATGTTCTGCCCGCACCTGAGCTGTAGTTGATTGACCTGTGCTGACAGTGGGACGCAAACCGTAATAATCTAAAACAAAAACATAACATTAACTCTGAGCTTCTGTTTCAGTTGAAGGTACAGAGTCAGCGGTACACTTGAATTGCTTTGGTCATGTGTGTGATGGCCATAAATCGGTAATATAAGCTTTCATTTTCACGATTGTTACCAAAGATGTTCTATTAATAAATATCAAGATATTTTAATCATCTTGTTTTCAATAAAAGATTTAGTAAAAAAAAAGTAAAAACACTATCGTCTTATAAATCTGTACATTAACTTACTTAAAAGAACATGTTACACCAAGCCCCAGTGAAAGACAGCTTTATTTGTTGTGAGTAAGTTGATGAAGAAATACAATAAATGTTATCCAGCAAGGCTTGAAAATACGTAAAAAAAACAGTTTAAAATTAAAATTGTAGTTTAAGACATGAATATACTGAAATAAACCATAACCAGGCGAACCTGACTTCTTGCATTGTCCTTTTAATAGTGTTTGGTATTTACTATCATTCGAAAGCACATACAATTACTTAATTAATTTGTTTTGCAGGCATTTTTAAACCCTTTTCTTGCTTTCACAGACATGCCTTGTCCACAAGGATCATGAGATGACGGGAAGATGTGAGGATCATCACGTCAGTACAAAAACAATATTGAAATATTTATCATTCATTGTTTGACTGATTTAACTGTGTCTTGTGTAAAGTGGCAATGAGTATCTAAATTTCAAACCCATTTTGAAATTTGGTGTCTAAATGATACACCGTACACATACACACGTACACATGTTCTGTACTTTTACATTTAGTAATATATGATACAGTACGCCGAAAACAATAAGCCTTTCTAAAAGATATTACGTATTCACGGCGTAGTTTGCAATTGTGCACTCAGAAATGACAAGGGGTATGACGTCACGAAAGGTGTATTTCAAAACATGGCCATACACATAACAATGATACCATTATGTCACACTAAATTTGGTTGTCCATATTTAAATAAAACTATTCAAGCGAAGTTTGTTATTGTCCTAAATTTCCTTTAACTTTAAATGCAAATGAAACTACATTTCATACCAGACATGATGACCAATGAGTTAAATGTATTGACATACACGCTTTCTAGGATATGTTTACATCACATAGCTATTCCAGCTTCTCAAACACTGAAATATCTCCCTCAAGAAGTATATGCTAAATATACATATTCGTTTTAGATTAAAAAAAATGATAATATTTAAAAAAAATTCATAATGGATTGTGTCAGCTTTGAGATCGTAACTTATGTATGTAATAAGGAATAGTTATTTGCTATGTGAGCTGTAATTGCCCAGTATTTCAGTTAGGTGAAATAACAACCTCTTTTTTATTTGTATATTTATATATCTGATTATGGAAATAGTTATTGGTGTGCTCGTTCTGAAAAACAAATTATACAAATAATATATTCTTTCCTAGAACATTTCTATTTTTAAAGAATTCCATGTAACTGAATTGATGTGCTGCTGAAAGAAACTTATTCAAAATTGTTCCAGATTTCCGTCTAGATATGTTATACACAGGCTGTTTATAAGTAGGCCGCCTTTGTAAGTAATACCTGACCAGTTCTATAAGTCGATTTATCAATCGATCAGGAAATGAACACCAATTGTTTAAGCAATCAAATATTCCGTAAGCGATTTTAGAAATAATCAAAAATGTATTAGGAAGAAAAATCACCTTTTTTTAAGTATAACAATTGAAGAGTTATTGATATAGATACTACATGTACAATGTTTTCTTTTTCAATCATTTAAAAAAAAAAAAAAAAAAAAGTTGCCCACAGTTCATATCGAACTTTCGCTCTTCGGGACAAGTATCCGACAGCTTATCCACTAGACTACGGTCACGTATATAGACATATTAATGAGATCTTATGAATATTTGTATCTATCCCCAACATAACTATATTTTAATTGTATCAATCATATAGTGTTTATAGGTTACTACAGTGAATATAGTCAATAAAAAACATTGTAAACATTACTTTCCTATATCTAAATGCAAGTTTGCGATAAAATATATCTCATATTTTTGCTTTGGATCAACAAATTCTATCAACTTTGCATGATTACTGTCTGCTTGTCTCCGTTGACAGTGTTGATTGTATGTATGAAGCGAATTTTGTTTTAATTTTAGGTATGCGATAATCATTTCTTATGCACTGAACACCATCAAGAACATGAACATGGCCCCATGGGTGAATGCTGTTGTAAGGACCAGCAGTGTATCGACGGCTTACATGGTATTTACTGAGTGTTGTTTATATCATCGCTAGAGAAATTGATCCACTCGAATACCTGTAATTATAACATCTCATACATGTATGTGTATACACTCTCATACTTGGAGCTACAATGTTTTATTTTTTTGTCGAAATTATTTTTTCGGGTATGGTTAGAAGTGGAAATGTAAATATAATGCAGTGGGCGTTCATATCGCCTATAACTCGAAACAGAATGCAGCTTAATGCCTAAATGTATATACACTCTCATAGATGTATTTATTCACCCTCTCATATATGTATTTTATATCTTTATTAACAACACAGGGAAACTATTTTTGAAATTAAACAATTATTTAAAATATGCATTATGATGTTGGAAAATTAATATACTTATACACTTTGGACAAGACAGTTAGTTCTAGAACTTTACTTACAATAATATGGAATACTGATCTTTGTATATTATATCTTACTCTTCCTCCTACAGCAACAGTACATACAAACCATATAACCTGCTTTGGACATACATGTGGTTTCCATGATTCGGTAAGTCAGTTGAAATCAGGGTCTGTTTTATATATATTTTCTTTTCGATAACTGGAAGCACAAAGTTGGAAGAACGGGTGATTTTGTATTTTTGTAGGCATTTTAACTTTTGTGAGAATAACATTATAAACCGTTTGAAAAAAGCACGCAGCTTTTGTGTTACATTTTGTAAGTATGACGTCATAATAAAACAAAATGGAGAACACCGAAGCATCAACAAAACCATAATCCGAACCATGATTTTAAAATTTGAAGTATAAAAAATGAAAATGCAATGGTTTTCTTGTACAAGTCATCTTATGTATCACTCGTATTGATTTTCCATCCTTGATATTCTGCAATTAAATTGAAATCTGTATTATTTTTCATGAGGAAATAACTATCCTCTACGGACCGTGTATATTGTAAATATAAGCTCGCATATAAATTGGGAAATATATTGATAACCTCTGACAATATATATCTTGTGTTATTTACAGATATGTGTTGTTAACAAGGACAGACACCATGTCGAGGGTTGGTGTGAAGCACCAGAGGTCAGTATATTCCTATCCCTGTACACACTATCGAATTCCTTTTAGAAATTTAAGCAATGCGATGTCTTCAAAGATTGAATTGATAAAAACAATGACAAACCCTGTTGACAATTAAAAAATAATAATATTAAATACCATTACCAAATAGATCGGTCGAAATTGGCTATATATGCACATTTGATATTTTAAATTGTAAAATTGAAAAAAAAAATATTACGTTTCAAACGAAAGGTTTATGTGTTTTGGTTTGATACCAATATGCTTATATACGGTGCCAACATATATATCTGGCCGTAATCAATAAATGCGATTAATTAAAATTTAAGGTTATTACAAAGTTTCAGGAAAATATGTTCAAGTCTTTGATGGACTATCTTAGTAATAAACCTAGAGTATCGTGTTTGGATGACATTAGATACAATAACGATATCCGTGTTTTGAATCAATGAAAAACAGCACCACTCTAATTATGCTATACGAATATGTTGTAGCACTGTCATCACCGCAGTCTTTGTACCGCCAGTCACACATCGGTGCATGGCCCTGGACCTGCCCACGAGTGTTGTTGTTTGGACCAGAATTGTGTCGACTCAATTACCACGAGTTAGTGTTAAAGCTTCTTATCAACTTATATTTACGTTCTCATCGTTCCTTTTCTATATGAATATACCAACTGAATAAACAAACAACGAAAATACTACGAATAAAGTATAAATACATCCATTCACATGGATTACTTATGACACAGTATACTAATCTTGTTCAACTCGAGTTTTGTTGCTCCGCTGCGGATGACATTGGTAAACGCCCAGGAGTCAAACGCTGAAATAACTACAGTTAATCATTGGCGCCGATTTAATTCAAAATAGGGCTGTTGCACCGATGATATTTCAAGGACGTCGCAAAAACAAGCGCAATTAATTGGTTAATTAGTCAAGATCAAAGACATAAATCTAAACATTATTTTCTAAGAAAAGGGTAAATATATAGATTGAACAGCAGTGTTTCAATTTCATGATGATATATGATGCATATTATCTATATAAACCAATGACTTGATTTAACATCCTAAAAAAAGATAATTCAAGAACAATATTTTACAAATAAAACTACATCCACGCTTTATCCATCGATTTGATTTTTTATATCAAAAATATCTTATTTCTCTAATTTAGAAAATGGAATAAGGCACCAAATTTTAGATGTTTACATTGAATACAAGGAAACATTTCATCGAGAATCTACATGGAAAATAAAAGCTGCATATGTTTAAATGTATTTATATTTTGATATCGGCTAAGATATTTAATTCAATATGGAATATTTCTATTAATTTCTTAGAAAATCATTCGAACGAGATTAATCTAACATAAAACATTGTTTCTTTCTTCAGCAGGTTCATCTACTCAACAAACAGGGAATTTCCTAACATGCATGGGGAATACGTGTGATGAGCATAGGCCGGTGATTAAAATTTCATTGACTTTACAGAGAATACAAAAAAAACAATCAAAGTACAAAGATCTGATCTAAAAGCAGTTTTAAATCCTTAATATTAAATAACAAGGAATCGAAGGTCGACTGCTTTTGTTTCAATAATCGAAAGAATTACAATTTTGATTATAAAACGCTAGTTTTAATCAACTTACTACAATCGCTATATGAAAAAAAAAAAAACATGCCTTAATAATGAAATTACATATTGATCTGAATTTTGAAAAATAAAACATTGAAAATTTAAATCCTTAAATGGCTACTACGTTGAAGCCACCTTTTTCTCATACTCACTTCAGTATTGCCATCTCCACGGGACAAGTGATCACCTTGAGGGGCACTGCACGGAGGAATTGGTAGGTGAAATAAAGATGTCATCACCTTAATATAATGCAAGAGGATCCTGCAAAACGTGAAAGAAATTATAGCTCAAAACGGATAAAGCGCCAATGTTTATCATATTGAAGTAGCAAAATGCGTTAAAATAATGCTTGAGTGACATAAATCACAGAGCTCACTATTCCTTTTATAATACTCAATATACCGCAATTAACAAGAAAGGTTTAAAACATTTTGTATGAAAATAAATGTAATTCATTTAATATTTATTCCAGTTATACAGAGTAATTCATGTTGTTTTTCCTTGGCCAATCAAGGACAAACATTGATATTGATATTTTTCTTAGAAATGTATGGAACACCACCGTGGGATATGCAGAAGTTTGTCAGACACACACGGCCGGGAAGGGTGCTGCTGCCAACACGACACCTGCATCACAGCCATAACAGGTGCGTGCTCTAATAACCGACAGGATTTCAATTTTAAAAAATATAGTTGTTTTTTATATACAGTTTTGAGCCATATATTGTACTTTGTTTACGATAAAGCAAACTGTGGCTTAATATTGATAAAAGTAAAGTAAATGGTGCATGTGTAAATAATTGTATATTCTAGGTGTTCATCACGCTAACAACAACCACACAACTAATACTAATGGGATATATTCGAATGGTCTACAATGTTCTGAGTGTAGTGATCTCGCAGCTCAAACCTGTGTTCACGATCACTTGTCGTGTGGTGTGAACGAGGTCTGTGAAATAACGCATAAACCACAGGGAGCAGTGTCTACCCGTTGTCAATCAGTAAGTATATACACGTGTACACTCAGGTGTGAATCAGTAGGTATATTTGACAAAATGAATTTCAACATTGCAAGTTGAATAGTGAAAAACAGTTTAGGATTGACAGTTTTGGAAATTATTGAAATTCAAGATGATATAATGTGAAATTGCAGTTTGCAGATAAACACATCTTGCTTAGACATACTAACACAACAAATGTTCACACCATTTCATTTTACCCACAGCTATGATGTTTGATAATAATTTAACATGACAAGATAGTTGATAAAATAAAGCATAAGATGGAAGCCCAGTTTCTTATCAAAACATTTTATTTGCAGATTATGCAGTGTGCTATGGACAAGTTTGCGGAGGCCAGTGTCCCCAATCAAGGAACAACACTGTGCTGCGGCAGTGATCACTGTACAACCAATGCTCTCCACAACATCACCACCACAGGAGGTATGTCACTAAACTATTAACTAGGAAAACATAAACGTTCAGCCCCTTCAAGTTAGACTTGGGGGTCTCGACTGAGGGGTAAGATTTCTATGTTGCCAAACACGAGGCTTACCAAGTGCTTGTTTCACTTGTTATCGACGAGGTTTGCCGAGTGCTTGGTAGCTTTAAAATCTTACCGCGAGAGTTGCGATCCCAGTCTAACTCCCAAGGGGACGAATTATTATTTTTCTTTTGCCTGTTTACACTGCAATTTATCTAATATTGGCGTCACATCAATTTCAAGAAAATGTTGATGTGATGTGATTGAAAAGGTAGATTAATTAACAAATAGACTACTGTTCAGGACTGATGAGAATATACAAATGTAAATAAACATAAACTACTTACCTATAGGAGTTCATTGGTGTCAACGATTGTTTGCAGAATGTCAGTCGTAGGTTGTTCCTGGCTTTCTTACACTACATTGTTGTTCTCATTTGGGATTTATATCCTGTAGCAGGCTAAGACACTAAGGTAAGTACCCGGTTGTATATCGTCTGATAATAAATATAATTTATGCGAGTACATGGCTTTCACCTTAGCACGAGGTTTCTATTTTTAACTTAGAACTGACGAAATGTCACAGTCTCCTGTCCCTGTTCCAAGTGAGGATTATAGATCTCATTGTTCAGAACTGTAAAATACTCTGCATTTGTTTATCCTTCTCCTTAAAAAACAGAAACAGAAAATAAACAATACATAAGCGTCAACAATAATAAGTATATCATAAAAACGCCCACCTTCATATCACACAAGGATACAAAATGTTTCTCAATGAGACCAAGATGGTGACCATAAAATTTGCTCATAATCCTCATCAACCTGCATCTCTCGAATCCCTGTGTAGTAAGTTTGTTTGTCTGCAGTCGACATTTATCACAAATATCTCGATATTTAGATGCCAGCCCTATATTCGTAACAACTGTGACATGTAAAGACCATGAATTTGAGAAGCAAGAATATTACTCTCAAAAAGGGTAAGTTCACAATCAAAAATTGAAATCGTTACGGTTATTGTATAGCTTAGTAGTAAGCTGTCCATGTTTGTCATAGTTTCAGGAAAGATTAAGGTAAGCTGCTGATGGAGAATAATCTGCTGTGTATTTTAATTCAAGTTTAGAAGGTTATATACAATCGACGAAGTCAGCAAGCAAAGTCCCCTTTGACCTTTGAATTTGTTCTATGTAGCAATAGAAATTGTTGGTGTTTCTATCACTTGAATCGCTGCAAACTCGGGTTAATTTCTCACAATGACTATGGATTGTGTATAACCTGTCGAAAGAGTGCATACTTTTATTACTTTCGGTATCTTATTCTAATAATTTTGTCCAGTCTAGTTAGTGATATCGCAAATAAATAGTTATGAACTTGTTTTTCCTCGCGGCTTTTTTAAAAAAAAACAATCATACTTGAATCAAGTCAACGAGTTCAATATTGGACGCTCCGGCAACACATCATGGTTCCAAAGAAAAGCTCTCACTTCTTATATATTGACATTGGTCCCATTGTTAACCCCTTACTATCTGATACCATAATAGGCTTACTGACAATATAGTAACTATTCCAGTTGGCCCGTATAAATTCGCGTAGCTCCTTATCGATTTCATTTATCGAATTTATAGCTGGACAGTTTTATTACAAGCTAATTTTGTTCGACAGCTGATGAGATTTCCCTACCTGACCAAGCACATAATAACAAATCATATCTAACGGAAATTCAAATATAGCGCCGTCTGTCAGTAAAATTCCCGGAAAAAAAATTAGCCGCTTTTGACCTCACTGTATCGGGTTCGGGGTTAAAACAATAACCTGAGTAATATATGGTGCAGGTGTCAGTGCTGGAACACACTGGTGAACCTCTGATCGGCCGATGTTTGGAATTACGTCCTCTCAGCTCGAACTCTCATAGAAGTCTCACTAAGGTGGAAATGTCTAAGCTGTGTCTAAGGGAGAAGCCGGCATCCGGAGTATACACTGTTGTTCAATGTCCATGATCAACTTGATAATGCTCTTTTATTTTCTTTTACACATTTGGTTTTGTCTTAACAGGCCATCTAACTTGTCCCGTCTGTAAAAACCAGTTTCTTGGAGACTGTCAAGGCGACCATATTTGTGCTGCTGGGGAGTCCTGCATGTTTGAAGTCCAACACGGACTATTGGCGACACATTGTGTAAGTTGATGATGGAGTAGGACAGCAATATGTTTGTAGTACTGATAAGTAATAGGAGTTTAAAGGAAGTATTGACTTTCATAACAATTTTTTTTTTCAAATATTTCGGTAATCGAATGTTTAACCATCGCTTTATATTTGTTTATTTGTGGGAAAATAACTACATGAGCATGCAAATAAACATTAAACGTAAGAAAGTTTTTGCCAAAAGGGGAAATAAAAATTGTGCGTAAAACTCTTTATTTCTACGATTTCTTAATAATTACCTTTTATAATCATAACTGAAGCGGAATTTGACTGGAACGACCATCCGTTACCAGCTCAGTTGATAGAGTGTTCGTCTAGAGTTCGGAAGGTCCGGGTTAGAACCGTTCTGGCCGTTACAACATTAGCGAGCTTGCAATCTTTGGATAAAGGATTGAGTGTACGGGAAGGAAATGGCTGAAATTTGGTTGTGAAAAGTTGTGATTTCGGGGCGAAGACTCGGAAAAATGGATACATTAATGGGGCCGATTCGGACTGGTTCGACCATCGGCGACCATGTGGCTCATTTGTGAGATTTTCATCAAGACCCCGGTCTGCATTCCCCATTCCCGTAACATAACATGGTTATCCAATATTGTTTCCCAACAGTCTCCTAATTGTCACTCACAAGGGCCCCAGACCGTCTGCTGTCACGATAACTACTGCGTTGCTACCACAACACAACATTTTCATCAAGGTCAGTTGGGTTTTGGTTGCGTTTTTGTTCATTTCGGAGTAGTGATAATTGTTATAACAACAATAATGTATTGAAAACTGTATACCAAACAATCAGAACTGTCGATCATGTTAAACTTAATGAACAAAAAGGTATTTGTATATATGTATATTTATTGATCCTTCAAAATTTCCTTTTTTATATATTCTGAGACAAAGTCTACAGTGACCTATTCTAATCGTAGTTTGTCTGTCGTCGTGTGTCGTCCTTCGTCCGTCCGAGAAAAAAAAATCTTCTCGGAAACCCCCGAAACCAATTTGAATGAAATTATGCATGAACCTTCCCTTGCCAAAGATACAAAAAGGTTGTGAATTATATGGGGGACCTTTATCAGAGTAACATGAAATAAGTCAAAAGGCTAAGTTCAAAGCAATACCTAGTGAGGTCAAAAACTAAGGTCAAGGTCACTGTGTCAAAGGTCAAGGACAAATTTGATATCTTTTCATTGATGAACATTTTGTTATGATGAGAGTCGGATGGAATTAAACAAGGATTCAACAGATAAAAAGTCAATGTCATCTGCTCAAATTTTAAGATCAAATTGTATAGCTCTTTACTGATATACATTTTGTTATGACATTATATAACAAAGTTTGTTAGGATTAAAAAAGGATTAAACTGACCAAAAGTCAAGGTCACCGGCTTAAAGTGCAAGGCCAAATTCTATAGCTCTTTACTGATTTACATTTTGTTATGACATTATGAAGCAAAGTTGGTTGGAATTAAAAAAGAAGTCTACTGACCAAAAACAAGTTGATTGGATAAAAGGCCAAGTTGACTGTTGTAGCTTTTCACAGTTGAACATTTTGGTATGACATTTTGAATGAAGTTGAGCAGAATTAAAACAAGGAGTCAACTGACCAAAAGCCAAGGTTAAAGAGGTCCAGGTCACTGATTCAAATGTCAAGGAAACCGTTTGTAACTTCCTTTTTGGAAAAGTCAGTTGAACAAAGATCAAAGTCACTTAGTTTAATCGTTGGGTTCAAAGTTCAAGGATTGGTGTTTTCGGAGATATATAGACCCTTGCTTACCTGTCAGTGTTCTAGCTCAATCTTGGTTTAGGTTAATGCTATTTTCATCAGTGTAAGGAAACAACAACAAAAGTACTAATACATCAAAATTCAGGTGACCCATGGGCCTCTTGTCTATTTTCTTATAAACAATTTCTTAAAATGACAACTTCTTCACATTTTTTTGCTTGATATTATTAAGTGATCGATAACATGTATGTATTCATACTGTATTTTATTATTATACATTGTAGCTTCTTTTGTGTGTCCACGATGTAGGGATCAACCGATGGATATCTGCCTTGCAAATACGATCACATGTACCGGAGACAATGCGGTATGAAACGTATATCTCATCTCATGCAATTAACTTCTATCTTTAGTTGAACAAAATCCAACAATTTTTCAGATTCGCATTCTTTTGAATTTGTTCACGGCTTTGAGTGTTAAGCTTAACTTTGTTTATGTTTTGTCCCTGATTTCAACGATTTTGCGTCCGGCTAATAGGTTTGTTGATATTTGGGTAATCTCTGTTGTTATAATTATATTATTACTATTATTTTACCATATGCCGTTAAGGATTAAATTGTTTTCTAAATAATTGGTATTTATTGAAAGCAATTTACAATAATTACCTTAATGGATTATGTGTCCCCCTTTTGAATTGACGTCACTTTACGGGTGTTTTTGAAGATGAAAAATATTAATTCAAAGTTTAGTGATGTTCACGCTTCTTTGCTTTTACATTCCATTGGTATCCATGGTTACGGGACACGAGTTTGAAGTTCAGAACACTGTCCTCGTTTTGAATTGTACAGTCAACTATGATAAGGAAGTGTGGTTGTTAGAAGAAAAAGTGAGCAGCGATTATAAGACAGCGTTAAAGTAGTGAGCAGTGATTATGAGACAGTGTTATAGTAGTGGGCAGTGATTATAAGACAGTGTTATGGTAGTGAGCAGCGATTATAAGACAGTGTTATAGTAGTGAGCAGCGATTATGAGACAGCGTTATAGTAGTGAGCAGTGATTATGAGACAGCGTTATAGTAGTGAGCAGCGATTATAAGACAGTGTTATAGTAGTGAGCAGCGATTATAAGACAGCGTTATAGTAGTGAGCAGTGATTATAAGACAGTGTTATAGTAGTGAGCAGCGATTATGAGACAGCGTTATAGTAGTGAGCAGTGATTATGAGACAGTGTTATAGTAGTGAGCAGCGATTATAAGACAGTGTTATAGTAGTGAGCAGCGATTATAAGACAGTGTTATAGTAGTGAGCAGTGATTATGAGACAGCGTTATAGTAGTGAGCAGTGATTATGAGACAGCGTTAAAGTAGTGAGCAGCGATTATAAGACAGTGTTATAGTAGTGAGCAGCGATTATAAGACAGTGTTATAGTAGTGAGCAGCGATTATAAGACAGTGTTATAGTAGTGAGCAGCGATTATAAGACAGTGTTATAGTAGTGAGCAGTGATTATAAGACAGTGTTATAGTAGTGAGCAGTGATTATAAGACAGTGTTATAGTAGTGAGCAGCGATTATAAGACAGTGTTATAGTAGTGAGCAGCGATTATAAGACAGTGTTATAGTAGTGAGCAGTGATTATAAGACAGTGTTATAGTAGTGAGCAGTGATTATAAGACAGTGTTATAGTAGTGAGCAGCGATTATAAGACAGTGTTATAGTAGTGAGCAGCGATTATAAGACAGTGTTATAGTAGTGAGCAGTGATTATAAGACAGTGTTATAGTAGTGAGCAGCGATTATAAGACAGCGTTAAAGTAGTGAGCAGCGATTATAAGACAGTGTTATAGTAGTGAGCAGCGATTATGAGACAGCGTTAAAGTAGTGAGCAGTGATTATGAGACAGCGTTAAAGTAGTGAGCAGTGGTTATGAGACAGTGTTATAGTAGTGAGCAGTGATTATGAGACAGTGTTATAGTAGTGAGCAGTGATTATAAGACAGTGTTGTAGTAGTGAGCAGTGATTATAAGACAGTGTTATAGTAGTGAGCAGTGATTATGAGACAGGTTAAAGTAGTGAGCAGTGATTATGAGACAGTGTTTTAGTTATGAGCAGTGATTATAAGACAGTGTTATAGTAGTGAGCAGTGATTATGAGACAGTGTTATAGTAGTGCGCAGTGATTATAAGATAGTGTTATAGTAGTGAGCAGTGATTATGAGACAGTGTTATAGTAGTGAGCTGTGATTATGAGACAGTGTTATAGTAGTGAGCAGTGATTATGAGACAGCGTTAAAGTAGTGAGCAGTGATTATGAGACAGCGTTAAAGTAGTAAGCAGTGATTATGAGACAGCGTTAAAGTAGTGAGCAGTGGTTATGAGACAGTGTTAAAGCAGTGAGCAGTGATTATGAGAGAGCGTAATAGTAGTGAGTAGCGATTATAAGACGGTGTTATAGTAGTGAGCAGTGATTATGAGACAGCGTTATAGTAGTGAGCAGTGATTATGAGACAGTGTTATAGTAGTGAGCAGCGATTATAAGACAGTGTTATAGTAGTGAACAGCGATTATGAGACAGCGTTATAGTAGTGAGCAGTGATTATAAGACAGTGTTATAGTAGTGAGCAGTGATTATGAGACAGCGTCAAAGTAGTGAGCAGTGATTATGAGACAGCGTTAAAGTAGTGAGCAGTGATTATGAGACAGCGTTATAGTAGTGAGCAGTGATTATGAGACAGCGTTAAAGTAGTGAGCAGTGGTTATGAGACAGCGTTAAAGTAGTGAGCAGTGGTTATGAGACAGTGTTAAAGTAGTGAGCAGTGATTATGAGACAGCGTTATAGTAGTGAGCAGTGATTATGAGACAGCGTTATAGTAGTGAGCAGTGATTATGAGACAGTGTTATAGTAGTGAGCAGCGATTATAAGACAGTGTTATAGTAGTGAGCAGCGATTATGAGGCAGAGTTTTAGTAGTGAGCAGTGATTATGAGACAGTGTTAAAGTAGTGAGCAGCGATTATGAGACAGCGTTTTAGTAGAGAGCAGTGATTATGAGACAGTGTTAAAGTAGTAAGCAGTGATTATGAGACAGCGTTAAAGTAGTGAGCAGCGATTATAAGACAGTGTTAAAGTAGTGAGCAGTGATTATAAGACAGGTTATAGTAGTGAGCAGTGATTATAAGACAGCGTTAAAGTAGTGAGCAGTGATTATAAGACAGTGTTAAAGTAGTGAGCAGTGATAATGAGACAGTGTTATAGTAGTGAGCAGTGATTATAAGACAGCGTTAGTAGTGAGCAGTGATTATAAGACAGTGTTAAAGTAGTGAGCAGTGATTATGAGACAGTGTTATGGTAGTGAGCAACGATTATAAGACAGTGTTATAGTAGTGAGCAGCGATTATGAGACAGCGTTATAGTAGTGAGCAGTGATTATGAGACAGTGTTATAGTAGTGAGCAGCGATTATAAGACAGTGTTATAGTAGTGAGCAGCGATTATGAGACAGCGTTATAGTAGTGAGCAGTGATTATGAGACAGCGTTAAAGTAGTGAGCAGTGATTATGAGACAGTGTTAAAGTAGTGAGCAGTGATTATGAGACAGCGTTAAAGTAGTGAGCAGTGATTATGAGACAGCGTTATAGTAGTGAGCAGTGATTATGAGACAGCGTTAAAGTAGTGAGCAGTGGTTATGAGACAGCGTTAAAGTAGTGAGCAGTGGTTATGAGACAGTGTTAAAGTAGTGAGCAGTGATTATGAGACAGCGTTATAGTAGTGAGCAGTGATTATGAGACAGCGTTATAGTAGTGAGCAGTGATTATGAGACAGTGTTATAGTAGTGAGCAGCGATTATAAGACAGTGTTACAGTAGTGAGCAGCGATTATGAGACAGCGTTTTAGTAGTGAGCAGTGATTATGAGACAGTGTTAAAGTAGTGAGCAGCGATTATGAGACAGCGTTTTAGTAGAGAGCAGTGATTATGAGACAGTGTTAAAGTAGTAAGCAGTGATTATGAGACAGTGTTATAGTAGTGAGCAGCGATTATAAGACAGTGTTAAAGTAGTGAGCAGTGATTATAAGACAGGTTATAGTAGTGAGCAGTGATTATAAGACAGCGTTAAAGTAGTGAGCAGTGATTATAAGACAGTGTTAAAGTAGTGAGCAGTGATTATGAGACAGTGTTATAGTAGTGAGCAGTGATTATAAGACAGCGTTAGTAGTGAGCAGTGATTATAAGACAGTGTTAAAGTAGCGAGCAGTGATTATAAGACAGTGTTAAAGTAGTGAGCAGTGATTATAAGACAGCGTTAAAGTAGTGAGCAGTGATTATAAGACAGTGTTAAAGTAGTGAGCAGTGATTATGAGACAGCGTTATAGTAGTGAGCAGTGATTATGAGACAGCGTTATAGTAGTGAGCAGTGATTATGAGACAGCGTTAAAGTAGTGAGCAGTGATTATGAGACAGCGTTATAGTAGTGAGCAGTGATTATGAGACAGTGTTATAGTAGTGAGCAGTGATTATGAGACAGCGTTAAAGTAGTGATCAGTGATTATGAGACAGTGTTAAAGTAGTGAGCAGTGATTATGAGACAGCGTTATAGTAGTGAGCAGTGATTATGAGACAGCGTTAAAGTAGTGAGCAGTGATTATGAGACAGCGTTATAGTAGTGAGCAGTGATTATGAGACAGCGTTAAAGTAGTGAGCAGTGATTATGAGACAGCGTTATAGTAGTGAGCAGTGATTATGAGACAGCATTATAGTAGTGAGCAGTGATTATGAGACAGTGTTAAAGTAGTGAGCAGCGATAATAAGACAGCGTTATAGTAGTGAGCAGTGATTATGAGACAGTGTTATAGTAGTGAGCAGTGATTATAAGACAGTGTTAAAGTAGTGAGCAGTGATTATGAGACAGTGTTATAGTAGTGAGCAGCGATTATAAGACAGTGTTATAGTAGTGAGCAGTGATTATGAGACAGTGTTATAGTAGTGAGCAGTGATTATGAGACAGTGTTATAGTAGTGAGCAGCGATTATAAGACAGTGTTATAGTAGTGAGCAGCGATTATGAGACAGCGTTTTAGTTGAGAGCAGTGATTATGAGACAGTGTTAAAGTAGTGAGCAGCGTTTATAAGACAGTGTTATAGTAGTGAGCAGCGATTATAAGACAGTGTTATAGTAGTGAGCTGTGATTATGAGACAGTGTTAAAGTAGTGAGCAGTGATTATGAGACAGCGTTAAAGTAGTGAGCAGTGATTATGAGACAGTGTTATAGTAGTGAGCAGTGCTTATACGGCAGTTTTATAGTAGTGAGCAGTGATTATGAGACAGTGTTATAGTAGTGAGCAGTGATTATGAGACAGCGTTAAAGTAGTGAGCAGTGATTATGAGACAGCGTTATAGTAGTGAGCAGTGATTATACGGCAGTTTTATAGTAGTGAGCAGTGATTATACTGCAGTTTTATAGTAGTGAGCAGTGATTATGAGACAGCGTTAAAGTAGTGAGCAGTGATTATAAGACAGTGTTATAGTATTGAGCAGTGATTATACGGCAGTTTTATAGTAGTGAGCAGTGATTATAAGACAGCGTTAAAGTAGTGAGCAGTGATTATGAGACAGCGTTATAGTAGTGAGCAGTGATTATGAGACAGCGTTAAAATAGTGAGCAGTGATTATAAGACAGTGTTAAAGTAGTGAGCAGTGATTATAAGACAGTGTTAAAGAAGTGAGCAGTGATTATGAGACAGCGTTAAAATAGTGAGCAGTGATTATGAGACAGCGTTAAAGTAGTGAGCAGTGATTATGAGACAGCGTTAAAGTAGTGAGCAGTGATTATGAGACAGCGTTAAAGTAGTGAGCAGTGATTATGAGACAGCGTTATAGTAGTGAGCAGTGATTATAAGACAGTGTTAAAGTAGTGAGCAGCGATTATAAGACAGTGTTATAGTAGTGAGCAGTGATTATAAGACAGTGTTATAGTAGTGAGCAGTGATTATAAGACAGTGTTAAAGTAGTGAGCAGTGATTATGAGACAGTGTTATAGTAGTGAGCAGTGATAATAAGACAGTGTTATAGTAGTGAGCAGCGATTATGAGACAGGTTATAGTAGTGAGCAGTGATTATGAGACAGTGTTATAGTAGTGAGCAGTGATTATAAGACAGTGTTAAAGTAGTGAGCAGCGATTATGAGACAGGTTAAAGTAGTGAGCAGTGATTATAAGACAGTGTTAAAGTAGTGAGCAGCGATTATGAGACAGTGTTATAGTAGTGAGCAGCGATTATAAGACAGTGTTATAGTAGTGAGCAGCGATTATAAGACCGTGTTATAGTAGTGAGCAGTGATTATGAGACAGTGTTAAAGTAGTGAGCAGTGATTATGAGACAGTGTTATAGTAGTGAGCAGTGATTATAAGACAGTGTTAAAGTAGTGAGCAGCGATTATGAGACAGGTTAAAGTAGTGAGCAGTGATTATAAGACAGTGTTATAGTAGTGAGCAGTGATTATAAGACAGTGTTATAGTAGTGAGCAGCGATTATAAGACAGTGTTAAAGTAGTGAACAGTGATTATGAGACAGTGTTATAGTTATGAGCTGTGATTATGAGACAGTGTTTTAGTAGTGTGCAGTGATTATGAGACAGTGTTAAAGTAGTGAGCAGTGATTATAAGACAGTGTTATAGTAGTGAGCAGTGATTATAAGACAGTGTTAAAGTAGTGAGCAGTGATTATGAGACAGTGTTTTAGTTATGAGCTGTGATTATGAGACAGTGTTTTAGTAGTGTGCAGTGATTATGAGACAGTGTATTAGTAGTGAGCAGTGATTATCAGACAGTGTTTTAGTAATGTGCAGTGATTATGAGACAGTGTTTTAGTTATGAGCAGTGATTATAAGGCGGAATTTGTGTAAGCAATGTGAAGGAAGCAGTGTTGGCCTAATGGTATAGGGAATTTGAGTTCGGTAAGCGTTCGTTAGAAAAAGGTTATAATGAAAATAATAAAACATTTATATAGCGATCTATATGATTTGTACAATTACTCACACTCACGCTTCACACAATTAGGATGATACATTTACTTGCAATGCACAATTTAAGAAAGTCTTACAATCACCATCAATCATAAAATGCAATAATATCAAATTGCATATAAAAAAAAAAAAAAAGCCAGTATATACATGTCTATGTTGAGAGTCTAAAATGCAAATGAATCAAGAGCCATTAATCTGATTTATAAAATTTCACATGAAATTAGAATTTACATTAAATTTGTGACGTGTAATGGAGCGGCGTGTTCAAACAGTTCTTTTAAAGAATCTTTTATTTCTGTTTAGGGCTGCTCCATCGTCAGAACACAGAATGGGTTTACTGCAGGCTGTTCCAATAGTATCCAGGTACGTAACGATACTGTCCCTCAGATTCACCTCGAAAATAGTTTTCTTTACTAGCTGTTTCTATTGTAGAAAACATGTGTTTTTATTCTTATAGTTAACGACAA
Organism: Mimachlamys varia; assembly: GCA_947623455.1. Classification (NCBI taxonomy): domain Eukaryota; kingdom Metazoa; phylum Mollusca; class Bivalvia; order Pectinida; family Pectinidae; genus Mimachlamys; species Mimachlamys varia. The sequence goes on from OX392529.1 coordinate 16,706,990, forward strand.
ACTCGGCATTTCAAGTTTTGTATCAGTGAGATGGTAATAATTATTATCATGAAACATAGCAAAATAGTCAACCATAGAAGCATGTTCTGTTTTAATGAAGCAACATGAAAGGCCCAATATACGCAACTTTTAGCAAAAGATGAAGCTGACAATTTAACTTCATCACTGATTACATGAAAAAATAGATACGAATGGCTTCTCACAAAAAAATTAAGGTGATAACGTCTTGTGTGGTTATTGGTACTGCAACACCTGGAAGTCATAAAAATACCGTCAATGAATGTATGTTTGTTGCTGAACCGAAGGCTTGTAGGAGGTCAGAGGTTATAATATAGTGACCACACATACATATCAAGGGTAAAGACACGTGTTATTTACATTTGAACTGTGTCAATTATCCATAAACACATGCTTACAAGTTTGTAACAAATGATGCAACACTAAGCTAGTGTACCAAAAGGAAACAATTATTTTAGGGAAATGGCGGGTGTATCATGTTGTCCACCATGTGCGGTATAATTCCACAGTGGGTGCACTGATATCAGGCTAGTGGTAGCGACTGACTGACATGTCCAAAATCAATGCTGCCATTCCTACATCTGATTTCAACTTCAGATTTACTTTAAGCATTCTCCGTCTCTGTCTGTCTCGTCCCCTATTTGTGAACACAACAGACTCGTCTACATCATCAGCTTAGCTTGATCTCTACTTAACATATGACCAACATGGACAGCTTACTATTAAGCTATATCTAAAGTCGCGATTTCAATTTTCCGATCGTGTACTTCCTATTCCTTGATAGTAACATCCCTGCTTCTCCAACCTATGGTGTTGACATGTCGCAGTTGATACGTTCTTCTAAGGCTTGAAATGATAGCATTTTTTTGTCTCATTGAGAAACATTTTGTATCTTTGTAAGATATGAAGAGTGACGTTTTTGAGTATGCTTACTTGTTGTGATACTCGGTTCTCATTTTGAGTTTTATGTTTACCTGGACGTGACCAAGATTTACATGGCGGGTGTCGTCGATGAAGCAGATGACGCTTACTCTTCTGGAACACTTGGTCCTATTCTCTTGTACTTTTGAAAGGGTCTCTCTATCGGTATTCTCTATTTATTTCTGATTAGCGTACGTGTTAATTCTACATGGAGTTTCCGTACCAGTCTAAAAGGTTCGTCGTCCCTCAGTCGATATGTAGGTCCTTTCGCCGTATGCTGCCCATGTGTGTTTATCCCGAATATTCACATAAGGTACTGGCGTTTTCGAGGACACCTTCGGACTTTTAACCTAATAGAGATTTGGTTCAATAAGTGGTATTAAATTAATTGGCATTTCCTTTGAACCGTCTACCAAGAGTTTCTTCATAATTACGACAAAGATTTACTACGGTTAAATCGTGTTTGCATGATTATCAATTCAAAGTTTTTCATGACCAGTCTGAATCACGAAAAGATGCGTATATTGGACATTTAATGATTAAATTAGGCCAATCACAATGCATGATTTTATAAATAAACGTCACCAAATAAATGTTAACGAAATCGCCATGAAAAGAAAATAAAAAAAAAAAAAACATTTTTTTTGTTTTGTTTTAGGACTGCATGACAGTGGCGAGTACAAATAATGCAGCGTGTGCCTTGTCATCACCTCTGGATAACACAACACAGTGTCAGGCTTGTTGTCAGAAAGATGACGCCGACTGTATAAGACAATCCCTATCTGTACACGGTAAGTGGGCGTAGCCCAATATATAACGTACCTATATACATACTCTAAACGAGACAATGACACACCTCAAAATGTGTGAAGTATAAGCCCGAAGGTATATAAATACCGCAATACTTACCCTAATGAGAGTGTATAAAAGCCGTAATACGTACCCTAGTTAGAGTGTATATAAATGCCGTAATACGTCCCTAATGAGAGTGTATATAAATACTGTAATACGTACCCTAATGAGAGTGTATATAAATACTGTAATACGTACCCTAGTGAGAGTGTATATAAATACTGTAATACGTACCCTAGTGAGAGTGTATATAAATACCGTAATACGTACCCTAATGAGAGTGTATATAAATACTGTAATACGTACCCTAGTGAGAGTGTATATAAATGCCGTAATACGTACCCTAGTTAGAGTGTATATAAATGCCGTAATACGTCCCTAATGAGAGTGTATATAAATACTGTAATACGTACCCTAATGAGAGTGTGTATAAATACTGTAATACGTACCCTAATGAGAGTGTATATAAATGCCGTAATACGTACCCTAGTGAGAGTGTATATAAATGCCGTAATACGTACCCTAGTGAGAGTGTGTATAAATACCGTAATACGTACCCTAGTGAGAGTGTATATAAATGCCGTAATACGTACCCTAGTGAGAGTGTGTATAAATGCCGTAATACGTACCTAGTGAGAGTGTATATAAATACCGTAATACGTACCCTAGTGAGAGTTTATATAAATACCGTAATACGTACCCTAGTGAGAGTGTATATAAATGCCATATTACGTACCCTAGTGAGAGTGTATATAAATGCCGTAATACGTCCCTAATGAGAGTGTATATAAATACTGTAATACGTACCCTAATGAGAGTGTATATAAATACTGTAATACGTACCCTAGTGAGAGTGTATATAAATGCCATAATACGTACCCTAGTGAGAGTGTATATAAATGCCGTAATACGTACCTAGTGAGAGTGTATATTAATGCTGTAATACATACCCTAGTGAGAGTGTATATAAATGCTATAATACGTACCCTAGTGAGAGTGTATATAAATGCCGTAATACGTACCTAGTGAGAGTGTATATTAATGCCGTAATACGTCCCTAATGAGAGTGTATATAAATACTGTAATACGTACCCTAATGAGAGTGTATATAAATACTGTAATACGTACCCTAGTGAGAGTTTATATAAATGCCGTAATACGTACCCTAGTGAGAGTGTATATAAATGCCGTGATACGTACCCCAGTGAGAGTGTATATAAATGCCGTAATACGTACCCTAGTGAGAGTGTATATTAATGCCGTGATACGTACCCTAGTGAGAGTGTATATAAATGCCGTAATACGTACCCTACTGAGAGTGTGTATAAATGCCGTAATACGTACCCTAGTGAGAGTGTATATAAATGCCATAATACGTACCCTAGTGTGAGTGTATATAAATGCCGTAATACGTACCTAGTGAGAGTGTATATAAATACCGTAATACGTACCCTAGTGAGAGTTTATATAAATGCCATAATACGTACCCTAGTGTGAGTGTATATAAATGCCATAATACGTACCCTAGTGAGAGTGTATATAAATACCGTAATACGTACCCTAGTGAGAGTTTATATAAATGCCATAATACGTACCCTACTGAGAGTGTGTATAAATGCCGTAATACGTACCTAGTGAGAGTGTATATAAATACCGTAATACGTACCCTAGTGTGAGTGTATATAAATGCCGTAATACGTACCTAGTGAGAGTGTATATAAATGCCATAATACGTACCTAGTGAGAGTGTATATAAATGCCATAATACGTACCCTAGTGAGAGTGTATATAAATACCGTAATACGTACGTAGTGAGATCGTATATAAATGCCGTAATACGTACCTAGTGAGAGTGTATATAAATACTGTAATACGTACCTAGTGAGAGTGTGTATAAATGCCATAATACGTACCTAGTGAGAGTGTATATAAATGCCATAATACGTACCCTAGTGAGAGTGTATATAAATACCGTAATACGTACCCTAGTGAGAGTGTATATAAATGCCGTAATACGTACCCCAGTGAGAGTGTATATAAATGCCGTAATACGTACCTAGTGAGAGTGTGTATAAATACTGTAATACGTACCCTAGTGAGAGTGTGTATAAATGCCGTAATACGTACCTAGTGAGAGTGTATATAAATGCCGTAATACGTACCTAGTGAGAGTGTATATAAATGCCGTAATACGTACCTAGTGAGAGTGTATATAAATGCCGTAATACGTACCTAGTGAGAGTGTATATAAATGCCGTAATACGTACCTAGTGTGAGTGTATATAAATGCCGTAATACGTACCTAGTGAGAGTGTATATAAATGCCGTAATACGTACCTAGTGAGAGTGTATATAAATACCGTAATACGTACCCTAGTGAGAGTGTATATAAATGCCGTAATACGTACCCTAGTGAGAGTGTGTATAAATACTGTAATACGTACCCTAATGAGAGTGTATATAAATACTGTAATACGTACCCTAGTGAGAGTTTATATAAATGCCGTAATACGTACCCTAGTGAGAGTGTATATAAATGCCGTGATACGTACCCCAGTGAGAGTGTATATAAATGCCGTAATACGTACCCTAGTGAGAGTGTATATTAATGCCGTGATACGTACCCTAGTGAGAGTGTATATAAATGCCGTAATACGTACCCTACTGAGAGTGTGTATAAATGCCGTAATACGTACCCTAGTGAGAGTGTATATAAATGCCATAATACGTACCCTAGTGTGAGTGTATATAAATGCCGTAATACGTACCTAGTGAGAGTGTATATAAATACCGTAATACGTACCCTAGTGAGAGTTTATATAAATGCCATAATACGTACCCTAGTGTGAGTGTATATAAATGCCATAATACGTACCCTAGTGAGAGTGTATATAAATACCGTAATACGTACCCTAGTGAGAGTTTATATAAATGCCATAATACGTACCCTACTGAGAGTGTGTATAAATGCCGTAATACGTACCTAGTGAGAGTGTATATAAATACCGTAATACGTACCCTAGTGTGAGTGTATATAAATGCCGTAATACGTACCTAGTGAGAGTGTATATAAATGCCATAATACGTACCTAGTGAGAGTGTATATAAATGCCATAATACGTACCCTAGTGAGAGTGTATATAAATACCGTAATACGTACCTAGTGAGATCGTATATAAATGCCGTAATACGTACCTAGTGAGAGTGTATATAAATACTGTAATACGTACCTAGTGAGAGTGTGTATAAATGCCATAATACGTACCTAGTGAGAGTGTATATAAATGCCATAATACGTACCCTAGTGAGAGTGTATATAAATACCGTAATACGTACCCTAGTGAGAGTGTATATAAATGCCGTAATACGTACCCCAGTGAGAGTGTATATAAATGCCGTAATACGTACCTAGTGAGAGTGTGTATAAATACTGTAATACGTACCCTAGTGAGAGTGTGTATAAATGCCGTAATACGTACCTAGTGAGAGTGTATATAAATGCCGTAATACGTACCTAGTGAGAGTGTATATAAATGCCGTAATACGTACCTAGTGAGAGTGTATATAAATGCCGTAATACGTACCTAGTGTGAGTGTATATAAATGCCGTAATACGTACCTAGTGAGAGTGTATATAAATGCCGTAATACGTACCTAGTGAGAGTGTATATAAATACCGTAATACGTACCCTAGTGAGAGTGTATATAAATGCCGTAATACGTACCCTAGTGAGAGTGTGTATAAATACTGTAATACGTACCCTAGTGAGAGTGTATATACATGCCGTAATACGTACCCTAGTGAGAGTGTATATAAATACTGTAATACGTACCCTAGTGAGAGTGTATATAAATACCGTAATACGTACCCTAGTGAGAGTGTATATAAATACCGTAATACGTACCTAGTGAGAGTGTATATAAATGCCGTAATACGTACCTAGTGAGAGTGTATATAAATGCCGTAATACGTACCCTAGTGAGAGTGTATATAAATACCGTAATACGTACCCTAGTGAGAGTGTATATAAATACCGTAATACGTACCCTAGTGAGAGTGTATATAAATACCGTAATACGTACCTAGTGAGAGTGTATATAAATACCGTAATACGTACCTAGTGAGAGTGTATATAAATGCCATAATACGTACCTAGTGAGAGTGTATATAAATACCGTAATACGTACCTAGTGAGAGTGTATATAAATGCCGTAATACGTACCCTAGTGAGAGTGTATATAAATACCGTAATACGTACCTAGTGAGAGTGTATATAAATGCCGTAATACGTACCTAGTGAGAGTGTATATAAATACCGTAATACGTACCTAGTGAGAGTTTATATAAATGCCGTAATACGTACCTAGTGAGAGTGTATATAAATGCCATAATACGTACCCTAGTGAGAGTGTATATAAATACTGTAATACGTACCTAGTGAGAGTGTATATAAATGCCGTAATACGTACCTAGTGAGAGAGTATATAAATGCCGTAATACGTACCCTAGTGAGAGTTTATATAAATGCCGTAATACGTACCTAGTGAGAGTGTATATAAATGCCGTAATACGTACCCTAGTTAGAGTGTATATAAATGCCGTAATACGTACCCTAGTGAGAGTGTATATAAATACCGTAATACGTACCTAGTGAGAGTGTATATAAATGCCGTAATACGTACCTAGTGAGAGAGTATATAAATGCCGTAATACGTACCCTAGTGAGAGTTTATATAAATGCCGTAATATGTACCTAGTGAGAGTGTATATAAATGCCGTAATACGTACCCTAGTGTGAGTGTATATAAATGCCGTAATACGTACCTAGTGAGAGTGTGTATAAATACCGTAATACCTACCTAGTGAGAGTGTATATAAATACCGTAATACGTACCTAGTGAGAGTGTATATAAATACCGTAATACGTACCCTAGTGAGAGTGTATATCAATGCCGTAATACGTACCTAGTGAGAGTGTATATAAATGCCATAATACGTACCTAGTGAGAGTGTATATAAATGCCATAATACGTACCTAGTGAGAGTGTATATAAATACCGTAATACGTACCTAGTGAGAGTGTATATAAATGCCATAATACGTACCTAGTGAGAGTGTATATAAATGCCATAATACGTACCTAGTGAGAGTGTATATAAATGCCATAATACGTACCTAGTGAGAGTGTATATAAATGCCATAATACGTACCTAGTGAGAGTGTATATAAATGCCATAATACGTACCTAGTGAGAGTGTATATAAATACCGTAATACGTACCCTAGTGAGAGTGTATATAAATGCCGTAATACGTACCTAGTGTGAGTGTATATAAATGCCGTAATACGTACCTAGTGAGAGTGTATATAAATGCCATAATACGTACCTAGTGAGAGTGTGTATAAATGCCGTAATACGTACCTAGTGAGAGTGTATATAAATACCGTAATACGTACCCTAGTGAGAGTGTATATAAATGCCGTAATACGTACCCCAGTGAGAGTGTATATAAATGCCATAATACGTACCCTAGTGAGAGTGTATATAAATGCCATAATACGTACCTAGTGAGAGTGTATATAAATGCCATAATACGTACCCTAGTGAGAGTGTATATAAATGCCATAATACGTACCTAGTGAGAGTGTATATAAATGCCGTAATACGTACCTAGTGAGAGTGTATATAAATACCGTAATACGTACCCTAGTGAGAGTGTATATAAATGCCATAATACGTACCTAGTGAGAGTGTATATAAATGCCGTAATACGTACCTAGTGAGAGTGTATATAACTACTGTAATACGTACCTAGTGAGAGTGTATATAAATACCGTAATACGTACCCTAGTGAGAGTGTATATAAATGCCATAATACGTACCTAGTGAGAGTGTATATAAATGCCATAATACGTACCTAGTGAGAGTGTATATAACTACTGTAATACGTACCTAGTGAGAGTGTATATAAATGCCGTAATACGTACCCTAGTGAGAGTGTATATAAATGCCATAATACGTACCTAGTGAGAGTGTATATAAATGCCATAATACGTACCTAGTGAGAGTGTATATAAAAGCCGTAATACGTTCCCTAGTGAGAGTGTATATAAATGCCGTAATACGTACCTAGTGAGAGTGTATATAAATGCCATAATACGTACCTAGTGAGAGTGTATATAAATGCCATAATACGTACCCTAGTGAGAGTGTATATAAAAGCCGTAATACGTACCCTAGTGAGAGTGTATATAAATGCCGTAATACGTACCTAGTGAGAGTGTATATAAATGCCATAATACGTACCTAGTGAGAGTGTATATAAATACTGTAATACGTACCTAGTGAGAGTGTATATAAATGCCGTACTACGTACCTAGTGAGAGTGTATATAAATACTGTAATACGTACCTAGTGAGAGTTTATATAAATGCCATAATACGTACCTAGTGAGAGTGTATATAAATGCCATAATACGTACCCTAGTGAGAGTGTATATAAATGCCATAATACGTACCTAGTGAGAGTGTATATAAATGCCATAATACGTACCTAGTGAGAGTGTATATAAATGCCATAATACGTACCTAGTGAGAGTGTATATAAATACTGTAATACGTACCTAGTGAGAGTGTATATAAATGCCGTACTACGTACCTAGTGAGAGTGTATATAAATACTGTAATACGTACCCTAGTGAGAGTGTATATAAATGCCATAATACGTACCTAGTGAGAGTGTATATAAATGCCATAATACGTACCTAGTGAGAGTGTATATAAATGCCGTAATACGTACCCTAGTGAGAGTGTATATAAATGCCATAATACGTACCTAGTGAGAGTGTATATAAATGCCATAATACGTACCTAGTGAGAGTGTATATAAATGCCATAATACGTACCTAGTGAGAGTGTATATAAATACTGTAATACGTACCTAGTGAGAGTGTATATAAATACTGTAATACGTACCCTAGTGAGAGTGTATATAAATGCCATAATACGTACCTAGTGAGAGTGTATATAAATGCCATAATACGTACCTAGTGAGAGTGTATATAAATGCCGTAATACGTACCCTAGTGAGAGTGTATATAAATGCCATAATACGTACCCTAGTGAGAGTGTATATAAATGCCATAATACGTACCTAGTGAGAGTGTATATAAAAGCCGTAATACGTACCCTAGTGAGAGTGTATATAAATACCGTAATACGTACCTAGTGAGAGTGTATATAAATGCCGTAATACGTACCTAGTGAGAGTGTATATAAATGCCGTAATACGTACCTAGTGAGAGAGTATATAAATGCCGTAATACGTACCTAGTGAGAGTGTATATAAATGCCGTAATACGTACCTAGTGAGAGTGTATATAAATGCCGTAATACGTACCTAGTGAGAGTGTATATAAAAGCCGTAATACGTACCCTAATGAGAGTGTATATAAATGCCGTAATACGTACCTAGTGAGAGTGTATATAAATGCCGTAATACGTACCTAGTGAGAGTTTATATAAATGCCGTAATACGTACCTAGTGAGAGTGTATATAAATACCGTAATACGTACCTAGTGAGAGTGTATATAAATACTGTAATACGTACCCTAGTGAGAGTGTATATAAATGCCGTAATACGTACCTAGTGAGAGTTTATATAAATGCCGTAATACGTACCTAGTGAGAGTGTATATTAATGCCATAATACGTACCTAGTGTGAGTGTATATAAATGCCGTAATACGTACCTAGTGAGAGTGTATATAAATACTGTAATACGTACCCTAGTGAGAGTGTATATAAATGCCGTAAGACGTACCCTAGTGTGAGTGTATATAAATACCGTAATACGTACCTAGTGAGAGTTTATATAAATATCGTAATACGTACCCTAGTGTGAGTGTATATAAATACCGTAATACGTACCCTAGTGTGAGTGTGTATAAATGCCGTAATACGTACCCTAGTGAGAGTGTATATAAATACCGTAATACGTACCCTAGTGAGAGTGTATATAAATACCGTAATACGTACCCTAGTGAGAGTGTATATAAATACCGTAATACGTACCCTAGTGAGAGTGTATATAAATACCGTAATACGTACCTAGTGAGAGTGTATATAAATACCGTAATACGTACCTAGTGAGAGTGTATATAAATACCGTAATACGTACCCTAGTGAGAGTGTATATAAATGCCGTAATACGTACCTAGAGAGAGTGTGTATAAATGCCGTAATACGTACCTAGTGAGAGTGTATATAAATACTGTAATACGTACCCTAGTGAGAGTGTATATAAATGCTGTAAAACGTACCCTAGTGAGAGTGTGTATAAATGCCGTAACACGTACCTAGTGAGAGTGTGTATAAATACCGTAATACGTACCCTAGTGAGAGTGTGTATAAATACTGTAATACGTACCTAGTGAGAGTGTATATAAATACCGTAATACGTACCCTAGTGAGAGTGTGTATAAATACCGTAATACGTACCCTAGTGAGAGTGTATATAAATACTGTAATACGTACCTAGTGAGAGTGTATATAAATACTGTAATACGTACCTAGTGAGAGTGTGTATAAATACTGTAATACGTACCCTAGTGAGAGTGTGTATAAATACTGTAATACGTACCTAGTGAGAGTGTATATAAATACTGTAATACGTACCTAGTGAGAGTGTATATAAATACTGTAATACGTACCTAGTGAGAGTGTATATAAATACTGTAATACGTACCCTAGTGAGAGTGTGTATAAATACTGTAATACGTACCCTAGTGAGAGTGTATATAAATACTGTAATACGTACCTAGTGAGAGTGTATATAAATACTGTAATACGTACCTAGTGAGAGTGTATATAAATACTGTAATACGTACCCTAGTGAGAGTGTATATAAATACCGTAATACGTACCCTAGTGAGAGTGTGTATAAATACTGTAATACGTACCTAGTGAGAGTGTGTATAAATACTGTAATACGTACCTAGTGAGAGTGTGTATAAATACTGTAATACGTACCCTAGTGAGAGTGTATATAAATACTGTAATACGTACCTAGTGAAAGTGTGTATAAATACCGTAATACGTACCCTAGTGAGAGTGTGTATAAATACTGTAATACGTACCCTAGTGAGAGTGTATATAAATGCTGTAAAACGTACCCTAGTGAGAGTGTATATAAATACCGTAATACGTACCTAGTGAGAGTGTGTATAAATACCGTAATACGTACCCTAGTGAGAGTGTATATAAATACTGTAATACGTACCTAGTGAGAGTGTGTATAAATGCCGTAATACGTACCTAGTGAGAGTGTATATAAATGCCGTAATACGTACCCCAGTGAGAGTGTGTATTAATGCCGTAATACGTACCTAGTGAGAGTTTATATAAATGCCGTAATACGTACCTAGTGAGAGTTTATATAAATGCCGTAATACGTACCTAGTGAGAGTTTATATAAATGCCGTAATACGTACCTAGTGAGAGTGTATATAAATGCCGTAATACGTACCCTAGTGAGAGTGTATATAAATGCCATAATACGTACCTTAGTGAGAGTGTATATAAATACTGTAATACGTACCCTAGTGAGAGTGTGTATAAATACTGTAATACGTACCCTAGTGAGAGTGTATATAAATACTGTAATACGTACCTAGTGAGAGTGTATATAAATACTGTAATACGTACCTAGTGAGAGTGTATATAAATACTGTAATACGTACCCTAGTGAGAGTGTATATAAATACCGTAATACGTACCCTAGTGAGAGTGTGTATAAATACTGTAATACGTACCTAGTGAGAGTGTGTATAAATACTGTAATACGTACCTAGTGAGAGTGTGTATAAATACTGTAATACGTACCCTAGTGAGAGTGTATATAAATACTGTAATACGTACCTAGTGAGAGTGTGTATAAATACCGTAATACGTACCCTAGTGAGAGTGTGTATAAATACTGTAATACGTACCCTAGTGAGAGTGTGTATAAATGCTGTAAAACGTACCCTAGTGAGAGTGTATATAAATACTGTAATACGTACCTAGTGAGAGTGTGTATAAATGCCGTAATACGTACCTAGTGAGAGTGTATATAAATGCCGTAATACGTACCCCAGTGAGAGTGTGTATTAATGCCGTAATACGTACCTAGTGAGAGTTTATATAAATGCCGTAATACGTACCTAGTGAGAGTTTATATAAATGCCGTAATACGTACCTAGTGAGAGTTTATATAAATGCCGTAATACGTACCTAGTGAGAGTGTATATAAATGCCGTAATACGTACCCTAGTGAGAGTGTATATAAATGCCATAATACGTACCTTAGTGAGAGTGTATATAAATGCCGTAATACGTACCTAGTGAGAGTGTATATAAATGCCATAATACGTACCTAGTGAGAGTGTATATAAATGCCGTAATACGTACCTAGTGAGAGTTTATATAAATGCCGTAATACGTACCTAGTGAGAGTTTATATAAATGCCGTAATACGTACCTAGTGAGAGTTTATATAAATGCCGTAATACGTACCTAGTGAGAGAATATATAAATGCCGTAATACGTACCTAGTGAGTGTGTGTATAAATACTGTAATACGTACCCTAGTGAGAGTGTATATAAATACTGTAATACGTACCCTAGTGAGTGTGTGTATAAATACTGTAATACGTACCCTAGTGAGAGTGTATATAAATACCGTGATACGTACCTAGTGTGAGTGTGTATAAATACTGTAATACGTACCCTAGTGAGAGTGTGTATAAATGCCGTAATACGTACCCTAGTGTGAGTGTATATAAATGCCGTAATACGTACCTAGTGAGAGTGTATATTAATGCCGTAATACGAACCCTAGTGAGAGAGTATATAAATGCCGTAATACGTACCCTAGTGAGAGTGTATATTAATGCCGTAATACGAACCCTAGTGAGAGAGTATATAAATACCGTAATACGTACCCTAGTGAGAGTGTATATAAATGCCGTAATACGTACCCTAGTGAGGGTGTATATAAATGCCGTAATACGTACCCTAGTGAGAGTGTATATAAATACTGTAATACGTACCTAGTGAGAGTGTATATAAATACTGTAATACGTACCCTAGTGAGAGTGTATATAAATGCCGTAATACGTACCTAGTGAGAGTGTATATAAATACTGTAATACGTACCCTAATGAGAGTGTATATAAATGCCGTAATACGTACCCTAGTGAGAGTGTATATTAATGCCGTGATACGTACCCTAGTGAGAGTGTATATAAATGCCGTAATACGTACCCTAGTGAGAGTGTATATTAATGCCGTAATACGTACCCTAGTGAGAGTGTATATAAATGCCATAATACGTACCCTAGTGAGAGTGTATATAAATGCCGTAATACGTACCTAGTGAGAGTGTGTATTAATGCCGTGATACGTACCCTAGTGAGAGTGTATATAAATGCTGTAAAACGTACCCTAGTGAGAGTGTATATTAATGCCGTAATACGTACCCTAGTGAGAGTGTATATAAATGCCATAATACCTACCCTAGTGAGAGTGTATATAAATACCGTAATACGTACCCTAGTGAGAGTGTGTATAAATACTGTAATACGTACCCTAGTGAGAGTGTATATAAATACTGTAATACGTACCCTAGTGTGAGTGTATATAAATGCCGTAATACGTACCCAGTGAGAGTGTATATAAATACCGGAATACGTACCTTAGTGAGAGTGTAAATAAATGCCGTAATACGTACCCTAGTGTGAGTGTGTATAAATACCGTAATACGTACCTAGTGAGAGTGTGTATAAATACCGTAATACATGTACGTACCCTAGTGAGAGTGTATATAAATGCCGTAATACGTACCCTAGTGTGAGTGTATATAAATACCGTAATACGTACCTAGTGAGAGTGTGTATAAATACCGTAATACGTACCCTAGTGTGAGTGTGTATAAATACCGTAATACGTACCCTAGTGAGAGTGTATATAAATGCCGTAATACGTACCTAGTGAGAGTGTATATAAATACTGTAATACGTACCCTAGTGAGAGTGTATATAAATACTGTAATACGTACCTAGTGAGAGTGTGTATAAATACCGTAATACGTACCCTAGTGAGAGTGTATATAAATACTGTAATACGTACCTAGTGAGAGTGTATATAAATACTGTAATACGTACCCTAGTGAGAGTGTATATAAATACCGTAATACGTACCCTAGTGAGAGTGTATATAAATACCGTAATACGTACCTAGTGAGAGTGTATATAAATGCCGTAATACGTACCTAGTGAGAGTGTATATAAATGCCGTAATACGTACCCTAGTGAGAGTGTATATAAATACCGTAATACGTACCCTAGTGAGAGTGTATATAAATACCGTAATACGTACCTAGTGAGAGTGTATATAAATGCCGTAATACGTACCTAGTGAGAGTGTATATAAATGCCATAATACGTACCTAGTGAGAGTGTATATAAATGCCGTAATACGTACCTAGTGAGAGTGTATATAAATGCCATAATACGTACCTAGTGAGAGTGTATATAAATGCCGTAATACGTACCTAGTGAGAGTTTATATAAATGCCGTAATACGTACCTAGTGAGAGTTTATATAAATGCCGTAATACGTACTTAGTGAGAGTGTATATAAATGCCGTAATACGTACCTAGTGAGTGTGTGTATAAATACTGTAATACGTACCCTAGTGAGAGTGTGTATAAATACTGTAATACGTACCCTAGTGAGAGTGTATATAAATACCGTGATACGTACCTAGTGTGAGTGTGTATAAATACTGTAATACGTACCCTAGTGAGAGTGTGTATAAATGCCGTAATACGTACCCTAGTGTGAGTGTATATAAATGCCGTAATACGTACCTAGTGAGAGTGTATATTAATGCCGTAATACGAACCCTAGTGAGAGAGTATATAAATGCCGTAATACGTACCCTAGTGAGAGTGTATATTAATGCCGTAATACGAACCCTAGTGAGAGAGTATATAAATACCGTAATACGTACCCTAGTGAGAGTGTATATAAATGCCGTAATACGTACCCTAGTGAGGGTGTATATAAATGCCGTAATACGTACCCTAGTGAGAGTGTATATAAATACTGTAATACGTACCTAGTGAGAGTGTATATAAATACTGTAATACGTACCCTAGTGAGAGTGTATATAAATGCCGTAATACGTACCTAGTGAGAGTGTATATAAATACTGTAATACGTACCCTAATGAGAGTGTATATAAATGCCGTAATACGTACCCTAGTGAGAGTGTATATTAATGCCGTGATACGTACCCTAGTGAGAGTGTATATAAATGCCGTAATACGTACCCTAGTGAGAGTGTATATTAATGCCGTAATACGTACCCTAGTGAGAGTGTATATAAATGCCATAATACGTACCCTAGTGAGAGTGTATATAAATGCCGTAATACGTACCTAGTGAGAGTGTGTATTAATGCCGTGATACGTACCCTAGTGAGAGTGTATATAAATGCTGTAAAACGTACCCTAGTGAGAGTGTATATTAATGCCGTAATACGTACCCTAGTGAGAGTGTATATAAATGCCATAATACGTACCCTAGTGAGAGTGTATATAAATACCGTAATACGTACCCTAGTGAGAGTGTGTATAAATACTGTAATACGTACCCTAGTGAGAGTGTATATAAATACTGTAATACGTACCCTAGTGTGAGTGTATATAAATGCCGTAATACGTACCCAGTGAGAGTGTATATAAATACCGGAATACGTACCTTAGTGAGAGTGTATATAAATGCCGTAATACGTACCCTAGTGTGAGTGTGTATAAATACCGTAATACGTACCTAGTGAGAGTGTGTATAAATACCGTAATACATGTACGTACCCTAGTGAGAGTGTATATAAATGCCGTAATACGTACCCTAGTGTGAGTGTATATAAATACCGTAATACGTACCTAGTGAGAGTGTGTATAAATACCGTAATACGTACCCTAGTGTGAGTGTGTATAAATACCGTAATACGTACCCTAGTGAGAGTGTATATAAATACTGTAATACGTACCTAGTGAGAGTGTATATAAATACCGTAATACGTACCCTAGTGTGAGTGTGTATAAATACCGTAATACGTACCTAGTGAGAGTGTGTATAAATACCGTAATACATGTACGTACCCTAGTGAGAGTGTATATAAATGCCGTAATACGTACCCTAGTGTGAGTGTATATAAATACCGTAATACGTACCTAGTGAGAGTGTGTATAAATACCGTAATACGTACCCTAGTGAGAGTGTATATAAATGCCGTAATACGTACCTAGTGAGAGTGTATATAAATGCCGTAATACGTACCCTAGTGAGAGTGTGTATAAATACCGTAATACGTACCTAGTGAGAGTGTGTATAAATACCGTAATACGTACCTAGTGAGAGTGTATATAAATGCCGTAATACGTACCCTAGTGAGAGTGTGTATAAATACCGTAATACGTACCCTAGTGAGAGTGTATATAAATACCGTAATACGTACCCTAGTGAGAGTGTGTATAAATACTGTAATACGTACCCTAGTGAGAGTGTATATAAATACTGTAATACGTACCCTAGTGTGAGTGTATATAAATGCCGTAATACGTACCCAGTGAGAGTGTATATAAATACCGGAATACGTACCTTAGTGAGAGTGTATATAAATGCCGTAATACGTACCCTAGTGTGAGTGTGTATAAATACCGTAATACGTACCTAGTGAGAGTGTGTATAAATACCGTAATACATGTACGTACCCTAGTGAGAGTGTATATAAATGCCGTAATACGTACCCTAGTGTGAGTGTATATAAATACCGTAATACGTACCTAGTGAGAGTGTGTATAAATACCGTAATACGTACCCTAGTGTGAGTGTGTATAAATACCGTAATACGTACCCTAGTGAGAGTGTATATAAATACTGTAATACGTACCTAGTGAGAGTGTATATAAATACCGTAATACGTACCCTAGTGTGAGTGTGTATAAATACCGTAATACGTACCTAGTGAGAGTGTGTATAAATACCGTAATACATGTACGTACCCTAGTGAGAGTGTATATAAATGCCGTAATACGTACCCTAGTGTGAGTGTATATAAATACCGTAATACGTACCTAGTGAGAGTGTGTATAAATACCGTAATACGTACCCTAGTGAGAGTGTATATAAATGCCGTAATACGTACCTAGTGAGAGTGTATATAAATGCCGTAATACGTACCCTAGTGAGAGTGTGTATAAATACCGTAATACGTACCTAGTGAGAGTGTGTATAAATACCGTAATACGTACCTAGTGAGAGTGTATATAAATGCCGTAATACGTACCCTAGTGAGAGTGTGTATAAATACCGTAATACGTACCTAGTGAGAGTGTATATAGATACTGTAATACGTACCCTAGTGAGAGTGTGTATAAATACCGTAATACGTACCCTAGTGAGAGTGTATATAAATACCGTAATACGTACCTAGTGAGAGTGTATATAGATACTGTAATACGTACCCTAGTGAGAGTGTGTATAAATACTGTAATACGTACCCTAGTGTGAGTGTATATAAATGCCGTAATACGTACCCTAGTGAGAGTGTGTATAAATACCGTAATACGTACCTAGTGAGAGTGTATATAAATGCCATAATACGTACCCTAGTGAGAGTGTGTATAAATACCGTAATACGTACCAAGTGAGAGTGTGTATAAATGCCGTAATACGTACCCTAGTGAGAGTGTATATAAATGCCGTAATACGTACCCTAGTGAGAGTGTGTATAAATACCGTAATACGTACCTAGTGAGAGTGTATATAAATGCCGTAATACGTACCCTAGTGAGAGTGTATATAAATGCCATAATACGTACCCTAGTGAGAGTGTGTATAAATACCGTAATACGTACCCTAGTGAGAGTGTGAATAAATACTGTAATACGTACCCCAGTGAGAGTGTATATAAATGCCGTAATACGTACCCTAGTGAGAGTGTGTATAAATACTGTAATACGTACCTAGTGAGAGTGTGTATATAAATACCGTAATACGTACCCTAGTGAGAGTGTGAATCCATCAGCTCTAACTAAAGGCATGCTAGAGGGGGTGAGTTGTCATACGCATGCTCTAACCACAGACTTACCAATAAGCATCACATCAACAACAGTATGATATGGTTATGCTGATTGTACATTATAAAGGGATGAGTATGCCCTTACTACATGTATTGTGTCGGTCTTAGCTTTAATCATTGCTGTCTTTGCTTTTATAATATAAAAGAGGTTGACCTTTACCCATATGTGAAATCGTACTTAATCGTGCTTAAGGCTGCCTTACCTGTATAAATAATGCAGGTGCTTTTATGTCTATTGCAAATGCTTATTTTGCTGAACGATTTGTGCCGGACCTCGACAAGTCTTATCAATGTTATTGGTTATGTATAACTAGACATGTCCTTACTATGTTATTGGTTATGTATAAACTAGACATGTCCTTACTATGTTATTGGTTATGTATAAACTAGACATGTCCTTACTATGTTATTGGTTATGTATAAACTAGACATGTCCTTACTCTGTGATTTAGCTATATATCTGTATTACTAGACATGACCATACTATAATAATTGGTTATATATCTGTATACACTAGACATGTCCATACTATAATAATTGGTTATATATCTGTATACACTAGACATGTCCATACTATAATAATTGGTTATATATCTGTATACACTAGACATGACCATACTATAATAATTGGTTATATATCTGTATACACTAGACATGACCATACTATAATAATTGGTTATATATCTGTATACACTAGACATGACCATACTATAATAATTGGTTATATATCTGTATACACTAGACATGTCCAGACTATAATAATTGGTTACAATGTAGGTATTTGTATAAACTAGATACATTCTAACTTCAATAAATTGTATCCAGTAAGAATTATATGTACAACTTAACACGTCTGTAATATAATAAATTGAAATCGGTTATCTTTCTGTATAAACTTTGTACTACACAGTTACAGTTGGTGTTCACAATACCCACCTGTATGCTAATACCTTTTTGCTTTAGAAACGCGCACTAAAATACAATTGTCTGTTGTGGCTCTTATGCTTTATGTAAAATATGCTTACTTCATGTTGTATGTATTTTATTTAAGCTGATTAAGGTTTGTTAGTACATGAACAACCTATGTTTCCTTCTTTGTATTGATGTGACTGATTTGATGATTTTACTTATTCTTGCTTATATACAGGTACTAATATGCCAACAACAGGTGCTCCACTGATGTCATCAACAGTTGTAGGAACCCCAAAGCCAACACAAGGTACATTAATAAATATATATATATATAACAGTTGTAGGAACCCCCAAGCTCACACCAGGTACTCTAATAAATATATATACAACAGTTGTAGGAACCCCCAAGCTCACACCATGTCCTAAGTAATATAATTTGTGATGCATATGTATAAACTAGGCATGTCCTAACTATGGTAATAGGTTATATATCTGTATAAACTAGACATGTCCTAACTATGATAATAGGTTATATATCTGTATAAACTAGACATGTCCTAACTATGATAATAGGTTATATATCTGTATAAACTAGATATGTCCTAACTATGATAATAGGTTATATATCTGTATAAACTAGACATGTCCTAACTATGATAATAGGTTATATATCTGTATAAACAAGACATGTCCTAACTATGATAGTAGGTTATGTATCTGTATAACTAGACATGTCCTTTCTATGATAATTGGTTATATATCTGTATAAACTAGACACGTTCTGACTATAATTAATTGTAATCAGCTATGTTTTTGTATAACCCTCTTCACCATACCCACTTACATGTATGTACACCTTGTACAACAATTGTTTGTTGTGACTCATATGCTTCTTGTAAAATGCTGACTACGTGTTGTATGTATTTCATTTCAGCTGATTAAGGCATTTAGTTCATGTACGACCTATGTTTTCTGCTTGTATTGATGTGATTGATTCGGTGCTTTTATTTATTCTTGCTTAGATACAGTTACTAATATGCCAACAACAGGTGCTCCATTGATGTCCTCAACAGTTGTAGGAACCCCAAAGCCCATTCCAGGTACTCCAACAATGATACAAGATCTACGGAATCACCATAATTCAATAACAGAAATAACTCAGTCCCTTACTGCACATATTGATAAATAAATATTTATTTCCTAGGCATGTCCTAGCTATATTTAGCATTGCCAAGTTTGTCATATTCTTTTACTGAATAATTTGGTGTCGGTGCGCCAGTTTGACGTTGCTATTATTATTTTGAACTTGTTCACGTCATTATATGCATTTATGCTTTATTCTCTAGCGATCCATCTTCATGAGCATATCATTACATGTTGTAGACACGTCCTAACTATGCATGCTGATCAATCTGTTAAGTATAACCAAGTTGCACTATTGCATACAATAACGATAGCTTGTTTCGTTTGTCCAGGCTACGCAAGGATGTACTTTATACATAGGCGAATCTGGAACTTCCTGCTCTTGTTCTCCATATGATATATATATATATATATATTTGTTTTTGTAAAGTAACTTATTGATAGTTGTTTTCATGATTTTCTTTGTTCTTTTTATTCCCCCTTAAAATGAATCACAAAAGTCTTATTTCAACGTTGTCCCTTCTTAGATTTAATGTATGCATGGTTGATATATATATCTTCTGTGTTCATGTTAAGATTCGACAACTGCTATGCCAGCAACAATTGCTCCAGCAATCCAGACTTCACCGATTGTACAAACACCCAAGCCTACACCAGGTAATACTGATAACAGAACCGATCTGAAATCATCACAGCCTCAATAGCACATACGAGTCAGGCCCAGTGGTAGTAACATGGTGTGACCTTGAAGACAAACACATTTGATATTACTCTTCATTATTAGTGTAAAAAAAACAAGAAGAAAATGATCATTTTACGTTCAGGGTAATTACGATTACAATATTCAAAATGTAATGATTTTTAATTTGATTTAATTTACAAGTTAAAAATGTCTGTAATAACCCTTCAACCTTAGAACTTTGGTGTATAAGAGATCATTCATTTATCACATGTGTTTCATATAAACAGTGCCGATGTATCTAGAAACGCACTAATGTGAGGGAAATCAAGTTCAGTCCGATCGGCTACCGTAGGACAAATAACAGGTCTATTTGCAAATATTTCAATTCCTACTCAAGTTGGACTCGATGAAACTACCACATTTGCCGATGAATTTGACCTTGTTAACATTGCCTGAGCGTATAATTTTGCAAAGTGAGATAATAAGAAAGACAAGTTGAACAAAATAAGACACCACTTGAGATATTATACTTTTATTGATGCTGTGCAAGAAATCAAATTTAAACATCCAAAATTGATCAATCAAAAACATGTTCATAGTCCATGGCTTCTTGCGGTACTGACGAGTAGGCCTATCGTACTGTCCTAGCAACTACATCAGCCCGGTTTCATCAACGTCCTTTAACTTAAGGAAATTCCTTAACTTAAAATTCTCCATAGGAAAGCATTACAGAATTAAAGAAAGTTCCTTAGCTAAGGATTTCCCCCTTAAATTCTGTAATGCTTTCCTATGGAGATTTTTAAGTTAAGGAATTTCCTTAAGTTAAAGGACGTTAATGAAACCGGGGCCAGTAGATGTAGAAAGAAGTAAAAACAGGAAAAGCTTGTAATTTGCTGCCGTGGCCTTGCAGCTGAGTCTGTGCCCGCAACTTATCGTCATTCTTCCGCGATGACGCGTCAAAAATATAAAATCCTATGAATTAATTAAGAAAAAGTAGATTCGGTATTTATAATCTAGTTAAATGTTATGTTTCTACAAAATGTTGCTGTAATGAACGATCAACGTAAATGCTAATGGTGTCACTATGTAGACTTGCACAAGTTCCAGAACGTGGAAAAAGCTATCGGCATTGACATCACATAATGAACGAATTGAAATACACATTAATTGAAATATAAGGTATGCATCTTTCTTTGGTCGATTTCATGGGGTGATGAATTCAGTTGGTCTGGAAACAAATTCAACTTGAACTGCTTCGCAGTTAATTAAATTTCATTCAGCTCAAGTCATCACCCCATGAAATCGACCAAAACAAGATTCAATCCTTAAATTAAAATATTTGTCATATTAAGAAGGATTTTAGTCAAACTCTAGTTAGTACGGGGACATCTGTGTCCTGGCAGTGGTACGTTAAATAATGATTGAACCCGTTGTGCATGGTTTATATATATACATAAGTCATATTTCAATCTTGTATGAAAAGGGTTTTTATAGTGTTGTGTTTGTGATTAGGCTCGCATTGCAAAGAATATGGTGATCTTTAACATATCATATTATCAATATCATAATGCCTCTTTTTTCTATTATGAAATAAAAGATTGTAATACGTTATTCAGTTGTATTATCGTTTGTGTCCAATGTAATAGTAAGGGGTGTTATCAGTGGTGCATGAACAGTCCTGAGAAAAAGTATAAACAAAGATGTTTTTTTTCCAGGTGCACCATCAACAGTGGCACCCGTAGTTACCTCAACACCGAAAGGTAAATTTTAATAGATATCTTTATTACATAAATGTGTTTGAAGTGAATGGTTGGCTTCCTACATATACCAAGAAAATAATTGGGGATCATTGTTAAGCTAAATCGGGGCTTGAACTTTTTTTCTCACAATAGTTAGCTCTTGCAAGCTCGGGAAAAGACAACATCTGCTGTTTCGCACTGCATGTAGTAGAAAGCATTTTTAAGAATCGTCTCACAGCATCTTAAAGCAAAAGGCACTCTCTTAGGACCTACATTTTGACTTTGACTTCAATCAAAGTAAAAACTACTTTGTGATCTATTATCTACACTAATACTCGCACTATTCCCTCGAACTCGGATGTATAGGTTAACCCTTCGATGTGTGGAGTGTGTAGATGGGTGGGGGTTGGGGGAGGGGCTGTAAAATCGCTGAATTGTCTTGTCATTCCGGTTTAAATATATAACATATATGTGCGTTAATATACCAATTTCGATAAATTGCAACATTGCGGACATTCTGAAGGTGATTTTAACTAGATGCATTTGACACATTTTTTTTATTTAGTGTGCGTTGATAATGACCCTCAAAGCTGCCAGGCCTTACAAGCATCTCTGTGTACAGCCACCGACCAAAACATTCATCACCTCGCCATCGTCACCTGTGCAAAATCCTGTGGCTTTTGTGACGAGTATCTACGTACGTTATTCACTATAATATATCAAACGACATTTTCTGCAAATTAAGTATAACAAATAAGACTTCCTATCAGACATGTGTCTATTTTTGTTTTTTGTTTTTTGTTTTTTTACTTTTTCTGATAAAGTTTTCGTGGTCTCATTTACAAATGCTTAACTTGCAAATCAGTAGCATTGCTTCTTATTCAACGTAAATGCTTCTATTCCTGATTGAAGAATTCAAGAAAATAAGAATACCATCAGAATAAAACTTTACCACACACATAAGCAGTAATTTCTGAAAAGAGATTTAATTGTGAGTCATTGAGAAAAAAATAAAAAATTTATCCACGATTTCGCCACGTTAGTCGATTTCTTTCTGTAATTCGTATCAAAAGTGCAAGAAAAATGTTCGTTAGTGGGATAGGAAAATTCTATCCTCGGGTTCAGATTTTTTATACTTCATATCACATAAACAATTGTGTATGGTGGATAATATCAATCATATATATATAATATCTACCTAAAATGATTTCTCTGAATAAACATTTGGCTATGCATATAAATGAACTCCATGACAACTGAAGTTATTTTGTTTTACAGAAATCACTCCTTCAACAGCTGCTCCACCTGTGACCACACCTACACCCACAACACCCAAAAGTACATTAAAGTATCTTCAATATATCTACCTAAAACTTTCAATGTAGAGTAAAACAACAGGTTTTTAACTCACGCTATCCATCTAGTACTACATAGAGGTGATTCTTTGGTGCATAAAGTATCCTTCCTGATTCAGTGAGTACATTTATGTAATGC
Organism: Mimachlamys varia; assembly: GCA_947623455.1. NCBI lineage: Eukaryota > Metazoa > Mollusca > Bivalvia > Pectinida > Pectinidae > Mimachlamys > Mimachlamys varia. The sequence continues at coordinate 16,730,943 of OX392529.1, forward strand.
ACACAATGTCTGCGATAACAAAATGTTTAGAATCGTTTTTCAAATTCGATGGTAGGTAAATTAAAGGGAGGGAATATTAAAGAAAGGTGAACTCAATTTCATATTTGCATGCGAAAAAATAAATTGAAAAAAAGTATAATCTTGCATTACACCAATACTGCATGTACTGCAAGCTAAGGCGAAGAACAGTTTAAATATGATATACAGAAAAGAAATACAGAAAAGAAATAAAATGGTATGCACGATCAGCAAAAGTTGACTTTTCACCGACCACGCTGAAAAAGTAAGAGTTGTTGATGAAAAGTCAGCATGGTTGGTGAAGGTAAGCGCTCCCAAGGAAATTAAGAGTTTTGTAGTCGCCAGTAGAACAACATTAAATCAAATAACTAGAGAGTACCAAACTTACAAAGGAAAGTCAGTATGATAGTACACACAACGTATTTATTTGTGTAGCTAGTTATTGTCAGGTTTGTATGAATCTACACGATATAGTTGTACGATTAACGCCAATAACGTCCACCAAAGGTCATCGGGATAGAAAAGAAGATCTGACGTAAGAGGAAAGACTAGTAGCAATACGCTTTCGGCGTATACCGCCTAAGCGCAAACACCAATTTATTGTAAAGCAAAAAGTGATACTGTTTTAAGGAAAGTTCAAAGTCCTTGTAGGTTTGTGGCAAAAGCTAAAGTTGATTCTCAGAAAACTAATACTTTGTGGGGTAGCTCAGGCGCACCATCTTTATAATTGAAACGTATGTTTTGTTACAGTGTGTGTTGATGTGGACCCAGCCAACTGTAAACGTTTGGGAGCAACATTATGTTCAGCAACGGATCCAAACATACACCACATGGCCGTCACCACTTGCGCTAAAACCTGCGACTTTTGTGATGAGTTTATCGTCGTGTAAAGGACTCTACTGACATATTTTTTTTTTTACAAAACAACAACAATTAATAAACTTTGTTTATGTACACAAATTTACTTGCATTTATATTCTTTTCTTTGACTGTGTTGTTTAGTCAACGTCCATTTTCTTATTTTCAATCCATTGTATTTAGCTCTTTTTGGTGGGTATCACTGCAGGTGCATGTCACTGTATCGGAGTATGGATTTTTAAAAATAATTTTCAGTTACTTGTATTTTATATCACGAAAAAAATAGAGAATACCGAAACGACAACAAAACCATAAACCGAACTCAAAATCGATTAAATTCGGCCGAAAAAACGAAAAAAGTAAAGATCTTCATGGAGACCCTTGTAAAAGTACAGCAGAATAAGACCATGTGTACCGGAAGAGTTAACGTCTTCATCGACGACACCCGCCATGAAAATCTTGGTCACATCCAAGTAAATATCAAGTCCTCGAAATGAGAACGAGTCATCGTTTATAATCACAACATGCAAACACACTAATGAGCATACTCCAAAATGTCCATCTTCATATTAAACGATGATACAAATTATTTCTCAATGATACAAAGATGGCGACCATACAACTTGCCCATAGTTCTGATCAACCTGTATATCTCGAGTCCCTGTGTTTGTCAGCAGGCAGTCGACATCGATCAACTGCGACATGTAAACACCATAGGTAGGAGAACCAGGAGAGTCAGGAAATGGATACCTCATACAAAACTCAATAACGTCTTCAATCTCTCGTCATGAGAGCTACCTTGGATCCGGGGAAAATCAACAAAAGCAGGGATGAAATATACTGAAGAAGATGTAGTATACGAATGATTGAATTCCTGGTTGACAATATTGTGTTCGAGTTTGGAGAAACTGTTTCCAGCAGACTGTTGTTATTCCCATTAGAAAACAATGTGCCCCACTCTTGACTGTCTTGTTTTTGTTTTTATACAAGACTGAATTTTAGGGAGAGCTTACCATGACAGGTAACAAAGACCTTGCAAAATCTTTTAGTTTCAGTTTCAGATTTATCGACGATGTACGTGTTGGTTATGAATAAAAAGAAGCTTGCTGACCACATCGATCGTATATACACTTCTGAACTTGACGCAACATATTTTTCTACATCGGCTGCTTACATCGACCTTTACTCAAACTATGAACATCAGAGATAACTTACTACTAGGCTGTACGAAACACGTGACGATTCCCGATCGTGAATTTACCGTTTCCTGATAGTAACATAAAGGGTAAGGTGACGATCAGGGATTCAAAAGATGCAGGTAGATGAGAACTATGAGCAATTTCTATGGTCGCCATCTTGGTCTCATTGAGAGATAAACTTGTGTGATATGAAGATGGATGTTTTTAGCATGACCATTAGAGTGCTTGCTAGTTATGATCAAGAATGATGAATCGGTTCTCACTTTGAGCACTTGATGTTTACTTGGGTGTGACCAATATTTACACGGCGGGTGTTGTCAAAGAAGCAGAAAACGCTTACTTTTCAGAAAGACATGGTCTGGTTCTCGCCAGAATAAAAACTTCAGAATGAGATAATCACGCTTTAACCGACATAGATAAATGGCGTATGGAAGGACCCCGAAGACATCGCTATAGTTTGTTATAGCCCTATATATCACTATACCACTCACCAGTAGCACGATAATTCGTTATAATTGATTGTAAGTGTGAGACTTCTCAAGAAAGAGTAGAAAATGACCCGATAACAAGCACAGAACGGATTGTCTTCTTTCCAGCTTTTCGAACTGCATTTTCTCATACCCTTGACAGGGATATCCATAACTTTACCGGTATGTAATATGTGTTATCTCACTCCTCGTTCTCAACAATTATAAGACGGCATAGCAACAATGTCATGACGTCACTTCGACAAATCAATCACAAAAACATTTCCGTGCATTGATGTAACGTCAATATTTGATTATATGAGATATAACAGGGTAAAATAATCAAAAGTAATAAAGTAGGTTACACTCGGATGTTTGGACATGGTAAAAGAATGAAATGTGAAATGTGCATTTTTTAAAATGCAAACTGGCTGTAACAAATTCTCAGGTCCCTGTGTTCACCGTGTTGGACTTTTCTCCACCACTCTGATTGGCCAGTTTCTACGATTTAGATCAAAGGCACAATAATGCATTAAGTAATAATAGCTTTAAGTGCTTGGAATAAATTATATGTATTTGGTACTTTTGAAGAGAAGTAAAATCTAACTGTGGCTTAGTTTTCGGACATCGTTACCAGAAATAAAAATTGCAATACCTGTTGTAAGGTGAATGCACAGCGATTAAGATGCATCTTATCGATTAATAATTAATTTGCAAAATGCAAATTCCTTATTTCTATCGGAATTGACGTTAGGCAAGGAAAGTTTCACCTCACTTCGACTGTCTCAGCCTTTGACGTCAGAACCAATCAGAAGTATTTTACTTTCGTTTCTTGATGCAAAATGACCTCCATTCTACAGATTTAAATTACAATTTTGTCACGATCAACAGTGAGGGCCATTTTTATCAACACGAGTTTTGTCACAATTATCAGCCAACAGGTTTTAATCAGCTGTGAGGTTTCAACAATCACCATCGCTGCTTAATATATATTTTAAAGTCTGTGGTTTGAAGCGAACGTTTAATCGTCAGCCATATTGGATGCGTTTTTCATTCACCAGAGGGCATAATGGTAGACCAGTCTTCCTAATATAGTCATTCTGCATGATTATATAATGTTTGTTTAAAATGTTTAGCATGAACGGAGTTCGATTTCATCATATGTAAGGTTTATGTAAGATTCATGTAAAAAGTGTTCCGCTTGTCCGTTATTATCCAAAATGCCCCACAGTATTCTGAACGAAGCACCAGCTACTGTAAAAGCTGTTTCCCTTAATTAGAGTAATTACGGTGATTAACGCTAGGTATCTCAAACTCCGCATATGCACGGCGTTACCAACGCCTCCATAAAATGATCACTCACCCACTGATAGTGAGACGGGGATCCCATACTCCCGGGGACAGATTCTTCTGTCTCACCCTTAAGCGGCTGGAAGACTCTTTTACTCTTAAACAAAGGTGATGTCCCAAATGGACACAATGCTTGTTCGATGGTGATCCGTGTAAGAATATGATCCATTATAAACACAATAATTTAAATTTAACAAAAGGTGTTGATAAAATATAGTTTGAAGCAAAAGCATGTGAATAGGGAAAAGCCAATGACAATTTCATCGTTTAATCATATATTTGAACATGACAGTTTTCCACAAAAATCTTCTATTAGTTCACGTTTGTAACAGACTAAATTTTTGAGATCGATAACCATTGAGCCTTAAACAATTTATTTAGTTGACTTTTTATTGGCAAAACACACAAGGTAATGGTATGAGCTGATAAACAGTTTATAACACATTGTTTTCAGTGTTCGTTGAGAGGACAATTTTTTTCAATTGAGTCAACCGTAGTTCTCTCTTGCTCGCGATGTGAAAATCGTTCTCACAACAAACCCTGGCATTGTTATTCTGATGAAAGTATCCTGGTAAAGTTAAGGAACAATTGCTGAATCATTTTTATAGAACAATTATCTAATTAGAAGTCACAAATATAAAAAAAAACATACTAACACTTTATTGTAGTTTATTGTACAACTGCGATCACATGTAATTGAAAACAAGAAAGCTTTTATCCGAGCAGTGGAATGTTCACTGAAAATAAATAAACCAACAAGAGCAGTTAACTTATAACATGAAAATATACCGCCCAGACAACAAATTAAAAAATGTCTTGCTATTGATGTGAAAATAAAATCACGAAACAAATTTAACATTATGATAAGAGGCAGTGTTACAAGGCATGAAACGTAGCAGGAATGTATATATATATATCACAATTTAATGAATATATGGCATGCTGTATTTATTCCTTAGCCAATATTTATCATAACTTTGAATATTCTTTTTTATCTTTCACTCTTTTTGTTTATCCTTTTCTTTACAATTCAATAGCATGCTTACCTCCGCCGACAAGTTCTGAAAATATGATACAGAAATATAAAAGGTTTTTTTATTGCATGGCTTATAAGTTCTTTATTAAAAAAAAACATCTCACAGCTATTTTATCCTCTTTTTTTTAAACGAAAGCGTTTGGAAAGAGTTGGTCCCAAAAAGCAAACTTTTATTTGGAATAACTCAAATAACACATATCCACCTTTATTAAGTAAAATTCCCTTAAATAAACGATTAAGCACACACAATAAAGAGAGTTTTTCAAAAATATTTTCCAAATATTACAATTCAAAGTAGACAAAGGTCTGTGTGCTTACCCGGATACTGAAGCAATCATTGCAAAATGAACCTCATAAAAATTGTATTTCAATTAAGAATCCAGAAACAGGAACAATCCACAGGGACAGTCCTAGTGGTAAACGTTTATCCAGGAACAATCCATAGGGACAGTCCTAGTGGTAAACGTTTATCCAGATCTTCATACTCATTGTAAGTATTGTCATAGGATGCTTTAGAGGAATAGTAAAAACATCAGAGAATAGCAAACTTCAACAAAACCAAAATCCGAACTCAAAATCGAATAAACTTGGGGCTAAATATGAACAAGGGAGAGATTTACATGGAAACCCTAGAACAAATACAAAAAAATAATGAGACCAGGTGTTCCGGTTGAAAGGCGTCTTCTGCTTCATTGACAACATCCGCCAAGTAAATCTTGGTCACATCGAAGTAAGCATCAATCCTCAAAATGAAAACCGAGTCATCATTGACAATCACAAGAAGTAAGCAGCACACTTATGAGCATATCCAAAATGTCCATCTTCATATCGTACGAGGAAACAAAATATTTCTTAATGATTCAAAGATTGCACGCATAAAGCTTGCTCATAGCCTTTATCGACTTGCATATCTCTAATCCCTGTATCAATAGCCAACATGCATCACGAAAATCTCGATATGTATAACAAGTCCTAAAATAACGGATAAATTGCGAAATGTAAACAACATAGGTTTGAGATGCATTACATGGATGCTACAATCATAAATGGGAAGGTCATGACTGGATAATCGACATTGTAACGTTCATATATGGTATAGCTAAGTAGTAATATGTGAATGGTGGTCATAGTTAAGATAGAAGTTTTATGGTCGCCATCTTTGTCTCATTGATGTTAATATTTCTTTTATTTCTATTTTGCCTCTAGTTTGATCGATTTCGAGTTCGGATTATGGTTTTGTTGACGCTTTGGTATTCTCTGATTTTTTTTTAATATGAGCAGCTTTTGTGTGTGTTACGTCATCTTTGAAAGTGAAATTAAAAGCTGTTACTATCTATTCTCCTAAGGTCTTCCAAAATAGTCAACCTTGTGTGAAATAAAACAAGTCAGACGAAAGTAGGGCAACGTGTGTTCTAATGGGAATGACCAAAACATTCTGTTAAAACTTTCCTCCAAACTCAACAAAAATATTTCCAACCAGGAAAGGAACTTAATCATTCATACTATATCTTTCTCTCCCCAGTATATTTCAATATAACTTTTGTTGTATTTTTTACAGAATATGTTCCAAGACAGAATGGAAAAATCAAAAGCTTTGATAGACAAAACATTTTTGAGGAGGGGGTGCTGAAGATTAATCAGAAGATTTCTCGAGTTTTTCAAAATCCAAATTCTTTAACTCCACTTCAAGAGTAAACAGTGTCAAAATAAGACTGCATCCCTCATTCATTGGTACCAAGTATGACAGTTAGATGTTTTGATCAAGGATTGTTGAGCAATTAGCAGAAACTAATACATAAGTTGAATCAAAATAAACAATTTCCCCTTATGGTCTGTTTCTGTATGGTTGTTACTGTCATTAAAACCTAACACACAATATATCAGCTGCTCTGACATGTTTTGTTAATCACTTTTAGTAGGTGAGTCATTGTTGCTGTTAACTAAATGCTAAGTATACGGGGCAAAATATAATTGATTCAGAACCAGAACTCTAAGCCCGCCAGTACTTCGATCAAACATCGCATGTCATTTTACTTGCTCACAAGACAACTATTTATTTGTTTTGGTTTTTATTCAAAAATGTTAAAATATTAGGCAAGGTTCCTTTTTTCCGTTTCAAAAGACAAGCACCTGGCATATACTATGACCATTTGTGTCCTCTCTATAGCTCAATCTTCTTAAATGACCTTTTTATCTAGGACTTTAATGTATAATTAAAATATAGCTAAAATATTTGTAAGGTATTGTACTTACGTAGATATTCAGAACAGAGGTTGCATGTCTTTGCGCAGTTAGCTATTGCGTAATTCTTGGTATGGTCATCTTGAGAGTTACACAGCACGTTAGCAATATTGGCACAGTTGTTGTTGAGGTCGTGATCGACACACTGTATTGTGGCTGAAGTGGTTGTCGTACCTTTTAATATAGACGAGTTACAAGTATGATTGTCTGAGTTCAATTGTCTTGAATACAATACAATTTCTAAATCTTTCAGAGAGGAAATTAACACAATATGTGCTGTCATAGTTTATGAGATGATAATATGTTACTTATATTCATGCGAGGAATATCATCTTTGTGGTTTTTAAATGAAAATCATTTTATAAAATTTGCAAACTAAAATGTTCTAGAAAGCTGTAACAGATTGTATGTTGTCAAGTCTAGATTGCCATATCGAAACCAAAAAGGGACAAATGTGAGTGAACAACATAATAGTTAACGACAAACTTATAATACATTACTTGTATTGCTCTCTCTATTTATCGCCACATGGACAAAACAAAAGTTTGAATAATTACCAAAACAAAGATGGAATAACTACCAAAACCAAAGCTGGAATAACTACCAAAACAAAAGTTGGAATAACTACCAAAACAAAAGTTGGAATAACTACCAAAAAAAAAGTTGGAATAACTACCAAAACAAAGTAAGAATAACTACCAAAACCAACGTTTGAATAAGTACCAAAACAAAGTTAGAATAACTACCAAAACAAAAGTTGGAATAGCTACCAAAACAAAAGTTGGAATAACTACCAAAACCAAAGTGGAATAACTACCAAAACAAAAGTGGAATAACTACCAAAACAAAAGTTGGTTTGCGTGTTGTGCGACGTTATTTATTTGAATGTCGTCTATTTTATCAAAACTAATGTAAATTACGGGAATAAATCAGAACCTTTTTTGACTTTAAACTATTTAAACTCTGCATATTTTTCTATGGAAATTGGCCGGTTATTACCCCAAAAACAAAATCGCCAAACATACCGAAGTGTCCTTACAGGGTAATGTAATACCGGTCCAAGAGCATACGCTACCTTGGTAGTATTTTGCGTTCTATATATGGAACCAAGTACCCGAAATATTAACTTGTAGCAGAAATAAAAATGGGAGAGTATCAATTTGTAAAAGAATAAACACTTTTCTAGAATAAAGATATATGTTTTTATAATTGACATATGATGTACAAAAACATTCAATAACTCATTTGCTGTAAAAGTGGGTTCAGGAGTTCAGACTTAAGAATACAACTTATCGCAAAATTACTTACAGCAATATTTTACCCAACGGAATGCATGTATGACAGTTAAATAATGAATGTATTGGGCTTAGACATCAGACGGCTAGACAAGGATACTCATACTGAGCGTGAATACCCGTCTGTTGCAAAGCATCACTGATGAATGTATTACATGTATTTGGATTTAACTCTTTTGTTTGTTGTTGCTTCATAAACACATATTACGCTAATCATTTATTTTTTTATGAAACGTTAGGCATTTTTATGAAAAAAGTATTGTCATATTTAAAAAATAAATCTGATCACATCAAAGTAAAGATAACATTGGATCTGGCTCGTTCTGAATTTGATATATTGGATTTAAGTTCACATCTATCATCTGTTCATCGTACCATGTCATGGTTTGTTAAGTACAATTGATTTCCCGTATGTTAAAATTATGACACTTGTACAGATGTGATGACATACTTTGTCCACAGAACTTGCAGGTCTTCGCACAGTTTAGTTTAGCGTAGGCCAGTGATACAGCGTCTGTAGATGTGCACAAAAAGCTTGACAAGCTAGGGCAAGTCGCATCCAGGTCAACACAAGGAGGGGCAGTCGACGCTGAAAACAAAACACACTTTACTTCTTACATCTGTCATATATTACAAATTGTTACTTAGAACTTAGATATGACAGTTGTTAATTTCTGAAACTTTCATGGGAATACAATTCTTATTTCAATAATAATGTTTTTGTTCAGATTATCATGATGCAGTCAGCGTTGAGGAACATATCTTAATCGAAAACCAAACGGGAAAGCAGCAGGAAGTTACCGCAAATATTGGTTGTTAGAGTGTTATACTGTGGTATAATGTAGTAACCAACGCTATCTAGTACATGGTGAGTTCATTCCTGAGACACATTAATGTTATTAGTCCCTTTAAATATTTACGCACGCAAAGTAGTTTCCTGGCACTTTTGCGAAAACGGGATGCATTTAAATGACAACAATTTGATTTTCAAAGGAAATTTGGAAACAGAAAAGTTTCAAATGAATATCATACACAGCAACATCAAAACGACTTGAAAAGTGAAAACAATTCAATGATGCAGTAAATCAGGAAAGTATGGCTCAAGCGAACTACATGATTTAACGAACCAAGCCTACTATTAGTAATATACAGAAATTGGAAATTAATTTTACTGTAATTGTCCTTCAACACTAATTAAAACAATCATTGTTTTCTGCTGTAGCCTACTTTACGTATCAGAAATACGTATTACTTGTAGCTGTTGACGTTGTTGATGCTGTGGTCGTCGATGGTTCAGTGGTAAATGTTGTTGTTGGTATAGGAGTTGTTGTCGTTTCTGTTGTTGTTGGGGCCGCAGTGGTGGTTGTTGTTGATGTTTTGGTCGATGCTGTTGTTGGCTGAGTTGTAGTTGTTGTTGATGTTTCGGTCGATGCTGTTGTGGGCTGAGTTGTAGTTGTTGTTGGTGCCGTAGTTGTTGTTATTGTTGTTGATGTTGTTGTTGGCAGAGTTGTCGTAACTGCGTGTTAATTCAAGCAAACATTTTATGGTTTCATGATAAACTATTTGTGAATGCGCACGTTGACTTCAAGCGTCTCTCCATTAAAAAAGTGACTATCATATTTCTCTACCATGCAATATGTCACCATTGTATTGTATAGGTTGGCAAAGAGTGCGGCTGTGTTTAAGGTGTCTGATAGACTACAAAGAGTACGGCTGTGTTTAAGGTGTCTGATAGACTACAAGCACTAGCCCATCCTGCACTCGAACGTTATCGTATGGTCTACGTGAAACAGTCGCTAGGTGCAGGCCGAAGCTATTAATATGACGTTAAGTACAATGAACCTAACCAAATGCAGAGGGAGGCAATGGTAGACTGTGGTCGGTGGATAAAAATAGATAAATTACCTAGTGCATTATACAGCTTCTGGCAGTCTGCAACATACAGTAAGAAATGTTACTAATGAAACATAAAATACAGAACTACGATCGAAAACCTACCCGCTATCGTACGTGTATAGGAACTTATAAATACATATGCGTCTCTTATTATGCATTTTACACGTCTAATGAAAACAAAATAGAAAAACAATTATCAATTAACTTTCTCAAATTGTGTCGTCCACTGAAATATTTAAGTATGTGTATAACTTCTAATTTAAATAAATTTATTTGTCATTCTTAAGTGACCATCTCAGTGTGTAATAAATATGAAATAGCATAATTGTTTATCTGTCGTTTTCGAAATATGAATCATTCTTTTTCTGTATATAAACAAACACAATATATCAAGATACTGTCAACCAACTGATTTTCGCGACGACTTATTTTTGCGTTTTGGTATGAAACAACTATTTTGTGGCGATTTGATTTCGCGATAAATACGGACATAAAGCCTATGTACAGAACAGTACTCCTACAGCTGGCATACCTCTGGTTGGATTATTTTTTTCGCGAATTTTGATCAACTAATAATAAGGCGAAAAACAATCGCACGCGAAAATAAGCTGGTTTACAGTTTATGTATATACAAATTTTATGGCAGCAAACACATTAATAATTTACGAACAAATGTATAACAAAAACATGGCAAATGATGAAATAGAAATCGGCATACTATATATAATGATTCAGTGAGATACTTACACTCGTCACAAAAACCACAGTAAAGTGGACACTGGTCAACAGCACGATCGTGGCCTGAACCGATCCAGCCACACAAACCGGAATCATGGTCGAAGGTTTTACATACAAAGTACGGCGGGTTGTCATGATCCTTACACATTAACGTACCGTTCCCTGAAACATGAAACAACAAGATATACACTGATTTGGTCATGATCCTTACACAACACTGTATAGTTCCTAATATAACAAGTTCACTGATATACTGATTTGGTCAAGATCCTTACACAATATAACAAGTTCACTGATATACTGATTTGGTCAAGATCCTTACACAATATAACAAGTTCACTGATATACTGATTTGGTCAAGAACCTTACACAATATAACAAGTTCACTGATATACTGATTTGGTCAAGATCCTTACACAATATAGCAAGTTCACTGATATACTGATTTAGTCAAGATCCTTACACAAAATAACAAGTTCACTGATATACTGATTTGATCAAGATCCTTACACAAAATAACAAGTTCACTGATATACTGATGTGGCCATGATCCTTACACAAAATAACAAGTTCACTGATATACTGATGTGGCCATGATCCTAACACAACAGTGTACCGTTTCATGAAACAACAAGTTCACTTATGTACTGGATTTCTTCGATGAGGATTATTGTCTCGTCTAAAAATTAATCTTTATAAATGAACTGTATTTATTATTCTATACTGCCTTTCATAGATTTGATAATGATATCAAAGAAAATTAACGAAGACAAGACAATGACTCACCTTGTTTGCACTGTTTTGAAAGTGCCATTGTGGCTACTGGTTCAGAAGAAAAAAATGAATTATTAAAATGTATCGCTTGCATGAAAAATAACAATATAAAATGTATAGCATTGTATCAACAATACAAGAAAACAACAGGAATTCAAATTTGCATGGATACAAAAATAACCGAAACTTGTAAGACCAAATGAAATATGACAAACTTTGAGTAGACCATCACCAGTTTATCAGAAATATCAATATAAATTACGTATTCATTTATGGAAAAGTACCCTCTTATAAATATAGGATGAAGGCAATATATTTGATAATGTAACTGAATGATTTATTTCATCACATACAAAAACATATCCATGTTTTCATAATGTATCTACCTGGCCAGGTCGCTATCCAACCTGAGCACACTTGAATTATTTACACAAACACTAGCAAGAGGTTATGATTTGTGACACAACCATAGAAATTGTAAGTTTTTTGGTGTATCTACAACGTCAGACGTAGTAACACAAATGCCTCGTAAATATACAAAGTCTAAAGTACTCTCAGCATCATAGATAAAAGGTTAAAGTTGTATGTTGAAGAGAAACAAGCATTTCTCATCAATAAAATCAAAGGTGCAGCAAGTGTGTGTTACAGCAATAACTCTATAATGATTATGCTGAAATACAACAATACACTGGCGGTTTTTAGTTGAAAGGCAGATTAGCTAAAAGAGATTTGTTGTTTTTTTCTTCTGAAGTTTATAATGTATACCCTGACAACTCTCTAGACGTAGATACAACTGTATGTGTCCCCTGACAAATTTCTGGACTTAAATACGGACAGCTAAATGTACCACCTGACAACTCTACCGATGTAATACAGATTAAAACGAAGACAAATCAAAAGTTTGCTTACTCGTCGAAGTCGTTGTTGGTAGAGCTGTGGATGGTTCTGAAAAATAAAAGATCGATAATCAAAAAAGAATGATCTGCTGAAAGACATGAAGAATTTCTTTTATTACTCTAGCATATAACATCATATCTGATTGATTGATTTTTAAAAGACGTGGCACGACATACTCTCAAATTTCCCAGATCGTATTTTGAGTATTCATTGATCTATAGAAAATGTACAAACGTCTAAACAACAAGCAGGCGAAAACAAGAAGTAAAGTAAGTTGTAATTTTACAAACGCATTTTATTTTATTGTGATCGTTTTCCAGTATTTCCATACGACAAGATCAATACATCTTTCTTACATTACGGAAACTGACAACAGACTACAGAATGCAGAAAAAGTATCGAGTTATGATTGAAATGTATATATCCTTGGCATTGTTTTGGAAGTTAATACTAATTAACGAAGCGCGATTCGTGGCTTTCATACTTAGCGTAGTCGTTGTTGTTGTTGTTGTTGTTACAGTCGTGGTGATTGGCTCTGGGAAATAACAAATATTCAATAGGAGTTATATTGCAACAACATATTTGAAACAAGTGTAAAATACATATAATAATAATTTTCTCAGGCAAAACAAAAAAAAGATGGTAATATACAATATGATTTTTTAATCGTTAATGCAATGAAGACAATGATATAGTTTACTTACTCTGTGTGGATGTTGCTGGTGGTACTGTTTGTGATTGTGTTATTCCTGAAATTTGAAAACAGCAAGAATCAGCTCTCAATCCAAAATTTTAAAATGTATCACGCTAAAGGCAATATTTCAATAAAATAAAACAAAATGTACAAAAATTTAAAAAGATAAAATTATATTTTTAAACAGTCAGACCGGTATGAACGCAATTCGGTAACATTCATATTTAAGTTGAAGCCTGTTAAAGTTCCGTTTTATCCATCCATCTTCATTTTCACTATTAAAAAACTTGTTTATTTTTGTATATTTTTTTCTTAATTTTTTTATATAAATTGTGTTTGCATCTGCGTCGTCCTAAAACGACCCTTTCGGAACAGTCTTTATTCAAAAAAAATCATTTGTCCATTTGACACAGGGACGTTGTTTCCATTTTATCTGAAGCGAAGCGACAAGACTCTCATTGAAAAGGGTTAAACTATGACGCCAATCCATTTATTTACCTTGTGCATTATACAGCAGCTGGCAATCTGGAATTCACAACAAATTTTATCATATTCAGCTTACAATGTACCTAATTGTCTAATTGGAAAACATTTATTTATGCTATGTCCCCAACAGGCACACATGAATTTATACACTGTCGTAGTAGTATTTCGAGTGGCACATGCATAATCAAGTTGAAAACTCAAATGCTATTTTTGTATTATAAAAATGACATAAACGAAAAAGGGCAACAATAAGGTTCTATGAAATGCAGTGAAGTCTAACCAGTTATAAAAAAACATTACAGACATTCATTATTTTTGACAATGTAGATTTATAATGATTACACAGTCTCATTTATATTGATATCTATATGATTTTGGTTTATAATGTTTTACGTTGCATTACAAGCCAGGTTCAATTAAGGGCGACACAGGTTTTTTTGGAGGTTGTGGAAAGCCGGAATACCAGGAGAAAAGCCACAGACCTACGATCAGTACCTGGCAACTGTCCCATGTGGGTTTCGAACCCACAACCCAGAGGTGGAGGGCTGGTGGTAGAATGTCTAAAAATCTTAACTACTCGGCCACCGCGGCCTCCTTTATATGATTGTTCTTGTATACATTTTTCATCTCTGATATATGAGAGAGAAATCAGTCTTATAATAACTTGTAGAAACGCCTTGTCTTCATCATATATCATATATGTGTGACTTCGGAATGTTTGAACTAAAATGGGTGAAATTGCTACTTACATTCGTCACAATATCCACAGTACTGAGGACACTCCTGAACGGCTCGATCGTGATTAGAGGACAAGCTACACAGCGTGTTGTTATGAGCACGGTCATATGTTTCGCAAGTGAAGAACGGAGAATTGTTAAAGTCGGCACACTTAAGCAAACCGTTTCCTAAATGACGAAAACTTATTAGCCGAGATAGGAAACACGAAAGCAAGACTTGATATGCATTTTATAGGTGATAAGTAAAAATGTATGTAACTTCATGTCAGATACAACATATATATACATATAAAACTTTGAACATTCATATTTCTGAAACAATATGATTTAGGTAAGAAACATAATTTTATGATACATGTAATCGCAAAATGAAGATAATAAAAATATGTTTTCTGATTTAAAAAATACCACACAATCTTTTTACTTATCAATACTTGAGATCTAAACCTAGTACAAATTAGTAACCCACATACCTAGTTTACACGGCGTTGGCCCTGTGCTGACTGGTTCTAAACGAAACAAAAAAACAATCAGTATCTTTCAAGAAATTAATATTTTTTTTATTCATCAACAACAACAAACGTGTACACATATAACGACTACAGAATATCAGTAACGCATATGCGTATGCATGCATTAATGCGCACACATGCCCACACATAAGTACACAAGCTTGTGTTTGTGTTTCACATGTTGTTATCTTTAAATAAATCTGTAATTATCGGTATACAATTTGGAATTGTTTTCTGGTATAGTATAAAGTTAATTTTATTAATAAATATACATTTGGTATACATTATGGGATAAAAAGCTTATATGACATATATAATGAACGGGCTCATTCATAGATTTGATCAATATAGATAAATATTAATAACTTTTAATGAATAAATATCCCCCGCTTCCCCCCTTTGTAATGTGGTAATCAGATTGTAGATAACAATCTTTCTTAATTTCCATGCTGTTGACACAAGATGTATTGCTTGGAAATTGGACAAAGACTCAAGCCTGAGAAAATTAATATTAATGTATCATTTATAGGCATAAGTGAAGGGGTAAATCACTCCAACAGAGAAATATTTCGATCAGGAAACTAAAGAAAAGAAAGAAATGTAAATATGTTATATACTTTGCGTGATCGTTGTTGCAGGAAAAGTTGTGGTTGTTGGTTCTAAAAAAAAATCAGAAAATACCAAAGCGTCAACAAAACCATAATCCGAACTCAAAATCGATTAAACTAGGGGCAAAATAAGAGCAAAGGAAAGATTTACATGGAGACCCTCGTAAAAGCACAAGAGAATAAGACCAGGTGTTCCGGAAGAGTAAGCATCTTCTGCTTCATCGACGACACCCGCCATGTAAAAATTATCTTATAAAATGTATGTGCTTAATTGTATTTAAAAAATAATTGTAAAAAACATCACGTACTATAAACTTACGTACTGTATCGGGAATCTTACTTTATTACTGAAACTCCAGCTACATTATAATTCCACCATTAACAGTTCCTGTTTATTGCTTTCTACCGCAAGTATTTTGAGTGCGCTAATTCATTAATGCGCTTATTTGATTGAATTCGGTTATGTGTAAATATTCGAGTGTGCCAAAATAAGGATGTTAACAGAAACTGAATGAAACATTTGGGTCAGAAATAAAACTGTGCTGGACAATGCTCTACACTTCAATAATGACGTAACGAACACAAATCGATGTCTTACATACTCGATGTAGTTGTTGTTGGGACGGTTGTGGTAGTAGGTTCTGAAAAACAAATAGTTGAAGTTTAAACAAATGAAAATGCCATTTGGGTCAGAAATCAAACTGTGCTTGACAATGCTCTACACTTCAATAATGACGTAACGAACACAAATCGATGTCTTACATACTCGATGTAGTTGTTGTTGGGACGGCTGTGGTAGTAGGTTCTGAAAAACAAATAGTCGAAGTTTAAACAAATGAAAATGCCATTTGGGTCAGAAATAAAACTGTGCTTGACAATGCTCTACACTTCAATAATGACGTAACGAACACAAATCGATGTCTTAGATACTCGATGTAGTTGTTGTTGGGACGGTTGTGGTAGTAGGTTCTGAAAAACAAATAGTTGAAGTTTAAACAAATGAAAATGCCAAAAGGCATTCGAAAGAAAAGAACACAAATCATCTCTCGTCGGCTTCACCTGCTCGAAGTTTCCGATCACATTTCACTTATGAGTTTTTTTGTAGTTGCTATTGTTCAGCATATTAAACTGTTTATTGCCCGTGGCTGGAAGTCGCAATTCTTTATTACTCCTCAATGACAGTGGAATAAATAGCTCATGCATATTTGAAATGAAAAACAAAAGACTGTCAAATGTATAAGACTCTGTAGTTTAGATTGATAGGTAAATCCGGCTCACATACATGTACTCGTTGCGGTTGTTGTTGTTGTGACAGTTGTGGTCGTATGAAATTAAATATGAGATATACATTTGTATGTTGAGGATCCTCTCTTGTGAAATGTCAAAATGTTCTGACGACTAACTTTTTTTCTTATATGCATTTTTGAGAAAGGGAGTTCATTGCATAGCAGAAAATGCAAAAAGAAATACATGGTAGTGAACTCGTTTTTGTGCTATGCTTGGTCAAAAATACCAAAATTAGCAAAACATATGATTTATGTGAAAAATGCTGTTTTGGCGATTTGCAGGACAATTGCATTCAATATCTTCCAGATTTGTGATCAGATATGTATGAATGTTTGCAGAATTGACAAAAAAAATCTACAAATAACATATCTTATTTTTTGCTACATTTTTCAGATGCATATTTGCTATCGAAATTGATTATAAATTGTTAGATATTACAAAAATGTTTCACAGGAAATCAAAACGAGATTTGAACGTGATTGAAACCTCACAAGAGCAGACCCTTAAAAGAGATTAGAAATAAGGGAAAATATCAGACCGGTCAAAACTTATCAAACAGAACAGAAATAAAAGTTATCTGTTTAAGACCGAGTTAGTGTGTTTAAGACCGAGTTAGTGTGTTTAAGACCGAGTTAGTGTGTTGGTGTGTATTCACCTCGGACAGGTAATTGTTATTTGAATCACATTTTAAATACAAAGCTCGTAAAAAAATAAATAAATGTAAATGATGCTTAATGCCGACTTTGTTGGCAGTTGTAATTCTGCTTAACAAATTCTATAAAAATAGCTTTATTGTTTCTGAGATCGAATAGTATGGTCTTCCTCCTTCATACAAACAAATCTGTGTCAGATTAAAGATATAAAAAAAAACACTTACTTGTGGAGGTACTAGTTGTTGTATGAAGTGAATTTAGTAAATTCGCAATGTGATCTTGCTGGTTTTGTCCTGTAAAAGAAAGTATTCCTCGCTGAAGTTATTGTCGTTTATCATATAATGCGAAATATACTGCTTACAAATCAATATATTAAACTCCATTGTTTACAATACGAAATATACTGCTTACAAATTAGAATTTAAAATTCCATTGTTAAAATCATCATCTTGATTTAAGTTGGTTTGGTTTTTAGACCCGTCTAACGGTGACATACCTCCATTACAAAGTTTGGGTTGACCACAGGTCTTTGTCCCGGAGTGACTACCATGGCTAGGCTGACTACAATGGTGGCCATCGGCAGTAAACACGTTGTCAGACTCCCACTGAAACGATATATACGAATTGTGCAAGAATACGATAAGTTGAATCATTTCATAATGAGTATAAGTTTAGGCGACAGTATCAGAACGCCTGATAATCACCAAACAATTGGTTCTTCATTCATTTCAAATTAAGAGGATATATTGTATGGTTTTTACAAAAAAAAAGTAGAATAGAACGAGTCACAAATTGAATTTTGATTTGATTTTTTTTTTTTATTTTTTTTTTTTTTACTTCATTTTGTTCAGCATTTTAATATGATGGGTGTTTGTAGTTTGAATGAATACAAGATTTTTTTTACGATTCGAAACAGAATGCATAGATCTCGTAAACAACGAAGACAAAACATTACTTGTTTAGTTTACATCTTATTTCATAATGGGAACTTTTTGTTACATAGCATCCATCCGTACTTACCTCAACTTTCAGATAAAAGTCCCACATATCCGTACACTCTACATTAAGTTTCAAATAAACAATTTCTCCGGGCATATTTTAGATTTTTATCTCCCTGATATATTTGAAGACGTTTTTATATGCTCATTAGTGTACATATTTCAGTTTCAGATATATTTTATTGATTTAACAATTGGATTGAGCAACAGGCGTAGCCTATATCAGCTCTCTCCTTAACTTCCTTTATTTACATACATGTATATTGTAACATCTGGACATAAACACACATACATTATCCACTCATACTCTAGATCACCCTACACATATGTACAGTCACAGGCACAACATGCATATTATTATGCAAACATATATACTTGTACTCATACATACAGTAATTTGAAAGTGTACATACAAAAATCATGTTGACACACATAAATATATAGACATCCACACCCGTATACAACAGACACATTTACACCATATAACACAACAACTACCCCTCACCCCACCTGCTGTATCACAAAGATGATCTTTATACAGGTCAGAATTTAGCTGACTTGCATTATTTCTCAATTGGCACATTAAAATATTAATTTTTCTAATACCTCCATATTCTAATATAGTTGTACACATGCTAACTAGCCTGCCACAATCTGACATACGTAAATTTCGAAACATACCACACATCCTGATATACGTAAAGTTTGAAACATACCACACAGCCTGACATTCTTAAGTTTGAAACATACCACACATCCTGACATACGTAAAATTTGAAACATACCACACATCCTGACATACGTAAAGTTCGAAACATACCACACATCCTGACATACGTAAAGTTCGAAATAAACCACACATCCTGACATACGTAAAGTTTGAAACATACCACACATCCTGACATACGTAAAATTTGAAACATACCACACATCGTGACATACGTAAAGTTCGAAATATACCACACAGCCTGATGTACGTAAAGTTTGAAACATATCACACATCCTAACATACGTAAAGTTCGAAATATACCAAACCCTTTTTCATGTAAACGTACCAAACATCCATACATGTGTCGAATGTTAGAATCCTTGTTTGTGTGAGTTTCGTTGTAACATACCTTAAACAGAGGATAAGTAATATTAACGTTTTTGTTTATCTTTTACGTCATTTCTATGTCATTTCTGAGCTCATATTTAGGATAGAAAATCAAACAAAAATTACTCTTTTGATTAGAAAAAATCATAAATCCCGTTACCATACCAGATGTGACAAAATTCTTAAATCTAGTAATTCATTTCATAAAAAATTACATCCATATTATAGATATATATACATTTCATAAACAATTACAGCAATATTATATATATATACATTTCATAAACAATTACATCCATATTATATATATACATTTCATAAACAATTACATCAATATTATATATATATATACATTTCATAAACAATTACATCCATATTATATATATATACATTTCATAAACAATTACATCCATATTATATATATATATATACATTTCATAAACAATTACATCCATATTATATATATATACATTTCATAAACAATTACATCCATATTATATATATGTACATTTCATAAACAATTACATCAATATTATATATATGTACATTTCATAAACAATTACATCCATATTATATGTATGTACATTTCATAAACAATTACATCCATATTATATATATGTACATTCCATAAACAATTACATTCATATTATATTTATATACATTTCATTAACAATTTCATCCATATTATATATATATATATATGTTTCATAAACAATTACATCCATATTATATATACATATACATTTCATAAACAATTGTATCCATCATATATATATAGAGAGAGAGAGAGTGGTTGTTGGATATGGAATTTATTTCACTCGAGTTTATCATTTTTTAAAAGTGCTTAAAGACACGAACTTCAGCGAGTTGTAATGATTATGTGATACCCTTTGAGTTGAATAACACCCACCTGTTGTAGTAGAAATTTCATAAACAATTTTATCCGCTTTATATACATACATTTGATAAACAATTGTATCCGCAATACCATATATTCATTTCATAATCAATTGTATCCAGACTACTATATAAACATAGAATTACAGGCCCGTTTTGTGTGTACATACTGTGCGTGGATGACAGGCGATGACAGTGTTACACTGGCCATAAAAATTATCCTCAGCACATCCAAAACATAACTTCACATTGTTTTTCAATCCCTCCTCGAGGACATGTAGTGCTATAAATAACAAATATTTAGCAAAAAGTAATGTGGTCTTAATTGTTAAGAATACATTTACTCTAGCTCTTCTATTACCCTGGAGAAGTTTATAAACAGTTTTACCGATATAATATATAAATATCTTACCCTGGGGTTGTTCATTGTGTTAATATTCACAATGTCATCAAAAGGTTGATTTTAATCATTCAAAATGTGAACAAATTCTCCGACCTGTAATTTCTTGGAAGGCTACAGAGTAAATTAGTTATATACATAAACTTTTTTACCTAAACTTTTACGCTCTCTAAAACTGTTATGAATATACTGCCTCCCGTTAGTAAACATCCTTACTTTTATGCTCTCTAAAACTGTACATACTTTCTCTCGTTAGTAAACACCCTTACCGTTACTGCTTACTGATGGAACACCTAGGTCTAGTGGGAAACAAGAAAATCTTTTAGTGTGTGTTACTATTTATAGGCTTTGTAATAACATCTCGACCTTCACAAAGACAAAATTTTCAGTTATATTTCCATAGTCGTGTGTTTGATATATTTCAAATAATTGTTAAGTAAACACTTTATTTTCAATTTCTAAATCATGATGTGCTTTAACACATAACAGTGCCTATAAAATTTGGACAATATTGTTAACAAATCTATAGTGAACAGTAAAACAAAAATATATCTTGATTTCGGTAATTTAAAAAAAAAAAACATCAATAGTTGATGCTTATCAAAATCTCTTAATTATTCTAATACATTAAATGATATGCTTACCTATTCTACATCTGCTGTTGATCTCAGGATCATCAGGATTGTGGTCTGTTAATAAGTGTACATTAAAACATTATAAAATATTTCGCTTGAAAGTAATCTATCTTTCGAATAGCTACGTTGTTTTGTTAGATACTTATTGCTTAAACTTTTGAATTGTTCCCATAACGATAGATAAAAAAGAAACGACAGGAAACATTTTATTTGTGTATTTATGATATAAAGATGAAAGCAATGAAACGAAAATAACACACTTGATTTTGTTCGTTCTACGTGCAAGCTATTGAACTATTTCAAATTGCTCCATACTTAGCTCGCACTTTTGTGTTCCAAGTAAAATCCCAATCTCAAATTGACCCAAAACAACATGCCGAAATTAAACTTACCGCAGGCTGGTTCCGAAAGAACCTTTCCTGAAAACGCAGTTTGTAAGCAAGGCAATAAAACAAAGATACAAATTAAATTTCATTTATATCAGTAGATAGGAAACCTTGATAATAAAATACAAGAACTCTGCTATGAACACTAAAGATATAATGTATGTTGACAATATCAACTTTTGATTTTAACCATTCCGAAATTACCATTTTCTTAACGTGGTTTTATCTGATTTTTTTTTTATTTTATTTTATAGA
This sequence comes from Mimachlamys varia, assembly GCA_947623455.1. NCBI lineage: Eukaryota > Metazoa > Mollusca > Bivalvia > Pectinida > Pectinidae > Mimachlamys > Mimachlamys varia. Next base: position 16,753,356 of record OX392529.1, read on the forward strand.
GAGCATATAACAAGAAATAAATAATATTGCTTTTTCCTCAGTTTGTAAACCTATTTTTGGTTGATATTGCAATATGTCTTGTTACTTTCACTCACAAACCATAATCGTACCTGCAAAAATGTCGTCACATGAGTATTGATCCGCGTGTATTCTAGTAAACCATACTGTAAATGTATAATGTAACATAAACATGTAGTGAAAAATGCCGGATGTACAAACAGATACATTTTGATTTGAATACTTCCCTACCAACGTAGAGATATAGGATATCCAACAGTGTCTTCAGTATTACAAAATATATTTCACAAGTGTGGCTAATATTTTGATATTTCGTACGAGTGAAAAATATCAAAATATAAGCCACGCGAGTGAAACATATTTCGTATTACTGAAGATATTGTTAGATATTCGGTTTATTACATTTTTCTTGCTAACAATGTATCCCGGAACGCAAGACAACACATCAAGTTGACAATACTTAATGTAGGTGAATTTTATCGAGGAGCTTATCAGGACGGGTAAGAAAAAATTTGCCAAATCTTTCAATTTCACTTTCAGGTATATCGTCGATTTGTTGTCTATAAACAACAAGAAGTTTGCTGTCCTAGTCGATCGTATATACCCTTCCGAACTTGAAATACAGGACACAATAAACTCTCCTACATCAGCTTCCTACCTCGATCTTTACTTTAACTATTACCAACCGGGGAGCTTACTACTAAGCTATATGATAAACGTGACGATTTCGATTTTCCTATCGTGAACTTTCCCTTTCTTGATAGTAACATCCCTGCTTCTTCATCCTGTGGTGTTTACATGTCGCAGTTGATTCGTTATTCTAGGGCTTGCTCTGAATATCCAGATTTCCTTGATAGATGTCAGCTGCGGAGGAACAAACTTATGGCACCGATATTCGAGAGGTGCTGGTTGATGAAGACTATGGACAGGTTTCATAGTCGCCATCTTGATCGCCAAGAGAAATATTCTGTATCATTTGTTGATATGAAGATGGATGTTTTTGCGTATGCTCATTAAAATGCTCCCTTGTTGTGATTGACAATGATGACTCGGTTCTCATTTTGAGAACTTGATGTTTACTTTGATATGACCAAGATTTACATGGCGGGTGTAGTCGATGAAGCAAAAGACCCTTACTCTTCAGAAACACCTGGTCTTATTCTCTTGTATTTTACGAGGGTCTCCATGTAAATCTTTCCTTTGTTTATATTTTGCATCTAGTTTAATCAATTTTGAGTTCGGATTATGGTTTTGTTGACGCTTTAGTATTCTCTGATTGTCTAGATACTTGTGTGAGATAAGCTTTATCTCGATCACTTTCAGAGATGACACTGTTTCTTTTACATGTACTTTGGCCTCACTTGAAACTTTGGAGACGCTGTGGACACTCCGTGTTTCGTTTGCCTATCGGCCTAATTAAGTTTATTATAATGAACGGTAATTGTGGAGTTAAACAACGTGTTTTCCAAAGAAAAGTTCCCGAATGTTAGGTAATGGATCTGTTATTACTCAGTTGTGGTCTAATCAGCAAAAGTGTACAAATAGCTTTTTGAAAAATATGATGATTTCCACTAGTGTAAAATATCACTTTTATAGAATGAATTATTTTCGATGTTTCACCGGTAAACATGTTAGAACCTCTTTGATCGCTTAGTGTGTAATTTCTAACTCTGTTGTCAAGCTGTCATCCTTATGTAATATTTGTAAGTGATATCAGCAGAAACGTTTGTATTTTGTGTATGTTTGCTATTTCAGTAAAAGCGGAAACACAAGATATGAAAACAAAATACATGTGGAAATAGAGACAAGATGAAGAAAAGGAATCCTTAATTTATAGAAGACATCAGATTTTAGCTTTATGTCTATAGATATAAGATATACAGCCAAAGAAATAGGTTTTGTCTACACATTTCTCTTTAACAACATTTCGAAAACTGGAAATACCTAGTAACATAACACAGAAATGAAGAGGTACCAGGTTAGATAATACTTAAGGAACGATACCCAGAGGTACCTAGCAAGATGACACTTAAGTCAAGACACCCAGGGGTATCTAATGAGATCACCTTGTGAGACACAACTAAAAGGAAATAAACCAGAGCTGTCTAGTGAGATACTAATGAGAAGGAAAGTATACAGGGCTGCCTAACCCACACTGCTTGAATGGGAAACATTCGGCAGATTTTGAGAGACAAGAGAAACAAGAAAGGAGCCTAGTTTTACATCATTGACAAGGGATTAATTACTTGGGATCAAATACTCATTCAAATAGTTTTTTCTCCGTATGAAGACCCTTGTAAAAGTACAAGAGAATAAGACCAGGTGTTCCGGAAGGGTAAGCGTCTTCTGCTTCACCGACGACACCTGCCATGTAATTCTAGGTCAAATCCAAGTCAATATTTTGGCCTGAAAGTGAGAACTGAAACATAATTAGCAATCACAACAAGCAGGCCTCCCAATAAACTGGAATTGTAAATGATATAGAACTTTAAATATCTGCATGAAGCTGTTAGAGTATGTAAATTATACTGATTTGACATTTATTACTGGTATTCAATTAATGCACCCCGAGAAGTACTTAAAAATAGGCCTAAAAGTATTTGCATCTCAACAGAAGTAAATTTGTATAGCCCTAGGCAAGTTAGAATGCAAAAAGTAGGTTCTTTGAAACATTTTAGCTAAAACTATTGTCTTTCCTCTGAAGCTTACTGCTCTGTAAGTTTGGATCTTTTTTGTCTTCCTTTTACATAGCCGACTCAACAGTAAAATTCAGAGAATTTAAAAGCGTCAACAAAACCATAACCCAAGCTTAATTTCGATATATCAAGGAAATAAATATAATCAAACGAAAGATTTACACGGAGTCTCTTGGAAAGGTAAACTTGGTGTCCAAAGAAGTCCAAATAACTATGTACTTGTCAATTTGGTTGTTGATAAAAGCTTTAAGAAAATCGATGATCTTTCCAGATTCCCACGAAAACCTTGGGCGTGACATGTCTGAAAGAACTATAATATATATGAAAGAACTTGTATTTATTGATTACGTTTTGACAGAATTAAGTGTTAAATGTACTTACGAGATATTACAACCAGCAAAGTCCAGACGAAATCCGTGATAGCCAACATTTCTTACACCTGGGATAGTATGTTTGAATATAGACTGTCGACCCCCTATAGATAGTGATAGAGATCCAGGTTTAGCTGGCAATGACCTACTAGTGATAGGAACTCGTTCGATTATGTATAAATCCTTTTGTATGGGAGTTAAATTATATAAAACGTTACATGTAAAATCCATTGATTCCTTTTTGTATTAAATAAGTTTATAATTACATCTTATAGAATTTAAAAAAATAATGTTTCTTGTTCAATAAAAGCCAAAATTAGAAAAGAACATTTTCAGAGAGGTTCTAAGAAGCAGTCATTTAAACCTCTTCAGAATAGTTCTGAGATGTAATCATTTAAACATCCTATTTAGACATAAGGTTTTATCCATTTCGTACAAAACCACTAAAATATATGCATCTCGTCGCAATCGATGAATGACTGAAATCAAATGATAACCTATTGTAGCTATATGTTTATACATAAGATTATCTTAAGATGATATTAAACCTACCAACGCATATGGTCTCCATCACTAATGTTTACGGTTTGAAAAATTGTTTTGCTTTGATAGTTTGTAAACAATTAAGAGTTCATTCAAAGCAATATTTTATGAGAAAAAAAACAGATGTACTATTAAAAACAATATATTTATGCATATTTTTAGGTAGAACTAATATAGGCCTAGCCTGTTGTTCAATTCTTTTTCTTGAAATTCAAAAACAATATATTAGATCTTAAAGGAGGAACACCAAAAATAATTGTTTATGGGAAAATGGAATGATTTCCGTTATATACAGTGTACCCTCGACCTTTCGCCACGCGAATCTACCGCCACCCTCGCATACCGCCACCTAAACCTCTAGAACGGATTTCTGTCCTATATAATTCCCTCGTTAAGTTCGCCACCCTCGCATTCCGCCATCCGCCACACCCTTAAAAGACAAACGTCCCGAATCGCTATATATTTCCCTCGACGATAACGCCATATTGTTCTGCTTTTGGATATCGAGAAACTCTTTAGTGTTCCATTTGGAATGGAATGCGGCAAAAGTAGATCAATGGCTATTTTCAGATATAAATTTGTGCCAATATAGATCTATATGACGATATAATACTAAGCTTGTTTTTAATAAAATGTTGGAAATGCAATCTAAATGCAATTTTCATAATTCGATTCTATCGCCACCCTCGTTATACCGCCATAAGTGATGTGGACGAAAGGTGGCGGTATAACGAGGGTACACTGTATATGGAATTTAAAACTTCTTACTACAATTATCAAAACTTATAAAAAAAAAACGTCTTTTCGGTCAAAACATTCGATTTTCCCAGCCTGTACACTACTATACCTCATACAAAATTGAAGGAAAGTCTCCGATCTCACGACAAAAGCTAAGAGAAAATATACTGAAGAAGATATAGTACGGATGATTGAATTCCTGGTCGACAACATTGTTGTTGAGTTCGGAGGAAAGATTTTCCAGCAGACTGTTGGCATTCCCATGGGAACAAACTGTGCCCCACTCTTAGATGACTTGATTTTGTTTCACTTTCAGATAAATCGACGATGTGTTGTCTATAAACAACAAGAAGTTTGCTGACCACGTCGATCGCATAAACCCTTCTGAACTTGAAATAAAGGATACAACAGACTCTTCTACATCAGCTGCTTACCTCGATCTCTACTTAAACTACGACCAACATGGACAGCTTACTACTAAGATATACGATAAACGTGATGATTTCAATTTCCCGATCGTTAACTTTCCATTTCTTGATAGTAACACTCCTGCTTCTCCAACCTATGGTGTTTACATGTCGCAGTTGATTCGGTATTCCAAGTTTTATGGTCGCCATCTTTTTCTCATTGAGAAATATTCTGTACCTTTAAGTGATATGAAGATGGACGTTTTTGAGTATGCTCATTAGTGTGTTTACTTGCTGTGATTGACAATGATACTCGGTTCTCATTTTGAGAATTTTATGTTTACTTGGATGTGACAAAGATTTACATGGCGTGTGTCGTCGATGAAGCAGAATACGCTTACTCTTCCGGATCACCTGGTCTTATTCTCTTGTACTTTTGCAAGGGTCTCCATGTAATCTTTCCTTTGTTCAAATTTTGCCCCTGGTTTAATCGATTTTGAGTTTGGATTATGATTATGTTGACGCTTCGGTATTCTCTTATTTATTTAAAAGAAGAATTAATATGTTTTTTAGTAAAAGTTAATAACAAGTTATATTCTGTCAAGCAATGTGTACAATTCAATGTTCAATCTCAAATCACATCTTGGAGTTCAAATGGTTTTTAGAAATGATGAAAATTATTTTAATTGAAACGGGATAAGATAATATCTTGGAATATCAAAAAGTTCTACTACTGTTCTTCAAACAGACATTACCTGAAATACATTGTCACATTTAAGTTCAATTTATTCATAAATAGTTTAATGGCATAGAAATATCTTCAAAACAACTCACTTATTTGACGTTTGATTTAAATACTAAACTTGAAAAGTTCCGTATCAAACTAAAGCGAAAAGAAATAGAATCCCAATATGCATCTAGCAAGGAAAACCTTGGTGGGCTTTTCCCGAGGTAAACAGAATTTGTAATCTTTGTTTTACGGCAAAGAAAGCATCATACTTTCTCAAGCCTTAGGATAATACAATGGTAGTTTGCGCTTTGCAATGTACAAGCACTTTCAAATTATTTCTAAATTCTAAAACAAGAATAGGAAAACTTTTGACAGTGTGACAAAAAAACTCTTAAAATAAATAAACGTTACATTATTTTTTTTAGAACAAAAATATAAAAACACAAAAACGATTTAACTAGTGACATTAGTAAACAAAGGAAAGATTCACAAGATACCATTGGAAAAGTACAAGAGAATAAGATTAAGTGTTCCGAAAGAGTAAACGTCTTCTGCTTAATCGACGACACCTACCATATTAATTAAGGTTTCATCACAATATAAGTCACGCCTTCAAATTGACAACTATGGCATCTTTCTCACTCACAAAAAGTAGGCATACTAATGAGCAAACATCTAAAACGTCCACCTTCATATCATACAGTGATACAGAATAAATGACACCATTTCTTATAGTCTTCATCAGCCCGCATCTCTTTAATCCCTGTGCCGTACGTTTGTTCGTCAGCAGGCGACACCGCTCACAAAAAATCTCAATATTTAGAGCAAGCCCTTGAATATCGAATTAGCTACGTCATGTAAACAACAAAGATTGGAGATATAGGTATGTTACTTATAAGAAAGGGGGAAATTCACGATTTGGAAATCGAAATAGCCGAGCTTTTATGATAAAGCTTATTAGTAAGCTGTCAAGGTCGGTTAAAGTTTGATTAAAGATCGAGATAAATGAGTCTAGTGTGTCCTTGATTTCCAGTTCAGATCGCTTTATTTGATCGCCTTGGTCTGCACACTTCCTGTTGATTAAAATGGATGGACGCCTACATATGTATACAATTCTTATTGTAACTTGTCCCTGTGTACAGAGTAACGAAAACGTGACGATTACTTAGATAAGGAATTGTACAGGCTAAAGATATCGCTAGAAGATACGGCATTATCATGGCTTCCTATCCTCTGACCAAGAATCTAATGACATGGCCTATTTTCAGTGTAATTGACAATCATGTTGACCGTGAATTCGTGATAGGCCGTCCCACTCATTTATGTATTGTTAAAGGTGATTATGACAGTCGTGTATATTTAGTCCATTATATAATCTTGTTTAACCTCCTGTAAGGCATGGATTCCCACGTAGTCAGTACATTTGCCGACGGGAATAAGGTCTAATTTCGTAGGCGTGATAAAATGTTGTTGGTTCTAAAAACGAATCATGTTGCTGATTCATATTGACAAATTATCAGGAAAAAAATCTGGATCACATCATTACAATGATTTCAAATTAACTTTTATTAAAGCCTTGCAGGAAGAAAAGCAGGCAATGAATTAAAGAAAAGTTTAATTAAAAAAAAGTTATACATTGAAGTTTTTCCTCATCGTTCTACTGACATATGTATTTGTCATTAAGTGGTGATTGATGTTTTTTTCTCTTAAATTGTCCTATGTTCCTTTGATAATGAATAGTATCCAGACTCCCGCCCGATATCTGTACAGCAGTAAACAAGGACAAATTTGACATTTCACCTTTAAATATCAGACTGTTGTTTATGGTTGCATAATATTCAAGGTTGACAATATTAGCAGATGTGAACTCGAGGACGACGTCCGTGTGTCTTATCTGGCCAGGTCTAAAGGCACTATCGGAGTTACTGCGTGAACTGTCTGACTATAATGGGTTTCTTAGGGACTCTACTCATCTGTTTATCTGGTATGTTACTGTATACAAAACTTTTAAACACAAATTTTGTCACATACTTTTAAATCAAAACAATCTTCAATAGAATACAGGTAGAGTGAAATAAGAACGATGATTTTGTCAAACAAGTTTGGATTTCTGTACCTGATGTGGATATTTCTTTTGAATATTTCAAGTCTTGATTTTATTTTAAGAAATTGTTTTAAATGTGTAAATAAATATATATTAAACGCATTTGTATGAAGAGAATTTAATTCATTAAATCATAACTGGCAAACTCAAACATATTTTGCATTACCATTAAATATTTATAGGATAACTTAAGATACAATAACCGATGAACTATGATAGTCGCAGAAAACAGCAACTAGTTATTTAAAAAAACATATGCCTGAATGTATTTAAAGTGCCAAACAGTATAACTATCGTCATTACGTTTCAGCATTTATAAGGATACAAGCCAGGTATACATGTGACGAACTCTTTACAGGTGAGTCGACTTGATACCAAACAGTTTGTTCTTCAAGTGTATAAATCAATAAAGAGTTCATATAAATATCTTTAATATCAGTTAACACTTTGCAGGTCAAAAGGGGTACTATAGCGAGAAGTAAAATAAATCACAATGATTTGATGATGAATTTAAGAGAAACAAATAAAAACGGAATAATTCCAATTCAAATATTTTTAGGGGAAATCACAGACATATTGTAGAGAATAGAAGGAAACCCAAAGCGACAGCTGCCAAGTGTAACATGAAATCGACACATAGCAAAGTCTAGATGTATCAACATTTAACATAAAAAACTGACCATATTTGTTACTTTGACTTTCAGGCATACTCTAAACACTTGAGGGCACAATAAATAAGATATTTTATTCGGAAAAAGGTTCACAGATCGCGCTATTTGTTTACTAAAGTAGTTAATTATAGAAAAAACAATTGTGGTTATTTACTCAATATACATATACACGCTTACTATTTGTCAACGAATTACATCATAGATCTGGAACAGTCTGCAATTTAAATGGAGTAAAACTATGCTAGGATAATGGCAAAACAGACTTAGGAGTTGAGGGGCATATATCTACCTATTCTTCTATCGGTTTCGGATGTCGGGTTTTGTATTTATTGACCTTCTGATTTAGTTTGACACCTCACTGCATAATTCATCGAGGTATGATTCTGATTGATGCTGTTTTACCGTATGCACTTCATCATATAAAGGTGAGGTACCGTCCTATTCTAGATACCAATTCACACTTTTTACTTGTTTTTCTTTTTTTCAGGACAAGTTACTCCGCCGCCCGACTGCTGTAAGTACTGTACCGGCACAAAGCACTCACAGTCTATTCCAAACTGAATGGCAGAAAAAGGTTTCATTACAGTTTTACCAGTGAAATATCTATTTGTTTTCATTTTATAAAACTGATGTTTTTCACTAGTGAGAAATATGATATTTACCAATGAAAACACTGCTTACAACCGACAATGGCGGATACTTAAAGCTGTCCGGTGGATTTGTCTATCAAAATGGTATAAACAGAATATCTAACAATGTCTTCAGTAATACCAAATATATTTCCCTCGTGTGGCTAATGTTTTAATATTTTGCACTCGTGTTGCACTCTAGTGAAAAACTATCAAAATATAGGCCCCACTCTTGTGGCTAATACATTTGGCATAACTGAAGACAATGTGAGATATTCTCTATAGCACTTTGAATATCATTATTATCTTTCAGTCATCAGACTCCAAAACCAATACGCTGAGTCGGTCGGGTACTTTTACATCAGAAAACATGTTGAATGATATACTACTTCATTTCTAGACAACAAAGCTACTGTTTATCACATAGTTTACATGAATATCCTACATACTTTGAGAATAGTCCATATACTGTACTTCAATCTGTGATATGTATTCCTTTCTCCGTCAGCCCACGGCCATGATAGAGCTGAGATCGACCCATATTGCAGGATAGGTGAGTATAGCGTTCACAGAGGTGGTTACACACATGCTAGGTTACTATATCGTTCACAGCGGAATTTCTTACATATGACAGTGGATGTGACATGACAAATTAGTTAATCGATTACAGGTGGAATTCTATACATATGACAGTGGATGTGACAAGTCTTATTACGATATCATTTACAGGGGTAATTCTATACATATGACAGTGGATGTGACACGACAAATTAGGCCACGTTCTCAGGAGTAATTCTATACATATGACAGTGGATATGACACGACTAATTAGGGCCATCGTTCTCAGGGGGAATTCTATACGTATGACAGTGGATATGACGCGACTAATTAGGCCATCGTTTACAGGAGTAATTCTATACATATGACAGTGGATATGACACGACTAATTAGGCCATCGTTCTCAGGAGTAATTCTATACATATGACAGTGGATGTGACACGACAAATTAGGCCATCGTTCTTAGGAGTAATTCTATACATATGACAGTGGATATGACACGACTAATTAGGCCATCGTTCTCAGGAGTAATTCTAAACATATGACAGTGGATATGACACGACTAATTAGGGCCATCGTTCTCAGGAGTAATTCTATACATATGACAGTGGATATGACACGACTAATTAGGCCATCGTTCTCAGGAGTAATTCTATACATATGACAGTGGATGTGACACGACTAATTAGGCCACGTTCTCAGGAGTAATTCTATACATATGACAGTGGATATGACACGACTAATTAGGCCATCGTTTACAGGAGTAATTCTATACATATGACAGTGGATGTGACACGACTAATTAGGGCCATCGTTCTCAGGAGTAATTCTATACATATGACAGTGGATATGACACGACTAATTAGGCCATCGTTCTCAGGAGTAATTCTATACATATGACAGTGGATGTGACACGACTAATTAGGCCATCGTTCTCAGGAGTAATTCTATACATATGACAGTGGATGTGACGCGACTAATTAGGCCATCGTTTACAGGAGTAATTCTATACATATGACAGTGGATATGACACGACTAATTAGAACATCATTTACAGGGAGAATTCTATACATATGACAGTGGATATGACACGACTAATTAGGCCATCGTTCTCAGGAGTAATTCTATACATATGACAGTGGATGTGACACGACTAATTAGGCCATCGTTCTCAGGAGTAATTCTATACATATGACAGTGGATGTGACGCGACTAATTAGGCCATCGTTTACAGGAGTAATTCTATACATATGACAGTGGATGTGACACGACTAATTAGGCCATCGTTCTCAGGAGTAATTCTATACATATGACAGTGGATGTGACACGACTAATTAGAACATCGTTCTCAGGGGGAATTCTATACATATGACAGTGGATATGACACGACTAATTAGAACATCATTTACAGGGAGAATTCTATACATATGACAGTGGATGTGACACGACTAATTAGGGCCATCGTTCTCAGGGGGAATTCTATACATATGACAGTGGATGTGACACGACTAATTAGAACATCGTTCTCAGGGGGAATTCTATACATATTGCAGTGGATGTGACACGACTAATTAGAACATCGTTCTCAGGGGGAATTCTATACATATGACAGTAGATATGACACGACTAATTAGCCCATCGTTCTCAGGGGGAATTCTATACATATGACAGTGGATATGACACGACTAATTAGGCCACGTTCTCAGGGGGAATTCTATACATATGACAGTGGGTATGACACGACTAATTAGAACATCATTTACAGGGGGAATTCTATACATATGACAGTGGATATGACACGACTAATTAGAACATCGTTTTCAGGGGGAATTCTATACATATGACAGTGGGTATGACACGACTAATTAGAACATCATTTACAGGGGGAATTCTATACATATGACAGTGGATGTGACACGACTAATTAGGGCCATCGTTCTCAGGGGGAATTCTATACATATTGCAGTGGATGTGACACGACTAATTAGGGCCATCGTTCTCAGGGGGAATTCTATACATATTGCAGTGGATGTGACACGACTAATTAGGGCCATCGTTCTCAGGGGGAATTCTATACATATGACAGTGGATGTGACACGACTAATTAGGCCATCGTTCTCAGGGGGAATTCTACACATAGTGCAGTGGATATGACACGACTAATTAGGCCACGTTCTCAGGGGGAATTCTATACATATGACAGTGGATGTGACACGACTAATTAGAACATCGTTCTCAGGGGGAATTCTATACATATGACAGTGGATATGACACGACTAATTAGAACATCATTTACAGGGGGAATTCTATACATATGACAGTGGATGTGACACGACGAATTAGAACATCGTTCTCAGGGGGAATTCTATACATATGACAGTGGGTATGACACGACTAATTAGGCCACGTTCTCAGGGGGAATTCTATACATATGACAGTGGATATGACACGACTAATTAGGCCATCGTTCTCAGGGGGAATTCTATACATATGACAGTGGGTATGACACGACTAATTAGAACATCGTTCTCAGGGGGAATTCTATACATATGACAGTGGATATGACACGACTAATTAGAACATCGTTCTCAGGGGGAATTCTATACATATGACAGTGGGTATGACACGACTAATTAGGCCATCGTTCTCAGGGGGAATTCTATACATATGACAGTGGGTATGACACGACTAATTAGAACATCATTTACAGGGGGAATTCTATACATATGACAGTGGATATGACACGACTAATTAGAACATCGTTCTCAGGGGGAATTCTATACATATGACAGTGGGTATGACACGACTAATTAGGCCATCGTTCTCAGGGGGAATTCTATACATATGACAGTGGGTATGACACGACTAATTAGAACATCATTTACAGGGGGAATTCTATACATATGACAGTGGGTATGACACGACTAATTAAAACATCGTTCTCAGGGGGAATTCTCCACATAGTGCAGTGGATGTGACACGACTAATTAGAACATCGTTCTCAGGGGGAATTCTATACATATGACAGTGGGTATGACACGACTAATTAGGTCATCGTTCTCAGGGGGAATTCTATACATATGACAGTGGATGTGACACGACTAATTAGAACATCATTTAAAGGGGGAATTCTATACATATGACAGTGGGTATGACACGACTAATTAGGCCATCGTTCTCAGGGGGAATTCTATACATATGACAGTGGGTATGACACGACTAATTAGCCCATCGTTCTCAGGGGGAATTCTATACATATGACAGTGGGTATGACACGACTAATTAGAACATCATTTACAGGGGGAATTCTATACATATGACAGTGGGTATGACACGACTAATTAGGCCATCGTTCTCAGGGGGAATTCTATACATATGACAGTGGGTATGACACGACTAATTAGCCCATCGTTCTCAGGGGGAATTCTATACATATGACAGTGGGTATGACACGACTAATTAGAACATCATTTACAGGGGGAATTCTATACATATGACAGTGGGTATGACACGACTAATTAGGGCCATCGTTCTCAGGGGGAATTCTATACATATGACAGTGGGTATGACACGACTAATTAGAACATCGTTCTCAGGGGGAATTCTATACATATGACAGTGGATATGACACGACTAATTAGAACATCGTTCTCAGGGGGAATTCTTTACAAATGACAGTGGATGTGACACGACTAATTAGGCCACGTTCTCAGGGGGAATTCTATACATATGACAGTGGATGTGACACGACTAATTAGGGCCATCGTTCTCAGGAGTAATTCTATACATATGACAGTGGATATGACACGACTAATTAGGCCATCGTTCTCAGGGGGAATTCTATACATATGACAGGGGATGTGACACGACTAATTAGAACATCATTTACAGGGGGAATTCTATACATATGACAGTGGATGTGACACGACAAATTAGGGCCATCGTTCTCAGGGGGAATTCTATACATATTGCAGTGGATGTGAAACGACTAATTAGGGCCATCGTTCTCAGGGGGAATTCTATACATATGACAGTGGATGTGACACGACTAATTAGGGCCATCATTCTCAGGGGGAATTCTATACATATGACAGTGGATGTGACACGACTAATTAGGGCCATCGTTCTCAGGGGGAATTCTATACATATGACAGTGGATGTGACACGACTAATTAGGGCCATCGTTCTCAGGGGGAATTCTATACATATGACAGTGGATGTGACACGACTAATTAGGGCCATCGTTCTCAGGGGGAATTCTATACATATGACAGTGGATGTGACACGACTAATTAGGGCCATCGTTCTCAGGGGGAATTCTATACATATGACAGTGGATATGACACGACTAATTAGGTCATCGTTCTCAGGGGGAATTCTATACATATGACAGTGGATATGACACGACTAATTAGGCCACGTTCTCAGGAGTAATTCTATACATATGACAGTGGATATGACACGACTAATTAGAACATCGTTTACAGGGGGAATTCTATACATATGATGGTGGATATGACACGACTAATTAGGGCCATCGTTCTCAGGGGGAATTCTATACATATGACAGTGGATATGACACGACTAATTAGGTCATCGTTCTCAGGGGGAATTCTATACATATGACAGTGGGTATGACACGACTAATTAGGTCATCGTTCTCAGGGGGAATTCTATACATATGACAGTAGATATGACACGACTAATTAGCCCATCGTTCTCAGGGGGAATTCTATACATATGACAGTGGATATGACACGACTAATTAGGCCACGTTCTCAGGAGTAATTCTATACATATGACAGTGGATGTGACACGACTAATTAGGGCACGTTCTCAGGAGTAATTCTATACATATGACAGTGGATATGACACGACTAATTAGGGCACGTTCTCAGGAGTAATTCTATACATATGACAGTGGATGTGACACGACTAATTAGGTCATCGTTCTCAGGAGTAATTCTATACATATGGCAGTGGATGTGACACGACTAATTAGGCCATCGTTCTCAGGGGGAATTCTACACATAGTGCAGTGGATGTGACACGACTAATTAGGGCCATCGTTCTCAGGGGGAATTCTATACATATGACAGTGGATATGACACGACTAATTAGGTCATCGTTCTCAGGGGGAATTCTATACATATGACAGGGGATGTGACACGACTAATTAGGTCATCGTTCTCAGGGGGAATTCTATACATATGACAGTGGGTATGACACGACTAATTAGGTCATCGTTCTCAGGGGGAATTCTATACATATGACAGTAGATATGACACGACTAATTAGCCCATCGTTCTCAGGGGGAATTCTATACATATGACAGTGGATATGACACGACTAATTAGGCCACGTTCTCAGGAGTAATTCTATACATATGACAGTGGATGTGACACGACTAATTAGGGCACGTTCTCAGGAGTAATTCTATACATATGACAGTGGGATGTGACACGACTATTTAGAACATCGTTCTCAGGGGGAATTCTATACATATGACAGTGGGTATGACACGACAAATTAGAACATCGTTCTCAGGGGGAATTCTATACATATGACAGTGGGTATGACACGACAAATTAGAACATCGTTCTCAGGGGGAATTCTATACATATTGCAGTGGATGTGACACGACACGTCATTTTAGTATGGCGTTCACAGTGAAATTTTCATTCACATGTAAGTGGATGTGACACGACACAATTGATCAGTATCGAGTTTACATGGGACATATCATATATACGACAGTTGATGTGACTCGACATATGCTAAGTTTCTTTAGCATTAACAGGGGATGCTTCACGACACATGACTGTGATGCATGCTTTTCATTCACTAGAATTGACAGTTGATGCGATATGACATATATTAGGCAAGTATAGCATTGGCAGGATATGTTCCACATATCTCAGGTATCTATCCCATTGGAAGTAGATCTTCACAACTGTTAGGCACAAAAGGCATTGACATGGTGTTTTACCTTGCTTCGGTAATTATATCGCGGACAGGGGTGTTTCACATATCCTAAGCTTGTAATGAGTTGATATCAGGGCACAACAAATAAAACGTCAGTGGGTTTTTTTTTAATGGAATTTAATTTAATGGAAAATAATGGACGCAGGCTAGAAGCCTCCAAGTTCATATCACAATATATACAAAATAAAATATCACCGGCAAAGTTATACATGGAATATATACATGAATATTCTCATTAGAGTAAATTATCAGTTATAATTATAGATATTTTCCTTAATATGATCATCTAGCAATATCTCAAAATCTCTAGTTGTTTCCGCATTTACGACATAATCTGGTAGCTTGTTCCAGGCATCTACTACCCTAAAACTGAACGAGTTTTTTCTCAGTTCTGTATTGCAGCGTTGTTTGTACAACTTAAATCTATGACCTCGAGTTCTTTCGTTCTTATCTAAAATAAATATGCTAGATGTAACCCTCTCATCGAATTTTTTGTTCAGAATTTTAAAAACGTTTATCAAATCTCCCCTGGTCCTGCGGTGTTTGAGTGTTGGAAGTTTCAGCTTCTTCAATCGTTCTTCATATGAAAGTTCTTTAAATCCTGATAGGAGTTTAGTAGCCCTCCTTTGTACATTTTCTATCATTTGAATGTCTCTGAGTTTGTACGGACTCCATGCACTGACTGCATATTCCAGGTGTGGTCTAACCAGTGCTTTGAAAAGCTGTCTAAACATTGTCTCATCCAAATAGGTAAAAGATCTTCTGATGACTCCAAAGATTGAATTTGCTTTATTAATAAGTTTTTGACGCCTAATTACTCTTAACGATCACCTGGATATAATTTTACTATAATCTTTGTATGATTTCCTTTTTTCTATTTTGCCCTTAATTCACGGGATTGTTTTTCGATTTTGATTTCGTTGACCGGCATTCCCTTATTGTATTGTTAGATAGGGTATCGTGAATTTGAAATTACATCGGCGTAGGCAGATGGGTATTTTGAACATAACTTGAAAACCTTGAATAAATATATAATGATTTCTGTTCCAGACCTTGCAGTTAATTCCAATAGCGATGTTGGTAAGTGTATGAATATCAAATATATGGTTAAAAAGGAACCCTACCCTGTACTTTAGGTAACCCATTACAGCATATTGCCCGAGGGTTATCTGCTACATAACGACTAGCGATAAGGTATAACCAGTTAGACAAACGATCACAGGAATGGTGTCTGGGACTTAATCTCTCATATTTTAACGACGTTTCAGGATATACTTATAAGTTGTTTTTACTTGACATTTTCACGCTAGGGATATTCGAAAATGAATCAGAATTGTCTGACTTTTGAGGGTAGGAATTTACTGTTACGCCTTACTAACTAATATATTCAGAATTTAGAAACATATTTTTAGTTTAAAGTTATTGAGAATGTGCATGAGTCGTCTTTAAAAATTAATGGCAATTCTGCTACAATATAAAACGTATGTACCATTTGTTGTTGTATATGTAGCCAAGCGACTTAGGGTCATAGATCATCCATACTAACCTACATGAAGAAAGTGTTCGGAAAAATACAGTTTATTTAAACAATACGTTTAGACAGCTAACATTCAGTTTCATATATCTTTAGTATTGTGTTCGTAAAGCTGTTTCATAAAGGCTTTATCAAGTATTGTTCCACATATCTTAGCTTATTATTGCCGTTCGTAAAGCTGTTCATAAAGGCTTTATCGGGGATGGTTCCACAAATCTCAAGTGTATTGAGTTCGTAAAGCTGTTTCATAAAGGCTTAAACATGGGATTCTCCACATAAATGTTTACCTGTCTAATAGGTGTTATGTTACGTAGTAGCGTGTAAACGTATATCAATGGTATGGAAGTAAAATAACATAAGATATATACTAGAGTATCAGATCATTTTCGAATTACTCAGAATTATGATCCTTCAGGGTTCACTATACTGGTGTTTAGCCTGTTACTTATTATCTGTATGTTTCTAGTGCTGACTGCTCTAAGGAAGGCGTACCACAGCAATGTGAAGTTGTGTTTTGGATGTCCAGAGCACGATTTTTATGGCCAGTGTAACACTGTCATCGCCTGTCATCCACAAACAGTATGTACATGTCGAAATCGGACAATAACACACCAATTTCATCTGATTTAAATTTATGTCTGTGCATTTTTTTACTTTAAAATCTCACATGAGCTAGATATTACATTCATCAAGCTAACTTTTGCTAAACCTATGATAAAGCAATCTTAGATATCAATAAAACAATATTAAAGAATGTGTAATAAGTAATGGTGTTCTTTCTTTTCCAGGTTTGTTACAACGAGACACACAGAGACAAGGAGCATAATACAAGACATATGTATGGGTGTATTGTACGTTCACTATTACAAACACTTAAATGTCTTATAATAATACTAGATATGTGTATGGGTGTATTGTACGTCTAATTGTTACTCTAAACACCTAATTATCTCATAATAATACTAGACATGTGTATGGGTGTATTGTACGTCTAATTGTTACTCTAAACACCTAATTATCTTATAATAATACTAGACATGTATATGGGTGTATTGTAGTCTAATTGTTACTCTAAACACCTAATTATCTTATAATAATACTAGACATGTGTATGGGTGTATTGTACGTCTAATTGTTACTCTAAACACCTAATTATCTTATAATAATACAAGATATGTGTATGGGTGTATTGTACGTCTAATTGTTACTCTAAACACCTAATTATCTTATAATAATACTAGACATGTGTATGGGTGTATTGTACGTCTAATTGTTACTCTAAACACCTAATTATCTTATAATAATACTAGACATGTGTATGGGTGTATTGTAGTCTAATTGTTACTCTAAACACCTAATTATCTTATAATAATACTAGATATGTGTATGGGTGTATTGTACGTCTAATTGTTACTCTAAACACCTAATTATCTTATAATAATACTAGATATGTGTATGGGTGTATTGTACGTCTAATTGTTACTCTAAACACCTAATTATCTTATAATAATACTAGACATGTGTATGGGTGTATTGTACGTCTAATTGTTACTCTAAACACTTAATTATCTCATAATAATACTAGATATGTGTATGGGTGTATTGTAGTCTAATTGTTACTCTAAACACCTAATTATCTTATAATAATACTAGATATGTGTATGGGGGGTGTATTGTACGTCTAATTGTTACTCTAAACACCTAATTATCTTATAATAATACTAGACATGTGTATGGGTGTATTGTACGTCTAATTGTTACTCTAAACACCTAATTATCTTATAATAATACTAGACATGTGTATGGGTGTATTGTACGTCTAATTGTTACTCTAAACACCTAATTATCTTATAATAATACTAGACATGTGTATGGGTGTATTGTAGTCTAATTGTTACTCTAAACACCTAATTATCTTATAATAATACTAGATATGTGTATGGGTGTATTGTAGTCTAATTGTTACTCTAAACACCTAATTATCTTATAATAATACTAGATATGTGTATGGGTGTATTGTAGTCTAATTGTTACTCTAAACACCTAATTATCTTATAATAATACTCGACATGTGTATGGGTGTATTGTACGTCTAATTGTTACTCTAAACACCTAATTATCTTATAATAATACTAGACATGTGTATGGGTGTATTGTAGTCTAATTGTTACTCTAAACACCTAATTATCTTATAATAATACTAGACATGTGTATGGGTGTATTGTACGTCTAATTGTTACTCTAAACACCTAATTATCTTATAATAATACTAGACATGTGTATGGGTGTATTGTAGTCTAATTGTTACTCTAAACACCTAATTATCTCATAATAATACTAGATATGTGTATGGGTGTATTGTAGTCTAATTGTTACTCTAAACACTTAATTATCTTATAATAATACTAGATATGTGTATGGGTGTATTGTAGTCTAATTGTTACTCTAAACACCTAATTACCTTATAATAATACTAGATATGTGTATGGGTGTATTGTACGTCTAATTGTTACTCTAAACACCTAATTATCTTATAATAATACTAAACATGTGTATGGGTGTATTGTAGTCTAATTGTTACTCTAAACACTTAATTATCTTATAATAATACTAGATATGTGTATGGGTGTATTGTACGTCTAATTGTTACTCTAAACACCTAATTATCTTATAATAATACTAGATATGTGTATGGGTGTATTGTACGTCTAATTGTTACTCTAAACACCTAATTATCTTATAATAATACTAGACATGTGTATGGGTGTATTGTACGTCTAATTGTTACTCTAAACACTTAATTATCTCATAATAATACTAGATATGTGTATGGGTGTATTGTAGTCTAATTGTTACTCTAAACACCTAATTATCTTATAATAATACTAGATATGTGTATGGGGGGTGTATTGTACGTCTAATTGTTACTCTAAACACCTAATTATCTTATAATAATACTAGACATGTGTATGGGTGTATTGTACGTCTAATTGTTACTCTAAACACCTAATTATCTTATAATAATACTAGACATGTGTATGGGTGTATTGTACGTCTAATTGTTACTCTAAACACCTAATTATCTTATAATAATACTAGACATGTTGTGGGTGTATTGTACGTCTAATTGTTACTCTAAACACCTAATTATCTTATAATAATACTAGACATGTGTATGGGTGTATTGTAGTCTAATTGTTACTCTAAACACCTAATTATCTTATAATAATACTAGACATGTGTATGGGTGTATTGTACGTCTAATTGTTACTCTAAACACCTAATTATCTTATAATAATACTCGACATGTGTATGGGTGTATTGTAGTCTAATTGTTACTCTAAACACCTAATTATCTTATAATAATACTAGATATGTGTATGGGTGTATTGTAGTCTAATTGTTACTCTAAACACCTAATTATCTTATAATAATACTCGACATGTGTATGGGTGTATTGTACGTCTAATTGTTACTCTAAACGCCTAATTATCTTATAATAATACAAGATATGTGTATGGGTGTATTGTACGTCTAATTGTTACTCTAAACACCTAATTATCTTATAATAATACTAAACATGTGTATGGGTGTATTGTACGTCTAATTGTTACTCTAAACACTTAATTATCTCATAATAATACTAGACATGTGTATGGGTGTATTGTAGTCTAATTGTTACTCTAAACACCTAATTATCTTATAATAATACTAGACATGTGTATGGGTGTATTGTAGTCTAATTGTTACTCTAAATACCTAATTATCTTATAATAATACTAGATATGTGTATGGGTGTATTGTACGTCTAATTGTTACTCTAAACACCTAATTATCTTATAATAATACTAGATATGTGTATGGGTGTATTGTACGTCTAATTGTTACTCTAAACACCTAATTATCTTATAATAATACTAGACATGTGTATGGGTGTATTGTAGTCTAATTGTTACTCTAAACACCTAATTATCTTATAATAATACTAGACATGTGTATGGGTGTATTGTAGTCTAATTGTTACTCTAAACACCTAATTATCTTATAATAATACTAGACATGTGTATGGGTGTATTGTACGTCTAATTGTTACTCTAAACACCTAATTATCTTATAATAATACTAGATATGTGTATGGGTGTATTGTACGTCTAATTGTTACTCTAAACACCTAATTATCTTATAATAATACTAGATATGTGTATGGGTGTATTGTAGTCTAATTGTTACTCTAAACACCTAATTATCTTATAACAATACTAGACATGTGTATGGGTGTATTGTAGTCTAATTGTTACTCTAAACACTTGATTATCTCATAATAATACTAGACATGTGTATGGGTGTATTGTAGTCTAATTGTTAATCTAAACACTTAATTATCTCATAATAATACTAGATATGTGTATGGGTGTATTGTACGTCTAATTGTTACTCTAAACACCTAATTATCTTATAATAATACTAGACATGTGTATGGGTGTATTGTACGTCTAATTGTTAATCTAAACACTTAATTATCTCATAATAATACTAGATATGTGTATGGGTGTATTGTACGTCACATTGTACTCCAAATACTTTGTCTAATGTTCTGAAACTTACAACAAGTTAAGCAAGCGCCTCGCCAGCCCTATCTGGATAACTTCAACATTCGATATAGCGGACATGTCGTTCCATTGATTCTTTGTTTCCGCTAGATAGTATGAACTTGTGCTTTCGACTCAATCGAGATATAGAGTATTGATATTCAAAAAGAAAAACAAATTTCTGTCATAATTATATCGGAGTAGTGATATATTCCAAGCAGAAATTGTATGAACCTGACACATAAATCCTACAATGATAGTTTGGGTGTATTTACAGTGGGAGTCTGATAATATACACATCAATGGCCACCACTGCAGTCAGTCAAACCATGGCAGTAACTCCGGCACGGTCACGTGTAACGATGCCAAACTATGTAACGGAAGTAAGCTACATTTTTGGACGAATTACTATCTGCTTACAAGTGGTCGACAGTATAATGTATAATATTTGCAAAATACAAATTACAACATATGTTATATTTATAGCATCGTAGTCGTAGTAAAATCACAAATATCACAGCAAACTATTATAACAGTGGGATATTAAGATACACCAATAAATGGATTCATAAGACGCCTTAATATATGAGCAAAACGACTTGATTCTTAATCCCTCAATTACTTTAGCATTAAAAATGCTATATCGTTTTTAAAAAGTAGCCATAGAGAATCACTCTTTAGTATAAATATCCATCCGAAAAGGGCACACTTACAAGTTTTAAACTCTGAATAACAAATGATGAATGTAAATAATTCAGATCAAACATATGATATATATACTTAATGCATGTATTGTAACCGTTTTATTTACAATGTTATTTGTATTTACAGATGCACAACACATCCATCATATTGCGAATTTAATGAAAACAACACAATCACCAACTACAACACCCGAACTTACAACAGTCCCAACAACTCCTGAAATGGTGACAACAACTCCGGAAATGGTGACAACAACTCCGGAAATGGTGACAACAACTCCTGAAATGGTGACAACAACTCCGGAAATGGTGACAACAACTCCGGAAATGGTGACAACAACTCCGGAAATGGTGACAACAACTCCGGAAATGGTGACAACAACTCCGGAAATGTTGACAACAACTCCGGAAATGGTGACAACAACTCCTGAAATGGTGACAACAACTCCTCAAATGACAACAACACCAACTTTAACCTCAACACCGCAACCCACAACAACGAAAACTGCTAGGCCTATGGAAGAGTTATCCACTACAGCTAAAACGACATTTATGACAGAACAGTCCACAGCCGTCAAATCCACTTCTGCAGCACCTATGACGTCAACATCAAACGCTGCGTCTACTGACGGCGTCACCCATACACGTTCGTCTAATCCTATGATGGCAGATTTGATACAGAATATAATTCTTTTTGAATTCTTAAGAATGAGAAAATCAGTCTAAAACATTTTTTTTTTTTTTTTGTTATTCAGGGATGTGTGCAAAACATGGTTTTTATGTCATAGGTTTTTGTAAATCTTCTTAAAAATGGAAGAAAAAATTAGTATATCTGTTTTATAATAAACGATAATACTGAATTTATCAATAACTAGACATTGTTGATTACAAGAACAGGTAATATCCTTTTGCCGGCTTTTAATAGAACAGAATGCTTCTCTTGACATTTTTTTCTATCAATTTTTTAATAAATTTATTTGTTAAGACGTAAACAATCTTTCTATCGAAGTCAATGATATGACGTGTTTTCTCTGTTGATTAATACACATTTAATACTTCACTCGGGAATTATTTATTAATATTTCACTGGTATCACGCACTCGAAACAATATCAAACAATTTATCGTGAAATTGAACTGTAACTATTTTTTCATTCATTTTGTTATTTTTCTGTTTTCAGAATTGATAAAAACGACAGTCACACCTACTTCACCAATACCATGCCAACAGGGTATTAAAATTAATTTACTATGATAATCTTTGAAGTTTGTTCGTTGATAGATAAAATTAGTAAAAATACCAATTTCATTGAAGAATAACCAAAATAGTCTCTCATTTGAACCCCTATCTCTGCCTTGATTTTTTTTAATGGATAGTAATTCATTATATTGAATGTGACTTCATCATAACACGCCCTCTTCCTATATTTCTAATGATGTAATTCAAAGACAATATGTGTGCTTGCTGTGTATATAGTAGCATACTTACAATTTTGTTTTCATACTGACAAATTGTTTGGTTGATGACATGACTTATAGATCACCATGTACACAGGGACTTGAGAATTTGTTACAGCTAGTTTTTGGACCTAAAATAGGGTGTTTAGAGTAATTTTACACATTTGGGGGTTAAGATCAATTTTCGATTAAAATGCCCCCTCAATTGTCATAAAAGCTAAAGGGTTGAAAGCTTTCCCGATCGAAAAATCGACCCCACCTACCTTTCTTACATCAAAAGTCACAACTCTAGTTGAGGTACGAAAATACGCTTGGTACCGTTGGAAAGATGGATAATTTTTATTTTATAAACCTCCTAAATGCAAGACAAATGTATCCTCCTTCCGCAGAAATAATCTCCATTTCCTCCAAAAACACGCAAAATTTCCGTGTCTCGAAGTTCTCGGCGGCTTGCCGGCCACTTCGTTACATATTCATTGAGGTTGACGTCACCCGCGTGTTGGTCTGTTGCTGTTATTGGATGCCTAAATTTAAAGGAATACCGCCATCAAAATGACAGCGTAAGACCTCCGCGTGCAGTGATGTCAACTAGCTGTAACAAATTCTCAGGTCCCTGTGACCATGTACAGTTGTATTTGTACATTTAATTTAAACTAATATACATTTAACGACATAATACAATCCTTACACAAACAGTATACATTCTATCTACCATCATCAGATCCGTATAGGTAACGACGTAATACCATCCTTACACATACAGTATATATCCTATCTACCATCCTCAGATCCGTATAGGTAACGACGTGATCCCATCCTTACATGTACAGTATACATTCTATCTACCATCCTCAGATCCTTACACATACAGTATATATCATATCTACCATCCTCAGATCCTTACACATACAGTATATATCAGATCTACCATCCTCAGATCCTTACACATACAGTATATATCCTATCTACCATCCTCAGATCCGTATAGGTAACGACGTGAAACCATCCTTACACATTCTATCTACCATCCTCAGATCCGTATAGGTAACGACGTAATACCATCCTTACAGTATATATCCTATCTACCATCCTCAGATCCTTACACATACAATATATATCCTATCTACCCTCCTCAGATCCTTACACATACAGTTTATATCCTATCTACCATCCTCAGATCCGTATAGGTAACGACATAATACCATTCTTACACATACAGTATATATCCTATCTACCATCCTCAGATCCGTATAGGTAATAATACAAGCAACAACAAAACACCTCTTTAAGGAAACAGCGATGTGTTAGAGGTTAGTGTAGCGGACCATATTTCACGTCTGGACACTGAAACCATTGTCATTTACCCACAATCACTGATGTGTAACTGTTGTTTCAGGGAACGGTACTCTGATGTGTATGGACCATGACGATCCGCCTAACTTTGTTTGTGAAACCTTTGACAATGATCTCGGATTTTGTGGCTGGACCGCTTCTGGTCATGATCGTGCTGTTAGCCAGTGCCCAGTATACTGTGGTTTTTGTGACGAGTGTAAGTATGTTGACGTGATCGTATCAATCTTTTCAACAGGAGAACATTTGTCACGTTTTCGTTCTATTTCCATTTCTAAGAGGCTTTGGTTGTGGATATAAATGGCGTTACGTTTCTTTGGAGTAACATTTCTTCCCTGACAACTCATTTATATATTTAAAAATTAACCTTTGATTTTGTTTAGTTTATTAATAATATGTCCAATGGAGCACGATGTAAATTGCGTAAACGCGAAGCGTTTCTGTAAATGGTTCATATTTTTTCTGTTCAATTTAGCCCCATCTGCAGACATATATTTCATTTCGAAACTTACAAACGTGACAACGATTCGATAAATGTAAATGCATGAAGTTTGCATAAGCCGTGGCTAGCTCCAGCAATGCCGATTGTTGATTACGTCATACCATTGTGATTCGAACTGATAATTTGCATAGCTCCGCCAGCAGGTATTGTTATCGACGTCATAGAATTTTAGCGCGTTCTCAAGTATAGTTATTGGAAAATAACTATAGTTTGCAGAACTATGGTTATCGAGTGAATGCCAGTGTAAATATACGTTAGATAATGTGGTTTTGGCTTTTCATCGCGGGTGCGTTTATGAAGAACTGGACGCTAACCATTCCGGAACATCTCGTCTTAATCCCCGTGTACATATTATGTTCAAATCTAGCACTATTTTCATATTTATTTTTGAATTTGAATTTTGTTTTGTTTCGTTTTTTGTTTTTGGGGTTGTTTTTTTTTTTTTCTTCTTCGATGATTGATTAATATTTGACTCGGATGTATCCAATCGATATCGATTCGGAAACGCTATCACATTTTTTTTACATGTAGAAATATTGTAGATGTTCAAAATGAAGCTAAAGCTTCCTCTATATTGGTATGATGACGTTAACATCTAATGTGTGTCTTTATCATTTGCAGATTGCAAGAAACAGTACCAGGCCCAAATAGGTAACCAACATGTTCGGCATCCATGAAATATTATCTGGCATTGTTTAGGATTAAGAGGCTAATTGGTTTTAATAAATATACACTTTACTTTGCATATATTTCTGGTGGAAAGAACATAACAAAAACATGTATATTCCATATTCTGAGTTAGTCGTGGGTATAAGACGATCCTAAAAATAAGCTACATTGTATTAATATCTTGACGTATATCGCCTATTAGCCAATCATTAGTTTCTGAAAACAGCTAAGCGGTTTTTGTTGGTTTTTCCTTTTATTTTTGTTGTTTTTTGAAATTTTAATCCCTGCTTCTCCCTGCTATGGTGTTCACATGTCGCAGATGATTCGTTATTCTAGGGCTTGTTCTGAATATCGAAATCTTCGTGATAGATGTCAGCTACTGACGAACAAACTTACGGAACAGGGATTCGAGAGATACATGTTGATAAAGACTATGAGCAAGTTTTATGGTCGCTTTCTTGGTCTCATTGAGAAATATTTTACATCCTTGTATGATATGAAGATGGGCGTTTTTGAATATGCCCATTAGGCTGCCTAATTGTTGTGGTTGGCAATTATGCCTCAGTTCTCACTATGAGGTCATGACATTTACATGGACCTTACCTTAATTTACATTCGCCTATGACGCTTACTTTTCCGGAACACTTTGTCTTATTATCTTGTACTTTTACAAGTGTCTCCATGTAAATAATTCCTTCATTCATAATTTGCTTCTAGTTTAATCAATTCTGAGTACGGATTATGGTATTGTTGGCTCTTTTGTATTCTCTGTTTTGTTTTCATCCAAACACACTATAGGTCTCCTGATATTCAGTAATGTTACAAGTGTAAATGACAGTCTGGTTTAAAATAATCTAAAGACGCTTCTTTTTATTTCTAAATTGTTTTCCCTGATAACTCCTTTTTTTTTCTTTAATCATTCTCCTTCCATCAAAAATGATGATTACGGATAGGTAGATTTGATGCTGGACGCTTAAAAGGGTGAAAGAAAAAAACAGAAGCTAAAGTCAAAACAATTAAAACATGATGCAGCTGGCCAGTGATCCAATCTTGAAGACAGGGAATGAGTGAGATTTTTAAAAAGCCCCAACTTTCGGTCTCCCCCGCCATCTTCTTTATTTATTCTAAAACTCTTTTCGAAAAAATTCGATAGTTTCTACATGTTTCAAAAAAATGCAAAAGGATTTGATGGAAAGCTTGAATCTTAGTTTTATTGCAGATCAAACAACCACGTCGTCTGCTCCAACTACAATGAAATCGACATCACCACCGGGTAAGTCAAGCACAACAAGATGCCAAATGGGCCTGCATCGCTCACCTGGTATCAATATATCTCACTTGTAGCCTACCCTAAAGCGGCCTAAACTCTTATAACTGTTAAACATGCAGATGAACTCATGATAAAATTTAAACATATTGACCCCTGTAAACTATCCTACTTCGATAAGTTGGTGGAGTTCAAATCTGTATAAGGCAGAGTAAAGGTGTGCAAGGATACCCAGCTATATACACAGTGCTCTGACCCGATAGCAAAGGTCAAGCTTATACATTATTTTAGAATGATCTTGTAGAAATAACCAGAATGTCCCGGATGGAATATGACGCAAATGTACACGAATTAGTGTCTCGCAATATCCATAGGTAAACACTGTAAACACATGATTACACAAATCCCAACAGAACCTGTTGATGTTGTCACCTATGTATTACCTACATATCTAGTTGTGTTGATGTGTTACCTCCTTTCCTCATTATCTCAAGTTTTTTGCGTTATTTGTAAGTTTTCGAATGTATTAGTTGTTTATTATACTTGTAAACTTTGAGTTTTAAGCATTGTCAGTGCTGTTTGATACCGTTTTAATACTGAAGTTACGAGCATTTTTATTCAGTGTTGTTTAATACTCTGTATTCCTAGAGTTTCCAACATTGCCAATGGTCGTATAATGGTGTATCTTGATAAGTCATCAGACAACAATGATGTTGGCTTTTTAATACAAACATAATTCCATTCTTACTTTAATGCTTTATTTTATAACTGACAGCGAGTGACCGCAGTTGTATGGTGTGTGGTTCTGAAGACGACGGATTATCCTGTTCTCCCCGACAGACATACTACAACTCGTCCCATCAGTGTTCTGTTGGTAACAGCTACTGTATGACGTCAGTTTACGTGGACGAGAATGGCGCGACAAACGTCTACAAAAGGTAAGGACACTACTGCGGTATAATACGTTTTTCTGCTATCCGCTGGGTAACCCATGTACGTACATGAGCTTAGTTAGATAACATCGCATATAAAATGTTTATATTGCATCGAGACTCTTTTATTTAGTAAGGCTTGTCGAAATTAACTAAAATAGTATGGAATCAATATTCGCATTTCTTATCACATCATCCGGCCAGAATGTATGCAATATTCTAAACAAAAACATGTATATTAAATACGTATATAGATAAAAATTAGGTGGTATTGTACGTGTGTTGTTTGACTTCCCACTCACATTAATTGTTACTGTCACAAGTAAAAAACAACGCCCTTGCTCCTTTAATTTATGTAATTCTTCATTAAATGTTAACGTTGACTATAACGTCATTATATTATTTATATTCAAATACAATAAGTAACGTGTGTGTGATTTCAGGTGCGTGGACGAGATGACGTGCTTAAATAAGTGGTTGTTGTTTTCGTCGGATAACGACTACTGTCTGCACTACGGTGCAGTAAACATCGCTGGCAAGTACGAGTGTCACTTCTGCTGTACCGCCGACAACTGTAACGCGGATGTGTATCCCTCCTCTCACATGTACGTGGGATAGAAAGCCGCCGTCGTTAAGGACACGTTACGGCCTCATACATTTGGTTCATGTTTTTATGCGATTACCCTGGACAGCTTTTTATGTTTATTATTGTAAAATAAAACGAAAACAAAATAGCGTCTGCTCAAATATCTTTGAACTTGGCAAACCTTTTATTTTTCTTACCTCATTTCACAGATGTCCCACAAACCTTGCTAGATTTGTTTTAACTCGACCGATCTGTATGGTACTTTCATGCGACATTTCATCCCAGCATTGACGACTCGTTGAAGGTTTTTATCGAGGCGATCTTTTGGATGAAATATGATATTCAATAAAACATTTGGTAAGGGCGGCTTTGAACGATAAGTCTGTTAAGTCTGTTAATGTTGTTTTATTTGTGTAGATTTAGCGAGGCCACATTATTGCAGTCCTAAACAGAATACGTGTAGTCTTCGAAAAATTGAACATGAACTATACGGTACTAGAAATAACAAGTACTTTAAATGCCCAATATACGCAACTTTCGGCAAAAAAATAAGCGAAAATAACCGATTAGATTTACCACCTCCTTTCTTGGAAAAGAAAGCTCTCATAATGAGACCGAAGACGTTCTTTTAGTTTGGTATGTGGTATGGTAGTGTACAGGGTAGAAAAATCAAATGTTTTGATAGAAGAAACATTTTTGAGAAGGGGGTGCTTAAGACTGATCAGAAGATCTTGCGAGTTTTTCAAAGCCCTGATTTAACGGTACTAAGAACGGTAGTAAGAAGTTTTGATAATGGCTTGGTTGAGCAATGAGAAGACCCTGCGACAAAACGTTGCTTTCCAAGAAAGGCGGACGGCGATACAAATATATGGTAATGAGCTATCTCGGAGCATACTTTTGAAAAACACGACAGAAGCTAAGAGGAAATATACTGAAGACGATATAGTAAGGATGATTTAATTCCTAGTCGGTAATATTGTTGTTGAGTTCGGAAGAAAGATTTTCCAGCAGATTGTTCGCATTCCCATTGGAACAAACTCTGCCCCACTCTTAGCTAACTTGTTTTTGTTTTCATACGAGGCTGATTTTGTTGAAGATCTAATCAGGACAGGTAACAAAAACCTTGCCAAATCTATTAATTTCACTTTCAGATATATGGACGATGTGTTGTCAATACACAACAAGAATTTTGCTGACCACGTCGGTCGTATATACCCGTCTGAACTTGAAATAAAGGACACAACAGACTCTTTTACATCAGCTGCTTACCTCGATCACTTCTTAAACTACGACCAACATTGAAAGCTTACTACTAAGCTATACGATAAACGTGATGATTTCAATTTTCCGATCGTGAACTTTCCATTCCTTGATAGTAACATCCCTGCTTCTCCAACCTATGGTGTTTACGTGTCGCAGTTGATTCGATATTCTAGGGCTTTCTCTAGGAATTGTGATTTTCGTGATCGATGTCGACAGCTGGCAAACAAACTAACAACACAAAGATTCGAGAGATACAGGTTAATCAGAACTATGGGCAAGTTTTATGGTAGCCATATTTGTCTCATTGAGAAATATTCTGTATCTTTAAGTGATATGAAGATGGAGGTTTTTGAATATGCTCATTAGTGTGTTTACTGTGATTGACAATGATACTCGGTTCTCGTTTTGAGAACATGGCGTTTACTTGCATGTGATAAAGATTTACATGGCGGGTGTTGCCAATGAAGTAGAAGACGCTTACTCTTCCGAAACACCTGGTCTTATTCTCTTGTGCTTTTTCGAGAGTCTCCATGTAAATCTTTACTTTGTTCTTATTCTGCCTCTAGTTTAATCGATTTTGAGTTCGGATTATGGTTTTGTTGACGCTTTGGTATTTTCTGATTTTTATTTTTGCAAACCGCAGACACAACCACATACTTATGCAGGTCTTTGAGTGTTGTTCGAGGGTCAAGAAATATCGACTTGTGTTTAGTTTTCATTTTGTATCGCAAACTGCTTATTCTTTCCTGGATATTCTTGATAGAGGACCCGATAGATTTAACCCACTAAAAAATCAGGAAAAGGGGAAGCTATAGGTGGTCAATGATGTGGTTTACACCACAGAAGTTAAGATGTCTCCTCATCAGGAAGGGGCAAATTACACAACAGCTCCACATGAAAGTACTTAGGGAGGCGATTCCATCGATAGTTGGCAACCCTACCAAATACCAAGGGAAATGGTACGATGACAGCCTGCAGCTTTGACTAGGAGTTGCATTATCTTTCTCCACTGAAGGACTGTAAAGCATAACGGCAAACTGTGGTTACCGATCACTTCGCTCGGTTGAGCTCAACATAGGAAAGATTCATCATGACTTCACCTATCAAATGCTCGGGAAATGGTACACATCAAAGGATGATGAAGTCAGAAAGGCAGGCGTTCTTGTGAAGACGAGGAGAAAGTGATCAGTAAGCAAGGACGCAAAGAGCAGACTCAGGCACAAAGACATAGTGGGAACATTATGTCAAGGAAGGCGGGGTATGTGATCAATACGCAGACAACAGTGAAAACTCTTAGAGAAGAAAGAGGTTTGGTACAGAGTGAGATCAGAGTTCAGGAAGAGAAAAGCTGCCAAAGCGCCTGGACTAGATGGGACACGGAGGAACAACGGATAACCAGAAAGGGCATCTGGCGATATCCAACAATTCAGCTGAAATTCCGGTTGTGTTCAGTCTACGATGTCTTACCATCACCGGTCAATCTCCATAGCTGTAACCAGACTCGGTATGTTCATTGTGGTAAAAAGAAACATCGGATCATCAATCTGATTAAAATGCAGATTCTCACTATTACTATCGTGTGTACACACGATAGTAATAGTGAGGATCTGTATTTTAATCAGATTGATTGGATCATGTACCGAAAAGTTGCTAGACGGTATTAACACAGGCCGGTACACGTGAAGGATAACGGGGTACTCCGCGAGCTTGCAGATACATTGGAAAGAGAGAGGGGCAGACAAAGAGAAAGATTGACATGAAGAAGAACTTACGCCATCAACACTCGTGAAAGAAGGTCAGGGCACAACAGTACACTGATCAAACAGGAAGAGAAGAAAGGCTTACTTGGAATGGCAGACGACCGGAACATTGAAGTGGATCTGAACAGAAGATCATATTTCCCCCCGCACATCGTTCAGATGACTCGGACCAGACAATGTACTGTGGTCGAAGGGAGGGAAGGGGTTGCTGGTGAAAGTGTGACCAGGCAAAGGAGAGGATGAGGATTTGTTTGCAAAGTGTTAGGAGCAGGGATAGCAGACATGGAACTTTACATGAGGTTGGATGCAGAAGTTCCCTTGCACAGTCAGTGTGAAGAATATTCAGCGCACCGAGTCATGGACAAGGGGAGAAAAAGAGCCGAGCAACGGCTCGTCTCGGCAGCTGAACGTGCTTCAAACTGGGTGTGGATGAAGAGAGGAGAGTACCTGGAAGCCCATCGTTGGAGTACAGTGAATGATCACCACTGTGGACGCCCCCCCCCCCCCCCCTAATCCAGAGAGTGTTCCGAGCTAGGGGTTGAAACATTTGACGACGGACGGACTACAACGGACAGGCAGCGCCATATACCATCAACGGCATCTGTATTATGCAAGTCGATCACTCTCGTTGGTTGGCACAATGGTCTTAAAATGGGAGGAAACCCATGCGCTTTTCCATGGTGAAAGGCAAGCAGGTTAATGGCTGCGACCCGAAAAAAACTCCAGAGTTTTACTTATGCAGCTCAGGTGGCATTCAAGACATTTTACTTTTGCACGAGGGACACACGATAAGTGACAAACGAAATCACAAGGTCTATCGTATTTAAAAGCTATTCTTGAGGAGCTGAAATACTATATGTAGTCTTGTATCAATTTTTACATAACTCTTATATTATCACAAAACTGGAAAATTGGTTTTAAAAATCAGCCCCCTTAATAAAAATTTCTAAAACCAAAAGCATCAAAATTTCAAACTGCCTTTATTTCCAACGAGCAACAATGACTTTTCTTCCGTAACAATAATCATCCTCAACAATGCTGCTGATCATTTGCATTCTTATCAGTTCAACAACTCCTCGATCATTAACATACATGTAAGCTACGACAGGCAATGATACAACAAACATCTTGTGCTTCCAACGTATAGCTTGATACAGGAGTATATTTCTATGGCTTGTAACCCAGGAATGCTTGGGTGCAAAATCTCACCAAAAACAATGATTTGTACAAGGAAGGTGTATGGATTATAGATATATAAACATGTATACACTTCAGAATATCACCTCATATTTTAAAAGTTAACTAATTCATCCCTGAAAGTTCATAGTCAACTTTTCAAACCTTTAAATTGGATGAGTTTGTATGTGTCTTCAGGGGTGAATGAGTTAATGTATCATCTCACAAGAAGCATTTCTTTAAAAATCATCTTTACAAAGAATATTGTTAGAGAATTAAAAATTGTACATATTTATTAAGCAATTTGCATATAAGAAAATTATTATTTTCACTGACTGTATTAACATTCATAATATAACGCAGTAAGTACAATTCACATGCTGTTGATACACAATGGTGCCTTATTTACATGTATAGTTGCAAATTGCCTTTGTCTTTATATTTTTGAATTTTGAATGGTTATTTCCCTCAACTCATTCACCCCTGAAGACACTTGAACTCTTCCTTTTCAAAGATTGAATTAGTCCATTGTGAGATTTCAGGGGTGAAAGAATTAATGATACATATTGTGCATTGAGTTTTTGTACTAATGATACATTTTGTGCATTGAGTTTTTGTACTAAGACATAACATAAACAAAATTACTTTTTTCTTTAAACATTAGAACCTAGTTCAGGTTAACTCCGGTGAATAAGTCATACACAAACTGATAAATATGTATTCATCTAAAAAACTTATGTTAATCCTTATTTTTCCCTGAAACTCCTGGAACCAACAACTTCGACATATGAAATACTTCAAAGCACTCTATGACATGTTAGTGATATGCTGATGATGTATAATTATATTTAAGTTGTCAATAAGATGTTTAGCAGTACACTTCAAACAACAAATGTGAACAGCATTTAATTGATTACAATACTGAAGTGATGTTCTGTATTACCTAGATACTATAAACCATAATTACTGAATGATATTCTGTGTAACCTAGATACTATAAACCATAATTACTGAATGATATTCTGTGTAACCTAGATACTATAAACCATAATTACTGAATGATATTCTGTGTAACCTAGATACTATAAACCATAATTACTGAAGTGATATTCTGTGTAACCTAGATACTATAAACCATAATTACTGAAGTTATATTCTGTGTAACCTAGATACTATAAACCGTAATTACTGAAGTGTTGTTCTGTGTAACCTATATACTATAAACCGTAATTACTGAAGTGATGTTCTGTGTTACCTAGATACTATAAACCATAATTACTGAAGTGATGTTCTGTATTACCTAGATACTATAAACTATAATTACTGAAGTGATGTTCTGTATTACCTAGATACTATAAACCGTAATTACTGAAGTGTTGTTCTGTGTTACCTAGATATTATAAACCATAATTACTGAAGTGTTGTTCTGTGTTACCTAGATACTATAAACCATAATTACTGAAGTTATATTCTGTGTAACCTAGATACTATAAACCATAATTACTGAAGTGTTGTTCTGTGTTACCTAGATACTATAAACCGTAATTACTGAAGTGATGTTCTGTATTACCTAGATACTATAAACCGTAATTACTGAAGTGATGTTCTGTATTACCTAGATACTATAAACCGTAATTACTGAAGTGATGTTCTGTATTACCTAGATACTATAAACCGTAATTACTGAAGTGATGTTCTGTGTTACGTAGATACTATAAACCATAATTACTGAAGTGTTGTTCTGTGTTACCTAGATACTATAAACCATAATTACTGAAGTTATATTCTGTGTTACCTAGATACTATAAACCATAATTACTGAAGTGTTGTTCTGTGTAACCTAGATACTATAAACCATAATTACTGAAGTGATGTTCTGTGTAACCTAGATACTATAAACCGTAATTACTGAAGTGATGTTCTGTGTTACCTAGATACTATAAACCATAATTACTGAAGTGATGTTCTGTGTAACCTAGATACTATAAACCGTAATTACTGAAGTGTTGTTCTGTGTAACCTAGATACTATAAACCGTAATTACTGAAGTGTTGTTCTGTGTAACCTAGATACTATAAACCATAATTACTGAAGTGATGTTCTGTGTAATTACTGAAGTGTTGTTCTGTGTAACTTAGATACTATAAACCGTAATTACTGAAGTGATGTTCTGTGTAACCTAGATACTATAAACCGTAATTACTGAAGTGATGTTCTGTGTTACCTAGATACTATAAACCGTAATTACTGAAGTGATGTTCTGTGTTACCTAGATACTATAAACCATAATTACTGAAGTGATATTCTGTGTTACCTAGATACTATAAACCATAATTACTGAAGTGATGTTCTGTGTTACCTAGATACTATAAACCATAATTACTGAAGTGATGTTCTGTGTTACCTAGATACTATAAACCATAATTACTGAAGTGTCGTTCTGTGTAACCTAGATACTATAAACCATAATTACTGAAGTGTCGTTCTGTGTAACCTGGATACTATAAACCATAATTACTGAAGTGTCGTTCTGTGTTACCTAGATACTATAAACCATAATTACTGAAGTGATGTTCTGTGTTACCTAGATACTATAAACCATAATTACTGAAGTGTTGTTCTGTGTTACCTAGATACTATAAACCATAATTACTGAAGTGTTGTTCTGTGTAACCTAGATACTATAAACCATAATTACTGAAGTGATGTTCTGTGTTACCTAGTAGATACTATAAACCATAATTACTGAAGTGTTGTTCTGTGTTACCTAGATACTATAAACCATAATTACTGAAGTGATGTTCTGTGTTACCTAGATACTATAAACCATAATTACTGAAGTGTTGTTCTGTGTTACCTAGATACTATAAACCATAATTACTGAAGTGATGTTCTGTGTTACCTAGATACTATAAACCATAATTACTGAAGTGTTGTTCTGTGTTACCTAGATACTATAAACCATAATTACTGAAGTGTTGTTCTGTGTAACCTAGATACTATAAACCATAATTACTGAAGTGATGTTCTGTGTTACCTAGATACTATAAACCATAATTACTGAAGTGTTGTTCTGTGTAACCTAGATACTATAAACCATAATTACTGAAGTGATGTTCTGTGTTCTAGAAGAAAGCAAACCACTTGTGTAATAAATTATAAGTTTGTAGATCAAATCGCATAGACAATTACTGTGTTTTTTTTTGTTTTGTTGTTTTTTTAATTACTGTAATAATCAGCTCATAGATGTCAACCTCCGCAACTTCTAATCAGGGGGATCCCACTAATTTCTCAACTCAAATCAATGGAATGGAAAAGTGCGTGCAAATATTCGCGGCATTTTTCCCTTGGCCGTCCAATTATTTAATTTGACAATTAATACAAACAATAATTATACTTATTACCATATGATGTTAGCTAGATATGAGATATACCCAGTTCAATAAAGTATATCACAGATTTTATTAAATCATAACTTTATAGTCGAGTTTCAACATCAATTTAAATGGTGGTTAATACAACAAGTCTAATGTCAATATCTCATGTCTGACCTATTTACTGATAGGCTAAATGTGTTGGTAGTATAAACAATATTGTACCTGCATTTTTAGAGTGATTTTTAAGAGTAGCTTCCAGTCATATACTTTTATCAAGACTAGTGTCTTTTTCAATCTTCAGTGGCACTAGGCATAATACCATCACAGTTCTGGTAAGAGTCTCAAATCTTGGTCTTAAGACTCGCAGTTCAAGTAAGAATCTCAAATCTTAGTCTTAACACTATTGCAAGATGAGAAGATATCGTAATCAGTAGACATTTCACTAATGGTTTTTTTCAAACGTTTTTAACTCAATTGAAGATGATGGATACAAAAAAGTTTTTTTAAAGTATACAATTTGGATGGAAATACACAAGCATGTTGTAATTGATTTGGAATGTAGCAGATACCCTTAATGATATGGAGAAAAATGTCAAATTAAAATGAATATTATAAAGACAAAACCACAATTTCTATCGAGGTAATCTATTCCAGACTATTTTTCCCTCCCTTTTTTTAAGTTTTAAGAAGGTCAGCATTTCGTTGTATTGATTTTGTTCAATGAAAAGTTAAACAATAATGAAGAGCAATATGCACAAAGTAATTATACAAACATTTGTTTTCGATATTGCCTCCTCAAACAATATTATGCATTCAATTAGTGTAGCATAGTTCACTGCAAGATTACTCGATACAAACAATAAACTAACAAATAGCAAGGTTATGGCTGTATATTGCATTACAATGATCTAATGACAATGGGCTGATAAAAAGGCTGTCACGTTTTGTGTATAACATCTTCTGACTCTGGAAACCATCAAAACCTGACAACTTTATCTTAATAGCATTAATGTGCGGCCGATCATGTTTGGCAAGTGAATTATGTTTGTAGAATGGGTAGGGATTGAAATGAAAGGTTAAATGTCACTTTGGATAATTTAACTCATTCAATCCTGAAGACACATCTGAACTCTTTCACTTCAAACATTCGAAAAGTTGATCCAAATATTTCAGAAGCAGAAAAGTTAAGGAACCTTGTCCCACTCTACACACAGTAATTTCCCTTTACTTCTGTTTAGATCTGATCAATCGATTTCAAAGATGATATAATGATCAGAATATTTTATCACTCACAACATTTTTGTGGATTCATTTTTGCTTATTTCATCTCCATAATATTTCAAAAAAATTCCAAAAGGTATGTTTTTTTTAGTTTTTCAAAAAATGGTTATTAAAATCAAAACTATTGTCATGCTGGAAAAATAACCTTTGAATGCATATTTTCATTTTTCAAGCAGTGTGGTACAAGAGTATGTCATGAAAATTAAATCCACATAAAGCTGTTAAAAGACTACTGCAGCAGTTTGCTTTGTAAAAATATTAACTTTTTCTGTAAAGCAGTTAAAACCATTTCGGAAAAAGTGTGAAGAATAGGCCAATTTTACTGTTTATGAATAGACTTACAGCAGCTAGGTATGGATAATATAACCTGGAATTTTAAAGTATTCTTTTGCAGTCAAGACTACCATGATAATCAATTTGCAAAAAAAAAAAAAAAAAAAAACAAGTGCTAGTGTGCTTCTGTAATATTTCAAAAATTCCATTTCTTTTAAAATTTGTATCAAATTTCGAAAGTTATACTGGCAGTAGAGCACTTTTCTAATTATGACTCGGGCGGGACAGAATCCTATTTAAAACACAAAAACTGTAACTACCTCACGAAATAACTTAAATTGTATTGCTGGCTTTACATAGTGTTTATAATGTATGTCCAATGCCAAACAGATTATTTTGATTACATGTTGGTAAAGAACAGATTCAATTATCAAATCTATATATTACATATATACTGCTTTATTACGCAGAATATTTATGGCTTTTTGTGTTCATATATAAAGAACAAATCACAATACATCAATGAAATAACAAACTGAAATATATCACAAACCTTCCCACAATCAACAAAGCACTTCATATACACATCATTGGAGTATATTGTAAATAAGTGGACATGACGTCATATGTATATATATATATATTTTGTATACAATGTACATAAATTAAATACCACATCTTATCATAATAATTGTAGAATATTAATGCAGATTTAACACCAGGAAATCAAGTATTGACAATTTCAAACATGATATAGGATATATATACAAAAATATGAATCGGTATAAAGCTATATACAAACAAGTGTTGACAACATTGTAATACTGATAACCTAACAGACACCCGCACATGTTTCAACCTCCTTCACAAAGCTCCAATTATCAAGTATTAGGAAATCTGATGACCATTTAACAAAGACACATCATTGAAGCCGGATAACATTTGAGCAAATTGTACCTTTCTAACATCTAGAAGTAAGCACAATGATTGTGTCAGTCTTTTACTGTGACAAACTTGTTTTATTCCTTTAAATTGGAAATATCTATTTGTGATATTACCATGCAAGTAAATAATGACTGCAACACAATTATATTGATAAAAAAGTTTATGTCATTTTGGCTATGAAATCAAAAGTGGAAAATAAAATGTTAATTGTCATGCAAATCATTGTATAGCATAACAGCAGAGACAAGCTTATTAATAATGGCATTGAAAACTCTCCATGAGCGTTTAAGTTATTTTATACAACAATTTTTTAGTTCTCCCAGTTTCAATACAAAAGTACAGCCCATTACTGCCCTCCACAATCTACTGGAGATACCATAGCTGTTGATCAAAGCATATTAACATAAACAAGTGGCCTTAATAGCTCACCTGGTACTTTATCTTCAAGGTGAATCAAAGTACAAGTTGCAAGAAGAACTACGTGTCAACCTGCTTGGATGGGTATAAGACACCAAGAAAATGAGTTTCCATGCCATGTCCACAGGAGATAAGTCTCTGGGAATAGGTCCGGACTTCGATGCCAATCTGAAGGGGGTTAAGGGAGTCACATTGTGCTAAAGTTGCTCTAGCACAAATTTGGTCAAAATCCTTCCACTGGTTGTCAGGGAAGAACAAGATGGTTGAAGATTGTCCTACTTCCTCCTTTAATATTTGCACACACACACACGACACTATGCAACCCAAAGCCTTTGTTCTATACAAAATTAATAGAAGACGCTTCGACCAATAATGTTCCAGACCAAATACAGTCAAAATCTTTTGAGCTGTTAAGGACTAGCAGTGTTTCAAAGGGACAGGTTGATAAACAAGCCACACCAGATGATGTGCCATGTCAGAAGTTCACTCATATGATCTAAACATCATATCTCCTAACATTGAAAGCTATTTATAAATGGACTGCCAGGTTGAAACAAACTTACTTTCCAAAAATAACAGGGCAAATATGAATGTCTGCATAGGGACGGCATATCAAGTTGCGTGATACTGAAACACAATTTGATAACAAAATCCTGTGTGCACAGCTTAACAATGATGAATTAATTATGTATTAGGTAAAAAAAGTTACAACTGAAGGTGATTGGTTTATTCAAAACACAAAAATGCCAACGAATTGCATGTTTTCTTATTTTTTCAACAACAACCCGAATTCTCCTTTTGTTACAATGGTAAGGACACCACAAAAGTGAATTTAAACCAGCAGCAGAAAGCTCTAAATGCCAATCTAATGTCAGTAGTCTTTTGAAAAGAATAACTAAAAAACTATTCTATGACAAAAATTAAAAGATGTAAAATATATGAATTATCACAAAACAAATGGCATAGATTAACAAGAAAGTTAAGGACAACAATTTTTAACTAAAGTTTTGCAAAAAAACCCACTTTACTTAAATTCTATAAAATTCTATATCAACATAGATATATGATCACGATGCATGTGTGTAACTATGACAATAAACCTTGGTACAACTTTTTCGAAATAAACATTTAGAGATTTAAGACTCATAAACAGCACATGGCATGTTTATGGCCCATAGGATATGTGATGATAAATTCTTAATATTAAAAAGTTAAAATCATTCTGAAGAGTATTCCATATTCTTGATGAATTCAACTGCTGATGAGAACTGCATCCACCAATACTGTTCCTCGCCCGACAGCCGGTCCCCATAGAAACTATTGACAAACTGTATTGTAGACAACATACATGGGGCGTTTGCCTTGATCACAACATATATCATCACTGGCATAAAGTCATCAGCCGCTGGAACAGACTTCTCATTAGCCATACTTAGCAAGTTCATGATGGTGGCCGCACATCTCTGTACACACTGCAGCTTGTCTTTAGGTGTCTGGGGAAAAAAAATTCATTTTAGAAATTTTCATCAGTGAAACTACAGTCGAACCTTGTTATATTATTTGTATAACTCAAAGACCTTATTTAATTTGAAGTACTTTGTCGGGGCATTTTGGCCTGCCAATAAGGCCCTTGAGTGAGTCAGGGTCCTAATTTTCACACCATCAAATTGCAATCACATGATGTTTAAACTATACGCCGCAGAAAATAAAAAAGTTTTACTTTCTTAACACACACTATATATATCAAACATGTTACAACAGGTCCCTTTGTTAAGCTATAATGTTAAGATGTGCATTGATCAGATTGCCTTACAATGGTGAGCTGTAGGGATTTCCTCTTTAGCTCAGCCTGAGAACATCGGGCTGGAGAGCCAATGGTAACGGGTTCGAGTCCCTGCGACGCCACTACCTTTATCACTTTTCCTCGTCCTATTACAAACTGGTGCCAATGACCCTCCAAGTTTCAAGGTAGAAGAATCCCTAGCGGACAGTCAAAGAACCTTGGTTGGAGACTCATAAAAAGGGGGGGAATAGTGTAAAAGAGTGCTGGAGGGAATTTCCTTTTAGCTCAGTGGTAGAGCATTGAGCTGGAGAGCCAAGGATCACGGGCTCAAGTCTCAGTTAGGGCACTATCTTTGTCACTTTTTCTCATCCTTTTACAATAATATAACCTTCCATAGAGAATCGTAGCTTGGTAGAGGGACTAACTAACCTCCAATAGCGAGTCCCAACTTGGCAGAGGAACTAGTCAGTCAGGAAAACTGATATGCTTAATATCGGAATTGTTTCACATATTTCTAAACTGATAAATCTTAGTGAAGATGTATTATTGGGCTCTTCTTAAATTCAGATCGTTTGAAGCATGGTCACTTGGTAAAAAGTACAAATTAATATATTATGCAACTTACAAGAGGCCCAATGGGCCTGCATCCTTCACCAAGTATTAATCTCATATTGTCACCTTAAAATGGTATAAATACCATGATTAAGCTAGAAAAATGTCTGGGGTTGCACGATTCACCCTTGAACATAGATCCCTAGTGGTTGTCAAGGGGTAGAGGTGTATATTCAGTAGTGTTCCGCATTTCTCCTGTCCACAGTGTGTAGACTAATTCTTGGGGAGAAGTATCTGTGTGTAGAATGTCAGTGACTTGGTGTAGGGTGTGGTTCACGTGGAAACATGGCTCTAACTATACCGTTACTAGGCCTAACAGTTAGTTGGTAACCGTTTCTGTAGAATCGCACCACAATATCCAGTCTCGCTCAATACCAGACATAGAATACCAGATAACTGACATACTCAATGAGTTCAAACGTGAACAACAACTCGGGCCCACATTAATTGAACCTAATATTTACACTCACACCCGTCCATCACCCAAACACTGATTATCCGTCAACAACACTGCTTGACACCCCAGAGATCCATCTGTTTATTGCTCTTTCAAGAATTATATATTACTTACTGGCTTCATTGCTGGTCTGTATGTTGTCTTACTCTATAGTTTGTCCACTGTACAACAGTAATTCTAATTTCTGAGGTAATTCAGAGCCGCCCACGCTACTATGAACCACCTTATGCCACCCCAAGCAACCTTCCGCCACCATACGCCACCTTGGTTACCTTACGCCACCACTTTACGCCACCCACAATACCTCTATACATAAGACCGCGGGCACACTTTTCTTCACCTCTGACGAGTTACAATCAGGTATATATAGTGGAACAACTAGGTACCCAAGCAATTCAGACTACCAAGCAGTGTCTTTCTATCAGTCATTTATATTCTATGAAACACATGAAGATTTACACATGATGTTGAAAGTATGTCTACTTCATTTTTACTCAAAATCTTTCAAGAAGGCCATCAGCCAAATAACATGTCTCCAGGACTTTAGATATTTCAGAAGAAGTTGTTTAAGGTTCTGACATTAAAAGGAAGTAAAATCTGTGTTTTACACAAACTGTTTGACAACTTTCATGTAAGCTACCAGGTTGTAATCATGACACAAGGTCTATCAGTATTTCATCAGAAGTCGCTTAAAGAAAATGTTGACAGAAGTTGGACAGACGACGGACCGATAGATATAAGCATAAGCTTCATTTGGGCCAGGGGAGTGAGCTAATAACATTAGAATTGTAATGCCAGGCTACCTAAAATATGAAATGTTTTATGGCCATACCTTGTATGCATTCAACATGTAGATTTCCCTCTGAGCTGCAGTCCAGGGACACTCAAAATGGTACATCCTGGGGATACCAAGGTCCTTATGGGTCGGCGTGATTACCTGACTCAGCATTTTGATATGTTTGTGCAGAATTCTGAAACAATCACAGTTGAAAAATTAATTTCTTTTTCTGACCAAGCAAACCACAGAGCATTT
Organism: Mimachlamys varia; assembly: GCA_947623455.1. NCBI lineage: Eukaryota > Metazoa > Mollusca > Bivalvia > Pectinida > Pectinidae > Mimachlamys > Mimachlamys varia. The sequence continues at coordinate 16,796,773 of OX392529.1, forward strand.
GTTCTAAATCTTTTAACTCATTTAGAAATTTTGCACCCTACAAAACCTGTACATTATAATTTAATACTTGTATGAATCATTGCACTAACCCATAACAGTAGTATTAAAAGAGTTAAGTTATTTCCCGAGTTTTACTTTTAAACCATGCTCTAATTCAAGAAAATACTAAATTGTGTTCTCTAACTATTCTTCTATTTTTATGAACAACATAAGAACACACACTACACAGTATACTGTACTAGTTGTGTGCTGTCCATTATCACTTGTGATTTATTTTACATTTTTTTTTTGGGGGGGGGGGGGGGGGGGGGGGTTGAGGGTTGGGGGGGGGGGGTTAATTTACAAACCATTATCAAAAAGACAATACCTTGCTGTTGGTTCTCTAAAACAATCTTAGTTATGTACATTCTAGTATGAAGAAACAGATCATTTTTCCCAATTTGATTTCAGGGTCCAATTCCCCGAACCCCCTGATATAAGCCCTAAGAAGAAAATTGACACCATTAATAACCAGCACTGAGATGGTAAAACCAGCACAGATATGGTAAAACCAGCTCTGAGATGGTATAACCAGCACAGATATGGTATAAACAGTACAGATATGGTATAAACAGTACAGATATGGTATAAACAGTACAGATATGGTATAACCAGTACAGATATGGTATAACCAGCACAGACATGGTATAACCAGCACAGATATGGTATAACCAGCACAGACATGGTAAAACCAGCTCTGAGATGGTATAACCAGCACAGATATGGTATAAACAGTACAGATATGGTATAAACAGTACAGATATGGTATAAACAGTACAGATATGGTATAAACAGTACAGATATGGTATAACCAGCACAGACATGGTATAACCAGCACAGATATGGTATAACCAGTACAGATATGGTATAACCTGTACAGATATGGTATAACCAGCACAGATATGGTATAACCAGCACAGATATGGTATAACCAGCACTGAGATGGTACAACCAGTACAGATATGGTATAACCTGTACAGATATGGTATAACCAACACAGATATGGTATAACCAGCACAGATATGGTATAACTAGCACAGATATGGTATAACCAGCACAGATATGGTATAACCTGTACAGATATGGTATAACCAACACAGACATGGTATAACCAGCACAGATATGGTATAACCAACACAGAGATGGTATAACCAGTACAGATATGGTATAACCAACACAGATATGGTATAACAAGCACAGATATGGTATAACCAGCACAGATATGGTATAACCAGCACAGATATGGTATAACCAGTACAGATATGGTATAACCAGCACTGAGATGGTATAAGCAGCACAGACATGGTATAACCTGCACTGAGATGGTATAAGCAGCACAGATATGGTATAACCTGTACTGAGATGGTATAAGCAGCACTGAGATGGTATAACCAGCACTGAGATGGTATAACCAGCACAGACATGGTATAACCTGCACTGAGATGGTATAAGCAGCACAGATATGGTATAACCTGCACTGAGATGGTATAAGCAGCACAGATATGGTATAACCAGCACTGAAATGGTATAACTAGCACAGATATGGTATAACCAGCACAGATATGGTATAAGCAGCACAGAGATGGTAAAACCAACTCTGAGATGGTATAACCAGCACAGATATGGTATAATCAGCACTGAAATGGTATAACTAGCACAGATATGGTATAACCAGCACAGATATGGTATAACCAGCACAGATATGGTATTACCAGCACTGAGATGGTATAACCAGCACTGAGATGGTATAACCAGCACAGAGATGGTATAACCAGCCCTGAGATGGTATAACTAGCACAGATATGGTATTACCAGCACAGACATGGTATAACCAGCACTGAGACGGTATAACTAGCACAGATATGGTATAACCAGCACAGACATGGTATAACCAGCACAGATATGACCAGCCCAGAGATGGTATAACCAGCACAGAGATAGTTTATCCAGCACAGATATGGTTTAACCAGCACAGAGATGGTATAACTAGCACAGATATGGTATAACCAGCACAGAGATGGTTTATCCAGCACAGATATGGTATAACCTGTACAGATATGGTATAACCAGCACAGATATGGTATAACCAGCACAGATATGGTATAACCAGCACTGAGATGGTATAACCAGTACAGATATGGTATAACCTGTACAGATATGGTATAACCAACACAGATATGGTATAACCAGCACAGATATGGTATAACCAGCACAGATATGGTATAACCAGCACAGATATGGTATAACCTGTACAGATATGGTATAACCAACACAGACATGGTATAACCAGCACAGATATGGTATAACCAACACAGAGATGGTATAACCAGTACAGATATGGTATAACCAACACAGATATGGTATAACCAGCACAGATATGGTATAACCAGCACAGATATGGTATAACCAGCACAGATATGGTATAACCAGTACAGATATGGTATAACCAGCACTGAGATGGTATAAGCAGCACAGACATGGTATAACCTGCACTGAGATGGTATAAGCAGCACAGATATGGTATAACCTGTACTGAGATGGTATAAGCAGCACTGAGATGGTATAACCAGCACTGAGATGGTATAACCAGCACAGACATGGTATAACCAGCACAGATATGGTATAATCAGCACTGAAATGGTATAACTAGCACAGATATGGTATAACCAGCACAGATATGGTATAACCAGCACAGATATGGTATTACCAGCACTGAGATGGTATAACCAGCACTGAGATGGTATAACCAGCACAGAGATGGTATAACCAGCCCTGAGATGGTATAACTAGCACAGATATGGTATTACCAGCACAGACATGGTATAACCAGCACTGAGACGGTATAACTAGCACAGATATGGTATAACCAGCACAGACATGGTATAACCAGCACAGATATGACCAGCCCAGAGATGGTATAACCAGCACAGAGATGGTTTATCCAGCACAGATATGGTTTAACCAGCACAGAGATGGTATAACTAGCACAGATATGGTATAACCAGCACAGAGATGGTTTATCCAGCACAGATATGGTTTAACCAGCACAGATATGGTATAACCAGCACAGAGATGGTTTATCCAGCACAGATATGGTTTAACCAGCACAGATATGGTTTAACCAGCACAGAGATGGTTTATCCAGCACAGATATGGTATAACCAGCACAGATATGGTATAACCAGCACAGAGATGGTTTATCCAGCACAGATATGGTTTAACCAGCACAGATATGGTATAACCAGCACAGAGATGGTTTATCCAGCACAGATATGGTTTAACCAGCACAGATATGGTTTAACCAGCACAGATATGGTAAGATTGGTGGTGAACTCACTGGTCCCGCATGATATCCCCATCTCCATTAGGAAACATGGCATGAGTGTATATACGGCTCATGATATAACGTTCCATCACCACTCGGGCGTCCTCCATCTGATTGTCATTGGAAGCTGGAAACACAAGGCATTTCAATTTATAGCAATAGCTGTCTCACTACAATAAGTTCTGTAAATGGTACAAGACATTACACAGTCAGCTCTGATCAGACAGTGAATCAGATTACTGTACACTTACAAATTTTACCTTTCGAAAAAATTATGAATGTGTTAATTACAGTTTCTATAAATTGCTTTCTACAGCAAGTATTGTGAATCGAATTTGCCAATTCATTATAGTGCTTGTAGGTTTATATTTTGGTTGTGGTAAAATTTTTAATTAGTGTGCTTCATGCTATATTTGATGGGTGTTGGGGCCTCCCGACCCTCCCATATGGTTAATTCTGGAACAGCCCTAAATGTGTATACAGCATGCTTGACTGGTCTGTATTTATATATAGATTCACTATACCTTGCCAAATTGGGTCTTGGTTCATGTTCTGGTACAGGTACTGTAGGAACTGTTCTACAAAGTCAGTCTAGAAAGGAATAATTCAACAAACTTTTTATCTCTTCATAATTTTACCAAAACACTGAACATCAAACTACCATATATATACATGTATATACAAATGACATTCAAACTGTTGCAGGCACTCTGAACATTGAGGTTTTACGAAGGAGAATTTTTTCAACAGTGCACAAATGAGGCAGGAATATCACAAATACAATTACTTGCATTACACAGTTTAATAACTATTTATAATGTATCAGATTCTTTTCCACACAATTCAAAATTTTTTAGCTTAAGAAAAAGATAATTGTTCCTATTGATTATGCTTTTTTTCATTTTCAACATACCTTTTCATCTGGAACACTTAGCTTCTGGAAGTCAGATATAAATTTAATGACACTAGTTTCCCTCTTCTCAATAAACATACGGACCAGCACACTGGTTAGGTGTCGATTACAAACTTCCTTATACCTGGAACATAGAGTTTCAATCTTTATGTTGATCACATCCATTTTCCATCTTCATTCTCATTGACACAAATTTTCATCTAAAATGAGTTTTTGTTTCCTTTAAATCAAATTCAAATACATAAATAATAAAAATATAATGCTAAGAAGTAGTTCAATCACTATATTTTCCATTTTGAATATGAAAGACAAAAATTTGTATACTTTGTAATAAGAGTAGATTATAGGTAATACTAACGATACAAATATATATATACAGTTATCAGATACTTCATGACAAGAAACAAGAAAATAAGCCGGCTAAGAATGACAGATTTGTATGTTTTAGTAGACTGTACCTGCTGACTCTGTTGAGAAGACGTGTGACGTGGGAGAGAGTTGACAGAAGGCCCTGTCTACATCGGATCAGGTACGACACATAGGCAGACCGACTGTGGTACTCATCTTGTAAGGACCGCACCAACTTCTTCAAACTGAAATATATTTAGTGTCTTTATCAACTTAAAAGTCAAACTTTTCAGCATCTCTTTTAAAGAAGTTCATTTTACATAAAGTGTACAAATCTACATTAAAATATCACCAATAATGCATTATATTAAATCATAAGAAATGTAAGGCAAGTCCAAATACAATGTAGCTCAAATTTGTGATATTCACAAGAAATTGTCAGGCGGAAGACTATTAGTTACATGATTTGTGAAAGTTGAATATAATACATTACATACTTGCCAACGTTATTTAGGAGGGAGACACCCGATTTTGGACCCTAAAATGTTGCATTTTCAACTTGGGAATTTACTTAACTGTTCCTATTTTTAAAGATCTGATGATTTCAACTGAAAGAAGAGCTCAAAAGAAGCCATTTAAAAGTGTTATTTTTCCTCAGTATGTACATGTATACATATTATTGATGTTTTCAATTCTGAGCACGCGTAATCTCCCCCATGGAAATTTCAAAAAGTTGGCAAGTATGATATTATAGATAATAAGGGTCATCAGATTAGGTCAGTATCTATGTTGGCTTACCCTTCGTTATCAAACATTCGGACACAGCGTATGGCCTCGTGAAGCTGTGCTATCAGGTCCTTATTCTGTAGATTTATTGCCTCTGCTAGTTGAGCTCGTAGGAGTCTTACTATCTCATTATCCTTCCTGCTGTTGTCCTCCCGAAGTGACCCGCTCACACCCCCAAAGGTCAGGTCCAGCGGGGTGTAACCCACCTGGAACTCGGCAGAACTCAGCACAATTCGAAGCTTGCGTTTGGCATCAATGAATGCAAAGCAGTTCTCCAGATTGTTTGGATCGTAGTGAGGCGAGTCTGTTATGTCCTCGTCCCGAATAGAGAATCTGGAATGGGACACACAATATGTTGGTAGAGCCAGGAAAAAAGCGTATTTGGTTTGAAAAATAATAAATACAGAGAGTTTATGTCATGAGGGTTCACAACCATAAAAAGGTTTAAGAGTGAAACAGTGATTGAAAGGCTATCTTTTTCCTGGTCAGTACATTAATCATGGGATGTTGTAGCAAAATATGAACTTGTAACATGTTGCTCTGTTTGCATAAATATAATGGGTATATGATGAACAAACGTTAGCATAAAGCAATGAAATTCACAGTATTTGCGATCTTGAATGTCTTGTGAAAAGTGTTTTCTTTGAATGGTCAACAAAGTTTATAAAGAAACTTTATTTATTTTACAACAATTATGAAACAAGTTATCCAAGTAAATTAATCAATCATGCCCAGATGTTGGTGCATGAGAGGTCTTATTTTGAGAAGAAACTGGAGTACCCGGAGAAAAACCCATGTGGTCCGACCAACCAAAACTTCATTAAATAATAGCATGAAATTCTCCACCTTTTTTCCTTGATAGGGTGGGTGCTGAATGCCACGGTTGACGGGACACCATCTACTGAGCTTCCGGTAGCCCCAGCAGACTCGTTACTCTGGGACGACAAAATCCCCTGGGGCTTTTTCCTGTACTTGGCCAATATGTCATCTGTGCTCTCTACAATACCCAACACAAAAAGAATCCTCAATTCATTCAACCTCAGTTAACCAAAAGGTTGAGGACTTTTGATAGCATTTAAATCATCCTACTCCATGCTAGAAGGCCTGAGTTTGACTCCTGAAAGAGCATCTACATTGTGTTAAGCCTTTGATCACAGTCTATGTTGCACTGACTTAACTTTTCCACATCAAAATTCGACATTTTGTAAGGAAAAGGTTTTTCTGTTTGGTAAACAGTAGATTGACAATGAACATTTTCTGTCTTGTAAACTCTAAATTGATAATCGGTTATAATATAGTTGATTTAAATTCTTAAACTATGATGTTGACATTTTGTTCTAGTATCTGATCCACAAAACAGCAGTTAACTATGTCTTGGGGAGCAGTCAACACAATAAGAGTCAATATTAAGAGTCAACATTGATCCAATATCTGTCGTTAAGTAATCTTACTGAATCAGCATTACATAGGTATAAAACTACTGATTAAGTGTCAGTTTTCAAATTTTAATACAAAGGCTTTAACAGAACAAACTGCTGATGGATCATAAGAGTTATGTAAATAAGTAAGAGTTATGTATGTAAGAGTTATGTATGTAAGCTACATCTATGTACACACTATATGTGCGAAATTACTGTATGTAAGCTACATTGTATGTATGTAAGGATTAGTGCCGCTGCTGTACTGACCGTCCTTAAAGCTATTCTCCAGGGAAGACTTGGAGCCATCACCATGTCCGTTACTGACCACTGAACTGTTCAAGTCATCTGTAAAGTTACAATAAAAAATTTGTCTGTTAAACTTTTGAATTTCATGTTCCTTACATTGCTTTTCTGACTACCAAACTGTTTAAGACATCAGTACATGTACAATCAAAATTTGTCTGAATAGAAATTATTTTATCTCTAATTTCATTGTTCCTTACATGCTTTTTCAAATCTGATTCTCATTTAGGGTTATTCTACAAGCAAATACTTCCACATACAAATACACATCTAGAACTGCCCTCATTAATTTGAAATCACTTAAATGCAAAACGGTTTTTCTAATTATAGAGAGAGAAATCAAAATTACATCACTGAATAATGACAAGTAACAGATCATGACAAGTTAATATTCTAACATATAGAGTATATCCATATATTGAAACAAAGTCAATCAACACACAAAACTGATTTTATCATTGTATAAAGCTGGAAGTAGATATTAGACAATGTCCATTTTAATCCAAACTTGGCATACACCATCATGTATCCATCAAATGATACACTATATTTTATACTTACTAGGATCTTCTCGAGATGAATCATGCTTGTTGCCTTTTCTCTTTATACCTAAATGATAAACCATGCCACACACATATATATGTATACAAAATGTTACAACATAGGACAACTTAATATTGGAAAGTCTATAATGGTATACTCATAATGTTATTTTCACCAGCTTTTCATGATACCAAGTGACTGGAACACCACAGCAAAACAAGAAAGCTAATAGATATGGTTTCCAATTTAAAATGTTAAAGTTAAGCAAGAAACCTACTGATTTCCCTTTTACAAATATATCTATGTTGAATAATCTATGCACACTGTAAAAGCATTGAAATACTGGGAGGTACATTATGACCCATTGGCTCCAAGGTTACACTGTATAAGCCTTGTATATCTCCTCTTTAGCATTGTACTGTAAGTCCCAGTTTCAGTCCATTCAAAATTTTGGAAATTTATGAAATTTTACGGAAAGGTTTATTATTTTTAAAACTTGGTACAAACATAATACATCAATGACATTTACAAACATTTTCCATAGCTATTTCACTATTTCAAACACGTGTTAACTATACACGAAAAATGCTACAGAACACAAATTTACAGAAATAATAAAGGCAGAGGAAACCTCTTTTAAATTATATTGAAGCAAGATCTTTAATACTACGCCTTACTCATACCATCTTACTTTCAGCCAACATCTCAAAGTCCTCTTACACATTTTTTTTCTCTAAAAAATTCCGTTATTTATCTCCCTGAATATATAGTCAAATTTCTTAATTACATTTGATGTATAATTCCAAAACTTTGCTAGGAAATGTTTAACTAAAGCAAGGTTTTATTACAGTGTTTTTCTGCCACCATAAAAAAGAGGGATAAAAACAGGGTCTGGGAAAAAGCCATAGGAGCAAGAAATGATGAACCACTGGCCAGTGAAGAAGCCCATTGCAACAGGAACCATGACACCTACCAAAATAAACCATGTATATGTCTATCAAAATAAACCATGTTTATGTCTACCAAAATAAACCATGTATATGCCTACCAAAATAAACCATGTATATGTCTACCAAAATAAACCATGTATATGCCTACCAAAATAAACCATGTATATGTCTACCAAAATAAACCATGTATATGCCTACCAAAATAAACCATGTCTGTGTCTACCAAAATAAACCATGTATATGCCTACCAAAATAAACCATGTATATGCCTACCAAAATAAACCATGTACATGTCTACCAAAATAAACCATGTATATGTCTACCAAAATAAACCATGTCTATGTCTACCAAAATAAACCATGTATATGCCTACCAAAATAAACCATGTACATGTCTACCAAAATAAACCATGTATATGTCTACCAAAATAAACCATGTATATGTCTACCAAAATAAACCATGTATATGTCTACCAAAATAAACCATGTATATGTCTACCAAAATAAACCATGTATGCCAACTAACAAGTCTCACACTTCATCATTTATCTAATAATGTGTTCAAAGAAGCTCTGCACAACACTGTTTATGAATTCAAATTTTATATTATGACCAATTTTTTTCTCTGTGAACATCTTATCTTTTTTACCCGGATTCTTTTTATTATTTTCTTTTAAACGTTGATGGAATAATCAGTAAATGAAGATTAATGATAATTAGATAATCAAGACCTAAAGCTAAGTACAGCCTAAACTTGACCACATCTGGTTCAATGAGATTAAGGTTCTGACAAAGCCCCACTCTTAATAGATCTATGGTTTCTGTATTGACCATGTTCACATATATCACACACTGTCCTTACTTAGAAACCTTAGGTACAACAACAGACTAGTTATTATTGCAGGGCTTGAGATTTATATACATGTTTATGTTGTATATATTTACCAGTCAAAGAGTGAACAGAAAAAATGATAATCAAAGAGTGAACAGAAAGTTTTGATAATAATGAGAGATCCAAGAGGGATCTAGGCCCTACCATTGTTTGATCTTCATTAGTTCTTTAAAAGTTGGATCTTTTCCCTTCTTAATTCTTTCCTTTCATTTCCTGGTCACCAGTTTTGTTTTTTGAGCAGTACCAAAATCAAAAAGGTGCAACAACGAACCCAAGGGAACCTACATATGATATTTGAGAAAGATCCATCCAATACTTCTCAAGAAATAGCAATAACAAACTTTCAACATCAAAATCCAAGATGGCAACCAATTAGCCAGTTTGTTGATCAGATCAGTCTCAAAATCAAAAGGACACAACTACAAACCAAAGGAAACCTAAATATGAATTTGAGAAGGATCAATCCTGTAATTCTCATTTTTTTTTCCAAAATCTATGATGGCAACATATCAGCCATTTTAAATTTTCAGATCAGTCCAAAAATTGAGAGGGCACAACTAAGCACCAAGGGGAACCTGCATATGAAATAAGAGAAAGATCCATCCAGTAATTCTGAAGAAATAGAGATAACGAGAATTGTTCATGGAGGGATGCAGGGCAATTTGAACAGCCCACTATATGATACTGGTAGACTTATAAAATGTGAGCATGTCTAAATTAAAATCATGCAATTGTGTGTTAAGTCTTTATCATAAAGATGCAATTATAAGTTCAGATATGATATATAAACTATACGGTAATGAGAAGAACAATAGGCAAAACGTAGCATGTCAAACTTGAAATACAGCATGGCTCCATAGGACAAACCACACGTTTATTAGGGATATCAAGCAGGTCTTAAGTACAATGGACAGGGGAAAACACAACCAAATATGTGCTACAAAACTTCTACTGAATCTTGTGATAGAAAACAATGCACACAGACTGTTACATAACCTGTACCTGTTACAATTCACCCTGTCACACCTATACACCATAATAGACTGACACAGATCAATGCCAGGTAGAGTTTACTTATGTTACGTAGGGTTGAACAGGTCAAAATGGAAGTTTACTCGGATCACTAAACAATATTTATGTTACGTAGGGGTGCACAGGTCAAAATGGAAGTTTACAAAGATCACTAAACAGAAAACTTCAACATACTAGTACATACTGGAAACAAGTATATGTTGTACATTGAAAATAATTTTATGAAGTGTAAATATTGTCAAGTGAAGCCTAAAAATAAATGATATTATGTTATTTATAACCACAACATAAATAGGTCTACAGTAACATCTGTCAATCAAAGGACTCCATGCGGGGATAAAAACAAGACAGGTTCTAGACAATTACCTTCCACTCCATACACAGAGCGTACTGTCAGAAAGTATATAAAAATCAGACAAAATTACTAGGGACATCAATATCATTAACCGGGATACTTCTTTCTAAAGTTTGAATTGAAATTGACATGAAAATCAATTTCAATTTCAAGTGGCATTTTTGTTTTTATCGTTTCCTGTAATGACCTGGCTTATAATCTTGACTCTTTCTTTTTCATTTACAGTTTCACATTTGCTTTCTGCTTAATTTAATGTTTCAAGTACGACATAACCATTACCAAACTGGCAAAGACAAGCAATTCAAAATACCTCAAATACTCGGCATACATTCATAAAATTTGTAATTATGTTTCATTTATTGTTTTAATACATTTCAATTACTCCTAATAATCTCAATATTCCATTCTACATTTGTTTTTCAAACTGAAACAAAAGTTGAGAGTAAAGTTGGGACATATCAAGTAATCAGAGAGACTTTATATAGCTAGAACTCACACATTGGTTGACATGCAGAGAAAGTATACTGATGCTCTGGTATATTTACATTTTTTGCAATGTGTCTTTCCTGAGTAGAAATAACAAAATATTACTAGAGGTTCAGAACAGAAAATCGGGTTTAATAAATGTCAAAAACGTTTTGGTATATTGTACATAACACTGATATTTTATCAAAATACAATTATTTTATTATTGTACCTCTATTTCAGTTATCATGTTCACCTGACATGGTCACATTTACTGTCATTCTGAACACCTTACCAAATTTGGATACATATTGATGCTACATAATATACCACGTAATACATATCAATAATGCGAGGAAATTTGCATCACATTTCCTGATCAAACTTGGAAACTATACAACCTAGTTCCTGAAATGAGTGTGTTTATTGGCATAGAAGTATAACATTTTCACTGTTTACACAAAAATTAGCCACAAAGCAAGAATGCAAAACACATACCTTTGTTAATTTTTTCTTTAAATGATTTGAAGAACCCCTTTTTCTTATCAGGGCTTTTGTCATCTTGATCGTCATCTCCATTTTCCTGAAATAATAAATGACATATGAAATAAGATTAAAAGTACAAAATATCCTGATGTTTCAATGACTTTTATATTTCATGCTCCCTTTTCTACAATTTATCAAAATCTTGATTTTCCACCCATCTTATCTCTAAGAGATTCCTTTCTGAATAAATTCATGATGATAAGCGGGTGTGGTGGTATAACGGGTGGCGATATAACGGGGTTTTACTGTATAGCAAATATCATTGTACATCGATTGTATAATTAAAACTACATGAAAAAATGTAAATCTTAAATTAAAAGTACTGTCACTTTTATTAGGGCAAAGGTTTTTATCAATAAGGGACTAAGGAGAGCATAAACATTAATACTGCCGGTTACCTTTTCCTCCGACCTCTGTGACATGTTATCATAGCTGGCTGAGCGGGAGGACTTGGTGAAAGGCGCCCCATCACTGGTATTGCCCGACCCTGAAGAGTGAGAACTTGACACACTGTCTCGTCTCTTCTCCATCACATCCTCCTTTGCCTCATTACTATTCACTGGACTGCCACCATCACTGGTGGCTGATGGTGACAACGCTTCCTGAACCCCAGCATTAGATACCCTCATGGGCACTGGAATCTTTAGGTCTTTGTTAGCAGCTTGTGATGAAGCCACATCACTTTGATCGGTAAACTGTATGAGCGGCTCAGCATCCATTTTTTTATTACCGCTGTTCATGCTGTCAATCATCTCCTTAGGGGTGGCACTACAGTGACTGACATCGTCCAGTAAATCACCAGAATCGTTATCTCCAGTTACAACAGGATCAAACATGCTTAGCGCAGCAGATAGCCTCCGCGTGTCGACCAGTGCAGTATTTTGTTGTTCTGACAGCTTCACATTTTCGGTTTGTTCGGTAAGTACGTCCAAGTCTGTCTGACTATTATTTGAACTTAGTGATCCTTGATTATTTGTACCAAATGATGCTTGATCAGAAACAGGACCAGCCCATGACAAAACTTGTTTATGTTTCTGTGAAGGTTTTACTGGAGCAAATCCAGTCAGGTCTAGGCTAGTTTGATGCTGCTGCTGATGTTGTGACGGTCCAAACCCAGCAAATGTGGCCCTCTGTTTTTCCTTAGGCTTGGCACCATTATACATAGGGTTCCTAAAGGAGAGAGAGTCGACTGAGCTGGTGCGGTCAGACGAGTGACTAGAGGACTTGGGGTCCGGCACAGACAGGAAGTTAGACTGCTTACTGTGAGACAACTTAGACTGGTGGCCCCGGCCCTGTTTTACAGGAACATTCAGTTTATTATGATCAAAGTGTGAACTTGTGCTTAGTCTCAGGGGCATGACTGGAACACCAGGGTCATTGTCCTCAAATACACTGTCAGATGGTGTACTGTTGGACTTGGCAAAAGGATTCTTTTTGCCCCTGGGCCTGGGCTGTGTACTGGGGGTGTGGCTGGCATTGGATGAGCCCCCAGCTACTGCACCCATTGACTCCACGTGGTGGTCCTCTGTGGGGCTCTGGTGACCTGCAATAAACATGCATTAGACTAGGAAACAGGTGTTTGTAAGAGATATATTATAAAAAAGAGGACTTCCCAATAACATTATATATTTTTAAGCATTATCATTGCCATGCTCCACGTGAAGATTTAAATCAACATAGTAGTGTAAAATATCTTACGTGAACTACAATAACATCTTAGGCTATTCCATTTTGTTTGAATACAAATACATAAACTATAAACTATAATTTTACGTGTAGTGCACACTCACATATAAAGTGCAGGTACATTTTGTATTCCAAAAATGATAAGTCAAGCTGGAGTGATAGCACCTACCAGGTAGGTCACTAATGAAGATTGATTAAACCACATTCATATGTATAAAGAAAACATTACACAAAGCCTGATTAATAAGGCCTGACGTTGATTAACTTTCGAATTACGGGGAGATCTGTTGACACCTGGCAGGGACATAATTCAGGTAATCAAAATAAAATGACCTTTTCACAGCAATACACTAGAAATTATTCAATTCAATACTTTTGTATTTTCTATAAAATACACAATTTACATGTTTTCTGTGCTACCAGACATCCATAGGGTCGGCAGAGTATGTGTGTACTGAAATTAGTATACGTAACAGTAGTCCCTCAAACAGGTTCAACGAGGACCACAGCTAGCCAAATTTGCAAGATATCAAAAACACAGATTATTTGTAATTGCAGCATTTCTCCTTTAAAAAGAATATATAAACAGGTATTTGACTGTTTTGAGTCGGTAAATATGTATTTTCCGACTTTGACTTTTATCCATATCAGTTCAAATTGCATGATTGCAACTTGAGGGTTACTGCCGATGATTGGTATCACGCGACCTTGACTCACAAATTGACAAACTTGGTCACTTTTCCTGTGTCGTTTCAGCAAATTTCTCAATGTTTCTTTACTACACTCGAGATATTTCTCATCGTTTATCAGTGACTATGTATTTCAACTACAGAGTTATTTACCAGAGGCAAGAGGTGTATCCTCATTACCGATGGAGTCCTGTATCTCAGGCAAACTCTGTTCCCCCGAAATAGAAGCAAGGTCTGTTACACTTCCAACGTCGTCCTGCAATGATCAAATTTTATGTGTAACTAATTCTTCAACAAAGTCGAAACTACATTCCCACTAAAAACTGTTTTACACATCATCCCTCACTAACCTACTGCCTTGTATGATATCATCTCTTTAATACAACATTGTAACATGCTTTAACCTTTTTAATTACAATCATGGTAATGAAAGTTTAATGTACTTACTTCATGAAATATTTTTCCATAAAACTACAAACTCAAAACATTATTATTCTTGGTTTGCTTTGCTCGTGTTTTATGTCCTATTAAAAAGCTATTCATAGATGTGCCGGATCGTGTTGGTGAAAAAAAGTTAGAGCTCCTGGAGGGAAAACACTGACTTGTACAATTACGACTAGTATGTATTTGGAAATCGCTCAACATAGACCTTGAACCCGAAACCCAATTTTGGAGAGCAAGTGGTAGCAGAATGTCAAACACCTAACCACAAGGTTATTTGAGGCTCCCTTGTTATGAAACAATAACACTAAGAATTGTTAAAAATGAATATTTTCTAAATGGTCTTTCCATAATATTTTTTCAGTATTTGAATAAATTATGTGAGGTCCAATTAAAAGGACTTGATGTGAGTTTCCCAATGAAGTGATATTTTTCACGCAATGGAATTGTACACCCTAGTCTTTCAAACAGCATTTCAAATTTACCTGATCAAATTCTGAGAGTATCTCTGCCTGTTTTTCTTCAGTGTCACTACCAAGAACATCAGTGCTCCACGCATCACTGGCTGTCTCTGAGACCTCCGACACAATCTAAACCAGACAATATAATCAACAAAATGTAAAACCAGAAAGTAGAGTGAATAATTGTGCTAATGTCCTTTTTATTCTAAATCATCTAAGGATTAACACCTTGTGATATCAGTTTTTCTATATATATATTACGACATACATAAAATTGAGACAAAACCTAATCAATCACTACTTGTGTAAATCACTATTTGGTATTAAGTACTTTTTCAGTAAATATTTACATCATTTCTAGCCAGCAGACTCTGTCGCACCATCTCCTCTCGGATTTCCTCCAGACGATCAAACTGGTTCTGTTCTGGAGGTTCAGAGTCACTAGCTAGGACATCAGTACTCCAGGTATCACTCACAGTAGACTTCGTCTCATCCCCTGCAATACGGAGATTTTAAAATACTCTTCACTCTATGATCTAACTATGGGAGATCACCTCTTATGTGCATCATTTTTCAAACTACACAAAACCCTGTACTCTGTAGTTGTTTAAGACATATAATAGTATAAACCCCCAAACATGAATTCCACATTCAATAACAAAATTCAACACTAGTCCTATTTTTCATGGTACACTTTGAATTCTTTTTCATAGCTCCAACACAGTCTACACCATTCTGTTTTTCACGAAGAGTATCAACACAATCATTTTCGAAATTCACCAGAGGTGCAGGCCTATTGAAATTTTATTCTTGAACACTCATTTTGCCTTTAAATTAACACAATTTCTTTATAAGAATCATAATTATGAGTAAGGAAATGAATTATCAAACAAAAAGCTTTTCAAAATGGCATATATACAGTCAAACCTCGATTAATCAAACTTTGATGATTCAAATGTCTCAATGTGTCAAACTATTCACAAAGTCACATAAAAATAACCTACGCTCTAATTCAAATTTCCCAAATCTGTCCGTGACATCCTCCCTGTTGGACTTTTGCACTGTCTCTGGTAAGGCTGGGGCTGGGGGCTCCTGTTCCTGCTCACTCTCTGCCTGGGAAAGGGGTGTGTCTCGTCCACTGATGTTAGGGGTGCCACGCCCACTCACATTAGCAGAGATCATATCTGAGAAGTTATCATTGTCATCATCGTTCTCCATGTCCACTGACCCAACAGAGTGACTGGAGGCAGCTTCTGATATGGCCTCCTGGATATCACTTGTGTTTCCTGATAACATTAAAATGTAAAGCAAACATGATTAAGGTGATCATGTTTCCTGATAACATAAAAATGTAAATCAAGCATGATTTAGGTGATTGTGTTTCCTGATAACATAAAAATGTAAATCAAACATGATTAAGGTGATCGTGTTTCCTGATAACATAAAAATGTAAATCAAACATGATTGAGGTGAATCTTTCTACATGTTTCCCTTTAAAATGTCATCACAGTAATGGAATAGCTTACTATTTGTTGAGTTACACAAAAACCTTGATATAATGCCTTTAATTTCATCTACCACTTTGCTGACAAACATATTTCAAATGTTAAAAGAGTATGGTAAACAGCTAAAGAGGATTGCTTTCATTACCTATAGATTCCTGATCCTGAGAAAGAGAGAAGCGGGTACGTTTTTCATGGATTTCTACTGGAGGACCTTCCCCAACAAACAGACCACCTGGTGTTTGATATTTCACTTTCCGACGTTTGTTTTCCTGTTCCCATGATAAAACCTTGTTTTCTGTCATCATTCCAGGACAGTCTATATCTGTACCAAGGGAGAGGATTAACACATCCTCTGCCTCCTTTCCTGCTGAGGAGTCAGTGTCCCCTGGTTGTGGTGATGGAGCATCTTCATGGTTACCAGTCCCTGGAGTTAGGGCCAGCTTCTTCTTGGCGCCTGTTTTAGAAAAGCTCATAATTAGATATGTTTATAATTAACGACCACAACCAAACTCGAAACATTTTACAAAAAACAAATTGTAAATATGTTTGTAGAAGAATCTTCTGCGGCAGAAAATAAAACAAAAGTATTGTAGATGGTTTGTTTGGTTTGGTTTATTTTGTTTAACGTCCTACTATCATCCAAGGTCATTTAAGGATGTCCCAGGATTTGGAGGCGGAGGAAAGCCTGAGTACCTGGAGAAAAACCACCGACCTACGGTCAGTTCCTGGCAACTGCCCCACGTGGGATTCGAACTCGCAACCCAGAGGTGGAAGGATAGTGGTAGAATGTCGGAATACCTTAACCACTTGGCCACCGCGGCCAATCATGGATGGTACATGATACACTTAGCTGCGAAATCAATGGGCACAATTACATAAATATAAAAAGAAGTGGGCTTGGCATCCTTATATTTGTTAAAATTTACAAAAGGGCAAGGGCCATAGCTCTGTAACAACATATTGAAATAATCTTAAAATCACTTCAGTTTCAGATCTTGATGCATAGAACATTTTGTGTAGTTTCATGAAAATCCTTTTAAATAGTTATCTGGGAAAGTCACAGACATACCAAATGTTGACGGACACACAAACCAATGAACAAGTAAATGTCAAAATTATTGTAATGGTAAATTCAGCAAAAAACTTTCAATATATTTTCAGAAATGTATAACATTTGTGTGAAGTTTCATTAACATCCTTCAAATAGTTCTCCGGGAAAATGGCATACAATGACCATAGTTACATTTGTTGAAATTTGCAAATATAAAGGGCCATATAAAGATGCTAATGAAATCCGTCTTTAAACATTTTTCAACAGTTGGTTGCAGGTCATGCGGGATGTTCTGATGGAAGGAATGTAAGTTGGGGTTTGTGAGGGTGGTACATGGTGAGTGTTTGTCAGTTACAGGAGTTTGTGAGGGTGGTACATGGTGAGTGTTTGTCAGTTACAGTGCTAACCTTTGAAGAGTTTTTTCTGACTAGAGGGTGTATCAGGAGGTGTCTGTGAAGGCGTATTGACCAGACTGTTAGAGCTGGTATTTAGATTGGAGGGTAGACCCTGGATCAGGTCCTCCAGTTGTTTACGCTCAGCCACACTCTCATCCACTATAGGCAGCACTGATCGCAGAAATCCTACCTGTAAGATAAAATATCGAGTACAACCGTGAGCATAGCAAGCCCACCCATTCTAACACAGACTAGATATATATATACTCAGTACAGGACAATACAAAATAAATACCTGACACCATGAAACATAGGCTGATACTGTCACCTTCACTAGGTAAGTACCCTTCTTTACTGTGATCATTATAAGTATGCTTGTAATTATACATTTGATTGAGTTTGTCATTTTGTGCACTGAATATAAACTTTATTTTCCAACAATTATGAAACAATATTTCATTGACACTTGTCACAATTATTTGCCCTGATGTGCAGAAGCGCAAATAAGGGAGAAAACTCCACTACTCAGGGGAAACCCAGTACCACTTTATGTTTATCAATGACAGGGAAGTTCATCTTCGCATTATGTTTAGAAAAGAGGCATATATATATCATATTGCAATCAAGTGTATTAGATTTGCATCCAAGCATCTTATAAAATCTGAACATTCTCACATAGGCAAGGCATGTCTATTTTCAAATGCACACCATTCCTTGAAATCCTATTCACATCAATATGCTGTTAAATGTTTTAATACGTACCACCATGTTGAGCTGGGGTAAGGTGATGAGAACAGAGGAGCGGGTCAGATTCTGGGTGTGGCCGAGTCCAACCCCTGTCCCTGGCAGCTCTGTTCCTATACCATGTATCAATGCGTCCAATAGTCCCGACACACAGCCCTGCCAATACATAATGAAATACCACTTACAAAACATAGAGTAAAACCCCACTGACTCGAACCCGCTTAACTTGGAATACTTCATTATTTTTTATGAATGTAGGAATTATGACACAATCAGAGCTGAAACACTAGCAAGGGTAGGGATGAACAAGGACGTCAGGAAACTGTTATATGGTGATCCAAACTTGTCAAATGATGAAAATGAGGATATTTTTAATCATGTGCAAAATTTTATAATTAAAACAGGCAGATTTTAACTATCATAAAGGTTTCATATCAACTTCCTCATCAAATAACCTCGCTCTCTCTCTCCCCCCACCCCTCTCTCTCTCTCTCTCTCTTTCTAAATTGATTTCCATATTACAGATATCAAATATTATCATTATGACTCTCGTCGGCCTTGTATATATTATCTTGGTTTTTTCCTGCAGTACAAATTTTTGACATAATTTAGTTTGTTTGTTAAAATTGCAACTTATCTGCTGTTGGGACATGGCTTAATATAAGAGTAAACTCTTGTTGCCAAATCCCATTTAATCAAATGTTGTATATATTGAATCTTGTATTGTAAATAATTGGGAATAAAATACTGTTTAAACCAACTGGAATACCCCTCATTCATCGAACAGTTTATTTGGTTCCGACATATTTTGAACATATTCAACAAAACTCTGACTACTCAAACACCATGCATTGCTCGAACAATTGATCAGGTCCCCACGAGTTCGAGTAAATGTAAAACTATAGAGACAGGACACATTCCCATCCTTACAAACACATGGTTTGACTGAAGACCATCAATCTTAAAGAATTGATCAGCTATTTTTTTCCTGTGGATAAATGTCCATTTAAAATTTAACATACATTTATTTGTATTACAAGTCTTGATAAAAAACACAAAAAAAAAAAATTGTCTATTTTGATATGTAATAATGGTTTAAAGACAATATCGGTAATACACTGTACAACAATGCCCTTTGCATTAATACTACAGGTTATAGAGTGTTTACTTCATAGACCACCTATCAGTATCATAAAAATGATTATGTAACATTAATGTACAAGTAACAAGTGTTGTTACCTTTTCAAACCTCTCGTACAGGTCTGTAGCTCTGGAGTCCTCTTCCCATTGGGATACTGCCAACACCTGTACAATCTGTGCTATCTGCATCAGGTTGTGTCTTGCGATGTGACTGATGTGTATGTCAGATGTGATGCCATGAGGGTCAGGATCACAAATAGCAGGACAGATGAACAAGGAAAACACCAGGTCAGCACATACTGCCTGCACCTTTTCCCCTGATAGCTTACCTGCCTTGGTCAGAATGTGGTAAATTTGTGACACTAACCATCCCAGTCCCGCTGGGAAACAATGGATGTTGTTTTTGAGTGAATTAATAAATCTATTTGCAAGTACTACAAGTTTATCCACAATGAACGTCCTGTATTCTTGAAATTTCTTTGTATAATCGTCAGTACCTGGTTCACCGAATCTCTTCATCCGTTCCTGTGGAGGAAATCGCACAAGAGCTTTTTGAGGATCAATATCATAAAACCATTCATCCTCCATCAACAATCGCATGACTGGATCATGAAGAGCAGCAGTTAAAAACAGCTTCGCTGAAAACAGCGAGTCTAAGACCAGCTTATACATAACACTAAAAGCACAGGATCCTTTACGAAGTAATCGCCGAGGGTCATCATTTCTGGCTAGCTGAAGTTCTGCTAGTGAGGTCATCATCTGGAGGGCTATCTGTTCGTCCTCCAGGAGGAGACAATTCCCACACACGGACGACACGAGTAGAGGCACCACTTTGAGAGTGTATTCATTGCTGGATTTCTCTCCAGTCTCTACACAGTGTGCCAGAAGACTTGGATTCTCCCGCAAAACTTTGAGAAATTCTCCATATTTGGAATCATGATAACTAAGGTGTTTGTAACTGTCTACAAAGTTAGTCCACTGTAGATGATTTGCCCTACGACAACATTCTTTGGGTGCTATATTCTGAGGAGAGAAGATAAGACTGTCGAGACATGCCTTCTGTTCCCGCGTGACCCAAGACTCGTGATACAGGTCCTCGGCAACATGCTTCACTTCATCAAACAGCTTCTGCAGCTGTGAGCGCTCGGACGTTACAAACAGCTGTTCTTGCTTCAGGTGGCGTGCCAATTCCAGTAATTCCATGGCAACACCTAGGTCAAAGTTCAGCTAAATCATCCAGGTCACATCAGAGACTGGTATTGCCTGTAAGTGGTAAAATCAACATATTATTAAGTAAGCCATAAATTCTCTATCTTTTCTTTCTTTCCTTCAAACCTGCATTCACTTTTAAAACACTTTGAATCTTATTGACTGAAACAAGTTAAGCAATCACACATAAATGAACTGTTACAACACAAACCCTACATATGTGATACAATGATCAGCAATCCATTAAAACATATTTTGGTATTATATTGTAAGTTCAAATATTCATTAGAACATCAACATTATTATTTGGGAAATCGAAAATCTTGTCACAAATCATTCAATTAACCCCCCTCCCCCCATTTCAATAATCATGAAATATGAAATCATGAAATTAATGAATTATTGATTTAAGTGTGAGTAACAACATCACCTAGTTTTCTCTACTGATGGTGCACGATTTATCTTGTACATGTATTGTGATTTAATATCCAAAAGCATGACAACATGAAAATGACCATAATTTGATTAGTGGAGTTTAATATATATACAGTGTGGGTGTTTGTGTACTCAGTGTTACCTCCGTGTCACTTCAGAACGCACACGTTTGGTATGTGTACGTGCAGTGTGGCCCACTTTACCTTTCCTGTCCGCCATTTTTCCAACATGTTAAATATATATATGTACCCCTAGTAATAAGTAAAAACACTATAATATCAAATGTGAGTACCAGCCCACAGGCCTATCACTGCACCAATAATACTGATGATACAATGTAATCAAACAAGGCAAATGTGAGTAACAGCCCACAGGCCTATCCCACAGGCCTATCACTGCACCAATAATACTGATACAATGTAATCAAACAAGGCAAATGTGAGTAACAGCCCACAGGCCTATCACTGCACCAATAATACTGATACAATGTAATCAAACAAGGCAAATGTGAGTAACAGCCCACAGGCCTATCACTGCACCAATAATACTGATACAATGTAATCAAACAAGGCAAATGTGAGTAACAGCCCACAGGCCTATCACTGCACCAATGATACTGATACAATGTAATCAAACAAGGCAAATGTGAGTAACAGCACACAGGCCTATCACTGCACCAATAATACTGATGATACAATGATATCAACAAGGCAAATGACACATCAAAATGCACCAGGATATTATACATCATTTACACAATCCAAATGAATCTGAGTTAATTAACTCCAACTCTAAATGAAAAATAAGCAATCCATTACCACATTCCTTAATTTCGACATTTAGAACATATTTTCAATTGAGATCTATAAGAATGAAGAAAAATGATTGAATTTTCACAACACAACATGAACACAGATGTTAAAATGACAAGATTGAAATCTAAAGCTGCAAAATAATAAAACTTGATATTTCAAATTGATTTCTATAGTTTGAAACACCATACAATGTATATGCATAATACTACATTAATAGATAAATGCAGGGCATAAAAATAGACAATCCTTTTCCTATCACAATCAGAATACTATGAAAATACCTTCATTTAAGTGTTTTTCACATAAAAAGTTAAAAACAAAGTAATAATTCAGATTTATCAATAAATTATCTGTTTCAGATTCTGATTGCCCAGTAGATCTATATTCATTTTGTAAGTATATACACACCAACTAATTACATGTAATAAAGGATTTTTATAGCTAATAAGCAATGCTTATGACTTCAATGTATCTGATCAAGTTAATTTATTTTAAGAATGATTATCAATCTATTATCACTATTTTAGGAGGAGGGGGACTATAAGTATCGCATCTATATTAGATCTACATCTATATTACAAATTTGATGTACCTATCATCGTGATGACTTGTTAATTGCTACAACTTACTGATCCAAGCCATTTTACTTGAACTGATTTACGCTGTGTTATTTCTGTGCATCAGTGGTATGACTAATAGTTGTGAAAGTGATGATAAGGGTTGAGAGTACTTAGATCAGCAGGTTATATCCGCTTAGGTCAATCAGACTCTATTGAGCTTTATAAACGGCCACAGTATAAACACCTATAAACCTGACTTACAAAATGTGACATTTCAGCTGCTGACCTGTACACAAAAACGATAATAATGTTTACAGCCAGTTGACAGAACTACTGCTTGTATAAATAGCCAGCTGGAACCAGACTTTTGTACCATGCCTACATTGATATTCCAAAAAGTGGAACTAAGCCAGCATTATTACATCTGGTGCTGCAATAATAAAAAAGATTCAATAAACCAGAAACAAATCTAAATCTGTGGACACAATTAGTACCGTAATTTCCTGCGTATTACCCGCACCGGGGTATAGCCTGCGGGAAGTAAATTAAGGCGTTTTGGAGGCTTTCGTAAAATAACTTCCATAAATCACAAATAACAGCACTATCACATGATCCACACTAGTTTGCTATACACCAGCAATAAATTAATTACAACCTATATAAACAGGGAAATATTTTTAGTAAAATGTTCGCCCAATATTTTAATTTTCCCTTTACATTTGATTTAAATGTATATATCACAATTACAAATATTTGCACAGAAGGTAAAAATGTACAAAATTAAAACTGGAAAAAAATATTGATATGAGGAACAAATCTGGGCCACTATTACATAGTACCAGCAAGGTGCCATAATAGGTCTGATACGGGGCAATATGAAAATTTGTTTCCATTCAATATTCATAATAACAGCTATATGTACTAGAAGTGCACTCTTATGGTTATTTATTAAGTAATATAACAAGACTGGACTCTCGTGACTAGACTGGCTCACGTCTCTAGAATAGTATACAGATATTGAAAAAAAAAAAAGTCAAATAATTTTGATCAGCTGGATGTCTGGTTATAAACTGGCTCCCGTCTCTAGAATGGTATACAGATAATGAAAAAATATAGTCAAATAATTTTGATCACTTGGATGTCTGATTCTAGAAGTTTGAAACAAGGGGGAGATTAGCTAGGAATAAAATAAAGAAGAGAAATTCTCTATAGAAACTTTGGGCCGGTAGCTATAGCACAATGTGTGTTGAAGCTTAAGGTAACGTAGTCTACAAAAAGATCAAGGATAGGAGCTGAAAAAAAAAATAACCTGGACCAAAAATCCCACAAACTGTACCATGGATACTACTCAGCTAAACTACCGGTATGTAGGAGTTAATTGGGGCCAATTTAGACTCAAAGTCACGAAAATGAAATTTGATCTAGCCATGAACCACAATTTCCTCAATATTTACTGATATACATGTACAATAATGTATACATGTATATATGCTTTATAGGCAATAGAGGTATTAAGACATAATCTTTATTTTTGTCTATAAATGGTAGGTGGATGGGGGGTGGGGGAGGCTGCTGCTCACATCGGCACTTAAAGAGTCATATGTAGTGGCTGACAAAGCAACCAGTGCATTTTAGATTTAAAATATAAACAATGGGCGTAAATGGCTTAATTACGTAGGATAAGTTTTATAATTTTTACATCAAAATATCACACCCGGGCCGTAACTTTGAAAGTAGGTCAAAGTCATTCTTCTGAACAAACTTGTAGCCCTTTATCCAAAATGCTACTTTCCAAATATATGATTCTGGGCCCCAGGTTTTCTGCAGGATGTACCCCAGGTTTTCTGCAGGCTGTACAAACTTTTATATCTGGATGTTTTTTGTGGCTATCTGCCAGTGTGGACTATCCGCCAGCATGGGCTATCTGCTGGAGCAGGCTATCTGTGCATTTATTTTACTTAATTGTAAAAAGCATGAATTATGCATTGCTATTTGTTTCACAAATTTGCACGGCTTCCCTACTACTTTGTGTCTCGGCAAATTTTACAACTTTCAATTTGAGAATTTGGAAGTATTAGTTAATATTGCCAACTTCTTTCTGAGTTTCATAACGTTTCCCACACTTTTGTGTACTGAGGATGTCTATGATAACAAAGGAACAAACCCAAACCAACTTTCGGTTCTCAAAGATTTTAGATTTTATGTTTCATTTGACACAGCAAACCATTCATGAACTGACAGAGTACAATCACATATGAGTAGAATTGATGTATTACCCGTGGACAATCTGCCAATACGGGTTATCTGAAATATATATATGCTTAAAAATGTCATATTTTACATCCCTATGGTTATACCCTTATGTGGGTAATACCTAGTATGCAGAAAATAACAGTAATCTTCAGACAGGTAATCTATCTGACAGTGTATTAATTAATACCTGGTAAGTCGAAATATTTTAATGACAACTAATACTTCGTTCTACCAATGGGGATTAAAATTTGCACCCCCCCCCCCCCTTTTTTTTTTTAAATTCTTAGTTATTTCTAGATATTAGACCAGCATTTCAAATTTTAGTTAACATTCATCTTCCTGATTATTCAACAATTTTAACTGTATAGATTTAAAGGAAATGCTAAGATTCAACATCATGTGATATCAAATTTTAAAAATCACCTAATAAATCTGTCGTTTCCCCAACATCTACATGACATTGAACGACAGGGTAATATTTCCTGTGATAAAATCTGAAACTGTTTAAATACTGTATCTTATTAGCATTAGTAAATTTGAACTGAAGTAATGACATTTACAAATGTCATATAATCACTTCCTGAACCATGATTTATATCCATGTAATTTATCCATGTAATTGATCAGTAAGTTCCAAAGCTTTCAGTAAATACAGAATTACATCACCATAGACAAGCAGGACACAGACAGTTTAGCCACATACCAGGGCATTTCAACATTCATGTTGGTTATCCATGTTGGTAACCATGGTAACCAAAAATAATGTGATAATTTCTTGAACTGCCACATAAAATTAAAGCTTTATCACGTATCAGAATTTAAAACAAATAGAAGTTTACTATGTTAGGTATAAATCTCCAGATTTAATATCATATACAATACAGTAGCAGGTCCACATGTAAAATATTACTGCTGGTACTTCTTCATTTGAATTTTAACGTCTTTAATCAGTCAGACAGAGACAACAATTATAGGAAGTACTGGGCAACATTTATGTGATTTTCCTAAATTATTTTGTAGATTAATATGCCATACATAGTGTAAACTAATAAAGTATAAGAAGTTGATTTAAGGAAGAAATGAAATTAGATAGATATCTTTTTTTTTATCATAGTGACTAGAGATATATGTACTTATTGTACTAGATGGAAAAGAAACTTGTCTATTTGCTTAGAATTCTATTTCAAAAATGACCAATGGCCAGTACCAAGAATCTACTTACCAGGTATAAATAACCATTTAACCAATACTTGACAATTAAAAGCGACATGCATTCTCCACCGACCAGACCAAATTACCAATTCAATCATCCCACAGAATTAGGAGATACATGCAATTGTAATAGCAGGGAACACACATTCCTATCAAGTGCCCAGAATAGGAATTGTATCCGGGTATCCAGTATGATAATCCATGGCTCTACCAACTGAAAGAAGCATGTTCCGTCAGCAAAGTGACAGACAGTATTTAACACAATTTACAAGCCACACCAACCCACTCCTTTTCACTTCTCCGTTGTTTTCTTGAGATTTTCTAAATATCAAAACAAGACTTTCTTTACCACCACCGTAGGATTAAGTTGGGTGCCAATGTAATAACACAGGGAAAAACACATTCCTGTTGAGTGCTCCGACCAGGACTCAAATCCAGGCCTCTGGTATAATAATCTACAGCTCATCCAACTGATAGTGAATACATGGTTTTCTAGTATTTTACCAAACAAAGTTTATTTTTGATGAGGGTTACACAAAACGAGATACTGAACCATCTTTGTCTTTTCATCCTGAGCAAAAAATAAACCTTGTATTGTAATTTCTAACCATGTATTCTGTTTATACTGCAACCATTTTAACACAGATATTCGCATTTAACAGAGCAAATATGTTTACGTTTTATTGCACTGAAACCATGCGACGACTATGTCACGTAGGAAAATATCAACTCAGGCCTATTTAACTACTTTCAAAAAATCATGACGTAATAATATATACAATATAGTTCTTTTTAAGTCTAAAGAGAGTACTAACATGCATTTTTGTGTATGAAAATATTATACCAATACATTTCATTTCTAATAATCAATCTTTTCATACGTGGTGGTACCATAGTAAATTTGTAACTCAATCAAGAAATACTTTAACTTTTCGCAGTCCTGTCAGAACCCAGGAAAGTTTGCATGCATCATATTGACAAGTAAAGCTATTTGTAAACATTTTCTTCAGGTTTGAAAGAATGATTTATGTAAAGATTATTTTACATAACCAATAAATGTTTTATGTGATGTTTCGATGACTAATACGATTTGTACCCTGTCATCTTCATCAGACTAATGACCAGCAAAGCGTATGTACACAACAGGTGTAAATTGTGTACAAGTTGGTAAATGATAAATCCGTCATTTCGTCTACGATGTTAGGCGTATGTAAACTGCAACGTATCATATATTGGAGAGGCGGGAAGACAATATGGTGTTCATCTTGGTGAACACCGAAAAGATACTAACACACAAGAAGGAAAGAAAATTCACCAGATCAGAAACGCAGGTAGAGTCTCAAATAAACAAATCCGCAATCACATACCATGCCATACAGAAAAAGCAAGTGATTGACTGGTAAAACTCCAAAGCGCAGTGGGCCGGTTCTAAATCGAGATGAGGGGGCTCACAGACTCTTGCACATCTATGACCAAGTCATAAACAAAGCGTAGTTGAATCTAGTCATTTCGGTACAATAGATTTACTATTGAACATATGCCCAACAGTGTAGAAGAAATGACCAATTTGTCATTTACCAGCTCGTATACACAATATACACCTATTGACGTATACACCTTGCTGGTCATTAGTCTGATGAAGTCGACAGGGTACACATCGTACTAGTCGCATAAAACATTTATTGGTTGTGTAACCATGGTTTAGACCTATCTATCTCTGTGTAAAATAATTTTTACATGAATGACAGGTAAAAGATTTTGTATTGACAGATAAAGCACTGCTGCTTTATCTGGCAGTACTTACTGGCCGATATATGTGGTGGTTGCCAAAGAAGCATGCTCTGCCAGCTGAGTGACAGTCACGCACATAGATACACTAGTGACAACAGTGTACATAGTTCAAGCAAAACCGACCCGCTCCTTTTCCTGAACAAACATGAAACGACTGCAGTATGAAACAAAATATTTAGGGTGCTTTCACATTATTCACATAAGTACCATACGACATCTATCCATAACTTCAGTGTTGATACTGCCAATTTCTGCAGTGTATGCTAGATACCTACAAGAGAAATTTGTAAACATGCATGCACTACAGTGTGCACACATCAACATTATTAATTATGTTGGATGAATTGAATTTTAATCAAATTTATTTAAATCTATTTGCACATAGGTAAGACTATTGATTCTCATTTGTAATTCATAGTCGTGTTATTGTCAAGACACAACACACACGTAAAAAATCTAAAGCGAATCAATGATGATACGCACCGACTATCATAGACAGGGGGTGTCATTGAGAAAATCGTCTGTCACTGACTGCTAGCATGCAAAGGTGAAATTGCGAAAATCACTTAGAATTTTGGAAATATTTGACATACTGACATATCTAGTTTTCATCGTTGCAGTCATCTCTTGTTTTGTCCATCTTCTGTTTTGCAGCATCATTTGTATCAAGTGGTTTTACTCCCACAACTGGTACGAGTGTCACTGCTGGAAATACGTAGTGCGCATGCGCAACCATTGTGAACAGGAGAAATCGTTTTGCTGCAACAATAAAATATTATTTGGTATTAAATTAAATACTTAATACGGCATTCAACCAACAATGCTTTATAAAGTAACCAAAAATAACTTTAAAACAGTATCTCTTTTTTTTAATCAAATGTGACCTTTCTAAATCGAGCGTGTTTCTTCCTAATGAGGCCCCATTTGGGGAAACGTAAATACCACAGGTATTTCTGTATTTACCCTGACCACAGAAAAAATACACAAATAATTATAACTAAATATTCTCAATGGTTAATTTCGTATTAATGCTCAATTGTTTGGGGGTACGGTAGTCAGAGTGTTCATAGGTTGGGGGTCCTCCGGTAGTCGGAATAGTCTTGGGTCTGTCATGATAGGTTCAATAATCCGAAGGGTCTGGTAGTCCGAATGCACAATAGTCCGGAAGTCGGGTATAGTCATAATTTGTCAATAATATCCACAAAACAGGCTGCTACTACTGTCCTTCTTTTAAAACACGGAAAATGATAACTTATCGGTTGTTGTCCGGCTCGGGTAGATCATGTACATCATATATTACTGCGACATCTGGACATGTGTGTGCTTTGTTAGCGAATATCCCAATACAACGGTACATTTACAGTCCAACAGTCAAAGCTAGTCTGAGAAAACTGAAACATTTTAAGAAGAACTAAAATTGTTAAATATATGTGAAAGCCGGAATTTTTGCGAAAACGTCTGTGTTTTTTTACAATTGACAAGAAAAAGACAATGTCTATACATCATTCTTTTTCCCACACAAGTTAGTCGCATTGTTATATATGTATATCAGTCCGTTAAATCGTGATATTTAAATCTGTCCACATTATGGAATAGATGCGCAAAGAACTGAGTCGATGACCAGTAATATTAAGGACTTAGATCGATAGCATATATTACAGAAAAACATTTCCACGTGGTTTCGCTTTGTATAGCTGTTCAGTGCAGAAACATATGTAATCATAGGGACCTCAGAATGTGTTTGGACCTTAACTAAGGTGTCGAGAGTTATTTACACTTTTGGGGGTTTAGATAATTTTTTTCGATAAAAATGCCACTCCACCTGCTCAATGATTTTGAAAATAAGGCTGACCATATTGAAGGGGCATTTTTATCGAAAATTGATCTAAACCCATCCTCGATATCCAGGGGTAACGATCACCTATGTAATCTGAAGATGAGTGTGCGGATCGTAACCCTTGGCTAGCGAAGATGATCTAAACCCAAAATAACTCAAAACACCTTTGTTTATTAAACACAATACTACAATGTAGCTTTAACTATAATTCGCAAGTCCCTGTGCCTCTGCTGCGTGACAATATTACCAATATCCTGTGCAGCCTATATTTTACTAGATACAAGACACGATTTCATATAGCAAGTTCTGATATTTCAATAGCCCTTGGATGATATTTAAAGTATTGAATACTTTTTTTAAGGGTAAATAACAAGAGACATAATTATTGAGAACCAATCACTACCCTGGTCAGGACTATTTCATACTCCTATTTCTATCAGATATGATTTTGCCGACTGCGACATGTCAAAATTATCTCGCCGTGATAACATTTATCATTGTTGGTGTAGCCCATTTCAGTAACATTAGCGACATTTTCATTGAGTGAAAGCACGGACTTAGATGCTATCTAAGTCCGTGGTGAAAGTCAGTATTTGGGGGAATAAAAATGGAATTTCACCCAACAAACTGCAGTCTGAATTACGGCCAGATACACGTTTCATCACATTTACAAATTAAACATTTTAATCTTTGGTATATCCGTCATTCATATTTGCAAATTTCATGTTTTTATTTTCCTAACAAATTACAGTCATAGTAGGCCTACCTGTTTAAACTTAAATCAGCTGGGGTGGGAAAATTGAAATATTCAAATGTGAACATGGAGATGGATTAATATAAGTTGCAAAACTTGTTTCCAAATCCAATTTCAAAATTTGTGTATTTGCTCTTCACTGTGTATATTGAATTGAAAAAGAAATAAGATAAAGTTTATAATAAATGTGAACATGTTATTTACCTAATAGCAGGTTCCAGTAAAGTCAAAGTACCAAGCTATCCCGGAAATGTAGGGGACTTCCGAGACACCATAGGAGTTAAGTTCAACGCCAAGAAATTATTCTTGATGATGATGAATGCTACAGCTGACTTTATCAGAGCCCGATTCAACGCATTGTCTTGACGAAGTGAAGATTGTTTGTTTAGTTTAAACATATTTTATTGTAAAATATACAAGTGGATTGAACAACAAGTTATTACAACTTAAAGCAGTCCTCTCCGCAATACATGATAATGATTGAATACATATATGTGGGAGGGGGGGGGGGGGTAGAGA
Organism: Mimachlamys varia; assembly: GCA_947623455.1. Taxonomy (NCBI): domain Eukaryota; kingdom Metazoa; phylum Mollusca; class Bivalvia; order Pectinida; family Pectinidae; genus Mimachlamys; species Mimachlamys varia. The sequence continues at coordinate 16,828,187 of OX392529.1, forward strand.
ATGTGCAGGGATGGGAAGGAGGTTGGGTGCAAAAGGGAGAGAGAAGGTAGGGTGAAGAGGGAAATACCTAGGGAAGACATCTGAATACTAGTAAATTACAAAAACAAAGTCCAATGACGAGACAGAATAATTTTAAAATTATCAAAACAAAATCGGTTTCATAAAAAAAATCAGAAGGCAAATTAATGAAATGCAATTTCATAATCACATATACCAATGTACACACTCAATAACGATATAATGATAAAAAAAATACTATATAATGATAAAAACCTCTTGCTCGATTTGATGTAATGATGCACGTGTCGAAATATGTTTTTATTGATTTCTAATGACAGCTGATTATTGCCACACAAAAGCAGTTCTAAAGTTAAGTCGAAATGTAATATATCTAAATTTTGAAGTAGAATGCGTCTTTCATTGTTAAATAGTAGACACTCAAAAAAATGAAAGGCATTTTCACAGGGATGGCCACAATAACAAACTGGACTATCAACAAGATTTACTATAAAAAGGTCATATTTAAGTAGACTGCACTGATGTCTAAGTTTTGTATGTATAATATTAAATTTACGATCACCAAAACCGAAGTAGATTGGTGGAGGGGATGGTACATTTAATGTTAAGGAGTTTTTAAAAGAATGTAGCGAAGGCAAAGATCGTACAGCGAGGTCCAAAGAATTCCAAAGGCGGAGAGTTGAAGGTATAAACGATGAATTTGTTAGAGAAAGCCCAAAAGGAAAAGTTCTATAATTATCATTATTTCTAAGAGTGTAGCGGTTTTTGCCAGCAACAGTTGACGGCAATAGATCATTTAAAAAATCTGGGATGAAATTGTTGTGCATTTTATACAAAAGTTGGAGTTTTCTGCGTTTCCTTCGATTTGAGAGAGTTTCTAGACCAGTTTCAAAAAGTAAATCTTCAATTCGAGCATATGACGGGAGTCCAGTTATAATACGAGCAACTTCTCTTTGGGCTTTCTCTAACATTTCAGTTTCATAAGCTGTACACCCTCCCACAATTCACAGGCATATTCTAATACTGGTAAAATAAATGATTTGTAAATTTTCAAAAGAGTATCTCGATTCAATAAGTATTTTAGTCTGCGCAAAACGTTGACTTTTTTCATAACAGAAGTATATATTGCACAAATATGGTCCCCCCATTTCGCCCTCAAATTAAAAATTACACCTAAGTGTCTATGATTATCAGTAAAATTTAAAATTTCGCCTTTAAATTCTAATTCTCTAACTTCATCGATTTCAACCGAGTGTGAGACAAAAATTATCTCGGTTTTATCTGGATTAAACGTAACTAACCATGTTTGGGACCATACATTAAGAGCCTCAAGATCTCTATTCAGAACATTTTGAATTTCTAAACATGAAGAGGAAGATTTTAATAGAGAGGTATCGTCTGCAAATAGACGAGCAGTTGATTCAAAAACATCAGCAATATCATTTATGAAAATTAGGAATAAAAGAGGCCCAAGAATCGAACCTTGAGGAACACCTGCCTCAATGAAACCTACATGGGAATCAGAATTATTTAAAAATACTCTCTGGCGCCTCTGAACCAGGTAATTTTCCAAAAATTTATAAAGGTCTCCCGAAATACCATAGGAACTTAGCTTAACCATTAACCCCTTATGCCAAACCCGATCAAAAGCTTTTGAAATATCGCAGAATACCATGCATACATGTTTTTTTTCCTCAAGGGCAATACATATGTTATGATAAATTTCAATGAGTTGATAGACAGTAGAATGACCAGGTAAAAAACCAGATTGGTACTTATAAAAAAAAGAATTTTCATAAAAATGATTATAAAGGTGCTTAAAAATTACTCTCTCAAACACTTTCCCAACTGTAGATAATAATTATGGCGTACCAATCGCTACCCTGGTCAGGACTATTTCATACTCCTATTTCTATCAGATATGATTTCGCCGACTGCGACATGTCAAAATTATCTCGCCGTGATAACATTTATCATTGTTGGTGTAGCCCATTTCAGTAACATTAGCGACATTTTCATTGAGTGAAAGTCAGTATTTGGGGGAATAAAAATGGAATTTCACCCAACAAACTGCAGTCTGAATTACGGCCAGATACACGTTTCATCACATTTACAAATTAAACATTTTAATCTTTGGTATATCCGTCATTCATATTTGCAAATTTCATGTTTTTATTTTCCTAACAAATTACAGTCATAGTAGGCCTACCTGTTTAAACTACTTCTAAATCAGCTGGGGTGGGCAAATTGAAATATTCAAATGTGAACATGGAGATGGATTAATATACATGTAAGTTGCAAAACTTGTTTCCAAATCCAATTTCAAAATTTGTGTAGTTGCTCTTCACTATGTATTGAATTGAAAAAGAAATAAGATAAAGTTTATAATAAATGTGAACATGTTATTTACCTAATAGCAGGTTCCAGTAAAGTCAAAGTACCAAGCTATCCCGGAAATGTAGGGGACTTCCGAGACACCATAGGAGTTAAGTTCAACGCCAAGAAATTATTCTTGATGATGATGAATGCTACAGCTGACTTTATCAGAGCCCGATTCAACGCATTGTCTTGACGAAGTGAAGATTGTTTGTTCCTATAGGCAGCAACAGTGACGTCTTCAATTTGCCTCACCCATGCATAAAGTGCTGGAAAACCATCTATGACACCAAGATGAACATGGATCCTTTATAAGCAACGTTTTGTCGCTGGCTCTGCTCGACCAAGCCTTTATTAAAATTTCTTACTACTATTCTTTGTACCATTAAATCAGGGCTTCAGCCTTATAATGACACTGTATACTCCAGAAGTGGAATTAATGGGATGTGGATTTTGAAAAACTCGAAAGATCTTTTGATCAATCTTGAATACCTCCTCCTAATTTAAGAAATGTTGATTTTTTTTCGATCAAAACATAAATTTGAGTTTACCACCTGTACACTACCATACCACATACAAAACTGAAAAGGCGTCTTAGATATCTCGTTATGAGAGCTTTCCTTTCCAAAAAGGCAGACGACGATACAAATATTTAAGCAATGTTTTAGCAAAAGTTGTTACAGTCCTATAACACACTTTGTTATTGATGACAAACTGAATAAAGCCATATTTTGCCCCAGGTTTAATCGATTTTGAGTTTGGATTATGATTTTGTTAAAGGGGCATCCCGGGGAAGTCTACAATGAAGTTCTTGAATGTACATGCTGTCTGCACTACCAGATACATTTTCCTGTTATTTCAATATTCAAAGTCCACTCAAAATGTGTTTATTAGCCACTTGAAAAATTGCATTCCTCGGGAAAGCCCGATAAAAATAGCGCTGATCACGCGTCAGTCAGGTGACTATTTTGTCGCAAGTCGACGAGGGGCCCAAAGGGAGGGGACGCGTAATGTATAGGTCCGATGATGAACCAGACACAAAATCCGTGTATACATTTTTTGAATCATATTCACATTAATAATCAGACGTTAATTACACACGATATTCATATGAAGAAATTTATGTCGACATCTATGCATCATTTATCGACATCAGTACCTGGATACAACCATGCATCGCCAGACTGCACTCTTACATTGTACGTTTAACAGTGTCATGTGGGTTTCCGACGATGACAACCATAGGGCAAACCTTAATTTCTGTAAAAAGTTATCTTCACGAATCATCATTTAGAACCATTTCACAAAAGGTGTGCATGCATTTTAATGTACAAAAATAAAATGAAATGATTCCGATTTTTTTTTTATACATCTCGATGTCTTGAAGATTTTTTTTCAGACTATCTATATATTCATCTAAAATCTATCCAACTTTCAGCGTCAACATACTTTAACACTTACAATTATGTATCAGGGAAGTCCGTGCACTCATATGACGCACCACGCACTAAACATGTAGAACACATGTATAATATATATATCAAATTTGGAACTTGTCGAGACGATAATTGTCCAATACTTAATCCATTTGTATACGTTATGATAGCTCCGTTTTCATTTTACTTTTTTTATGTAAATTTAAAGGTTCGTTAACATTTTCAACACAACTGCATACATGGGACAGATATATGATTTTTTTTTTATAAATTAATGACTTCACTTATATATTGCATATATTTTGATTCATATCAAATTCAATACCGGGGTCCAAACCCGATACTATTTGTACAATCCGTATTTTATAGATTAGGTATGACAAGCATTTTTTATCCGCACAGGATGACATAAATTTATTCATTTTGTCCAAATTGAATCTGTATGTAATTATACATGAAACTCAATCGCACCTATGCCGGCGTTTTACAACGTAACCCCCTCCACCCCCCCCCCCCCCCCCCCCCCCATACGGGTTTTCTTGTATGTGAAAAGGTCTTTCTCTTCAGCAATATATTTCAATTATGCCGTTTTACTGAAATATTATAAAGGGAATATTGCAAAACACGCTTTCAAGTTTTACACACGCATTTCATGTAACAGAGGAATGAAAGAGTTATCCCTTGGGAGGCCCCAAAACCAAAACAAAACTGTGTCACCGACTATCCAGAAGAAAACTGTAACATGCAAACAATTTGGCTGTTAGTTTCTCCCTTGAATACTTCCCATCCCTCATTATGCTTCCGTAATATAATCCTTACGTCGAAGTTTGACCATACGGCCACTTTTCGCTTGGTAGTTACATGTAGGTCACGCGGATCGCCATTTTTTGTTTACCGATGTAGCTTGTTATGCGCATGCGTTATCATATGTGACGAAAAAAAATTTACATGTCCAAATCGTTGATCAACGAATAGTGATTCCCTTTTTTAATTATTGATTAAAGTTTTTGGGAACATATTTCAGCGTAAATCGCCCATGTATTTTCCATAAGAATATACGTTTGATTCATATATACAATAATTCTAAATAAGCATAAAAAAATATAGTTTTACCGTGATGCCTCTTTAACGCTTCGGTATTCTCTAATTTATTATTCTCTACTTAAGCTATAACTAACATGGACAGCTTACTACTAAGCTACACGGTAAACATGACGATTTCAATATTTCTATAAAGAACTTTTCTTTTTTTTATAGTAACATCCCTGCTTCTCCCACCTATGGTGTTTACATGTCGCAGTTGATTCGATATTCTATGGCTGGCTCTTATTATTGAGATTACAAACTAGATTGATCAGAACTATTTGAGAAGTTTTATGGTCATCCTTTTGGTCTCATTGAGACATATTTTGTATCTTCGTGTGATATGACGTTTTTGAGTATGCTTAATAGCACGATGCTTGATATGATTGACAATGATGAACTCAAAATCGATTAAAGTAGGGGCTAAGTATGAACAAAAGGTAAAGATTTACATGGAGACCCCTACAAAAGTACAAGATAGTGATACGAGATGTTCCGGAAGAGTAAGCGTCTTCTGCTTCATCGACGACACCCGCCATGTAAATCTTGGTCACATCCAAGTAAGCATCAATCCTCAAAATGAGAACCGAGCCACATTGTCATCACAACAAGTAAACACACTAACAAGCAACAGCCGTTGACATCTACCACGAAAATCTCGATTTCAGAGCAAGCCCTAGAATAACGAATCAACTGCGACATGTAAACACCATAGGATGGAGAAGCAGGAATGTTACTATCAAGTAAGGGAAAGCTTAGTAGTTATTTGCCCGTGTTGGACATAGCTTAAGTAAAGATCGAGGTAAGAATCTGATGTAGGAGAGTCTGTTGTGTCTTTAATCTCAAGTTCAGTAGGGTATATACGATCAACTATGTCAACAAACTTCTTGTTGTTTATAGACAACACATCGTCGATATACCTGAAAGTGAAATTTAAAGATTTGGCAAGGTTTTTGTTACCCGTCCTGATAAGCCCATCGACAAATTCAGCCTCGTATGGAAACAAAAACAAGTCAGCCAAAAGTGGTGCACAGTTAGTGCCCATTGGAATGCCAACGGTGTGTTGGAAAATCTTTCCTCCTAGCTGTGACAAAACCTCGGGCCAGTGTGAAACTATGAGAGAGAGGCCAAAAGGACAGCAAAATAATGGACTCGCTATGGATAGAGCATCATACGGATGGACAAACATTAAACATGCAATTAATGTTATACCGGCCCTCATCTTTAGAATCTTAAAAGCATATATCAAATTGTAAAGAAAAAGTAGCGCTTGTCAACGCACGCTATTTCTTGACAACTTCTCAATTTTCATACAAATGTTACCTTGGTCCTTCGTTGTGTACTGTATTGACCAATGTTTCTGATTGATTTGGAAACATATCGCCGACATGCATTGTGACGTAAACTGTTATCGTTATTTCTTGACCAGTACCAGATAATTCTCTGGAATGTTCCCCTTCGCCCCAATGTTCGAGCTTATCCGAAATACAATATGGCTGACAGGCGGACATCTTGGATTTTGAGACTAAAAGATTGTTATCGCTATTTTTCATAAATACTGGATAGATTCCCTAGGTCCTTTGTTGGTGCTCTGTCCCATTTTCAGACAGCTCAAAAATCAATATGTCCGACAGGTAGCGATCTTGGATATTGGGAGTATAATAGTTTTGGATTTTCGGAGTAGTTTGTCATCGCTGTCCTTTGACTAATACATATGATGGATTATTTTAAAACAGTACTGACGACAGGTGGCCATCTTGGATTTTGAAAATAATTGTTTTTTGTCGTTATGTCTTGACAATTACTGGGTGGATTAATCTGTAATTTCACACGTGTTTTTCTCGGTCCCTAGTTGTGCATTGTCCATTGTTTCGGACCCCTCCTAAAAATAATATGGCCACCAATAACTTTTTGTCGAATTAGCTACATGTCAATGCAGGAGGGCACATTACCAAAGGACTGGAAAAGGGCATTTGTCACTTCAATCTTAAAGTCCGGATCGAGAAAAGACTCTTCCAACTACCGTCCCATCAGTCTGGCCATAGTAGCCAGTAAATTCATGCCAAGGATTGTCCGGGACGTCTTATTAGACCATATGGATGAAAATAGCCAATTCCGTGAGTGTCAACACGGCTTAAGGACCAGTACATCATGTGTTACATAGCTTAGAAGCAGTGGAGGACTGGTCAACAAGGAAAGATTAAGGAGAGACAACAAAAACCAATATACTTAAGACTTCAGTAATGCCTTTGATAAAAGTGTCGCACCCCCAACTCATCTATAAGGTCCGCACATACATCAAAAATTAACATCTTAATATAATTTCTTAAAGGAATAAACCCCAAAAAAACTCATTCTCTTCTTTATAGATATACTGATCGATTAAACAATAGCAGCAGCACCGTGAAGCTGTTTATAGACGACTCAAATATCTACAGAGGCACCGACAAACAGGCCTTTTAGAACAACTACATCGTAGATGGACCATACATGGCAGATGAAACTAAGCATAGATGCAAACACATGGGAAAAAAACCAAGAATCGTAGGGATACACCATGGAACAAGACACATTTCAAACATCATCATTACTGTCAACAACGAAAAGGGCCTGGGTGTGACAGTAGACAAGTACATTTCAAAAACTGTTCCAAAATAGAACTTTCACCCACATGGATAAAGAAATGTTTCTAAACCCCATCTGGAATATGTCTCCGTCATATGGTCACCTCTGTTTAAACACTGGCAATAGAAAAAGTGCAACGAAGGGCGACACGCCATCTCTCATACCTGAAGGACCCACCTTTCCCAAACAGAAGTAACACTCTAGGACTACCATCACTGGAATATAGGCGACACAGAGTCGACGTCATCGAACGGTATAAAATAGAAGAAAAAACAGATACTGTAATGACCAGGATAAAATGTTCTAATGGCGTTACACACCGGTACTAGACTACGACAGGAAGTTGTTCAGACGTCGGACCGGTTCAATCGTCAAAGCCAGTAAAGGGGTCCTATCATTAGGGACCTGGAACAGTCTCCATAAAAGTGTAGTAAACACACCCGCTGTATATAATTTTAAACTTAATCTAAACAAAATTTGGTCCGAACACCCGTCCAAGTTTCAAAGTTTGAGTTCAATATATTTTAATATGTATTTCACATACTGTACAACAATATATCATATGTGATACCGTGCTGTAAACAGACAATACTTATCATTACTATTTTCTATTCGTCAAGTCATCACATAGCAAACCTAAGGAACCGGTTAGTAAAGTAAACCTTTGAAACCATATATATAAAGTACCACCCGTTCAGAGATTTGACGCAAGTTTATCCTAACAGTGGAGTTGACTTCTGGCTGCAGTATTCCATGTTCTGACACGTCTGATAAATCACTATTAAAATAGGCATACTTCTCATTGAATATCTACAAGAAGGTGACAACGACCTTCCTGCTACCAATGCTATTTAGTACAGGTACTGTAGGTTTTACTTGGACATAAAACATGCAGTTTATAGTTCATTTTTTAACTCGTCCAATCGACTCATAGACGTAACTTGGTTTCTCCAGTCAAGACTCTGATCCATCTTGCTGACAAAATTACCAATTCACTTGGTAAGTTAAAATATTAAAACCTATCCGCGATTTCCAAGAACCAAACGACCAAACTAAAATCCAATCCCCATGAATGTCTACACTGCTCCTCCCCCAGCGGGCCTTTCAGAATCCACAACAATTTTGAGAAACAGAGTATCGTCTTTGACATACGACGTTCCAACCTCCTCCAATTTCTTTAAAGGCATGAACAGGGGACAGCCACTGGCAATGTTCATCTCAGTGGTTGGTCTCTGAAAGGAGCTGCTGGCTGGATCAGGTCGGAAAGAATCAACAACGTGATCCCTATTGTTTTGGTCGAGCAGCATGAATGTCACTCTCTGGATGAAAGGCCAAGACAGCAATGCATCATAATTCCCTCTTGCTACAACAAAGAAAACAGACACATGTGTTTTCTTGCCAATTCCGTCCCCATTGGGATAGAGTCGCGCGCACAAGCGATAGCCCGTTCTCCCTGTGTAGAAGTGAGGAGAGTACAAACTGGTCACTCGGCCAGAAATTGCCTCGCGTCTGTGTTTGGACCATTCGGATATTTTCCATACCAGCGTGCCTTCGTAACTAACAATTTCAAGGGATCTGAGTCTGCTGTCAAGCTCCGATATGGTGACATCCTTCAGAGATATAGCTCGTTCCATTTGTTGGATCTTTCGTTTTAATTCTTCATTGGCTTCCCGCTCAGAATTTCTGTGTCTCTCCAGTGTATCGAGCGCGGTGATGCACCTCTCAATCTCCCTGTGGAGAGTTGTAACGATCCCCTCGAATGTCCCTGTCTTCAGGTCCAATGCCTTTGCTTGCTTGGTGAGGTTAACTATATCAGGATGGTTGTTGCCTCTTGGCTGATCAGCATTGCGGTCCATGAGGCCCCGAATCTGGTTATCTTGTTCTGCGATCTTGGCCTGCAGCACAGTAATCATCTGGACCATGCGGTTGATCTCATCCATTGGTGTAAGTGCATGAATATTGTCGGTAACCTCACGAGTCAACGTCTCAATCTGTTGCATCATCCACTGGATATGCATCCCAGTTTTTTTCTCCAGGTGGCCCACAAATGCACCCCTCTCTACCTGGAATAGCAGTTAATTAAAATATGATCAGAATGTTCTTGAAATTAACACCCAATGATTTATGGCAGAAAGAGTAGATAAATCATATTGTTTACCATGTTAAACCAAAATCAAAAACAAGAATTAGGTGTATAATCATATGGCTACCCCTTCTCACTTTGTCAACAACCTTGACGTTTATACGGAATATAATAGCATGACAAAATTTACAGCGTAAAATGTTATCATTTTAAATTCAACTGGATATCAATAACACAATGAAAAAATATTTTACATACATATTGTTTTACTTCATCAACTTAACAGTTCTAGTCATAAAATAATCAAGGCATGAAGTGAGATCACTAATCAAGGGCTTTGTCATACTTTTAAAACATAGAGTGTTTAAGCCAAAGCCTTTTTCCTATCATTAAAGCATAAAGTGATCTCGCTAGTCAATGGCTTGTCATACCAATATAGCATGCAGTGTCCTCACTAGTCAAGGACTTTGTCTTATCATTAAATCATTAATTAATCTCGCTAGCCAAGGCCTTTGTCCTATCATTTAAGCATAAAGTGATCTCGCTAGCCAAGGCCTTTGTCCTATCATTAAATCATTAAGTGATCTCGCTAGTCAAGGCCTTTGTCCTATCATTTAAGCATAAAGTGTTTTCGCTAGTCAAGGCCTTTGTCCCATCATTTAAGCATAAAGTGATCTAGTCAAGGCCTTTGTCTTTATCATATAGCATATATAGTATAAAGTGTTTTAGTCAAGGCCTTTGTCATACCATTATAGCATTAAATGGTCTATAGTCAAGGCCTTTGTCTAATTATTAAAGCATAAAGTGATCTCGCTAGTCCAAGACTGTGTCCTATCATTATAGCATGAAGTGTTCCAGTCAAGGACTTTGTCCTATCATTAAAGCATAAAATGTTCTAGTCACTGAACTTGTCCTGTCATTTGAGCATAAAATGTTCTAGACAAGGGCTTTGTTATATCATTAAAGCATAAAGTGATCTCGCTAGTCAAGGACTTTAACACATTCAGTAGTGGAACTGCATAAATGATTATCAAATATAAAGTTCATATACAACACTGTCAAAAAGTATACAAATAAACTCGGGTTAAGTAGAGAGTTTGTACATGTTTGGTAAACATATATTTGGTTCTTTAATAAATTGTTAGGTAGGGTTGATACTATTCAGAAATGGTTTACTCCTACAACGTAACTCAGTAATCCCTGAAATTTCATAATGAATTATTTCAACCATTGCATTGGATGATTTCAAATGTGTCTTGAGGGGTGAATGGATTAATGACTGCCACTTACAGGTTCACAGCCCACAGGACAGCTGATTTTCTGACTAGCACACTCTTTTTCTTGGTGGAATCCCAACTGAAAACAAGACTGAACAGTTTTAATTCCGATTCAATATCATACAGTTCAAATAAGCTGTTTTAACATGCACATCTCATGTCTGTCCCGATACCTTCATTCTGCACTTATTAACAAAGAGGATATTTAAATGTTTGAAGTGGGAAATGTATGAAGCAATAGAGATTCTCTAACTTAACATGCAAAGGATGATATTGAATTATTATATACAATACATTTTATCTAATTATCAAAAACTCTGAAGATAAATCCTCATATAAATTAATTTTGCATCAAATCTAAATCAAAGTACTGAATGTACTGCAAGCTAAGGCGAAAAACAGTTTAAATATGATCTTTTTTATTGAGTACAGAATAGAAATAAAATTTTATGATCAGCAAAAGTTGACTTTTCATCGACCACAATGAAAAAGTAAGAGTTGTTGTGAAAAGTAAGCATGGTTGGTGAAAACTCAGAGTAGATGGTGTAAAGTAAGAGCTCCTGAGGAAATTAAGAGTTTTGCAGTCACCAGTGTTACAGCATTAAATCAAACAATTAGAAATTACCAAACTTAAACAGGAAAGTCAATAATGATAGTTCACACAATGGATTCATTTGTCAGGTTAATGTCAATAACATCCTCCAGAGGTCATCATAGATAGAAAGGAACATCTTACGTAAGAGGAAAGACTAGTAGCAAAATGGTGTCGGCAGATAGCGTGTTAGCATGAAAACAAAATGTCTACTACAATTCTCTTCCAAATGAAGGTACCTTTTCTCTCAGTATTTTCTTTTTTCCACAGGCTTCACACTTCACCAAGGCCTTAGGACAAACCTTGTTGTGTTGCTGTAATGGAAGATCAAGAACTTTTATTCTACAAAGTGATCTACTCCATTGCTTCTCACTGATGAATAGAAAGAGGTAAAATGATTTACTCAGTATGGAAAAAGATTATGCTATTAAAGAAGAAATAGTACCAGTAGCTCAATGAAAATAAACTATGAATTATAGGTTTGATATTACTAATGTCTCAATGTATGACACTTGCACAATGTTTATTGATGATACTGCACCTTTGCCCCTTCATTTGAAAAATTCTGCAGACCAGGTGAGCAAATGATAAACATGTCTCTGCTGTGAAGTGAGCAATGGCATAGCTTAGTGGCAAAAAAAAAGAATTAGAAATGATCTGCTATTTCCCATTGTACATGTATGTCATTGACAAGGCGACTAATGTGGGGGTTAGTACAGTATTGCTTTTTTTCCGCTTTAGCTTCCCCCATAGATGGTACCTGTCCCAATACCAAACATTCTGGGACATGGAACATATTCATACGTACTGCCTCATCTTTCATAGCGATTTCCTGGCCACATGTTTTACAGCTGATCTTGCGTCCCAAACAGTTCTCCTTCAGGTGCTTTTCCATATTGATTTCCTCCACAAGAGTTTTACACTCCGTGCAGGCAACAGGTCTGTACTCACAAACACGTGCATGTTCCTAACATTTACAGAAATGATAATATCAAGATTCAAACTAATTATCAAATTAGGCAATAAGTGAGCTGTTTCTGTATATGAGCTGAAGAAACTCAAGTGTAGGCCACTTCTTTTAAGAAAAAAAAATCTTCAGAGCAATTCTGCTGGATTTATCCTAATTTTGTCACATTTCTCTGGAATTAAAACACAGACTTGAGGCTTATTCTTGTTTTGTCTTGTTTCAAAGAATTAATATTACATTTGGCTTCTCCTTATTTGACACATTTTAAGTCATGAAAGCCATTGAATCAAAGTTGTGTATTTACAATAATACCATGATCTTCTAAACACTGAAAAAAAAATATCCCAGTTTGCGAAATTGAAAAAAATTCAAAATATAACAGTTTTACAAGTCCACCAACAATACTTCAATTATAAAAATTGAAGAAGAAAGGAAAACTCATTCTTGGTTATCTAGTACTTACATCATAATTTTTGAAAACATCAGTCCATGTACATCCAGAGTTGATACATTTCACTTCTTTATTCGCCATCTCACGCCGAACACCATTGTCTGGGAACATCTGTAAACAAAGTTATGATAATTATCTCCCTTTCTTTGGAGGGATATTTCTATTTTCCATCTTGCCAATATCTCCATTCAACACTTAACTTGAAATGGACCTAGAAATTCTAGTAAAATACGTTCATATCCTTCCCATATTTATGCAGAACTTTGTAACTGCTACAAATAGCATAATTATCTATTGTGATGTAACGTTCTGTAAAGGCATTATCAAATATAGTTTTGTTAATAAAATTGAATTTTTCAGGCTCCCTACCACAGAAGCATTATATTAAGCTTCCTAAAGTATACCGTCATCTACATAGAATACAATATTTCCCCATAACCTGTCAGTCATATAATCAGCTGTAAATTACGACCTATACCTGTTCTTCCTTTAGTATGCTGTAGTCATCATCGTCGCCTGCACCTTCATTAATACAGGACTGACACTGTACTCTCTCACCATGTCTGTAAACAGTAACCAACATTATATATTGTATCATACTTGTAATGTGATCTATATAAATTTGTCGCGAATATATTCCTTCATCCAACCAAGCAATTGATCCAATTTCATTTTGACCTTTGACCTCTAATTTGATGTTGGCCTCTGTTACCATGTAAACCAGCAGACATACAATGGAAAGTCTTTTTGTTTATATTACTATTTTGCATCAGTATCCCCACACCATAAGTAAAGATAAACAGCTAGGATTACATTTTTTAATACCTTATAACTTCCTGGATACAGCTCTTGCAGAATCGGTGACCACAGAATGACTGGACTGGTTCCCTCAATATCCTTGTGCAAGAATTACAGCGAAACTTCTCGTCAAAACCCCCAGGGAAAATCTCCACGGGGTATCCGCCAGTTGAAATGGAGACTGCTGTTCCGCTGTCTGCCATAGTGCAGTTTTATTTCCAAAATGGGATTTTGCAGGTTTATGCAAGTCTTCTGAAATTAAAAAAAAATTGCATATCTTTATCTATTGGAAAATGCTCTCTTTGAAATTAAACTTCATGACATTTTATATGTAAAGGCAAAAACCATGACTGGTAATGACAAAGGAATACTATAAAATGTAGCTATTAAAGGAGCCACAGTTTAGCTCTTTAAGGCTTATTTTTTAAACAGGCCTATTTTCAGCGCTGCCTCAATCTGAAGTACACCAAAGGGGTTTTCAAATTTGTTAAAACCTGGGGCTTTTATTTATTTGATAAGTGTGTACACCTCATTGACACAATACATCATAGATCATCATCTTACTTTTAAAGCAGTTTATCATACATGCCATATATCTTACAATTTTAATTGACTCAATTTAAAGGCCCAATATACGTAACTTTCGGCAAAACTTGAAGCGAAAATCAAGCCTAATAACTTATTATATTTATAGATTTAGCTGATATCAATAATATTCAAGATGAATTCTTTCGCGGTTACCGATACAGCAGCAGTTGAAACACGCTATTTGTAAACACGCGTCCAGTTCGAACCGTCTTCTACCTTCGGTTTGTTGTTGAAGTGGGCCCAACCTAATTTATTTTCAATTCTTCGGATTTTTTTGTCAAGAGTTTCTTGTCAGTTACCGCTCAGGTTAACTTAGTTTTAGGCTTATTTTTGCATGGTTTTCAACTGGAATTTTTTTCAGAATTTTTCAGAATCACGAAATTTCCCTGAAAGTTACGTATATTGGGCCTTTAATAGACTCCATAATTACTCCAGAAAAAAATCCTAACTAATGTCAGGGACGTATATGTCCCTGCTAATCAAATAATAATGTAATAGAATCTTTGATCTACTAACCTTTGAGTTTGATGAAATTGATGCAAACCTGAATTAATGACAACCTAGTATAATCATAACGTGTTGGTCGTATCATAGGCGCACGCAAAGACTTTTATATTGATAGTGTTTGACTTGCAGTCGCTGGGTGTGTTATATCATATATCCCACATCCAGAGACTGTAACTGCAAGTCAAACACTACCAATATAAAAGTCTTTGCGTGCCCCTGTGGTCGTACATGATAAACTTAACGTTACAGTTCTATGTGAGAACGAAAATCAAACATCCAACATAACAGACCAGTAAGAACAGTAATCTCTCCGCGCTTGGGAGGAGCGTTGGTTCTATTTTTATATAAAAAAAACAATATGGTTATATTACAGTAGGCCTAACTCGCGATCGTCAAACCATTATCAGTATGACATGTGTACAGTACAGTAAAACGGAAGTTAACATCAAAAAGAAATAGAAACACTGTGGAATCATTTACATTCGAATACATAAGTAGAATCTAGGCCTATTTTAACATATTCATTGATATCGTACATAGCAAGGATAACGTCTGTTCATCATGAATGATTTTTAAATTATTTACTTGACTCTCTTTATATTGAAATTTTATATCAAACTATAACAACTCATCAATTTCCCCGCAAAAATCTGACACAATCAGAGCGTCATCACACATACCACAATAAGTAATGTTCGCACAATATTCCAAGTGATCTTCGTTTTACGAATGGTCCTTGCCGGAAGTGCACTGGTGAGGTGTATTTGCAAATGGCGACGCCCGAGTAAAACACGGACTTTGTTTGAATATTAAAGCAGACTGTCTGTAAGAATAAAGAATAAGACTTCAATATTGAACATATGTATATACTGACATAGTTCTAATGTCGAAATAATGAATGATATGGTAGATTTTATTTGGTGACGCTCTAAGCTATAAATAGAATAGGCCTAAAATAATTTTTGGAAATTCCCTTTCAATTCCTATACAGTATACTTTATATATACACCTTGCGTCAAATCTCGGAATAGGCATATCTGCTAACTCTATATATGTATGCCGTAATATATATTTAGAAATGGGTGTTTACAACGGGAAATGCCGACTTTCTACACCGCCAAAAGTGTAAAATTGCTCTAATCACCTTTGTATCACATGTACAGGTGCTTGTGGACATGAATATGACTAAGTTTTTGACCCCAAACAGCAAAACCTGTATATAAATTTCCTCCAAATTTCACTAAGATGTTCAGTATGATGATGGTAGTAACTACATAAAGTTTCAATTCAATCGAAAATCTGTAACAATATAAAAAGTGGACTTTAACGCAAATTCTCAAAATTCCCATGTTTTTGCACCAAACACCAAAACCTGTTACACGATTTCATTTAAATTCAGGTAAGGTATTTAGTATGATGGTTTGAACAATGTGACCAACTTTCAATTCAATTGAATAATTATCACTGTGAAAAGTGGACTTTAACGCAAATGTTGACGCCGCCGCCGCCGCCGCCGGAAAATTAACACCTAAGTCTCGCTTTCTCGACTATCGTCGAGGCGAGAAAAAACGATATAATAAGGATTGTACCTCATTTCAGGGACGTAAATGTGATATACGTCCCTGCTCATTTTGACTTAACGGTAAATAGTGTGCCCGCAGTTGGCAACGAACATATTCTATGGTGCGCGTTTGTAAACTAGAATAATAAGACAGAATGGATTCCATATATATTCCATGATTCAAAATCAAGCAATGACCGTCAGCGAATAGTTATTATTCTGAAGCGGGAACGACGCCATATTTGAAGAAATATCAATCCGCCGAGCCTTTTTTCATTGCGTATACATTAATATATTCGCAGTCATTGTTTACTAAGCTCAAGAAGGGAGAGGTGAAAATATATATGGAAGAATGATATCGTAAAAACCAAAGAACAATTAAATTCAACAAAAACATTGATATTAATTTGATAGGCCTATATCGATTGTTGGTCAAACATTGAACATACTCCCTGTTTCAAACGGGTGTAAACATGACACCAATCGGGAACCGTCGGCACATGATCTTGCGCAGTACGTTGATGTTGCATGTATAGTCATGCCATGGTGGCCCAGAAGTGCAAATAAACAACCAATTATCAGGGACACGGTGGGAACACATGTAAAAGTTTATTTTATCACAGTAAATGTCAATAAATTTCAAAAAAATTAGCTTTGAACGAAATGATAACAGCAAACACATTGACAAACTTGTGTGAAGGGGTGTAATATTTTAGCTGTCTTTGGTGCACATAGGACAAAGAAAGTCGTAATTTTCCCACAAACGTTGGATTGCTGTGCAAAATTTCAAATGCACCCATTTAGGTAGGTCATTCTTATCAATATTTTGACAGATGATCAGATATTAGGTATGCGCAAGATCATGTGCCGCGCAAGATCATGTTCCTTTCCTGAGGCTATTCTGCATGGGTTGTTATTGTAAACTTAATAATATTATTATATAATTATGAAACAGATACATACATGACAAAGCTTCAAATGGCATTTCACGAGGAGTTTACTGGCATTTTAGCTCGCTACAGACGACTGCTTCGGACAACCGGGAATTTACATGTCACACCAGTGAAACGGGACGGGAACACCCTCTGACTTTTGACCCCATATCAATCCGCCATCACATATCACAATCTACCGAAAGTATATATTTTTGTAAAGTTAAATATTTATATATTTCATTCAATGCAGAATAGTTCAACAATTACCTATTCAAATTACTCAGAATCACTGTACTTAGCCGGAACAAATTTTCAGTAGGGACCAGGGGACTAAAATCGTATGAAACACTTCGTGACAGGCTGATTTAGTTGTGCGAGTCCTCTACCGACTAAGCTAAAGGGAAAATCCCTACAATACAGCTCAAGATTGTAAGGCAACCTAATCAATGCACATCTTTTACATCTTAATTTAGGTGCAAAATCAACTGTAACAAATTCTCAGGTCATTTTTCATATGTCATTATACCATGTTTTAAGCCACGACAACACATATCAACAACAGCTAGGGTCATAGGGACCTGAAACAGTCTCCCAAAAGTCTATTGTGCTATATTCACCCTCTGTAAAGAGTTTTAAACATAATCTGAACATTTGATCCACGCTGTTAGTAATAATAATATTTATCCATGTAAAAAAGCAACAGTAAGATTTGTAACCCTGGTAAATATAAACTGGACAGTCACTGAATCTCTCCAGGAAGCTAGACTACAAAGAAACCCTCTTCTACTACGTACACGCGGCCACAATACCCCCTTGAACAAATTTCATGATGTCGGAATCACAGGCGCAGACTGGTTGCCGATTCAATACCTATACAATGATGTCACCTCAAATGTAAAGTGGGAGGGACAGATTTCTAAGCTGTTCAATGTCCAACAGGAAGTTCGGCAGGGGGAGGGGTGTACTCTCCACATCCCATCCCTGGCTCACTCAGCATTAGACATGAACACATGCTGACCAGGGCAGAGAAATATCCAACATAAGAACGATACCTACTTAACCCCTCAAACAGTAAGATGACCATGTATAATACCAAACCAACAGAAACAATTTCCAATGAACCAATAGAGATAGCTGAAACCTTATCCCACCCTGGAATCAATAAGAACAGCAAAACACTATATAGACTGAAAGGAAAACGGCCTACTTACTCATGGGCTCTGGTTTTCACGGGAATGATGGATCATCTCAAATGGTCAAAGTTTATATATAGAAAGTCTACGTCTTTCCAAGACTAAATGACATTGAAAGATTCCAGACAAAGTCGCTACGACAGGCACAGCACCTTTAGGTAGGACAGCAACATCTGTAGCTCTGGCATTACTCGGAATTCCACCTCTAAACTGCATCACTGACAGAAACATATTGAACCTCTTCTACAGAATCATTACCAATATACAAACTGTTTATTCTAAGCTAAAACAACAATGGAAGGAGATACTGGATAGTGGGATATCTACGTACGTCAATGGAAGGAGATGCTGGATTGTGGGATATCTATGTACGTCAATGGAAGGAGGTACTGGATAGTGGGATATCTATGTACGTCAGTGGAAGGAGATGCTGGATAGTTGGATATCTATGTACGTCAGTGAAAGGTGATGCTTGATAGTGGGATATCTATGTACGACAGTGGAAGGATATGCTGGATAGTGGGATATCTATGTACGTCAATGGAAGGAGATGCTGGATTGTGGGATATCTATGTACGTCAATGGAAGGAGGTACTGGATTGTGGGATATCTATGTACGTCAGTGGAAGGAGATGCTGGATAGTTGGATATCTATGTACGTCAGTGAAAGGCGATGCTTGATAGTGGGATATCTATGTACGACAGTGGAAGGATATGCTGGATAGTGGGATATCTATGTACGTCAATGGAAGTTGATGTTGGATAGTGGGATATCTATGTACGTCAATGGAAGGAGATGCTGGATAGTGGGATATCTATGTACGTCAGTGGAAGGAGATGCTTGATTATGGGATATCTATGTACGTCAGTGGAAGGAGATGCTGGATAGTGGGATATCTATGTACGTCAGTGGAAGGAGATACTGGGTAGTGGGATATCTATGTACGTCAGTGGAAGGAGGTACTGGAAAGTGGGATATCTATGTACGTCAATGGAAGGAGATGCTGGATAGTGGGATATCTATGTATGTCAATGGAAGGAGATGCTGGATAGTGGGATATCTACGTACGTCAATGGAAGGAGATACTGGATAGTGGGATATATATGTACGTCAATGGAAGGAGATACTGGATAGTGGGATATCTATATACGTCAATGGAAGGAGATGATGGACAGTGGGATATCTATGTACGTCAATGGAAGGAGATGCTGGATAGTGGGATATCTATGTTCATCAGTGGAAGGAGATGCTTGATTATGGGATATCTATGTACGTCAGTGGAAGGAGAAGCTGAATAGTGGGATATCTATGTACGTCAATGGAAGGAGATGCTGGATAGTGGGATATCTATGTACGTCAGTGGAAGGAGATGCTGGGTAGTGGGATATCTATGTATGTCAATGGAAGGAGATGCTGGGTAGTGGGATATCTATGCACATCAGTGAAAGGAGATGATGGACAGTTGGATATCTATGTTCAACAATGGAAGGATATCCTGGGTAGTGGGATATCTATGTACGTCAGTGGAAGGAGAAGCTGGATAGTGGGATATCAATGTACGTCAATGGAAGGAGGTACTGGAAAGTGGGATATCTATGTACGTCAATGGAAGGAGATGCTGGATAGTGGGATATCAATGTACGTCAATGGAAGGAGATGCTGGATAGTGGGATATCTATGTACGTCAGTGGAAGGAGAAGCTGGATAGTGGGATATCTATGTACGTCGGTGGAAGGAGATACTGGATAGTGGGTATCTATTTACGTCAATGGAAGGAGATGCTGGATAGTGGGATATCTATGTACGTCAGTGGAAGGAGATGCTGGATAGTAGGATATCAATGTACGTCAATGGAAGGAGATGCTGGATAGTGGGATATCTATGTACGTCGGTGGAAGGAGATACTGGATAGTGGGTATCTATTTACGTCAATGGAAGGAGATGCTGGATAGTGGGATATCTATGTACGACAGTGGAAGGAGATGCTGGATAGTAGGATATCAATGTACGTCAATGGAAGGCGATGCTGGATAGTGGGATATCTATGTACGTCAGTGGAAGGAGATGCTGGATAGTTGGATATCAATGTATGTCAGTGGAAGGAGATGCTGGATAGTGGGATATCTATGTAGTCAGTGGAAGGAGATGCTGGATAGTGGGATATCAATGTACGTTAGTGGAAGGAGATGCTAGATAGTAGGATATCAATGTACGTCAATGGAAGGCGATGCTTGATAGTGGGATATCTATGTACGACAGTGGAAGGATATGCTGGATAGTGGGATATCTATGTACGTCAATGGAAGTTGATGTTGGATAGTGGGATATCTATGTACGTCAATGGAAGGAGATGCTGGATAGTGGGATATCTATGTACGTCAATGGAAGGAGATGCTTGATTATGGGATATCTATGTACGTCAGTGGAAGGAGATGCTGGATAGTGGGATATCTATGTACGTCAGTGGAAGGAGATGCTGGGTAGTGGGATATCTATGTACGTCAGTGGAAGGAGGTACTGGAAAGTGGGATATCTATGTACGTCAATGGAAGGAGATGCTGGATAGTGGGATATCTATGTATGTCAATGGAAGGAGATGCTGGATAGTGGGATATCTACGTACGTCAATGGAAGGAGATACTGGATAGTGGGATATATATGTACGTCAATGGAAGGAGATACTGGATAGTGGGATATCTATATACGTCAATGGAAGGAGATGATGGACAGTGGGATATCTATGTACGTCAATGGAAGGAGATGCTGGATAGTGGGATATCTATGTTCATCAGTGGAAGGAGATGCTTGATTATGGGATATCTATGTACGTCAGTGGAAGGAGAAGCTGAATAGTGGGATATCTATGTACGTCAATGGAAGGAGATGCTGGATAGTGGGATATCTATGTACGTCAGTGGAAGGAGATGCTGGGTAGTGGGATATCTATGTATGTCAATGGAAGGAGATGCTGGGTAGTGGGATATCTATGCACATCAGTGAAAGGAGATGATGGACAGTTGGATATCTATGTTCAACAATGGAAGGATATCCTGGGTAGTGGGATATCTATGTACGTCAGTGGAAGGAGAAGCTGGATAGTGGGATATCAATGTACGTCAATGGAAGGAGGTACTGGAAAGTGGGATATCTATGTACGTCAATGGAAGGAGATGCTGGATAGTGGGATATCAATGTACGTCAATGGAAGGAGATGCTGGATAGTGGGATATCTATGTACGTCAGTGGAAGGAGAAGCTGGATAGTGGGATATCTATGTACGTCGGTGGAAGGAGATACTGGATAGTGGGTATCTATTTACGTCAATGGAAGGAGATGCTGGATAGTGGGATATCTATGTACGTCAGTGGAAGGAGATGCTGGATAGTAGGATATCAATGTACGTCAATGGAAGGAGATGCTGGATAGTGGGATATCTATGTACGTCGGTGGAAGGAGATACTGGATAGTGGGTATCTATTTACGTCAATGGAAGGAGATGCTGGATAGTGGGATATCTATGTACGACAGTGGAAGGAGATGCTGGATAGTAGGATATCAATGTACGTCAATGGAAGGCGATGCTGGATAGTGGGATATCTATGTACGTCAGTGGAAGGAGATGCTGGATAGTTGGATATCAATGTATGTCAGTGGAAGGAGATGCTGGATAGTGGGATATCTATGTAGTCAGTGGAAGGAGATGCTGGATAGTGGGATATCAATGTACGTCAGTGGAAGGAGATGCTAGATAGTAGGATATCAATGTACGTCAATGGAAGGATATGCTGGATAGTGGGATATCTATGTAGTCAGTGGAAGGATATGCTGGATAGTGGGATATCTATGTACGTCAGTGGAAGGAGATGCTGGATAGTGGGATATCTATGTACGTCAGTGGAAGGAGATGCTGGATAGTGGGATATCAATGTACGTCAGTGGAAGGAGATGCTGGATAGTGGGATATCTATGTACATCAATAGGAGATGCTGGATAGTGAGATATCTATGTACGTCAATGGAAGGATATGCTGGACAGTGGGATATCTATGTATGTCAATGGAAGGAGAAGCTGGAGAGTGGGATATCTATGTACGTCAATGGAAGGAGATGATGGACAGTGGGATATCTATGTACGCCAATGGAAGGAGAAGCTGGATAGTGGGATATCTATGTACGTCAATGGAAGGAGAAGCTGGATAGTGGGATATCTATGTACGTCAGTGGAAGGAGAAGCTGGATAGTGGGATATCTATGTACGTCAATGGAAGGAGATGCTGGATAGTTGGATATCTACGTACGTCAGTGGAAGGAGAAGCTGGATAGTGGGATATCTATGTACGTCAATGGAAGGAGATGCTGGATAGTTGGATATCTATGTATGTCAATGGAAGGAGATATTGGATAGTGGGATATCTATGTACGTCAATGGAAGGAGATGCTGGACAGTGGGATATCTATGTACATCAATGGAAGGAGACGCTGCATAGTGGGATATCTTTGTACGTCAGTGGAAGGAGATATTGGATAGTGGGATATCTATGTACGTCAATGAAAGGATATGCTGGATAGTGGGATATATATGTACGTCAATGGAAGGAGATGCTTGATTGTGGGATATCTATGTACGTCAGTGGAAGGATATGCTGGACAGTGGGATATCTATGTAGTCAGTGGAAGGAGAAGATGGATTATGGGATATCTATGTACGTCAGTGGAAGGAGATGCTGGATAGTGGGATATCTATGTACGTCAATGGAAGGAGAAGCTGGATAGTGGGATATCTATGGACGTCAATGACAGTTGGAAAAATGATCTAAAGACCAAACCGACACTGAAATACGTCAATCCCTACTTTGTTGTACACAAAAAAAAACTCACAATATATATAACCCTCTGTATGGAACAATAAACATGATGTCCAGCGAGCAGAATGCAAGATGAATAGGGCAGCATTTAACCAACACAATGCTGATCCAAAATGCAGTCTATGTAGTGTATATCTTACAGAGCAACGCATAATCTCAGCATTTACGCAGTGTACCACCTAATACTTGACTGTATCCAACACCACACTGAAGGAAACATACGTCTTCACCAAAGATGAGATTATACCATCCTCGATATCCATGTGTTACGCTCACCTACGTACGCTCTCTACACCCCTGGAATATGCCATGGCAAAACTGAAGGCACATTCAGGTAAAAATAATAACCAATCGCTAGACTACATGCCTGTCTTTTGAAGGTTACAGGAGCCGCAACCAACTTCAAAACCTGTCAAGTTTTTACCGTTTTGTGACCGTGATATTCAGATGATGTACATCAAAGTGTCGGGTCAGTCTTCTCGTCTCATCAATAAGATGGCACACATAGAACAGTCAGTTTTACCATGACATACATGTATATTCCAGGGTGTAGAGAATGTAGGTGTTCGTAATCCCTGGATATCGAGGATGCAGTGATACATGCAAGAAATCAGACTGTTAAGTGAATTAGATACAGAAAAAAGAGCAGACCCTCAACCCCTGATTCTTTATAACAATGATATAGGGAATACCGAAGGGTCAACATAAACCTAACTCAAAAACAATTAAACTAGCGGCAAAATACGAAAAAGGGATAGTACAAGAGAATAAGACCAGGTGTTCCCGAATCGTTAGCGTCTTCTGCTTCATAGACGACACCCGCCATGAAAATCTTTGTCTCATCCGAGCTAGTAAACAGATACTGATACTTTTTGATACTTTTCCAGTGTCTGATGGTCGATTTTTTGTGTGAAATGTAACCGCTTGACGTATCAAGCTGAAATTTGGCAATTATTTTCATTATGGTTTAAGATGATTGATAACATAAAAAGAAAATTGGAAAATTTTGTTTTTGTATATATTTTTTTTAATTGTTCATATTTCGTTATATTATCTATATATTATATATAAAGTTGGTTATTCTCCTGGCCACAAGTGCCTGTGCTAGAAATGAGAACCATACTCAAAAACGTCCATCTTCATATCACATAAAGATAGAGAATATTTCTCAATGCAGATGGCGACCAAAAATATTGCCCACAATTCTGATCAACCTAAAGCATTAACTTTTTCCATGAACTTTTCTCTTAATGAAAGTTCATTGAGGAGAAATTTAATTTCTTGTCATTGTAACACAGTGTATATAATTTATAAGCCTTTAAACAAATTTGTACAGACTTCAAATAAAACTATTCCCTGCATGTGCTGAAATTAACTAAGTTACGGTGTATGTGGTGCATCGCAGAGACAACGAGTAAACTAATATTTAGATATGGACTAGAGGCACTTGATAATTTTACTTGCGTCCATCAATTAAATTAAGGCCCAATATACGTAACTTCGGGAATTTTTTTCGTGATTCTGAAAAATTCTGATAAAAATTAAGTTAATAACCATGCAAAAATAAGCCTAAAACGAAGTAAACCTGAGCAGTAACTAACAAGAAAATCTGACAGAAAATCCAAAGAACTGAAAATAATTCAGGTGTGGCCCACTTCCACAACAAACCGAAGATAGAAGACGGTTCAAAATGGAAGCGTGTTTACAAATACCGAGTTTCAACTAGGCCTAATGCTGTATCGGTAACCGCGTAAGAATTCATCTTGAATATTGCTGATATCAGCTAATCTTAACTAAATCTATAAATATAACAAGTTATTAGGCTTGATTTTCGCTTCAAGTTTTGCCGAAAGTTACGTACGTTACGGGCCTTTAACTAAGGAACTTGAAACTGATGACGGCAAGTGCAGATTGGCAAAGGTAGATCATAAGTCTGCTTCAAATTCCCGGTTCTCTTTTTTGTCAAGCTTAAGTTTATTATATTTTACATGAGCGATTCGTGAACTAAGTGTGGAATACATTCGTATAGATTTTTGGTACTCCAACAGCAAGAAATTCGCGTAGTAACAATATATCTCAGTATCAGCATATACAAGGATATGTGAGTTGTCTCCCTTACCTGATTTGGCTTCTATTCTAAGTCCGTGGTACTACCTTAATCTAGCTTTAAAATCCAGACAATTATGATACCTTTCAATGATTATGTATAGGCTGCTTTGTTTAAGCATAGAAGTACTCTATTTTACTTGTAAAATAGCTTCTGTGATATTTTATTATCTTTGTATATGATTAATAATAATTATAGCCTGTATAATTACAAGCATGTGATTGTTATTATACTTCACGTTTTTGCAAGAATTGCACTTCATTACTAATGTTTGATTCTTTGAATTATGCAGCTTTTTATATAAATGTATCCATCTACATCGAAAACATAAACTAAAAGTCTAAATTTCAAGTTACTCAACGTTTATATTGCATGTTTTTACCCTTGGTTAATTGTTTTTCTATGGCGAATTCTTCAACAATGATATTTACGATCTTTCTTTAAAAAGTTTCTACCTACCTACTTTCTTAACTTGATCTACCTGGCATCGATCTATACTTGTATTATATCGATATTGAATAAAAATAACGAGTATTCAATTTTGTACAGGCTCCTATAACTACCAGAACTTTCCCCATATGGAGCCCCTTAGACGTGTTCTCCAAGTGCGTCATCATTTTCCACCAATCGTAAGTCTCGATTTACTTTATCGCATCGAGTCAATTTACCTTTCTCGGCCGCCATCTTTGTCGTTTGCGGGAGATGGAATCAGCAGGTCAAGGAACTGTGGACGCTCAAACCGCTTTTGCTGACGCCGTTGCCCGTGCAAGACAGGTAAAATGATAAGTCAGGTACCAGCGTCCATGCAGAAAAACAGGAATGAATATGGTATATCGTTTTTGACCGTTTTTTCCTATGCCGGAGGTCTTGTTCTTCATGCCCGAGCTCGACCGCGTGGTCTGCGTCGGCATGTTCAAAGAAGCCATAGCCCGCGTCTGATTGTCGGGTTCAGTTTGTTTTGACCTACATGTATTCTTTCTTTAACTTACTTCATTACAAAACGGTATTTTAATATTTACTGCATCCTTTGGTTTGGAATTGGTTGTCTGTAGCTATCTACGACGTTAATTAGCAAGAAACAAAGCAACTCGGACAGGAAGTCGTCTTTGTAATTTCTTCCTATCGAAAACACGCGTCATGGCGCCGGTTTTCCCCGGTTCGTTTGCCATTGCGGAAGTAAATTGAGAGTTTAACTTATTATATAAATTGTTTAAATTATTTAATTGATTAATTAAATTATCGTACTGATCACTACAAGTCAATTTCGGCTTATAAACGCCATTACACATATCATTACGCTATCCTTTAATATCATGAAATTGATGGAAAGAAGTAATCAGTCGTGTCTACTGGAGATGTTTTTTTAAATAAAGAAATATGTTTCCATAGTCTTTCTAATTTCAGTAAAATGTTTTCTTTGTGTTCAGGAATGAAAACGCTCAAAGCAACAGTTCGGGAATTTTAACGCAACAACTAGAAATTGTATATACTTCTCGCCTTGCCTATCCTCTTTGTACCGGTATTGTTCGTACCCATTGGCACATAAGGTCCTGATGCATTTGTTTATATATAGAGTATATGCTTAAAATGTTTGTAAATGTTAAGTATACTTAAAAGTGGTATTTCATCCCTTTCCTTCTAGATAGCTGCTAAAATTAACCAACCTGCAGCGGGAGGTGGGGATGCTTCAGTGCCCCCTACATTGAAAAGGCCATTTGATTCAGACGGACAAGCTTACGGTATGGTATGATTGAACATGAGAAAATGACTATGATATAACTCTTGTCCCAAATATCCTTTTAAGATTGTTGTATCATGCTTGTGTGTGCTTTTTAAGTTGCCTCATGATATGGTTTTGGACTTATATTTGCAGCGACAATTTTGTCACCTAAAGGTACATTGTCTGAAAAAAACAATAAAGAGAAAAGCAACAAAAAATGTTAAAAACAAAATGAAGAAAACTCAAGCTAAAATGGAAAAAAAAATGTAAATATCAAGGGACATACCAAACTCTCCAAAATTACAAATTATGATCAGAAACTCCCACTCCTTAGCTTTGATACAGTTTGGATATTTCTTAACTAGAGGTATACTGTTGCAAATTGTTCCAATATAATGCAGCACAAATATTGTTGCACCAAGATGATTAATATTGGTGTTGGACAAAGTTATTTGAGCTGTGCCATTGACTATAATAATGGTAAAAAAAGTGATTTGCAATGCTGGTGTAACAGGACTTTGTGCTGCTCATCGGAACACAAATCTGGCATCTCTGATGCCCCTATCCATGTATGGACATAAGACAGTGTACCTCTAAGTGCTAAAAACACAGTGGTCACCTTTCTGGTCAAAACAGCCAAACTGTACCAACTCGTCTACGTAAAGGCTTCACCCTTCCTTCCTTCCACGAGGGGGATACATACAACATGTGCTTTGTTTCTTTTCACAGGTGAACCAGAACAAAAGAAGAGTGTAGCTGCTATTAACGACCGTATGTGTTCATAAAACCTTGTACAATACAAAAACCCACATACACTTCAGAGCACCCTCTTGATTGGCCAGACTTTCAATTAACGTTTTGTTCAAGTTCAATGCCTAGGCTAAATGTGTACTATTATACATGTGATGTGTAATTATTACATTTCATGTTTGTTTTGCTTTGAATTCACTGTCTTTCTTCATATTCATTGTCAGGAAATTATTTTTATAAACAAAAATAAGCAAAAAATATCAGAAAAGTTTACCATTAAGTACAATTCTGAAGATTTTTAATTGAATAAGATCTCGACAGTAAAATTATTGTCAAGTCATATCATTATTTCACTCTTTTTTCAGTTTTATTTCTAAAACATTGAATTTTTTTTTTTTCACTGAATTAGATTTAGCTGTACTGCTTTTTGATACTGAGACAAATTATGTTGGATTTATTTTGATCATCTTTATTATGTATGTAGAAGCAGTTATTACTGTCAAAGGCGTTTTTGTTTTGTTTAGTATTTCTAGATTTTTTTTCTGCATGCTCAACTCAAGTTCTTATTTTTGTTTCAAATCTAAAATAATATATTGTAGTTTTCCTTTAACCAATTACCAATGATTTTTTTCCATAATATCTGAATAATTGAAGAAAGACAATGGATACACACAGGTTATGGGTGAACGTTTTCTAATGTGAACATTTTCAGGAGCTCAATTCTCATCAATGCAATTTTTCATGCTTTAAACATGTTTTATATTCTGTTGATGCATTTCCCTTCTCTAGGAGTGATTAAAGAGCAATGCAATTTCATAATTTTTACATGTATTCTGATGATGATTTATCATATGATGATTTGAAATTATATAATTGAATCTGTTGTTTTTGATGTTGTATCATTAAACTTTTGATGACTAAATATGAAATTTGAATTGCATAATTACGTTTTTTGACATTGAAATATTTTTTGAATTGATTGATTGATGATGTTGTGAATATGTTCATTCTGATGCCTGATGCTTGATAAACATTGTGCATGTTTTAATGGAACACATCTTAAATTAGTTTGAATGAAATTTGTTTATAACTAACACACAGTTATTTATATATTAACATGCCAGTAGTTGTCATCTTAACCTCTGTAAAATACTGTCTGATTAATTAGAGTCCAGTGTTAATCCTCCCATACCAAAACTTGGCATCCGTTGTAACCATGATGTGTTAAATAACTGATATACACAGAAAAAAAATGAAATTTCTAAATAACAAAAGTTGAGTAATTCGCTTGGATTATATTTTCACATCTTGATTATGATGGTGCAAGGAAATGGTGTGGGTTTTTACTGTCTTAAAGTCATCCTGCTGTGTGAAATTTCTGAATATTTGTGGTCTTGTTTTACTCTCATATAAAATATAACCAGAATTCAAAGAAAATTGAATATTTAACTATGCATACATGACTTTTAGAAAATGTTGTCAACAGGCAGCTTCACATATTCTGTTTACACTTATTTTAGATTAATTCAAATTTTATCATCAAAAACTGATTTTTATTGTAAGATAAAAAGTCTGCACAATCCAATTGAGAAATAATAATAATAAAAAAAAATAATGATTAAAAATTAGTGATTAAATAATCCAATGCTTTAGATGAACAACTAAGTCATATGATGTGGATGTTGTGGTTGAGGGTTTGATATGTTTAACTTGGCTAGAAATATTTCATCCAGAATCTTTTATTTGAATATTCTGTGCATGTTTTCCCTCTGTAGATAAAGTTTCTGTCTTTGTCTAAAATGCTGCTTTTACCTTGAAAATGTACTAATTTATCACTGATTTGTAGGAGATTAGATAAAAAAAAATTTGTGTGTAAAAGTTCATGTTGAGCACTGTTGCTGACACAATCATCTGTATCATCCTGCACATAAGTAGCTCGATTACCTAGTTTTATAACCAAAACAATAGATGGACAAATACTTGCAAGTAATAATACTCTGTGAAACATGTTGCAAATGATAGCACATTTGACCACGTATTTGTAAAAGATACAATCAGCTTTCTAAAAAGTAGATACATCAATGGCATTCTCTAAAAAGAGAAATTCCTTGTTTGAGAAACCTTTGCAAATTAGTTAATTGATTTTGAAAATTGGGATGGGGAGGGGGATCTGCTTTCTGTGCTTCATAGACAGCTTGTGTGTGTCTTTGCATGTTGTGAAGGGAGGGAATGTATATATAACATTGGTTATGGGAGTGTTTGGTTTTTGTCGCGATATTCGGTTTATGGTAGTCTTTCTCTTGCTTTTCAGCTATCGGTGCTCAGTTGAAAGCCCTAGCCAATCAACAAAAGTAAGTTTACGTGTTATGTATATGTAAAAGATTGTTCTCGGTTTTATATATAAAATAGTGACACTTAATGATGTCCTTGAATGTTTTTCCGGAGAAGTCTTGCACCTCTACATATTTGCTATCTTTTTCATTTTTTTTAAAAGTAAGAATATTAAAAAATTGCTACTGTTAAGACAGTAATAAGTATTATTGAAAATATTTAATAAAGTAACCTACTGTTTCTTGTGGGAAATCTTTTATGATAATGCATTTAAAGCACTAGTTCTGACCGTCGGAAGTTCATGCCAATAATTCAATTACTTGTTCTTAATGAAGCCCTGCAGCATTAGCTGCACAAGAAGCTGCCGCCAGGATTAATCAACAACTAGGAATCGGGCCTGCATCCGCACCTCCCCCACAGACTGGTTTACCATCAGGTCTGTCTAACCCAAGTATACCACACAACGGTTCAGCTATGGTTATCACGGAGGACTTTGCAGTGCCAGACAGAATGGTGGGCCTTAGTAAGTATCAACAGAACAATTGAGTAGCTCGTTATTTCAGATATAAGAGTTTACCAGGCACAAACTGCTTATATATAGATACTGAATTGTTATCTGGCATGTATTTGTGTGATAAGATGCAGGTCAAGATCTGATTTGGTGAAGATCAATTTATTTTTGGCCACATTTATCTTTTAAATATTTCAGTAAAATGGTATAACCGTTATTGAAGTCTTGTCTAACACCAGTGGAGATTAAAAAGAAAGAAAAAATACTTCTTTGATTGTCACATGAGGGAAAGATGTCATACTTACTTGATCTTTTTTCTCCAATATTTGGCTTGGAAATGTTAATGGCAAAGGACTACAGAATCTTCTAGGTCAGTGTTGTTTGGCCTGTAATGTGAGCATAGTATTACATGATGATTGTGCTTTTTATGCTTTCAGTCATTGGTAAAGGTGGTGAACAGATTACCAGGTTGCAGGCAGAGACTGGATGCAAAATCCAGATTGCTCCAGACAGTGGTGGTTCCCCAGACAGGCCTTGCACCCTAACAGGAACTCCTGGATCCATTGCGTAAGACTCCTTGCATGGCTGATTAAGTTCATAAGTTCTACTGATCAAATGCAGTGAATAGCTTTGTTAATACATGGTTTAGCTGTCTGGAGTTGATGAAAGTGATGCTGTTAGGGGATTTCAAGATGTGAATGAATAACCTATATACAACATATTTTTAAATGCAATACCCATGTGTTCAACAATATAGATTGGAATCATATTTATTTACCAAAACAAGACATTTCCTTTGATTGGTAAAATTGATCAAGAAACTGCAAGGACTTGCATTGTAATGTTTTCATTACTGAGAGTGCCTAATACATTTGTATTTTACAGATCATGTAAACAACAGATGCAGGACATCATCATGAAAGGTCAGAACAACCCAGGAGACCCAATGGGCCATAATGAGGGGAACACTGTGGTCGAGATGATGATCCCTGGAGATAAAGTGGGTCTTATCATTGGTAAGGGAGGTGAGAATATCAAACAAATGCAGGAGCGAGCCTGTGTAAAGATGGTCATGATTCAGGACAGCAACATCCCATCTTCAATGGAAAAGCCCCTGAGGATCTCCGGCGAACCCAACAAGTGTAATGTAAGTGCGAGTTTGTAATTGTCATATTTATATGCTTGTCAGTTTGTAAGAATATTTTTGACATTATTGAATAAGCTTTCAAATATTTAAAAGGGAATGGAAAATATTCTGGAACATTGAAATGATTATGAAAAACTAGAGTATTGCTTTAATAAGTGTCACTTGTGTAAATTAACAAAATATGATAGCTTATAGTGTTAAAAGAAGAAAAATGGTTAAACATGTATTAAACAGTTTTTTAACCTGTAATTTCTTTCAGGACTTGCTTTTCTCACAATATGCTAGGTGAATTAATATAAAAAACTGTTTCTTCTGTTTCAGAGAGCAAGAGAGATGGTTATGGAGCTGCTTACAGATAAAGATATGGAGGTACAGATATTAGCCATATTTAGTCAATTATTCCACTAAAAATTAAAATGATGATCATTTCATCAGAGTAAATGAGAAGGGAAATTCCTTTGAGAATTGCAAAATAATGTTGAGCAGAATAATATATGATATGATAATAACAAGAAACAATTGAAGCTGTTGTGTTTAAAACAAAGATGCCAGTCTAATTTAATTGATAGGTTGTATTCAAAATTGAAATGTTCAGTTATGCTTGTATGATGAGGATATTGGGGTAATCCTATCTGATATATTAAATTGACAAAATAATAATAAAAAAAAGACCATGCATCTTTGTTTGAGATTGTTCTAAAAGGCAGTTTCCTTCAGGGAGCAACTTTTCAATATCAGAACAATGCTAGCTGTTTCAAAAGGCAGTTTCCTTCAGGAAGCCATTCTTTAATATGAAAACATTGAGAGACAATCATTTCATCCCAACATCATGAAACATCAAGATTATAAGATTCAAAACGACAATTATTAAACCCCACTTTTTCAGAATAATGGAGGAATGTGGGGTCAGTCGGTAAGCGATAACCTTTTTTACATTGTCCAATTTGTTTTACATGTGTATATATCCTCCATTTTGAAGTAATAATATGTTTGGCCAAGATGCATCCTGACATGCAGCAAGATGCAGGATACAAAATATGGAAAAGTATATTTCTGTAGAACTTTAAAACCTTCAAAAAACTCTTTCACTCTTTTAAGAACTGCAGCACATTCCCAAAATCTTGCATCAAATATGGGATGATATTTTCCTAATGAAGAACGAAAAACTTTGATGTAATCAATATACTAGATATCCAGCAATAAGCCCATGAGTATAACACTTATATTGGGTGGCACAATAAATGCTTTGCCCTAGTCATTTGGTTTCTGCTCTTCAGTATAATAAAATGTGCATTTATAGCCATTTCTACTTGCATGCAAAAAGTAGGGCTAAATGCTAGATGTGGGTTTGTTGCTGGATATAAAGCACAATTGTAACAAAAATTACTGAAGGAAACTTCCATACCTTGTGTGAAAATGCCTTATACGGTGGATTGTACAATGTTCTTGATTATAATTGATAGCTTGCCTTATTTAAGAGGGCAGAAACGCCTTGCAAGTTATAAGCTGAATTACAAAATGAAATGTAAAATCTTTTGTCCATTCTGTACATAAATCAACTTTGAAATATGAATACGACTACTGAAGTGTAGATTTTCTTTCCATGATCTGGTTTAAAATCCTGATGTATACAAGGTAACCATGTCTTCTCTTGCAGCCTGGTGGCTTTAAAAATAACTCCTTTGGAAACAGCATGGGTGGTCAGCAGTCATTTGAGGCAAGTATTTACAGAGGCTCCCAATAAAAGTTTCGTAACATCGAAAACAAACCTGATTATCGTACACTCCGCTCCATTGATGACATTGGGTAGAATTTAGCATATGCAATGTAACAATGTTTTTGTTTTGTCTACATTAATTTGTATGACATGTAGCTACTATTTTTAAGCTTTATCAATAGTTGATGAAAAATCTGATTGAAATAGAATAAGTTTGGTTTGCTGATAAATGTTGTTATAATTGATCTTTTAAATTTTCCATTTGCAGATCCCAGTACCTCGTAATCTTGTTGGAATTGTTATTGGAAAAAGTGGAGATATGATCAAGAGAATTCAGAGGGAAACCAATGCTAAAGTCCAGTTCAAACCAGGTGGCTTGATTTATAGTTACTAGAATCATGAATACATGTAGATATAATATATCGTGAATACATTTAGATCTATATTATGTTTTGAAAACTTGGTGGGAACATATTTTATCACATAACTATCCAGTTCGACAGTCATCAATATAGAATTACACGTGTATAATAACCCTATTGTGACATCGTATGGTTGTCTCAGTAGTGAAAATTGTACTGTCAAAGTAGAATTTTTCCTTTCTTATAAGAAATGAATTGGAGAGTTTTGGTGTATTTTCTCATCAATATAATAAGTTGTGTGATAAATAGAATCTTGCATTCATTCATGTCAATTTAATAGGGAATTTATTAATTTTGTGATGTCACTCGTCTAAAACTGGCGACATGTTAAATTATTGAACTTGTTTAATAAATTCCATTTTACATTGACACTCGTGTATAAGTCTCTATTTATGAAATGATTTGTTATATTAAAAAAAAATTTGTATCTGCTTGTCATTCCCGTATTTAATTTATTGTTATATACAGGTTAAACAATGTTGTTTTGCTTTCACACTTTTGATCTAGATGATTCTCGACCGGAGAGGATGTGTTCAATCCGTGGGTCCTCGTCAGAAATAGAACAGGCTGCTCAGTTCATTGAGAATTTGTTGCAGGAAGCTAGTAATGTAAGTATTTAATAGTTTTAGAGTGATGGCAACATTCTTGTTTCATGTGTTGTTATGCATCGTTAAAAGTACAACAATTATGTTGAATTAATGAGAAATCCCAACATAAAATGAACATGAAAACCTTCATATACATCCTTATATTGCGAGTGTTAACTTACAAAAATATAAGGAATGTGCTATTATCACCTTAATGTGGGAATATTCTTTTAAAACAATGCTGATGTGATTTTAAACAGAACACTTTCCGTGATAGATTGGAGAAATGAGTAATGAATTTGCAATTTAACAAGTTTTAAAAGGAAACTTTTTTATGGTTTATCATGTCTATGGTGAACAGTAATGTTGTCTGGTCAGAAATTGGCATTCAGTTTGCATGATGTTTTAAATAAGGATATGACATTTACATTAAAAAAAAACAACATTTTCTTGTGTCTATCCAATAAATGTAATTACAGTTGTAATTTATGCAAGCAACACTTATGTTTTATGCTAGAACAGAAATTGAGTTACTTCAAGATTGACTAAAATTCACAATCAAACAGAATAATGAAGTCATATACAGTACAAGTTGTATTAGCACAAAGAATAAGCCCAAATGACAATATGTGTGATTTGGGTGTAGTGATTGTGCAATATAGAATGAAAGGAATCGCTGACACCACCAGGACGTTTCAACATCCAATGAGTGGGGTTTGATAGTAGACCTTTCAACAAAGAGCCTTTCAAGGTAAAAGATCAGAAATTATTTTTTGAAAATCAAGTTCAAGTAGACAAGTTTGACGAATTGAAAAAATTTTTGGTAAAAAGCAAGTGTATTAAAAGGTATGATGACAGATCTGATTTCAAGTGCTCTGTTTCTGTAGAGAGATAATCAAGATGGTATGGGCCGAGGACGAGGTTTTGGTCGTGGAGGAGGAAGAGGAGGGGGTCAGTTTGGAGGGCCTGTAGGACGTGGTATGGGACGAGGAGGTGGATACGGTGGTGGAGATGAAACCACATACCCTGTACCTGCAGACAAGTGTGGTCTAGTCATTGGCAAAGGTAAGCACTTCATAAAGATCCCTTGACAACATGGCATCGGTAAATAGAGATTTAAAGGTTCATATTTATGGATGTGCTAGTTTTATGGAGAGTTCAGTGATTTAACGGATTTTTCACCTTTTGATCATGTGATAATTTTATTTTTGTTATGCCCCGCCATGATATGAGCGGTGGGGGGCATATAGTGTTGCCCATGTCCAACCTGTGGTAATGTAACCAGCTTATTTAAATAGCTACTGATCCGATTGTCATCAAACTTTGCATACCTAATAAGCATGAAGAACTAATTTCACATGGGGGAAGGAGGCATTTATGTCTCGAACATTTCTAGTATTTTAAGAAGTTCTTGGAACAAATTCATAATAAGACTAAAAGTTCTAAATCAACTGCCTACTTTATCAAGAAGTTCATGGGAGCAAGTTTACAGTACAACAGAAAAAAATCTAAATCAACTACCTAGAGTATCAATAGAACAAGCTTTATTTAAGGATTAAAGTTTCTTTCTGGTGGTTTTATCAAAGGATGAAGTTCAGTAGGATATCGATAGTTGGAATGGAACTTCGCGTTCCATGAAACAACTATCGATATCCTACTGAACTTTATCCTTTGATAAAACCACCAGAAAGAAACTTAAATCCTTATATTTACTGTCCAGACCTTATATTCCAAAGTGTAATTATTTCTTTAATCAGATATTATGATACTTACTGCGATGAAATCAAACAGTATCGTTTGGTTTCGGTAGACTGTTGAAACAGCCGCCTTATGAGGTGACGAACTCCCGCGAAATTTCAGTCAAGAAGTAAACAAAAAAGTTCCAAAAGATTGCATCTTTTTATTGTTATTTTTTCACATAAGTTCATATATAAACAAACCATTCTGTCTTTGTTACTGTAATTGTATTTTAAAAAAACATTAAAATGCCTCTTATTTATTTCTTAAATACATTAACACATACTACGCGGCAGGATATTGATCGAGTCTGGAAAGTAGTGACACGGCCTCGTGTTCAAAACGTAACGGTGTGTATTACTGCGCGCTGCGCCAATAGGCGCGTTATCCACTGATTTTATCGGAAAGTTCAGTAGGCATTCGTAGAAATGTATAGGCAATATACTGTCAATTCCAAACTGACTGTAAATATACAATGTGGAACCTGTCAATGCCAGAGACGAGACCAACACAGACAACACTATATGCCCTCTTTTCCCCACTTTATGATGGCAGGGCATCAAACTGGATGTAAATGGTATGCATAAATACCAAAAATGTGCAAGGACCCCATTGGAAACCTCAATTTAATCATTTTAGAAAAGTAATAATATATATCTTGTTTTACTTATTTAAAAGCATGTTTGTGCAAATAGTCCTATGTTTTGTTTCCATCAATCTATGTTCTTATTTCAAAGGTGGTGAGACGATTCGTCAAATAAACCAGATGTCTGGGGCTCGAGTAGAACTGCAAAGATCACCAGGGCCAAATCCTAATGAAAAACTCTTCTCAATCCGAGCAGGAGACAAGGGCCAGATACAGCATGCCATTCAACTGATATGTGAGAAAGCAGGTCTGGTGAGTATAGCCAGATATATTTGCCTGAAGAGCTTATTTAAAAGTTGAGGGAACAAGATATATTTACTGGTTACAATTCAAGTTAAAGTTCATACATAGAGCACATAATTAGAGCCTTCGAATACATTTTTGTGTCATAGGTGTCAAATTGTGCAACAGAAATGTAAGGAATTCGCTAACACCATCAGAGTTTGTCAATGAGTGGGGTTCGAAAGTAGACCTTACAACAAAGCTTGCAATATTTTGAAGTCTGTAATACTTGATGATATATTTATAAGTGATTTATTCAAGATAGATATAATTGTGAATGATTAACACTGTAACAAATTGTTAACAAAACTTAATATTCTTGTTTTGAATGTGAGCCCTTGATCTGTTTTCACAGCCACCACCAGCAGGCGGACCAGGGCCAGGAGGTCCCGGGGGTCCAGGTCCCCAGGGTGGGCCTGGAGGTCCAATGGGAGGCGGTCCTGGAGGATTTGGGGATGGTTTTGGAGGACAGCAGGGGTAGGTCTGAAAGAGCACTGTCGATATGATTCTTATTGCAAGATTTAATCATGTGATGAAGAAATATTAAAGATTTAGTTACACTTGGAATTTGTACTATTCATCAGCTGACCTTGTTCTCCAAAAAATTTAAAATTATCCTTGTGTAGGTTTTCAATGCCAACAAATGAAAACAATGCAGATTTTCCTTCAAAATGCATGAACTTTGTTCGTAACCAACACACCTAGATGTTTTAAAGACGAATAAATTCTTGGCCATGTCTGGCTCTGAAACAATGAGAAATGATGCATTATATTTTGCTTTGTATATAAAGAGCTTGAAAATAAAAGTTAACTAAGTTCATATAAAAGCACATAATTAGAGCCTTCGAGTACATTTTTGTGTCGTAGGTGTCAGCTTGTGCAACAGAAAAGTAAGGAATTCGCTAACACTACCAGAAAGTGTAAACTTTCAATGAGTGGGGTTTGATAGTAGACCTTACAACAAAGCCTGCATTATTCTTAATCTTATGATACTTATTGATATGTTCATAATAAAATGAACTATGAAAAAATTGCATTATGATTTAATAGACGATTAATACAGAGCATTTCATGATCATAAATATATACATTGCTTTTGTTGAATGCCCAATCAAATAATAAAAAAAAAATTAAAACTTCAGGTTTGGTAAAAAATGTAGGTACATCATGCAAAAGTAATAAGCTATATTGAAACTAGAGATAAACAAGGCCTGAATTATGAACACTTTGATTGCTTTATCTGGATCGATACTTTTAGATTTTAAGTATTAACACATCATTGTGTGCAGGATTTTAATGGCTAATGTAAACCTTGATTATCAACTCGTTTCTGTTGTGACTAAAATAGAAGAGCCTATGTTTCAGAGAATTATTTTAACATTTATTGAGGAATGTAAACTTTGCAGTTTGACAATACTCCAGCATTATTGAACTTCAGTATTCAAAAAGATTTATTTTTAAGGAAAGCCTATGTCATAATTAGGACCATAGTGGCGGACACCCTATAGTGATCACTGTCCACTGTCTGAAATGCATTTGTTTCTGCTCCATAACTGTTACTTTTGATAGTAAAGAGATGAAACTTTGCATTTATGTTAACTACTGTTAGAAGGTTTGTTGCATACTTCCTTCATTTTTGTCCTCCAAAGATCTGTCTCACTAACTTGGTGGTTTTCATGGGACCCCTTTATTGTGAAACATATTTGTATTTGCTCCATAGCTTTGTTACCCATCATAGTAAAGAAATGTAGCTTCCATGATTGTAAACAAGTATAGATGGTTGGTCATATACTTCATTCAATTTTACTACAAAAGTCAAGATCTCAAACTTGAGGGTTTTCAAGAAATCCCTTTATTGTGAAACACATACTTTTCTGCTCCATAACTTTGCAACACGTCATAGAGCAATAAAAAGTGCTGATGTGGTTTTGTTTTGATTGGCCTATTCTTCATAAACATTTGTCCTTATTTAGGCTTGATAATTTTGGTCCCCCAATAGACATTTTTACTTTGTTTCAACGGTTGGGCACTTGTTCTTACTTGGTTAGAAAGATATTTAATGATATGCTCTTTATTTACAGTCAACAGCCACCTGGAGGCCAGTTTGGTGCTCCCCAGGGACCTCAGGGTGGAGGTGGTGGTGGATGGGGCGGAAACAACTACCAGCAGGGCTATCAGCAACAGCCAGATCAGAGTAAGTATAACTGGTAACATGGCAGTTGCAAAAAAATGTATTAAGTACATTTCTTCTCGATTTCAAGGATTGTCCCAGTTTCTTGTTAAAAGAGGTAAAGAATTATAAAGATTCTGAAATCAAATTGATATTTTCATTAAATGTAGAAGGTTTTCAATTTTGATGACATTTTGTGATACATGCCTTAGATAATTTGTTTCTTGATTCATGTTAAATCAGCACAAGTCCATGCTTGCCTTTCTGTTCCTCCATCACATATCTTCTGCACAAGTTGATGGATGGATACAGTGTTCATAATTTCCATCTTTCTACAAGCACATCCTTGCAACCTTAATTAGATAAGTCCATATTTGGATAGAACAGACCTGTCATAATGAGGATATTAATTTTGTGCCACTGTCTACATAACTGTCTACTATATAGCCAAACAAATGTAGACTTAATAATTTTCAGTACATGCGTATGTTGAAGACAAAAGTATTAGTGTCTTTCTCTAAAATTGTAGATATGCAGTCTCGGGACTTTGCTGCAACACAAGAACCTAAAAAAGGTTATAATGGGTTTTATTTGAGTGAATTTTGCTGAAGGGTCCAT
The DNA here is from genome assembly GCA_947623455.1 of Mimachlamys varia. Lineage (NCBI taxonomy): Eukaryota > Metazoa > Mollusca > Bivalvia > Pectinida > Pectinidae > Mimachlamys > Mimachlamys varia. The sequence continues at coordinate 16,868,287 of OX392529.1, forward strand.
TAAGTTCAATTTAAGCTATAAAATATTATCCTACTTGCTTTTTTTTGCTTCCCATTTCTACCATGACACCTTGTGCACAAGATATGAGATGCTAAATATGAAGTCCAACTAATACCCCCTTAATCTTCCCCAAGTATGCATTGTGATGGTGGTATCCATTTTGTCATAGTTATCAACTACTTTATTTTTGTCATGCTTACCACATGCAAAGTTGTTCCAGTATTAATCTTCATAAAGCCATTTTTCCAATTTTATTGCAAAGGAAGATTCCAGCAAATTGGTGACTTTTTGCAGTATATCCCCGTTTATATTCCAAAGATGCTCCATAGCATGATTTGCATTGCTGAATTTTATTGATAATTTCTGCATGAAATTTCATCATGATGTTGTAAACAAAGGCTTAATAGTAAAACAAAAATCTTTGAAGTATGATATTGTTACACAAGAGAACAAGTTTTGGAACAGATGTATGTGTATTTCCCTCTTTGGTAATTTTTTTAAATTTGAAAAATAAAAAATGCTAAAATTTGGGCTCTTGGTTATACTTTATGTACTCTAAAAATCTGAAGCCTAAAAGGTATTTCCTATTCAATAACTTTTGTAACCTAGTTTCAATAAGATTATTTCTATTGTGTCCTGCAAGTTTTCCTCATAGGTCAAATAAGTCAGGTTACTCTATTTGAAACATGATGCATGATGAGCTTAGCTAGTAACTTGTATTTTGTGTTCTTGTAGATAAACAGGCCCAGGACAATGCTGCAGCCTGGGCGGCCTATTACTCCCAGTATTACAATCAGTATGCCCACAACCAGTATGGTCAAGGTGGTGTCCAAGGTCAACAGCCACAGCAACACGCTCCCCAACAACAGCAGCAGCCACAGCAACAACAGCAGCAGCAGCAGGGACAGACCACCCCACAGCAAGGCTATACTGCTGGCACAGCAAACCCATGTAAGTCTGTGATTTTGCGATGAGTTAATATCATGATCATTGATACTCCGGTTTCTGTATAGCATGTACATACAACTTAAAATGTGGTACTGCAATACTAGGTAAGATTGGAATGATTCAGATCACTTCTTGATAACATTTCTTGGAACAAAATGATGATAATTTCACAGACCTGTACTGAAAATGTCTGAAGATTTGTTTATATCTGACTGTTCCAGAAAAAAATGTATTCAGTTAAGTTACTGTAAGGAATAGCAAAAAAAAATGTTGACTGTGCAGCTGCTCTATAAAGCCAAAGTCCTATCAATTTGTCAAAGAAATCTGTCGGGTTTTCCATTTTTTTCTGACATTAGTAACGGATTCTATTAGTAATATGCATTACAGAACATCTTAAACATTAACTGTTGCTGAAGTTTGCTCTTGGGTACAAATCTGTAAAAGAAGTGTATTACATAATATATTTTCAACAAAATAGCAGATACGCTAGTGATTTTCAAAACATTTTAAGATGTCTTATGCCCAAGAACCATGCAAAATAACACTGTAATTACATGTTTTTTTGTTATTTTGTAAGGATTGCTTATGTCTTGCTGTCTTTGGTGTAATATTTCTTTGAAATAAACAACAACAATGATTCTATACTCTGTTGTTCTATGAAAATACTTGAATGACACAAAGGATAGTATTAATAGTATGGGAACCGCTTGCATGATGATAATTTCACAGACCTGTACTGAATCATGTGAAGATTTGTTTGATCTGACAATAGTTCCCAATTCTCGGATGTATGCTTCCATTTTATACGAGACGACATATCTTTTGAGGGGAATTGATAATCAAAAGAAAAACAGCTGCCTGCGGTCGTAACATGGGATCTGCAGATTTCATACCGATGATATTCACATTGAGTTTTCATGGGGTTTTTTTTGTGCATCTTTTGGAACAAAATAATGGATTTTAATTTCAAAGACCTTTAAAACATGGTGTTTTGTGTTATTGTTAGGATTGCTTATGTTTTGTTGTCTTGGGTGTAATATTTCTATAAGATATACAACCAGGTATTATTCTACACCTTTCTTCTATGAAAGTACTTGAGTGACGTAAAGTCTAGTACAATGTAATAATAGTATGGGAACAGATTGCATGATGATAATTTCACAGACCTGTACTGAATCATATGAAGATTTGTTTTATCTGACAATAGTTCCCAATTCTCGGGTGTATGCTTCACTTTTATACAAGACAACATATCTGTTAAGAGGGAGTAATGAAGAAAAACAGTTCCCTGCTGTTGTATCATGGGCTCTGCAGATTTTAGACTGATTGATACAGTTCATGGACTGGTTTTTGTGTTTCATTCCATAATTTCAAAGACCTTTATTGAAATCCTGTGTATATTTGTAGTCATCTTGCATTGTTCCATAGTTCGTACAGCTTATTTAGTCAAGTCCTCCTTACAGAGCAAGTTAAATCCATGAGAAATTCAGTTGTATGCTTAGTCTCCCTTTAAATTATGTATTGGAACATGTTATACTTATTAGTAGGTATTCATCGGAGTGTGTGTATATTGATGTTTTGTGTACTTGCAGCAATCAACCCACAGACTGGCCAGGCTGATTACAGTCAGGCATGGGCCGAGTACTACAGACAACAGGGTATGCACTACCAGGCAAACCTCATCTTACAACAAGCCCAACAACCTGGTGGGGCCCAGCAGGCGGGACCGAGTCCTGTACAACAGCAGTAACATCTTTCCGCACATTATCAACCTCAGGTAAGTTACTGCCATTCATACTGGAACTAATATGGCTTTTGATATCCTACAGATTTAATGGCCGAGTTTCTTTTCCTTTGCACAGGTGCCAAGACTTGAAAGTTTCTTGTAGGTCACTAGGTCTTCGAGAGGACATTTGCCTTCACTCCTTCAACCCTAACTTGATATTTCTTTTCAGTGCTTGCTGTGTAGAAATATTCTTCCTTCCTTCAAATTCCAGATAATTCAACAAATGACATTTATTTATTTTTTTTACAGGCTACAGTTCCAGTAAGATATGATTTGTAATGTTAGGACCACATTTTGACAAGTCGAGTTTTTCATGTGCAATATGGCAAGCAATGCTTTTGAAATATAGAAATACTCTCTATAAGGCTGCTTGGCCCAATTGACATTCTCCCTTTGAGTGCTTAAAAAATGTAATTTGAAAATAGAGTTGCTGAAAATTTCCATCAATTTATCTTCAACTTGTCAGATTGTTTAGAAAGCACAAATGATTTCAGTTTGAACTTTTTCCTCAAGCTTGCATTTGACAGATGGACGGCTGAAGAGCACCTGGAAAATTATCAACTTCTAGTTTTAATGATAATAATCTTTTCTTGGGGTCAAAAGCAATACAACATTGACAGATTTCTTGTTAATTTAATGTATAACTAAAAAGAAAGCTATGAATTTTTGTCTTGCAAAAAGTTGTACCAAAATTTGAATTCTACTTGAATATAGTCTGTTTATTCCAGATATTGTAAGTTATAGTATATGTTTTGTGACATCTTGGGGTCAAATTTTCTTGTTTGACATTTATTAAAGCAATTTGACCTCAAGATGGTAGATGCATTATCATTAAGGAAACATCATTGGTGATCATGTTGTTATGTTTTTGTGTTTTCCTTTTCTATTTTTTCGTGTAGGACATCTGGTGGATAATTATTGGAAAAGGGACAAGATATTATATCTCGCTCACATCAGACTGAAATTGAATTGATGACAGAAGATTTAAAAACTGCATTATGGCTTCTGACACCTATTAGGATATTTGTAACAAAAGATGTGCTGTTTTCCTTAATTTTCTTATTTTAATCTCCATTTAATAGTTTTGTGTTTAATATCTAGATACATATTATAGACAGTCATCTTTGTATTGGTATTCTTGTAAAATCACTGTTTGTATCGGGCTTATATAATTATCGTATCATCATAAACAATCACTTCCTCGTTCATCGAATTCTCTTCTGTCAGTTATTTTTGTTTTATTGGTAACCCATGAATCCAGCATCGCAATATTTCGTAGATGTAAGTAACTAATTTCTTTAGTGAACTACACATTCCAAACTCACATTATTATAATTTCCTCTTATGTTCATAAAGTATGTTCATTGCTACTAGTTTACCTTTATGATAATGTGACTTAAAATCAAAATATTTTTTGACTGTATGTAACATGTTTGAGTAAGATAGATTAAGAAACAAAATATTTAGTGGACGATATGATAATAAATAAACTGTGCTAAACTTATAATTGAAATATCTCACTTGATGATTTTTTTTTCTCATGTCGTAAGTTACATTGTTGTTATAAAACAATTCATGCTCAGGCGCTCACAGAACTACATTATAATTATTTAATACTACATTGTATTTTGAACTGAAAATCATACTTGTATGTATGCAAAATGATAGTTATGTTTAGATATAAAGATATGTGAATACTTTAATGTTATATTGTTTGGAAACATAAATATTGACAATAATGTACTAGGTTTATGGTTAAGTCACTGTTAAAATTTTTATGATGATATGAGTCATTTTTGTAATAATAATGTTTAAAAGATAAATTTATTCATACTTGTGTAAAATGCTTCAGGTTTTATAATTAGATTGATGACAAAATGCCAAATATGTGTACGTTTATGTGTCGTACTACATTGCTCTATTTTTAAAACATTACATTGATAGTCTTCGTATTATTTTTTGTGCATCTTTGAAATTGTATCTCATAGTCTTTGTTTTCGTTGACCTTTGACCTGACCGAGCTGCCAAGTCTTGTATACAAATCACTAATTTTTATCCATGAATAACATTGTGAACTTTGTAAAATGCCATTGTTTGAAACTATTACTCTTTATGATATGATAATGAAGTCGATGATGTTGATGATGATAGTTGTATAATAGTTCATCATATTTGCTTAGTAAGCACTTTGTATTTCATGTTTTAAATGGTTTCTGTAGCATTATACCTGTCATTGGTTTTTGTCTTTGAATTAATATGCTTTTATTAGATTGAGGATTGATTGTTTATTAAAATTTTTTAGATTAATATTGTGAACATAATTATGTATATACTTACGGCACATGTATTCGTCACTACCAGTCATATTTTTGAGCATGTAAATTTTGTGCTGTGAAATACTATGTATCTAAATGTACCCTTCAAGGGCGAAACGTGTGTACCAAGGACCGGTCTCCCCAGGTGAAGTATGACTTTGGAGGAAAATAATAAATGTTTTAAACATTGATATTTTTGCCTTATCGTTTTCTTGATCCATTCATTGTCTTTAGCGGAGACGATGATGGAACAAAGACAGGGTTCGGTTAGAGGAGGCAGATGCTGGAGATGCAAAAGACACCATATGACACCTAGAAACTTGTATAATTGATCTAAAGAAATTGATAATTTAATACTTGCCTATTCTTTTACTACAAACAGATCATTACCAAAGCATACTGGTTGTGAGTCTTTGTCCCAATATGAATATATGCCCTTTCTTCTTTATGTGTATCCTAGAAGGACTTGGCCTCCATATGTTTTGGTCTGTCCCTGAAGGGAAACTGGAGAAGAAGGGGTATGTGTAGATAGATAATGATATTTTTGCTCCATTGATAATTTTATGAGAAGTAACTTGTCTGACAGTTGATGATATGATGTAGGTTAGTATTTTTATTATTTTTGAAGAACAATAATTGGCTAGTCACCTGGTACATATATTGCTTGCATTGCTGAGATGATATTGATTATTCCATGATAATGTTCTCTTTTTTTTAATGTTTATATTTCTGTCCAATATTGAAGCGTTTTAATACTATGAAAAAAGAATACAAATAACACACCTCTCTGTCTCGTTAGGTAGCAGGTTGCACAGGCTCTCGGCTGTCCTGAGTGGTGCAGACAGGCTGATCGGGGCTAGACCATGGCAGCAAACTCATTTCAACTTATAATCCCTTTGTATTCATTTTGCACTATTGTGTTGACAAAATTAAAAGTATCGTTCAGAATTCCATGTATAGGCTATCTTGATTTGTTTTCTTAAACGTGTATGCATTATTTTGTTCAGTTAAAAGAGGGAAAAAATTATATAATCTTGTTTGCTCGATAATCAATATTTTTGTCTTTTTCTCTGGAAAATATAAGAGTTGTCTCAATATTTCATGGATTTCTATGTTAATAAGACATTTGACTGTAATACCGATTTCACTTGTGCCATGTTTTGTATTACTGTAGTGCATGACCTGTTTCCTTGCATAAACATATGACTTTGATACAAATGCTAATTACTGTTCGTCTTCAGGAAATAACTTGTACAAGATAATGTAGATTTAGAATTTAAATGCGAATATAATTGACCTGTGATAGTGAAATGCTACGTATCTTAAAACAATATCAGGGATCAAGCTGTCTTAAAAATCTTATGAAGTATGAGTAGAAGAATATCTTGTATTATATTGCAGTGTTCAAATATTAGGTAGATTTTTTATGTTGATGCAACCGTTGACTCGTTCTTGTACTATGTCATGTTAAAATTGTCCTCACCAACTCATTCCTAAATTTGCTGACAAAACAGTAGTATATGTTCATTCTCTTTAATAAATGACCTTTATACAGCACTGTAGATAATATGGCATGCATATACATGTATAGACTGTTGAATTGTGCATCTAGGACCAACAAATTGATATTTGAAATAATATTGCCCATTATGAATGACTTACTCCAAACTTCACATTTTGATATATTATAAACATGTTTTGCATACAAAGAAAAATTGTTGACCTACTATTGATGCCATGATTGAACATATTTAACATTTTGATTGAAGATCGTTTTATATATATATTGAGAGACATGGAAATCGTATTCTTCAAAGTGCTTCGTATATAATATACCTTGAGATTTTTTTTATGCTGCTATGTGAAAACATTATTTTCATGACGTGCAATGCAAGCTAGATATGAGGTGGCGATATAAAGGTGTGGGACTGTCACAGACAATGTATACCTGTTGCTGACTTACTTGATGCAGACCCCATGGAGTTTGTGTTTTATTTCGGAAACTAAAATTCTTCAAGCATTACAAGGATGTTTATAAATACTTTGTATCAAAATTTGTGTGCCATTTTGTTATTTTAATTGATGATGATGAATTTTTATCATGGAAAATAGGAACTATTTGCGCTAGGTATAATAACATGTGTTTGTGTCTCCCATCTGTGATAATTAATTATCGGATGTAAAACGACTAATATCATACCTTCATAGTACACTGCTTGATTGGTTCACATTTAAATACATACATATGTTGTTCCTACTATATTACACAACACGTTATTAACAGGTGAGTATTAATATTGATGATACTGTAATCGTTGAGAGTGGTATATGTCTAGTACATTTGTAATATATGTGTGGTACACGTGTTCTAAGCTCATAGTGACAGTGTGTCTGACGCAAGGTAAGCCGTTAATCAAGGGATATGCCTATGTTTTGAAGTGCAGACTTTTTATGTGGTATTTAAACAGGTTCCCCTCCCTCTTAGTATGATCTTAACATTATGATATCCTTTTCATAACTAATGATCTATTCGAGATGTGGCAATTAAACTTTGGGTTTATTTTGCAAAATGTGCGAAAAAATAAACTGTTTTACCTTTACTAGCCTGTTGGTGTTCATTATGTGGTCTTAGGAAGTAGACAGGGAAATGCTACATTTCATCCAGAACTAAAGGCCCAATATATGTAACTCTTCGACAAAACTTGAAGCTAAAATCAAGCCTAATAACTTATCATATCTATAGATTTAGTTAAGATTAACTGATATCAGCAATATTCAAGATGAATTCTTGCGCGGTTACTGCTACAGCAGCAGTTAAAACTCGGTATTTGTAAATACGCATCCATTTTGAACAGTTTTCTAACTTCGGCTTGTTGTTGAAGTGGGCCACACCTTAACTATTTTCAATTCTTTGGATTTTTTCTGTCAAGAGTTTCTTGTTAGTTACCGCTCAAGTTTACTTCGTTTTAGACTTATTTTTGCATGGTCACCAACTGGATTTTTTTTTCAGAATCCCGAAAATTTCCTGAAGTTGCGTATATTGGGCCTTTAAAGTTGTAAAAATGAATTTGCTTAATTAAAGTAGGATGATTAAAAAAGTAATCTGGATATGTTGCATTTCTCGTTCGGACTTCACCCGTGATCTGCCTCTACCCCGATTGAACATTGTGCATGGAACGTCGAGGAATTTTTTTCTAATAAACCAGAATTCGTCAGTATTGGTGTTAACGTTGAATACAGTAGAAGTTAAATGGAAAATGTCTGCAGCAAATCGCAGGCGACCAACCTTATCTCACAAAATGTAATTAATTTACGTACAATAACTAAACTATAGAGGTCGGTTTTTAAACCATGAAAGTAAGTTACCTATGTTGTGAACTAATGAAAACGCACCAGTCTGTCATGCTCCTCCATTGACTCTCTTGAACCGCGCACAATTTCCTTATTTTAATTACAAACAATTCTCAACTTGGTCTTTAAAATATTGCATCTCTGAGTTGGAATTAAGAGTTACAATTAAAAGTTAAACGCACATCATATAAACCAAGAAAGAAAAGAGTTGTCGGAGTCTGAACGCTACGAGTCCATAAAATATGAAATATATTAAACGAGTCCACTACTACATCGTGTTAAAGCCAAACTTGGAGATGGGTGTGGGGGGGGGGCAATTTATAAAGTGAAATTGCCGGTTGTAGAGGTAAAAATGTAAGTTTTGGAATGGATTCAGAAGGCTTTTAAAAAATTTGATATGTCCACGGACTGCAGTAAGACATGCACTTTCAATACCAGTAGGTGTTTTGTACCTAACTAGTTGCACGTGTGTCACCGTCGATGTTACCTGTGGTCGGGTATCGAACCAAAATGAGCGGCACCAACCAAAGTAGTCGATCGAGCTGTCCACACTCCGTGTTTCACAGGTGTAAAAGTGCATGTCTTGTTGCAGTCCGTGCATATATAAAATGTTTTAAAAGCCTTCTGAATCCATTCAAAAACCGACATTTTTACCTCCACAACCGGCAACTTCACTATATAAATCCCCCCCCCCCCCCCAAGGTTGGCTATATTAAAAGTACTACAAGTCTTCAGCCTTTATGCGAGTTACTTGACGAGAAATTTTAAAGGAAAATCTTACGATCATGTAATAGGGGGACAGCAGGTACAATTCTTCAGCCCTTGCTGCATGATCCATTTAATAGTGTAGTGTTATAGTGAAATGGGTCAGTTATATGATCTATGTTGCAGTACTCTTCTGTTTCTTGTGATCTAGAAACGATACGTTGTTCACTTTTCAAAAAAAAAAAAAAATCATAAAACAAGTTCTTGAAAATGCACCATTGTGGTCAATTTATTTTATTAATGATATCAAGGTTGCTTTGGCGCATTCTTGCTTTCAATGCAGACATAAAACCGGTTTTATTGCCCATTCTAATTATCTAATTTTTTTATGAAAGTGCTTGTTGCCAATATTGCAAACGGAGTAGCGACACACAATGCAATTACCTCCCTTTGACTTAGGTTAGTTCTTGAAGGAATTGTGAATCATAGGGGCTTGCCTTGATGGATTTCAGAATTAGCGACTGATTCACTGTGGTATTCTGCCCCTCTAAACATCAAAAATGAGTCCTCGTTGATGGTAAGCTCTCTCTGGAATATTTCAAAGATTCGAGGGGTTATATTTGTCCAGTCATTTTAGCTAAAAACAGGCCTTACCTCAAACTAATTGCAAAAGAATTTATTTTTTGGTTTTTGGAATGGTTATCATTTGTACAATAACGGAAAAAAGTCTACATCGATCAAAATTTGGGAAATTAATTTTTTAGCCATTTTTATGGTCCAGAAACAAGAAAAATTACATATATGACAGTTTTTGAAGTGAAATATTTAGCTATTTTACAATAATTAACATATGAAATTGTATAAGAAGACCCAATTGAGTAGAGCTCAGAATAACCAAAATTTGTCAACAAAAGCAATCTATCAACGATTAAATCAACTATCAAAATGGCTATTTTTTTTGTTTAATTTAACAATATTGACGTTTTTGCTCATTTTGAATGGAAAAGATAAAAATATCTGACTCTTAAACAAACTTAATCTACACTTAGTTGCTGAAACCAAAACATATTAACTAATTTTAATTAATAAGAATTGGTATATTTTTATGTAAACAAATAATATGACACTTCTTAATTGACCAGATGAACCAATTTGGTGTTATTTTATGCCTACATGAACAATATCCGTATTTCTCTAACAAATATTTTGATAAAAAGCAAATGCTTCCAATCAGTTCATATCCTTTTGTGTATTGTTTATATTGTTAAAAAACAATAAATTTGGCAAGTTCTCTCAAAAGGTATATTCAATAACTGACGGTAAAAACTTCAATTCGTGCAGTTTTGCCTAAACACTACAAAAATGGCAAAGTCCATCAATATGAACAACATAAATCATATTTTTTCGAATATGTCTTGTCCGATTTGAATATAATTTTGCCAATGGAACCACCATAAAACTTATGATTTCATGAGATTAATTTGAAGTTAAAGATTCCTTTACTTTAGTATTTTCATTAAAAGTTAAGTATCCCACCATTCATTTCCATTATCAGAATATGAAAAATCAATTTATTTAAAGTTGACATCAATCATAAATTTAAATTTAGTTTTATCCAGAAGGCTACGTCATGGTGGTAATTACTGCCAAATTATTCCAAAATCCAGCAAAAAAACAAGAAATATATTCACAATTTTGTTGTTGAAAAACGTGGACTTAGCCAATTTTAGTGGTCAAGTCAAATTTGCATCAAATGTGGTTTTCATCTACCTAATTTCAAGTAATATAATGGAGGTATCTTGTCAAATGTTTAATTTTTTGTTAAGAATAACTTGCATAGGAAATAATTTAATGCACATTTCAGCATATGCTGAAGGTATTTATGAAATATTGTTCACATAAGTCGATGAATCATTCTATTTTATTTAAAATCAGCTCCAAATCAGACCAACAGACAAACTTTGAGCAGCCATATAATTTAAAAGGTGTAAGTTAAATATATCATTTTCTGAAATTTAAATAAGCAAACTATATGTGAATACATTCTCATAAAACAAGAATCAATAGTGACGTTGATTGATTGAGTAATCTTTCTTAAAACTCCAACACAAGCTGAAATATTGATAAATCAACAACATTTTAGTGATTTTCAAGGTGTCATAATTTTCTTCGTAAAACCATTCAAACTGTTTTGTTATTGATTTTGTGTTGTACAACAAACAGGCTTGTCATACAATGCTTTTTAGTTATCCTGTATTACACCTGATGTTGATATTTGGGTTAAAAAATGGTCCATCAAGTAATTTTTTTTATATTTTTCCGATTTTTTAGGGGTAGAAAAAACTATTTTCCCCAATTTTGATTAATGTTGTCTTTTTTTCTGTTACAATGTATACTAAAACTTGTATGAAAAACCAAAAATAAATTCTTTTGCAATTAGTTTGAGGTAAAATCATAAAATGACTGGACTATATGTCTTAAAAACCTTGAAGCAAATTGTTCTCAATAACCGAAATGCCCAGGATACTTTTATTTGGCCTGTAGCATGCTGGGTAAGGGCTACCAAGTTTGTTAAAATGAATGACCTTGATCCACTTCCAAGGTCACATGGGTTAAATATGCTAAAATCTTTATGGCTAAAAGGCCCAGTGTACTGGTAAAGGGCTTGGTAGCATGTAGGGATGGATGGCCCGACCCACTTTCAAGTGATCAAATATGTTTAAACCACTGCTCAATAATCCAAAGGTTCAGGTACTCATGAGGCATACAGCTTGCATGGACGAAGGCTACCAAATTTTTCAAATGAATTACCTTGATCCATTTTTAAGATCACAAGAGTCATATATGTTAAAATTCATCAAGGGATTTTTTCTAATAACTTAGTCCCACGGTACCTGTACCAAAGCTGCGATGGAAGACTAGCACGTTTGTTCTAATGGATGACCGTGACCAACTTCCAAGGTTAGAGGACTAATCAATAGCCAAAAAACCCCAAGGTATTCATATTGGTCCTGTGGCATGCTATCATAAAGAGCTACTAAGTTTGCTCTAACGAATGACTTTGACCAGGGGTCAAATATATTAGGATCTTCGAACAACATACTTTGCAATAACCATGAACACATTTTATATAGATCTACTGTTGATGCCGATGGGCCTCTTGTTTTTCAATGCTCCAGTTATTCTTAAACGGGATTAAAATTGAACTCTGTGCGACTGATCCAACAATTATGTATATAGACATGTATCATTTTCGCAGCGAAGACCAAACAAATATTTCATCCGATTATAACAATGGATTAGTCATGGTACTACAGTTATACAAGTCACTGAGTTTGGATTTTACCAAAATCCATCTATCTTAATTTGTCTTTGATGATTTAAAAATAGTAATAATCTTACCAGATAAATATTAATAAATTTATTTTCTCGGATACTGGAAACAATGGTGCCAACATCATTTGGTTCAATATGCAAGATATATATGATAAATAACACTACACCCTAAACGTGGGCTTGTACATAACATACACATTACGTACATGTATTTATCTATATTACAATGTAATACCTTGTAACGAAAACAACCCATGCTTACATGTACAATGATTTGTGAAGGTAATATATTTGTGCCTCGTGTAATCCAACAATATATCAAAATTCAATAACATATAGAACATAGTTAAGTGTTCCAAATTCAACTAGACTACATTTGCAGATTCAACCTAAAAGTGGGCTTGTACAGAACATACACATTACGTACATGTATTTATCTATATTAAAATGTTATACTTTGTAACGAAAACAACCCATTACATGTACAATGATTTGTGAAGGTAATGTATTTGTGCCTCGTGTAATCCAACAATATATCAAAATTCAATAACATATAAAACATAGTTAAGTGTTCAAAATTCAACTAGACTACATTTACAGATTCAAAATTTATGTATATATATACAGTCAAGGTCACGGGTGAAACAAACGACTCATGAAATATCAAAAGGCCTAGCAACACAATATTTGAGTGGTAGCTTCCTTCGAGGGAACCAAACAAAGTTGGCAATATGATAATAATGTAAATAACTGAACTACTGTCAAGGTCACAGGAGTCATTAATGTCGAAACCTTTAAATTAATTCAATTGAAATGCTACAAGGCACGGAGACATGCTATTTGGCTGAAACATTTCTTGTATGGAGCCTAACATATCAAAAACAAACAAACATACTTCATTCAATAAACAAAAGGGTTATAGTCGTGATATTCGACAATTTGCATATTGCGAGAAGAGCTATACAATTTGTTCAACGTAATCACCTTGCTTGACTTTCAAGGCGACATATGTCCAATACGTTTTTATTCGTTACCCATGCTCTTTTGCATGACATTTATAGATACTGATATTTTGTCTGTAACTTAATTTAAAATCCCCTTGAAGTTGCAAGTGCGATATTAATACCAGGTGCAGGCTCATTGGGCCTCTTGTACCAAATCCTTGTTCAAACCAGGCGTTTGTTTTCGGTAGCTAATGTATTATCTATTCAACGAGTTTTTAGGATGAAGATAAGTTCTTTCACGTTTTGAAGTCGATTTCTTTGAATCAGATATTCAATCAGCAAAGCAGATGCTATCATTCATTGTGCGTTGGTTAGACAGAAATATCAGAAGCCTTCCTGAAAGATTTACCTTTCCGTGTAGCATTAAGGGCGGGTAGACTCGTGTCCTTCCCAGGAGGCATATCTTTAGCGTATTTCCGTGCTGAGGGATGGACCTTGGCAGATTTTCTTCTTAGACGTTTTTCATAAATGTTTGAAAACTTATACAGTGAAATAAACGTGTTGACAAATACAGGTATGGTTAGTGACAGACAAATGACCCCGGACAGGGCACACAGGCAGCCTACAATTTTCCCTAGAACAGTTTTGGGTACTACGTCACCGTATCCGACAGTAGTCATAGTGATAAGACTCCACCACCACGAGGTTGGGATGTTGACAAATTTGGTGTTGTCCTCAGCGAAAAAGGCAAAATTTCCAAAAATTAGAACACCCATTAGGATGAAGAAGATCAATACGCCCAGGTCTCTGAAGTTGGTCCGAAGGGTGTGAGTAAGGACGAGCACAGCGGGCACGTGTTGAATGTATCGCATCACCCTCAATACCCTCAACATCTGTAAGTAAATAAATATCTTAAACCCTTTCTCCTTGTAACGATATTTTGCAAACCGAAATTCTAGTACCAGTCCAGCGTAGGCCAATATGAGGAGAAGGACGTCTAAAATATTTAACCAATCCACACAGAAGCGTTTGTAATTAGGACATGTTGCTAGGCGAAGGATCATCTCGAAAGTGAATATTATCACAAGCGCAATGTCTAAATATGTAAGTACATCATGCCGTTTTGTTATATCTCGGAGATTTTTAATACTAGCAATCATATCCAAAACTAATTTAGAATCTTCTAATTCGTCATCGTAGTATTGATAGTAATCGTACAGGAAGGTATCGACCAACTCTCTGTAATAATTGTAGAGGTCATAGTACTGGTCGTAGTTCTCGCCATATCCGCCATAATCCAGGTGTTTGTCGGAATTTCGGCTAGAATGTTTACCGCTGGTGTTGCCAAATTTTGCATTATTGAAGTTACTGGTACTGTTGCTGTCCCGATAGTTGTTTGTTCCGCTGATAAAGTTGTTGCTTATATACTGGTGCATGCCCTCTGCTTTTTTCCTCACCTCTTTCATAGAGATATCACATGATACGTTCTTCATCAGTGTGATGGCGGAACCGTAGTAATGGGGATTCCCTTCTTTAGTCTGCCGGGATAGGTCGAGTAAGTGGTCCCGGTATTGACAGGCGTTTAACACTACCCGGAAATCTTTGACGGTTCCCAGGGAAAGAGTGAGAATGGACATCGCTACCACAAACAGCATCATCCACATGTAAGCCTGTAACAAGAGATCACAGAGAACCGAAATTAACGTTAAGCTTAGGTCACAAACATTTCGGTTTAGTTAAGATAAAAGACATTAATTAAGAAGATTGCGTCAATCCAACCCATATTAATGCGAAAGCCTAAGCTTAATTGTTGGAGTGAAGGGTGAAGGATGAATGAATTGAAAAAATGAAGGAGACAACAACCTCCTCATACTGAAAATGGGAAATAGGCCATTCTTGTAGAAGTATGCTAATCAGGAGACGCAGCATTTTCAAAGCATGACAAAAACGAGGTTCTGTTTTAGTAAGTCTGGAAGGTTTTTACAATTATGAAACAAGTGATACAACTTATATTAATCACTGCTGTTGGGCCGGATGTTAAGGCGCGAGGGGTCTTATTGTGGGAGGAAACCGGAGTACCCGGAGAAAACCCACGAGGTCGGGCAGGTTACTGTACCCCATACCTAAAACCTTGGATCTTAAACAACATTAAACAGTATTTATATGTTTTTAAAGAAAGCAGGTACAAATGCCAGACTGTATTGTACCAGTGTCCATTCGGACGTCACAAAGCAATGGCTGTTCATCCAGACGTCACAAAGCAATGGCTGTTCACCCAGACGTCACAAAGCAATGGCTGTTCACCCAGACGTCACAAAGCAATGGCTGTTCACCCAGACATCACAAAGCAATGGCTGTTCACCCAGACGTCACAAAGCAATGGCTGTTCACCCAGACGTCACAAAGCAATGGCTGTTCACCCAGACATCACAAAGCAATGGCTGTTCACCCAGACGTCACAAAGCAATGGCTGTTCACCCAGACGTCACAAAGCAATGGCTGTTCACCCAGACGCCACAAAGCAATGGCTGTTCACCCAGACGTCACAAAGCAATGGCTGTTCACCCAGACATCACAAAGCAATGGCTGTTCACCCAGATATCACAAAGGAATGGCTGTTCACCCAGACGTCACAAAGCAATGGCTGTTCACCCAGACGTCACAAAGGAATGGCTGTTCACCCAGACGTCACAAAGCAATGGCTGTTCACCCAGACGTCACAAAGCAATGGCTGTTCACCCAGACGTCACAAAGCAATGGCTGTTCACCCAGACGTCACAAAGCAATGGCTGTTCACCCAGACATCACAAAGCAATGGCTGTTCACCCAGACGTCACAAAGCAATGGCTGTTCACCCAGACATCACAAAGCAATGGCTGTTCACCCAGACGTCACAAAGCAATGGCTGTTCACCCAGACATCACAAAGCAATGGCTGTTCACCCAGACGTCACACAGCAATGGCTGTTCACCCAGACGTCACACAGCAATGGCTGTTCACCCAGACGTCACAAAGCAATGGCTGTTCACCCAGACGTCACAAAGCAATGGCTGTTTACCCAGACGTCACAAAGCAATGGCTGTTCACCCAGACGTCACAAAGCAATGGCTGTTCACCCAGACATCACAAAGCAATGGCTGTTCACCCAGACGTCACAAAGCAATGGCTGTTCACCCAGACATCACAAAGCAATGGCTGTTCACCCAGACATCACAAAGCAATGGCTGTTCACCCAGACGTTACAAAGCAATGGCTGTTCACCCAGACATCACAAAGCAATGGCTGTTCACCCAGACATCACAAAGCAATGGCTGTTCACCCAGACGTCACAAAGCAATGGCTGTTCACCCAGACATCACAAAGCAATGGCTGTTCACCCAGACGTCACAAAGCAATGGCTGTTCACCCAGACATCACAAAGCAATGGCTGTTCACCCAGACGTCACAAAGCAATGGCTGTTCACCCAGACGTCACAAAGCAATGGCTGTTCACCCAGACGTCACAAAGCAATGGCTGTTCACCCAGACGTCACAAAGCAATGGCTGTTCACCCAGACATCACAAAGCAATGGCTGTTCACCCAGACGTCACAAAGCAATGGCTGTTCACCCAGACGTTACAAAGCAATGGCTGTTCACCCAGACATCACAAAGCAATGGCTGTTCACCCAGACGTCACAAAGCAATGGCTGTTCACCCAGACATCACAATGCAATGGCCAATTCAAAGGGGGAAATAAAGATATAAAGTAAGGCGATGAAGTATTGAAAGAATTGGTGCTTCATCTCTTGTCTGTTTGGCGGACTATATGTTCGACAAGAGATCACTGTACTGGGAACTTGTTTCTCTCGTTCACTGTACCATGTAGGCGATAATTAAATAAATATATCAGTTTCAGGGCAAGCTATTGTGTGGTCTGCCGTGTAGCCCATTGACTGGTGGCGACCATATTGCGTCACAGTATGATTAACAAGGACGTACAATCTGAAAAAAGTCTGTAAGAATCACAAATGTCAAATGAAGACCTGGAAGTAGTAGTTAGCATATATGTTTTATACCCTCATAGATATACATATATACACCTCGCCATAAGTTAGTGACCACCCATATCTTAGGTTGGGCTTAATTCTGTTCACTGTAAGAAAACTGTTCAATGACAACACAACAGGATGTATGGGAATGCTTTAAGGCATCAAACGAAACTATACATCGTCGATAAGAAAATAAATTTACAGCAACGGAGGTGCTGTATCACTTTAAAAAGAGACCCAAAGGGCCTTAACGCTCACGTGAAATAAATGGATACATATTCAATGACTGCAACTGGTGTTAGGAAGCAGATGAAGAAAAAATGGAAAATGAAAGGCCGAGATAACAAAATTGGAATAGGATTAGCATGGAATAACAATAGTTTGACAACCAAAGTACAAGGAAAACATTTTTAACCTTTCCATTCAATGAAGAGTATTGATTTCTAGCATATCTGGATCATTAGGTGATATTTTAGTTTTTTTTCCAATTTAGCTCCATTTGGCTCCGTCCCTCAGGCCCCTGGGATGAAGTCATGATATTGATTTTCTTGCTGTCAAACCGCAATCATATGATGTAATTGTAATAAATTTTGAATGATATCCCTCAGAAAACAGACAGACTTTCTGGACTAGCCTAAAGCAAATCTTTACCCCTCTCCCCAGGAGAGAACGGATGACCCGTGGTCATAAAATCAACACTTGTAATAAAGAACCTCAGGAAGTTTTCATCTGGAAAGATTTTTTAGTCGAGCATATCCGGGTCATGAGAAGATTGTTGCCAATTTCATGAGAAAATTATTGCCAATTTCATGAGAAGATTGTTGCCAATTTCGTCTCGCCTCTTAAGCCACTAAGTAAGTTAGGATCTCATTTTCATACCACCAAACAGCAATCGTAGATGGTGATTGGTCTAATTTAGTTTAAACAATAAACATAGTATATCCCTCTAAAACAAACAAATTATGCACAAGTGTTATTTTTAACTACAATGATTTTGTAGCCATTTCGTAACGGAAAATCGGTGACGGGGTTTTATGACATTCTTAAATTTGAAAAAAAACGATGCCCATGGGCCTTAAAGGTCATCTGATAAAATGCACGGTATCGTTTAATTCAAGTGTATTTTGGCAAGGGTTTAAATGTTTTCAAACTGACAGCCATGACAGCCACACAGTGTATTCGGACCGATTGTAAAATCTCTTGACCAGTACCATCTCAGGATCATTTCAGGAATGTTTGAGCATAATAGCAATGGTGAATGTCGTGAAGTTTAAATTCCGAGTTTCAAAATGCAAACAATGGCGGCCAAATGGGATTTCGGACTAAAAAAAATAACAACACTTGGTCAGGACCGTTTCATAATAATTTCAGGCAAGTTTTAATTTAATCTCACTGGTGCAACCTGATTTTGAAATGGGTGTGATCTAGTGAAATAATGATTGCGCAATCATGTCACAAATTGACTGTTGTTGCTGAAGTATTACCTTCTGACTAGGCCGATTGTCGACATCCTCATTAACGTTTATCTCAATTCCACCTGTGGAACTAGGGAAGAAGTTTTCAAGTCCATCTTTGGATCATTTCATGAAAGGTTTTAGTTCAATCTCATTTGTAAAACTTAAAAGTAGTTTGAAATAGACGTTGTACAGGGAAACCATAATTATGCCATCATTGTCACAAAATCGCTGGTTTGGGTGCCATGTTGAACTCTGACGAGGCCGAAAAATAATAACACATTATCTGCCTCCTTTCCTAATGATCCTTACCAATTTCCAACTCGATGACACCAGCGAAACTTGAGGTGTTTGAAATCTGAATCTGAATCTGAATCTTAATAAACACATTTTCGTAGTACGCGATTTGAAATTATACACAACTAGTTTAATTTTACTTCTAAATTAATAAATTAAAGGGGTTTTACGCACCTGACCCTTCTGCCTCTACATAAGTTTAGAAATTTTGGATTCCTACCTTTTGGCCCCTAGCATCACTGAAGAGTCCTAGGAGGACGATACAGCTGTATGATGCAGTTTAATTCATTTTTTTCGGCATACTGTATCTATAAATAAATTTAAGAGACGCAGCATATGTGTGTGTTACGTGATCTTTGAAGATGGCGGTCATGGTTGCCGTATTAGATTTCGGACCGACCCGTAAAATAACAACACTTGGTCAGGTCCATCTCAGGCAAGCTTGAACTGAATTTCACTGGTGGAACTGGAGAAGAAATTTGAAATGTGAAAAAAGTTTACGCCCAGATGTCGGCGGAAGGCGCACGACTCGCGACTCATGACGGACGGCGGCGGACAGAGCACGATGGATATATGTCATCTTTTCCTGCCGGGTCAGATGATCTATGAAACGCGACATTTAGAATAGTATAAATCTAATTATAACCTCTCACACCCCTGGGGTAAGTCAGGATTATGATTTATATAATTAACTGAAATCACATAATGATAATTTTAGTATGAATTAAACCCTTCTGAATACAATTAAATTATGACCAAAGATGTTATCTTTCTATATAAACGATTAAAAGTTTGGTCCCCTCCATTGGCACTCATGAGAGCTAAAATGACGTCCTCAAAAATGCATTATCAAAGTCCAGAAAAACCTTTGTATTAACTGTCTGTAACCAGCTTTTTCAAGTACGAAATATTAATATCTGGTATAACCATCACCCTTCTGGTACAATTCTTGTGTCCGTCGTCATATATAACTGACCAGACGCACCCTGTCGTCTGTCGGCTTTCATCAGGTTGTCAATGGGGCTCGCCTTGTCTACACAGAGGTCTGTCATCTCTATTTGTGGTCTTTCTATGTCTGCCAGTCAATGGACGCTCGTCAATATGCTCAGTTTGGTTAAGACGTTAACCAACACATAACAGAATGACTGGCATTAAGACAGGTAACTACTTGCTAATATGTTATACCAATTTGAACCATTACCTTTCAACATTTCTCAATTTGAAATACAGTACGTGTATCATTTACCAGTTATACACGTAAAAAAACCTATTTAGGTGAAAAAAAACACGTATTTTGTTAGAGTACGGGTTGCCCAGGTTAATTTATTTTCAAATTGGCCCATTTCGCTTGATGACACACGACACCAGACACAAAAGGAACACTAGAAAAGTAACCTAAGGTTTACATTTACACAAGGAAAAATCAGTTCACACTGAAATTAATGTTTCCCTAAATTATGGTCAATTTATCGAAACTATTAACGTGTTTATTCAATATTGGTTATAAAAATGCTATCCAAAATCCCCCCCCCCCCCCCCCCCCGTTCTTTACATTCGATCATGAACGTTTTATGTAACACTGGTACTTTGGAAACTTGCTGCATTTGATTTTCAGTTAACATAGTGTGTAAGGTCTATACTTGGAATGTGATGTTAGGTTTTTAAAATCGTGGTCGGACATGTTTTGACTGTTATCTAACGACACGAGAAAGTGTTAAACAATTCTAAATACATTTTGTAGATGGAATCAAAAAAATGAAAACGAAGACAAGTCTAAATATGAGCATCTAGGAGCAAATACTTCGTTACATAGCCGGGCGTTCCTCTTTTAACAATTTTATTTAAACTATGGTAACACAAAGGCAGAGTTAAAGTGTGTTGTAACTGATACAACAATGAAACTTCGGTAGGATCAGGTGAAACCAGACACAAGTATAAAGTACCATTAACACATTCAAATAGATGCAGCGTCAAAAATATAAATACAACACAAATATAACTTTAACTTTATTGAAACCAGATCAAACAGATGAACACACCAAAACCATGATGTTAATCAAACATAAATAAAAACATAACTGATATGTTTACTTTTAAACATAATGTAAGCCATCTCCGCTAGCCAAGGGTTACGATCAGCACACTCATAGATTACATAGGTGATCGTAACCCCTGGATATCGAGGATGAGGTGATCGTAACCCCTGGATATCGAGGATGAATGTAAGCGTGACATTCCCTTTGTGCTATCAGAAAACCACACAAAAAAAGAACATTTAGAAAGTCGATGCACAACGCCAGGCGCAACAAGCATTGAAACAGTGCTATCGTCCGTTATGGATTCGTCAACTGTACTGTAACATTTGTCAATGATATAACCGCTATTATACTAACTTTTCAATAAAGTAAGCTATCGCTATAACCGGAAGTGGAAAATTACGGCACTAATGAATAATCGTCGTCCAGCATATTACCTTTTTGCTCGCGAAACACGCAGCAGTTAAACTCTTTGTCTGTTATACTTGGGCGGTTTATTTCCAATAATAGTGTATTGTTGTCGTGTAGATAAGACGACAACTGTATAATGGGTTGGAGGGTCTGTTATACTTGGGCGGTTTATTTCCAACAATATTGTATTGTTGTCGTGTAGATAAGACGACAACTGTATAATGGGTTGGAGGGTCTGTTATACTTGGGCGGTTTATTTCCAATAATAGTGTATTGTTGTCATGTAGATAAGACGACGACTGTATAATGGGTTGGAGGGTCTGTTATACTTGGGCGGTTTATTTCCAATAATAGTGTATTGTTGTCATGTAGATAAGACGACAACTGTATAATGGGTTGGAGGGTCTGTTATACTTGGGCGGTTTATTTCCAATAATAGTGTATTGTTGTCATGTAGATAAGACGACAACTGTATAATGGGTTGGAGGGTGGGCAGTTATCGAAGCCCGTAAAACTATGTTTTAATGGGAAACAAAATAGCAGTAAAATATAATTTCTTCAATGTTCGTCGTGCTAATATCTAGAACGACTTGAATCTGCTCGAGGTGAAACTAATTTATCTAGAATTATTTGAAAATCCAACATCACTTATTTATAGAACCTTCTTCAATTGCTGGGACACATTTAAAAACTGATGTATTATGACAATGCATTCAAAATATGATAAAGAAAAATGTTATTAAATCAATATGTCCATTGTAGGTCTAAGTATAGAACAGAGAACAATTGTAGACAAATAATCAACTTATCCGTGTTTATCTAAACAAAGAAATTCCAATGACTCTGTCAAGCTTCCAACCCAAAGTAATATAAACAGAAACAATACACAAGTGTCTGTAATTAATTATCTCCATATTCCATTTAGATACTCATAGTTTAACAAATACTATATACCACAAAGCTATCGGACTTCATTTGGAAGATGTGCGGTTGAATACAATGCTAGAACGAGTATGATCAATGATGGAGTGTATTATTTTGTTAAAAAAAAAAATCATTTAAAGAGAAATGCAATAATCAATTTCAAAGAAAAGGAATTCAGTAGAATGATACTATAACGTTTTAATAAACTTGTGTGTAACACTTCGAGCATAGTAAAATACACCATACAAAAATAACATTTAACAACTGTTTTTTACAAAGCAAAACAAAAACAAGAAAACAAAGATAACAAAATACTCTACTTTAAATTGTTCACAAAACAATTATTGAAGGCAAACATTAAAGTTGAAAAAAAATCAAATAATTCTTACTTAAGCACTTCCCCAATTTTTTCGAACCCCTGGTGATATTGTGTATTATGTTATAAACAATAAAACACAATTCTTGTATCTACTAGTATTACGTGAGTTGTAACGGAATGTAGGTATACGCCTCCCTTACAAAGCGTCTCAATAATAGCAATGATTAAAATATTATAAGAGTATTGATATCATGACGAATTAACGCAAATTGTGACTAAAATGAAATTAGATTTCTGCAAAAACAGTTGTATGGGTCTGCTGTTTATGACGACACGAGGAACAAAATGATTCTTCTGAAATTCTTGCAGTTCTGGCATTTGAACTTAATGACGTCAATGATATGGAGAGCGGCAAACTTAAACCCGTCATTAGCTGCTATTAAAAAAATATGAATGTAAATATATAAGCATTTCGAACTGTTACCAAATGGTAGTATACAACCGATAAGAGTACAATTTGGATGACAGATACATATTCATGTCGCTCTAACGGGCGACATTCTATTTAACTGTCACTAAAATTGTACTAAAATCGACTGTATACTACTATTTGGTAACAGTTCAATGCTTAAATCTACAGATCGTCAAGTATATTTTGAGACAACTGGATGACGGTAATGGACCAATGAAAAAGGTCGTAGTTCATCATTGACGTTGTGGAATCTCAAGTTCACAATTTATTTACAGCTTCACACAATGGAAAACTGATTCCATATTTATGTTGCAGCGACTGAACAGACAGTCTTGTCTTGTCTTCAAGTAACTTCCCCCGTAGTGACATGCTTGCCGTCGTGGTTGATTGAATCTGGATGCACGTCCGGTTGCGTTGAGCCAGTAGGTTTGCCCGTGACGGGAGCTATCTGATTCTGCTTAGTTTTAAGGTACCTATCATGTATATGTGAGATCTGATAGAGTGAAATGAAAGTGTTTACAAATACCGGTACTGTTAGAGATAGCGAGAGCACCCCAGATAGTGCACATACACATCCCACAATCCTTCCAAAAACTGTCTTTGGAACGATATCTCCGTAACCAACGGTTGTCATGGTGATGACTCCCCACCACCAAGACTCGGGCATACTGGCAAACGTGCTACTGTCCTCGACAAAGTATGTAAAATTAGAAAAGATGACTACTCCAACGAGGACGTAGAGGAGCAGAACCACTAGATCTGTGAAGTTGGTTCTTACTGTGTAACCGAGCACCTGCACGGACGGAACCTTGTTCACATATCGCAGGATCCTCAGCACGCGCAACATTTGTAGGTAGTACAAGAACCGGATACCTTTATCAGAATACCGGAACTTAGCGAACCAGCTGTCTATAACGGCGTCAATAATTGTAGTGACAAGAACGAGGATATCGAGATCATTAAGCGGACTCATAAAGTACCGTTTCAGACTTGGGCAGGTGCTGAGTCGCAAAACCAATTCAATGCTGAAAATGACCAACAGGACCCAGTCAATAACGATCATCGAAACATGGCGTACTTTATGATGAGTGAGACTTTTGAATTTGTCTAAAGTTACCTTCAAAGCATCTGGATCAAAGATATAATCGTCGTTTTCAATGTATGAATCGTTTGTCCCATCGGCCTCATCGATGTACCCCTGAAACTCTTGTATGACACAATCCAAATTTTCGCCACAATCTGTCGCTGCTAACACGTCGATGACGTCACCATAGTCTTCCCCCTCCTGACTGATCAAGTCCAACAGGTGAGATCGGAGGGTACTTAAGCTGATAGGTGATTTAAATGAGTCAACAGTCCCAAGGGATAGGTTGAATATGGACACGACAACACAGACGACTAAAAACACCATCACGACCTGAAAAAATAGGGTTTATATCACTGTTAGAAATGTTAAAATACCAAAACTAATTTATTTCGTCTTGTTATGATGAGCACAGTTTACAGTTATTTAGGATTTTAATCTATTGGTTATTAATTATATATAGATTGATGGCTTTATTGATAACTAGAAAGGCCAGGCTAGTCAGAGCATTCATTGAATGCTTACATTTACTAACGGCTTATGCATCACTTAATATATATCATCCTCGATGTTACACATGTATATATATTACTTGGAGGTACTTCTTTCGTTCCAATACTGTAATGTATTATCAAATCGATAAACTTCAATAAGGCAGTATCCATTTACTGTTAATGGTTATTAAAAAGAATATTTCCCTAATGGAAACACCTCCATAAAACTAACATGAAAGTAAAGCTAATATAGAATGGAGGAAAAGCAATATCAGGAAAATTTGTATTTAATCATACATTACTGTAGAGATATATGGATGCATGCAAAAAGTTTAGAAAATAATGCAAAATCATGGGTGCTGGAAACACACAGGTAAGAACACAGCATAATGACAAACAAATACTTCGGAGAATAGACAGGTTGTTTGTTCAATATTCAATATAATCAAAGTCATTAAGCCTAGATCAAAATATCAGAAAAAAGCAGAGAGAACGTATGGTTATGTAGCAAATGTCATGTAGTTATATATAGACATGTACATTTGGTAATAGACTCAGCGGGTGATAGAAAGTTTATGGGAGGACATTGAATCATCGACTTTAGCATACCTCTCTCGTTAATGCTTTGCCTTGGAATCAAATACTGGATACTAATTGGAAGATTGGATTACTGGAAATTGATTGCATGATATAAATGCTAAAAGTACTGGAAAATGATTGATCAAAGTACTGGAAACTCATTTGCTGGTCAAAATTCAGGAAACTGATTAGATAATAACAAATCTGGAAATTGATTGGATGTTTAAAATGCTGGAAACTGATTGGACGATTTAAATACTTGGTATTAATTAGTTGATTAAAATATTGGATGGTGATTGGATCAATAAAGAGATATTACAATGACAATGTTATAGTGTCGATCAATAAAGAGATATTACAATGACAATGTTATAGTGTCGATCAATAAAGAGATATTACAATGACAATGTTATAGTGTCGATCAATAAAGAGATATTACAATGACAATGTTATAGTGTCGATCAATAAAGAGATATTACAATGACAATGTTATAGTGTCGATCAATAAAGAGATATTACAATGACAATGTTATAGTGTCGATCAATATAGAGATATTACAATGACAATGTTATAGTGTCGATCAATATAGAGATATTACAATGACAATGTTATAGTGTCGATCCATGTTATATAATAATATATATATAGAGATATTACAATGACAATGTTATAGTGCCGATCCATGTTATATAATAATATATATATAGAGATATTACAATGACAATGTTATAGTGCCGATCCATGTTATATAATGATATATATATAGAGATATTACAATGACAATGTTATAGTGTCGATCCATGTTATATAATAATATATATATAGAGATATTACAATGACAATGTTATAGTGCCGATCCATGTTATATAATAATATATATATAGAGATATTACAATGACAATGTTATAGTGCCGATCCATGTTATATAATAATATATATATAGAGATATTACAATGACAATGTTATAGTGTCGATCCATGTTATATAATAATATATATATTGAGATATTACAATGACAATGTTATAGTGCCGATCCATGTTATATAATTATATATATATAGAGATATTACAATGACAATGTTATAGTGTCGATCCATGTTATATAATAATATATATATAGAGATATTACAATGACAATGTTATAGTGCCGATCCATGTTATATAATAATATATATATAGAGATATTACAATGACAATGTTATAGTGCCGATCCATGTTATATAATAATATATATATAGAGATATTACAATGACAATGTTATAGTGCCGATCCATGTTATATAATAATATATATATAGAGATATTACAATGACAATGTTATAGTGCCGATCCATGTTATATAATAATATATATATAGAGATATTACAATGACAATGTTATAGTGCCGATCCATGTTATATAATAATATATATATAGAGATATTACAATGACAATGTTATAGTGCCGATCCATGTTATATAATAATATATATATAGAGATATTACAATGACAATGTTATAGTGTCGATCCATGTTATATAATAATATATATATTAAGCTCGCAAAAAGGAGATTTCACCACTAGGCTACAATGCCACCATATAAATGCAAACGAAATTTCCTATCTTGTTCTTGAAGTAAATTTAAAGTCGAAATATATCTTGATACTTTAATTGTCATCTGCATATGTCCTATGATACCATAGCTTTGGATTAAGTATAACTCCCTTAATATTGTCCTTACCAGAAGAAGGCTTTTAAAATGTAGGCGAATTTCCACTTCTTGTTCAAGGGCAAAATGGGTGAAAATAAATGGGTAAACTATATTAGTTCACCAGGGAAATGTAAACCTCTCAAAATTAATTGAAACAAATCTATGTTTCAAAGATGGTATAAGTAAATTGTTTTTAAATAAGAAAAACTCAAGAACACATATTTGCAAAATGATTCACTGTAAGTATATAGACCTTTTATACTCGTTAACATGCATATATACAAATGAATATGTATATATAGTTATATACCTTTGTACTTTTTCCTTCTCCAGAAGTCCATGAAATTTGGCTAGGAATGCAATAACAAACGTTTTGGTATTATTCTGCAAGCATTATCTTAAAGGATTTTGGCCACGACTTTTCATAATGTCATATTTCACTGACATTTGATGCAACAATGCATGATGGAAAATAAACATAAATAAATAATGTGTGCAGTTGTCATCAGAAAAATAATTTCTTGTTATTGTTTCTTAAGGATGTTTTTGGTAATCTGTCAGAGATGTTTTGTCTGCTAATTCCTTCTTTATGATTTGTGGTAACTCGTCAGAGATGTAATTTCTGCTATTGCCTCAATAGGGTGTGTGTTAGTTACCCGTCAGAGATGTAATTTCTGCTATTGCCTCAATAGGTTGTGTGTTAGTTACCCGTCAGAGATGTAATTTCTGCTATTGCCTCAATAGGGTGTGTGTTAGTTACCCGTCAGAGATGTAATTTCTGCTATTGCCTCAATAGGGTGTGTGTTAGTTACCCGTCAGAGATGTAATTTCTGCTATTGCCTCAATAGGGTGTGTGTTAGTTACCCGTCAGAGATGTAATTTCTGCTATTGCCTCAATAGGGTGTGTGTTTGTTACCCGTCAGAGATGTAATTTCTGCTATTGCCTCAATAGGGTGTGTGTTAGTTACCCGTCAGAGATGTAATTTCTGCTATTGCCTCAATAGGGTGTGTGTTAGTTACCCGTCAGAGATGTAATTTCTGCTATTGCCTCAATAGGGTGTGTGTTAGTTACCCGTCAGAGATGTTATTTCTGCTATTGCCTCAATAGGGTGTGTGTTAGTTACCCGTCAGAGATGTAATTTCTGCTATTACCTCAATAGGGTGTGTGTTAGTTACCCGTCAGAGATGTAATTTCTGCTATTGCCTCAATAGGGTGTGTGTTAGTTACCCGTCAGAGATATAATTTCTGATGAATCCGTTATCAGACTGTTTGTTACCCGTCAGAAATATTATTTCTGCTTATTCCTTTTTTATGATATATGTTAATTAACCACCAGAAGTATTATTTCTGCTCATTTCTTTATGATTTGTGTAAATTATCCGTCAGACAAGTACTTTCTGCTAATTCCTTCTTTCGGATGTGTGTTAGTTACTCGTCAGAAATGTAATTTCTGCTAATTCCTTCTTTAGGATGAGTGTTAATTACTCGTCAGAAATGTAATTTCTGCTAATTCGTTCTATAGGATGTGTGTTAGTTACTCGTCAGAAATGCAATTTTTGCTAATTCC
Organism: Mimachlamys varia; assembly: GCA_947623455.1. NCBI lineage: Eukaryota > Metazoa > Mollusca > Bivalvia > Pectinida > Pectinidae > Mimachlamys > Mimachlamys varia. The sequence goes on from OX392529.1 coordinate 16,897,031, forward strand.
TTCTTTAGGATGTGTGTTAGTTACTCGTCGGAAATTTAATTTTTGCTAATTCCTTTTGTAGAATGAGTGTTAGTTACTCGTCAGAAATTTAATTTCTGCTAATTCGTTCTTTAGGATGTGTGTTAGTTACTCGTCAGAAATTTAATTTTTGTTAATTCCTTTTGTAGGATGTGTGTAAGTTACTCGTCAGAAATGTAATTACTGCTAATTCTTTCTTTAGTATTTATGTTTGTTACGGTCAGAGATGATTTGTTTATTGTTAGATCGTAGCTATTGTTGATGTGGTACTTTGGAATTTGTACAGTTCTTAACAATCCTTAGAATCTACCGTGTATACACTTCCACTGTTATGATAAGAATGAATTTGCATTTATATTTGTTTCCGGCTACGCTTCATTACTCGCTTAAACTTTCATTTAAATATTTTATATGTACTATATCTGACAAGCAAATCATTGTCCAGTCGCGTTAAGAGTTCCAATCGAACTGAAATAGAGGAAATAAGCAATCAGACTGGTATATTTGACACTTTAGATTTAGACATGGTCGGGTTGATTGACAGTTCACCCGCAACCTTTGTTACATATAACAGGTACGATTTCCCTGGACACGTAAATAAATGATACTAGTCGCTATTGCTATTCATAGAAATACATAAATCTTTCTAAAATAGGATATGACTATCAACTTTCTGATCAATGAAGGTAAATAATTATATAAAATCGTTATGGATTCATTAATGTTTGCCACGCCATATCATATTCACGCATCGCTAGGCAACTTGTTTGGTATGCTAATTGTTAAAGAGACAAAAAAGGACTGATATGAAATTGAATACCATACAAGCATGTTGTCTTTTGTCAAACACCATTTTAAGCGCTCGTGTGTCGCCATACGTACATAATTTTGGACAGTTAGATAATATCCCAAACAACAAAAACCAACACACAGCTAAATTGTATGACTACCTTAATAATGTATATGTAACAAACTCCATCGACTGATACATACATAGGCCTATATATGTATACTATTATAGGTGTTATATGTATACTATTATAGGCCTATATATGTTTACAATTATAGGCCTATATATGTATACTATTATAGGCCTATATATGTATACTATTATAGGTGTTATATGTATACTAGGCCTATATATATATAAACAATTATAGGCCTATATATATATAAACAATTATAGTCCTATATATGTATACTATTATAGGCCTATATATGTATACTATTATAGGCCTATATATGTATACTATTATAGGCCTATATATGTATACTATTATAGGCCTATATATGTATACTATTATATGCCTATATATGTATACTATTATAGGCCTATATATGTATACTATTATAGGCCTATATATGTATACTATTATAGGCCTATATTTGTATACTATTATAGGGCTATATATGTATACTATTATAAGCCTTTATATGTATACTATTATAGGCCTATATATGTATACTATTATAGGCCTATATATGTATACTATTATAGGCTTATATATGTATACAATTATAGGCCAATATATAAATATACAATTATAGGCCTATATATGTATACTATTATAGGCCTATATATGTATACTATTATAGGCCTATATATGTATACTATTATAGGCCTATATATGTATACTATAATAGGCCTATATATGTATACAATTATAGGCCAATATATATATATACAATTATAGGCCTATATATGTATACTATTATAGGCCTATATATGTATACTATTATAGGCCTATATATGTATACTATTATAGGCCTATATATATATACAATTATAGGCCTATATATATATACAATTATAGGCCTATATATGTATACTATTATAGGCCTATATATATATATACAATTATAGGCCTATATATAGATACAATTATAGGCCTATATATGTATACTATTATAGGCCTATATATGTATACAATTATAGGCCTATATATGTATACAATTATAGGCCAATATATATATATACAATTATAGGCCTATATATGTATACTATTATAGGCCTATATATGTATACTATTATAAGCCTATATATGTATACAATTATTGGCCTATATATGTATACTATTATAAACCTATATATGTATACAATTATAAGCCTATATATGTATACTATTATAGGCCTATATATGTATACTATTATAGGCCTATATATGTATACTATTATAGGCCTATATATGTATACTATTATAGGCCTATATATATATATAATTATAGGCCTATATATGTATACTATTATAGGCCTATATATGTATACTATTATAAGCCTATATATGTATACTATTATAGGCCTATATATATATATAATTATAGGCCTATATATGTATATAATTATAGGCCTATATATGTATACTATTATAGGCCTATATATGTATACTATTATAGGCCTATATATATATATAATTATAGGCCTATATATGTATACTATTATAGGCCTATATATGTTTACTATTATATGCCTATATATGTATACTATTATAGGCCTATATATGTATACAATTATAAGCCTATATATGTATACAATTATAAGCCTATATATGTATACAATTATAGGCCTATATATGTATACTATTATAGGTGTTATATGTATACTATTATAGGCCTATATATGTATACTATTATAGGGCTATATATGTATACTATTATAGGCCTATATATGTTTACTATTATAGGCCTATATATGTATACTATTATATGCCTATATATGTATACTATTATAGGCCTATATATGTATACTATTATAGGCCTATATATGTATACTATTATAGGCCTATATATGTATACTATTATAGGCCTATATATGTATACTATTATAAGGCTTTATATGTATACTATTATAGGTGTTATATGTATACTATTATATTATAATATTATTCAATGTTTTGTTTTTTCTTAAACCATTGAAGGACACACATCTTAACAAAATGACAACTCAACACACACTGATCGTCAACGATACAGATTAGTTCTATAGCTTATTAATTCGTGAGTTCCGTTCGTCGTACAGATTACAGTAGGTACTTACCTGTAGAGATTTTTGACCAGTGGTCTCAAACTAAACCAGTGTGATATGAAGATTGAGTTTGCTTATTAGTGTGCTTACGTGTTTTGATTGACAATGATGACTCGTTTCTCATTTTGAGGATTGACGCTTACTTGGATGTGACCAAGATTTTCATGGCGGGTGTCGTTGATGAGGCAGAAGACGCTTACTCTTCTGGAACACATGGTCTTATTCTCTTGCACTTTTACGAGGGTCTCCATGTTGATCTTTCCTTTGTTCCTATTTTGCCTCTGGTTTAATCGATTTTGTGTTCGGATTATGGTTTTGTTGACGCTTTGGTATCCTCTAATCTTTTTTGGCACCAAGCATCACAGACGAATCCTAGAAGGCCGAAACAGCTGTATGATGCAGTTTAATTCATTTTTTGGCATACAGTATCTATTACTAAATTAAAAAAGTTCAGTATATGTGTGTGTTACGTCATCTTCCATCCCCTAGAGTGTAGAACGAAGCCCCCCCCCCCCCCCCCCCACAGCCCATCTCCTTGTAAGGTTTATGTTGGCGTGTGTTTGTCATCGTTGGTACACCAGAATGCTGGAATTCTAGCCAAAATGGCAACTTCTATATCAGACAAAAATATGATGTATAAGTAGTGAGTTGAACTTTTAATGATTATTGTGTTATGAAGTATTTTATAAACGATTTGATTTTTTAGATAAGGTCTGGAATCTTATTATCAAACATTGTATGTTTTTAAAAAATATAGGCAGATAGAGGAAGTTAAATTGAGCATAAACTTTCCTCATAAACTTCTACTCAGCTGTAAATAAGTATGTGGTTGGGAAGTGCTAGAAATTGTAGAAATTGTAGAAGTGAGCACCGAAATGGCAGCACCGGTTGCATGCTCCCCTGGAAGCTGAGGACGATATTGACTGGTTGCTAATGCTCTATAACCACGGATAATAATTTGTAAGCTGCTTTGAGGCGGCCTTTAAGGTCGTGATAAAGCGGTATATAAGAACCTCGAATTATTATTATGATTATTAAATGATTTATTATTGACAACATTGTTAGATTCTCCAAAAATTGGAGGACACTTTTAAAATCGATCATGTTTGTCCGCCTTGTTATATGGTCCATTTTGATTTCTAAATTTCGCTGCGAGTCAAAAATCAATAGATGTTCCGATGGTAACGTGAATAGACAATTACCGTTGTATTTATACGACATCTCGATACGGCCAGTTAGATATGGTACGTACAGGAAATTACTGTTAAATTGATTTGTGATATATTCTCAAATCCCAAAAGAACACATTAACAGGATCCCATTGCCTAACTCATGGTCTGCTGACAATGATGTGATAGTTAATTCCTTAGATAATATAATGACAATCAAAATGAGAAATATAACACAGAGGCGCCGTTGGGACAAGGTATTTGGCACTCTATTTGTATCAATAGTCCAAGTTGAAAGATTAATGCGTCAGACATTTTAATACGGTGTATCTTAACAACTAAGGTAATGAGGTATTATTGATTATTAACTCAGGTGTGCCGATTGATCTAGCCACTGCAATCCTAATTATACCATATATAAATATTACATATCTGACAAATCATACCATGTATAACTGTTATATATCTGACAAATCATACCATATATAACTATTATATATCTGACAAATTATACAACATCTAACTATCATATATCTTACAAAACATAACAAATATACACTATTATATCTGACAAATCATACCAGATATAAATATTACATATCAGACAAATCATACCAAATATAACTGTTATATATCTGACACAAGCTACCACATCTAAGTATTACATATCTGACACAAGATACCACATCTCTGTACATGTAACGGATACTGGTGTACATAGTGCAACTCCGATCTGTACATGTAACGGATACCAGTGTACATAGTGCAACTCCGATCTGTACATGTAACGGATACTGGTGTACATAGTGCAACTCCGATCTGTACATGTAACGGATACTAGTGTACAAAGTGCAACTCCGATCTGTACATGTAATGGATACCAGTGTACATAGTGCAACTCCGATCTGTACATGTAACGGATACTAGTGTACAAAGTGCAACTCCGATCTGTACATGTAACGGATACTAGTGTACATAGTGCAACTCCGATCTGTACATGTAACGGATACCGGTGTACATAGTGCAACTCCGATCTGTACATGTAACCGATACTAGTGTACATAGTGCAACTCCGATCTGTACATGTAACCGATACTAGTGTACATAGTGCAACTCCGATCTGTACATGTAACGGATACTGGTGTACAAAGTGCAACTCCGATCTGTACATGTAACGGATACTGGTGTACATAGTGCAACTCCGATCTGTACATGTAACGGATACTAGTCTACATAGTGCAACTCCGATCTGTACATGTAACGGATACCAGTGTACAAAGTGCAACTCCGATCTGTACATGTAACGGATACTAGTGTACATAGTGCAACTCCCATCTGTACATGTAACGGATACTGGTGTACATAGTGCAACTCCGATCTGTACATGTAACGGATACTAACGGATACTAGTGTACATAGTTCAACTCCGATCTGTACATGTAACGGATACTAGTGTACATAGTGCAACTCCGATCTGTACATGTAACGGATACTTGTGTCGTAGTGCAACTCCGATCTGTACATGTAACGGATACTAGTGTACATAGTGCAACTCCGATCTGTACAAGTAACGGATACTAGTGTACATAGTGCAACTCCGATCTGTACATTTAACGGATACTGGTGTACATAGTGCAACTCCGATCTGTACATGCAACGGATACTGGTGTACATAGTGCAACTCCGATCTGTACATGTAACGGATACTGGTGTACATAGTGCAACTCCGATATGTACATGTAACGGATACTGGTGTACAAAGTGCAACTCCGATCTGTACATGTAACGGATACCAGTTTACATAGTGCAACTCCGATCTGTACATGTAACGGATACTAGTGTACATAGTGCAACTCCGATCTGTACATGTAACGGATACTGGTGTACATAGTGCAACTCCGATCTGTACATGTAACGGATACTGGTGTATATAGTGCAACTCCGATCTGTACATGTAACGGATACTGGTGTACATAGTGCAACTCCGATCTGTACATGTAACGGATACCAGTGTACAAAGTGCAACTCCGATCTGTACATGTAACGGATACTAGTGTACATAGTGCAACTCCGATCTGTACATGTAACGGATACTAGTGTACAAAGTGCAACTCCGATCTGTACATGTAACGGATACCGGTGTACATAGTGCAACTCCGATCTGTACATGTAACGGATACCAGTGTACATAGTGCAACTCCGATCTGTACATGTAACGTATACCAGTGTACATAGTGCAACTCCGATCTGTACATGTAACGGATACTAGTGTACAAAGTGGAACTCCGATCTGTACATGTAACGGATACTAGTGTACAAAGTGCAACTCCGATCTGTACATGTAACGGATACTAGTGTACATAGTGCAACTCCGATCTGTACATGTAACGGATACTAGTGTACATAGTGCAACTCCGATCTGTACATGTAACGGATACTAGTGTACATAGTGCAACTCCGATCTGTACATGTAACGGATACTAGTGTACAAAGTGCAACTCCGATCTGTACATGTAACGGATACTAGTGTACATAGTGCAACTCCGATCTGTACATGTAACGGATACCAGTGTACATAGTGCAATTCCGATCTGTACATGTAACGGATACCAGTGTACTAAGTGCAACTCCGATCTGTACATGTAACGGATACTAGTGTACATAGTGCAACTCTGATCTGTACATGTAACGGATACTAGTGTACATAGTGCAACTCCGATCTGTACATGTAACCGATACTAGTGTACATAGTGCAACTCCGATCTGTACATGTAACGGATACTAGTGTACATAGTGCAACTCTGATCTGTACATGTAACGGATACTAGTGTACATAGTGCAACTCCGATCTGTACATGTAACCGATGCTAGTGTACATAGTGCAACTCCGATCTGTACATGTAACGGATACTAGTGAACATAGTGCAACTCCGATCTGTACATGTAACAGATACTAGTGTACATAGTGCAACTCCGATCTGTACATGTAACGGATACTAGTGTACATAGTGCAACTCCGATCTGTACATGTAACGGATACCGGTGTACATAGTGCAACTCCGATCTGTACATGTAACGGATACCGGTGTACATAGTGCAACTCCGAACTGTACATGTAACGGATTGTGTACATAGTGCAACTCCGATCTGTACATGTAACGGATACCAGTGTACATAGTGCAACTCCGATCTGTACATGTAACGGATACTAGTGTACTAAGTGCAACTCCGATCTGTACATGTAACGGATACTAGTGTACATAGTGCAACTCCGATCTGTACATGTAACGGATACTAGTGTACATAGTGCAACTCCGATCTGTACATGTAACCGATACTAGTGTACATAGTGCAACTCCGATCTGTACATGTAACGGATACTAGTGTACATAGTGCAACTCCGATCTGTACATGTAACCGATGCTAGTGTACATAGTGCAACTCCGATCTGTACATGTAACGGATACTAGTGTACATAGTGCAACTCCGATCTGTACATGTAACGGATACTAGTGTACATAGTGCAACTCCGATCTGTACATGTAACGGATACTAGTGTACATAGTGCAACTCCGATCTGTACATGTAACGGATACTAGTGTACATAGTGCAACTCCGATCTGTACATGTAACGGATACCAGTGTACATAGTGCAACTCCGATCTGTACATGTAACGGATACTAGTGTACTAAGTGCAACTCCGATCTGTACATGTAACGGATACTAGTGTACATAGTGCAACTCCGATCTGTATATGTAACGGATACTAGTCTACATAGTGCAACTCCGATCTGTACATGTAACGGATACTAGTGTACATAGTGCAACTCCGATCTGTACATGTAACGGATACTAGTGTACATAGTGCAACTCCGATCTGTACATGTAACGGATACTAGTGTACATAGTGCAACTCCGATCTGTACATGTAACGGATACTAGTGTACATAGTGCAACTCCGATCTGTACATGTAACGGATACTAGTGTACATAGTGCAACTCCGATCTGTACATGTAACGGATACTAGTGTACATAGTGCAACTCCGATCTGTACATGTAACGGATACTAGTGTACATAGTGCAACTCCGATCTGTACATGTAACCGATGCTAGTGGACATAGTGCAACTCCGATCTGTACATGTAACGGATACTGGTGTACATAGTGCAACTCCGATCTGTACATGTAACGGATACTAGTGTACATAGTGCAACTCCGATCTGTACATGTAACGGATACTAGTCTACATAGTGCAACTCCGATCTGTACATGTAACGGATACCAGTGTACAAAGTGCAACTCCGATCTGTACATGTAACGGATACTAGTGTACATAGTGCAACTCCGATCTGTACATGTAACGGATACTGGTGTATATAGTGCAACTCCGATCTGTACATGTAACGGATACTAGTGTACATAGTGCAACTCCGATCTGTACATGTAACGGATACTAGTGTACATAGTGCAACTCCGATCTGTACATGTAACGGATACTAGTGTACATAGTGCAACTCCGATCTGTACATGTAACGGATACTAGTGTACATAGTGCAACTCCGATCTGTACAAGTAACGGATACTAGTGTACATAGTGCAACTCCGATCTGTACATTTAACGGATACTGGTGTACATAGTGCAACTCCGATCTGTACATGCAACGGATACTGGTGTACATAGTGCAACTCCGATCTGTACATGTAACGGATACTGGTGTACATAGTGCAACTCCGATATGTACATGTAACGGATACCGGTGTACATAGTGCAACTCCGATCTGTACATGTAACGGATACTGGTGTACAAAGTGCAACTCCGATCTGTACATGTAACGGATACCAGTGTACATAGTGCAACTCCGATCTGTACATGTAACGGATACTAGTGTATATAGTGCAACTCCGATCTGTACATGTAACGGATACTGGTGTACAGAGTGCAACTCCGATCTGTACATGTAACGGATACTGGTGTACATAGTGCAACTCCGATCTGTACATGTAACGGATACTGGTGTACATAGTGCAACTCCGATCTGTACATGTAACGGATACTGGTGTACAAAGTGCAACTCCGATCTGTACATGTAACGATACCAGTGTACATAGTGCAACTCCGATCTGTACATGTAACGGATACTAGTGTACATAGTGCAACTCCGATCTGTACATGTAACGGATACTAGTCTACATAGTGCAACTCCGATCTGTACATGTAACGGATACCAGTGTACATAGTGCAACTCCGATCTGTACATGTAACGGATACTAGTGTACAAAGTGCAACTCCGATCTGTACATGTAACGGATACTAGTGTACATAGTGCAACTCCGATCTGTACATGTAACGGATACCAGTGTACATAGTGCAACTCCGATCTGTACATGTAACGGATACCAGTGTACATAGTGCAACTCCGATCTGTACATGTAACGGATACTAGTGTACAAAGTGCAACTCCGATCTGTACATGTAACGGATACTAGTGTACATAGTGCAACTCCGATCTGTACATGTAACGGATACCAGTGTACATAGTGCAACTCCGATCTGTACATGTAACGGATACTAGTGTACATAGTGCAACTCTGATCTGTACATGTAACGGATACTAGTGTACATAGTGCAACTCCGATCTGTACATGTAACCGATACTAGTGTACATAGTGCAACTCCGATCTGTACATGTAACCGATACTAGTGTACATAGTGCAACTCCGATCTGTACATGTAACGGATACTAGTGTACATAGTGCAACTCCGATCTGTACATGTAACCGATACTAGTGAACATAGTGCAACTCCGATCTGTACATGTAACGGATACTGGTGTACATAGTGCAACTCCGATCTGTACATGTAACGGATACTAGTGTACATAGTGCAACTCCGATCTGTACATGTAACCGATGCTAGTGGACATAGTGCAACTCCGATCTGTACATGTAACGGATACTGGTGTACATAGTGCAACTCCGATCTGTACATGTAACGGATACTGGTGTACATAGTGCAACTCCGATCTGTACATGTAACGGATACTAGTGTACATAGTGCAACTCCGATCTGTACATGTAACGGATACTAGTGTACATAGTGCAACTCCGATCTGTACATGTAACGGATACTAGTGTACAAAGTGCAACTCCGATCTGTACATGTAATGGATACCAGTGTACATAGTGCAACTCCGATCTGTACATGTAACGGATACCGGTGTACATAGTGCAACTCCGAACTGTACATGTAACGGATTGTGTACATAGTGCAACTCCGATCTGTACATGTAACGGATACCAGTGTACATAGTGCAACTCCGATCTGTACATGTAACGTATACCAGGGTACATAGTGCAACTCCGATCTGTACATGTAACGGATACTAGTGTACAAAGTGAAACTCCGATCTGTACATGTAACGGATACTAGTGTACATAGTGCAACTCCGATCTGTACATGTAACGGATACCAGTGTACATAGTGCAATTCCGATCTGTACATGTAACGGATACCAGTGTACTAAGTGCAACTCCGATCTGTACATGTAACGGATACTAGTGTACATAGTGCAACTCTGATCTGTACATGTAACGGATACTAGTGTACATAGTGCAACTCCGATCTGTACATGTAACCGATACTAGTGTACATAGTGCAACTCCGATCTGTACATGTAACGGATACTAGTGTACATAGTGCAACTCCGATCTGTACATGTAACGGATACTAGTGTACATAGTGCAACTCCGTTCTGTACATGTAACCGATACTAGTGAACATAGTGCAACTCCGATCTGTACATGTAACGGATACTGGTGTACATAGTGCAACTCCGATCTGTACATGTAACGGATACTAGTGTACATAGTGCAACTCCGATCTGTACATGTAACCGATGCTAGTGGACATAGTGCAACTCCGATCTGTACATGTAACGGATACTGGTGTACATAGTGCAACTCCGATCTGTACATGTAACGGATACTAGTGTACATAGTGCAACTCCGATCTGTACATGTAACGGATACTAGTGTACATAGTGCAACTCCGATCTGTACATGTAACGGATACTAGTGTACAAAGTGCAACTCCGATCTGTACATGTAATGGATACCAGTGTACATAGTGCAACTCCGATCTGTACATGTAACGGATACTGGTGTACATAGTGCAACTCCGATCTGTACATGTAACATACTGGTGTATATAGTGCAACTCCGATCTGTACATGTAACGGATACTAGTCTACATAGTGCAACTCCGATCTGTACATGTAACGGATACCAGTGTACAAAGTGCAACTCCGATCTGTACATGTAACGGATACTAGTGTACATAGTGCAACTCCGATCTGTACATGTAACGGATACTAGTGTACAAAGTGCAACTCCGATCTGTACATGTAACGGATACTAGTGTACATAGTGCAACTCCGATCTGTACATGTAACGGATACCAGTGTACATAGTGCAACTCCGATCTGTACATGTAACGTATACCAGTGTACATAGTGCAACTCCGATCTGTACATGTAACGGATACTAGTGTACAAAGTGGAACTCCGATCTGTACATGTAACGGATACTAGTGTACAAAGTGCAACTCCGATCTGTACATGTAACGGATACTAGTGTACATAGTGCAACTCCGATCTGTACATGTAACGGATACTAGTGTACATAGTGCAACTCCGATCTGTACATGTAACGGATACTAGTGTACATAGTGCAACTCCGATCTGTACATGTAACGGATACTAGTGTACAAAGTGCAACTCCGATCTGTACATGTAACGGATACTAGTGTACATAGTGCAACTCCGATCTGTACATGTATCGGATACCAGTGTACATAGTGCAATTCCGATCTGTACATGTAACGGATACCAGTGTACTAAGTGCAACTCCGATCTGTACATGTAACGGATACTAGTGTACATAGTGCAACTCTGATCTGTACATGTAACGGATACTAGTGTACATAGTGCAACTCCGATCTGTACATGTAACCGATACTAGTGTACATAGTGCAACTCCGATCTGTACATGTAACGGATACTAGTGTACATAGTGCAACTCCGATCTGTACATGTAACCGATGCTAGTGTACATAGTGCAACTCCGATCTGTACATGTAACGGATACTAGTGAACATAGTGCAACTCCGATCTGTACATGTAACGGATACTAGTGTACATAGTGCAACTCCGATCTGTACATGTAACCGATGCTAGTGGACATAGTGCAACTCCGATCTGTACATGTAACGGATACTGGTGTACATAGTGCAACTCCGATCTGTACATGTAACGGATACTAGTGTACATAGTGCAACTCCGATCTGTACATGTAACGGATACTAGTGTACATAGTGCAACTCCGATCTGTACATGTAACGGATACTAGTGTACAAAGTGCAACTCCGATCTGTACATGTAATGGATACCAGTGTACATAGTGCAACTCCGATCTGTACATGTAACGGATACTGGTGTACATAGTGCAACTCCGATCTGTACATGTAACATACTGGTGTATATAGTGCAACTCCGATCTGTACATGTAACGGATACTAGTCTACATAGTGCAACTCCGATCTGTACATGTAACGGATACCAGTGTACAAAGTGCAACTCCGATCTGTACATGTAACGGATACTAGTGTACATAGTGCAACTCCGATCTGTACATGTAACGGATACTAGTGTACAAAGTGCAACTCCGATCTGTACATGTAACGGATACTAGTGTACATAGTGCAACTCCGATCTGTACATGTAACGGATACCAGTGTACATAGTGCAACTCCGATCTGTACATGTAACGTATACCAGTGTACATAGTGCAACTCCGATCTGTACATGTAACGGATACTAGTGTACAAAGTGGAACTCCGATCTGTACATGTAACGGATACTAGTGTACAAAGTGCAACTCCGATCTGTACATGTAACGGATACTAGTGTACATAGTGCAACTCCGATCTGTACATGTAACGGATACTAGTGTACATAGTGCAACTCCGATCTGTACATGTAACGGATACTAGTGTACATAGTGCAACTCCGATCTGTACATGTAACGGATACTAGTGTACAAAGTGCAACTCCGATCTGTACATGTAACGGATACTAGTGTACATAGTGCAACTCCGATCTGTACATGTATCGGATACCAGTGTACATAGTGCAATTCCGATCTGTACATGTAACGGATACCAGTGTACTAAGTGCAACTCCGATCTGTACATGTAACGGATACTAGTGTACATAGTGCAACTCTGATCTGTACATGTAACGGATACTAGTGTACATAGTGCAACTCCGATCTGTACATGTAACCGATACTAGTGTACATAGTGCAACTCCGATCTGTACATGTAACGGATACTAGTGTACATAGTGCAACTCCGATCTGTACATGTAACCGATGCTAGTGTACATAGTGCAACTCCGATCTGTACATGTAACGGATACTAGTGAACATAGTGCAACTCCGATCTGTACATGTAACGGATACTAGTGTACATAGTGCAACTCCGATCTGTACATGTAACGGATACTAGTGTACATAGTGCAACTCCGATCTGTACATGTAACGGATACCGGTGTACATAGTGCAACTCCGATCTGTACATGTAACGGATACCGGTGTACATAGTGCAACTCCGAACTGTACATGTAACGGATTGTGTACATAGTGCAACTCCGATCTGTACATGTAACGGATACCAGTGTACATAGTGCAACTCCGATCTGTACATGTAACGGATACTAGTGTACTAAGTGCAACTCCGATCTGTACATGTAACGGATACTAGTGTACATAGTGCAACTCCGATCTGTACATGTAACGGATACTAGTGTACATAGTGCAACTCCGATCTGTACATGTAACCGATACTAGTGTACATAGTGCAACTCCGATCTGTACATGTAACGGATACTAGTGTACATAGTGCAACTCCGATCTGTACATGTAACGGATACTAGTCTACATAGTGCAACTCCGATCTGTACATGTAACGGATACCAGTGTACATAGTGCAACTCCGATCTGTACATGTAACGGATACTAGTGTACAAAGTGCAACTCCGATCTGTACATGTAACGGATACTAGTGTACATAGTGCAACTCCGATCTGTACATGTAACGGATACCAGTGTACATAGTGCAACTCCGATCTGTACATGTAACGTATACCAGTATACATAGTGCAACTCCGATCTGTACATGTAACGGATACTAGTGTACAAAGTGCAACTCCGATCTGTACATGTAACGGATACTAGTGTACATAGTGCAACTCCGATCTGTACATGTAACGGATACCAGTGTACATAGTGCAATTCCGATCTGTACATGTAACGGATACCAGTGTACTAAGTGCAACTCCGATCTGTACATGTAACGGATACTAGTGTACATAGTGCAACTCTGATCTGTACATGTAACGGATACTAGTGTACATAGTGCAACTCCGATCTGTACATGTAACCGATACTAGTGTACATAGTGCAACTCCGATCTGTACATGTAACCGATACTAGTGTACATAGTGCAACTCCGATCTGTACATGTAACGGATACTAGTGTACATAGTGCAACTCCGATCTGTACATGTAACCGATACTAGTGAACATAGTGCAACTCCGATCTGTACATGTAACGGATACTGGTGTACATAGTGCAACTCCGATCTGTACATGTAACGGATACTAGTGTACATAGTGCAACTCCGATCTGTACATGTAACCGATACTAGTGTACATAGTGCAACTCCGATCTGTACATGTAACGGATACTAGTGTACATAGTGCAACTCCGATCTGTACATGTAACGGATACTAGTGTACAAAGTGCAACTCCGATCTGTACATGTAACGGATACTGGTGTACATAGTGCAACTCCGATCTGTACATGTAACGGATACTGGTGTACATAGTGCAACTCCGATCTGTACATGTAACGGATACTAGTGTACATAGTGCAACTCCGATCTGTACATGTAACGGATACTAGTGTACAAAGTGCAACTCCGATCTGTACATGTAATGGATACCAGTGTACATAGTGCAACTCCGATCTGTACATGTAACGGATACTAGTGTACATAGTGCAACTCCGATCTGTACATGTAACGGATACTGGTGTACATAGTGCAACTCCGATCTGTACATGTAACGGATACTGGTGTATATAGTGCAACTCCGATCTGTACATGTAACGGATACTAGTCTACATAGTGCAACTCCGATCTGTACATGTAACGGATACCAGTGTACAAAGTGCAACTCCGATCTGTACATGTAACGGATACTAGTGTACATAGTGCAACTCCGATCTGTACATGTAACGGATACTAGTGTACATAGTGCAACTCCGATCTGTACATGTAACGGATACCAGTGTACATAGTGCAACTCCGATCTGTACATGTAACGTATACCAGTGTACATAGTGCAACTCCGATCTGTACATGTAACGGATACTAGTGTACAAAGTGGAACTCCGATCTGTACATGTAACGGATACTAGTGTACAAAGTGCAACTCCGATCTGTACATGTAACGGATACTAGTGTACATAGTGCAACTCCGATCTGTACATGTAACGGATACTAGTGTACATAGTGCAACTCCGATCTGTACATGTAACCGATACTAGTGTACATAGTGCAACTCCGATCTGTACATGTAACGGATACTAGTGTACAAAGTGCAACTCCGATCTGTACATGTAACGGATACTAGTGTACATAGTGCAACTCCGATCTGTACATGTAACGGATACCGGTGTACTAAGTGCAACTCCGATCTGTACATGTAACGGATACTAGTGTACATAGTGCAACTCTGATCTGTACATGTAACGGATACTAGTGTACATAGTGCAACTCCGATCTGTACATGTAACCGATACTAGTGTACATAGTGCAACTCCGATCTGTACATGTAACGGATACTAGTGTACATAGTGCAACTCCGATCTGTACATGTAACGGATACTAGTGTACATAGTGCAACTCCGATCTGTACATGTAACCGATGCTAGTGTACATAGTGCAACTCCGATCTGTACATATAACGGATACTAGTGAACATAGTGCAACTCCGATCTGTACATGTAACGGATACTGGTGTACATAGTGCAACTCCGATCTGTACATGTAACGGATACTAGTGTACATAGTGCAACTCCGATCTGTACATGTAACGGATACCGGTGTACATAGTGCAACTCCGATCTGTACATGTAACGGATACCGGTGTACATAGTGCAACTCCGAACTGTACATGTAACGGATTGTGTACATAGTGCAACTCCGATCTGTACATGTAACGGATACCAGTGTACATAGTGCAACTCCGATCTGTACATGTAACGGATACTAGTGTACTAAGTGCAACTCCGATCTGTACATGTAACGGATACTAGTGTACAAAGTGCAACTCCGATCTGTACATGTAACGGATACTAGTGTACATAGTGCAACTCCGATCTGTACATGTAACGGATACTAGTGTACAAAGTGCAACTCCGATCTGTACATGTAACCGATACTAGTGTACATAGTGCAACTCCGATCTGTACATGTAACGGATACTAGTGTACATAGTGCAACTCCGATCTGTACATGTAACCGATGCTAGTGTACATAGTGCAACTCCGATCTGTACATGTAACGGATACTAGTGTACATAGTGCAACTCCGATCTGTACATGTAACGGATACTAGTGTACATAGTGCAACTCCGATCTGTACATGTAACGGATACTAGTGTACATAGTGCAACTCCGATCTGTACATGTAACGGATACTAGTGTACATAGTGCAACTCCGATCTGTACATGTAACGGATACCAGTGTACATAGTGCAACTCCGATCTGTACATGTAACGGATACTAGTGTACTAAGTGCTACTCCGATCTGTACATGTAACGGATACTAGTGTACATAGTGCAACTCCGATCTGTATATGTAACGGATACTAGTCTACATAGTGCAACTCCGATCTGTACATGTAACGGATACTAGTGTACATAGTGCAACTCCGATCTGTACATGTAACCGATACTAGTGTACATAGTGCAACTCCGATCTGTACATGTAACGGATACCGGTGTACATAGTGCAACTCCGATCTGTACATGTAACGGATACTAGTGTACATAGTGCAACTCCGATCTGTACATGTAACGGATACTAGTGTACATAGTGCAACTCCGATCTGTACATGTAACGGATACTAGTGTACAAAGTGCAACTCCGATCTGTACATGTAAGGGATACTAGTGTACTAAGTGCAACTCCGATCTGTACATATAACGGATACTAGTGTACATAGTGCAACTCCGATCTGTACATGTAACCGATACTAGTGTACATAGTGCAACTCCGATCTGTACATGTAACCGATACTAGTGTACATAGTGCAACTCCGATCTGTACATGTAACGGATACTAGTGTACATAGTGCAACTCCGATCTGTACATGTAACCGATGCTAGTGGACATAGTGCAACTCCGATCTGTACATGTAACGGATACTGGTGTACATAGTGCAACTCCGATCTGTACATGTAACGGATACTGGTGTACATAGTGCAACTCCGATCTGTACATGTAACGGATACTAGTGTACATAGTGCAACTCCGATCTGTACATGTAACGGATACTAGTGTACAAAGTGCAACTCCGATCTGTACATGTAATGGATACCAGTGTACATAGTGCAACTCCGATCTGTACATGTAACGGATACTAGTGTACAAAGTGCAACTCCGATCTGTACATGTAACGGATACTGGTGTACATAGTGCAACTCCGATCTGTACATGTAACGGATACCGGAGTACATAGTGCAACTCCGATCTGTACATGTAACGGATACTAGTGTACATAGTGCAACTCCGATCTGTACATGTAACGGATACTAGTGTACATAGTGCAACTCCGATCTGTACATGTAACGGATACTGGTGTACATAGTGCAACTCCGATCTGTACATGTAACGGATACTAGTGTACATAGTGCAACTCCGATCTGTACATGTAACCGATACTAGTGTACATAGTGCAACTCCGATCTGTACATGTAACGGATACTAGTGTACATAGTGCAACTCCGATCTGTACATGTAACCGATGCTAGTGTACATAGTGCAACTCCGATCTGTACATGTAACGGATACTAGTGTACATAGTGCAACTCCGATCTGTACATGTAACGGATACTAGTGTACATAGTGCAACTCCGATCTGTACATGTAACCGATACTAGTGTACATAGTGCAACTCCGATCTGTACATGTAACGGATACTAGTGTACATAGTGCAACTCCGATCTGTACATGTAACGGATACCAGTGTACATAGTGCAACTCCGATCTGTACATGTAACGGATACTAGTGTACTAAGTGCTACTCCGATCTGTACATGTAACGGATACTAGTGTACATAGTGCAACTCCGATCTGTATATGTAACGGATACTAGTCTACATAGTGCAACTCCGATCTGTACATGTAACGGATACTAGTGTACATAGTGCAACTCCGATCTGTACATGTAACGGATACTAGTGTACATAGTGCAACTCCGATCTGTACATGTAACGGATACCGGTGTACATAGTGCAACTCCGATCTGTACATGTAACGGATACTAGTGTACATAGTGCAACTCCGATCTGTACATGTAACGGATACTAGTGTACAAAGTGCAACTCCGATCTGTACATGTAACCGATACTAGTGTACATAGTGCAACTCCGATCTGTACATGTAACGGATACTAGTGTACATAGTGCAACTCCGATCTGTACATGTAACCGATACTAGTGTACATAGTGCAACTCCGATCTGTACATGTAACGGATACTAGTGTACATAGTGCAACTCCGATCTGTACATGTAACCGATACTAGTGTACATAGTGCAACTCCGATCTGTACATGTAACGGATACTAGTGTACAAAGTGCAACTCCGATCTGTACATGTAACGGATACTAGTGTACAAAGTGCAACTCCGATCTGTACATGTAATGGATACCAGTGTACATAGTGCAACTCCGATCTGTACATGTAACGGATACTAGTGTACAAAGTGCAACTCCGATCTGTACATGTAACGGATACTGGTGTACATAGTGCAACTCCGATCTGTACATGTAACGGATACCGGAGTACATAGTGCAACTCCGATCTGTACATGTAACCGATACTAGTGTACATAGTGCAACTCCGATCTGTACATGTAACGGATACTAGTGTACATAGTGCAACTCCGATCTGTACATGTAACGGATACTGGTGTACATAGTGCAACTCCGATCTGTACATGTAACGGATACTGGTTTACATAGTGCAACTCCGATCTGTACATGTAACGGATACTAGTCTACATAGTGCAACTCCGATCTGTACATGTAACGGATACCAGTGTACAAAGTGCAACTCCGATCTGTACATGTAACGGATACTAGTGTACATAGTGCAACTCCGATCTGTACATGTAACGGATACTAGTGTACATAGTGCAACTCCGATCTGTACATGTAACGGATACTAGTGTACATAGTGCAACTCCGATCTGTACATGTAACGGATACTAGTGTACATAGTGCAACTCCGATCTGTACAAGTAACGGATACTAGTGTACATAGTGCAACTCCGATCTGTACATTTAACGGATACTAGTGTACATAGTGCAACTCCGATCTGTACATGCAACGGATACTGGTGTACATAGTGCAACTCCGATCTGTACATGTAACGGATACTGGTGTACATAGTGCAACTCCGATATGTACATGTAACGGATACCGGTGTACATAGTGCAACTCCGATCTGTACATGTAACGGATACTGGTGTACAAAGTGCAACTCCGATCTGTACATGTAACGGATACCAGTGTACATAGTGCAACTCCGATCTGTACATGTAACGGATACTGGTGTACATAGTGCAACTCCGATCTGTACATGTAACGGATACTGGTGTACATAGTGCAACTCCGATCTGTACATGTAACGATACCAGTGTACATAGTGCAACTCCGATCTGTACATGTAACGATACCAGTGTACATAGTGCAACTCCTATCTGTACATGTAACGGATACTAGTCTACATAGTGCAACTCCGATCTGTACATGTAACGGATACCAGTGTACATAGTGCAACTCCGATCTGTACATGTAACGGATACTAGTGTACAAAGTGCAACTCCGATCTGTACATGTAACGGATACTAGTGTACATAGTGCAACTCCGATCTGTACATGTAACGGATACCAGTGTACATAGTGCAACTCCGATCTGTACATGTAACGTATACCAGTGTACATAGTGCAACTCCGATCTGTACATGTAACGGATACTAGTGTACAAAGTGGAACTCCGATCTGTACATGTAACGGATACTAGTGTACAAAGTGCAACTCCGATCTGTACATGTAACGGATACTAGTCTACATAGTGCAACTCCGATCTGTACATGTAACGGATACTAGTGTACATAGTGCAACTCCGATCTGTACATGTAACGGATACTAGTGTACATAGTGCAACTCCGATCTGTACATGTAACGGATACTAGTGTACAAAGTGCAACTCCGATCTGTACATGTAACGGATACTAGTGTACATAGTGCAACTCCGATCTGTACATGTAACGGATACCAGTGTACATAGTGCAATTCCGATCTGTACATGTAACGGATACCAGTGTACTAAGTGCAACTCCGATCTGTACATGTAACGGATACTAGTGTACATAGTGCAACTCTGATCTGTACATGTAACGGATACTAGTGTACATAGTGCAACTCCGATCTGTACATGTAACGGATACTAGTGTACATAGTGCAACTCTGACCTGTACATGTAACGGATACTAGTGTACATAGTGCAACTCCGATCTGTACATGTAACCGATGCTAGTGTACATAGTGCAACTCCGATCTGTACATGTAACGGATACTAGTGAACATAGTGCAACTCCGATCTGTACATGTAACGGATACTGGTGTACATAGTGCAACTCCGATCTGTACATGTAACGGATACTAGTGTACATAGTGCAACTCCGATCTGTACATGTAACGGATACCGGTGTACATAGTGCAACTCTGATCTGTACATGTAACGGATACCGGTGTACATAGTGCAACTCCGAACTGTACATGTAACGGATTGTGTACATAGTGCAACTCCGATCTGTACATGTAACGGATACCATTGTACATAGTGCAACTCCGATCTGTACATGTAACGGATACTAGTGTACTAAGTGCAACTCCGATCTGTACATGTAACGGATACTAGTGTACATAGTGCAACTCCGATCTGTACATGTAACGGATACTAGTGTACAAAGTGCAACTCCGATCTGTACATGTAACCGATACTAGTGTACATAGTGCAACTCCGATCTGTACATGTAACGGATACTAGTGTACATAGTGCAACTCCGATCTGTACATGTAACCGATGCTAGTGTACATAGTGCAACTCCGATCTGTACATGTAACGGATACTAGTGTACATAGTGCAACTCCGATCTGTACATGTAACGGATACTAGTGTACATAGTGCAACTCCGATCTGTACATGTAACGGATACTAGTGTACATAGTGCAACTCCGATCTGTACATGTAACGGATACTAGTGTACATAGTGCAACTCCGATCTGTACATGTAACGGATACCAGTGTACATAGTGCAACTCCGATCTGTACATGTAACGGATACTAGTGTACTAAGTGCAACTCCGATCTGTACATGTAACGGATACTAGTGTACATAGTGCAACTCCGATCTGTACATGTAACGGATACTAGTGTACATAGTGCAACTCCGATCTGTACATGTAACGGATACTAGTGTACATAGTGCAACTCCGATCTGTACATGTAACGGATACTAGTGTACATAGTGCAACTCCGATCTGTACATGTAACGGATACTGGTGTACATAGTGCAACTCCGATCTGTACATGTAACCGATACTAGTGTACATAGTGCAACTCCGATCTGTACATGTAACGGATACTGGTGTACATAGTGCAACTCCGATCTGTACATGTAACCGATACTAGTGTACATAGTGCAACTCCGATCTGTACATGTAACGGATACTAGTGTACATAGTGCAACTCCGATCTGTACATGTAACGGATACTAGTGTACATAGTGCAACTCCGATCTGTACATGTAACGGATACTAGTGTACATAGTGCAACTCCGATCTGTACATGTAACGGATACTGGTGTACATAGTGCAACTCCGATCTGTACATGTAACGGATACTAGTGTACATAGTGCAACTCCGATCTGTACATGTAACCGATACTAGTGAACATAGTGCAACTCCGATCTGTACATGTAACGGATACTGGTGTACATAGTGCAACTCCGATCTGTACATGTAACGGATACTAGTGTACATAGTGCAACTCCGATCTGTACATGTAACGGATACTGGTGTACATAGTGCAACTCCGATCTGCACATGTAACGTATACCGGTGTACATAGTGCAACTCCGATCTGTACATGTAACGGATACCGGTGTACAAAGTGCAACTCCGATCTGTACATGTAACGGATACCGGTGTACAAAGTGCAACTCCGATCTGTACATGTAACGGATACTGGTGTACATAGTGCAACTCCGATCTGTACATGTAACGGATACTGGTGTACATAGTGCAACTCCGATCTGTACATGTAACGGATACTGGTGTACATAGTGCAACTCCGATCTGTACATGTAACGGATACTAGTGTACATAGTGCAACTCCGATCTGTACATGTAACGGATACTAGTGTACATAGTGCAACTCCGATCTGTACATGTAACGGATACTAGTGTACATAGTGCAACTCCGATCTGTACATGTAACGGATACTAGTGTACATAGTGCAACTCCGATCTGTACATGTAACGGATACTAGTGTACATAGTGCAACTCCGATCTGTACATGTAACGGATACTAGTGTACAAAGTGCAACTCCGATCTGTACATGTAACGGATACTAGTGTACATAGTGCAACTCCGATCTGTACATGCATCCATTCTAATGCCCTGTTATTGTTTTAATGTTAGTTTCCATCACCAACACATTATGTTATCAAAATTAACGGTTATTTTGGCTTTGCTTGTTAACGGATGTAGTTCTACTGGATCTTATGAATGCAATTTGATAATGTTATTATCCTTAACACATTTTGCGTTTTGTTTTCCTTACATCAGACGAAAGTTTGCTGTGTAGGATTCGGGCGAGAGGAAAGGGGCATATGTGTCAAACTGTTGCGCAAGATATTTCATTTTGACCTGGATTGATCTAAATATAATAAGTAAAAAATGGACGCAGTCAAAGAAGTTGCATCTATATCCATATCCACTCCTCGATATCCATATCCACTCCTCGAATTTCATTTGGAAAAAGGGAATTCAAAAAGGTTTGCATAATTATAAGCATGGGTTTGCCCAATACGTTAAATCTATGCAGATGGGATTTTCAACAATAAACTGTTTTGAATTTCTGATTCCGCAAAGGGTTAAAATAACTATAAACACACGTCTTTTATAAAGAGAGGTGAAAGAAATGCCTTGGTCTCCACCACATACCAGCGCAGTTGTACATATACGAACCAGTTCAGAGATGCAAGCCTTTGTATTATGTAATAAAGATACTTAAGTCATCCTTCATTGCTTCCGTGATTTAGTCAAATGTTACTTCACACCTACCGACCCAAATACAACATACATACGATACAAAACATACCAAACTTAACAACATCACGTTTAACAAAGACCCTATAGACGGATAACCAATGTCGTACACTTAACTCTGTGTTTCGTGTGACTACAGATCTTTACCGGTAAAACTGATCCAGACGATGCATCTGTGGACCAGTATGTGTGATCGTAGAGGTCAGCGTGTGTGACACCCCTTCATAATCGGGGTTGGTTTTTTATTGTCTTCTCCTTGGGGGACATTGAAGTAACTGATAGTAGACCTGATGTACCCTAATACCAAGGCGACTAATGGCACCCACTTCAGAATCGGCCGTTTTCTTCTTTGTGTGGACGAGGGCGGTGGTTCATTTTCGTTTCTGACCTTTTCTATCTTTCTTTCACGTCTCACTTCTTTCTGTTTCAGATAAGATCTCTCCAAGAACCCATCATCATATGACATTTGCGGATAAAGTTTTAAACATGTTTTATCTATGCGCGTTTGGTTTTGTCCTGGTAGTTAGAAAAGGGCCAACAGATTGGTGCTATGGTATAGAATTAACTGTTAAAAAAGGAAAGAATCATTAACCGATACCATATGTTTTGAATGGAAAGCGATTACTTTTATTTGAAATTGTCGATCACCCGCTGGATCCAACCTAGCAGTTTCCAAAAAACGTGATTTCCCGAACTAGGCAAGTGTAATTGGCTTGCTAGATCTAAGGGATTGCATGATTGGTTTTGACTGGAGTTTCTTTTAATGGTACATCAATATTTATGCGTAAGACAGAATTTCATGTACATGGTTTCACATCTTTAGATTGTGACGGTGTGTATTGATTAAGATGACAGAAATATTTCTTCAGAAGGATTTTTTTTATCATTCATGCAAGTTAGCAAAAATATATTCGTTTATCACGAATATCAAAGAGCTGGTAAGGCTGATCACAAATACAGTATATACACGATGCGTAATGTTTATTTACACAGTAAATGAAGCGGAGTATCTAAGTCATTTTTGGTCTAATATCAAAATGGAAATATTGGTGAAAACGAAAACTTCTGTAATATTTCTTACTGGATAACTTAACGGACTAACCGGTTAAATGCTACCAAAATGGAGACTACATAGAACCATTTATTAATTTACATATATATCACTTGTGAAATATACTTGGAAGTTAGCCTCAGGGTATTCTGTATTTGATCACGATGGCCGTTACGTTATCTTGTGAATGAATAAACCCTCGATATCAAATGGTTGTGCTCAGATAATCCTCGATATGGCAGTGGTGGCGATCATCTAATACTCGATACCCAGTGGTGGTGATCATCTAATACTCGATATCCAGTGGTTGCGATCATCTAATACTCGATACTTTGTGATTGCGCTCATCTAATACTCGATACCCAGTGGTAGCGATCATCTAATACTCGATATCCAGTGGTTGCGATCATCTAATACTCGATACCCAGTGGTGGCGATCATCTAATACACGATATTCAGTGGTTGCGATCATCTAATACTCGATACCCTGTAATTGCGCTCATCTAATACTCGATATGGCAGTGGTGGCGATCATCTAATACTCGATACCCAGTGGTGGCGATCATCTAATACTCGATATCCAGTGGTTGCGATCATCTACTACTCGATACCCTGTGATTGCGCTCATCTAATACTCGATACCCAGTGGTGGCGATCATCTAATACTCGATACCCTGTGATTGCGCTCATCTAATACTCGATACCCAGTGGTGGCGATCATCTACTACTCGATATCCAGTGGTTGCGATCATCTACTACTCGATACCCTGTGATTGCGCTCATCTAATACTCGATATCCAGTGGTGGCGATCATCTAATACTCGATACCCTGTGATTGCGCTCATCTAATACTCGATATCCAGTGGTGGCGATCATCTACTACTCGATACCCTGTGATTGCGCTCATCTAATACTCGATATCCAGTGGTTGCGATCATCTACTACTCGATACCCTGTGATTGCGCTCATCTAATACTCGATATCCAGTGGTGGCGATCATCTAATACTCGATACCCTGTGATTGCGCTCATCTAATACTCGATACCCAGTGGTGGCGATCATCTAATACTCGATATGGCAGTGGTGGCGATCATCTAATACTCGAAATGGCAGTGGTGGCGATCATCTAATACTCGATACCCTGTGATTGCGCTCATCTAATACTCGATACCCAGTGGTGGCGATCATCTAATACTCGATATGGCAGTGGTTGCGATCATCTAATACTCGATACCCTGTGATTGCGCTCATCTAATACTCGATACCCAGTGGTGGCGATCATCTAATACTCGATATGGCAGTGGTGGCGATCATCTAATACTCGATACCCTGTGATTGCGCTCATCTAATACTCGATACCCAGTGGTGGCGATCATCTAATACTCGATATGGCAGTGGTGGCGATCATCTAATACTCGATACCCTGTGATTGCGCTCATCTAATACTCGATACCCAGTGGTGGCGATCATCTAATACTCGATACCCAGTGGCTGCACTCGTTTGTTTACTCTTAATTCCTGGAATGTCATGGCAAAATCGAACGCTCAGGCTTCTACGTCTTGTGGATAAAGCGAGAATATATCTACACGAGAAGAATCTTGCGGTAGTAAAACGTATTGGGAAGTCGGGCCTTGTTCTATTTCACCCGACACCAATAAAACAGCTAACCACGTGCCTTAATTTTACTAGGACAATTCCATTGATGCAGAACGCGAAGGTGAGTGTAATTCCTGGATGTTCGAGGATGGCATATGGAGTACTCGTGTGTTACTTATAATGACCGAGGAAAATATCATCCTCAAACTATCTGTTTATTAAAAGTTCAATTTATCTACGTTGGAAAGATACCCATGTTAAAGTTGAACCATTTTTGTTTTCTCTGAATTTTGTGATTATAAAGTAGTGTTTCAATCCAACAAAAAAATATATATAAATGCCCAAGTGACAGAAGTTTTCTTATAATAAAGGCATTAAATGATAAATATCTATTACGATATCGAATAAAACTACTCAATTAGTAGTTGGCCTTTCAAAATTGCATAAGTGTACATTTAAGGATTGAATTATGTTCTGTTGAGGTTTATGGGGTATAAACCTCAATTGGTCTAGAGACTTTGATACAAACTGCTTTGCAGTTCATTAAATTATCTAGATCCTTATATTTACATTCAGGTTGATTAGGATATTTTGTGACATTTTTTTTTTTAAATATTGGATTTTTGCAAGTCTGTGCAGCGGACGGTGACAAGACGTGTTTTAATCACTTACTGTATGACATCATCCCGATGAAATTCATATCTGTTTTTTGTACTGATAACAACAATAAAATAGTACAACATAAATACGATTATTCAATCTGAAAAATGAAACAATCCCCAGGTTGTAAACAGTTTAGAAAAAGAGACTATTTCCTGCACTGCTTAACTGATGTATTTATACGCCAACTGAAAAGTTCATCGACAAATAACCTTCAAACTGTTTGGAAGATATATTGAGTACAGGTTCACTTGAAATTTAAATATAAAGAAATCGTTCCCGTTTATGTTGCTGATGAGATTTTCAGTCCTTGGAGTCGGACAGAATGACTATAGTTATTTACAGAAAGGGCATACCATTGTCTACGCCATACCTATTTATATACATATATCTACATATTACAATACACGTGCTGCTCCTGTTTTCTCTCAACGAAACAACATCACAATGATTTAATTCTTAAATGTACAATCTATCTCCTTATTTAACTTGCTAATTTTTAAAGAACAGAACACAAACGCTTATATTGAAATGGCTCTATGGTGCACTCTACAAAAGCAGCACTTCTAGGAAAACATTTGATAAATGGGGTACGTTTTCTTACCTTCGATATGGCTGTGGACTCCTCGTGCTCTATGATGGACCAGATTCGAGCCCGACACCTTCCTATAGGAGATGTGACATTGTGCCCTGGGGGTACATAAGCGGCCTTCTCAATGCGAGCATGGAAAGCGGAGACGGTCTCAAACTCGTCAAAGAACGCTAAGTACTTGAATCGACAACAATACTGCATATCGTCTGGGTCTAACTCCCAAAACTCCATTTCCTTTTTGTAAGCCTTGGGACAGATGTCTGACGGCATGTGTAGCTCGCCTGTTTGGTAGTAAGCTAAAATCTGATCAAATGGTGAACTGGGGCGACTGAAGAATAAAGTCTTCTTGGTGCCAGTACCTTGATTTGCGGACAGTGAAGATTCAACAGCCACTTTACCGAGTCGAGAATTCGGGTACCGAGCCAGGATGTCTCCGGTAGCTTCAAACAATTTTCCTGAAATGTTTAATTCGAATATCTGCGGAGGGGCATCCATGTTTTCCAAACGGAGAAAGTTGTCCATTTCAACTATAACACCAACTTATTTACGAAGTCAATGTGGTCCATTGGTATTCACCGAACAACCGCTACTATCCATATGGATTGCCAACAGCTTTTTCACAAATCACTCGACATCGCCGGCGATAAACAGTCACGTGTTAGGCAATGCATTGTGCATACGAAGACGAGATCAATACTGTGTAATAGTGCCTATAGGTGTACTAGATAACGGTACATCTCGATAGGACCGGGTGTGTTGTGATGACTGTTGCTGATGGGGTTAATAGTATTTAATACATTTTGCAGGAAAACAAATCAATTCACTTTAATGAACACAAAAGCTACAGGAAGCACTTTCAGTGTACCCTTAATTTGATGTTCTTTTTATGTCCCAGGCCCTCTCAATGGTCACAAGGTTCAGCGATTAATGTTTCATTGATATAGAGTGGTCTATTCGGACTAATGGTTTCCATTCAGATAGGCAAGTATTTCACTTTATCAGTATACACTTCAGAAGTGAGTAAACAACATTTGATTGGAATATGCAAATGTTCAGTACTAAAAAAACATTATCAGAGGTATTGGTAATGAACAGATAACTATAAGTACTATAACCAGTCTTTCTTTTATATAAAGAAATTAACTTTTGATTTTCTGGCACAGCTTGCATGATAGCACTTGGCTTATAAAAGGTTAAGTAGGTTTTTTAAGACACCGCTACTATTTTCATGGTATTTCTACAAAAGTTTCGGAAATCTTTAAACAGGAATTTTATTCTTCTTCTTCTTCCAAAAACAACCTAAATCTTTATTTTGCTTTATGTATCGATTATGAACTAAGTTTAATAACTGAAAAGTAAGTATAGGAACCCGGATTCTGTGGAAGCAGGCCCACATCAATAGTTGGAGAGTAAATATGTATAAATTAAATATATATGATGGTATGTATCGTTAGTAAAGCAGTGAACCGATACCGTCACGTCAATATTATTGTGTTTAAAACAACAGTATTTGAGCTCCTTGATCGTATTTTGTTGAGAGCTGATTTTGACGACATGCCGTTACTTCTTGTCTTTACTTTTATTTAGTTTATACCTGAATGATCTTGAAGAGTGCATGGCCCAAAATGGCATTCAGGGTTTGAAAAATATCTGTGTTAAATTAGAAAATGATTTTCATATTTACTTAAAGCTTTTTATTTTGCTCTATGCTGATGATACCTTACTTTTATCAGATAGTCCAGCTGAGTTGCAATTACAATTGAATGCTAAAGTTAATATAGAAAAAACAAAATACATGGTTTTTAATAAATGACGCAGAAGCAATAAAACTACTTTTTTTATTTAATAATCAGGTGATAAAATATGTGGATAATTTTACCTATTTGGGCATGATCTTTAGTCGTACATGTTCTTTTACTGAAACCAGGAAGTACAATATCAAAAAGGGTAATAGCAATGTTTGACAAAATAATTTTACTGTATGGTTGTGAAGTTTGGTGTTTTACAAACCGAAAAGCAATCGAGTGTGTACACTTAAAGTTTTGAAAACTATTACTTATTCTTAGATTAAAAGCAGCACACCTAATAATATGGTATATGGAGAACTTGGTGCAACTTCACTGGAAAAATCAGTTAAAACAAGAGTAATGACATATTGGTCACAGTTGACCCACTCCAAATCAAGTAAAATGAATAGTATACTGTATAAGCTTATTTGTTACAATCATCATTTTTTACGATAAACATGTTTCATACATAAGTTTTATTAAACATATTTTAAATGAATGTGGGATGAGTTACTTATGGAATATACAATATATTTGTGAATGTAATCCTGTATGGCTAAAACATGAGATTAAGCTAAGATTGTATGACCAGTACTTACAGAAATGACAGAGTGATGTACGTGATTCATCTAAAGCTGTATTTTATAGAATTTTCAAAGATAACTGTCATTTTGAAAATTATTTAGATGCCTTAACTGATAAAGATATAGTCACTTTTTGTAAATTTCGTACAACCAATCATAAAATTGTTGAAACTGGCAGATGGCACCAGATTGAGTATAGTGAAAGAAAATGGCCACATTGTAATGGCAAACAAATTTTTGACGAATTTCATTATCTACTTGAATGTACAACACTGTCTGCTCATAGAACTCTATACATAGTTAAATACTATTGGTCGAGACCAAATGTTAATAAGTTTCATGGATTGATGAATACAACTAATAATAAAACATTAATGAAAATGTGTAATTTTATGAGAATAAATAATAACATGATTTGTCCTCCATGATCAAATGTAAATGTAATATTTTGAAACTGTGCTGTGTATCGACTACGAACACTACAATAATTGTATGTATTATATTGTAAATATATTTTCTCTATGCAATGTCTTGTGAAAAAGAGAAATAAAATGAATTTTAGTTTGAATTTGTTACATGATAGCTGGTGTCATAACTTAGGAAGTCAAGTGTCCAGGGAAGAATACAGATGTCTACTAATGAGGGGAATAAATTAGTTAAATACTGCTCAGTTAGTCAAATAACGACCATTGGTTTATAAAAAAAGTATTTTGTTGACAATGCAAACATATTCGATATATGAAATAATATATAATTATAATATTAACTAAAGGACCAGACATGAGGCTTAACCTATATCTATTGTGTAGTACACATTAGATGGAAATGATATTTGAGTTGAAATCCTAGGAGACAAAGATTTGTTTACTTTATATTAAATTATTTAATTTGTATAACAAATGTGTAATAATGAATAAATCACAGCAACATGAATTCTGCATTATGTATCTCATATTTATCAGACTATTAACGTGTAGAGGTATTGACTGCTTCCAAAAGTTTCGCTATAAGAAGGGGGATACATATGGTGCGAAACTGTTCTCGTTGTTTGTGCGGGACTTTGTTGGAGAAAGTGAGGAATGACGGTATTATACAAAATGTTCTGTGAATATCGAACAATAACTTGGTCTAGCACAGGTTTATCGCGTCAAACAATCACATCCAAATATCATGATCAGGCTGTAAATAATTCAAGTGGTACCCTAAATAGATGTTGTTGGGAAATTGCTACCAGGTCACGTAGATTGTAACCTTTTAATTTGTATAAGTCCATTGATCGATATATAATATATATATAAATAGATACAAAAAAACTTATATTCACACTATAGAATTCGCATGAATTATTTAGAAATAATTTGGTAGAACAAAACTTTCTGCACTTTGTTAATACGTCGGAAGTACATCAAGCATTACCCTGATCTTATCATAGGGCCTCTAGTCCCAGATCATGAATATGAAATATTCCTTTTGTTTCTTTTTTAGGCTTTTGGTATATGCTTTATTATCAAACCACATTTAAAACACTCCACTTGAAGTTGTGCATTACAGTTTGTCCATTCAACAAGTAAAAACACCACATGTAGTTGACTGTTAATACCTCTAGGTTAAGTTAACCATTAAAACACCAGGGCCCGTATTCATGAAACCGTTCTCATGCTCAAGCATGGATTCTGTGCTCAAGCCAGCTCTTGAAACTCTCCTTTATCATGTCGAAGAATCAAAAAGTCACTGTAAATGTTGAAAACAGTTTTTGGCTTCATGTCTCTTCAACTTTTTTCCAAAACTTTGACATAGTTAGTTTTTTAAATGATTTACAGCCAGAACAAGAAATAAGGCTTGAGCACGAAATCCATGCTTGAGCATGAGAACGGTTTCATGAATACGGGCCCAGGTCTAGTTGACTGTTAATGACTCTAGGTTTAGTTAACCCTCCAAAACACCATGTCTAGTTGACATTAATACATATAGGTTTAGCTTACTGTTAAAACACCACATCTATTCGACTATTAATACCCCTAGGTTTAGCTAACTGTTAAAACACCAAGGTTTAGCTAACTGTTAAAACACCACATCTATTCGACTATTAATACCCCTAGGTTTAGCTATCTGTTAAAACACCAAGGTTTAGCTAACTGTTAAAACACCACATCTATTCGACTATTAATACCCCTAGGTTTAGCTATCTGTTAAAACACCAAGGTTTAGCTAACTGTTAAAACACCACATCTATTCGACTATTAATACTCCTAGGTTTAGCTATCTGTTAAAACACCAAGGTTTAGCTAACTGTTAAAACAACACATCTATTCGACTATTAATACCCCTAGGTTTAGCTAACTGTTAAAACACCACATCTATTCGACTATTAATACCCATAGGTTTAGCTAACCATGTGAAACACCACATCTAGTTGACTATTAATAACTCTCGGTTTATCTAACCGTTAAAAACATGTCTAGTTGACTATTAATATCTATATGTTTAGTTAACCCTTAAAAACACCAGGTCTAGTAACTATTAAATATTTATACCTTTACGTCAAGTTAACCATTGAAAACACTATGTCTTGTTGACGGTTAATACATCTAGATTTAGTAAACCATTAAAAAACACCATTAAACTATTAATACCACACATCTGGCTAACTATGAAAACATCACGTCTTGTTAAATATTGATGACAAAGAGTTTAGATAACTATCAAAACACTTCGTCTAGTTCGCTATCAAAACACTACTTCTAGTTCACTATCAAAACACTACTTCTAGTTTACTATCAAAACACTACTTCTAGTTCACTATCAAAACACTACTTCTAGTTCACTATCAAAACACTACGTCTAGTTCACTATCAAAACACTACTTCTAGTTCACTATCAAAACACTACTTCTAGTTCACTATCAAAACACTACTTCTAGTTCACTATCAAAACACTACTTCTAGTTCACTATCAAAACACTACGTCTAGTTCACTATCAAAACACTACTTCTAGTTCAATATCAAAACACTTCGTCTAGTTTACTATTAAAACACTACTTCTAGTTCACTATCAAAACACTACGTCTAGTTCACTATCAAAACACTACTTCTAGTTCGCTATCAAAACACTACTTCTAGTTCACTATCAAAACACTTCATCTAGTTCGCTAGCAAAACACTACTTCTAGTTCACTATCAAAACACTTCATCTAGTTCGCTAGCAAAACACTACTTCTAGTTCACTATCAAAACACTACTTCTAGTTCACTAT
Organism: Mimachlamys varia; assembly: GCA_947623455.1. NCBI lineage: Eukaryota > Metazoa > Mollusca > Bivalvia > Pectinida > Pectinidae > Mimachlamys > Mimachlamys varia. The sequence goes on from OX392529.1 coordinate 16,930,521, forward strand.
CAAAACACTACTTCTAGTTTACTATCAAAACACTACTTCTAGTTCACTATCAAAACACTACGTCTAGTTCACTATCAAAACACTACTTCTAGTTCGCTATCAAAACACTACTTCTAGTTCACTATCAAAACACTTCATCTAGTTCGCTAGCAAAACACTACTTCTAGTTCACTATCAAAACACTTCATCTAGTTCGCTAGCAAAACACTACTTCTAGTTCACTATCAAAACACTACTTCTAGTTCATTATCAAAATACTACTTCTAGTTCACTATCAAAACACTTCGTCTAGTTTGCTATAAAAACACTACTTCTAGTTCACTATCAAAACACTTCGTCTAGTTCACTACCAAAACACTACGTCTAGTTCACTATCAAAAAACTTCGTCTAGTTCACTATCAAAACACTACTTCTAGTTCGCTATCAAAACACTACTTCTAGTTCACTATCAAAACACTTCGTCTAGTTCACTATCAAAACACTACGTCTAATTCATTTTCAAAACACTACTTCTAGTTCGCTATCAAAACACTACTTCTAGTTCACTATCAAAACAATACGTCTAGTTCACTATCAAAACACTACTTCTAGTTCACTATCAAAACAATACGTCTAGTTTACTATCAAAACACTACTTCTAGTTCACTATCAAAACACTTCGTCTAGTTCACTATCAAAACACTACTTCTAGTTCGCTATCAAAACACTACGTCTAGTTCACTATCAAAAAACTTCGTCTAGTTCACTATCAAAACAATACGTCTAGTTCACTATCAAAACACTACTTCTAGTTCACTATCAAAACACTACTTCTAGTTCACTATCAAAACACTTCGTCTAGTTTGCTATAAAAACACTACTTCTAGTTCACTATCAAAACACTTCGTCTAGTTCACTATCAAAACACTACGTCTAGTTCGCTATCAAAACACTACTTCTAGTTCACTATCAAAACAATACGTCTAGTTCACTATCAAAACACTACTTCTAGTTCACTATCAAAACAATACGTCTAGTTCACTATCAAAACACTACTTCTAGTTCACTATCAAAGCAATACGTCTAGTTCACTATCAAAACACTACTTCTAGTTCACTATCAAAACACTACTTCTAATTCATTTCAAAACACTACGTCTGGTTAACTATTAAAACATCACATCAAGTTAAAGGCCCGATATACGTAACTTCAGGAAATGTTTTGGATTCTGAAAAATTATGAAAAAAAAACCAGTTGATAACTATGCAAAAATAAGTCTAAAACGAAATTAACCTGAGCGGTAACTAACAAAACAATCTAACAATTCAGGCGTGGCCCACTTCAACAACAAGCCAAAGTTAGAAGACAGTTCAAAATGGACGCGTGTTTACGAATACCTAGTTTAAACTGCGGCTGTTCCGGTAATTGCGTAAGAATTCATTTTGAATATTGCTGACATCAGTTAACATTAAATGAATCTATAAATAGAATAAGTTATTAGGCTTGATTTTTCGCTTCAAGTTTTGCCGAAAGTTACGTTTATTGGGCCTTTAACCATAACAAATTAGTTTTAAAAATGACACGTCAAATTAATTATTTAAAACACTAGTAAATACCTTTAATCTTTCTAGTTAACTAGAAATACAGTAATGTATTACGGCTAGATAACTAGTGATGATTCGTGCATAGTTCATTTATAGTACAATATTTCTAGTGAGATTAAAAGATGGTTTGTTTTAGTTAACCAGTAATACATTGCAGGTAATTAATTTACAATATATAATGGCCAGATAACGTATGACATGATTGTAAGTTCACTAATAGAAGCGTTAAGATAAAAAAGATAACAAAACAGTTAACAAAACCAAAATCGATTTAACTAGAGACAAAATATGACCAAAGAAAATATTTACACTGAAACCCTTTAAAAAAGCACAGGGGAATTAGACCAGATGTTTCAATGACAATGACGACATCTGCCATGTAAATCTAAATAGTTAACCACGGATACAGTATGTATAATAAACTAATGACAGTGTATGTCCAGTAAATCATAAAACAGTCAGCTAGTAAAACAGTTTATCCAGTTAACTAATACACATTATCTAGTTAACTAATACACTTTATCTAGTTAATTAATACAGTTGATCCAGTTAACTGATACAGTTTATCTAGTTAACTAATACATTTTATCTAGTTAACTAATACAGTTTATCAAGTTCACTAATCAAACGTGCAGTCAGCTAGTAGTACAGTTTATCTAGTTAACAAACAAACATTTGTAGTGAGCTAGTAATACAGTTTAACTACATAGTTAACCAATACAGTTTATCTAGGTAACTAATTCAATATGTGTAGTTAGCTAGTAATACAGTTTATCTAGATAACTAATACACTTTATCTAGTTAACTAATAAACTTTATCTAGTTAACTAATAGACTTTATCTAGTTAACTAATAAACTTTATCTAGTTAACTAATTAAATGTGTGTAGTTAGCTAGTAATACAGTTTATCTAGTTAACTAATACATTTTATCTAGTTAACTAATAAACTTTATCTAGTTAACTAATTAAATGTGTGTAGTTAGTTAGTTATACAGTAAGTCCAGTTAACTAATACAGTGTGTCTTATTAACTAATACAGTATGTCTAGTTAACTAATAAAACATGTGTTGTTAGCTAGTAATACAGTATGTCTAGTTAACTAGCAGAATATGCCTAATTAACTATCTGTTATGTCCTTTTGAATAACAAAAGTATTACTGTAATTTACACGTACTTTGGTTTAATACCTTCTGGCTGTGTTACTACTACTATTTACAGTTAAACACAGTTCCTTTATTGAACTATGCGCAATTAAATTTCGCTGTGTGAAATACAATACGTCTATGATTATAGCTGTAATTAGTATTAGTTAGAAAAAAACTAAGGCGGATATACATGCTAAGGACTGTATGTTGTGAAAATAACTCAGCATCACAATCATAAGTCCATATTTCACTATGTACACTACATTTCGTCTCATATATTGAATGGCGCTAAATTATTTATATATGTACAGGTATATTGAAGATATGACGGTGTGTACAGTCAGTATAAAGGTAGATGGTAAAGGTCAGTGGTCCGTGATAAGGTATATCTGACCTATTGTGATCATCCGCACTGAATCCCTAGGGACCCCGGTCCTCGGAGGGAACACTATCATTAGAGTAGATAAAACCTAACACAGGCCGATTCACTGTTCGTACGAAATCGATGTCTGTGATAACAATCATATTTTACATCGATTTTAAGGCCATTAACAGTGTAAATATGAAAATCGATTGTCATTTTGGGTTAATATCACACAGCTGATATCAATATCCTCATTTTTGTCATAGAAAATAGGACAGAACAGTATACCTAATTACTTGTAGCTAAGATCATCAATGTTTTTTTTTTATTGAACATCGAATAAATTTATTTATATAAGTATTATAATGTATGTTGAGTTAACCGAGGACCGAACTGACAACTTCCGCACTATCGCTGCAGTCGAGGTTCTCTGTCAAAAAATCTCATTACGTTTTCAAATTGAATTCATACCAATATGAATTGGAACGCAATTACTGAAAATGAAAAGATTTTTATCGTCGCATTGTAAAAAAATATTTTACAGTTTGTTAGTGAAGTGATCAATATCATCATACTGTAGGTAAATGTCATATAGTTTGGTAGTGTAATGTCGAAATGTAGGTAAATGTTATAGATATCGATAGTGTAATGTCGAAATGTAGGTAAATGTGATAGATATCGATAGTGTAATGTCGAAATGTAGGTAAATGTCATAGAGTTTGGTAGTGTTATGTCGAAATGTAGGTAAATGTCATAGATATCGATAGTGTAATGTCGAAATTGAGGTAAATGTGATAGATATCGGTAGTGTAATGTCGAAATGGAGGTAAATGTAATAGATATCGGTAGTGTAATGTCGAAATGTAGGTAAATGTCATAGAGTTTGGTAGTGTAATGTCCAAATGTAGGTAAATGTCATAGATATCGGTAGTGTAATGTCGAAATGGAGGTAAATGTAATAGATATCGGTAGTGTAATGTCGAAATGTAGGTAAATGTGATAGATATCGATAGTGTAATGTCGAAATGTAGGTAAATGTCATAGATATCGATAGTGTAATGTCGAAATGTAGGTAAATGTAATAGATATCGGTAGTGTAATGTCGAAATGTAGGTAAATGTCATATAGTTTGGTAGTGTAATGTCGAAATGTAGGTAAATGTCATAGAGTTTGGTAGTGTAATGTCGAAATGTAGGTATATGTCATAGAGTTTGGTAGTGTAATGTCGAAATGTAGGTAAATGTTATAGATATCGGTAGTGTAATGTCGAAATGTAGGTAAATGTCATAGAGTTTGGTAGTGTAATGTCGAAATGTAGGTAAATGTCATAGAGTTTGGTAGTGTAATGTCGAAATGTAGGTAAATGTCATAGAGTTTGGTAGTGTAAAGTCGAAATGTAGGTAAATGTAATAGATATCGGTAGTGTAATGTCGAAATGTAGGTAAATGTCATAGAGTTTGGTAGTGTAATGTCGAAATGTAGGTAAATGTCATAGAGTTTGGTAGTGTAATGTCGAAATGTAGGTAAATGTCATAGAGTTTGGTAGTTAATGTCGAAATGGAGGTAAATGTCATAGAGTTTGGTAGTGTAAAGTCGAAATGTAGGTAAATGTCATAGAGTTTGGTAGTGTAATGTCGAAATGTAGGTAAATGTCATAGAGTTTGGTAGTGTAAAGTCGAAATGTAGGTAAATGTCATAGAGTTTGGTAGTGTAATGTCGAAATGTAGGTAAATGTCATAGAGTTTGGTAGTGTAAAGTCGAAATGTAGGTAAATGTCATATAGTTTGGTAGTGTAAAGTCGAAATGTAGGTAAATGTCATAGAGTTTGGTAGTGTAATGTCGAAATGTAGGTAAATGTCATAGAGTTTGGTAGTGTAATGTCGAAATGTAGGTAAATGTCATAGAGTTTGGTAGTGTAAAGTCGAAATGTAGGTAAATGTAATAGATATCGGTAGTGTAATGTCGAAATGGAGGTAAATGTCATAGAGTTCGGTAGTGTAATGTCGAAATGGAGGTAAATGTCATAGAGTTTGGTAGTGTAAAGTCGAAATGTAGGTAAATGTCATAGAGTTCGGTAGTGTAATGTCGAAATGGAGGTAAATGTCATAGAGTTTGGTAGTGTAAAGTCGAAATGTAGGTAAATGTCATAGAGTTTGGTAGTGTAATGTCGAAATGGAGGTAAATGTCATAGAGTTTGGTAGTGTAATGTCGAAGTGGAGGTAAATGTCATAGAGTTTGGTAGTGTAATGTCGAAATGTAGGTAAATGTAATATAGTTTGGTAGTGTAATGTCGAAATGTAGGTAAATGTCATATAGTTTGGTAGTGTAATGTCGAAATGTAGGTAAATGTAATAGATATCGGTAGTTAATGTCGAAATGTAGGTAAATATCATAGATATCGGTAGTGTAATGTCGAAATGGAGGTAAATGTCATAGAGTTTGGTAGTGTAATGTCGAAATGTAGGTAAATGTAATAGATATCGGTAGTTAATGTCGAAATGTAGGTAAATATCATAGATATCGGTAGTGTAATGTCGAAATGGAGGTAAATGTCATAGAGTTTGGTAGTGTAATGTCGAAATGTAGGTAAATGTAATAGATATCGGTAGTGTATTGTCGAAATGTAGGTAAATATCATAGATATCGGTAGTTTAATGTCGAAATGTAGGTAAATATCATAGATATCGGTAGTTTAATGTCGAAATGTAGGTAAATGTAATAGATATCGGTAGTTAATGTCGAAATGTAGGTAAATGTCATAGAGTTTGGTAGTGTAATGTCGAAATGTAGGTAAATGTCATAGAGTTTGGTAGTGTAATGTCGAAATGTAGGTAAATGTCATAGATATCGGTAGTTTAATGTCGAAATGGAGGTAAATGTCATATAGTTTGGTAGTGTAATGTCGAAATGTAGGTAAATATCATATAGTTTGGTAGTATAAAGTCGAAATGTAGGTAAATGTCATAGAGTTTGGTAGTGTAATGTCGAAATGTAGGTAAATGTCATAGAGTTTGGTAGTGTAATGTCGAAATGTAGGTAAATGTCATATAGTTTGGTAGTGTAATGTCGAAATGTAGGCAAATGTCATAGAGTTTGGTAGTGTAATGTCGAAATGTAGGTTAATGTCATAGATATCGGTAGTGTAATGTCGAAATGTAGGTAAATGTCATAGAGTTTGGTAGTGTAAAGTCGAAATGTAGGTAAATGTAATAGATATCGGTAGTGTAATGTCGAAATGTAGGTAAATGTCATAGAGTTTGGTATTGTAATGTCGAAATGTAGGTAAATGTCATAGAGTTTGGTAGTGTAAAGTCGAAATGTAGGTAAATGTAATAGATATCGGTAGTTAATGTCGAAATGTAGGTAAATGTCATAGAGTTTGGTAGTGTAATGTCGAAATGTAGGTAAATGTCATAGAGTTTGGTAGTGTAATGTCGAAATGTAGGTAAATGTCACATATATCGACAGTGTAATGTCGAAATGTAGGTAAATGTCACATATATCGACAGTGTAATGTCGAAATGTAGGTAAATGTCACATATATCGGTAGTGAAATGTCGAAATGTAGGTAAATGTCACATATATCGGTAGTGAAATGTCGAAATGTAGGTAAATGTCATAGAGTTTGGTAGTGTAATGTCGAAATGTAGGTAAATGTCACATATATCGGTAGTGAAATGTCGAAATGTGGGTAAATGTCACATATATCGGTAGTGAAATGTCGAAATGGAGGTAAATGTCATAGATATCGGTAGTGTAATGTCGAAATGTAGGTAAATGTCACATATATCGGTAGTGAAATGTCGAAATGTAGGTAAATGTCACATATATCGGTAGTGAAATGTCGAAATGGAGGTAAATGTCATAGAGTTTGGTAGTGTAAAGTCGAAATGTAGGTAAACGTCATAGACTTTGGTAGTGTAATGTCGAAATGTAGGTAAATGTCATAGAGTTTGGTAGTGTAATGTCGAAATGTAGGTAAATGTCATAGAGTTTGGTAGTGTAATGTCGAAGTGGAGGTAAATGTCATAGAGTTTGGTAGTGTAAAGTCGAAATGTAGGTAAATGTAATAGATATCGGTAGTGTAATGTCGAAATGTAGGTAAATGTCATAGATATCGGTAGTGTAATGTCGAAATGTAGGTAAATGTCACATATATCGGTAGTGAAATGTCGAAATGTGGGTAAATGTCACATATATCGGTAGTGAAATGTCGAAATGGAGGTAAATGTCATAGATATCGGTAGTGTAATGTCGAAATGTAGGTAAATGTCACATATATCGGTAGTGAAATGTCGAAATGTAGGTAAATGTCACATATATCGGTAGTGAAATGTCGAAATGGAGGTAAATGTCATAGAGTTTGGTAGTGTAAAGTCGAAATGTAGGTAAACGTCATAGACTTTGGTAGTGTAATGTCGAAATGTAGGTAAATGTCATAGAGTTTGGTAGTGTAATGTCGAAATGTAGGTAAATGTCATAGAGTTTGGTAGTGTAATGTCGAAATGGAGGTAAATGTCATAGAGTTCGGTAGTTAATGTCGAAATGTAGGTAAATGTCATAGACATCGGTAGTGAAATGTCGAAATGTAGGTAAATGTCATAGAGTTTGGTATTGTAATGTCGAAATGTAGGTAAATGTAATAGATATCGGTAGTGTAATGTCGAAATGTAGGTAAATGTCATAGATATCGGTAGTGTAATGTCGAAATGTAGGTAAATGTCATAGATATCGGTAGTGTAATGTCGAAATGTAGGTAAATGTCATAGATATCGGTAGTGAAATGTCGAAATGTAGGTAAATATCATAGAGTTTGGTAGTGTAATGTCGAAATGTAGGTAAATGTCATAGAGATTGGTAGTGAAATGTCGAAATGTAGGTAAATGTCATAGAGATTGGTAGTGAAATGTCGAAATGTAGGTAAATGTCATAGAGTTTGGTAGTGTAATGTCGAAATGGAGGTAAATGTAATAGATATCGGTAGTTAATGTCGAAATGTAGGTAAATATCATATAGATTGTTTTTTTGGTTACATCCTTAAACATTTGATATTTTTCGTGTTATATCACATTAAGATGCCGTCTCTAATTGTGACACTTCAATGTAAAACTGTTTAGCAGATCTTTCCGTTAGTCGTAAAAAGGATATTGAGCAGATATACAAAAGATACATGTTTTTTTTCATCGTTGCTATGTATTTTCCGTATCGATTCTATCATCAGACTGTGGTCTAACACAGACATAGAACTGAAAGGACATGTATGTAAGATGTCCTGCTGACTCTCCGTACACTACAGCTTCTCCATACACATGCAACACGCTCCGTCCGATCTGATGCGGCGCCGATGATGCTATCTATATTTGTTTAACAAACAATATGATACAAGGGAATTGATCAGAAGCCCCACAATGTTATTGCATGTGGTATGTACATGTACTTCGAAGTGTAGTGTCATTGTGTATTGACAATAAATTTGTAGATAACAAACACCATTTCAAAACCTTTTGATGTCAACACCGTTCCTAACAGGACCAAGTAGATTCTAGGTGCAACGATAATTAAAAATATACAAAACTCAGTGCTTTTCAAATGGGTCTACATCACTGAGCGATATTATTAAGAAGTAATGGCAATATGTTCTCATTTAAACTAAAAACATATTTCCCCATTTTGGGCACCGCCTCCAAATGCCCATGGAACATTATTCTTTCTATGTTTATTAAATAAATAGTCTTGACTAACAAAAAAAACCGTACATAAAACGTTGGTTATAAAGAGAGGCATTAGTAGACGACCATGCCAGCATTCGGTAGACACATTCCGCAAATTCTTTAATGAATCTTAACGCTAGATAAAAAGCAGTTTAATTTCCAACAATAACAGCTAACGATGACCTTTGACCACAAGTTAATCTTTGACCTCAATTATATGGAAATAGAATGGTCATCGAGCATATTATGATACATTTATGTGTATAGGCATCAATAAGCTAAGGAGCATCTTACCCGTCATTTCGATATCCAGGGGTTACGATCACCTACGCTCTCTACTATACACCACTGGAATATGTTATGGCAAAACTGAAGGCACGCTCGGGTAAAAAAAACCTGACCAATCACTAGGCTGCAAGCCTGTCCTTTGAAGCTTACAAAGGAGCCGCAACCAACTTCAAAGCCTGTCAATTTTTACCGTTACGTGACCACGAGATTCTTTTGATGTCCATCAAAGGGTTGAACCAGTCTTATTGTATAATCAACAAGGTGGCGAACTAAGAGCCTTCAGTTTTGCCATGACATGTTCCAGGGGTAAAGAGAGCGTAGGTGTTCATAACCCCTGGATATCGAGGATACTTATCCGTCTAGTCACGGCCATTCCGAAGTACTTTTAATAGAAACCCAATGCTATACCAAGACTACAGTAAATCTATTTTGGGTGGTTGGGTGGCGCAGTGGATAGCGCACTTGCCTTTCACCAAGGCGGCCGGGGATCGATTCCCCAATTGGACGTGAAAAGATATAGTCACCAGCCCGACTGCGTGGGTTTTCTCCAGGTACTCCGGTTTCCTGCAACATTAAGACCTTCCCGCGCTATAAGCCGGGACAACAAGGGGGTTAATATAAGTTAAGAAGACTTATTACAAAATTGATGTGAAACAAAATAAAGTTTACATTGATACATTTGACTACGTAAAAGAAATAATTTCTTACAACTACAAAATATACCACTTTTAACCTCCTCTGAAGCTGTACAAGATAACAATCTTACTTCGCAATTGTGTTAAGAATGATATAAATTTACAGAGATAATTATAATCACTACCATATTATAATTCAAAGATGCTATAAACATTAATATATTAACAACATATGATTGGCGAGAGAATAGACTAATACAGGACAGGTGAAGTTAATGGTCAACAAACGAAGGGCGACAGAAAGGTTTAGTTTTAACATATTATATCTGAATACAGACGGAATTGGAAAAAGTTAAACTACTAAGTAAGGTCCAAGCATGTGGTCCGGCTAAAAAAGTAAGATAGGCCATTAAGATGTTAGCATATACGACTAGTTAATATTGTGGTGAAGGAGGGTATAGCTAGTATATAATCAGGGAGGGAGTAGGTTAGGATAGAACGATAAAGGTGACATGGTGAAGGAGGGTATAGCCAGTATATAATCAGGGAGGGAGTAGGTTAGGATAGAACGATAAAGGTGACATGGTGAAGGAGGGTATAGCCGGTATATAATCAGGGAGGGAGTAGGTTAGGATAGAACGATAAAGGTGACATGGTGAAGGAGGGTATAGCCAGTATATAATCAGGGAGGGGGTGAAGGAGGGTATAGCCAGTATATAATCAAGGAGGGAGTAGGTTAGGATAGAACGATAAAGGTGACATGGTGAAGGAGGGTATAGCCAGTATATAATCAGGGAGGAGGTGAAGGAAGGTATAGCCAGTATATAATCAGGGAGGGAGTAGGTTAGGATAGAACGATAAAGGTGACATGGTGAAGGAGGGTATAGCCAGTATATAATCAGGGAGGGGGTGAAGGAGGGTATAGCCAGTATATAATCAGGGAGGGAGTAGGTTAGGATAGAACGATAAAGGTGACATGGTGAAGGAGGGTATAGCCAGTATATATAATCAGGGAGGGAGTAGGTCAGGATAGAACGATAAAGGTGACATGGTGAAGGAGGGTATAGCCAGTATATAATCAGGGAGGGAGTAGGTTAGGATAGAACGATAAAGGTGACATGGTGAAGGCGGGTATAGCCAGTATATGATCAGGGTTGGAGTAGGTAAGGATAGAACGATAAAGGTGACATGGTGAAGGAGGGTATAGCTAGTATATAATCAGGGAGGGAGTAGGTTATGATAGAACGATAAAGGTGACATGGTGAAGGGGGTATAGCTAGTATATATAATCAGGGAGGGAGTAGGTTAGGATAGAACGATAAAGGTGACATGGTGAAGGAGGGTATAGCCAGTATATAATCAGGGAGGGAGTAGGTTAGGATAGAACGATAAAGGTGACATGGTGAAGGAGGGTATAGCCAGTATATAATCAGTGTTGGAGTGGGTTAGGATAGAACGATAAAGGTGACATGGTGAAGGAGGGTATAGCCAGTATATAATCAGGGTTGGAGTAGGTTAGGATAGAACGATAAAGGTGACATTGTGATGGGGGTATAGCTAGTATATATATACTCAGGGAGAGAGTAGGTTAGGATAGAACGATAAAGGTGACATGGTGAAGGAGGGTATAGCTAGTATATATAATCAGGGTGGGAGTATGTAAGGATAGAACGATAAAGGTCAAATGCTTGCTACATATTCATGTATCCGTATTACTAATAAAGATTAAAATAAATTTACAGAGATAATTATAATCACTACCATATTATAATTCAAAGATGCTATAAACATTATATATTAACAATATATGATTGGCGAGAGAATAGACTATTGCAGGACAGGTGAAGTTAATGGTCAACAAACGAAGGGCGACAAAAAGGTTTAGTTTTAACATATTATATCTGAATACAAACGGAATTGGAAAAAAAATAAACTACTAAGTAAGGTTCAAGCATGTGGTCCGGCTAAAAAAGTAAGATAGGCCATTAAGATGTTAGCATATACGACTAGTTAATATTGTGGTGAAGGAGGGTATAGCCAGTATATATAATCAGGGAGGGAGTAGGTTAGGATAGAACGATAAAGGTGACATGGTGAAGGAGGGTATAGCCAGTATATAATCAGGGAGGGAGTAGGTTAGGATAGAACGATAAAGGTGACATGGTGATGGGGGTAAAGCTAGTATATAATCAGGGTTGGAGTAGGTAAGGATAGAACGATAAAGGTGACATGGTGAAGGAGGGTATAGCTAGTATATAATCAGGGTTGGAGTAGGTAAGGATAGAACGATAAAGGTGACATGGTGAAGGATGGTATAGCTAGTATATAATCAGGGTTGGAGTAGGTAAGAATAGAACGATAAAGGTGACATGGTGAAGGAGGGTATAGCTAGTATATAAAATCAGGGTTGGAGTAGGTTAGGATAGAACGATAAAGGTGACATGGTGAAGGAGGGTATAGCCAGTATATAATCAGGGTTGGAGTAGGTAAGGATAGAACGATAAAGGTGACATGGTGAAGGAGGGTATAGCCAGTATATAATCAGGGTTGGAGTAGGTAAGGATAGAACGATAAAGGTGACATGGTGAAGGAGGGTATAGCCAGTATATATAATCAGGGTTGGAGTAGGTAAGGATAGAACGATAAAGGTGACATGGTGAAGGAGGGTATAGCCAGTATATAATCAGGGTTGGAGTAGGTAAGGATAGAACGATAAAGGTGACATGGTGAAGGAGGGTATAGCTAGTATATATAATCAGGGTGGGAGTATGTAAGGATAGAACGATAAAGGTGACATGGTGAAGGAGGGTATAGCCAGTATATAATCAGGGTTGGAGTAGGTTAGGATAGAACGATAAAGGTGACATGGTAAAGGAGGGTATAGCCAGTATATAATCAGGGAGGGAGTAGGTTAGGATAGAACGATAAAGGTGACATGGTGAAGGGGGAATAGCTAGTATATAATCAGGGTTGGAGTAGGTAAGGATAGAACGATAAAAGTGACATGGTGAAGGAGGATATAGCTAGTATATAATCAGGGTTGGAGTAGGTAAGGATAGAACGATAAAGGTGACATGGTGAAGGAGGGTATAGCCAGTATATAATCAGGGTGGAAGTAGGTAAGGATAGAACGATAAAGGTGACATGGTGAAGGAGGGTATAGCCAGTATATAATCAGGGTTGGAGTAGGTAAGGATAGAACGATAAAGGTGACATGGTGAAGGAGGGTATAGCTAGTATATATAATCAGGGTGGGAGTATGTAAGGATAGAACGATAAAGGTGACATGGTGAAGGAGGGTATAGCCAGTATATAATCAGGGTTGGAGTAGGTAAGGATAGAACGATAAAGGTGACATGGTGAAGGAGGGTATAGCTATTATATAATCAGGGTTGGAGTAGGTAAGGATAAAACGATAAAGGTGACATGGTGAAGGAGGGTATAGCTAGTATATAATCAGGGTTGGAGTAGGTTAGCATAGAACGATAAAGGTGACATGGTGAAGGAGGGTATAGCCAGTATATAATCAGGGAGGGAGTAGGTTAGGATAGAACGATAAAGGTGACATGGTGATGGGGGTATAGCTAGTATATAATCAGGGTTGGAGTAGGTAAGGTTAGAACGATAAAGGTGACATGGTGAAGGAGGGTATAGCTAGTATATAATCAGGGTTGGAGTAGGTAAGGATAGAACGATAAAGGTGACATGGTGAAGGAGGGTATAGCTAGTATATATAATCAGGGAGGGAGTAGGTTAGGATAGAACGATAAAGGTGACATGGTGAAGGAGGGTATAGCTAGTATATAATCAGGGTTGGAGTAGGTAAGGATAGAACGATAAAGGTGACATGGTGAAGGAGGGTATAGCCAGTATATAATCAGGGTTGGAGTAGGTAAGGATAGAACGATAAAGGTGACATGGTGAAGGAGGGTATAGCCAGTATATAATCAGGGTTGGAGTAGGTAAGGATAGAACGATAAAGGTGACATGGTGAAGGAGGGTATAGCCAGTATATAATCAGGGTTGGAGTAGGTAAGGATAGAACGATAAAGGTGACATGGTGAAGGAGGGTATAGCTAGTATATATAATCAGGGTGGGAGTATGTAAGGATAGAACGATAAAGGTGACATGGTGATGGGGGTATAGCTAGTATATATATACTCAGGGAGAGAGTAGGTTAGGATAGAACGATAAAGGTGACATGGTGAAGGAGGGTATAGCCAGTATATAATCAGGGTTGGAGTATGTAAGGATAGAACGATAAAGGTGACATGGTGAAGGGGGGTATAGCTAGTATATATATACTCAGGGAGAGAGTAGGTAAGGATAGAACGATAAAGGTGACATGGTGAAGGAGGGTATAGCTAGTATATAATCAGGGTGGGAGTATGTAAGGATATAACGATAAAGGTCAAATGCTTGCTACATATTCATGTATCCGTATTACTAATAAAGATTGTGCTCTGTTATTTGTGTAGTTTAAATTTCGAGTTAACAAAGATTATTCTGTGTCAACAGACCGAAAATACATTGAGTATAAAATCAATATGTATAAGATAAGGTTACAATTACTAGACGACCAGCACGTTCTACAAAGCCTTAAAAGCCAGTGCTAAGACGTTCAAACTCAGGTCAGCTTTATCAAGCAGTAATTAAACATTTTATCAGACTTGTGTTGAAATTAGATTAAAAAAACATTAAAAAGGGACATATTTCAATGGAAAGAATAGATGGAATCTATGGCAATATATTTTTAATAGAATTCCTTTTTTATTTGATTTTCTTTTACAAGTCAACGCGGCTGGTTAATGTTAACATTATATTGTGTCCGGCTTGGGAGTGAACCTTACAGATAATCTGACCAAGTCAAACGTTGATAAATGACTTATCTTCGATGCAAAAGTAAACAAAACACTGTCATCAAAATTAAACAAAATCAATTTCCAACATCAATATAGTATTTACATTCCAATCACGTCAGGTTTAACGGAATATCCCTCAGACTTGCTAGCTCTGTTAACTGTCATAATGGAACCACCAGCATCTTATATAAACCTCGGACAGTCTCCTGATTACATTTGCCCGGGAGTGTTGAGTTGAAAGCAGTAACCAAAGGAGCAATTCAACAGTCACCGTCATGGTTCTGCGGAATATTAGACAAGTTTGTTTTTTGATGAGCATCACGGCCTCCTTGGCATTCTTGACCGGAGAAACCGGAAACCAGCAAGAATTGGACCATGCAGTAGAAGTCCTCCAGGAACAGCTAGTAGTCACCCAGAGCAGGATGCAAGACCTGACTTCCGAGCTGAGAGCGCTGCAAGAGAATTCCGACTGTAGCTGTATGGCTTTGACAAAGATCAGCATGTGTCCGAACGGCTGGACATTGCACAACAATTCCTGTTATTTCTTTTACATGTTTCGACAGACATGGGATGACGCTAGGATAACATGTGAAAGACTTGGAGGACATCTTGTGGCCATCGAAACTATGGAGGAAGATAACTTCGTTAAAGATTTTATTGATATGGCGAAGGCGAAATCTGGACAGAATAAGGACGGCTACACATGGCTTGGTGCCACAGACCACCTCAGCGAAGGGGTGTGGCTGTGGGTGACTGGGGAGAAGGTATCGCTACAGGACTGGCGGGGTGGGCACGTGGACCATGCAGACAATGATGGCCATCCAGGGGTAGAGGATTGTATGGACTACAGCGTCGGGGCGTGGAACGACAATAACTGTGCCTCTACACATCCCAGTCTGTGCGAGAAAGAGGCGGCATTTACATCAAACTAGGCAACGGAATGGCGGCATACACATCAAACTAGGCAACAGAATGGCGGCATTCACATCATGACTGCTTTTATAAAAGTTCTTGGTTTTCTCTATTTCCAATGTTATTCGATATCGAAGCTATGTATTAATGTGTTTTTATTGTAATACAAAAACTGCGTGTTTGGTTCCATCAGCGATGTCTGTGATCTTATTTGTAATATAAAACAAAGTGATATGGAGATAGAAATAACTCATTTTCTATAATTAGCTGATGGCGACCCTGAAAACCATTAAATGCAGGTATCACACTGTCCCGAAAGTGACACAGGATGAAACCTGATAAGCCGTAAGACTTAAAGTATTACAAATTGAACTTGGAAACACGAAATAGGAAATTTCAGAATTCGGGTCTGATCGTGAAAGCATCGGGCCATTCGTGAGGGCATCTTAATTGAGCCATCGTATGATTGCCGGTTGATTTTCTCAGGCTCCGGCAGCAACTTCGTAAGTGGTGTCAAAATTTTTGGCGTGCCAAAAAAAATAGCCCGAACACCTTGCGAAGGTCCATTTTCGTGTTAAGTTCGTTTGTCCATCTTGTACTTCGTAAGGCCATTGTGAGGGCTTCTTGTCATATCGTGTCTTCTCCGTCTTCTCTTCGTGTGATCATCGGCGACATCGGGCGTGTTTCTCCGCATCACGAATGCACTACGAAGGAAACAAAAAGTTAATTGCCGAATGGACTTCGGAAGGCAACGCGACTACGTGAAGCCCTCGCATTGCCGTCGTGTAGCAATCATATTATAATACGATGCCATTGAGATGGGCCCACGGTGTCGACTAAGACAACCGATTATCAGTTTCTCCATTGATGTATTACTATGTACCGTGGTGATATGGGCACACACAAGATCAGTATCCGAGTAAATTTTTCTCAGTCATGAGCAACTTTACAGAAAGTGCGTGCTTCATAATGATGATACATACAGGAAACAAAAGGCCCAGAGGGCAAGTATCGCTCACCTAGATAAATTGGTATCAAGGTAATCATGGTAAAATATTTCTAAAAAAAGATGCTATGGGCAGGGACAGACCCAAAGAATTATCCTTGAAGTATATCTGTATAAATTAAAGATAGGCTAATGGGTGGGTATCTCAACTCATTGTTCTCAAGCTCAACTGAGAACCAATGTCCCTAAGGCTGGGCGAGACAATTACATCAATGGTAATATCATGATTGTGTTTGTTTCGGTATATTTTTCCGGTAGGATGTCTGTAAGGGCGTGGCAGACACTTGGGTCAAATCTAAAATCATATTTGTGATGTTCACTTTATGCTTAGCAATTGTATACCTGGGTATGTAGTTTTGGGGTGGGGATCTCAACCGTTTAAAAGTTGTATCAATATTGCCAAATGGTCCGCTTTTGGCCCCGTCCCTCAGGCCCCTCGGGGTCAGTCCCATCATTAGTATAAATTTGAATCCCAGCCACTTAGAGATGCTACCATTAAAATAAGAATGTTTCACATTGCTTAGATCCAGAGAAGAAGTTGTTAATATGAATATAGGTAAATTAACCCCTTTTGGCCCCGCCCCTCAGGCCCAACGGGGGTCAGCCCCATCATTTGTATAAATTTGAATCCCAGCCACTTACGGATGCTACCACTAAAATATGAACGTTTCACATTGCTTCGATCCAGAGAAGAAGTCGTTAATATGAATATAACCAAATTTACCTCTTTTGGCCCCACCACCCGGCCCCAGGAGGGTCAGCCCAATCATTTGTAAAAATTTGAGTCCCAGCCACTTAGGGATGCTTTCTACCAAATTTGATTAAATTCCGATCAGTGGTTAAGAAGAAGAAGTCGATTGTTGACGGACGGACGACGGACGCCACGGTATGGCATAAGCTCACCTTGGTCCTTTGGACCCCAGGTGACATTACCGAAATTCGTTATAGAGTTTTTTTGAAGATAAATATTCAAGCTATAGTTCTCGCCTTGATTCCCCATTGCACTTACGGTTATAACACTTAATAACACTTACTGCACATATTACAAACATTTATTTAACAAATGGACAACACTTATTTTCAATTGCATAAGGAATGAACTCAGCGGAAAACAAAAGTGCATGCATGTCGACAATGTGTGGTATTGACGTCCACCATTGAATGATATATATCAGTCAAATGAAAGTCTGATCTTTTCTTTGCTTTTCCCTCTCTTCCTTTATCACATCCGATAACATGGGTATCCTAAATATGAAGTCTATATCGAGGTCACAAACTTCAAGTGTCATATTTCAAAATTACTTCTATTGTCAAAATCGCATAAAAAACGGCTGCCTGTCGCCCATTTCAACTTTCATTTATGTATTTAATCTTAGTTCTATGAATTTCTCTTGAAAATTAAGAATGGCTGCCTGGCGACCACATTTCCCCCTGGAGCAGTCCAAAATTAAGACCATGTACAACTAGGGACCGAACGGAACTTACTTATGAAATTTGAAAATTTGAAAATTTGAAAAAAAATTATCACAAAGTTGAAACTATCACTGTCAAAAATCCAATCCAACCTTATTATTAATCGGATCTATCAAAAAATGGACCATGCACAACTAGGCACCAAGAGTTCATTGTCAAAATCCAAGATGGCTGCATGTCAGCCAGTTTGTTTTTTTCCGATCAGTCCCAAAATCAAAACAGCACAACAAGGCACTAAGGGGAACCTACATAGGAAATTTGGGAAAGATCCATCCAGTATTTCTCAAGATATTACTGTTACAATATTTCATTTTCAAAATCTAAGATGGCCGCCTGTCAGCCTTTTTGTTTTTTTGATTAGTCCCAAAATCAAAACAGCACAACTAGGGTCCAAGGGGAACATGCATAGGAAATTTGAGAAAGATCCATCCAGTACTTCTCAAGATATAACGATAATAATTGTTTAAGGACGGACGGACGACGACGAACGGACAACGGACGACGGACGCAGGGTGATTTGAATAGCCCACAATGTGATGATGGTGGGCTAAAAATGCCACCTAAAAATATACATCCTAATACTTGTTAGTTACAGGTGGCATTTTTACAACAAGTGTAAATTACTCTGAAAACGTCAAATATGGCTGTAAAGTTTTGTCTTGTCCCTGTTGCTACCAAAGCGTAAAACAGAATATTTTAACAAGGTTAGAACTAAATGGAATACGAAGAATCATACCTATCAAAAGTACATTGTTATGTGTTAAAACCTGATTGGATTGTCTGATTTAATTTTGTTATCATTGACACATATTACGCTTTGATGCCACGTGCACTGCATTTTTATTTCTCGGTCTATTTCCAAATCACGAAGAAAACATAAAAATGTCCCCTGTGAATACAGCAACTGTGATGTTGCCTTAATTAACGATATTTTAGACACATGTACCCCGTCATGCATTACTGTGTGTCACGACGTAATCGTCTAGAGAATATCTAGTCATTTAATTATACTGTTATAGACGCGTCCTTTATGCTTTAATTTCCATATCTCAGCATGATTAACCATATACATGTTGACAATATTTGTGATAGAAGGGACCCATGAGAACTGTATAGAATTTTGCAAATCATATTTGCAATGGATGAGCTGCTTTGACGGGGCCAAATGGTTAAGGTGTCTGACATTCTGCTACCACTAGCCCACCACCCTCCTTCTCTTCTGGGTCGCCGGTTTGAGGCTCTCCACCAGGTACTCGCCGTTGGTCGGTGCTTTTTTTCTGGTACTTCAGCTTGCCTCCACCACTAACACCAGTCAGATCCTTAAATGACACTAGCTGTTAATAGGAAGTAAACACAAACAAACCAAATATGCAATGGACCGTAGCAGGCACAAATAATACAAATAACATAGAAATATATCACGTGTGGAAAAGATAAGTGGAATACAGTAACAGCGATATTGCATTGATAAAAGTTACATATACTCATTAGAGGATACATTACTGTGTGTCACGACGTAATCGACTAATCGTCTAGAGAATATCTGTGTATTTAATTAAAACAAATTATAGGTACGTGTCCTTTATGGTTCTATATCCGAATCAGCATGATTAATCGCATACATGTTGACAACAATTATGATAGAAGGGACACATAAGGACTTGATAGAATTCTTAATGCAGGAACTACTTTGACGGCTTAATGGTTAAAGTGTCTGACATTCTGCTACCACTAGCCTTCCACCTCCGGTTTGAGGCCGGCATGGGGAAGTCGCCATGTGCTGGCCGCTAAAACATGGCACGCCATATAGCTGTTTATAGAACGTAAAACACAAACAAATCACTTTAACAGGTTTAGTTGTGTGTCTACTTTGTCAGCCTTAGTTGTGTGTCTACTTTGTCAGCCTTAGTTGTGGGGTGTACTTTGACAGCCTTAGTTGTGTGTCTACTTTGTCAGCCTTAGTTGTGGGGTGTACTTTGACAGCCATAGTTGTGGGGTGTACTTTGACAGCCTTAGTTGTGGGGTCTACTTTGACAGCCTTAGTTGTGGGGTCTAAGTTGTGGGGTGTACTTTGTAAGCCTTAGTTGTGGGGTGTACTTTGACAGCCATAGTTGTGGGGTGTACTTTGACAGCCTTAGTTGTGGGGTGTACTTTGACAGCCTTAGTTGTGTGTCTACTTTGACAGCCTTAGTTGTGGGGTGTACTTTGACAGCCTTAGTTGTGGGGTCTACTTTGACAGTCTTAGTTGTGGGGTCTACTTTGACAGCCTTAGTTGTGTGTCTACTTTGACAGCCTTAGTTGTGGGGTCTACTTTGAGAGCCGTTGTTGTGGGGTCTACTTTGTCAGCCTTAGTTGTGTGTCTACTTTGACAGCCTTAGTTGTGGGGTCTACTTTGACAGCCATAGTTGTTGGGTCTACTTTGCCAGTCTTAGTTGTGTGGTCTACTTTGACAGCTGTTGTTGTGGGGTCTACTTTGACAGCCTTAGTTGTGTGTCTACTTTGACAGCCTTAGTTGTGGGGTTTACTTTGACAGTCTTAGTTGTGTGGTCTACTTTGACAGCTGTTGTTGTGGGGTCTACTTTGACAGCCTTAGTTGTGTGTCTACTTTGACAGCCTTAGTTGTGGGGTTTACTTTGACAGTTTTAGTTGTGGGGTCTACTTTGTCAGCCTTAGTTGTGGGGTCTACTTTGACCGCCTTAGTTGTGGGGTCTACTTTGACAGCCTTAGTTGTGGGGTCTACTTTGTCAGCCTAAGTTGTGGGGTCTACTTTGACAGCCTTAGTTGTGGGGTCTACTTTGACCGCCTTAGTTGTGGGGTCTACTTTGACCGCCTTAGTTGTGGGGTCTACTTTGACCGCCTTAGTTGTGGGGTCTACTTTGACCGCCTTAGTTGTGGGGTCTACTTTGACAGCCTAACTTCACTATCAGTCTGTCAGCAATAAATATATATATATAGCTTCTGATAGAGAATATATATCCACCTAAAGATAGAAACAGGGATTCAAATAAGTAACAAAAACATCATGATAAAATTTCTCAGAATTTTATTTACATATTATATGTATATAAAACAATACACAGTCATTTAACAGGTTCATTATAAGTTCATTATTGTTGACTTGAAAGACACTTCAACATGGCTATTCTGAACTATTGTACCATTATGGCAGTTTCAGATGGAGAATTCATAAAATTTTTGTGTCCTAGGAAATCAGGACAACATTAACAGGAAGATCCAGGCAATTAACTGCCAAATGAAGTAATACTCCAGAGTCTTATTGAAACAGAACACAGTTTTAATTGTCATTTAATGTCAAAACATGTGCAAATTGCTCCTTTACTTTCGCAAAGTGTGAACCTTCCCAGAAGACCTTCCCACACTTCTGGCACACGTAAAACAAGCTCACTTTTCCGAATATGCCTTCTGGTACCGTTTCGATCTGTATGGGAACACCGTTTGTTGCTACAGACACATTAGTCCAATTGACACCGTAGTTTGCCAAATCCTTCATACACACTACGTCTGCCTGTGACACAGAGACTGGATTAGCGGCCCTCATCAGCGCCTGGACCCGAGACTCTGACACAGACAACTGGTGCTGCTTCCTGTACCATAACTGTTTGGCTTGTTCCTGAGGGACCTTCAGGTACTGGTTACCGTTACACACCTGGACGGTATAAAATACAGTCAGTCACTGTTACACACCTGGACGGTATAAAATACAAAGGTGATACAGATATTGTATAGATATCCAGGTACTGGTCCCCTTTACACATCTGGACAGTATAAAATACAGTCAGTCCCCGTTACACACCTGGACGGTATAAAATACAAAGGTGATACAGATATTGTATAGATATCCAGGTACTGGTCCCCTTTACACATCTGGACAGTATAAAATACAGTCAGTCACCGTTACACACCTGGACGGTATAAAATACAAAGGTGATACAGATATTGTATAGATATCCAGGTACTGGTCCCCTTTACACATCTGGACAGTATAAAATACAGTCAGTCACCGTTACACACCTGGACGGTATAAAATACAGTCAGTCACCGTTACACACCTGGACGGTATAAAATACAGTCAGTCACCGTTACACACCTGGACGGTATAAAATACAGTCAGTCACCGTTACACACCTGGACGGTATAAAATACAGTCAGTCACCGTTACACACCTGGACGGTATAAAATACAGTCAGTCACCGTTACACACCTGGACGGTATAAAATACAGTCAGTCACCGTTACACACCTGGACTGTATAAAATACAGTCAGTCACCGTTTCACACCCGGACGGTATAAAATACAGTCAGTCACCGTTACACACCCGGACAGAATAAAATACAGTCAGTCACCGTTACACACCCGGACAGTATAAAATACAGTCAGTCACCGTTACACACCCGGACGGTATAAAATACAGTCAGTCACCGTTACACACTTGGACGGTATAAAATACGGTCAGTCACCGTTACACACTTGGACGGTATAAAATACAGTCAGTCACCGTTACACACCTGGACGGTATAAAATACAGTCAGTCACCGTTACACACCTGGACGGTATAAAATACAGTCAGTCACCGTTACACACCTGGACGGTATAAAATACAGTCAGTCAACGTTACTCACCTGGACAGTATAAAATACAGTCAGTCAACGTTACACACCTGGACGGTATAAAATAAAGTCAGTCACCGTTACACACCTGGACGGTATAAAGTACAGTCAGTCACCATTACACACATGGCAGTATAAAATACAGTCAGTCACCGTTACACACCTGGACGGTATAAAATACAAAGATGATACAGACATTGTATAAATAGAAAGTAGCATCATTCAGAGACTTTGATTAGAGTGTTATTTTTTAATTATTCACTAGTAATCTAACTGGGGACCTTGGATTTGCTCGCCTGGCTCACTATTAATTCAGCTAAAGAGAACTTGGCTCCTACAGAATTATGTAATGTGTATTCCTGTAAAAGGACATCAAGTTTGAAAACTTAAAAGTAAACAAGTTTTAGTTTAATGAAGGACAGAAACAACAATAAGTACATCACTAACCATCACTGACCTGGCACCGACTAAAGATGTCCTCGGTTTTCACCTTCACTCCGAAGTGTTCCATCACCTCCACAACCTGTTCTCTAGCAGTCACACTCTGTACACAGTAACACATGTGTTCACCCACGTGCGACCTCACCTGTAATTCATACAATAGCAGTCACACTCTGTACACAGTAACACATGTGTTCACCCACGTGTGACCTCACCTGTAATTCATACAATAGCAGTCACACTCTGTACACAGTAACACATGTGTTCACCCACGTGTGACCTCACCTGTAATTCATACAATAGCAGTCACACTCTGTATACAGTAACACATGTGTTCACCCACGTGTGACCTCACCTGTAATTCATACAATAGCAGTCACACTCTGTACATAGTAACACATGTGTTCACCCACGTGTGACCTCACCTGTAATTCATACAATAGCAGTCACACTCTGTACACAGTAACACATGTGTTCACCCATATGTGACCTTACCTGTAATTCATAAATAGCAGTCACACTCTGTACACAGTAACACATGTGTTCACCCATGTGTGACCATACCTGTAATTCATACAATAGCAGTCACACTCTGTACACAGTAACACATGTGTTCACCCAAATGTGACCTCACTTGTAATTCACACAATAGCAGTCATACTCTGTACACAGTAACACATGTGTTCACCCAAATGTGACCTCATCTGAAATTTATACAATAACAGTCCCACTCTGTACACAGTAACACATGTGTTCACTCAAATGTGACCTCACCTGTAATTCGTACAATAACAGTCACACTCTGTACAAAGTAACACATGTGTTCACCCAAATGTGACCTCACCTGTAATTCATACAATAACAGTCACACTCTGTACACAGTAACACATGTGTTCACCCAAATGTGACCTCACCTGTAATTTATACAATAGCAGTCACACTCTGTACACAGTAACACATGTGTTCACCCAAATGTGACCTCACCTGTAATTTATACAATAGCAGTCACACTCTGTACATAGTAACACATGTGTTCACCCACATGTGACCTCACCTGTAACTCATACAATAGCAGTCACACTCTGTACACAGTAACACATGTGTTCACCCACATGTGACCTCACCTGTAATTTATACAATAACAGTCACACTGTATACACAATAACACATGTTCAGTTATAGGTTTAGAAAAATATGGTGCCAAAATTTTATGAACTATGGGTTAATAATAGGAGATTCTGTCAAACACAATTTTTTGTTTTTCTTTATTTATATCGTTAATATTTTATTATACCTCAATTATAATTAAATTGACTTCAATTTGTTTGTTGCAAACATCAGATGTCACAGTTTATGTTCCTATATCACTGAAGTCACTGTTCAACCTTTTTAAAAATCCAATAAGTGGTAAAAAACATGCAAAGTGCAAAACTGGTAACAGTCCACCCTAAAGCTTGCTGCTGATCAAATGTCTAAGCCTTACCAGTTATAAAATAGATGTTAGGTATGGTACAGAGAGCCAGTACATAGACTCCCACTGAAGCTAACCTGAGGAGATACCTACCGTTATATAGGTGTGGAGATACCTACCATTATATAGGGGTGGAGATACCTACCATTATATAGGTGTGGAGATACCTACCGTTATATAGGTGTGGAGATACCTACCGTTATATAGGTGTGGAGATACCTACCGTTATATAGGTGTGGAGATACCTACCATTATATAGGTGTGGAGATACCTACCGTCATATAGGTGTGGAGATACCTACCATTATATAGGTGTGGAGATACCTACCGTTATATAGGTGTGGAGATACCTACCGTTATATAGGTGTGGAGATACCTACCATTATATAGGTGTGGAGATACCTACCATTATATAGGGGTGGAGATACCTACCGTTATATAGGTGTGGAGATACCTACCGTTATATAGGTGTGGAGATACCTACCGTTATATAGGTGTGGAGATACCTACCATTATATAGGTGTGGAGATACCTACCGTTATATAGGTGTGGAGATACCTACCGTTATATAGGTGTGGAGATACCTACCGTTATATAGGTGTGGAGATACCTACCGTTATATAGGTGAGGAGATACCTACCATTATATAGGTGTGGAGATACCTACCGTTATATAGGTGTGGAGATACCTACCGTTATATAGGTGTGGAGATACCTACCGTTATATAGGTGTGGAGATACCTACCGTTATATAGGTGTGGAGATACCTACCATTATATAGGTGTGGAGATACCTACCATTATATAGGGGTGGAGATACCTACCATTATATAGGTGTGGAGATACCTACCATTATATAGGTGTGGAGATACCTACCATTATATAGGTGTGGAGATACCTACCATTATATAGGTGTGGAGATACCTACCATTATATAGGTGTGGAGATACCTACCATTATATAGGTGTGGAGATACCTACCATTATATAGGTGTGGAGATACCTACCATTATATAGGGGTGGAGATACCTACCATTATATAGGTGAGGAGATACCTACCGTTATATAGGGGTGGAGATACCTACCGTTATATAGGTGTGGAGATACCTACCGTTATATAGGTGTGGAGATACCTACCATTATATAGGTGTGGAGATACCTACCGTTATATAGGTGTGGAGATACCTACCATTATATAGGGGTGGAGATACCTACCGTTATATAGGTGTGGAGATACCTACCGTTATATAGGTGTGGAGATACCTACCATTATATAGGGGTGGAGATACCTACCGTTATATAGGTGTGGAGATACCTACCGTTATATAGGGGTGGAGATACCTACCGTTATATAGGTGTGGAGATACCTACCATTATATAGGTGTGGAGATACCTACCATTATATAGGGGTGGAGATACCTACCGTTATATAGGTGTGGAGATACCTACCATTATATAGGGGTGGAGATACCTACCGTTATATAGGTGTGGAGATACCTACCGTTATATAGGTGTGGAGATACCTACCATTATATAGGGGTGGAGATACCTACCGTTATATAGGTGTGGAGATACCTACCATTATATAGGTGTGGAGATACCTACCATTATATAGGTGTGGAGATACCTACCATTATATAGGGGTGGAGATACCTACCATTATATAGGTGTGGAGATACCTACCGTTATATAGGTGTGGAGATACCTACCGTTATATAGGTGTGGAGATACCTACCGTTATATAGGTGAGGAGATACCTACCGTTATATAGGTGTGGAGATACCTACCATTATATAGGGGTGGAGATACCTACCATTATATAGGTGTGGAGATACCTACCATTATATAGGTGTGGAGATACCTACCATTATATAGGGGTGGAGATACCTACCATTATATAGGTGTGGAGATACCTACCATTATATAGGGGTGGAGATACCTACCGTTATATAGGTGAGGAGATACCTACCGTTATATAGGTGTGGAGATACCTACCATTATATAGGGGTGGAGATACCTACCATTATATAGGGGTGGAGATACCTACCATTATATAGGGGTGGAGATACCTACCATTATATAGGTGTGGAGATACCTACCGTTATATAGGTGTGGAGATACCTACCGTTATATAGGTGTGGAGATACCTACCATTATATAGGTGTGGAGATACCTACCGTTATATAGGTGAGGAGATACCTACCGTTATATAGGTGTGGAGATACCTACCATTATATAGGTGTGGAGATACCTACCGTTATATAGGTGTGGAGATACCTACCATTATATAGGTGTGGAGATACCTACCGTTATATAGGTGAGGAGATACCTACCGTTATATAGGTGTGGAGATACCTACCATTATATAGGTGTGGAGATACCTACCGTTATATAGGTGAGGAGATACCTACCGTTATATAGGTGTGGAGATACCTACCGTTATATAGGTGTGGAGATACCTACCGTTATATAAGTGTGGAGATACCTACCGTTATATAGGTGTGGAGATACCTACCGTTATATAGGGGTGGAGATACCTACCGTTATATAGGGGTGGAGATACCTACCATTATATAGGGGTGGAGATACCTACCGTTATATAGGTGTGGAGATACCTACCGTTATATAGGTGTGGAGATACCTACCGTTATATAGGGGTGGAGATACCTACCGTTATATAGGTGTGGAGATACCTACCGTTATATAGGTGTGGAGATACCTACCGTTATATAGGTGTGGAGATACCTACCGTTATATAGGTGTGGAGATACCTACCGTTATATAGGGGTGGAGATACCTACCGTTATATAGGGGTGGAGATACCTACCATTATATAGGGGTGGAGATACCTACCATTATATAGGTGTGGAGATACCTACCGTTATATAGGTGTGGAGATACCTACCGTTATATAGGTGTGGAGATACCTACCGTTATATAGGTGTGGAGATACCTACCGTTATATAGGTGTGGAGATA
Source organism: Mimachlamys varia (assembly GCA_947623455.1). Classification (NCBI taxonomy): domain Eukaryota; kingdom Metazoa; phylum Mollusca; class Bivalvia; order Pectinida; family Pectinidae; genus Mimachlamys; species Mimachlamys varia. The sequence goes on from OX392529.1 coordinate 16,958,017, forward strand.
CCTACCGTTATATAGGTGTGGAGATACCTACCGTTATATAGGTGAGGAGATACCTACCGTTATATAGGTGTGGAGATACCTACCATTATATAGGTGTGGAGATACCTACCGTTATATAGGTGTGGAGATACCTACCGTTATATAGGTGTGGAGATACCTACCATTATATAGGGGTGGAGATACCTACCATTATATAGGTGTGGAGATACCTACCGTTATATAGGTGTGGAGATACCTACCGTTATATAGGTGAGGAGATACCTACCATTATATAGGTGTGGAGATACCTACCGTTATATAGGTGTGGAGATACCTACCGTTATATAGGTGAGGAGATACCTACCGTTATATAGGGGTGGAGATACCTACCATTATATAGGGGTTACCACTGGTCAACACAATTCTCTGCTCTGTCCTGCATATCTGTAGGAACAGAAACATGAAGGCATATAAATACTACTGTATACATTTGTGATACTGTTAAACAGTCACCATAGTAAAGGCCCAATATAAGTAACTTTCGGCAAAACTTGAAGCGAAAATCAAGCCTAATAACTTATTATATTTATAGATTTAGTTAAGATTAACTGATATCAGCAATACCCAAGATGAATTCTTACGCGGTTACCGGTACTGCAGCAGTTGAAACTCGGTATTTGTAAACACGCGTCCACTTTGAACTGTCTTCTAACTTCAGCTTGTTGTTGAAGTGGGCTCCACCTTGATTTTTCTGTCAAGAGTTTCTTGTTAGTTACCGCTCAGGTTTACTTAGTTTTAGGCTTGTTTTGACATTGTTATCAACTGGATTTTTTTTTCAGAATTTTTCAGAATCACGAAAATATTGGGCCTTTAACTATTGCATCTGATAACTTTGTTCTTTAGCTCTACATGAGTGTGTGTGTGTGTGTGTGTTAGTGCATATATTTTGATCCATATGTTGTGTAAGGTAATTACTGTCTACATTTGTGATAATGTTAAAGAATCACCAGATTGAAGAGCATGGGTTTTATAGAAGTTTATATAAAGCAAGCATTTTGGACAATTTTACAGAAATTCTAATCAAAAGGACTGGAAATACTGAAGGAGAGTTACTCGGATGTTTGGACATGATAGAATGAAATGTGAAAGGTACATTTTTAAAATGCAAATTGGCTGTAACAAATACTCATGTCCCTGTGTTCACTGTGTCAGACTTTGTGCTACCACTCTGATCCGCCAGTTTCTACGATTTAGATCAAAGGGACAATACTGCATGGGCTGTGTTTTCACCTCGAAGGAATCTGACAAACGATTTGATTGGTAATTCAATCTAAAGTAGTAATTAAATTGATGGGCGGAGCAAGGTAACGCTAAACTTCTGTGCAGTTCCCTGTAAATACATTTTGGTTGGACGATCTAAAGTGAACTTAAACCTAAAAGGTGACATTTTGTTCATTAATTTGATTAAACGTAGAATTTTACAGTTAACATCATAAAAATAAAAAAAAATATTGTACATATTAATACGGGAATTTTCTATTCCTGTATTTCTTTTTTTTTTAAATCTAAAATAAGTATTCTACTTTCGTTTCTAGATGTAAATAGCCACAGAAGGGAAATTTTACCTCAGAACTACCGATTGGAAGTTACAATTTTGTCGCAATCAACGGTGAGGGCCATTTTTATCAATATGACTTTTGTCCTGATTAGCAGACAAAGTGTTTCAATCAGATGTGAGGTTTCAACAATCATGATCGCTTTTTTATATATATTTCAGCCATATTGGATGGGTTTTCACACACCAGAGGGCGTAATGGTAAACCAGTCTTCCTAATATGGTCATTTTGACTTCCTTATATGGGCATTCTGCATAATTTTATAATGTTTGTTTAAAAAAGTCTAACATGAACGGAGCTAGACTAAGTTTAAGCCAGATTCATGCAAGAAGTGTTCAGCTTGTCCGTATTTACCCAAATGTCCTACAGTATACTGAACGAAGCACCAGATACTGTAAAACTTGTCTCCCTTATTTAGAGTACCGGTAATTACGGAGATTACCGCTAAGCGTCTCAAACTCTGTATATCCAGTTTTTAGCTAATTACTATATGCACAGCGTTACTCACGGCTCCACAAAAAGAACTTTACTTAAACATTTCAATTGTTAAGTGTCTCTGGCAACTTTAAATAGGCCATTTTGGCTCAATTGCCAACAAATCAATCATTTTTCCAAAACTTTCATTTTCTAACTCATATAAATATGCGCTATGTATGATCATTTTACTACTGAAAGTGCCAAATTTAACAGAAAAATTTCTAAATCCTCATGCATTACCATCATCTATCATCTAATTGTTAAGAAATAACTCCAACATTGTAACTTGTACAGTGACTCTGAACCTGGGTAACATATACTGTCTGGCCTCCCAAGTCTGTCTAGTGTCATTTTGGTACATACGAAATGCAGCCATGTGATCTTTTGTCTTTAGGTTGGTGAGTAGAAAGGATCATATAACACAACAACTAGAGAATCTATTCTGTCACCTTCATAAGACAAATGAACAGTGAAGCCTGTGTACACGAAGGAGTAAATATGCTTGAGTTGGCAATGTGGGCGGATACGTCGAGTGGTTAGCACTCCGGCCTTCCATGCAGGCGGCCGGGGTTCGATCCCCGTAATCGTCATACGCATGGACCGGAACATTCAGAGAAAAGTGTTTTTCTCCTGCCCACACAACTCCAACAACCCAGGTGGAGTATAAAATGGTCTGGGGTGGATGTTGCAGTATCTGTGATGTAGCATTCAAGTGTGGTGGCACTATAAACGATGCTGTTGGAAACACGGTCCCACTACAAACAGAACACAATTCATCTCCAGCACACACACATACATACACACACACATTTGGATATTAGCCAGGTGGTATAGGACAAGTAGTTAGCGCCCGATAAGGCAGCTCCTGCAAACTAATCAGAATTGTATATGATAGAACTGTATGTGTTAACTGTATTGATTGTATAAGAATTGTATATATATGTACTGTAAAGTGCTTTAGAGTGGCTTATATTAGCTAGATAGGGCGCTATATCAAATATTGTATGTTATTATTATTATTATAAATGTAAACTCTTTATCAATTGGGTTATGCTATATACAAATCTACACTAATCATGGCCATGGGACTATTCCCAAAGTCTCACCAGTATAGGTGTTTACCTTTGAAACCCCCAATGAGGGAGATGTCCCTCATTCCATATTTCCAATGAGGGAGAGAAAGTACATGAAATGTGACTAAAACTGCATTTCTCAAATTGTCTTTCCCATTTTATGTATCAGAATAACTTCAAAATCTATTCATTTGATCCAGATACATCTGTAATGGTCATTACATACACGCTGCTGTAACTAGATCATTTGATCCAGATACATCTGTAATGGTCATTACATACACGCTGCTGTAACTAGATCATTTGATCCAGATACATCTGTAATGGTCATCACATACACGCTGCTGTAACTAGATCATTTGATCCAGATACATCTGTAATGGTCATCACATACACGCTGCTGTAACTAGATCATTTGATCCAGATACATCTGTAATGGTCATTACATACACGCTGCTGTAACTAGATCATTTGATCCAGATACATCTGTAATGGTCATTACATACACGCTGCTGTAACTAGATCATTTGATCCAGATACATCTGTAATGGTCATTACATACACGCTGCTGTAACTAGATCATTTGATCCAGATACATCTGTAATGGTCATTACATACACGCTGCTGTAACTAGATCACTTGATCCAGATACATCTGTAATGGTCATTACATACACGCTGCTGTAACTAGATCACTTGATCCAGATACATCTGTAATGGTCATTACACACACGCTGCTGTAACTAGATCACTTGATCCAGATACATCTGTAATGGTCATTACATACACGCTGCTGTAACTAGATCACTTGATCCAGATACATCTGTAATGGTCATTACATACACGCTGCTGTAACTAGATCATTTGATCCAGATACATCTGTAATGGTCATTACATACACGCTGCTGTAACTAGATCATTTGATCCAGATACATCTGTAATGGTCATTACATACACGCTGCTGTAACTAGATCATTTGATCCAGATACATCTGTAATGGTCATTACATACACGCTGCTGTAACTAGATCATTTGATCCAGATACATCTGTAATGGTCATTACACATACACGCTGCTGTAACTAGATCATTTGATCCAGATACATCTGTAATGGTCATTACGTACACGCTGCTGTAACTAGATCATTTGATCCAGATACATCTGTAATGGTCATTACACATACACGCTGCTGTAACTAGATCACTTGACCACATGATGTAGATTTTGAGTTTGTTTGAGTTTGGACTTGGTCCTTGGAGGAGGGAGACTTTGGGGGAGATTGGTAAATTTTGGTCAAAATGAGGGATTGTCTCTCGTAATGAGGGAGGATTAACGGGTATGTACCAGATATTTTGTAATACCAATGTACACACAACGCCATATATGTCAAAGAATGTGTCAATCGGATGAGAACTGTGGCACATATATCCTAGAAACTGTAATACTATTGGGGTCAGACTTAATGAAAATCATCAAGAAAACTAAGAGGGAAAGAAAGCAAGCGAGAGTTCCAGATCAATAAATATCAAACCACAGACCATGCAACACCAAAATCATGTCATCAGAACTAGATATTGTGTAACGTGGAGACGCGACCTTGCATAACAATATCAGAAAAATAACAAACCAGTTCGGCTGGTTCAGACCTTGTGGCCTGGTGGTAACGTCCTGATCCATAATCTAGAGGTCTCGGGTTCGCGCCAAGCTCGTCTCACTAGTTTCATTTCTGCTCCTTGTTGTAAATTACTGTTTATTTCCCATGTCGGCATGTTTGTATTAATAAGAACCCATGTCTGGGTGTTTGTATGTACAAAATGTACTAATTATCACAATGATAATTTCTTAAATATAGTTACAGCCCCTGGTACCCGATAAAATGTTACGTTGTTGCAGATCTGTTTGATTTGTGAAATGAGAGCAATCTATTCAAGCTAAAGAAAAAGAAAGCTTAATATTTGTATATAAATATATATCGAGATGAGGGGGCTAATAGACTCTCGCACACATATGATCAATTATCAAAATAAGTGTAGCCAAAATTTAGGTTTGACTCCTTATTGAAAAGTGAATCACAAAAAAAAGAACATACACATGTAGTTGAATTAAAACAACATTTTTAACACGTAGCTGGTTTCTTATGAACTTTCTACACTCAACAAATCAGCTGTTAACTATAAACTGACCTCAATGGTTCTGTCGTGGTCCTCATGGTTCTCCAGTATGTAGACGTCCACTCCACAACTCCTCAGCTGTCGACCTAGTCCTTGTAACATAGAATCCACCACCACCTTCAGCTGCCCAGGGGACAAAATCTGACTAGGTCCAGCTCCATGTGGGGGCGGGGACGTATACTTCAAACAAATATGTAGACACATATAGGTATCACACGATGGCTAACATTACAATCTTCACTAATCCATTATAATTAGCCTTCAGTTACAAGCCAGCAGCAAAGATAAGGCTTAACATCAACAAATTAGTAGATAACTGGTATTCTGTTTGTACATTTTACAGGGTGCCATTTTATCTTACAGAACTGGATCATAATGACTATTTAATTCTTTGATATACGGTCAAACCTTGTTATTTTGAACTCTGATAACTCGAAGACCCAGTTTAACTTGAAGTAAATATTTAGTCCTGATCGTAAAAAATCTTATAAAACATACTGTTACCTCGAATACACGGGATATCTCAAAGTTTTCTGATGATCCCAATGACTTTGTGATACTGAGGTTTAACTATATGTTGTGACTTATCAATTGTTGATGAAATACAAACCCTTTGGGTAGACGTCCCTGTATACTTATACACACTATATCTGTAATAAGTAACACCATCCTATCTTCACATACCATGCCAGTTAGTGACATTTACCTGACCCTGATGATCTGACGCTTTAATTATTTCAAACCAGGGTACTGCCCCCAACTAATTGCTTTATTATCTTAAACTAAACCATTAATGTCTTCCATTTGGATCAGATAATTAATCCCACTGTATTTAGTTCCATAGAGGGCAATACTCATATCAGGTATATGTATAAATGTTTAATTAATAGATCAATAGAGCTGTCACCAGAATGGAAAACTTAAAACTCCCTCCCTACACCAAGCATGTAGGAATAATCCCCTGAACAACGTTTTAAAACTAGAATTATTATTTGAGGAACATTTCAACAAATCTCAGGATAGGTTATATATTCTATAGATTTAATTGTGCTTAGTACATATGTACACTGTGTCTTCAATGGGCCACTACTGTTGTCAGAGATGAAAACAGCCAATTGTGAAAAAGGAGGAAACCCACATTTCTAAGGGGTTTAAAAGAAAATTTAAAGAATTAAAATTACAGCAAAATTGTCACAAAGGAGGAACTCCTCCTTTTGGAGGAGGATTTTCATCCCTATGTTGTCAGTTTATGAAAAAACCTGTTAAATTTAGGACATTTTTTTCATTTCTTACGAGTATTCCAATCATTCCAGAGTCTAAATGCTCTACTGACAAAACATTTTATAGTTACCATCAGCCATCTCACCTTAAATTCTTCTGCCTTACAAATAATTCTCAATTTTGGCATTTTGCCTTTGTTTACCACTACCGAACAAACTCAAAAACATTTTGGCACTCTAGAAATTTTCTTCTAACTTCATACAATTGATTATATCTACCTTCTTTTATCCCAGATATCTGCCCTGTCTGGAGATAATGTGTGCAATTAGTTGTGGCAAAATTATAATTTTATTCTAATCAATATCCTCCAAAAATAAAAACAAAGTGAGCAAGGACTCATAAAGGGGTGTATCTCTGAACGCAAACACTTTTAATTTGCCTACAGGGTAGTTTGTTGTGATAGCGGTTATAGTCTTTTTCCTTAAAGTAGTCTCAGTTCCAACAGGTAAATTTACCTGTAAAAGTTACCTGTTGGTGCTAAGGCACAAGTATTTAAAAAATATCATAAAATTATCTTCATGATACTTTTTTTAATCGGAAATATTAAACTGTGTTAGTAATAAATAATGTAACTATTATAAGATTTGTGATTATTAATTAAAATTCAATGCTAAAGATAATTTTCTAAAAAAAAGTAAAACTTTGTAATTCACCATTGAATTATTTTATGACTGTAATTCTTACTTTTAAAAGATACTGTTGTAAAAATATTTTTGTTTATAATAGGTGATTAATTTAATAGGTTTTTAGGATTGATTTTTATGAGGTCTTGATGCCAATTAAAATTTAATTACTTCATTTTAATTAGTACATTTTTGCTTGGATATGTATGACTTATTAAATATCAACTTACTCAATAATTCAATACCCATAGAAAGTGAGGTTTATTTAATCAAAGGTATTGTTTTCATTAGGTTAACTCATTAACCATTCAATTCATTTATTACCTTAAACCTTACGGTTTATCAGTACAAGATATATACACACAGGTGCATATATACCAATGCAAAATACAAATAGATATGTACAACCCAATATAGTTCGGACACGCACAGACCACAATTTAAGACACAGATTTATAGCGATAGTGTTGATAGGTATTTCACTCAATTAAATGTATTCAATCGTCTTTTGTTACAGAGGACAATAAAGTTACCTAAATTTGAAAGATCCTGGTTTTAAAAATTTGTACATTTTTGCCGTATTAGATTTTCTATGGTAATACAGTTTGATGAAACGTTTTTCATAATGACTGTGTTTTATTACAAAACGGTACAATCCACTGTCGCAATACGTACAAATCCCATTAATTTGATCTTTTAAGATTAAACTGTCCAATTTCAATATTCAGTTTATGAGACGACAATCTGATTTTTGCTATTTCTTTAAACAAATAGGTTTTGTTAAATTCGGTTTAAAGACAAAATTACCACTAATGAATTTTCGAAGTGAACATTTTGATGATACATTTAAATAGTCAATACATTATTGAAAAAATATCTGTCATTCTATATTGAATAGTGATTAATGTTTTACCTTCATTCTCTGTATTTTCTGTTTGCTACACATATCCCAAACCTATTCTTAACAGATTGTTTCTTATACTTTCTGTCCACTCAGTGCCCTTTTGAACCATTTCATCATAACATACAATTGTCCGAGTTTTTAACTTTAAGCAAATATTTGAAAATGAAAACTTTCGAATCATAATAAATGAAAGTCTTCCTAATTCATGACTGATCATGATATTTGGCGTACTTTTCTTAACCCCTAAACTCTCTTACAAAAATTTAGATGTAGTTTTTTTTTCAATATTAGGCACTTCAGATACATAACTTAAAATGCTACTTACAAAAGTGTAACAAAAACTAAAATGGGTTTCAAAATTGAAATATTTTCTTTTAAAAACACATACTTTATTGAATACTTTTCTATATTTCTCTTTATTTCTTCAATATATGATTATCTCTGGGTTGTATTTTATTTACAATTAAGTGCCGATTACTCATTTGATAAATTTCTTTTTATTTCTTAATATATGTATCCTTGTATTTTTGAAAAAAAAATGTATAATTTAATGCAATTGTGGTGCTGACGGCTCATTCCCCGAACACCAACTCTGGTAACTTGAAAGAAAGGTGTTTATATAGGAAATCCTTTGAAGTTTAAGTTATAGTCTGTTTCAACTAAGAATGTCAACTCATTTGATTTGTAGACCTGATACTAAACTCAGTAATGAAATTAATAAAATATTTTCATATAAGTAATAGAAAATGATCATTAATTATTATTTTTTAGATTCAATAAATGAAAAAATGATAATTGAAATACATTATTTGCAAAATAAATCTCCTTAATCGATAATTGATATATTGATAATAAAATTAAGTTTCTATTCATACATGTTAGAGTAATACATATTTAATACAGCACCGAAAGATAATTATTAGACATCAGTATTTACGTCTCTGAGTATTCTTAATTGAAAAACATTAAATGAAGACAGATAACACTAAACTGATGTCACACAAATTAAACCTGTACAAGTTTAACTACTATATTCTGTGATATAAATAAGGCATTTGACCGGGTTCGGCATGTAAGTATTTTGTGTAAATTTTACGAAAATGGTATAAAAAGAAAAACTATTTGGGTGGTTTAAAGCTTGATTATCTGACAGAAAACCAAAGGGAAATAATTGATGGATACCAATCAAATACTTAATCCATATCTGCAGGAGTTCAAGGATACGTTCTTTGGCCCTTTTTATTTCTATCCTTTATTGATATATAAGTTAACAGCTGATGTAACTTCTTATATGAACTTGTTTGCAGTTGATGCTTCTCTATATGTTATTGTAGATAGTGATGATGACCCTAATACACCTGCTTATATACTAAATGATGATCTTTCATCAATCCCTGCTAATCAATGAAATGGCAAATTATTTTAATTAAACTAAAGCAATAGCATTAACTTTTACTCTGAGCCTTCTAATCCTCATCTCCATACTATAATGCAGCATGACTGCCACAAACATATTGTTTATATATATGATCTGTTAGGCTATGTTAATTTAGATGTTTTATGAATGGTGAAGTTGGTATGTAGATGAAATAAATTCAACTATACTAATTATACTAGCTCATACATTGTATAAATTTAATAAAGCACTAACAGATTCTAGATGTATAAGTAATGCATTCATATTTTAAATAACTAATTTAAAAAGGAGTTCTCAAAACGTAATTTATATAAATCACAATAAAGGTATGAGATTGATTGAGAAAGGGATCTTTAATTGATAAAACATGATACTGCTAATTTCCTACTCCATCTACATCGAAATAAAATATTGAATTGTCAATGTATTTATATATAAAGGATATTGGTTATCTTTGTTGGAAAAGACTTAAATAGGCTCAGCCTGATTTCTAATGATTTTTTGATACATATATATATGTATACCATTTCTTTGTAGTACTTGTGTACATGTCTTGTTTAAATAATGAAATATTTTGAAATGAATATATGACAACAATTTACACAAATCTGAAAGAATTAAGGTACAATGCAATTAATATATGACAATAATTATGTTTATTTACAAAATATGAAAGAAGGTATACGTTTAATCAATATATGACAAAAAATTATACAAATCTGAAACTTATATACATATCAATAAATATCAAAATTTAAACATATCTGAAATCAGGTGTAATATAGGATAATTTTCCTAAATCTGCAGCTGTTTTATGCAGTACCTATTCATAATTTATTTGCATATATCATTAGTTATTGAGTATCTGATTAGTTACCAGAGGTTGATTTACCTGTGTAATTTACCTGTACAACATTTCTGCTATAGACTATAACTCACTATCATCACAACTGACCTCCTAAGTAAACATGTTGTAATAAGCAGAGTTGGTGTTCGGGGAAGTCCCCGTGCTGACTGTCCACAGTTAAATCTCAAGTCAGGTGAGTTCCCATTGTTCTCAAAAACAACATCTACCTATTGTTAAAAAAAATGTTGGCGTTCGGAGAACACACCTCATAAAGATATTATCCCCTATTCACCTAAAAGGTAATATTTTGATTACACATAGAATTTTCTCATTAAAATTATAAGATAATATATTTTTATTGCACATCATAATAGAGAAACTTTCTATTTGTGTAGACCTATTTCTATTTTCTAAAATTTAATATTTCTGGAGATTCTCGGGTAAAACATGATCAGGTGTAACTTCAAAAACAGCATTGTTTTTTTTCAGTCTTTCATTCATCGTACCGCAAATTTTAGCATTTTAATGTATCTGGGTTAGGAGTTGATTAACTTTTCATCACAGATTAATATTTTAACAAATATCCTTTCTGAGAATCAAATTGGAAATATCGGTAGAATGAGACCAGATCTACCTTAATTAGTTAGTCACATGTGTCTTGGGGTTGGCCCGATATAAAAAGAACTCGTTCAAGTGTTGCTGATTATGATACATCTAATCAATTCATTATTAACTAATTACATGTAATGTTCATTAAAAAAAAAATTGCACAATCGAAATTAATCATTGCAAATTTACAACTTTAGAGTAAGTATACTTTTTCAGTGATTCTCTTTTTTAAGAAATTCAGGTGAAAACTAAGTCTGTAGGAGTTGCATTGACAAAACAGTGTTTACAGACTGATGAATAGACTGATGACCAGACAACCTCATGTCAGTTTACACTCTCAAACTTCTTTGTGGTGGTATAAAATAAAGAGCACACTTAAAACATATGTACCTGGTTGGTCTTTGAAGGATTGTTTTTATAGGTGAACTTTTGACCTTTAGCCTTGGCTCTCATCTTGTCGCGCTTGCTTGCCTTCATCCACTTCATGCTTACGGGAGGTTCCATGTCAAAGTTCATCTTCAACTTTTGAGCCCGGCTAATCAGTTCATCATACACTTCCAGAAGTACATAAGCATCCAGTGCTGGAACAATCACACATGTAAAATAGAGATTTACACATTCAGAATGTACGGTCAATTGTTCCTGAGTGTGTAATTCAGAATGTACGGTCAATGGTACCTTTGTAATTCAGAATGTACGGTCAATGGTACCTTAAGTTTGTAATTCAGAATGTACGGTCAACGGTACCTTTGTAATTCAGAATGTACGGTCAATTGTAACTTTGTAATTCAGAATGTATGGTCAATTGTAACTTTGTAATTCAGAATGTACGGTCAATTGTAACTTTGTAATTCAGAATGTACGGTCAATGGTACCTTTGTAATTCAGAATGTACGGTCAATTGTACCTTTGTAATTCAGAATGTACGGTCAATTGTACCTGTGTAATTCAGAATGTATCCTCTATTGTACCTGTATAATTAATATGGCATCCTCTATTGTACCAGCATTATTCATATTGTAACGTCTATTTTACCTGCGTAAGTGATTTGGGCTGGTCGTAAAGGTCTGCGTTCCCAGTTGGACATCTGTTCGGTCTTACTGAGGGGTCTTCCGAGCGTTTGTCTCACTAGTTCACTGAGGCCTCGAGCTTCCTTCTGGGGAAACTTGATGTTTACTCCACTGTCGCTGTCCTCTACGGGAGCGTCTTCTTCGTCCGACTGTCCAGTCTCGGGGAGCAAGTTCACCGTTTTATCTATCACCTAATATAGGCGGGACACAGAGTGAATTCTTAGACCTTAATACAGATAGCTGTCAGGTTATCAAATAGAATTTTAAGAAACAAATAGTAAAATCATGAATTCTTTCACAATTAAATTAAGAAGCATATTAAATTATTCCCCATGCCTTCTTATAGCCATAAGCTATTTGATCCTTACACAAAAAAGACTTTGAAATACAAAGAAACTGACATGTCATTATTGATCTGTCCATATAGTATTATAAATTGTCAAGAAATGAAAAAATAAAAATCAGACTATTAAAATCATCTATTTAACAGGTTAACAATCATTTTAACAATAATTTTGTACCTTTAGAGCCACTTTCTCTAGCTCCACCACACGGCACATATGTGAAAGTCTTTCCTTTAGGAATGGAAACGTCTTAACAAACATCTGAAAATCTGAGTCTAGTCCATAACCTGAAATTCAACCATTTGTATCACAAATCATTATGTTACTTAGCAACAGCAACTAAAAACTCTTCATACATATCTACATTAACAAGCATACATAACTCTCTTGATAATTGCAAATATTCTATATTCTGTATGCACAATTTCAACAGTCACCTTATTTGAATGACTACACTGGGAGAGTTACAAATGACTTTACTTGCCTTGTGAGTACGGCTGGGTTACAGAAGACGTCTTATACTGACCTAGTTTGAGTATGGCTGGGTTACAGAAGATTTACTAAACTGACCTAGTTTGAGTATGGCTGGGTTACAGAATCCTTCCTATATACTGACCTAGTTTGAGTATGGCTGGGTTACAGAAGACTTACTATATACTGACCTAGTTTGAGTATGGCTGGGTTACAGAAGACTTCCTATACTCATTTAGTTTGAGTATGGCTGGGTTACAGAAGACTTACTATATACTGACCTAGTTTGAGTACGGCTGGGTTATAGAAGACTTACTATACTCATTTAGTTTGAGTACAGCTGGGTTACAGAAGACTTACTATATACTGACCTTGTTTGAGTACGGATGGGTTATAGAAGACTTACTATACTCATTTAGTTTGAGTACAGCTGGGTTACAGAATCCTTACTATATACTGACATAGTTTGAGTACGGCTGGGTTACAGAATCGTTACTAAACTGACCTAGTTTGAGTACGGCTGGGTTACAGAAGACTTACTAAACTGACCTAGTTTGAGTACGGCTGGGTTACAGAAGACTTACAATACTGACCTAGTTTGAGTATGGCTGGGTTACAGAAGACTTACTATACTGACCTAGTTTGAGTATGGCTGGGTTACAGGAGACTTACTATACTGACCTAGTTTGAGTACGGCTGGGTTACAGAAGACTTACAATACTGACCTAGTTTGAGTATGGCTGGGTTACAGAAGACTTACTAAACTGACCTAGTTTGAGTATGGCTGGGTTACAGAAGACTTACTATACTGACATAGTTTGAGTACGGCTGGGTTACAGAAGACTTACTATATACTGACCTAGTTTGAGTATGGCTGGGTTACAGAAGACTTACTAAACTGACCTAGTTTGAGTACGGCTGGGTTATAGAAGACTTACTATACTCATTTAGTTTGAGTACAGCTGGGTTACAGAAGACTTACTATATACTGACATAGTTTGAGTATGGCTGGGTTACAGAAGGCTTACTTTACTGACCTAGTTTGAGTATGGCTGGGTTACAGAAGGCTTACTATACTCATTTAGTTTGAGTATGGCTGGGTTATAGAAGATTTACTATACTGACCTAGTTTGAGTACGGCTGGGTTACAGAAGACTTCCTATACTGACAAAGTTTGAGTATGGCTGGGTTACAGAAGATTTACTATACTGACCTAGTTTGAGTACGGCTGGGTTACAGAAGACTTCCTATACTGACATAGTTTGAGTATGGCTGGGTTACAGAAGATTTACTATACTGACCTAGTTTGAGTACGGCTGGATTACAGAAGACATCCTATACTGACAAAGTTTGAGTATGGCTGGGTTACAGAAGGCTTACTATACTGACCTAGTTTGAATATGGCTGGGTTACTGAAGACATATTCTACTGACCTAGTTTGAGTATGGCTGGGTTACAGAAGACTTACTATATACTGACCTAGTTTGAGTATGGCTAGGTTACATAAGACGTACTATACTCATTAAGTTTGAGTATGGCTGGGTTACAGAAGACTTCCTATACTGACCTAGTTTGAGTATGGCTGGGTTACAGAAGACGTTTTATACTGACCTTGTTTGAGTATGTCTGGGTTACAGAAGACTTACTAAATCGGCCATAATTTGAGTACGGCTGGGTTACTGAAGACATATTCTTCTGACCAAGTTTGAGTACGGCTGGGTTACAGAAGAGTTACTATACTGACCTAGTTTGAGTATGGCTGGGTTACCAAAGACATATTCTACTGACCTAGTTTGAGTACGGCTGGGTTACAGAAGACACATGCCACAAACTGCTGCCAGTCATCCTCCTGTAGTTTTTGAGACATGCTTGTGACATCTAGTAGATATATATGGTCTAAAACTGCCAACTGCATCAAAGCCACTCTGTAACCAGGCAAACATATGTAACCAGGAGAACAGTTATCTAACCAGGCAACCAGATATGCAACTAGGCAAACAGATATGTAACCAGGAAAGCAGATATGTAACCATGTAAACAGGAGAACAGGTATGTAAGAAGGAGAACAGTAATGTAACCAGGCAAACAGATAAGTAACCAGGCAAACAGATATGTGACAAGGATAACAGATATGTAACCAGGCAAACAGATATGTAACCATGTAACCAGGAGGACAGATATGTAACCAGGAGAACAGATTAAGTAACCAGGCAAACAGATATGTAACCAGGAGAACAGATAATTATGTAACCAGGGTAACAGATATGTAACCAGGCAAACAGATATGTAACCAGGGTAACAGATATGTAACCAGGCAAACAGATATGTTACCAGGCAAACATATGTAACAAGGAGAACAGATATGTAACCAGGCAAACAGATATATATGTAACCATGTAATCAGGCAAACAGATATGTAACTAGGAAAACAGATATGTAACCATGTAACCAGGAGAACAGATATGTAACCAGGATAACAGATAAGTAACCAGGCAAACAGATATGTATATAGCCAGGGGAACAGATATGTATATAGCCAGGGGAACAGATTTGTAACCAGGCAAACATATGTATGTGACCAGGAGAACAGATATGTAACCAGGAAAACATAATGTATGTAACCAGGCAAACAGATATGTGACCAGGAGAACAGATATGTAAATAGGAGAACAGATATGTAACCAGGCCAACAGATATGTTACCAGGCCAACAGATATGTAACCAAGAGAACAGATATGTAACCAGGAGAACAGATATGTAACCAGGCAAACAGATATGTAACCAGGAGAATAGATATGTAACCAGGCAAACAGATATGTAACCAAGAGAACAGATATGTAACCAGGAGAACAGATATGTAACCAGGCCAACAGATATGTAACCAGGCCAACAGATATGTAACCAAGAGAACAGATATGTAACCAGGAGAACAGATATGTAACCAGGCAAACAGATATACAACTGGAGGAAAGTAGCAAACAGCTAGGAATGAATGCAGGTGGAACATAATTATCAAAACAATTATGATTTTTTCCTTTGTTCAATATTGATGCTTTTGATGAACAAAGCTATTGGAGTATTGGTTCAATAGTACTGGGGTAACTCATACAAGGAATCATAGGCACATTTATATAGCTTTTTCTAACGTCACGCTACCACAATTGGTACAATTTTTACAGTTTTTCAGTGATATCAAAAAATTCTGATATTGTATGTAAAATTGTTTTGATCCATGACAAAGACTATAATTGTTGGTTCATTTTCAGAAAAACGTTTTTATGTTTAATAATTGATTTGTTTTTGAAAATAGAATGCTAAACTTTCAGCGAGATTTGGTCTGTTTTTCAGTCGTGACTAGTACCTAAATTGGTATATTTATCATAGACTATGGAATTTGTTTTTATTTTCACTAATAGATGTGCCTATAGCAACAAAATATATTGTTTTTTTTTTATAAATACTATACTGAACTACGTACAGTTATACATGCCCACTTTGATATTATTCAGTAGTTAACATTTAAACAGGCTTAAAATCAACTCCTTCAAAATTCCCGAACTTTTGTCGATGAACAGGGTTTTTACTGTTTTTTTTAAATATGTTTATGTTGATGTTGCTGCGTATTTGTAAAATGTTCCTGAAAACAAACTATACGGTGGTAATGCTGATAAATATCTATTTTGCTATATTGTCAAAGGAAAATGCCCAAATATAAGTAAAAGTACTTCTCGGACCATGTACCAAATAAGGTACCATACCTAATGTGGTAGTGTGATGTTACCATATATTACCTCTGAACTGTATTACCGAAACCGGGTCTCCATTCAGAGTCTATTCCCACAGTTGTTCCAGGCTAAAGAAAACAAAACATTGCTTTAATCTAATTATAAATTAACTTTAAAACTAAGATTGTTGTATTAGGAATAAGATTCATCAGTTTGGTATGAATGATATATACTGAGATTGTTTTCGTACACAAACAGGAATTGAAAACTTAATTTGCAAGCTTTCGAAAACGTCTGTTTCCTTTGTCAAGCAAAGAGTACAATAGCCGAGTGTCAGTGTTCCACTTGGTCATGGTAAGTGGGCTATCTACGGTAACAGTTTACCACCCTCAACACTAACCATCTTGGTAATGGTAAATGTGCTATCTACGGTAACAGTTTACCACCCTCAACACTAACCATCTTGGTAATGGTAAGTGGGCTATCTACGGTAACAGTTTACCACCCTCAACACTAACCATCTTGGTAATGGTAAGTGTGCTATCTACGGTAACAGTTTACCACCCTCAACACTAACCATCTTGGTAATGGTAAGTGGGCTATCTACGGTAACAGTTTACCACCCTCAACACTAACCATCTTGGTAATGGTAAGTGTGCTATCTACTGTAACAGTTTACCACCCTCAACACTAACCATCTTGGTAATGATAAGGGTGCTATCTACGGTAACAGTTTACCACCCTCAACACTAACCATCTTGGTAATGGTAAGTGGGCTATCTACGGTAACAGTTTACCACCCTCAACACTAACCATCTTGGTAATGGTAAGTGGGCTATCTACTGTAACAGTTTACCACCCTCAACACTAACCATCTTGGTAATGATAAGGGTGCTATCTACTGTAACAGTTTACCACTCTCAACACTAACCATCTTGGTAATGGTAAGGGTGCTATCTACTGTAACAGTTTACCACTCTCAACACTAACCATCTTGGTTATGGTAAGTGTGCTATCTACTGTAACAGTTTACCACCCTCAACACTAACCATCTTGGTAATGGTAAGGGTGCTATCTACTGTAACAGTTTACCACTCTCAACACTAACCATCTTGGTTATGGTAAGGGTGCTATCTACTGCAATAGCTAACCACCCTCAACACTAACCATCTTGGTAATGGTAAGTGGGCTATCTACTGTAACAGTTTACCATCCTAAACACTAACCATCTTGGTTATGGTAAGTGTGCTATCTACTGCAATAGCTTACCACCCTCAACACTAACCATCTTGGTAATGGTAAGTGGGCTATCTACTGTAACAGTTTACCACCCTCAACACTAACCATCTTGGTAATGGTAAGTGGGCTATCTACTGTAACAGTTTACCACCCTCAACACTAAGCATCTTGGTAATGGTAAGGGTGCTATCTACTGTAACAGCTTACCACCCTCAACACTAACCATCTTGGTTATGGTAAGTGGGCTATCTACTGTAACAGTTTACCACCCTCAACACTAACCATCTTGGTAATGGTAAGTGTGCTATCTACTGCAATAGCTAACCACCCTCAACACTAACCATCTTGGTAATGGTAAGTGTGCTATCTACTGTAACAGTTTACCACCCTCAACACTAACCATCTTGGTAATGGTAAGTGTGCTATCTACTGTAACAGTTTACCACCCTCAACACTATCCATCTTGGTAATGGTAAGGGTGCTATCTACTGTAACAGTTTACCACTCTCAACACTAACCATCTTGGTAATGGTAAGTGGGCTATCTACTGTACCAGTTTACCACCCTCAACACTAACCATCTTGGTAATGGTAAGTGTGCTATCTACTGTAACAGTTTACCACCCTCAACACTAACCATCTTGGTAATGGTAAGGGTGCTATCTACTGTAACAGTTTACCATCCTAATGCTACACATTACATCACCTTCAATAATGCCAGAAGTCGGGTACATGGGGAAAAGACAGGTTAAGAAATCAACCATATTTTTAAGAACTACAGTTCATGTTTCACTGTTACCAAGATAGCTTATACCATTGCTACATTCCTAACAGTTGAATTAAAGATTTCGTTCATAACTAAGAGTACACCAGTCAATAAGATGTTGTTTGTGGGCAAGTCCTGGCTCTGGAATCATGAAACAATCTTAGACTTAAGTTTATGTATGACGTTACTTTTTATAATGTTATTTGCGATTGACTAATTATTAGTCGAATCTTAAAACAAATTTAGACTTAAGACTATTTAACGATCCTGGGGCCTGAAAGACTTTCCGTGTCTGTATAAGCCTTTACAGATAGGTCTGTCAGGCTTGACTTTTGGACTGTAAACTTGCTTTATTTTTTGTAGCAGAAATTGGGACCGAAATGAGATATGACACACAGACTTTTGCAAATGTTTTCCTGAAAAAATTGGTTTCGTTTGTTCTGATTACTATTGCGTTGATTTTCGGATACCAGGTAAAACTTTACCTGAGACAGGCGTTGTAAACATGTCATGTATTTCTCCTTCGTATCGACCATACTGATTGTATCCCGAGCCATCTTTAGCGGGTACCAAGATGTTTTAATGTCAGTGTCAGTGTAACAGTCAGTGTCCCAGTCCTCACTGCCTATCTCTGGGGTAGCATGACCAGGGTTTCTGAGGTAAACAAAATATACAACATACAAACATACCTTAATACATAATCAACAAAATAGGTATGAAACATTAACAGAAAAATACTATATTATGAAGATATTACAACATTGTCAAAACAGCGCAGTACAGTATTATTCAATATTTTTATTATTATCTTAAATTTTAACATGTATCTAAACCCCTCCCCTAACCCTTCAACCCCTAAGTGTAACTAAAATGTGTAGACTTTACTACACACTGATACCAGGGTATGGAGAATGGGTTAAGGTTCCTCCTCAGCCTGTCACATGTTTCAAGAGACTCTAACATAATCTTTGTTTGTTTTCTACACTCACTCTAACAGAATCTTTGTTACTACACTCACTCTTTGAGGGCCTTTCTCTGCTGGGCCACTAGTGCAGGAATCGACTCGTCAGACAGCTGGTAGTGATCTGCCCACTTTGCTGCAGCCACCGCCTCATTGTAACACATCAGCTGTTCTATCAGCTGCTCCTTTAGGAAGGCATTGTCACCGACAGCACTCTATAGGGAAGTCAATGTTAAGGTAATTCAGAGGCGCTCTATAGAGAATTCAACGTTAAGGTAATTCAGAGACACTCTAGGGAATTCAATGTTAAGGTAATTCAGAGACACTCTACAGGGAATTCAATGTTAAGGTAATTTAGAGGTACTCTAGGGAATTCAATGTTGAGGTAATTTAGAGGTACTCTAGGGAATTCAATATTAAGGTAATTTAGAGGCACTCTATAGGGAATTCAATGTTGAGGTAATTTAGAGGCACTCTAGGGAATTCAATGTTAAGGTAATTCAGGGACACTCTACAGGGAATTCATTGTTAAGGTAATTTAGAGGTACTCTAGGGAATTCAATGTTGAGGTAATTTAGAGGCACTCTTGGGAATTCAATGTTGAGGTAATTTAGAGGCACTCTACAGGGAATTCAATGTTAAGGTAATTTAGAGGTACTCTAGGGAATTCAATGTTGAGGTAATTTAGAGGTACTCTAGGGAATTCAATGTTGAGGTAATTTAGAGGCACTCTAGGGAATTCAATGTTAAGGTAATTTAGAGGCACTCTATAGGGAATTCAATGTTAAGGCAATTTAGAGGTACTCTAGGGAACTCAACGTTAAGGTAATTTAGAGACACTCTAGGGAACTCCATGTTGAGGTAATTTAAAGGCACTCTACAGGGAATTCAATGTTAAGGTAATTCAGAGGCGCTCTATAGAGAATTCAATGTTAAGGTAATTTAGAGGCACTCTATAGGGAATTAAATATTAAGGTAATTTAGAGGCACTCTGGGGAACTCAACGTTAAGATAATTTAAAGGCAAGGAATATGTTCAGAATTATCAACGTAGAAAAACATACACATATATGATATTAGTCAGACATATAATGTTATGATCAGTAAAACAAAGCCTATGACCATTTGATTGAACACCATTATCAAAATATGCCCACCACGCCTATCAATTCTCATCAAAATGTGATTATTCCTCCAAAAGATATTGTCAGAAAAATGAATACGCATCTGATGGATGGTAGAACGGCAAGAGGGAACCAATCTGTGTATCTTCTGCTAATTTTGTTGGGCGAGGCACATAACCCGGACTTAACACCTCTAAGAATACCCTACACAATTTTATATTAACTGGTAAGTATACAAACCTGCACCATTTCTTCCCAACTTCCTGCACCCATCGATCCCTGGAATTGCATTAAAAAGCCAAGTCAAAATGAGAAAAAAGTGCAAAAAGTAAAACAAAAACAAAAAAAACATTTTTGAAGAAGTCATAAAGTAAAATTTTCAAAATCATCTGTTCTTGAAAAATTTAACCACTGTAAAGAAGCAAATTTTCATATCCACAGTAATGTTCTTGTTACCAATAATCCAAAATGCTGCATTTCAGCTGAGATCCTAATTCACTACTTTGGTTTATACATGTATTATGACACGGAAGCTTCTCGTAATACTCTATTGAAATTCTGTGATAATGGAGAAATTAAAATGGGGAACTTTAATTTACAGACAGATGACAGGAGACATTGGACAAAATGAGATGATAACAGGTCCAAGACACAAGTCTCAGGTTACAGGTAAAATGTGTGTCAATTTGTTTATCTGAACATTTCCTGAAGGGAAATGAACTTCGAAGATTGGTGACTAAGTGAGATCAGGGTTCTCACTAAGTTTTGCAATAATTGGTTGAATTCAAGCTGGTTGAATTTTCACATTCTGTAATGTTGACATATATAAAAATTCTGAAAAAATAGCCGGTTCAAAGTTGGTGAATAACAGGCTACTTTTGCCGGCAACCGGCTTTTAATGAGAACCCTGGAGATGATTATATATTTGTCTCAAAGTACATTCAAGATTCTACATTTTAGCAGCTATTAGAGGCTTATCTAGTTTTTAGTATTTTTTTGTGAGTGATATTTGAGAAACTGTCAGTATATATATTGATACACGATCATTCCAATATTAAAGTGACGATGCACACAAACCTCTATGTATCTCTTATACAACAGGTACTTGACAGCACCCAGGCCTCTTGCATTGCTAATATTTGGACACAAATCTACAAACATAATGTCAAGATACTAAATCATGGAAGGTTATCAGTAACTAAGCAAATTGTAAAATGTCCTGCAAAGTTTGGCTGAATATACAGTGGACTCGTGATAATCTGGACACCTTCTTCTCAGTCCAAACCGTCCGGATTACGAGTTTTTCGGACTGCCAAATTTTGTTTTTTGTAAAAAAATGTGTCGTGCAAGAGTTATTTCCCCTGTCTTTGGAAATAGCGGTTTTTATTAAAGACTATTTAAAGTAAAAGTTGTTTTATTTTCAATTCTAACGTTACGGGATTGGCTTCCAATTGATATGCTTGTTTACATTATATCTAAATTTCCTATATTGTTCAGTGTTAATTAGGTTTCCAATGTTAAATCCCGGCATTACATGTTCATGTACTTGTAATAGATTAATTATAATATCTTGATTATGTATCAGGGTTTGCATTGTAGCCTTCCTTATATCTTTTTCAAGCACAGAAACTGAAAAGTACTCCACTTAATATTTTTTAAGGATTCCCATTTAAACTATACAAAAGGACCCCATTTATTTAGGAAGGGACCCCATTTATAAAATATCCAGCGCAGACCCTGCATATGTTAGTGCATGAATTCGTGATAACTACGAAATGATGCGTTCATACAAAAAGTTGCAATATGTGAAATTACTATCATATAATCTACGTCAAGTTCATAAAAGAATTTCCGGACTGATGAGTACAAATAATGTGACGGAAATCCGTTCCCGTGCATTTCTGTCTGGATTGTGAGTTTTCCAGACTATCTAAGTCCGGATTATCACGGGTCCACTGTAACATCAGATTTACATAACATATATTCTGAGCCTAAACCTAATTGTAATTTTTATAATAATCTTATTCTGATTGACTTTTGTACATGTTATATAAATAGAAATGTATTCCTTTCATGTAGTGTACAACTTATTCAACAATAAGAAATATTTCCTACAAATATTAACACCTGTGATACAGAAGAACAAAACAGTTATATTCCCAAATTTAGTCTAAATCTTATAGCTCAATATATATTATTTTCATTTAAAATCTCCTGATTTTGATTAAGTCATTCTATCTTTTTCAAAGTATTTCTTGGTCAATAATTACTTACCTGGTGATATTTCATATAACTTCATCAGACGAGCAGCCAGCTTACTCAGGGGTTTCCAATGCATCTTTTCTCGTTTGACATTAGGCACACCTGATGAACTATAAACAACTTCAAATCACTCTTTACCTCTTACAAATAAGTGCTATTCAGGTTACATCTTTAGCTTATGCTAAACAACTGCCTGTGCTCACTCTAGTCTGAACAATGTCTTAAGCATTTGTCACTTAAGTCCACTTTTCTCTTTTAGCAAATAAAAATTTCCTTTAGCAACTTTTACTCATTAGTAGAGTCCAATTGTGTTAATATTAATATAAGTTCTGATGTAAATAACATACCATTCATTGAATTGGATAAATTCTGTACATTTATAGGGAGTCAGTGTTTATGAAAATGGTTTATTCAACACAAATTCCAATAGCAAAAGTTGCTAAAGGCATATATGTTCTTTTAGCAAATAAGCATTTCATTTTGTTAATAATGAAAATGCTAATGGCTAGAGCGAGAACAGACCTCAATCAAATCCTGAATTCAAAGAATTTCATGGGTTAAGAACTTAAGATTAACATGAGGTCCCAAGGTCTTTTATGCTCATGATCACATCAGCTAAAAAAATTTTTGGAGAGTTTGTAATTAAAAGCATTTGTAAAAAGTATTGAGACGTTCCTGAGAAAAAATTAAAAATGCCTCAGCAAATTAAATCAGAGCTAAGGTAGCCATCTTTAATTTCAGACTGGTATGAATAAGAAGAAATCTTGTCTGCTGGGTTTTTATAACACAATACAGATTTAAGAAACATATTTTTTCTGGATATTTTGAGAATTATTTCACTGGATTATAACCAAATTAAGTACATTATTTTAGACACAAAACGAATACAGTATTAAATCAGCAAATAAGAACATACATAGCAAGAAAACATTCATAAGCATTACACTGGGTATATATCACATGTATACCCCCCCCCCCCCCCCAGCCCGTTATCAGGTCTAGGAAATTTTTCCCACTTTTCTTTTTTTCCCACTTACACCAAAGACAAAAATAATGATTAGGACGGTGTATGATGATGATTTCAACTGTTGATCAGTTATATATATTTACCTGATAACGTTGGCCATGTCGATGGACCGATCACATAATCTGTCCAGCATATGTACAACAAGCTGCTGTTGCCGAGGGTTACCAATCAAATAGGTTTCTATCAAGTTCACTTTATCTTGTAGAATCAACGGTAATACAGTCTGAAAGATATTATTCAATATTGAATTCATAAAGTGATAACAGAAAATATTCTGTCCTACTTCTACTTTGTAGAAGTCACCTAGCTTTTTCTACATCAATCTTACACAAACTGAACTTATGGGTTGTGTTATATAAAATTTGGTTATTCTTTTTGGAGTTTCAGTACTTCACAGACGGTTTAATTTGCATCTGGGAGATATGAACCCTCTGAATCTTATTACAAGTTCCCAAGATAATACAAGTATGAATTACCCGGTATACAAGCTGTTCGCATGTATATTTTTTTCCATCAATCTTACACAAAAACAAATCAACATGATATATATAATGATACACAGCACATTTGGACTACAATAAACACTGCTGATTCAGTTGACATTGTGTTATCAGATGAACTTACAACAAATATATCTCATTTCCAGACAGTAAAACTCTTTCTATCATAACTAATACAATCACTTACCTCTTCCACAGAGAAATGGTCTTGTAATCCAAGCTTACCGGTACAAACAGCGGCCTGTAACACAACACTCAATGTTAAGTTATAGAACCAGACATGGCTGTGCATTTGTCCTCTCCTGTTACAGTAATAATTATCAGCCTTGTGCAAAATCAGGTTAAATATTTCTGAAACTAATCCATGTCTTTTTGTTCTTGTCATGAATATTCTACGGCTGTGTTGAAGATTTCTAGCAGATGACGAGACATTTTTCAATAAGGGGGAACCATCAGATTCAAAGAGATGTTAACAGCATACAAAACATACATAGAAGAAATATGAACTTTGAAATATGGCAACCCTGCACTAATTTGGATGGCAGAAAGTTCAAACAAAAGACAACAATTTTCCTTCTATTGACAGACTAACCCTGCTTATTCATAGTATTAATATATTTGCATTTATTTCAAATAAAAACTAAGTAAGGGCTAAAAGGTAAAGATATATACTTTTCACAGTATACAAAATTTGAATAGAGTAACACTATCATACTGTATATTTACCTCTTTGTATTTACGTTTCTCCAAAAAGCATTTTAGCACAGGCACCAAAAAGCTGTTGTCGGGTTGGTCAAGCTGGAATGCTTTTATTGCAAAGCCCACCATAGTCATGTGATAACGAGTACACATATGCAACACATGTAATTTTAACTCTTGCGTGAGAAGAAACTGTGAATATTTAGGAATGTTGTCTTTTGAACTGCACCAATTGTCAAACTCTTTCATGATGTAATAGGCAAGAGTAGAAGTCTTCGGTAAATGATAATCTTTGCTCTTCTCAACGAGGTACGTGACCAGGGTGTAGGGATTGGTACATTGGGACAGGTATCGTCTAAACGTCCTGTATACATCCGTTTTGTCCTTCTTTGTATCATCACTCCATTTATCTTCTAGTTCCAGAAGAATTTGTCTCATTTCTTCAACAGTTGTCTCCCTTTGTGCTTTGTCTAGATTTGCCGTCATCCACTTTGTTGTACTTGATACAGGAGCTTGCTGATGAATCTGTTTCAAACTTGTCTCGTTGGGCTTTGAACTTCCATGTTTTGTTTTTGCATCAGATTCATCTTTGTGGAGTGGTGGAAAATGAGCCTCGTAAAAATGATCGGATTCATCATTAGTACCCTCTGCACCACCTGGAACCAAGCTAAGTCCTTTTTGAACTCTTGGTTGAGCCATGCTGCGTTTTGATATTCCCCGTTCCTGTGTCGAGGAAAGGCAAGATTTAATATTCCTCTTCTTTACGCTTGCCTTTAATATCTTGACAGGTTCATTCTCATTGATTTTCAGTGCTGAAAGAGAACAAAATACAAATTGAAATTTACTGCTCCAGTTAAATGATTGAAGGTTTTTAACATATACAATATCATTTTAAATACATCTATTTCTGAGTTGAATGAAAAAGAAAAAGTGTGACCAGTTGAGGTGGGGTTGGGTCAAGTCTGTGAATATACTGTGACAGCCTAGGCCTGTAACAACCTTGAATTATATATATATATATATATCCGTCATCCTAGTAAAAAAACTTACCACTTCCTATTCACTTAGCTATGAAAATTGCTCTTTAGCTCATTCAGTAGAATGTAAAACTTGTAAACAAAACGTCTAGATTTCAACCCAGTTGAACCCAAGCTTTCAAAGTTATCCCTAAATCAGCTCAGCCTTTGCCTCATTGGGGAAATGTGGGAGAGATACATAACACCATTATTCATACAAACATTCTGAATCGCCTTGGTCTAGTAAAGGTCCAGATCCCAGCTCTATGAAGTAGGATGAGGAATAAGGATAGTGAATAGCTCTACTGCTGGGCTAAAGCCAATCTATTTACAAATAATCTGCAAACTTATTTAGGAGTATATACCCCCTTTAAGTCAAGCTTACCCCCCTCTCTGAACAAATAATCTCTGATTTTGTTATTTCAGATGATCAAAGCAATATCTTGCAGCAGGAGACACACTTCACATTTGTCCATTGAAATTGAAGGCAAATATGAATTCCAATTATTTCACTCCCAAGCTGAGAGCATTGTCTTTTAACTCATGTATTCCTAAAGTAACCATAGGTCTGTCACTAAATCTCCAAGGCAAGGGAGATTGTTACACATTTTATGATACCAGGGTATGTAACAGAACAAGGAAAAGTGATTAAGCGAGTGCCTTCACTGGGGCCTGATGTTATACCGTCACTAAGCTAAAGGGAAATTCCCTACAGCTCATGCTTGTAAGACAACATTAATCAATGCACATCTTTTACACTTTTCCCCCCCTTTTTTAAAATCTCTAACCAAGGTGCATTAACTCTCCACCATGGCTTCTCCTTGAAACAGGGAGGGTCATCGGCACCAGTTTTTAACAGGATGAGGATAAGGATGGTGCTGTCGCATGGGCTTAAACTCACGACCCTTGGCTCTCCAGCCCGAAGCTCTTCCGACTGAGCTAAGGGAAATTCCCTATACTTGTATGGTAACATATAGCTAGTCAATGCACATCTTTTACACTATTCCACCCTTTTTCTGAATCTTCAACCAAGGTTCTTTGACTTCCCACCAAGGCTTCTCATCCTTGAAATGGATAGGGTCATCAGCACCAGTTTGTAAAAGGATGAAGAAAGTGATAAAGATAGTATTGTTGCTGGCGCTTGAACCCACGACCCTTGGCTCTCTAGCCTGATGCTCTACTTACTGATCATGAACTATAAAGGGAAATTCTTTACAGCTCATGCATGTAAGGCAACCTAATGAATGCACATCTTTTACACTATTCCCCCCTTTTTTAAAATCTCCAACCAAGGTTCTTTGACTCTCTGCCAATGCTTCTCCTCCTTGAAACAGGGAGTGTCATCATCACCAGTTTGTAACAGGACAAGGAAAAGTGATAAAGATAGTGCCGTCACTGGGGCTCAGACCCATGAACTTTGGCTCTCCAGCCCAATGCTCTACCGACTGATCATGAGTTAACAGGAAATTCTCCACAGCTCATGCTTATAAGGCATCCTAATCAAAGCACATCTTTACATATACATAATTAAGTACATTACAATATGTCTGTTTGTACTTTAATTAAAATATGATCAGATGTTCAGGAAAAGTAGTCCTTTATAAATGTTTATACAGAAAAACTAATAGATAATTCCAGACGTTTCGCCCCAATGTCCTTTTTTCAGTATGGTCACAATTCTATTTTATCCAAATATAAATGGGACATGAGGCTTAGTGGCAAAATGTCTATAACCCCAATACACCTAGAATGTAATTATACCATACGCTAGATCTACTTGGAAGTTTATAAACTTTAAAAATAAAAAAAAAAGAATTTTCCGTTAAAAATGTATCATTGATTGTATTGTCAATGTTAGAGGTTTTACACAGCGATATACTTTTGACAAACGGCGATGTGATAGGACTTATTCGCCAATGATTCAAGAAGTTTTTGGAGGCTTTGGATGATTGGTAAGGACCTTTCAATAAAGTGCTGCAAGTACGTTGCTCCTCTTCGTCAGTCTGTGTTCCTCTCTCCTCCGTTTTTCTACAGAAAACTGAGACATAAAGACCCTTGCATATTTCCCAAATAGCTCCAACTAAAACTATCATGCTATGTTTTGATCAGTTGATCATTCAATCGACACAGTCGTGCCATAAACCCCATTTAAAACATGTGTACCGGAAAGAGAAAAGTGGGAGGTAGTAAAGTTAAGATAAGGGAGATGGTCCAAACGAAAGCATCCAAGCATCAATTTTCTATTATAAAAAAATAATCTTTCTTTTGAAACTTTGTATCGTAATGATTTAAATATATCTCCATTATTACTTGATTGATCATTCCCGTTCAAAATTGAAAACACATCCAAAATACAATGTAGACTAGACTAGTACAGTACTGACAGTACAGTACATGTTTTACAATATTCAGAAAACATGAGAGGAATGGATGCTGAAACATGATTAATTTTTTTTTTATTTTAGTAGACTCTGTTGTTTTCTAAAAGAAAAAGTACAGAAAGATACTACAGGACCACATGATTAGTTTTCTAAGTATGGGATATAACATAACATTTACGGCTTATAGGCTAATGCAAGCATCGTTTCACTTGTTTTCATGTTTATTCTTGACGTTCGTCTCGCCCATAATAAGAGCATCGCCATACGAAATTATCCCGAATAGTTGTAATTTGGCTATAATTATATGTTTATACCACTTTAATTTTATAATATTTTTTTAACAATCCTCCCTTATTAATCTTTATTTTCGTTTTAAACTATCAAATGAAACTCTAATTTATGAACCTCCACCGTATTCGACTTTATTTTTAGAAAGCTACTGTCAACTTCCGGGCATCTGTCACACATGAAAAATAAACCCAAACGCTGTGTATTCAGGGCGTATTTAGGGAATGGTACGTCACGGGCTAGTATCTTGTGTCGAAAAATAATGAAACATTATATAAATACAGAATGAATTTTATGCTGTTGGTGCTGGTCGTGAATATACTGTATATAGAACTAGGCACTCTGTATAACCACTGATAATCACCTGCATAATACAACAGGTGCTTGTGGACATGAATGTGATGTTTTTTTTAATTAAAAATAGAAGGTAACAGACAAATATATATAGGTTATATAAGGCTAGTCTGCATATGTTGTTATTGTGAACTTAATAATTTAGCATTCTATTGTTATGAAACACTGTCTGTTACCTTCTATTTTTAATGAAAACAAAATCACATTCATGTCCACAAGTGCCTGTGCATAATACAGGTAATATGAAAATATGTCAACTATGCAACATATGCCGACCAACACCGCAAACTCCATCGATAAAAGTTAATATTTAATATTTCCGTCATATGAATGATATGCCTTTAGTCAAGGTGTTGAACATGTGTAAAACATTATAAATCTTCCAATATTTTCTAATTTTCGATTCTCTTTTGCAGGCAACCAGGACAGACCAGGCTATGGGTTTGGGCTTGGTAGGGTTAAGTGTGACAATATTTATGTATTACACGGCTTGGATTATCATTCTGGTTAGTAATATTTTTCTACAGTTAAAACACAAATAAACCTATAGTACTAATATTAATTCCTGGCCAGGCCTATGGCTCTGCCCCGGCGCGTCTAACGATGCAATATAAAAAAATTGTCTCGTCGTTAAGAGCTACATTATTGCAGCTAAAATTAATCCAATACAATCAGTCATTTGTGCTGTTTTCCTTTGAGGTATTTGACATAATCAGGTTGGGCACATTAGCACATTTGGGTAGGGCTAGGAGCATTGATAGGAGGGTTGTCGCCACACATTCTCATGGTGATGACAGACAAGTACCAAGTACAGTATACCCTCGACCTATCACCAACCGAATCTACCGCCATCCTCGCATATCGCCACCTAAACCTCTAGAACGGGTTCTGTCCTATATAACTCCCTCGTTAGGTTCGCCACTCTCGAATACAGCCATCCGCCACACCCTTTAAAATACAAACGTCCCGAATCGCTATATATTTCCCTCGGCGATAACGACATATTGTTCTGTTTTTGGAGATTGATGAACTCTTTAGTGTTCCATTTGGAATGGCATGCGGCAAAACCAGATCAATTACTATTTTCAGATATAAATTTGTGCCAATGTAGATCTATATGAGGATATAATACTAAGCTTGTTTTTAATAAAGGGTTGCAAATGCAATATATTATGCAATTTAATTCATGGTTATAATTTTCATAATTTGATACTATCGCCACCCTTGTTATGCCGCCATAATTGCCGTGGACAAAAGGTGGCGGTATAACGAGGGTACACTGTATTTCAAAGTAGTGCCACCCACTCCATCCAGTTATATATGCACCTAGTGAAGTACCACTCCAAGATTCAGTGTGCTTATAATTGACACTAAGAGCTGAAATGGGTAATGAAGTGAAATAAAAACACATATAGTTCTTTTAAAGACTAAAATGGAGCATAAAGAGGGTGTCATCCTTATGATATAATAGCTGTAGTGCTAGATCTTTATGAAGGAAATGAGACCACAATTTTCTCAGAAGCTTTTGAGTCATGTCATCAACAAGTTTAGAGAATCTTATATTTTTACAACTTCAGAAATAGGATTCCACATTGTTCATGCAGGTTTATATCTATTCTAACAGCCATTCATTGACGAAGGCCAGATGATCCACAACTTCTTCATACCCAGAATTTATGCGGTGGTCATACCATTATCATCTGGTGTTCTCGGGCTGGTCATTATTGGTAAGTCTCCAATTATCAGTTTAAAGTTATAGTGTATATACCGTAATGAAATTTACCTTTGCTCTGCATCCTTCCAATGCATTCTGAAGGCAAATGTTTTCATAAAACTGTAACAACATTTGCTATTGTGATGTCATGCAATTTCAACTTGAATTTATGACAAATAAAAATGTTGTTTTTTCATCCTGAAGAATGCTTTTTATCATTTTGTTTACAATGAAAAAGTTTTCTGTTGTATTCCATTATTTATCTGCTGTTTTGCTCTTTTATTTTTAGGTTTGTTTGTGGCCACAACCTTGCTGAAATCAGGACAAAAGGAAAAGAAAAGTTAATGAAGTGGCACTCCAGTGAATTGAGATGATGCAATTATTTTAAAATTTGTCAAATGTCATTTTATTACCAAATCAAAAAATATATTCATATATATATATAATCAACTGTCCTTTTGTGTGGGTAAAACTTACCCGAGTAGTGCTATGCTCAGAATCCAGCTTGATAGTGATTTCCCTTTGAATGTCCAACATCAATATTTTTGAAAATCCATTATTTACACATTTCTTGTACATGTACTTACATGTATATATATTTTCATTTAGAAAAGAAACCTTTGTATGGCATAATTTAATAAAGATTTTATATGCCATAAAAATTCTGCTAGTGAATCAGATAAAGATCTGCTTAAGAAAAAGTCAGTTTGTTAGCACTAAGATGAGAATTTAATAAAATCTTGTAATAAATGTAAATTTCCTTGAGTTGATGACACAGAATCTGCCAGGCTGTTTCTTTAGACTTAATTTGGCATAGAAAGTTCTGTTTTATGAGAGCATTACATTATCACAGAGTATAATGACAAGGAATCCGTAGATGTAGACATGGCTAAAACATCACATGACATGTTCATAGGAATATATTTTTTTTTCAAAGTTGGAATTTGTTGTAATTTCTTTGTACAAATTTTCATGGATACCCATATAAAACCACAATAATGTAGTATTCAAGCATATAAAATAAACCCCGTTATTTATTTTTAGCTTACTCCAAGGTACCTAGTTCAGTGCATACAGTGTGGTGTACATCAACTTTTTCTTCCAACAACTTCTTAAGGGCTGGAGAACCTAGGGCAATGATATTTGGCCAAAAGGTACCTGAGGCAGAGTGCTATAAAGTTTCCTGAAATAAATGACTACTTTCAAGGTCACAGGGATCAAATATGATAAAAAAAATAATACATCTTCTAAATACCTGTAACCAGAAGGCCAATTGTACTTATAATTGCACTATAAAGTGTCCTCAAACAAATGACCTTGACCAACTCTCAAAATCTCAGGGTTCAAACTTTGAAAACAACTTCTTCTGAATAACCAAGAGGCTGAGAGCCATGATTCTTGGCAAGTAAGTACCTGGCACAAAGTACTATAATGTTTCCTTAAATAGATCTTGACCTACTTCAGAGTCAGGGGTAATCTTTTAAAAACTTTGAAACATCTTCTACATAACTAGAAGGCCTTTTTCTGAATAACAAGAAAGCATAGAGTTCTGATACCAGGCCTGGGTAGATACCTTGCATGAAGTACTATAGAGTTTCCTCAAGTAAATGACCTTTACCTACTTTCAAAATCACAAGGGTTTGATATTTGAAAACTTTTGAAATCTTCTTTTGAATAACCAGAAGGCCCAGGGTAACAGAATTTACCAGAAGGCATAATGTGCTCTAATGTTTCATCAAATAAATTACCTTGGTTGCCTTTTGTAGCTGCTGTATTTTAGTCCACTTTTAAGATACTCCAACTCAGGTAACAGGTGTGAGAGTACCAGTTGAGCAATTCAGACCCATTGTGCCTCTTCTTTTTTATATACCAGGTATGTATAATGTAGCATGAAATTTATTTCTTAATTGTTTGTTTTTGTTGAATTGTGGTCAAATTTCACTTGACTTGCATTTACATTTTTTATATGTTACCAAATCTAGTCCAATAGTCTTCGACCAACTTTTTGAGATTAAGTGTGTGTGGTGAGAATTTTACAAATGAAGAAATATTACCACAATTATGGCCATTTATATTTTTTCATCAAATCTGAATATATTAAAATTAGCCAAGGATGGCAATCTCTATACATAAATATGTTATTGGTTAACATAAAAACAAAGCTCCTTCTTTTGTTACATTGCTGTGTTGTATATTTTATTATTTCAACACTTTTCATAAATACTTTGAATTTTCTGATGAATTATTTAGTAAAAATATTAAAAGAAAAAAAAAAAAAGTAAAATATATCAAAATTCAATTTGATAGTGTAATTGTTGAAAATTTGCTGTTGAAATATCTGTATTGTTTACAACCCGGTCCTAAAATTGCTGCAGTGTTTTAGATTTGCCAGTGACTTGTTTCTCTCTCAAATAGACTTTCCTCAGATGTCATAGGCACATATATGCTTCACGAATTGATCTTGTTTCTTGTCAGATCAGGCTTTGTTATGGTTGGACCAGAAATAGAATGGTATATTTTTGATTTTTTTTTTACTTGATCCCGTCCAGTTGTCATGATGTACATGTACCATGTTTATATGAAATATGTATGATAGAAATATTTAACCGGTGGATACACTTTGGCTCAAAATCACATGGTTTTGCATAATGTTTTTTTGTATAAATATTGTACCATACAGTGTATATCTCTTACATTCCTGACATTTCAGTGTTTATTGATGTACAGGTAGTTCATATTTTTGTGGCATTCCATATTTCTGAATATTTGCAATGCACATGTTGCATAAATTTAAGCTATTCAGTCGCAAATTTGAAAAATCTCTTTAAATGTTGGACTTGTCTAGAATGAAAGACCTACTGCCATCCGAACAATCAGTGGTCAGAAATATTAAATCAGTTTAAGGTAATGCTATTACTGTATCAATGAGCTTTTCCTGCTTGGAGTAGTCTCCCCTGTCAAGGTTTTTATTACTAAATTGATAAGGTTTAGGTTCTATGATGTAAAGGTTCTGAGCTCAAATCCAGGAGGGTTCTTGTTTTATTTTTTACTATAATTCTGCACAGCAACATGTGATTTTCACAAAATGTTTCTTTATAAAAGATCTGAAATAAATATTTCATTTTAGTGACAGTAAGTTAATGATACATGTATATAGGATAACTTGTTAGTACACCATGTTTAAACTAAGCAATCATGCATACTTAATAAATCTTAAAGAATCTTGATACATATGATAAAAAAAGTTAAGAAATGTTTTATCAGAGTTTCCCTCTGTCTTGAAATTTAGACAAGAGTTGTGTAACATCTTTACAAAATCTCACCGAGTGAATTTTGTTTTTTTTAAAGGATTAAATTGAGATCTGATAATGATAATCTTATTTTCATCAGTTTGTTTTTATGATACATATCCAGCATGTATTTGATGAGACATTGTGTACATATCTGTACGTGTCAATGGAACATGATGCTCGTAGGTGTATTGATTTCATATACTTGGCTGGTGAAGATGTGCCATAAATGTACTGTAGTCTGTATGTAATATGT
Organism: Mimachlamys varia; assembly: GCA_947623455.1. NCBI lineage: Eukaryota > Metazoa > Mollusca > Bivalvia > Pectinida > Pectinidae > Mimachlamys > Mimachlamys varia. The sequence continues at coordinate 16,992,498 of OX392529.1, forward strand.
ATGTATATATCATGCAATAAATATCGAGTTATATCCTTTTTGTATTCCTTTCCATGACACAGCAAACTAGATGATATGGAGATGGAAACCATCTATACAGGCCCTGCCTTTGCAACATAATGTCAACTAGAACTGTCATCTGTAGGATAGCTAATATCCCCTGCAGATGCTGGTAGTTCATAATCCTTTCCTGACCTTGACCTTGGGGATATAATAAGTAAAGAATCTATTGGGGTACCAAAAGTATCATTGAGTCTAAATAAGGGCAACTGCTTTTTAAAATTAGGCATATTCAAGAGAATATCAGGTAGATATGAAGTCCTTAACATGTTAAGGCCACATCAGTTCACAATTATAAATTAATTACAAATTGGTTACATATAAAGTTTAAGCAAATCAAAACGCTTGGGAGGGTCCCATCATGTTATCTGACCTTAATAGTTTAGCAGAAATGTTAAACTTGACCTGATCTTTGAACTGATTATCTTGATGTTTGGTCAGTTGACACTTTGTTTGATAGTTACCAAATTTACTTTATAATGTCATACCCTAGCAACAAAATGTTTAGCAGTTAAGAGATGTAAAATTTGACCTTGACCTTTGATCTGACAACCTTAAGATTTGGTCAGTTGAGACCTTACTTGATTCTGACCATCTTTGTGTCATTATGTTAGAACAATTTTATACTGATCAAATATGTAAAATTTGACCTAATTTGCCATTGATGCGATGATCTTGATTTAAAGGTGTGAACTACAAGATCACCTTAGCATGCACCTTTGATTATTTGAAACAATTTGACATTTTCAACCTTTGTTCTTAGGTCAAGGTCGCCATGACCTAATGTTATTGCATTGCATATCATCTAATAGTGGTTAATAATTGTGCAAATTCGCGTTGCTCTACTATGACAGGTTTCAAAGTTATGGAGCAGAAAAGTATGTGTTTCACAATAAAGGGGTCTCTTGAAAACCCTCAATTTTGACACATTGGCCTTTGGAGTACAAAATTGAATGAAGTATGTAGGACATTACCTGGTATCTTATATTGGTTCATAATCATGGAAAGTTTCATCTCTACTATCACAGGTTTCAAAATTTGAGTTTCGGATGGACACATAGACAAAGTGACCATTACAGAGCGTCCGCAACTATGTGGTGTAGCCCTAATGATCAAATCACTGCATTGATGTACCGATACATATTTGGGAGAGATAATGGGTCAAGGAATCTACTTAATATTATGCAGAAAAACAAAACCATGTTGGGATGTATATATATGACATAAAAGGAACAATTTTCTACAGGCATTATTTTATTTAATAATAGAATAATTTCTACTTTAAGAGTATATGGTATAGCTAATGTGAGTGTATCTCCTTTCCAGGAGGGTTCCTCACCCAGAAACATAATATATGTGTACATGGTAACAACAACTTGGTCAGATAACAATTTAAATTTACAACAAAACATGTACTTGTTATACGTATGGAAAATCTGTTTTAAAAATATTTAGAGAAGTGTAGTATTAAATCTGGTAAAGTAGATTAAAAAGAGATTTTCTAGTAAAAATAAAAACCAGATGCGTCTGAAAGATAAGAATGCCCCTACTGACAACTGAAGAGAAGTACTTTTTTGTGACAATTTCTGCTGGGTCTCCAATGTTGACTGTACAAATTTACTAAAATCTTCAGAGTTAAATTTGGCCATGACCTCCAGAAACAATTGGGGGATTGTCATCATCTCAGAACTTGACCTTCATCTTATCATACAAATACATACCAATTACATTTAAATATTTCTTTCCATTAAAGAAATAAATGAAGACAAATTATGATGAAATGACGGCCATGCTAGGGCAACATTATCATCTGTGTCCGCCAGCCATTTCATGGTGGGGGTATAAATAACAGCTTAAAATAGAATATAATACCAGCCTTTTACTTTTCCATATGCTAATTCTTAGTCAGTATATATACACTCCCCCATCCCCCATTCAATAATTTTGAACATTGTATAATATGTAATAAAGATGTTTATGATTATATACTTATAACTGGTTCTATCTGCCCTAGAATTACCTTTTAATTTCAAAGAATTTTGTAGAAACTTGAATCCTTCAATGATAAGAGATTACAATCTTTTACAATTGCAATTATGAAATAAAAATAAACAGTTTAAAGAGATAATACATTTACAAAGTGTGTTCTTACGTACCACTACAATGAACAGTACAAATAAAATATCACAGTGCCTATAATGTGTACCAAAGTTATATGTTAACCCTCTGCCCCTATGTAACTTAATACATGTAGTAGAACAAGTCATGCAGTGATCTGGATGATGAAAGGGTTAACTTGTTTAAAGGTGTTATTTCATCTAGAGGTTCACAAATATTGTCAGTCTATTTTCTGCACGCAGTCCAGCCATTTGTTAATGAATCTGATCCTTTATTTTAATGTACGGCAAGTTTCAGAACTGAACACATTGTCTCCTGATATATCAACCCTCAGAGATTCAGCTTGGCAACTCGGCAATTCTTTCTATCATCTTCCGGGGGGTGCCTGCTGATGCTGTTATCTGTAATACTTCCTTACCTGCAGAAAAAGGACAACATTTCATGAACTAAGGGAAAATGACACATGATAAAGAAACAATAGTCTAGGGACATTTTGATTCCAACATACTTACTCAAGCAAACTTTGTTAAAACTTCAATCTAGACAAGACAACTTTTTTTGGTCGAGATGATATAATAATATAATCAATGTGTCTCTGAGTTGTTTTACACATATGAAGCATTTTTACAGCGAGTAGGTATGAGGAAACAAATGAAAACATTCTAGTGGAATTGCTAGAAATTTACTCACTGAATTGTGTCATTGGGTGATAAAACAATTGTAATAAAACTATATGAGGAAGAGCTATCCTCCAGAGGTAGGGGAAGCCCTGGGGAACTGTTTGTCATAGTCTGCCCGAGACTAAGGGCAAATAGTTCCTCATAGCGTCCCCCTATAGAGGGATACTAGTTTTGTCTGTTCCCCAAATAATCATGAACAAGCTGTTATTTCACTTTTACATACAAAACCCCACATTTACATTGAACGAAACAAAAGGATCTTTCACATTCTTGTCCTGTATATGAACTAGAAATGTCTGTGAGATATAAATGCCCCTTCTCCCATATGAAATTAATTCTTCAGGCTTATTACGTATGAGAAGTTTGATGACAATCGGATCTGTAGTTATTTAAATAAGCTGGTTACATTACCATGGGACGGGGCGGATAGAATAGAAAATGTTAGGATAGAAAGGAGTGTGACTTACTTGTTCAGTCATCCTCAACATTTTCCCCATTGCTAAGTCTGATCTAATCTCTGGATCATATTATATTTTGTATTGAAGATTCAATATAATTTCCTGTACATTACTTACGTAGTTTGGGTATTCTCCCGTACATTACTTACGTAGTTTGGTTATTCTCCTGTACATTACTTACGTAGTTTGGGTATTCTCCCGTACATTACTTACGTAGTTTGGGCATTCTCCTGTACATTACTTACGTAGTTTGGGTATTTGTCGGTCCAGGATTTTGCGAACTATTTGACAGGTACGATGTAAAATCTTAGTGGCAATGCAGAACTTGTTTATCTGGAGATGATATAAAGGAATGAAAATTAATTCTTAACTACTGCATGTATGACTTTATGAAAATAATTGTACCCCCCCCCCCCTCCCCCCCAAAATGAAAGTAATTTAAACATGCAGGTTTACGCTCCAATACAGGTAACGGAATAGTTCCAATCTATTATCACATACACAAATACAGGTAACGGAATAGTTCCAATCTATTATCACATACACAAATACAGGTAACGGAATAGTTCCAATCTATTATCACATACACAAATACAGGTAACGGAATAGTTCCAATCTATTATCACATACACAAATACAGGTACATATTGTAACAGAATAGTTCCAATCTATTATCACATACACAAATACAGGTAACGGAATAGTTCCAATCTATTATCACATACACAAATACAGGTAACGGAATAGTTCCAATCTATTATCACATACACAAATACAGGTAACGGAATAGTTCCAATCTATTATCACATACACAAATACAGGTACATATTGTAACAGAATAGTTCCAATCTATTATCACATACACAAATACAGGTAACGGAATAGTTCCAATCTATTATCACATACACAAATACAGGTAACGGAATAGTTCCAATCTATTATCACATACACAAATACAGGTACATATTGTAACAGAATAGTTCCAATCTATTATCACATACACAAATACAGGTAACGGAATAGCTCCAATCTATTATCACATACACAAATACAGGTAACCAAACAGTTATAATCTATTATCACATACAAATACAGGTAACCAAACAGCTCCAATCTATTATCACATACACAAATACAGGTAACAGAATAGCTCCAATCTATTATCACATACACAAATACAGGTAACCAAACAGCTCCAATCTATTATCACATACACAAATACAGGTAACAGAATAGCTCCAATCTATTATCACATACACAAATACAGGTAACAGAATAGCTCCAATCTATTATCACATACACAAATACAGGTAACCAAACAGCTCCAATCTATTATCACATATACAGATACAGGTAACAGAACAGCTCTAATTATCACATATAAAACAGCCCAGCTTCCATAGATTTTTTTGTATCATGAAACATAAGTAAAGATATTTCTTACATGAAATTTTGTGACTGTCATGTCTTTATCGAGGTCCGATAACATGCTGCTATAATCCACTTTTGGCACCATCCATTCCTCCCCAAGCTTCTTGATATGAAGTGGAATATCAGCTTCTCTCACACTCCTTTCTTTTTTCTGACTGGAAAAAATGGAATGGAAAATGGAACAAGGGACAAACGCGCCTGTCACCTGTATTTTATCATCTATGTTATAACAAATAGTTGCCTCTAAATAGAGGCCACTTTCTCAAATCAGGAGAGGGAAGCTGCCACCATGGGACCCTTTCACCTATGATGAGTGAACTCCGGCATATCTGGATTGAAAGATAAGACCAATGGGCCTGAATCATTCACCCGTTCTTAAGTCATGGACCTGAATCATTCACCCGTTCTTAAGTCATGGGCCTGAATTATTCACCCGTTCTTAAGTCATGGGCCTGAATCATTCACCCGTTCTTAAGTCATGGGCCTGAATTATTCACCCGTTCTTAAGTCATGGGCCAGAATTATTCACCCGCTCTCAAGTCGTGGGCCTGAATTATTCACCCGCTCTTAAGTCATGGGCCAGAATTATTCACCCGCTCTCAAGTCATGGGCCTTTATTATTCACCCGCTCTCAAGTCATAGGCCTAAATTATTCACCCGCTCTCAAGTCATAGGCCAGAATTATTCACCCGCTCTCAATACAAATTAACACAATACAATATAACCAAGAACTTATTTGTAATTGCAAAGAAAAAGCTTGAAATTCGCAATACATTTAATCCTTGTGACCTTCAAAGTGGTCAAAGTTGTTCATTAAACAAACTGGGAGCCCTTCAACAAAGTATGCTGCAGGTCAAATATCTCTACCCTAGGCCTTAAAGTTATTCAGAAAATGTGGTCTGAAGAATTTTTACACATTTTACCTATGTGACCTTGAAAGTTTGTCAAGGTAATGTATTTTAACAAACATGGTAGCCATTCATCCCAACATGATGCTAGCCCAATATCAGTACTAGGGGTCTTTTGGTTATTGAGAAGAACCTGGTCAAAGATTTTAAGCACATTTGACCCCTGTGACCTACAGTAGAAAGTAAGACAAGGTCATTCATGTGAACAAACTTAGTAGCCCTTAATTCCAACATGCTGCAAGCCAAAAATCAAACTTGGCAGGTAGCCACAATATCCAGCATGTTAAAGGTTAAATATCAATACCCTGGGTTTCTAAGTTATTGAGAAGAAGTTGATAGATGTCTTTTAATACATTTTACCCCTGTGACCTTGAAAGCAAGTCAAAGTTATTCATTTGAACAAACTTGGTAGCCGTTCATCCCAGCATGCTGCATGTCAAATATCAGTACTTTATGCCTTTTGGAAATTGAGAAAAAGTTGCTGAAAGATTTCAAACACTTCTGACCCTTGTGAGGTACCATGAAAGATCATTCATTTGAACAAATTTTCCTTCATCCTAGCATACTACTGGCCTAATATCATTACTTTGGATAATTGAGAAGAAGTCGAAATTGAATGATTGTGACAAGTATGAAAAACTATCATTTTACTTTTCAATACTTGAGGTTTTTCATAAACAAGAGTTGCTTCCCATTTGGGAATGAATGGGTACGTATTTACATCAATACCCTTGTGACCATTATGAGTTTGCTATAAGGAAACAGCCTTTTTCAAGTCTACAGTTTCCCACATATTTACGTTGGCTTCCTAGCAATATAATGATGTCACAATGGAAATGATGTACATACACAAGAAGGAGGTAAAACTCTTGGTAACAAAAAGAAAAATATATTTCAATGAAATATTGCGGATAAAGGTCATACTAAAAACCTTTGGGCAGGTGAGCTCATAAAGAGGTGTGTTTTATAGTTCATTGGAATGTAGCTACAGTGTTATAGCTAATCTATCAGGAACAAGTAGCACACTGAAAGCTCCAGATCACACACTACTGATGGACCAGGTCAGGTCCCAAGTTCATTTCTACATAAATTTTCGAATTTTCTTCTTTCAAAATGTTTTTGACTTCCAGTATGGGAGAATGTACAAAATTCAGAAACATTATATACAAGTACATGTACTTGCATTATATAGAAACAAGACAACATTTTCTTCCCTTCTGCTTGAATTATTGATGCACCAGGAGAAATTTCTTTGTATTCTATAAGGTATGTTCATCTGACCTCAATGTATTTTTCTGTAAAGAAGTTGTTACAGGAATAAATGATACTTACAATTCCTCTGCTTTTCTATCCAACCTGTTGAAGAGTTCGCCCCAAGCCACCAACTCATCATCAAGCCTGAACAACAGAGAACAGGTGCCATTTGAGGTTCCCATGAAAAACACTAGATGATAAGCATCACTTCATAACTGACAGATAATATCAGAAAATCATAGAAATGTATTACCAGAACCCACTCAAAATAGTGTACAGCTTACAGTTTTGCCAATTGAATACCATAAACAGTTTATTTGTATTAATATGGGAGGGCGGAGACAAACAGTCCGAGAGGTAGTAAAACGTACTGTAGATGTCGAGTCTGCAGTGGATACAGGTGTTAACACAAGGTCTCGCCACAAAATCCAAGTAATGTACAGTAAGATAGGGAGTCCAACACAATGTTTTTATTTGTTTTTGTTTTTTATTGGAGCGCTGTTGAACAAGGTATATTTGTAAGCCTTAATAATGTGCGGCGCAATGTTGAAAACTTTCGCACATATAAAACTTTTTTTTCTACAATTGATGATGATTCGAGAGTCAGTTTAATAACGCTCCAATAAAAAACATTGAACCATTGGAAGAACCTTTGTGTTGGACTCCCTATTTTACAGTTTATTTGTATGTTAGAAATCACCAATACTTTTACTCTAAGCTTTGCACTTGTGTCAAACATCAATATTCTGCCATACTTATGAATCATCAAATGACCTTATTCAGGAATATTGGAATTTTGTTTAACTTTTGATATTCTGTGATACCAACTGGCGGTCTGTTTAATTATTTTAGATCAACTGTAAAATTCTTTTAAACCCAAAATTTAAATCCTGAAATTCCATTAATTAATCCAGTTAAACCAACCGTTTAATATTGTTAAACCCAACATTTACCATAACTTCTTGCCTATTGCCTGCTCCTTTGTATTGCCTGCACACCTCAACATAGTGTTTTTCTGATTTCAGATAGCCCACTGTGACATATTGCCCGCGGGTTATTTGCTGCAAAATGTTAATAATAAAAGGAAATTTGGTACATAAACTTTCATAGGAATACTACTGGCGATGTCAGGCACAAAATCATTCATCTGTACTTCTGATTAGGACTAACTGATGTTTTTGGTTGTACCAGGTACTAGAGAGTTGTATTCATTTGACACTTTGTACCGCCAACGAATACATTTGGAATTTAGATGTTTATTTTTAGGTAGAATTTCTCCAGAATATGTATTATTTTGTTTACATTTGAGATAGTACCTGGTAGGATTCCATACTTGACAGACATGACACAGCCCATACTTTTTTAAGTTTTAGGAAAACATTTCATCAGATACACCGCAGGAGGCGTTTTTCTTTGTTTTAAATTGTATATCCTGCAGGCAATACGCAAGAAATTTCAGTAATTCTGTTAAACCGACAATTTAATCCTGTTAAACCAACTGTTTAATCATGTTAACCCAAACATTTAATTCTGTTAAACCAACTGTTTAATCCTGTTAAACCCACCGTTTAATTCTATTAAACACATAATTTAATCCTGTTTAAATCGCTGTTTAATTCCGTGTAACCATCATTTAATCCTGTGAAACCCACCGTCTAATTCTATCTTCCACTTCTATAATAGTCTGATCCATCTCCAGGTTGAAGGGATTTGGTAAAGGTCTGAAATGAAAAAGGATATGTTTTGTTACTGGGCATACATTTAAAACAAGAGGTTCAATGGGCCTGAATCGGTAAGTTTCTTGAAGCCTTTCCGATATAAGGCCCTGCAGGCGAACTAAAAATTGTGAAAATAATATTAAGTATGACCTAAAAATTTTAAATATGTTTTCAATAGAATTAATTACTCTAGTTACAATAAAGTTTCAAAATGTGATAACATTTTGTTATATCTACTTCGTTTGATTGTAAACATACCAATTTAAACACACTCAAATTTAAGCATATATACTGAATTTAGACTGATATTCTGCAATGGTGAATTACTGTAGAAAGTAATATAAAACAGAAACTATAATTAGTGCAATTATGATTTAACAGAATGCTTTCAGCATAAAAAGAATTGCTAATATAAGATTACTCTAATATATGTATATTTACATTAGATCAAAGTAAGAATATAATCAATATTCTTTCCTTGATATCATAAAGCTTTTTTATTTTTCATTTAACCTACTAAGATGTTAAAGGCCCAATATACGTAACTTTCGGCAAAACTTGAAGCGAAAATCAAGCCTAATAACTTATTATATTTATAGATTTAGCTAAGATTAACTGATATCAGCAATATTCAAGATGAATACTTTCGCGATTACCGGTACAGCAGCAGTTGAAACACGCTATTTGTAAACATGCGTCCATTTTTAACTGTCTTCTACCTTCGGTTTGTTGTTGAAGTGGGCCCCACCTGAATTATTTTCAATTCTTTGGATTTTTCTATCAAGAGTTTCTTGTTAGTTACCGCTCAGGTTTACTTCGTTTTAGGCTTATTTTTGCATGGTTATCAACTGGATTTTTTTTCAGAATTTTTCAGAATCACGAAAATTTCCCTGAAGTTACGTATATTGGGCCTTTAATATCAAGATTCCTTTGAAATAAGTCTTATAAAAGTCCAATAATATGTACCTCTGAGTTTTAGTAGTTCCTTCAAAATAACCGGTCTCCTCCATCTCGTGAATCAGGTATATTATTGCCTCCTCCACTGTAGATAGAAAACAAAAGTTACTGATCAACCTGGTATAACATTACCTTTGATATACATAATACTACAACAACACAATTAAAATAACTTACATAATACGACAGCTACACAATAAAGATAACTTACATTATATGACAACTACACAATAAGATATCTTACATTATACTACAGCTTCACAATTAAGATAACTTATATTATATGACAACTACACAATTAAGATAACTTACATTATATGACAACTACACAATAAGATATCTTACATTATACTACAGCTTCACAATTAAGATAACTTACATTATACAGCTACACAATAAGATATCTTACATTAAACGACAACTACACAATATGATATCTTACATTATACTTCAGCTTCACAATTAAGATAACTTACATTATACAGCTTCACAATTAATATAACTTATATTATACTACGGTACAGCTACACAATTAATATAACTTAATTTATACTACGGTACAGCTACACAATTAATATAACTTATATTATACTACGGTACAGCTACACAATTAATATAACTTACATTATACTACGGTACAGCTACACAATTAATATAACTTACATTATACTACGGTACAGCTACACAATTAATATAACTTACATTATACTACGGTACAGCTACACAATAAGATATCTTACATTATACTACCGCTTCACAATTAAGATAACTTACATTATACGACAACTACACAATAAGATATCTTACATTATACTACAGCTACACAATTAAGATAACTTACATTATACTACAGCTACACAATTAAGATAACTTACATTATACTACAGCTAAACAATTAAGATATCTTACATTATACTACAGCTACACAATTAAGATAACTTACATTATACAGCTACACAATTAAGATAACTTACATTATACGACAACTACACAATAAGATAACTTACATTATACAGCTACACAATTAAGATAACTTACATTATACAGCTACACAATTAAGATAACTTACATTATACAGCTACACAATTAAGATATCTTACATTATACTACAGCTACACAATTAAGATAACTTACATTATACAGCTACACAATTAAGATAACTTACATTATACAGCTACACAATTAAGATAACTTACATTATACAGCTACACAATTAAGATAACTTACATTATACAGCTACACAATAAGATATCTTACATTATACAGCTACACAATTAAGATAACTTACATTATACAGCTACACAATTAAGATAACTTACATTATACTACGGTACAGCTACACAATTAAGATAACTTACATTATACTTTAGCTAAACAATTAAGATAACTTACATTATACTACAGCTACACAATTAAGATAACTTACATTATACAGCTACACAATTAAGATAACTTACATTATACAGCTACACAATAAGATAACTTACATTATACAGCTACACAATAAGATAACTTACATTATACTACAGCTACACAATTAAGATAACTTACATTATACTACAGCTACACAATTAAGATAACTTACATTATACAGCTACACAATTAAGATAACTTACATTATACAGCTACACAATTAAGATAACTTACATTATACTACAGCTACACAATTAAGATAACTTACATTATACAGCTACACAATTAAGATAACTTACATTATACAGCTACACAATTAAGATAACTTACATTATACTACAGCTACACAATTAAGATAACTTACATTATACAGCTACACAATTAAGATTACTTACATTATACAGCTACACAATTAAGATAACTTACATTATACTACAGCTTCACAATTAAGATAACTTATATTATATGACAACTACACAATTAAGATAACTTACATTATACTACAGCTACACAATTAAGATAACTTACATTATACTACAGCTACACAATTAAGATAACTTACATTATACAGCTACACAATTAAGATAACTTACATTATACAGCTACACAATTAAGATAACTTACATTATACTACAGCTACACAATTAAGATAACTTACATTATACAGCTACACAATTAAGATTACTTACATTATACAGCTACACAATTAAGATAACTTACATTATACTACAGCTACACAATTAAGATAACTTACATTATACTACAGCTACACAATTAAGATAACTTACATTATACTACAGCTACACAATTAAGATAACTTACATTATACTACAGCTACACAATTAATATAACTTACATTATACAGCTACACAATTAAGATAACTTACATTATCCTACAGCTACACAATTAATATAACTTACATTATACAGCTACACAATTAAGATAACTTACATTATCCTACAGCTACACAATTAAAATAACTTACATTATCCTACAGCTACACAATTAATATAACTTACATTATACTACGGTACAGCTACACAATTAATATAACTTACATTATATGACAACTACACAATTAAGATAACTTACATTATACAGCTACACAATTAAGATAACTTACATTATCCTACAGCTACACAATTAAGATAACTTACATTCCTTTCTTAATGACTGAAAATCTTCAATGCCTGTCGATTCTTCTTCCAGCTTCTGTAAACCGTACTGCAACAAAATTCCTTAATGTATAACATGAAATGTTCTTTTAATTTTGAGTTTCAAATGAATTTCAAGGGTACAAATTTTCATTATTGTTAATGCTCAATCAATTATTCAATTTGAAAACTAGTGGATGATCACTTCAGGGATGTAATATATGATTATTTATACTCTGTTGTATAATATGCTTTTACATATTATTTTTGTGAAATATTTACTGATATGGACATAGCCTGCGTCCATTAAATTTTCATTAAATTCCAAATTCCATATACCAGTATTATATATCTGTGTAGTTATCAGCAATGTCCATATTGGTGGGGGGGGGGGGGGCACTTTACCCCAGTGTGGGATGGGGGATGTGTCCTTTCTTTTCACCATGATGGTATTTTGACCTCTGGGTCATTTCACCATGATTCAAAATATCATGTTACATTGGTACGCATTGATTATATAATATAGAATTACCTGCAGGCATGCCTTTGTCAGTGATGCTAGTTTTTCATCTGGAGGTTTGTCAACATCTATTGATTTATATATATCTGTGGGAAGAAAACAAAACAATGTCTACATTCTGTGTGCAGAATTAAAACATTATAGCTTCCTACTAATAGCATGTACTGTAGCTGTGCTAAATATCATCAGACTATTGGTCATTTTTAGGGCCGTATTTTGACTCTATTTCATAAGACATTCATAACTAAATAATTTAATCTTGTTTGAAACAAGCTTTTTCATTGGTTTAAAAAATTATGTTATCAGCCCATAACGTAAAAATTGACGTCGTGGTTTATAATGTCGCTTTTGATTGGCTGATGCAGCAGCATATTAATTTGTAAGAGAAAAGAGTCCATCAATAAAGTGAATTTTCGCAAGGTATAGATTAAATTATATGGATTAACTTGAATTTATTTTTTATGTTATGGGGGTATAACACAAAAAACCGGAGTGTACTCCAGTGATGAGAGTACACTCCGGTTTTTAGTGTTATACCCCCATAACATAAAAAATAAATTCAAGTTAATCCTTAATTGTAACTGTTATTGACGTCTTTCACAGAATTATAAGGTAAAGATCTATACTCTAAGTCTATGGTCTATTACATAATTGTATGATGCGTATTCAAAATTGAAAATAGTGAAATCATTATTCTGAAATCTTTAAATTTCCTAGTTTTGCTGCGACAAAATCTTTTGAATTCCAAAGCCACATGAGGTCGCCCCATTGAAAATGTGTGAAACTCTTTAAATTAGAGTTGGGCTCCAACTTGTCTTTAGAGACCACTATAATTACCTCCGCCAAAAGCCCCAGATTGCTGAAGCTTGGCACGACCAGCAGCAAAGCTGGACCGCCTTTTACTGACCCGGCGCTTCTTGGCACTCTCACTCATTATGCTTGCTGCATATATACAAGCTCCTGAAATAAAAATAGACTATAAAATTTTATAAAATATGTGTTTTTGAAAAATAATATTATTTCACATCATGATGACCCAATATGTTCTCCCTAACCTCGGGTAATCAAAACGGACAAATTCTAGTTATTATCATAATTTGAAATCTAGGTTTTTCTTTGCCTTACTAAAACATTGTCAAATCAGAAGTGCAATTTTGTATGACAAATATAACTTTTTTAAAGCAAAGCTCACTTGTGATAGGTTTTGGCAGATAAGAACTTAGCAGATATTTATCAAACTGAGCCTGTTGGATATTGCATTTATATTATGTACCTACACGTACGTACATGTCTCTTTGCTTTGAGTCAAGACACATTAACCGGTGGCTTTTAGTGAGTATTCAGTGTGTTTCCATAGAGCAGTATTTAGCCTTATCATCAATAATTGGCAGAGAAATTCCTTTTGTAAATCAATTTAAACAGGTAAAATAAAGTTGTGTGTAACAAGAATGAGTGCCATGGGAGGGGGGGGGGGTAGTAATATGCCAATCAGTATGCACAAAATATAGAAATGTGACAATTTTGTTTGTACAATCAAAATTTCTTAGTCATTAAAACCTATAGCTACAAAGTCCGAACGAAATTGGTTGAAAACTATGGGATCCGGAGGATTAATTAAGATATACCTGTTACCTCTTCTTTTGGTAACCTGACAAGATTTAGATCAATGAAATAACTTAGAGGCACCTGTAACTCCTCCAAATATAGTTGAATCAAACCAATGTTCATGGTGAATAAATAGAGTTTGATGAATATCGTTTGAAAAAATCTCTGGACAAGACCTAGAGACTAGATAGGGAAATACATTTGTATGTTAGGGGGCAGTAACTCTCCTAAACATACTGTAGTTTATAAACCAAAGCAAAATTCACTAAACATTGTATATGCTCAGGAAAGTTCATGTTATGGAGAATAAATGTGAAAATTTTGAAAGAGATCGGTTAAAACTGGGAGGAGACCTCAGAACAAACTAGAACTGTTGCCAGGATGGCTGACTAATACCCCCCTAACCCCCATGTCCATGAGATAAAATAGATGCAAAATAAATGAAAGATGCATAACTCCAGGGGGGAGGGGGGGGGGCACATCTACATATCTAATTTTAAATTAAAAGTGATCTTGATCTGTCAAAAAATGAGCAAATGCATAGCCGGAAAAATTGTGTTCATTTTTTTTTACATAAACGGGGGATAACTCCCTGTAAAGGGTCAGAAATTCAAAGTTACTTCAGGGAGCACATCTAATTCCAATATACCCCCCCCCCCCCTAACTTCGATTCAGGGGGTATAATAAAAGTTTATATGAGGAGCGTGGACAACACCATTATAAAATGACCCATCTAATTTGACAGACACATATGTTGGAACAGTTCCTTATGTTCCTCAGGGATAAATGCATGAGATAACTTTCATTTAAGGCCCAATATACGTAACTTTCGGAAAAACTTGAAGCGAAAATCAAGCTTAATAACTTATTATATTTATAGATTTAGTTAAGATTAACTGATATCAGCAATATTTAAGATGAATTCTTTCGCGGTTACCGGTACAGCAGAAGTTGAAACACGCTATTTGTAAACATGCATCCATTTCGAACCGTTTTCTACCTTCGGTTTGTCATTGAAGTGGGCCCCACCTGAATTATTTTCAATTCTTTGGATTTTTCTATCAAGAGTTTCTTGTTAGTTACCGCTCAGGTTTACTTCGTTTTAGGCTTATTTTTGCATGGTTATCAACTGGATTTTTTTTTTTTAATTTTTCAGAATCATGAAAATTTCCCTGAAGTTACGTATATTGGGCCTTTAAAGGGGCATCCCGGTGAAGTCTACAATGAAGTTCTTGAATGTACATGCTGTCTGCACTACCAGATACATTTTCCTGTTATTTCAATATTCAAAGTCCACTCAAAATGTGTTTATTAGCCACTTGAAAAATTGCATTCCTCGGGAAAGCCCGATAAAAATAGCGCTGATCACGCGTCAATCAGGTGACTATTTTTTTGTCGCAAGTCGACAAGGGGCCCAAAGGGAGGGGACGCGTAATGTATAGGTCCGATGATGAACAAGACACAAAATCCGTGTATACATTTTTTTTAATCATATTCACATTAATAATCAGACGTTAATTACACATGATATTCATATGAAGAAATTTATGTCGACATCTATGCATCATTTATCGACACCAGTACCTGACTGAAACCGATGCAAATGGGTGCAGGATACAACCATGCATTGCCAGACTGCACTCTTACATTGTACGTTTAACGGTGTCATGTGGGTTTCCGACGATGACAACCATCTAGGGCAAACCTTAATTTCTGTAAAAAGTTACCTTCACGAATCCTCATTTAGAACCATTTCACAAAAGGTGTGCATGCATTTTAAAGTATAAAAATAAAATGAAATGATACCGATTTTTTTTTTATACAACTCGATGTCTTGAAGATTTTTTTTCAGACTATCTATATATTCACCTAAAATCTATCCAACTTTCAGTGTCAACATACTTTAACACTTACAATTATGTATCAGGGAAGTCCGTGCACTCATATGACGCACCACGCACTAAACATTTAGAACACATGTATGATACTTGTATATATATATCAAGTTTGGAACTTGTCGAGAAGATAATTGTCCAATACTTAATCCATTTGTATATGTTATGATAGCTCCGTTTTCATTTTACTTTTTTTTTATATGTAAATTTAAAGGTTCGTTAACATTTTGAACACAACTGCAGACATGGGACATTTTTTTTTATAAATTAATGACTTCACTTATATATTGCATATATTTTGCTTCATATCAAATTCAATACCGGGGTCCAAACCCGATACTATTTGTACAATCCGTATTTTAAAGATTAGGTATGACAAGCATTTTTATCCGCACAGGATGACATAAATCTATTCATTTTGTCCAAATTGAATCTGTATGTAATTATACATTAAACTCAATCGCACCTATACCTGCGTTTTACAACGTAACCCCCTCCACCCCCCCCCCACCCCCCCTGGTTTTCTTGTATGTGAAAAGGTCTTTCTCTTCAGCAATATAATTCAATTATGCCGTTTTACTGAAATATTATAAAGGGAATATTGCAAAACACGCTTTCAAGTTTTACACACGCATTTCATGTAACAGAGGAATGAAATAGTTATCCCTTGGGAGGCCCCAAAACCAAATCAAAACTGTGTCACCGGCTATCCAGAAGAAAACTGTAACATGCAAACAATTTGGCTGTTAGTTTCTCCATTGAATACTTCCCATCCCCTTATTATGCTTCCGTAATATAATCCTTATGTTGAAGTTTGACCATACGGCCACTTTTCGCTTGGTAGTTACATGTAGGTCACGCGGATCACCATTTTTTGTTTACCGATGAAGCTTGTTATGCGCATGCGTTATCATATGTGACGAAAAAAAAATGTACATGTCCAAATCGTTGATCAACGAATAGTGATTCCCTTTTTTAATTATTAATTAAAGTTTTTGGGAACATATTTCAGCGTAAATCGCCCATTAATTTTCCACAAGATTATACGTTTAATTCATATATACAATAATTCTAAATAAGCATAAAAAAATATAGTTTTACCGTGATGCCTCTTTAATCTCAATGACTTCCATCACAAGTTATTCCTTTATCAAAGATTTTGGGGGCTTTCTGAGATGTTACGACCCCACGCTCGCAATCAATAAATAAAAGTGTGAATCATTATAGATTTTTAGAAAAGGAAATATATAGGGGATGGATGGAAGCTGTTCGTTTTTTTCTAGTATGAATGGAAAGTAAGTTTTTTTGACAGTTTTTTAACATGGTCGAGGTATTTTCTGCCACACCGAGTTGCATACTGAGTACGTCCTAATCTCTTTTTCAGTGTGTGATAGTCATTTTTTTTTTTATTTAACAGCTTGACGTATCAAGCTGCAATTTGACAATTATTTTCATTATTGTTTTAGATGATTAATGACATAAAAAAAGAAAAATTGTTTTCATATATTTTTTAATTATTCATATTTCGCTATATAATCTATCTATCCACAAGTGACTGTGAGCATCCCAAGAATAACATCATTAAATAACCACCATCATGGATAATTTTACCGTTTGATATATTACAGTATACTTTGAATAAATGAGCAAAAAGAAAACTTTCTGTTTACAAATGCAAATGTATACATGTATATTATTGGTAACAGGGAGTCCCGGACGTATTTACGAAATTACAGACGTTGTGACATTGGGGCGAAACGTCTATATAATGGACGCAGGCACACAGTGCCTCTATGTCCATATAATGAAATAATATATATAATACAATTTAATAGACACTTCTCAACATAGAATACAAAATTAATATTTTCAAGATCACTAGAAGAAAACAGTCTTGACGTTAGAATTAAGTTATGGCCAATGTTTACAAAAATGTTTCAGTGGTGAATATTCGAATTTCCCGCTATCACTGTAACGGAAAGGAAATCGCGAAAACAAACACAAGCATAAACATGCTTGAATCTGCAACTATTTAAAGAGTATTGAAAGAAATAATGCTCAAGTGAGATTATTAACAAAGCTTATATCTAGTGTGTATATATTATATTGGCTACTTACTTTTCAAAGTCTGCAAATATGAAAACAAAGGAACTCTTTTTCTCTGGAGGTGAAGAATTGCATCTGATATTCAAGATCTTAAAAATGTTTGATAATGAGGGCTATTGTCAAGCGTTTTTGTCAGCCTGGTCGTGAAGATCCCTAAACCCACTGGAATTTCGTGTAGGTTTGTAAAGTTCAATAATTACTCTCTTCTAAGCTTAGAAGTCACTGCCAATAAATCTGGTTGAAGCAGTTATTTTCAAAAGTGAACTGAAAATTTTACTTGTAAGGAAAGAAGTGTTTGAAACGGATAGATTAGTCTAGCTACTTCCTGGTCCTCTGGACGTCTGTTTTAGCTGTGAGTCACTTGATACACTTACAACAATTCAAGTTGCCAGCTTAATTGTTTTGAAATTTATTGAAGTTGCTCAACTATTTTTTGACGTTGACTGTCCCAAGTGTTATTATAAGAGGTAAGACACGTGCACGCACACTAAAAATTATTCGTAAGACAATGAGTATTACACCTATCCAGAAAAGCTTCATATAATTAGGTTTACATTCCCTGATATCAAATGGTTTTGCTGACCTATGCTCTCTTCACCCTGGATTATGTCATGGAAAACTGAAGGCATGAAGTTAGCAGTGAGTTTGATTGGCCACAAGTAAAAAAAACCTTACCAATCGCTAGACTGCATGCCCGCATTTTGATGATAACAAAAGAGCAGCAACCGACTTCAGAGCCTGTCAAATTTTTACCATTTGTTACAGTCTGTGCCGTTAACATTATGAAGTAATAAATAGTCCATACAAGCAAAATGCAGTTTCTATTATAACAAATATATTGAAATTAAATGACTTTCCACTTGTCCGAACAAAAATTTACTAGTCATGGGCAGGGACGTATATGTGAGAGAGTCCCTGTCATGGGCAAACATTTTTAGAACTAGTGGCTAACGTCGCAGTCTGTTCTTATAATATATGCTATATATATGTACAATACAATGTGTCAATTTTGGGGCAAGGGAAGTAATTCCGTAATTATAATTGCTGTGTAATACATTTGTGAAACTTTACAGGAAGGAGACGAGACAATAAAATGACAGACAATATGTACAACATGTTTTGTTAATCCCTCCACAAACTTAGGGAGCACCAAGCCAACTAACCAGTAAAACAGGTTATGTAGACAGAGATTGTTTTGATGTCCAAGTTTTGATCTAATGAGACTCATTTTACCTCATCATCAAGGTGCACACAGAGACTTCAGTTTTGAAACAGTGCAATGACATATTCCAGGGGTGTACTTTAGAGAGCGTAGGTGAGCGTAACTCTTGGATATTGAGTGTGAAGATTTACATAATGTGCAGCCTTTTTTTTTTATTTCCAATCATTATCAATGGCCAACATGAGCCATATGTTGTCTATGAAGTATCATCACTAGTTATACAGGACAATTTGTTCTTCAATTATTTTTTTATGACAATGCATTATTTCAGGCTGTGATACTGCACCGCTAGCAAGATGTCAAACAGTGATTGGCCAATCACTGCTGTTACCGTGGTGACTGATCCATCAAAGTGTCCTGCTGGATTCACTATTGTAAGTAGTGTAGGGGATTTAGACTGAGCCGATTGTCGACGACCTAGCTATTGCGAATACCAGTTGTTTTGTGCCACAATCAGTCCATACCAGTCTTTCGTGCCAAACATTTGGTTGTTGGATACTAATAGGTTTAGTCAGTTCATATTTACCTAAGCTAAGTCGATCCATTCGACTATATATCCTTACCAACACAAATGTCGGAGTTGTAACATACCAAACAATGACATCTTTTTGCACCAAAGCACAATTGTACTATCATTTTTCTGTTGTGTCAATCTGTTTCATTTGTTCACTCATCACAGAAGTCCACCATCCTCATGATCCACTTTATACATTAAATAAATGCATTGTTAATGAGTGTACTGATCTGATTCAAAGAGCTTTACTGTTGTCATTTCAGTACTTAATGATTTCATTCTTACTACCGTTACGTAATTACAGTGAAAACAGACAAAAACAAGTCCTTGGCACCTTATTATTAAAACACAAACAGGCAACGGTGAAGTATTTTAATAAAATAAACTGTGTGGAGTTCAAGCGACATGCTGCAAGCATGCCCAAGCCGCCTGTCAAAAACATAAATATTTTTGTAAATTTTAGGATATACCGCGGTAAGATAAAAGAACCAGCAGCCAAGAACCTCAGGGTTTTCCTTTCAGCAGGTCTAAGTTGTTAACAAATATCGGGGTTGTGATATCATAGGATGAAATGATTTATTTGATGGTACATTATGACTTTCATTTTTAGTATGAAAGAAACTACTTAACTGCAATATGAAGCAACTTGTACAGACTGGTGGTAGTATATAAAGACTGGCACCCCTATAACTGATTAATTGTCTCGAGTTGTCACATGTTCAAACCCTGATCTTGGCATGCAATTCACTCTTGTTTCATATGGCGCCCAAATGCAATAAAATATACATCTGGAAAGTGATTTAGGGTCTAGTGTGTCCTTGGGGTAAAAAACACTTTGTTAAAGGAGGGAGGCTGTGTAGTAGTAGATCATGGATTAATTGTTGGCAACCAGATAACTCAAATGGTTGAGCCTCCGTCTAAGAGATCAGAAGGGCCTGGGTTAGAATCCTGGTCTGACCATGTATTTTTCCTCTCTTACATTATAATTCTCTAGGTGCTTCTGATAAACATGTTGTTTCCTTAAGTAAGGTACTCAAATTATGGCATATGTGGTCACCTGTGATATGATAGTATTTATTCATGTATTGAACTACCAATGAAGGTATTCTATTCTCAAATAAAGTTAAGAAAACTAATTTAGATGTTGTTGTCCTACATGTACATTACATAAAATAAGTTATTTTTTAGATTTATACTAATTTTAACTCTGGAGTTGAAATCAATTTTTCTTTCACAGATTGACAAAACATATGACAAAAGAGATGATGCAGACCTGTGGAGGGATGGGTATTTTGGCAAGCGTATCTGTCGCTACATGTGTGTGGAAAGATCCGCACCCTCTGTAGTAAGTACTATACAACACAGATTACCAGATGATGTTGTATAATGTTAATAATGATTTATCAGTGGTAACAGTAACATTATATTGTGTATATATATAATGCAACATTGATCTAACAGCATATTTACCCACTAACCCCTGGAATTCTATAATGGACTATTCCACATTTCCATTGGAAGAGTTCACATGTGTCTTCAGGGGTGAATGTGGTAAATATGTTCTCTTACTCTATTGTCCACAGGTTCCATATACATTTATAATTAAGACCATACCAATTTGATTTATTGTTCTTCGGAAAATGAGATTTCAAAATTGGAGCGAGCGGGCGAATTTTTTTTATTTTTACAAATATTTTGAATTCCTTAAAATTTCGAGCGAGCGGTAGTTTTCAAAAGGCTAAATGTAAGAATACGTGTTTGACTAGTAATATAATGTATCACCAAATAGTACACGTATTTAAACTGTAGTAGCGTGTGTTTTTTATTATTTCCATGGTACAAACTACTTGTATAAAGCTGTGCAATAAAACAGCATTTGAGAGAAAAGCTTTCTCCTTCTTAATAGAAGACCAAAGGTCAGCCATTCAAGTTTAGTGATTGAACCAAAGCCCCAGGAAACACCTTTTAGCAACTACATTTTTTGTGGGTATTTAGATGCTTCTTTTCATGCATAATGCATATTTTATCGAATTGATATAAATTGATGATGACAAAATATATGTATGATGCACCGCTATAAAACAAACACTAAAAGCTAGATGTAGCTAGGTGTTTTGCTGACAAACTTTGATTTACAATAATAGTAATAGTAATATTAATGGGCACAAGCATTATTTGCGTGCTAAATATCCAGATCATAAAAATTAAAATCAGTTTATAAGCTGACGTCCAGTATATGAATAAGTTCATTATTGTCTATATCAAGGTTGAAAAAGCATCATGAACCCAGTGTTAATCCATTCGGGATTTAAATGTTCTGATTACTGGTAACTAGGTAACTACGACATCTGGATGAGAGTTCAAATGGTAATACCTACATAAATACAAAATATTAATAACGAGCACGTTTTTTTAACTATCAACAGTAGGCCTATTCTATTAAATAAGACTGATGAAATGACAATGATGCTGACAAATTGGGTCGATCGCTTGAAGAGAATAATGATTTAAAATTAAATAAAGAGGTATTACATGTATTATAATTGTACAATTGTATTAACAACATATCTTCAGATGTCGCTTACTTAATTCAGGATTTAAAAAATATTTTCTGTTGACGCTTGAAGTCGCTTTTTAGTGAGACTGCTTGAGTTCCGTATTATGTTTATTTGATTAAGAGATCTTGGAACGATAAACCATTCTATTGTGGTATTTTGCAATACATTATGGTGACCGGATTATATAGCAACAAACATGATAAAAAATCCATTTTGACACATTCTTCAAAAGCAAAAAAGTCCTGTCGCGTATTTCTTCGTGTTTCTGCCAAAAAAAACCGCTTGAAATACCATTTTTATCTTCCTTTCAAACATTCAAATGATCCAGAATGGCATTTTCTCAATTTTGAACCATTGTAAAATATATCTGGATTCGTCATTTTTCATTGACGCTAAAATTGGAGCGGTGATATTTTACTTTTATTTTATTTTTCCAAAACAGGAGCGGTAAATCCGACGAACAATAAATTAAATTGGTATGGCCTAAGTTTAAACTGTAAATTGTTATCAGGGATGAAGCACCTAACTATAATTTAAAAAGGGTCTTTGTGCTTCAACTCTTTATCAAATTATTAATTTGAAAAGAAATTAAGTAATTTTGTTGAATAAATTATTAGTTCTAACAAACAAAATCCTTATTAAGTATTCTATAGTTTTCTGGCTTGTATTTGCAACTATTTAAAATTTATGATGAATTTCAACCATTACCAGGTATTCGTACTCAACTCTTTATGAATCATGTGACTTTAATGGATTTGTTTCTCATTAGGGTAAAGATGTACTGGTAGATGTGGCTGTCATCAATGAGAAGGATCCTGTTCCTGCTGGCTTTACTTGTATAGACTTCACTAGTGACTCACGTAGGTGTCTGAACACAACTTCTTAATCTCCTATGGGGAATTAGAGTTGGCTATAGTTTTGCATTGTGCTTGTCTGTCCGTCCTTCCTTCCGTCCATCCTTCTGCTATTATGTTTGGGCTCTTTTTCTTACACTTCTTTTTAATTGAACTTCATACTTGGGGTATGGGTTCACCTTGGTGAGGTGGTGTGTCATGTTTCAAAAGTAGGTCATTGTGACCTATCTTTTGACTTTTTGCCTTTGTCAAAGGAAAAAGGTTTATCTATGCTCCATTTCCTATACTACTTTTCACTGGAACTTCATACTTGGGGTATGGATTCATCTTAGTGAGGCGGTATATCATGTTTCAAAAGAAGGTCACTGTGAACTATATTTTGATCTTTATCCTTCATCAAAAAGAGTTTGTCTGTGCTATATTTTGTGACACAATTGCAACTCTCCAAAAGTGTCAAGAGATTAAAACAACTCCATGTTACATTCAAAGTTCCTTTTGATAGAAGTTACGTAGTTTAACAAATATACAAACAGAGACCTTAGCCAACGGACCAGAGACCGAGGGCCTAACTTTAAAAGAGTCAAAAATGTTCGTAACACAAAACATGTGTTTTGTTAGCTAGTTGAGGCCCTGACTGTCCCTACAACATTGGTCACCCATATTTGTATGTTTTGACCAACATACCTTTCCTGGGCATATCAAAACATTGTAGGTACTAAAAAGTTTTCATCTTGAAATTGTTTATTTCAAAAGGAGATGATATATACAAACACCAATTTCTCAGGCTCTCTGGTTAGTGATAAGTGTTCATTAGAATTTCAAGATATCTCAATCTGCGTCATCACTCTGGTCCCCTGGATCGTAGCTGGTATTAATATGTACAGGCACACAATTTATTATAGATAGTATTAATATGTTTCATTACATTTTCCTGCAATAGTACTTACTTGAACTTTATACTGGGGTTATAGCTTGACCTTGGTCAGGCAGTCACATTAAGTGGGGGGATTGTAATTCGTCAAAAGTCTGACTAATAATTAAAAAGTATATATTTAGAAACAGATTATCAAAATGATGTTTGGATTCATATTTTATCAGTATTTCTGTTGCTTCATCAAAATAAGTAATAATAATAGAACTGACACACGTCCATTTTTTAATAATTTTACTTTCATTGATATCATGTGTTATCTTTAAATCCTACAATTTTGAAGCAATTCTCCTTTTGAGAGAGTACTGGTACTATCCATAAGGTTATATGCCCAAGAAATTTGGACCCCACAAAATTGTCTGATTTCAAAGAATCCATATATTTCATCCTCCAGGGGAGAAAGCCATGAAGAAGAAAATGTTGTGTGTGAGATATATGTCCTGCACTCTCACTAATGATGCCATCGCTGAACTCATAATCCTGTCTAAGGGTGTGCGTCGTCCCCCTAATGGCTACAATCTCGTAGGGTAAGTCTGGTAAGAGTATACAGGCCACTCTAAGGAGTTACCGGTTACAGTATGTTCAATAGATGATGAATAAACACAGCGTTTACAGACATGATTTGTCATTTAAGGGTTTTATTTTCATCACTATTTTGTTCTTCTATTTAATTTTGGCTTGAAATATTTTGAATTTTTCTGAAAAACACACACAAAAATCTCAATTCATGAGGGGAATTAGAAGTATAATTTTCTGGTATTCTTCAATCATATCCATGGTTTTAAAATATATATATAAATAAAAGTTTTATGATGTTGATTAACTACACAATACTCGTTTGTGTAAAGTACAAATCTGATGAATGTGTAGAAACAAATTTTGTAGTTCACACTTAACAAAAAATATTTATTAATTAATTAAATTTAATCTTTACTCTTGTAGCTTTGTTTATGGTCTAACTTTTAATAATTCATACCTGTATAAAATAACCTGGGTTTGAGTAAAAAAGTATCCTTTGTTTTTATAGAGAGCTGAACAACATGGCAGTGTGTTTCAAGATGGCAACGTTTCGTTCTCCAACAGCAGAAACCCAACAAAACAATGTAGCTCAATCATACATGCCAAACACACCCACCTACACAACAGAAACTCCCCTCAATCACATGTAAGTACCTGAAACCCAAGGCTGATTAATATCAGTTGGATAACTTGTTTCATAATTGTTGTAAAATAAATAAAGTTAAAAAAAAGACAAGGTCAAAAATTACTTTGATATGTTAATATTTTAGTTAACGAATACAAATTTTTTTCTTCACAGAAAATACTTAATCTTTGTACAACAAATTTTGATATTAAACATATCCGTAGTTTTATTAGCTCACCTGGCCCGAAGGGCCAAGTGAGCTTATGTGATGGTGCAACGTCTGTCTGTCCGTCCTGCGTCCATCAACTTTTTCCTTTGAACGACTTCTTCTAAAAAACTGAAAGGCCTAGTGACATGAAATTTGGCTGGTAGCTTTCTTGGAAGGAGCTGAACAAAGTTTGCGAAAAAAAATAACTTTGACCTACAGTCAAGCTTGCTCTAACGACTGCCTGTCTATAACGACTGCCTGTCTATAACGACCGATTTTCAGATTCCCCGTGAGATTACACTATATATAACGACCATCTGTATAACGACCACCTGTCTGATGTGGCTAACGACCGGTAATTTTGGAACGACGGTCGCTAGTTCACTTTCTATAACAACCGATTTTCAGATTCTCCGTGAGATTTCATTACATAACGACCATCTGTTTAACGGCCACCAGTTTAATGTGGCTAACGACCGGTAATTTTGGAACGACGGTCGCTAAGCTAGTTCGCTTCCTAAAACGACCGATTTCCGGTGAACATATTTTGACCTCACATTTGGCTGTTACAGTTGTAATTTCAAGGTCAAAGGGGTCAAAAATGTCGAAACATTTAAACAACCTCTTCTAAAGTACCGTCAGGCATAGAGACCTCATATTTGACTGGTAGCTTCCTTGGATAAAGCTGAATAAAGTTTGCGAAAAGAAACAACCTTGACCCATATTCAAGGTCACAGTGAGGTTAAATCTATTTAAACCTTCAAACAACTTCTTCTAATAAACCAAAATCCCTAAAAGTATATTTGGCTGAAATGTTTCTTGGATGAAGCCCAACAAAGTTTGCGAAAAGAAATGACCTTCACCTATATTCAAGGTCACAAGGGTCAAATCTGTTAAAACCTTTAAACGACATTCTCTGAAATACCAAATGCCTTAGAAGCATGGTATTTGGCTGAAAGATTCCTTGGATGAAGTCCGACAAAGTTTGCGAAAAGAAATGACCTTGACTTATATTGAAGGTCACAGGGTCAAATCAGTTAAAACCTTCAAACGACTTCTTCTGAAATACCAAAAGCCCTTGAAGCATGATATTTGGCTGAAAGGTGCCTTGGATGAAGCCTGACAAATTGTGCGAAAAGAAATGACCTTGACCTATATTCAAGGTCACAAGGATCAAATCTGTTAAAACCTTTAAACGACTTCTTCTGAATTACCAAAAGCCCTAGAAACATGGTATTTGGCTGAAAGGTTCCATGGATGAAGCCCAACGGAGTTTGCGAAAAGAAATGACCTTGACTTATATTCAAGGTCACAGGGGTCAAATCTGTTAAAACGTTCAAACAACTTCTTCTGAAATACCAAAATCACTAGAAGCATGATACTTGGCTGAAAGGTTCCTTGTATGAAGCTTGACAAACTGTGGGAAGGAAAATGAGCTTGACCCATATTTAAGGTCACAGTGGTCAAATCAGTTAAAAGCTTTGAGCAACTTCTTCTGATAAACCCAAATGCCTAGAGACATGATATTTGGCTGTTAGCGTCCTGGGATGAAGTCAAACAAAATTTGAAAATGATGTTGTTTTATAAGGTCACAGGAGTAAAATATGTTCAAATCTTAACATGTTCTTCTAAATGTCTTACAGTAAAAGATTTAAGGGTTTCACTATAATATAAGTCAGAGATGGATACCATGTGAGCGATGCAGGCCCATTGGGCCTCTTGTTTGGATGTACATAATTATAATAATATGGGTAGCATTTCATAGAAAAAAAATTGAAGTTAATTCATGTTTCTTTTGAAGGTAATATATGCTATATCTAATAACACCAATAGAGCGGGGATTAGTTTAAATGAGAGTTCCACCACTAATAATATAATAAAGTTAAATTCCCATAATAAACTGATGCTCATCTTAGTTTGGTATTCCATGAACATACATAAACTATGGCCGTCTAGCACTTAACTAAATGGACCAGATATTGTAATATTGGCTGTACTTTAAATGGATCAGGTATTTAAATATTTGTTGTACTTTAAATGGATTAGATATTGTAATATTGGTTGTACTTTAAATGGATTAGATATTGTAATATTGGTTGTACTTTAAATGGAACAGGTATTGTAATATTGGTTGTACTATAAATAGTTATTGTAATATTGGTTGTACTTTAAATGGATCAGATATTGTAATATTGGCTGTACTTTAAATGGATCAGGTATTTTGATATTGGTTGTACTTTAAATGGATCAGATATTGTAATATTGGTTGTATTTTAAATGGATCAGGTATTGTAATATTGATTTTACTTTAAATGGATTAGATATTGTAATATTGGTTGTACTTTAAATGGATCAGATATTGTAATATTGGTTTTACTTTAAATGGATCAGATATTGTAATATTGGTTGTACTTTCAATGGATCAGATATTGTAATGTTGGTTGTACATTAAATGGATCAGGTATTGTAAAATTTGTTGTACTTTAAATGGATCAGGTATTGTTATATTGGTTGTACTTTAAATTTGATAATTTACCTGAACAGCAGCTTTAACTAGTCATCCTTGAAATTTATAACGAACCAATCTTTGGCATGGATGGGTTCACTTCAAAAGTGTCTTCATCGGTGAATGAGATATAAAAGAGATAATGCATTAAAACCTCCACATACCGGATAGTTCTCCTTGTTTCATTTTACATGTATTTCTCACTTCGTTACTGCCAAAATATTTTAATGTGGTTTTTTTTTATTATTGATTTTTTTTGCAAAGATTTTTTTTTTTATATATATAAATTTACACTATTATCAAACACCTTTTTAACACCACAATATATCTCAAATGGTGATAATTTATAAATTTGCAAATAGATTTTACCGTACAAGGAAGGGGTCGCGGTGGCCAAGTAATTACAATGCCCAGAAATTCTACCACTAGCATTGCGAGTTCGAAACCCACGTGGGGCAGTTGCCAGGTACTGACCATAGGTTGATGATTTTTCTTCAGGTACTCAGGCTTTCCTCCACCTCCAAAACCTGGCACGTCCTTAAATGACCCTGGCTGTTAATAGTTAATACTGTTGATGTAGTATTGATGTTATTTCATGAAATTATTTGACAGGTTTGTTTTGTATTAATAGATGAAGAAAAATAATGATAAAACAATTAGATTCATTAATAGATTATTGTTTTGTAGGGCGGGTGTTGGAACAGCTCTACCGTATGCAATCAACCCTACAGCAAACCATGCGAGACCGGGACTCGACAGAACCAACAGTATAGCTGGTATAGGCACTAATCATCGTAAGTATCTGCTGACAAACACTTGCTGGTAGTTGGCTGTTATGAATGGTTGTCTAGACTAGGGATTATATATGTTCTAAATATCTGGAAATGGAATATATTATACAAGTTTATGATTTAGCTTTCAGTGTATATATCATTTGTCCTATCACTCAGTCAGGCCTGCTGTTTACTTACTTTGTATTACATGCATTACATTTTACTGCATCTGGCTTTACATTTTGGCAGTGTAGTTTTATTTGTTTTTATAATTTTTATTATTTTTTTTGAATTATACAATGTCATTCAAACTCAAAATGGATAATTTTCTATCAGGTATATGTCATTACAATTTCAAAAATACAAATTTGAATTCATTGTCCACAAAAATTTGTAAACAAGACTACAGGAAATCAGATGTTATATACACTGAAAACATACATTAATTCAGTGTCAGGAAATCAGATGTTATATACACTGAAAACATACATTAATTCAGTGTCAGGAAATCAGATGTTATGTACACTGAAAACATACATTAATTCAGTGTCAGGAAATCAGATGTTATATACACTGAAAACATACATTAATTCAGTGTTGGGAAATCAGATGTTATATACACTGAAAACATACATTAATTCAGTGTCGGGAAATCAGATGTTATATACACTGAAAACATACATTAATTCAGTGTCAGGAAATCAGATGTTATATACACTGAAAACATACATTAATTCAGTGTCAGGAAATCAGATATTATATACAGTGAAAATGTACATAAATTCACTCAAGTGTCAGGAAATTAACATACATTAATTCAGTGTCATGAAATCATATATTATATAGTGACAACATACAATAATTCAGTTTTCTCTTCAAATTGTGCTGCATTCACTGAAAAAAAGGATATATAGCTCCAAAGTAAATCAGGATATAAAGCTCCCGAGTAAATCAGGATATACAGCTCCCGAGTTAATCAGGATATATAGCTCCCGAGTAAATCAGGATATATAGCTCCCAAGTAAATCAGGATATATAGCTCCCAAGTAAATCAGGATATATAGCTCCCGAGTAAATCAGGATATATAGCTCCCGAGCAAATCAGGATATATAGCTCCCGAGCAAATCAGGATATATAGCTCCCGAGTAAATCAGGATATATAGCTCCCGAGCAAATCAGGATATATAGCTCCCGAGTAAATCAGGATATATAGCTCCCGAGTAAATCAGGATATATAGCTCCAGAGTAAATCAGGATATACAGCTCCCGAGTAAATCAGGATATACAGCTCCCGAGTTAATCAGGATATATAGCTCCCGAGTAAATCAGGATATATAGCTCCCGAGTAAATCAGGATATATAGCTCCCAAGTAAATCAGGATATATAGCTCCCGAGTAAATCAGGATATATAGCTCCCGAGTAAATCAGGATATACAGCTTCCGAATAAATCAGGATATATAGCTCCCGAGTAAATCAGGATATACAGCTCCTGAGTAAATCAGGATATATATCTCCCGAGTGTGGTAAATCAGAATATATAGCTCCCGAGTAAATCAGGATAAATAGCTCCCGAGTATGGTAAATCAGGATATATAGCTCCCGAGTATGGTAAATCAGGATATAAAGCTCCTGAGTAAATCAGGATATATAGCTCCCAAGTAAAGCAGGATATATAGCTACCAAGTAAATCAGGATATATATCTCCCAAGTAAATCAGGATATATATCTCCCAAGTAAATCAGGATATATAACTCCCAAGTAAATCAGGATATATAGCTCCCAAGTATGGTAAATCAGGATAAATAGCTCCCGAGTATGGTAAAACAGGATATATAGCTCCCGAGTATGGTAAATCAGGATATATAGCTCCTGAGTAAATCAGGATTTATAGCTCCTGAGTAAATCAGGATATACAGCTCCCGAGTAAATCAGGATATATAGCTCCTGAGTTAATCAGGATATACAGCTCCTGAGTTAATCAGGATATATATCTCCCGAGTATGGTAAATCAGGATAAATAGCTCCCGAGTATGGTAAAACAGGATATATAGCTCCCGAGTATGGTAAATCAGGATATATAGCTCCTGAGTAAATCAGGATTTATAGCTCCTGAGTAAATCAGGATATACAGCTCCCGAGTAAATCAGGATATATAGCTCCTGAGTTAATCAGGATATACAGCTCCTGAGTAAATCAGGATATATAGCTCCCAAGTAAATCAGGATATATAACTCCCAAGTAAATCAGGATATATAGCTCCCGAGCTAATCAGGATATATATCTCCCAAATAATCAGGATATATAGCTCCCAAGTAAATCAGGATATATAGCTCCCGAGTAAATCAGGATATATAGCTCCCGAGTAAATCAGGATATATAGCTCCCAAGTAAATCAGGATATATATCTCCCAAGTAAATCATGATATATAACTCCCAAGTAAATCAGGATATATAGCTCCCGAGTAAATCAGGATATATAGCTCCCAAGTAAATCAGGATATATAGCTCCCAAGTAAATCAAGATATATAGCTCCCGAGCAAATCAGGATATATATCTCCCAAGTAAATCAGGATATATAGCTCCCAAGTAAATCAGGATATATAGCTCCCGAGTAAATCAGGATATATAGCTCCCAAGTAAATCAGGATATATAGCTCCCAAGTAAATCAGGATATATAGCTCCCAAGTAAATCAGGATATATAGCCCCCAAGTAAATCAGGATATATAGCTCCCGAGTAAATCAGGATATATAGCTCCCAAGTAAATCAGGATATATAGCTCCCAAGTAAATCAGGATATTAGCTCCCAAGTAAATCAGGATATGTATCTCCCAAGTAAATCAGGATATATAGCTCCTGAGTAAATCAGGCTATATAGCTTCCAAGTAAATCATGATATATAGCTCCCAAGTAAATCAGGATATATAGCTCCCAAGTAAATCAGGATATGTATCTCCCAAGTAAATCAGGATATATAGCTCCTGAGTAAATCAGGATATATAGCACCTGAGTAAATCAGGATATATAGCTCCTGAGTAAATCAGGATATATAGCTCCTGAGTAAATCAGGATATATAGCTCCCAAGTAAATCAGGATATATAGCTCCCAAGTAAATCAGGATATATAGCTCCTGAGTAAATCAGGATATATAGCTCCCAAGTAAATCAGGATATATAGCTCCCAAGTAAATCAGGATATGTATCTCCCAAGTAAATCATGATATATAGCTCCCAAGTAAATCAGGATATGTATCTCCCGAGTAAATCAGGATATATAGCTCCCGAGTAAATCAGGATATGTATCTCCCAAGTAAATCAGGATATATAGCTCCTGAGTAAATCATGATATATAGCTCCCAAGTAAAGCAGGATATATAGCTCCCAAGTAAATCAGGATATATATCTCCCAAGTAAATCAGGATATATATCTCCCAAGTAAATCAGGATATATAGCTCCTGAGTAAATCAGGATATATAGCTTCCAAGTAAATCATGATATATAGCTCCTTAGTAAATCATGATATATAGCTCCCAAGTAAATCAGGATATATAGCTCCCGAGTAAATCAGGATATACAGCTCCCGAGTAAATCAGGATATGTATCTCCCAAGTAAATCAGGATATATAGCTCCTGAGTAAATCAGGATATATAGCACCTGAGTAAATCAGGATATATAGCTCCTGAGTAAATCAGGATATATAGCTCCCGAGTAAATCACGATATATAGCTCCCAAGTAAATCAGGATATATAGCTCCCAAGTAAATCAGGATATATAGCTCCTGAGTAAATCAGGATATATAGCTCCCAAGTAAATCAGGATATATAGCTCCCAAGTAAATCAGGATATGTATCTCCCAAGTAAATCAGGATATATAGCTCCCAAGTAAATCAGGATATGTATCTCCCAAGTAAATCAGGATATATAGCTCCCGAGTAAATCAGGATATGTATCTCCCAAGTAAATCATGATATATAACTCCCAAGTAAATCAGGATATATAGCTCCCAAGTAAATCAGGATATATAGCTACCAAGTAAATCAGGATATATATCTCCCAAGTAAATCAGGATATATATCTCCCAAGTAAATCAGGATATAAAGCTCCTGAGTAAATCAGGATATACAGCTCCCGAGTAAATCAGGATATACAGCTCCCAAGTAAATCAGGATATACAGCTCCCGAGTAAATCAGGATATACAGCTCCCAAGTAAATCAGGATATACAGCTCCCAAGTAAATCAGGATATAAAGCTCCTGAGTAAATCAGGATATACAGCTCCCGAGTAAATCAGGATATACAGCTCCCGAGTAAATCAGGATATACAGCTCCCGAGTAAATCAGGATATACAGCTCCCGAGTTAATCAGGATATACAGCTCCCGAGTTAATCAGGATATACAGCTCCCGAGTAAATCAGGATATACAGCTCCCAAGTAAATCAGGATACTAGTATATAGCTCCTGAGTAAGTCAGACTCTACATGTCCTGGTAAAAACTGCTTTGTCTGCTGAGTAATAGAGTTAATAGGATTGAATCAGCAGAAACACAACAGATTTAGGTTTTATATATTGTTGTTTTTTCGTTTGTGTTATATTTTTACACCATTTTTTGTATATATCTGTTTTGTAGACCAGAGTGTTTGTGTACCTGTTTTTGCATGGTTATATGGTACTACAGGTACTATTATTTTATACTAGATAAATGCATGCAAACTGGATGTGGTTTATTAATGAAAAACAAAAGTGAATAATTAGTTCAAAGCCAAAGTGACTTCTACAAACATAGACATTATTAATATTAAAACTGTAACATGTCTTTTTTTATCAATTTTGTTAGCTTCCTTTGTTAAAATTATCAGAAGTTTAATGTCGTTTCTAAACAGAACACCAGAATAAAGTGTTGGAAAAAGTCTTCATTTCATAAAATAAATGACTTTTAAAATATTGTAAGAAATTCCTATGGAGGACAAGGTGAATTGAAAAACAGACGACTTTTCTTTAAAAGAACAAAATGACCATACTTGATATGATTAGAAAGTGCAGATTACAAGTCTTTAGGGACCCCATTGGAAATAAGCCTTTAAGGCTTGAGGGGCTATCCCAGGTGAAAGGATGAAAGGAATTAAAGTCAAAAGCTGCGATTAAAATATTTTAAATTCAGTTGTCCTACCAAATATTGCTTTTTTTTAGGTACTTAATTGTGCCTTTTACCTGAATAAATATTATTATTATTAATCCAGTATCACATCAGAAGAAGAAAAAGTAAACCCACAACACTTTCATTGTCAAGTTGATAAAATAATTCTGTTGGGCAGAATAATAGATTCCCAATATTGATTAATTCAT
Organism: Mimachlamys varia; assembly: GCA_947623455.1. Taxonomy (NCBI): domain Eukaryota; kingdom Metazoa; phylum Mollusca; class Bivalvia; order Pectinida; family Pectinidae; genus Mimachlamys; species Mimachlamys varia. The sequence continues at coordinate 17,026,837 of OX392529.1, forward strand.
AATGAGTAGTTAATAACAAGAATTTGCTAACACATGTCTATCCAAGTTTATTATTATCGTTTTGTACTTCGTTGCATGGCTGTATGTATGTTCACATTACAATTGTTTTGATTTGTTATATAACTGTAAGATAACATGCTACAATGTATTTATGAAAGGGGTTTTGATTTTTATTTCTCCAGCACACAATCATGCGTACAGTGGTTCCCATCAGGTGGTACAAGGTATAAAGGCTACTAGAAGGCTGTTTCTCTGGCTCCATTGTCTGCTCTCTATCAAAGCTTTCCTTCTCATGAAACATCTACTAATTTCTTGTTTCAGAAATATTATGCCTACCTCTGCTGAAATGGGAAATTTCCTTCACAATTGTTTTTTAACTTCCCATTTATCCTCACAGTTTTTCATTTTTCTGAATGGTTTAAATCGATATCCTCAACAAATACGAATAAACAAAATTTTAACTTACTGGGTACTTATATGAAAATTCTATGATATCAATTTCTACTGTTTCTTGAATAACCAATGTCTAAATCTGACTTTAATGTTTGTGCTTACTTTATATTGATAGATAAATATATACTCTATACTTACGACTCTATGTGACCGGTTGTGATGTATCTGAATACTGGGAGGATTTCACATTGCTTGATTGCTGTCTGCTGAAGCTTGTAGTACTTACCTGTATATTTCATTAGAAATGACTTGAGTATTGCTGGTCGGCTGTTTTAAAACACATTCAAGCTTAATTCATTGGAATTCAACACGAACCTGTATGTAGCTGAGCCTGATGTGCTTAACAATTTTCTGTAAATTTCACCAACATGGACAAACATTACAGCAGACATCATTTGTTACACCTGTACTCAAATGAAGTTTATATTATACCCATATAGATTTGTTAACTGAATTATGAAATATCACTGGAAGAATTTGTTTTCAGTAGATACCAGCTGATGGAAGGTTACTGTTCTAACACGTATTGTAGATTTACCAATATAACAAGAAATAAAACAATCAACCTCCTGGGGGCAGCGCGCTCCGACATTCTACTGCTAGCCCTCAACCTCTGGGTTGAGACTTCAAATCCCACGTGGGGCAGTTGCCAGGAACTGACCATAGGTCAGTGTTTTTTCTCCGGGTACTCCAGCTTTCCTCCACCTCCTAAACATGGCACTTCCTAAATGACCTTGGCTGTTAAAAGGACGTAAAACAAAATAAACCAAACTAATCAACCACCTAGCTAGCTTAGAATAGAGTCAGCACTTTCTGTCCTCAAAAAGAGTTAGTCGGTACTACTAACTATTAAATGGAGTATGATAGCTGACTAGGTAAATATGAAGTCATAGCTGACTAGGTAAATATGAAGTCATGGCTGGCTAGGTAAATATGAAGTCATAGCTGACTAGGTATATATGAAGTCATGGCTGACTAGGTAAACATGAAGTTATGGCTGGCTAGGTAAATATGAAGTCATGGCTGGCTAGGTAAATATGATGTCATGGCTGGCTAGGTAAACATGAAGTCATAGCTGACTAGGTAAACATGAAGCCATAGCTGACTAGGTAAACATGAAGTCATGGCTGGCTAGGTAAATATGAAGTCATGGCTGGCTAGGTAAATATGATTCATGGCTGGCTAGATAAACATGATGTCATGGTTGACTAGGTAATCATGATTTCATGGCTGACTAGGTAAATATGAAGTCATGGCTGACTAGGTAAACATGAAGTCATGGCTGGCTAGGTAAACATGAAGTCATGGCTGGCTAGATACACATGATGTCATGGTTGACTAGGTAATCATGATTCCATGGCTGACTAGGTAAATATGAAGTCATGGTTGGCTAGGTAAATATGAAGTCATGGCTGGCTAGGTAAACATGAAGTCATGGCTGGCTAAGTAAACATGAAGTCATGGCTGACTAGGTGAATATGAAGTCATGGTTGGCTAGGTAAACATGAAGTCATGGTTGGCTAGGTAAACATGAAGTCATGGCTGGCTAGATAAACATGATGTCATGGTTCACTAGGTAATCATGATTTCATGGCTGACTAGGTAAATATGAAGTCATGGCTGACTAGGTAAATATGAAGTCATGGCTGGCTAGGTAAACATGAAGTCATGGCTGGCTAAGTAAACATGAAGTCATGGCTGACTAGGTGAATATGAAGTCATGGTTGGCTAGGTAAACATGAAGTCATGGCTGGCTAGGTAAATATGAAGTCATGGCTGGCTAGGTAAACATGAAGTCATGGCTGACTAGGTAAATATGAAGTCATGGTTGGCTAGGTAAACATGAAGTCATGGCTGGCTAGGTAAATATGAAGTCATGGTTGGCTAGGTAAACATGAAGTCATGGCTGGCTAAGTAAACATGAAGTCATGGCTGACTAGGTAAATTTGAAGTCATGGCTGTCTAGGTAAACATGACGTCATAGCTGACTAGGTAAACATGAAGTCATGGCTGGCTAAGTAAACATGAAGTCATGGCTGACTAGGTAAACATGAAGTCATGGCTGGCTAGGTAAACATGAAGTCATGGCTGGCTAGGTAAATATGAAGTAATGGCTGGCTAGATAAATATGAAGTTATGGCTGGCTAGGTAAACAAAGTCATGGCTGGCTAGGTAAATATGAAGTTATGGCTGGCTAGGTAAACAAAGTCATGGCTGACTAGGTAAACATGAAGTCATAGCTGACTAGGTAAACATGAAGTCATGGCTGACTAGGTAAACATGATGTCATGGCTGACTAGGTAAATATGAAGTCATAGCTGGCTAAGTAAACATGAAGTCATGGCTGACTAGGTGAATATGAAGTCATGGTTGGCTAGATAAACATGAAGTCATGGCTGGCTAGGTAAATATGAAGTCATGGCTGGCTAGGTAAATAAGAAGTCATGGTTGGCTAGGTAAACATGAAGTCATGGTTGGCTAGGTAAATATGAAGTCATGGCTGGCTAAGTAAACATGAAGTCATGGCTGACTAGGTAAACATGAAGTCATGGCTGGCTAGGTAAACATGAAGTCATGGCTGGCTAGGTAAATATGAAGTAATGGCTGGCTAGATAAATATGAAGTTATGGCTGGCTAGGTAAACAAAGTCATGGCTGGCTAGGTAAATATGAAGTTATGGCTGGCTAGGTAAACAAAGTCATGGCTGACTAGGTAAACATGAAGTCATAGCTGACTAGGTAAACATGAAGTCATGGCTGACTAGGTAAACATGATGTCATGGCTGACTAGGTAAATATGAAGTCATAGCTGGCTAAGTAAACATGAAGTCATGGCTGACTAGGTGAATATGAAGTCATGGTTGGCTAGATAAACATGAAGTCATGGCTGGCTAGGTAAATATGAAGTCATGGCTGGCTAGGTAAATAAGAAGTCATGGTTGGCTAGGTAAACATGAAGTCATGGTTGGCTAGGTAAATATGAAGTCATGGTTGGCTAGGTAAACATGAAGTCATGGCTGGCTAGGTAAATATGAAGTCATGGTTGGCTAGGTAAACATGATGTCATGACTGGCTAAGTAAACATGAAGTCATGGCTGACTAGGTAAATATGAAGTCATGGTTGGCTAGGTAAACATGAAGTCATGGCTGGCTAGGTAAATATGAAGTCATGGCTGGCTAGGTAAATATGAAGTTATGGTTGGCTAGGTAAATAAAGTCATGGCTGGCTAGGTAAATATGAAGTTATGGCTGGCTAGGTAAACAAAGTCATGGCTGGCTAGGTAAACATGAAGTCATAGCTGACTAGGTAAACATGAAGTCATGGCTGGCTAGGTAAACATGATGTCATGGTTGACCAGGTAAATATGATGTCATACCTGGTTTAGTACCAATGTTTATCAATGCACATGACATAATTCTGGTTATTAAAATAAGCAGAAAGCTTTGCTGTGGTTTTGATAGAAATTAGTTATAATATTTACAATAATGTTCTAACATTGTTTCCTGCGACTAACTCGTGTTAAATGATAATAATAATGATGTGTGCTCTTGACTAATTAATTCTGCAAAATGAAATTGATATAAATAAGATACATTAATTTAGCAATTTTTGTCAAATCCTTATTAAAAAATTTGCAGCTGTAATTTACTGAAACAACTTTCATTTTAAATGGTTGTTGGTTTTTACCTGCAGAGCGTAATCCCATGCTTAGTACCAACCTTGCTTTAAGCAACCAGTTACAAGGTATGAAGTCAGACTGATAATAGATGTGCATGTGAACTAAAGTATGAGGTCAAGTTGGCCATAGATGTGCATGAATTAACAGCACCGAAGTCAGTTTGGGGTTCCAGACAAACATTTCATCAAGGAAAAAATGCAGTTTGTTCTCTTTTTGCTACAATAGCAATTTCTTCATTGCCCTACTTTTGACTATTGTTTTTTCTTACTACTAGAACCACAGGGTGGTTAAGAGGCCATTGTTTTGGGTAGGGAGGCAGGGATTCAATAGAGAGCTGATGTTTTTGGTAGGGAACTGTTTTTGAGATGATGTTTTGGGTAGGGAACTGTTGTTTTTGGTCGAGACGATGTTTTGGGTTGGGAACTGTAGTTTTTGGTCGGGACGATGTTTTGGGTAGGGAACTGTTGTTTTTGGTCGAGACGATGTTTTGGGTAGGGAACTGTTGTTTTTGGTCGGGACGATGTTTTGGGTAGGGAACTGTTGTTTTTGGTCGGGACGATGTTTTGGGTAGGGAACTGTTGTTTTTGGTCGGGACGATGTTTTGGGTAGGGAACTGTTGTTTTTGGTCGAGACGATGTTTTGAAAAAGTGAGCACTGCCATCCTTCTTTAAGTCAGTCTGCTTTTATGAGACATATACTTTTTAAACCTTGATATAATGTTTCTAGTTTGTTTCATTTGTCACCTTACAGTAAGGCTTACATATTTAATATGACAAATTATTAACAGGTTATCTTCAATATACAAATTCTGCAATACTCTCGTAATCTATTGTGTGATCATTATTCAGAACAAATGTCATGGTGGCAGTTTGAAAAGGTTTTCACAGAATCTGGCGATACAGAATAATAAATTTTGTGTTTAATGTATCAAAAGTCAATTAATGAAGCTGATTTACAATTCATACCTAAAGTTGAATCAAACTAAAAGGAAATGCCAGAAAAATCATAATGTATGTGTTTTATGTTTCAGCATTGTCCGGTGTTCCCTGGCAGATAAACTCACGTTATACAGACCTAACCAGACTACAGGATGTAAGTATTACCTATAACTCACGTTATACAGACCTAACCAGACTACAGGATGTAAGTATTACCTATAACTCCACGTTATACAGACCGAACCAGACTACTGGATGTAAGTATCACCTATAACTCCACGTTATACAGACCTAACCAGACTACAGGATGTAAGTATTACCTATAACTCCACGTTATACAGACCTAACCAGACTACAGGATGTAAGTATTACCTATAACTCCACATTATACAGACCTAACCAGACTACAGGATGTAAGTATCACCTATAACTCACGTTATACAGACCTAACCAGACTACAGTATGTAAGTATCACCTATAACTCCATGTTATACAGACCTAACCAGACTACAGGATGTAAGTATCAACTATAACTCCATGTTAAACAGACCTAACCAGACTACAGGATGTAAGTATCAACTATAACTCCACATTATACAGACCTAACCAGGCTACATGATGTAAGTATCACCTATTACTCCACGTTATACAGACCTAACCAGGCTACATGATGTAAGTATCACCTATAACTCACGTTATACAGATCTAACCAGACTACAGGATGAAAGTATTACCTATAACTCACGTTATACAGACCTAACCAGACTACAGGATGTAAGTATCACCTATTACTCCACGTTATACAGACCTAACCAGGCTACATGATGTAAGTATCACCCATAACCCATGTTATACAGACCTAACCAGGCTACATGATGTAAGTATCACCTATAACCCACGTTATACAGACCTAACCAGACTACAGGATGTAAGTATCACCTATAACTCACGTTATACAGATCTAACCAGACTACAGGATGAAAGTATTACCTATAACTCACGTTATACAGACCTAACCAGGCTACATGATGTAAGTATCACCTATAACTCCACGTTATACAGACCTAACCAGGCTACATGATGAAAGTATTACCTATAACTCACGTTATACAGACCTAACCAGGCTACATGATGTAAGTATCACCTATAACTCCATGTTATACAGACCTAACCAGGCTACATGATGTAAGTATTACCTATAACTCACGTTATACAGACCTAACCAGGCTACATGATGTAAGTATCACCTATAACTCCACTTTATACAGACCTAACCAGGCTACATGATGTAAGTATCACCTATAACTCCACTTTATACAGACCTAACCAGGCTACATGATGTAAGTATCACCTATAACTCCACGTTATACAGACCTTACCAGACTACTGGATGTAAGTATCACCTATAACTCCACGTTTACAGACCTAACCAGACTACAGGATGTAAGTATCACCTATAACTCCACGTTATACAGACCTAACCAGACTACAGGATGTAAGTATTACCTATAACCCACGTTATACAGACCTAACCAGACTACATAATGTAAGTATCACCTATATCTCACGTTAAACAGACCTAACCAGACAACAGGATGTAAGTATCAACTATAACTCACGTTATACAGACCTAACCAGACTACAGGATGTAAGTATGTAGGTATCACCTTCAACTTGTGTTATACAGACCTAACTAGACTACAAACGATAGGGCAAACCCCTAAGGCCAGTGAGGCAGAGCTATTATAAAATAGTTAATTTGTTAATTTTGCTTTAAGCAACTTCTTTGGAATCAAGCAATGCAAATCAACTTTATTTGTTGCAAGCATCCTAATAGGGGTGGGAAAGAATTATTGTACAAGACGGCAGGTTGACAACCCCTCCTCCAGGCTAAGGGCCAGGGCCAAAAATACTTTGCAACTTTCAATTGGTTGAGATCCCAAATCTACAAGCTATTTATATTCTTGGCATAAAGAACAAAAATAATATTAGAATTGACCTGTGGTCTACCCCACCTTTGCAGATTTATCCCTTGGGTCATATAACGCTGGAATGATTTGGATTTCCAACCCATAATTAGTCTCAGGGTCTGCCACTCCCAGATGGAACTAGCTTCCGGTTAAACTTTGAAACAATTGAGATTCCCACCCCATTACCAAACTTTAACATAAATGTTATATGCTACAAGGATTGGTCTTTGTCCCTGTTCAAGAAATCTTAAGAAAAAATTTTGCCATGATTACTTGGACACTACTGTATCCAGGTTTGTGATACAGGCCCTCTTTGCCTCTTATAAACTCTATACATCTTTGTTTTTAGATAATGATCCCCCAGATTGGTTACAAGTCCATCATGGATATTGAAAATGAGGTATGAGTATGGTCAGAGATGATATGTACAGTTGAACTTTGTTATATTGAAGTTGTTGGGACCTTGATAAAACTTTGATTTATCATAGCTTTCGAGTTATGTGAGTTTGAATGTTTATATATATAAGTATGAAGTTTATCGGAACCAACCAAATACTTTAATTAAACGGGTTACCAGAGTTTGAGATTACAAGGTTCAACTATACATGTATATCAGAATTCTCTCGTTCAGTATAGAAAATAATTAAAACTGGAAATGATTTCATAAATTAAGCAATAATGAATCATATCTTAGAACTCCAAATAATATTTCTTCTACATGCCAACTGCTCAATCACATTTTTGGTGACTGTTTACAATGTTTGTATCAAATAAGGCCAAAACGCTTTAAACGTGTTAAGGATTGATTGTGTTGTTTGATCATGACCAATAAGAATAAATGTTTCCTGTTACCTGGGTATGTGGGAGGGTTAGATCCATCTCTGTTGGTGTTTCTTATATATAGAACATATATTGCTTGTAAAGGCAAACACTTCAAAACTTGTAACGATATAAAAAGAAATATTGACCACAGGCACTTGTGGCCAGGAGAATAACTATCTATGCGAAATATGAATAATTAAAATAAAATATAAAAACCAATTTTTTCAATTTTCTTTTCATGTTATAAATCATCTAAATTATGATGAAAATAATTGGCAAATTTCAGCTTGATACGTCAAGCGGTTAAATTTCACAAAAAATCGACTATCAGACACTGAAAAAGAGAGAAGGTATGCAACTCAGTGGCAGAAAATACCTTGACTACGTTACAAAACGGTCATAAAAACTTACTTTCCGTTCATACAAGAGAAAAACGAACAGCTTCCATTCATCCCCTATATATTTCCCTTTCTGAAAAGCTATAATGATCCATACTTTTATTTATTGATCGCAAGCGTGGGGTCGTAGCATCTCAGAAAACCCCCAAAATCTTTGCTTTGCCGAATTACTTGTGATGGAAGTCACTGTTCAAGAGAGGTTCCGAACAACAGTAGACTTACGGAAGAGCCAGAAAGGTCTCGATGTTCGTTTTTGCGCCAAAATACAAACTTTGTTTTTGCGCCAAATTAAAAAATTTTGTTTTAAATAATCTCAGACGATGGCACCATCGGATTTCAATACCAAACACCTAACGATGGTTTCATGGTAAGCTTAACTTAAGTCATTTGTATACTAATGATTTATGTAATATTTTGATATTTTAGAAGTACATATAATACAATCAGAGTAATCTCCCCTGATACATTAGCAGTGACTTCTGTCACAAGTAATTCCTATATCGAAGATTTCAGGGTGTTTCTAAGAGGTTACAACCCCACACTCGCAATCGATAAATAAAAGTGTGGATCATTATAGCTCTTTAGAAAGAGAAATATATAGGGGATGGATGGAAGCTGTTCGTTTTTCTCTTGTATGAAAGGAAAGTAAGTTTTTATGACTGTTTTGTAACGTGGTCGAGGTATTTTCTGCCACTGAGTTGCATACCTTCTCTCTTTTTCAGTGTCCGATCACAGGGACTTATATGATAAAATTACCGACAAATACATTAAGTATTTATCAGTAATTTTATCATATCAGTCTATACATGTCCTTGTGGTCCAATAGTCGACTTTTTGTGAAATTTAACCACTTGACTTATCAAGCTGAAATTTGGCAATTATTTTCATTATGGTTTTAGATGATTAATAACATAAAAAGAAAATTGGGAATTTTTTTTCATTATTTTATTTTAATTATTCATATTTTGCTTTATTATCTCTATATATGGTTATTCTCGTAACCACAAGTGTCTGTGATATTGACAGGCTCCTCCACTTGATAAAAATATCGTATTTTCTTATTTCTTTCAGTATTCCTACACATTCAACATAGAAAGATCAGTCTCAACCAATAGCTTTCACTGATTGGTCAGCTTTGAAGGTCAGAGTATATAAGTTTAAAGATAAAGCCTGCTACATGAACAGTCACAGCATGTTACGTTGAGGAATCGGAACTACACAAGCTGGTATCTGTAGACAGCTGGAAGAGCATTTCAAAGCATCTACAAGTGTGATCCTTCTTCTATGGCTTAGCTTCCTTCTATAGACCTTATGAATACCATTGTATAAATCAAGCTTTGTGGACTTCTCAGATACTGGACTAGGTTATCAGTCACTGCCATAGGAGATGCTTTAATGTAAGCATCAGACACTAGACTATGTAACAAATTACAAACTGCATTGAGGACTTCTCAGCCAGGTAGACTAGCAAAAACGTCAAGCTATATATTGTAGGCAGGTGAATTGAGATGAGAACAACCTTTGTATATACACCCCCATACCATATTAGATATAGAAAATCATGCCAACATCCTTTCTGTTGAGGTATTCACAGAAGTGTGTTTATAATGTTGATGGTCACTACCCTGGTATATATGGGAAACCATGTGTAAGGGACACCTCCATGGTGTCCAGACATAAATAAAGTATCGGATATTTAAGGAACACTTCCATGGTGTCCAGACATAAATAAAGTATCGGATATTTAAGGAACACTTCCATGGTGTCCAGACATAAGTAAAGTATCAGATATTTAAGGGACACTTCCATGGTGTCCAGACATAAATAAAGTATCAGATATTTAAGGAACACTTCCATGGTGTCCAGACAGAAATAAAGTATCAGATATTTAGGGAACACTTCCATGGTGTCCGGGGAGAAATAAAATATCGGATATTTAAGGAACACTTCCATGGTGTCCAGACAGAAATAAAGAATCAGATATTTAAGGAACACTTCCATGGTGTCCAGACATAAATAAAGTATCAGATATTTAAGGAACACTTCCATGGTGTCCAGACAGAAATAAAGTATCAGATATTTAAGGAACACTTCCATGGTGTCTGGGGAGAAATAAAGTATCAGATATTCAAGGAACACTTCCATGGTGTCCAGACAGAAATAAAGTATCAGATATTTAAGGAACACTTCCATGGTGTCTGGGGAGAAATAAAGTCTGTCCAATCTTGTGAAGGGAAGCTTTCCTGGTGCCTGTGGAGAGGTCTGTTCAGTCCCTTAAGGGATACTTCCATGGTGTCCAGGGGAAACCAAGTCTTCCCGTTCTGAAGGGGCACTTCCATGGTGTACAGGGAAAAAGTGAAAGGACACTATCCTGGTGTTTAGGGAAGGGAAGCATGAAAGGACACTATCCTGGTGTCTAGGGGAAGAGAAGCATGAAAGGACACTATCCTGGTGTCTAGGGGAAGAGAGGCATGAAAGGACACTATCCTGGTGTGTAGGGGAAGAGAGGCATGAAAGGACACTATCCTGGTGTCTAGGGGAAGAGAAGCATGAAAGGACACTACCCTGGTGTCTAGGGGAGGAGAGGCATGAAAGGACACTATCCTGGTGTCTAGGGGAGGAGAGGCATGAAATGACACTACCCTGGTGTCTAGGGGAAGAGAAGCATGAAAGGACACTACCCTGGTGTCTAGGGGAGGAGAGGCATGAAAGGACACTACCCTGGTGTCTAGGGGAAGAGGGGCATGAAAGGACACTATCCTGGTGTCTAGGGGAAGAGAAGCATGAAAGGATACTACCCTGGTGTCTAGGGGAAGAGAGGCATGAAAGGACACTACCCTGGTGTCTAGGGGAAGAGGGGCATGAAAGGACACTACCCTGGTGTCTAGGGGAGGAGAGGCATGAAAGGACACTATCCTGGTGTGTAGGGGAGGAGAGGCATGAAAGGACAATATCCTGGTGTCTAGGGGAAGAGAGGCATGAAAGGACACTATCCTGGTGTCTAGGGGAAGAGAGGCATGAAAGGACACTATCCTGGTGTCTAGGGGAGGAGAGGCATGAAAGGACACTATCCTGGTGTCTAGGGGAAGAGAAGCATGAAAGGACACTATCCTGGTGTCTAGGGGAAGAGAGGCATGAAAGGACACTTTCCTGGTGTCTAGGGGAGGAGAGGCATGAAAGGACACTACCCTGGTGTCTAGGGGAGGAGAGGCATGAAAGGACACTATCCTGGTGTCTAGGGGAGGAGAGGCATGAAAGGACACTATCCTGGTGTCTAGGGGAAGAGAGGCATGAAAGGACACTATCCTGGTGTCTAGGGGAGGAGAGGCATGAAAGGACACTATCCTGGTGTCTAGGGGAGGAGAAGCATGAAATGACACTATCCTGGTGTCTAGGGGAGGAGAGGCATGAAAGGACACTATCCTGGTGTCTAGGGGAAGAGAAGCATGAAAGGACACTATCCTGGTGTGTAGGGGAAGAGAAGCATGAAAGGACACTACCCTGGTGTCTAGGGGAAGAGGGGCATGAAAGGACAATATCCTGGTGTCTAGGGGAAGAGAGGCATGAAATGACAATATCCTGGTGTCTAGGGGAAGAGGGGCATGAAAGGACACTATCCTGGTGTGTAGGGGAAGAGAAGCATGAAAGGACACTACCCTGGTGTCTAGGGGAGGAGAGGCATGAAAGGACACTACCCTGGTGTCTAGGGGAAGAGAGGCATGAAAGGACACCATCCTGGTTCCATGGAAACAAAGTGTGTCCTACCTGTGAATAGATGCTACCCTGATAATCTCTGGACACCGTTGCTAACCAATTTGTAGATGTATATTGTCGGAGTCGCTGCTTCATGAAAACATTTTTTTAGTTTGTGTAATTTTATGTCCATTATTGTCTGTGTGTCTGATTGTATCGGAGGATACAGTGTCCTGTGTTACAACAGTTGCCATTTTATATTAAGATATATAATTTATATTTCATTATTCTTGAATTAGGAAGGCAATTGGTTTAATCTTGTTCAGAAGCTCTACATATTACACTGATGTGACATATTTTTGTTACACACATTGCAGTATCTCCATGACCTATTTCACCAGGTAAAATGTAAAAGTTGTTATCTAATACCGGTAAGAAATGGAGTATATCTTGAGAATGTCTTGAATTTTCCAGTGAGTTTTGATTTAGTTCCCTCAAATTCATTTCCTTAATAAAGGTTTGAGCTGCCTAATGCTAGAAGCAAAGGATACTTTCATGTTCCCTCATTCCAGCTCAAAAATCAAAGGAAATTTGTTTTACCATTTGGAAAAACTTGTAAAAACATTTCTCAGCACTTTTTGGATAAAAACTGGACTAGTCATTGAAATTGATCATGCCCGATTTTGCCCATTATTTGGACAGAAAAGTGAATCTTATCATTCTGACTTGTTTATGTGACCATCTGTAGTTGATCAATGTTTTTAATTTCATCATATTAGGAGTTTCAGCATTATGTTCCCGAATATCCTGATTTTATCATGTCTCTTCATAGTTGTCTCATGGTCATGTCCTGTACATGTTGTGCAGGATGCTATCATGCTATAGAATGTGTTTAGAATGATATACACTCTCCACCAAAGGCCCTTGTATTTCTATAATACAAAATGAAATTAGTGAATGTTTTCACCACCCAGTATTGATATTTTGAATAAGAAGACACAATTACAATATACATGTATGATATTGCCCTTATCTCTATGTTCAGTTAACCTGTACTGTAATTATAGCTTTTGTCTACTGGAAGGAGGCATGATGACCATATAAGGTGAAAACTTATGAGTCAAGTGTCTAAACTTTTGTTTTTTCATTTTTTCCATATTTAAGTCGGAGATTTAAAAGTACTGACATAGAATTACATTTGTATAAATATCTGATTTGAAAGTCCAATTTTAAGTCTTTTAAGCATCCAGATTCAGGATATGTTACAAGGATTTATAGTATTAGTACACCCAGATATTTGCTGGGAGAGCTACTTTGCCTACCACTACAGTGAGTTATGCTTTAGGGCTCAATTTATGTGCTTAAAGCTCTTAGTTTTTTAACTTAGTCAATTGTATCATTGTTTTCTTTCAATTGTATTTTTTATATTTTTATTCATTTATTGATTATACCAATTACATGGTTAATGGACTTTTTAAATGAACAATTGATGCTTGTACCTGTGACTAATGGTGTAAGCTCTGACTTCTCAAACTTCACAAGGTCATGTGGAAATGGATTGTTACAGAGGTACATGTACCTTGTCAAGAACAGTTACAATTGCATGTAAATTAATTGGAATTGCTACATTATCAGTGTAAACTGACTCTGTGTAATGGAAGTTCTATAGAGGTTTTCAGAGCTTTTAGGTTTGGTTCAGTTTAGTCTGCTATAAATGTATAGAAGATCGGATGAAGTCAGCATTTTGTGCTAGTTGAACATTTTGTGATTTTAACAACTTGTGTTAGGTATAATATAATATTGTATGTTGTATATGGTTTTCATTTTAATGAAAGGTGTCATGATTGTTTTGAGTTTTATTTATTCATATGTTAACATGATTAAAACATAAGTCATATTTTTTTTGCGGTTATTGTTTTTAATTGTCATTAAAAGACTTGATTGGATGTCTACTTTGAATTTGTCTTCTGTGGTGATCTATCTATCCATTGGTCTTTGCCTAAAACTTGAACAAAAATGCTGCTGATTTCATAGAATTATACTCCCAATCCCATTGCTATTGAAGGCAATAAATATGTTTAAATCAAATCAATACTTCAAACAAGTTAGCTTAATATTGGCTATCTTCTGCTTTTATAGAAATTTGAAATCAAAGGTACATAAGGTTTCTGAATCCTTGACTGAGGCTTTGGAAACTTATGTACATATCAAGCACACTGGATTATTAGTGGTAAAAACACCACACCTTTTATTTACATGTACTAGTACCGAACATGTTAGACCAAACTTCCTTTAATGATATAATACAATATGTATTACTGTTTATGGAAAGGTATAAGAAAGACAGTTTTTAATCTATCAACAATGAAAATTTCTTTGATGTGTGGGGTAATTTTTATTGCCTTGGCCTGTATTTTTCAAACTCTCGCTGTAGAACTATCTTTTTAAATCTGCACTTGGTCCAAAGGACGAAGGTGAGCTTATACCATACCTTGGCATCCGGCGTCTGTTGTCCGTCGGTCAACAATTGACTTCTTTATAACCACTGATCAGAATTTAATCAAAATATGGTAAAATATTTTCTTTCTTGCCCCGCACCTCAGTCCCCTTGTGGGGGGGTTGTTCCACCCTTAGTACAATTTTGAATCCTGAGCACCTAGGGATGCTTCCTACCAATTAAGGTTGATTTCCAATCCAATTTCCAATGGAAAAGAAGTCGCTAATATGAATATAGCTAAATAACTCTTTATGGCCCCACCCCCATCATCATCATCATCATCATATCATCACATGATCATCATTATCATTATCATCATCACCATCACCACATCATCATCATCATCATCATCACTTCATCATCATCATCACCACATCATCATCATCATCATCATCACCACATCATCATCACCACATCATCATCATCATCATTATCATCATCATCACCACATCATCATCATCATCATCATCATCACCACATCATCATCAACATCATCATCATCATCACACCATCATCATCATCAACACATCATCATCATCATCATCATCATCATCATCACTTCATCATCATCATCACCACATCATCATCACCACATCATCATCATCATCAACACATCATCATCATCATCACCACATCATCATCATCATCACATCATCACAAAAAACATCATCATCACCACTACACACACCATCATCATCACCACATCATCATCATCATCATCATCATCATCACCACAACATCATCATCACCACATCATCATCGTCATCATCACCACATCATCATCATCATAATCCACCACATCATTATCATCATCATCATCACAGCATCATCATCATCATCATCACCACATCATCTTCATCGTCACCATATCATCATCACCACAATTCATCATCATCACATCATCACCACAACATCATCATCACATATATCTTCATTATCACAACACATATTAGCATTAGTAAAGACATCATTATCATCACATGTCATCATCTTACATATCATCATCACCTAGGGATGCTTCTTGCCAAATAAGGTTGATTTCCAATCAGTGGTTATGGAGAAGAAGTCGCTTAAACCAATATAGCTAAATAACCCTTTTTGGCCCCACCCTCGGCTCCCTAGGGGGTCAGTCCCACCCTTAGTACAATTTTGAATCCTGGGCACCTAAGGATGCTTCTTGCCAAATAAGGTTGATTTCTAATCAGTGGTTATGGAGAAGAAGTCACTTAAACCAATATAGCTAAATAACCCTTTTTGGCCCCGCCCCTCTGCCCCCTGGGGGGTCAGTCCCACCATTAGTACAATTTTGAATCCTTGGCACCTAAGGATGCTTCCTGCCAAATAAGGTTGATTTCCAGTCAGTGGTTATGGAGAAGAAGTCGCAAATATCACTATAGCTAAATAATTCTTTATTGCCCCAGCCCTCAGCCCCCTAGGGGGTCAGTCCCACCAGTAGAACAATTTTGAATCCTGAGCACCTAGGGATGCTTCCTGCCAAATAAGGTTGATTTCCAATCAGTGGTTATGGAGAAGAAGTCGCTTAAACCAATATAGCTAAATAACCCTTTTTGGCCCCGCCCCTCAGCCCCCTAGGGGGACAGTCCCACCCTTAGTACAATTTTGAATCCTGGGCACCTAAGGACTAAGGATGCTTCCTGCCAAATAAGGTTGATTTCCAGTCAGTGGTTATGGAAAAGAAGTCGCTAATATCAATATAGCTAAATAATTCTTTATGGCCCCACCCCTCAACCCCCTGGGCGGTCAGTCCCACCATGAGTACAATTTTGAATCCTGGGCACCTAAGGATGCTTCCTGCCAAATTAGGTTGATTTCCTATCAGTGGTTATGGAGAAGAAGTCGTTTAAACAATTGTTAACGGACGACGGACGGACGCCACGGTATGGCATAAGCTCAACTCGGTCCTTCGGACCCGTTGAGCTAATAAATGGTTTTTTTTTTTTTTTCAATCTGTGGTGCAGGACTATTACCCCATACTTCACAGCCGTAATTTACAATACACGATATCAGGAACGTATATGTCCCTGGCGATATACTTCCCTGTACAGCCATGTTATTTGACGCAATAGTGAATTTACCATTATAATAAAAAAACAACCTCAAATAACAAAATTGATCTTCTATAGCTTGACCATCAAACGTCCATTTTTCATTTGGAAACAATCGTTTACTTTTCCTGAAAACAACTTTTTTTGTCTATATTAACAGTCAAATTACAGCTTCGAGAATAAGTATTTAAAAAATCCAAGAAGAGAAGTATGCGGTGTCATCAGCGCGTACGTGATTAAAAAAAATAAGTAATTGCAAGTGATAACTTAGACAATTTGACTTAATCAACTAGGACTCCATGTCATTGACAAATAAAGAAAACATAATTTGGGATAAAGATTTCCCTTGCAATAATCCGACTCGTAAGTTGTAGAAGATAATTTACCATGAAGCTTTACACAACGTATTATATAGATTTTATAACATTAATTAAGTAACCGTCCTCAACATTCTTTTATTCAAAAGTGAGGTAAACAGCTTGGCTATATGACTTATCAACGTGATTCCCCTGTAGTTGTTTACTTCGTTTTATCACCTTTTTGTGCAAAGGTTTAATTACACCTTCTGACCAAGATTTAGGTATCCTACTTGTAATATGGTATTAAGTAATTTTTGTAAAACAGGTGCTAAAATATCAATATACTCAATAAAATATTCATCAATGACATTGTCTAAACCGGCAGCTTTACCTTTGGATGACCATTTTATTGCAATTAATTTTTCATCAAAAACGAAATCGTCATCTAGATCAGGGTAAATATATAATTGTTATCAACTTGAACTTGTGCATCATCGATGGTAGAAAAATCAACTGATATAATGGCAATACCTTTAAAATATTGATAAAATCAATATCACCAATTTGTCAGACCATTTAGAATTCGAAATCCAGTAGCAAAAACATCTTTCGACTTACGAACACTTTCACCAACATTGTCTTCATAAGGTATCACATTATAATTATCTATAACCTGATGTAAAATGTCATGCAAAATATCAAACGGAATAAAATGGGGGTCCCTAGCTACCTGTTCTACTGTTAAGATCACACGTGATAAAAACTTCACCCATGCAGCTACATGTTATACTCGGCGATTCCAGTTTCCAATAAATCAAAAAGATGAACATCATACAAAAATGTAACTGTCATAAAATATTGCCCTTTCAGGCACAGGCACATGAAAATTTGTTACAGCTATTTTGGACCTTAACTATATGGTGTTTAGGTCCAAAACTAGCTGTAACAAATTATCGGGTCCATGTACATGTGCTTTCAGGTGGGAGATAGGCCTATAAAACAGAGATGTACATGTATCGATATTATAAAAAAAAACAGCTTTAATTATAATTACCATCTAGCTTAATCCGATAAATACCTCTATATAACACAAGCATTGCACCTGAGGAAGTTATTGTCAGAGATTATGTAATTGTTACCATATTATAAGAGGGAACCATAGTAGTAGGGTAATACTGTATGATGTTACAATTAAGAGTTTCTCATAAGAGGCCACTTATCAGATACGTGTACATGTACAGTTTACTTACAGATTCTATATCTTATCGGTTATAATTATATATGATAATATCCTTAATTCCACAGTGATTGGACAAATCCTTAAAACTGAGGCCTCATGGCGCAATCTGTAAGATACTGTGTAGAAATATCGGAAATGATGGGGAATGTGCGACGTACAGTTCCAAACACGTGATAACGTCGACACACCCCCGTACGCGTACAAATCGAAAGTTGGACACGTGGTTGTATTCGTAGGCAGCCTCGTTGTCATACTACATAATAGTGCAAATATAATCCCCTTAATATGATATGTCTTATCTAACATATCAGGACAAAACTCTGCTAAAATTCACATTGAATGTCAGTTGAATCTTTTGACCAAAGACTGTCCTCGTATAATTTAGTTTGATTGCATCATCACAACAAAGCTTAACCGCCGATCCCGACCTTGACCTTGTATATATCACTGCCCTTATTTGTAATAACTTGAAACCACGTTGTCTGTCGCTACAACAGGACGTAGAAGCGGAGAAGTTGATTTCATCATTCTGTACTTTACGGCCCGAGATACAAGCACCACATCAGTGACAAATTATTAACAAATTACTGATCTTCAATAACAAAACATAAATGTTTTAATCGGAGGGAAGAAAGACGGAGTAAAATAGAACAAAAATGGCTTCAAACGAACAGTATGATGCGGTGCCAATGGAAATGAAAGACAGGTCACAGAACTCAAGTGAATCCTCGGACACGGTAAAAGATGAAACCGTTAATTTAAAACAAAAAATCACACTTTTAAACGGTGTTACAGTAATAGTCGGTAGTATTATAGGCTCGGGTATCTTTGTTAGTCCGAAAGGCGTTCTACAGGATGCTGGGAGTGTAGGACTTTCACTGATCATCTGGGTATTGTGTGGACTATTTTCAATGGTAGGAGCTTATTGTTATTCGGAACTGGGAACCTCTATTCGTCGATCAGGTGCTGACTATGCCTATATGTATGAGGCCTTTGGACCTTTTGTGGCATTTTTAAGACTATGGATTGAATGTATGATTGTGAGACCATGTTCTCAGGCAATTGTTGCACTCACCTTTGCTTATTATGTTATTGAGCCATTGTTTCCTGATTGTGAACAGCCTTTGATAGCAGTACGACTCCTCGCAGCAGTTTGTATATGTAAGTATCAGTAGGATTCCAAACACATAACATTACAATGCATTTATTTAACATAGGGGTATATGCAGAACATATAACAATTAGCCATTATTCCGTCAAATATATACATGTGTAAATTATCGAACAGGGAAAACATGTTCCTGTGGGTGGTGAGTGCCCCAACCACGTCTCGCTGTCCAGTGTGATAAGCTGGAGCTCAACCAACTGAGCTTTGGTTTGGTTTACATCCTATTAACAGCCAGTGTCATTTAAGGAAGTGTCAGCTTTTGGAATTGGAGGAAAGCCAGGATAACAGGAGAAAAAACACTGATTACAGTCAGTACTGGCAACTTCCTCACATCACGTGCATGGGTTTCCAACTCACAACCCAAAGGTTGAAGCTATGAAAGCTAATGGTCGTCAATTATTTAGTGGGTCAGAGAGCAGTGATTTTTTCATCCCTTTTTTACAGGGGCCTGTACCTTTTCAATTGGGACAATACAGCATTATTTTTCCCTGATTGGGAAAATTTGCTGTTGGTTTTAAATGCAAAAAATAACAATAAGTCAATAACACATATGAAGGGATATTTTCTGAATGGGAAAATATGAGTAAGAAATTGGGAAAATACAACAAAATTTCTCTAGGGGAAGGGGCCGAAATTCGGCCCCAAATTGACCCTAAAAAAACTCTGGAGAGTCAGAACCCTTCGGACTACTGCAGCCCTTACCAACTGCCAATTGAAGCTATGTCCACCAAGTGACAGATGCACAATGATCCGCTCCTTTTACACATATAACGAAACAACACATATAAGTAATGGATAATAAATATAAACATTTGTATCCCAAGGCTTGCGTGAAAGACCGTCTGCGTCCTTGTTAACTTTACCTGAGCGATAGTCTGTTACAAAATAATTTGTATGACCATCACTGCATATAATTATGTCAACCTCACTGGGTAAACATGGAAATGGGAAGGAAATCAGCTAGGTGAATTAATTTCATTGTTATGCATGTGCAGCAGACTAGGAAGTTTAGGGTCACTGATCCAGGCCTGTCAGAACATAAGTTCTGTTACACTGTATAGTTGTACTGCACATGTAGAGATCTTGTCAGACAATTCCGTAGTCCTTTAGAAGGTCCTTCAATATTCCTCTATAAACATTTTCAGCTTCCAGCTAGGGTCCAGGGTCCATTGAATTGGGAATTTTTGTGTGATATAATGTCAAATTGGTAAAAATGTTAGGAATAAAAATAAACCATGTGGTACAAATTTCCTTCTATCAATCGGCTAAGATGTCGCAAATCGTATGCTGCAAAACGTTGTGACACTATACACTACGCAAATGAACAACAACTCGGAAGAAACATGTATGTTGATTTGTATTAAAGTTTTTTACATCTAATGAATGACTACAATCCACTACATGTAAGTCAGCTACTGACACATAAATTAACAAATGTATGATACGGTTGGGAATTTTTAACCAGAAAATTAGGAATTTTAGCTAAATTTTTGTAGGGGAATGCAGGGCTCTGGAAGAAATATTGAAAGAACTTGTCCAGCGGGCAAGTTCATGGCAAAATGTACTTGTCCAAACTGATAAATCTCTCGTCCAGGAAAATACCAAATGTAAATCATTCTTAACTATTTTCAAATATAACATTTACAGGTTACCTGTAATGCATTTGTATTTTCATTCATTGATTGAATGTTATTGTCTGTTATGAATTGACACTTTTGATTAAAAGTCACAAAAACTTACCCTGTGTGAGTTATTTTTTACTACATATTCACATTTCACAACATAATTGATTTGATTTACTTATTAAAAGTTGGATAGTTCTATCCAGTTTCTTGGTGCCCTGACTTTTCCACTTTCCACTCACAGAAACATTTAATATGATATTTTGACTTGTTTATCCTTGAGCAAGATGCTTTTCTGCTTGTTCCAGTCAACTCAGCTGTAAATGGGTACGTGGTTGGGAAGTGCTAGAAATAATTGTAGAATGGTAGCTGTGAGTGCCTAAATGGCAGCACTGGTTGTATGCTCCCAAGGGAGATATTGGCTAGTTGCTAATTAGGCCCTATAACCACGGATAATTATTTGTGAACCGCTTTGAGACAGCTTTAAGGTCATGTTAAAGTGGTATTATTATTACTATTAAACCATATTGGAATTCTAATTGATCTATAACAAATTGTTCTTTGATAAAATAAATGAAAGTTCCCAAAAAACCGGTACAGGACTAATGTACCAAGATACGCATCATCACAACTTTATACCGGTAAAACCGCCCAGCACTAATAGACTGGTAATTATCAAGTTGTTAATTTATATCGGCTGTTTATGGGTGAATTTCCAAGTGAGAAAATGAATACCTTTCTTGTAAAATTCTTTATCTGGAATAAATTACAGATAACAGCAACAGACATTGTTAATCTTAGTCTAGCCAAATATTTTGAATGTCCTTGACACTGATGATTGTAAATACAGTAATCTATAATTGTTATATAATAGACTTTTTGAGTTTTGCCAATTATATTTTATCAAGAGTGTTTAGGTACCAGATATATTGTATTTGAAGATTACAGAACATATCAGTCATCAACTTGATCAAGTCCCACCTGTTATATACAGGATTGTGCAGTGTGTCTTTCTCAGGAGGTTGTTTGCAGGACACTGACCTTGACCTTTGACCAGAGCACATGAGCCCAACCAACTTGTCAAACCTTAGCATGGCACAACAGATTTGTATCTATAGTCCAGCAGTACTATAATTCTATGCTTGCTTGTCAGTATAGTGTTCTCCATTTTCTCTACGGTGGCACATGCTTCCATATATAAAAAATGTCAGTGTTACATGTGTTGGTTTATCTGGGAACCTCAGTCTATCTATAGAAACACTATCATAATAAGAGCGCAGCTCTGGGTCGCCAAAAGTATCCAAGCGAAGCTCTTGAATGGTAACACATGCATGCGGAAACAGAGTTGATTCCCCTTGTTGCTACCCTTTGTCTTTGATCCTCCGGAAATAGCCCTCCAGTGAGAAACCGGAAACACGTCACACAACTTTGTTAAGTCACACTCCTCCTTCATCGGTTATTTCCAGAATGTTGAAAATAACTTAAATATCTTACAGATGATGTCTGTTGCATTTATTTATGTAGTTGCATGAATAGCTGTTGCTTTTCAATTTTCTGACTTAAAATTATGGATTTTATCGCTTTCTGAACCAGTATATGAATGATTCTCAGTAAATATCAGAAAATATACTTAAGCTACGCTCTTTTAACTTAGTTTAACTTAGTTTATTCTGAACGCAGGCATTAATTGCCTCTATCCATAAAATTTTTAAACAAAAAATATAACAATGTTTATGTTGTGACGTTACTCCAAAATTTGTCCAAACGGTTTTCAAAACTGACAAGGTTTGGTGCGTTAACTACATTTTCTGGAAAAGAGTTCCAACTGTCGACAAATCTTTGCGTAAACGAATATTTTCACATGTCTAACCTGCTTCTTGATTTATCTAAGCTGAGTGAATGTCCCCGGGTCCTTCTCTCTTTCTTTATTGGCAGAAGTCGGTGTGATACTGTTGTCTGATAGCCTCCTCTCAAGATTATAAAAACTTCAATCATGCCGTCCCTATTTCATCTATGTAGTAACGACAGGAGTTTAAGGCGACGCAATCGTTCATTCCTGGTAGTAATTTCGTAGCTCGCCGTTGAACGTTTTCAAACAGATCAATGTCCTGTTGCTTGTATGGTTTCCATATACAGTAAGCAGAACGATTTGTTACCAAGTATGTGTATGCTCTTCTGATGACTCCAAGTATTCGAATCGCTTTGTTTACGGCTGATTGTAGATGATGTCTAAAGTTTAATTTATTATCAATAATTATTCCAAGGTCTTTCTCTTCTAATCTATGTCCACTGATAACATTCCTGGTGCTCTTGTACCATCAACATCCTGATATAAATGCAGATTATTGGAACTGAAATACTTCTTTATACTTCTATATATATGAACTAGTGGAGGAATCGAATGTGTCAAGAATATTCAGCTATATATATAAAGTAGTGGAGGAATCGAATGTGTCAAGAATATTCAGCTATATAATATAAAGTAGTGGAGGAATTGAATGTGTCAAGAATATTCAGCTATATATATAAAGTAGTGGAGGAATCGAATGTGTCAAGAATATTCAGCTATATATATATAAACTAGTGGAGGAATCTAATGTGTCAAGAATATTCAGCTATATATATAAAGTAGTGGAGGAATCGAATGTGTCAAGAATATTCAGCTATATATAAACTAGTGAAAAATCGAATGTGTCAAGAATATTCAGCTTTATATAAACTAGTGAAAAATCGAATGTGTCAAGAATATTCAGCTATATATATAAACTAGTGGAGGAATCGAATGTGTCAAGAATATTCAGCTATATATAAACTAGTGGAGGAATCGAATGTGTCAAGAATATTCAGCTATATATAAACTAGTGGAGGAATCGAATGTGTCAAGAATATTCAGCTATATATAAACTAGTGGAGGAATCGAATGTGTCAAGAATATTCAGCTATATATAAACTAGTGGAGGAATCAAATTTCAGCTTGAATATTGCTGATATAGTTATTCTTATCTAAATCTATAAATATAATAAGTTATTAGGCTTGATTTTCACTTCAAGTTTTGCCGAAAGTGACGTATACTTGGCCTTTAATAAGAGAGTTAAGGTCTGTTAATATTGTTAGCTTGTCCAGTAAGGGAATAGATGACACGGATACCATATATATAGCAAAACAGTGAAATTCTTCAGACTCGCTTATATTTACTCATGGTAATGTTGGTAAACATTTCATTGTCGTGGTCAGAAAGTCGGGTAAACAGGTTAATGGCAGCTTTTCGTGGAATGTTCAATGATAATTTAGGTTGCTGTCTCCTAAAATGTTAAGTTTGTAATATTTTATACTTTAGTCAACATGGGAGAGTAGGCTCTTATCTCTGATGTCCACATAGACGTTTGTTCTGGATCAGACTGGCCGGATGCAAAGCTATTTTACTTGTTTAGAGATTTCACATTATTGTAATAAAGTACAGGATGTGATGGATTAATATGGTAGTAATGTCCCATGCTATATTGTAAACCTGTCAACTGTGTTGAATGTCGAGAGTGATTTTTAAAAGTACACAAAGTAGTAGATTTCCAAAGTGACAGGATGCATGGAAAAAGGTTGATAAATATGGCATATCTCCAATTCACCATATATAGCCAAAACGTTTTTGCTGAATACCAAGGTTCTATAGAATAGGCATTTCTAATTTCTGGGTAAATTTCAACACTGCTTTTTAAAAATGATTTAAGTATGAGGAGGACAAGTAGAAAGTTTACAGGAATATACGATGTAGGTTGTAAAACACTGATTTACTTTGTTTGGCCTGAGAAGATAGAGAGGAACCAGTACATGTCACACCTGGTTCTAGATTGATTCAGTAGCATATTGATCGACATAGTGTAATCTGATGTACACATGGGATGGTGTATGGAACATCAGTATCTAGATGCATGTTACCCACATATATCATTAAAAAGTAAGAATGCCACGGCTTTGTTAGCCTGGCTAACCTGATGAAAAGTTTGGTGACAGGGACAAGCAGTTACTATTAATATTGATATTGGTAGAATTTGGTAAAGATATAACAGACTCAACAACTAAATGTCTTCATATTGACAATATCAATATATAGTAGTTGAGTGCCCCTGTGTTGGGGTGGAACAGTATTATAATTACGTACAGAAAAGTTGGTTATTCACTAGATCCAGATGACGTTCATCTTCATTGACTTGATCTTGTCGTTATTTATTTATAACGGAGAACGACTGTGACGTCATCGGGAAATTAAAACAGCAACAGCAGCTGTGATCTAACATGCATGGCAACACACATAATGTCAACAGTGTATTAAAATAACATAAAAGTACCAATTAATTGCTTGTTTACTTAAATTATAACAATGTTGATAAAATATAAGTTTTTATGAACAGTACCAAATAACCCTTTTCTTTGTTAATGGAAACTATACATATATATATATGCACTTTTGTTCTCAACTGTGAATTGAACTTGTTTTAACTGAATATTAATTTACAAATACAGAATCATGATTAGGGGTGATCAGATACAGAGTGGATACATTGTATCCCCATATCATAGACTAGTTTACTTTTAATACCTGTTGTACATAAGGATTGAAAGTAATTTGTCAGATATTGCATCTATATTGCATGAAGCCCGCTTGATCTATGACGTCATAATTAAACCATGTGCTACGTCTCGAGAACCATTGCTTTCATACTTTTATGAAAGGCATTTTTGCTGGAAATGTTCATATAGTGGGTTGCAGCGCAAATGTAAATATATGTGTATGATCAAACAACTTTTCTTTCCTAATGTCTCCTTTGACACAACCTCACTTTTGGCCTTCAGTTGAGCGTTCGCCCCTGTAAAGAAGGCAATGGGTTGTAACCCCAGGCCAAGACATACCAGAGTCTCTAACAATGGTAGCTGTTACTCCCTGCTTGACGCTCAGCATTATGGGAGTGAAACGACTGGTTCACCAGTTGTCAGTAATGTGACCAGGTGGGATGTTCTGCTGGGGTCCTTCGACAGTATATTTCAGTGTGGTAGCACATTAAATCGGCAAAAGATCTGTACTATCGCAAGAAGGCTTACACGAACATACCGCACCTCCGAAATACACATGCTCTCAACACACACTGCATACATCAGGAGGCTGTCTTTAAATGACACTAGCTGTTAATAGGACGTAAAAACAAACAACCAACCAACCGCTGATACAGTATATTATCTGACTCTGAGTATGAAGTGCATTGGTCATCTAAATTTACATTTTTAATTGTATTTATTTAGTTTCCTATGTATAAATAAACTAGCTCTGTTATTATATTGCATCATTTTGTTTTAGAACTAGTTATAAATAATGTTTAATTTCCCAGCACTCAGGCAGAGCTGTATAGATTTCATGGGCGGTGAAAATATGTAGATTTCATGGGAGGTGAAAATATGCAGTGTTTATTTTAAAAATGAAAGCCTTGCTTGGTTAATAAATTGAAAATTTGATTGTGGGCTATTTTACATGTCATTGCTCAAAGTAAAACTATTTTGTTTCCTTATTCACTATTTCTATTAATTTATTGAATTAGTGGAATAGATGTTCTGATTATCTCCCCGAACAAAGCAATTATGTGAACAGATATGCATAGTACAGTTCTATTATCAGCGGACACTGTAATTTGATTGTTAATTAATGAATTATCAATGTACATGTATACATGTGTTTGTTTCTAATCTTTAAAATTTTTGACTTTTCAGTAATTTTGATGTTTGTCAACTGTATGAGTGTACGATGGGCCACTCGAGTACAAGATGTGTTCACCTATGCCAAAGTTCTTGCCCTTGTTCTTATCATCATTACTGGATTTGTACAGCTTGGTAGAGGTGAGTAATTGTAAAAATCTACACAAAAACATATTGTAATACATTATTATGATATAATGGGATATACATATGTAACGAATCAATGATGAAGTACGTTTATGATAATTTAATTTTCAATTTTGAAAATATCATATTGAATGTTAATTTTGTCTCAAAAGCAAAATCTGTCGTTGTAACAATTTATTTCTGTTTATTTTTCAACATGTTTATTTCAAAACCCTAATTTTCTATAGGTGTTGGTTAGTTATACCATATTTGCCATAAGTAGTGCACCTTGACCCCCTTAAGTGTCCCACCCAAATTCTACGGAGGTATAAAAATTATATAAGGGCTCTTTTTAATCGTGACACAAGTAAATGATTCTATTTAACAGTGCGGTAAACCTTGCTGTGCACATGTTTACAATTAAAAAAAACCCATAAATATCGGTTATATGTGTACAAATAATCCAAAACTGATGACAATAGTGTCGCACATCATGAGTGCTACGTACCCATTCTTGTCATAATACATTGTACAGAATGTACTTATTTACTTTTAAACGAAATTTTTCGTCAACATCCTACTTTTGTTATCCTCTTTAGTGCTTTCTTTGGGACCAATTTTTTAAGGGCCCTGCTGGAAGTTAATTATGGTAAATACAGTGACCACCACCAGTTGGTTATATATCTAGATTATATAATTATAGCAATACAACCATCCACAGTCTGGTTATATCTAAAGTAAACTTAACAATGCAGAATACAAGAACCCGAATCCAGTTGTCCCATAATCCTGTCTCCACCAATCCAGTTGTCCTATAATCCAGTCACCACAATCTTGTTGTCCTATAATCCAGTCACCACCAATCCAGTTGTCCCATAATCCAGTCTCCACCAATCAGGTTGTCCCATAATCCAGTCTCCACCAATCCAGTTGTCCCATAATCCAGTCTCCACCAATCAGGTTGTCCCATAATCCAGTCTCAACCAATCAGGTTGTCCCATAATCCAGTCTCCACCAATCAGGTTGTCCCATAATCCAGTCTCCACCAATCCAGTTGTCCCATAATCCAGTCTCCACCAATCAGGTTGTCCCATAATCCAGTCTCCACCAATCCATTTGTCCCATAATCCAGTCTCCACCAATCCAGTTGTCCCATAATCCAGTCTCCACCAATCAGGTTGTCCCATAATCCAGTCTCCACCAATCCAGTTGTCCCATAATCCAGTCTCCACCAATCCAGTTGTCCCATAATCCAGTCTCCACCAATCCAGTTGTCCCATAATCCAGTCTCCACCAATCAGGTTGTCCCATAATCCAGTCTCCACCAATCAGGTTGTCCCATAATCCTGTCTCCACCAATCAGGTTGTCCCATAATCCTGTCTTCACCAGTGATGCCAGGTTACAATCCAGTCTCCACAATTCCAGTTATTTCCGAATCACATTATTCTAGTACTAATGTCATTACTGATGACTACCATAGCTCCCTCTAAATCCAAAAATTGGAAACCCTTGTGCTGAACCTCAGGAATTTCACCTTCAGGTTTAGATTTCCTGGCCAACACATTTTGTATTATTTTGTGTGATAATTTAATAAATGATGGTTTTGATTTCAGGAGAAGTAGAGTATTTCCAGGATCCCTGGGCACACACACAGACAGACATTACAAGGATTGCCCTGTCATTTTACTCTGGACTGTTCGCATATAACGGCTGGTAGGTACTTCTTGCTCTTTTGAAGGACACTTCGGTACACTCATATTTTGAAATAAATCTTAATTTTAAGTTTTAACAGGTTCAGCAACTGAAGAAATTCACTTCTAAATTATAATGGTGCTGACTTGTAATTTAGACAGAAAATAATCTGTTTGATACAATTTCTCAGTGATCTATCTACAATTATTTTTCATGGGTCCTTTTTTTTGTATTGCCAAAACAGTGGGTCCCACAATGTTTAATTAAACCATTTCCATAAATTTAATTGGTCCTTTCAAAATTAGTGTGTATACATACATTTTCTTTTATTTCTGTTTTACAGGAACTATCTGAACTTCGTAATTGAAGAATTGAAGGAGCCTAAAAAGTAAGCTACAACAAACAGATCGTTTGATAAAGTTTAGAAGACACATCAGTACAACTAGTTTTAACTTTGTCACAAGTAAAGGCTACCTGTAGCTTTATTTATCTTAGACTAGTTGTGTACATTGGTGAAATGGCTGCACACAGTGTGTGGCTGTCCCATCTCAGGATCACTACTGTAGGTCTGTTTTAACCTTATGATAATAATTTAGTATACCTGGGTTTCTGTTCATATATTTAAAAACCTTGCATTATTGATGATGATGACTAGTACTTCTATAATGATTACACTGTGTACATGAATTTTACCAGCATAATTGAGGTACATTAGGTCATGTTGTGTCTGTAGTTACCTACGTGGGTATTATACAGGAGTGGCAGTGTTTGTACTGTGACGTGATCAGTTTCTCTTTAATTGTTGAACACAGCCTTGTGAGGATGTGATTGTAAAGGCAGTTTTACGTAGGCTTTCTGTATCTTCACCAGTGACGTGATCATGAGGGTTGTGTGTACCAGGTGTGTGACCTAAGGATTAAATCAATATGTTTACTGTCACTGCCTCTAATCTGTATTCTAGGGCACTACCTGTAACTGTGACGTCATCACACACATCATCACACACATCATCACACACTCTACTCACCAGACTCCCTTACATATAGTACTCACAACACGTACACTCCCGTAGGCTGTCTTATAAAGTCTCTATAGACAATGAACACAGACAAACTGTTGTATTTTATGTATCTTGTCTACTTTCTGACATTTGCATCATGGCTTGTGAAATTAAAAAAAAATGTCGATAAACCAGTCAGGTTTGACAATGAAGATGTGGTATAGAAATTATGTGCCTCTACTGGCAGCCAATGCTGAACAAAAATTGAAACATTTTATATATATGTACATATCAATGAATATTAGACATGGTCTGGTAAGTATAAATATCGACGGTATGATCCACTATGAAATTAGACATATATTTTGATCATACTTTTCAACATTTTTCAGTTTGGGAGGGTTATTGAAACAAGGAGTACATGATACATACAGTATATACACCACCGAACCCTGTTATACGATTTCTGAGTCGACTTGGTCGTTAATACATAATAAGGATATACAATAGAATCAGTGTATGTCTAACGTGTAATATCAGGAACGATAAAAATGGTTTCCACACCAGTGGCTCCTACTTCTATAAGATTAAGTCTGCTGATGTTTTATCATACATTTAATAGACATTATATAATAGACATTGTATAATAGGTTACTACATTTTCAAATCTACCAGTACATTTATATATCGTGATGTTTACATTACCACAGAGGATCTTGGCTTATTAAATATTTTCATTGATGCATGTCTGTGGTGCATTGATTAACATAATTAAGGCAGTAACTCCTGTCTAAATAGTAACACCTGTCCCGAGTGTACATCATAATATGTCATAATATCATAAATACATGTAGGTAAGGATTTACATACTTGTAGGTAAATATCATATCACTACCACTATGACATTTACCATAGCAGATTTATGCCAAGAAAAACAATAGTTTCTTTAAAGAAACAAAGCAGTTGACAGCTACGCCGTTAAGAGATTGTTGGGTATGCAGGGGATATGAAACATAGATACATGTTATATACCAGTACAGTAGAATGTACAGATCCTGTCTAGTGCTGTCATTACTTTGGTGGTCACTAACATTGATCTACAAAATACAAAGTTTATTTCCGACCTTGGACATTACTGGTTATAGAGCAACATTACATCATCCTACCTGGCGGTTCTATAAATAAAGACGTCGTGATGTCGCAAATAATTTCTGTTTACATAAAGATAACAGGTGACCGAATCCACTGCTGTAAAACCTTTAATGGACATCTGGTGGCTTACTTTTTAAACCATGGTTGTATAAACATAAATACGACCAAGTATCCTGCTTACAATATATCTGTAATAAGACTTAGACATGCATTAACCTTTTCCCGTAATATTTGAGTCTATTTGAAAACAAAGTAGACCATATGTGTTCTATGTAAGGTACTAACCTCCATTTTGTATCAGGAACAAGACTTATTTTCAGATTATTTTTAAGTCAGCAGGCCAGTTTTGTTACTTATTTTACTGTAGTTGTCATATGGCTGGTAATGGTATAGGTTACACTTATCAGTCTCTCAGTAGCTAGGTTAGACAGTTGACTGCAACTTTATTTCAACAGTTAGAACTAGCACCAAGGACCTGTCATAGCTAATACAATTTAGTAGATCCTAGAATATTTATAACAAACATTTAAATTCCTCTGTGAAAAAAATGGAAAATAAACTTTTTAACTCGGGATTTCTATCAAGGTAGTCTCAGAAAATGTTCTCCAACTGAACTATTTCAAATCCTTATTTATTCAGATAGCTTTAAACGATGTACGATCATATATCATGAACATACATGTATATAAAACTGTTTCTTGAGTAGGTCAAGTTCAGATAGAATCGGGCAGCGACTTTAAATACAGTTGTTTTGGCTATGATTGTTGAGGTACATTAAATGCCATATTTAAGGAACACCACATACACCTTTGATTGTGTAACAGACATTGAAACACTACTTAGTATTACGCTACATTATACGACTAACAACAAACACGATACTGGATTTATTCCAGACTTACAGCCAACCCAATTTCTCAGTTGAGTAGCTCACACTAAATGTGCAAACCGTTGAATGTCATATACAGGTGTATATATAGTTAGGTTGTTGGGTCTGTAGTCATTATGCATTCATAACATGGCAGTTGCTTTATAAAACATTGACATCCAGTAAGGATACGTCTGTTTAATGTTCTGTACGTTTCAAGTGACTGACTTACCGTGCCTTGTTATATCTTTGTATATATGTATATGTATTAGGGTCATAAGGTCAAGGTTAAACTGTATTTAAACTCATTCACCCCTGGAATTTGACAATGAACCATTCCTATTTTTGACTTGGAAGAGATCAAATGTGTCTTCAGGGATAAATGAGTTGATTGTAAAATCAAGGGTGTGGGAGCATATAGTTTGGCCCATGATTCCATCAAGTCCTGCCCATCCTCATTTGGTGGCAACAGGCACATTTATGTCGATCTTTTAATCATTTTCTAGTTCTAGTAAATTGTTGAAGTCTTCAAATTTCAAACCCTTACAGTCTATAAAAGCTTTACATGCATGGAGTTACTTTTTCTCTGGATTTGACTGGGTTTTACATACCTGTCATATTGTGATTATTTACTGAGAATCTTCCTATTTGAGAAGTAAACTAATTTGATGTTTATTGAAATCTTTTAATTACACTCAACATCCATAAACATAGATGTAAATAATCGTTTTAGATATACGTTTCATTTTGAAGCTGTTTAATTTCCTCAGGAGCATTGAGTTTTGTTTTGTAAGTATGGTCGGATGTAAATAAGTTTAGTGATCAAAGCTTGAATATTCAACTTTATGATGAAAGCAATCAGTGTAAAAAGGTTTCATTTGATCATGCGTAAATAAAATTCTCCAATATGTTTCGCTATGTTACTTAATTATGATCAACAACAAAGAGGGGACTTCTAATAAATAAGGCTTAAGTTTGGGAAAGCTTCTATCTGTCTACAACCATTAGTAACAATGGTAAAGTTACTAGCCTGCATGGTCTCTGTTGAATAAATATATATCATACATAGGCTGTTTCTTTATGGTTGTTGTTTTAGATGGGCCGAGACATAATTCACATCAAAATACAATCCTTCATGATTTGCGAGATTGCATTGGACAATTGTTAGAAAGACGCCAAAAAAAACAAATGAAATGTTCTGTTATGTTTTAATTGTCTTCAGTAGTGAATTATAGCACACTACTTCTTCAATTATTTTGGTAAAAATCTAGCTCAAATTAGATGTTGTTTATTACTGCCATTTGTCTTGCTTTCTAAATCTGGTATATACCTTCAGGGGGCAATCCATATGTAGGACTTTATCTGGGATCTTAGAATAAAACAATGAATAGCATAATTTATACTGTATATTTACATACACACTTGGTAATTTATTTACAAAATGTGTTTTGCTATTGCATAATTCACATGAAGCATCGATCACAAATTCAACTATTGTAAACAACATGATGTTTAACTTCTACATAACAAAGATGTAAGCTGGATGAATATCCCAATACCCTAACAATTACTTACAGAAAAGACAGTCTGCAAAATTAAACGAGATCAAAAGTTAAGTTACCAAATATTTTTGGTCTCTTATAAAAAATCTACAGGCAATTTCATTTCATATCATTTATTTTCATCATAGGCCATCATTCCATTGAGCACTTTATCTCAATTCCTGAGTGTCATATTTTCAACAATGAAAAATGTTGCTGAAGTCCATGCACAAAAAACCGTCATATATACATTGTGTCACAATTTTAAAAAGTAGGCCCTAGTCAGTTGTTTGAGTAAATGATTCAAGTAACATAGGAGGTTATCAGATAAACTTGAGACAGCAGTTATTGGTATAGAACTCTCTAAATCCGATTCAATTTACAGATAAATGGAGTATCATCAGGCTGAGGCAAAATGTCCATGCTTCTAACGCTTTGGTTGTCTATAAATGTCCACAGCCTACTCAAATACTTAAACAGGTCTCATTTATATCATATGTATCTGGATAGTTTGAATATGAAAAAGAATGGAAATGATATGCTCAAACTTCCCTTGTTATAACATCACATACAACAACCTTTATTGAACAGATGTAACATACTGACGGTCCTTTTGTTACGTTCCCTAAGACCCTTGTATCCCTGTGTACAATACCATTCATCTAATGTAGATTTTATCATTTACCTTTAGCTTAGATAAGTTGTATTACCCTGTTGTAGATTTAGTGTGAGTAGCTCACCATCTGACACATTGAACAACATGCTTCGGCTTCTCTGATGGTCTCATTGAATATAAATATAAGGTATTTTGCTATATTTCTTAAAGGCCCAATATACGTTACCTTTCGGCAAAACTTGAAGCGAAAATTAAGCCTAATAACTTATTATATTTATAGATTTAGTTAAGGACTAGGTACAGGACAATTCAATATGGCGGGGGTGTTTTTACCAAAACTTGTTATTTTATTAAATACTGCAAAATACATGACCAAAATAGACTACAAAGTACATTTTGTGATAGAGAATCGATAATTTCAACCATATTTTGGTACGTTTGGTGGTTTTTCTGATATTTTGTGTTATATGTCAAAAAACGCGTGCACGTTTGCAGAATACTGCGAAAGATAATAAAAACAATGAATATCATTTTTTGTTACTTTAATATACACAGAATGATAGACGAGCCTTCGATTTTTGAATAAATCTCTCTTTCAATTGAAAACCGCAGAATAAGAGAATGTACTCGTCACATAAATGGCAATTTATGTACATTCTGAACACCGCTCACATCTGGATCAAATTTTTAAAATTTCCATCGCCGATCGACAAATTTATGTGGCACGCCGCATAGCCAAAACAAAAATCTTACCGTCTGCGGTATGACGAGTTATGACATTATGTCAGATCTCTTAAATCAAACATCTTCCCGTTGCATGTAGCGAAATTTACTCCCCTGTCCTCCATTTTGCACTATTTACTTTTTTAGATATTCATACGCCTGACTAAGAGGCATGGTGAAACATCGACAAAATTAACAATTAAATTGGATTCAAGCATGCAGTAAAGGTAAATGTTACTTGGTATATCGTCACAAAGCAAAAACTGCCCATTCTTATCACGATAAATTGTTTTTAGCGATTGCCAGTTTGACATTTTTGGGCGAATGTATAGCACGTGAAAAGATGTCCTTCGGCACTTCCGGCAGTGTTTTTTTAGGTAATTTAATGATTTTGAAAGAATTGCCAACAAAGTTTAATTTGTGTTGTACAAATTCTAATGGAATTCGTATATATAATACACTTCCGCGTGGATCGGACAGTATTAACTCACTAATTATACCGATTCGTTCTCGGCTTTGCACCTGTCAAACATCGTTAGCGTAAATTGTTGCCATCGTAAACATGTGTGGCAGTTGAGGCACATTGGTATCAAAATACATTTTTCAAACTTAATTAGTAACTAGGTAACCGTTTCGTAAATGTAAATTACGTTATGTTGGTGTTATTATTTTTATTTTATACATTTATTTGACACGAAACTTACATTTACATGCCAAATGACCTATTTAATATAAAATAATGCCCCTATAATGCCCCCACGAGATACAGGTAACTACTTTTACCTGAACTGAAAACAGCATGCAATGGACGACATTTTTTAGAGGGGGTACCTGTGTATTTCTCCCTGATACTCTGATTTACAGACTAATATCAAAATTTTAACACTGGGTTATCATTCTATGAACATTGCAGTAGCTTTGTATTATTTTTTTGAGAAGTTTCAAATAACTAGATGAAAAATATTTGCGCACTCCCATCTGGATATTATTTACTGAATATTTTTTTCCTAAGTACAGATTTTTTTAATTTTGGGGGCTGAACTGCATTTTATATCAGTATTTAACATAATGGGATAAAGCTTATGCCATGTATTGGAAGGAAACATTAAAATTTCAATATTACCATTTTCATCCAGGTAACGACCAATATGGCTGTACCTAGTCCTTAAGATTAACTGATATCAGTAACATTCAAGATGAATTCTTTCGCGGTTACCGGTACAGCAGCAGTTGAAACACGCTATTTGTAAACATGCATCCATTTCGAATCGTCTTCTACCTTCGGTTTGTTGTTGAAGTGAACCCCACCTGAATTATTTCAATTCTTTTTGTTAAAAGTTTCTTGTAAGTTACCGCTCACGTTTACTTCGTTTTAGGCTTATTTTTGCATGGTTATCAACTGGATTTTTTTTCAGAATTTTTTAGAATCACGAAAATTTCCCTGAAGTGACGTATACAGTTGAGTGTAAGCTAACCTTTACACCTAGTGCACTAGTAGTGCACTACGTTTAAACTAGTAGTGCACTACATTTAAACTACAGGTTAACTAGTAGTGCACTACACCCTGAACCCCATATAGGTCAAATACCCCTACATGTAAATGGGCAGTCCCATCCATCTACCTGTGATTTTTACCTGTACCTCACCTTTGTTGTCTGCTAGTACTTTGAAGCTGGCCTTATCATTAGTTAATATTTATAACTTTAATGTATATCTATGCATCTTATGTAGTTATTTTTCTCAAACAACCTTTTTTCTTTCATTTCAAAACTAGAAATTGTGAAATCATGATAATTACTCTTACAATTTTCCCCAAAAATTTCTTGCATACATCATATAAATAAAATAGAAAATTAATATTTATCTAGCAGTTTTGATGTCTTATATTTCTTTTAATACACACTATTAACGTTTTTTTTTTTTATTAATTTACCAATTTACAATCAAGTATATTGAAAAATTGAAGGAATATCTATTGCTTATTATTTGTTTAGAAGTATATTTTTAAATATTGTAAAAATTAATTGCAAAAAAAAAACCAAATAAATATTCTTTTATTACTTAATTAAATTAGATATATTTTTATAAAATTCATTCATGCCTCAGATCTATATATTTATGAACACGCTATAGAGTTTTGATAATCTTTATTTTTAATTTTCTATATTAAGATCCGTATGTATATATATCACCACATACAACAGTGTTAATATAAATATAAGAATTTGAAGTTGAAAAAAAGTAATACAACAATAAATTAAAATTTATTCAGATTGTTCAGTATGGGACAGATGTTTTGATTTGACCCTCAGGCCTCAGGCAATTACCTGACCAGTCCCAACCTTGTCTAGGAACACCTGCTGACATAAGCCTGTCAGTGACATAACTGAGGTGTGAATTTCTCATCTGACTATCACTGGTCAAATTTGAAACCAATTTGATTAATACTTAGGGCTAAACTGGATATGACCAGGATCATAAATATGATAATACATATGTTAACTTTTACTCGGGTTTATCAAGTTTATCTGAAATTGAAAATCTAGATATTTACACATTTCTATTTAAATAGTGGATATTTTGAGAACTTTAATCCATTTTTATGTTTCATTCAAAACATTTAATTATACAATAATAAATTGATAGTACATTAAATAACATTGAAATTAATAATAATTAAGAATATATACTCTCTGGCTCAGTCGCTTCATTATAGTTTGATAATAAAATACTAACATTCATTATACTTAATTTTATTCTAATTATCAGTATAAAAGTATTTTAAAATATTCCGATATTTAGGCCTAAATATTGAAGGCAATTACAGGTTGTATTAAATATGACTTGAAGTTTTATGAATGTATGTAATAATGATTTAAAAAAAAGCAAGGTCAGTTTATTGGAATCATTTTGATTAATTCTATATTGTAAGACTAAGTATACAACAAATAAATAATATGCAGTTATATTAACCTAACTTAGAACAAAGTTAAGCCTATGCCAGTCACATTTATTGTACTTTTAAATCAACCTAATGACTTATATAAAATCTAACTAAAAGGGACAAATATAGATCTTCAGGTAGAATCCTTTACCCTCCAGGCATAATAACATACATGTACCTGACCCGCCTGGGCCACATCCTCAGGTACAGAGGTCAAGATAGGGGACACCCCTAGGCTGTCTGTGGTTACCCAGGTGTGAATTTCTCACCTCCCTCTCCCCCACAGCCATCACTGACCAAGTCTGATTAAAGGCCTGAGGGCCCTACCCTGTTAATTGATTAATGATGATATCATTGATTACAGTTAATTGGATTACATGTAGATGTATGTTGGTATTTTGATATGAAGAAGGAAATTGCTTTAAATGTTCTGGTGAAAGTAATCGTTTCTTATATTAGTACTTGATATTTATATAACCTTTCATTTGTATGCATTGTACCTGAGTGTATAGTGAAACAGAATACCAATACTGGTACATGTAGGTAGTACTGCCAGAGACTTATAAAACCTTGTACGTCTCTGATATTGCACAGCTAGCTTCTTAATGTCAAATATTAAAGTAATTTGTTATTGAAACAACTATACTAATTACAAAATATGTTCTTCTAATATCTATTTTTTTATATTACAATCTGTTGTTTACTTTATTTTCTGTATATATTTTTAGCTTTTTAACTTAATAATATCAACATAAAACATGTGTTGTACCATTTTTTATTTGAACACATACCTTTCAATTTAATTGTAGAATGCAAAAATTTAAATAGAAAAGAATAATTGTAACTTCTTTAAAAAGAAGTATAAGTTAGTATATTTAAATTATTATTTTATTTAAAATTTTCACATGCAGTGAATTAATTTATTTAAGTTATTATGATAAATATCTTCTGGTATAAACTCAGAATTGTTCATTCTTGTACTTATATGAGGTTCAAGTACTGACAAACTAATGACTTCAATAGTATAACATAAAAGTACAGGTAAATCATATTACATCTGTACAGGTAAGGACACAGGTAGGTATGGACCCTCCCATTACCTGTAGGGGTTTTTGTGGTCACACCTGGCTGGACGTAGTGCACTACTAGTTTACCTGTAGTTTAAATGTAGTGCACTACTAGTTTAAACGTAGTGCACTCCTAGTGCACTAGGGTGTAAAGGTTAGCTTACACTCAACTGTATTGGGCATTTAACCGCATCTGAATCGGATAGAGTCAGATCATACATAGATACACATGTTTGTTAATTGTTATCTCTCAAACAGAAGTTAATTGAGGACAGTGGACAAACTGCTGTTGCACAAAAATTCAGCACCCTATAAATTATTAAAGTAAGGTATGTAATTGTTCACAATTCTAACTGGTATATTCAGCTATTAAATTGCATATATTGTTAAAAATATCTGTTACAATTGCTTTGGCTTTTTCGTATACAGTCTTTTGGGTAAAAAACGAACATCGCAAAATGAACTTTCATTTTCATTTTCTAGCGTGTCTTGTTTGAATGTTACACTCTTCAAACAAAACTCTCGGTTCAACAAATTGACAATTTTCCAGATAGTTGAAAAATATACACCATAGGTACTTTACGAAATGAAAAAATAACATGTCATACAGTCCTAGTAGTGAAATGTGATCTTTATTTTAATTTGGTTGGGGCTGTGAACAAATAAAAAAAACCTACAAAACATCATGATTTTTTTTTTGCCTCACCTGTTCAGGAATGTTGCCAAATTCCAGACACAGTAGAAGCTAAAGGTGATACATTTTAGTATTGGAACAGCTACCTCATCGGAGACCATATCTTCTTGGTGCATAACTGGCTAAAATGTGATGTTGGTGTCCTTTTGGGGGCCCCACGATGCACTGACCATAACAAATTTTACATATATTGGGAGAGCAGCTTCCAGTTTACTAATTTGCATAAAAATATTATACCGGGGTACATGTAGTTAAAAGAAAAATTCCACAGAGCCCCAAATCTATCCCCAATCTACAAGATTGGCCTACATATTGACCTCCCATTGGTAGCCCTCTCTGACTGACCACTGGTAGAGAGGGAAGAAAAGAAGGAAAATTAGCCACCAATTACAAAAACAAGTGTTTCTCGCATACTAAATGTTATTGTGACCTTTTGTCTCATCAATCTGAAGGAAGTTTTGTGATGGACAGCCATCAGAAGGAATTATAAAACAGGTGTCTGAGACTGACTGAAATAAAAACTGTTTATAACCTGTCACTGGACCTTACACAGCTTAAAACAAAGGGAGGAATTGAACTCCTGACAGTTTATGTGATCTGGTAGCTGCGGTATTGTCTGTACAATCATTATCTATCAATTATCTCTTTTTTTGATACATTAGTTCACTCTGTTTCCCCTCTCCTTTAAGACAATACAGCATATTTGTGTCATATTAGTGATAACAGTTATTAAAGTGTCTGATGTTTGTGTTTATAAAACTGCCATAATACTAAACTGCATTAAGTAGTTGTAGTATTTGTGGTTTGTTGTGTGACTGATAAGTGACAAAGGGCGAAGTTCCGTCCGCAGTTTCCATTAGGTTTCTAATACACATTTATATATATATATATGTCTCTCTTTGCTTACAAATTGTTGATGTACAGTACATATTGGTATAGAATCCAAAACAACTGAATAAAGATGAAAAATTAAATCTTTATGCAATATATTTTAATAATCATGTTATTTGTAAATGTTTCAGCAAGCACACATACTATACAACCCTGGTCTTGTTTTTTATTTTTAATCGGTACTTTTAGTTCATCCTCAAAGCAGAAATAGTAAAAATTATTGCACATTGCATTCAAATTCTACCATAATGACAAAGAATTATTCAGACTCAGATATTCATCACAGAGGAATATTTATGTAGGGAACTGTTTATGTTGTTCAATTTGTTGAGTCAGAGTGTGTACATTTCTAATGAAATCACACAAAAATCTCAAATACATTTTAAACTTTGATCACTGACTCATTTGGTTAACACAGTGACTGATAAACTTAAGACCAGGTGCCATCCTCTATACTTAAGGTGTCTGTTCTACTTTGTGCCCTTCCCGTCCCAATTCAATGTAAACACTTATTATAACTACTTCATTCTTTGAAATAATTTCATCAAACTTTATACAAAAGTCGAGTAAGCTGTAATACCTGGACATCATTGCATTTCAGGGATCAAAAGTCATGGCCAAACTCAGTTTTG
Organism: Mimachlamys varia; assembly: GCA_947623455.1. NCBI lineage: Eukaryota > Metazoa > Mollusca > Bivalvia > Pectinida > Pectinidae > Mimachlamys > Mimachlamys varia. The sequence continues at coordinate 17,067,369 of OX392529.1, forward strand.
CTTAAGATAAAGATGTTCAGAGGAGTATTTCTGTCTGACAGACATTTTCTAATCTAAAAGATACATGTATGTCTGGTTTTGTATTTTCTTCACACAGTTTTTAACCCATCAGTATATCAGCTAATATGGTTACTTTGATCTAGATATATATGGTGACCTATAAGGAGAGTGTGACATGTGAATATACGGTAATAACCTCCCCTTGTTGTAGAGTCTGGTAAAGCAGACTCACAGTAATCACCTCCCCTTGTTTTAGAGTCTTGCGAAGCAGACTCGCAGTAATTACCTCCCCTTGTTATAGAGTCTGGTGAAGCAGACTTGAAGAGTATGACATGTGGACATAGAGTAATTACTTCCCCTTGTTTTAGAGTCTGGAGAAGCAGACTCACAGTAATCACCTCCCCTTGTTTTAGAGTCTTGCGAAGCAGACTCACAGTAATTACCTCCCCTTGTTATAGAGTCTGGTGAAGCAGACTTGAAGAGTATGACATGTGGACATAGAGTAATTACTTCCCCTTGTTTTAGAGTCTGGAGAAGCAGACTCACAGTAATCACCTCCCCTTGTTTTAGAGTCTGGCGAAGCAGACTCACAGTAATTACCTCCCCTTGTTATAGAGTCTGGTGAAGCAGACTTGAAGAGCATGACATGTGGACATAGAGTAATTACTTCCCCTTGTCGTAGAGTCTGGTGAAGCAGACTCACAGTAATTACCTCCCGTTGTTTTAGAGTCTGGCGAAGCAGACTCACAGTAATTACCTCCCCTTGTTATAGAGTCTGGTGAAGCAGACTCACAGTAATTACCTCCCCTTGTTATAGAGTCTGGTGAAGCAGACTCTGAGAGTGTGACATGTGGACATACAGTAATTACGTCCCCTTGTTGTAGAGTCTGATGAAGCAGACTCACAGTATTTACCTCTCCTTGTTGTAGAGTTTGGCGAAGTTATTTATATATTTGGACTATGAACTGACTTCTTTCAAGTCTTGTGTTTATGGATATGACTATTTGTATAGTCAAGCTTGTGTTGTAATGTTTTAATGCTTTATAAACTGACTCTCTTTTATATCAATTTATAAGAAAAGAATCTCACAAATTTTTATGTTCTTTTACAGGAATCTACCTAAGGCTATCTGGATCTCCATCATCCTGGTAACAGTTGTTTATGTCCTGGCCAATGTAGCATACCTGACCACAGTCAGCCGAGAGGAGACCCTCAGTGGTGCAGCTGTCGCTGTGGTAAATATCAATGATATTTATGTAATACAGATTTATTATTTGTGACAAATACTCTCAGTGATGCAGCCTTCTGTGTAAATGTTGACTACAGTTATATCATACAGATTTTCTTACTTCTACTTTATCTCTGCATGTGTTATCTTGTAAAAACATGCCAACAACAGTAACTGCATATTTACCTTCAATATCACCGGCATTGGTGCAGGTCAACCTGCTAACAATCTCCGTTACCTGAATATCTGCCAAGATTTACTATATTTTTTAATCACCTGTATTTTGCTCTGCTTGCAAATGTCCATCATTGAAAAAATGTTTATAAATCACCTGTTCAAAATTCTAAACTATGATATAGAAGGAGTATTGTACAAATATTGATTCTTCTAACAATGATATAAACACAAAAGTTCATGAAGCCTAGGCCTGCTTTAACCTATCTGTAGTACAGTTTATGTGGGTCAGACCTTTGACAGGGCTTCTGTATACATATTTACATTTGCCATATAACCCCTATATAAACTTTACATGCAAAAAGCTTGTCATGAGTATGAAAGCAAAAAGTCTTCTGATGTAACATGTGATTACTGATAACATCATAGATTGAACTTGTTCAATGAGAGTCTTGTCACTTTCCTTTAGATAGCATGAAGAATGCCCCTGCGCCAAACACTCAAATGACAGTAAATTATTGATACATTTTTTTTTTCAAACTCATGCTGTTCTGCCAATGTCGTTTATAGGACGCCCCAAATACAAACACAGTGAATAAATCAATTTTAAAAGAAAAAATAAAATCAAAACGTTGTATAGTAAAAATGTAATATATACATCAAACAGGATTTTTTTAACATTCATGTGCTATGGACGCAAATGGTTTTATCCATATTGCATACAGGTTCATGCAATATGCATTTAACTGAATTGAGTTCATACCAGCATGAATGTTTAAAAAATCCTGTTTAATCCCTATGTTATTCCTCAAATGTGCAAGATTTCTAGATAAAGATTAAAGAAAAGTTTTTTAGAGAGGAAAGATTCAAAAGATTATAAAACTTAAGATAATGAAAACCAGGCAGAATCATTAGATTGGGTGCACAGAATGGTAATGTTGTTGTCATTTTAAAACAAATATGATTTTTCGTTGACAAACTTCTGCGAAGATGCATCTTAATCACAAAAGGTTCCTTTCTAATTAGATGGTGTTATAGAAATGTAAACTCCAAAAATTGATATAAGTTAATGTAATAATAATATAATATGTCATATACAGCCACCTGCTGCATTGTACCAATTCATGTCTTACAGATGTTCTCCAGGCGATTGTACGGCGTCATGTGGTGGGTCATGCCAGTGTTTGTGTCACTCTCCACCTTTGGAGGTGTAAATGGCATCCTGTTTACTACGGCCAGGTAAATATATCTATCACTTGTTGGTGTGGGGCTTGCCTTGCCTTGCTTATGGGGTAACAATATCTCGGCCAGATCCATACATATCTTCCCTGTGTGCATCATATCTGTTCTACTGCAGATGTAAATAAATCTGACCTTTACAATAATCATTATTTTGACTGGGAGTATAGTGTATTCGATGATGCCATTTCGGTATAGTATCCTATATCACCCCTGGGGGCTGATACAGAAGTCTGGGATTGATACAGGGTTTGATAAGGAACTGGCCACATGGTAATACTGAATACACACAAACTCCAGGTGTTTCAGAGCTGGTTGATCACAATTTTTAATCATAATTAATTAACAGATTATCTAAATGAAGTAAGTTTTAGCATGATCAATACACTTCATTATAAGTGAAGTACTTTATTGTAACATTGTCATTTCAGACTGTTCTACGTGGGAGGTCGTGAAGGTCACATGCCTCAGATTCTCAGTATGGTTCAGATCCAGAGACTAACTCCCATGCCTGCTGTTATCTTCATGGTAAATACTTTGATTATCTTTAATATTTTGTTGATAATTCTGTTAAAAGAGATGGACCCTATTCTGGTAATGGTGTTTGAGTTGCTTCCCTGAAAAGTATAAAGTTACAGATTATAATATAATTAGGGCTGAAACAGTTAGAAATAATGCAGGGCAGATAATCGTTCACATCATGTCCGAACCAAAACTGGGTAGGCATGGGTTTTTTTTGTGTCAGAAATTATTGCCACAATCGGCACTTCATTTTGCTAAAAGACGAAAACATAAGTCACGAAATGCACAAACAATTATAACTCATACATGTAGTTATGCCTTGTAAATACAGCTGGTTTACTTTACAATTCTCTAAATATATATATATCAATCGCTAGTCTTCTGACTGAATTTTTCGTGCTTTCACTTTTCACTTGCGTATTGTCAATGCTTTATGCATGTATTCCTGCACATCACTTCCGGCCTGAAAACTAGAAGAAGCTAGCGGTCGTGAAACGGACATTTAATTTGTTCAACAGTATGTTGGTCGATATTTTATGTGTATACAAATTTTATTATGCATCCTCAAGCAAGTGCAGTGCTCACAAGTTTTTTCAATGTCTGTCAAAAAGTAATTAGCTCATTTCGGTCAGGAAAACCAATAGATATTGACCAATTTTATTCTACAGTTTTCTGGTATATGGATTTGCTACCCAGATAGTTCTTGTAACCGAACCGTAACCGGGCACTCGGTTACCCAATCCAGCCCTCATCAAATTCAGATTTACCTGACAAGAGTCATTGTATACAGTACATAAACCATTAGAAATTGTCATCCATTACAATTGACCACACTTGTTTAATACATTGTCACTGTTGTGCAGGGCCTGACCTCGTTGCTATATTTGGTGTCGGCTGACATGTTTGCCCTGATCAAGTATGTGAGCTTCGTCAACTGGATGTCCATCGGTCTGTCTATTGTGGTTCTCCTTTACTTCCGCAAAACGAGGCCCAACATGGAAAGGCCAATTAAGGTGAGTGTCCTGGATACTGTTAACAGCATTGGGCGTCCCTATACAGTACATACACATGTAACTTGTAGTCTTATGTCATACCAGATTATACTGTTTACATATTTCATTATATACAAGTACAACATTTATGGATTTAGGGATTGTATGATTTTCCACTGCACTCTACCTTATACATATTTCATTATATACATGTACAACATATAGGGATTGTATGATTTTCCACTGCACAGACACTAGATGAATCTACCTATCTATTTTTCCTGACATTTGGCTAAATACTATACATGTAATGTTTATTTCTGTATCAACCGTTTGTTGATTAACTTGTTAATTATATTGGTTGTCATATTTTTGACAATCATTAGTGTTTAACATACGTTTGTTTACCTACATATTGAATGGTGTACATTAAATCCTTGATTCAAATAATTCAATCAAAAGATACAAGGTTGTGTGATCAACAAGTTCTGGCTTATCTTTAAAAAAAACCATAAATATGATTCTTGGTTTTATAAATGAAGAAACACTTTGATTATGTGTATATGTGATTCAACAGATGTCGTTTTAGATTTGTTAGGGCTAGAATTTGTAGGTTTCTCTTGATCCTATTGCCTGGGATATAAAACTGAACATATTTAAGCATGTTTAACTTAAAACGTTTCATCTATATTAACTTGTGCTTAAATAGAAAACAAGGAGACTAAATGATGACCTATAGTTCTATGTTAGTATACTTGAGATAAGTTTTGGGGCTGATCTGAACCGTTTACCATGGGAACAAGCCAGATGTCACTCAGATTATCTCTACACGATGTGGATCGAGGTCATTGTTCGACAAGATGTTACACTGGTCGTCACCTGATTTATTGTTTACGAGACATTTGTATCAAGGAGGGAGTAAAACAAAGTGTTCACCTTAAAATGACCTTAATATTCATAAATTGGGAGTGTATCTCTGTGTTTTGTTGAATGTTCAGATAAAGGAAACTTGAGACTCAATTTCTAGATCATTTACTATAGCAGTTTGATTTCTATAGTTATACTGTTAAGTATTTAAGTTATTGATAACCAAACTTAACAAAGACAGGAACATATGAAAGCCAATAGCAGTGTTTCATATTTGTAGTTTCTTTGAATAAGGCTTTTCATTGACTGCCATTCTCACTGACAACTATGTGAATGAAATAATTATTCCATGTATCATTTTCAAAAAGGATAATATTTTTAATTTTATACAAATTAAGTTTAAGATAAACATTTTGTGGTAATGATATCCAGAAGCCAGATTTATCTATACATATTTGTTAACTTGGTGTTGGTAGAGAGATCTGGGTCGATACAACAGGGACATGTACAGGGATCATGACCTTTGACTTGTATTGTTCCTCTGTCACTGATGGAGAGGAAGGGGTTATAAGGTGATCTATTTGCGGTTGAATGTTGTATAATTCCTACTGACTATATCACCACATTGCATCATAATGAGAAAGTGTACATATAGTTTATATTTATCTTTTTGTGCAATGTATTGAAAAGCCAGCATATTGCAGTACATCATATCACATTGCATCAAATAAAAACAAAACAAAACATTGCTGTATCACAATAATAAATAAGGTTGTTTTTTTACAAAATTAACTATAGAATCAAGTGAGCCATACTAATTTCACTATTGTCTGGCGTCCTTAAACCTTTTTTAACATCTAAAAAAAAAACACACACAAATTTTGGGATTCATGTAATGTATCTATTTAAATTATCAAAGTTTATGTATAACAACAAGTTTTGAGAGATAAATAATATCAAACCATAAATCACTTGTGTTTGACATCAGTAAGATATTCCTGATAGAAGAAATGTGAACTCAAATTATCTACTTTGTATTTGGTCTGTGATTTCATTTGATAATGCTTCAACAATATAATTTTGAATTTTTAAAGCTCTGCTTAAGAAAAAAAACATACATTATCAATTGTGAGAAATAAACTTTGATAATATTACATTTCAATTTCAACAAAGTTCATTGACTTTAAATATGTCAATTGGATCAGACATCAGGTTATACCTATTTAAGTCCTTTCCATACTTATTTACCTGCAATACATAAATTCCGTCAAAACAATCTGTTTATACGGTGGAAGGGAGATAACTCCAATTTAGTTTACAAAATAAATATTTATTTTTAATTATCACTCATTATCATTTTCTGTTCATGTTTTAGTTTATATCACTTACCGAAATGATGTACATTTGTTGACGACCCATCCCACATAAAATCAAAGGGATACAGGCCCAATATTATTACATTCCCTCAGTATTGTCCCTCAGTGTTGTGTTATATTGTGATACACCCCCAGTGTATCATAACATGCCTACTTCGGTACAAGGGATTAATATTATGGGTACTGGTTTGTTTGTATAGACCCAGCGTTAGTGTTTTAATATTGGTCATGTCAACCAAACCTATTATTTTATTTTCCAGGTCCATTTGTTCTGGCCGTGCCTGTATGTTTTCATCACCTTTTTACTGGTCCTCCTTCCAATTATTGCCAGTCCTGTAGAAACCGGTAGGTAACATCTAAATGATTCATTAACAAAAGTATAAATTACAAAAACACAGTGTAGTCAGGTCCTTTAGACAATCAAAGATGAAACACAATGATATATACCAGTAGTCAGCAACAGTTTTGGAATTCAGGCCAATGTTTTGTGTATAATCTGCTTTTGAAACATTTGATTACGAGTGAAGATTTGTTGATTGGTTTGGTATTATCTTTTAATTATTAATTAATGGTTGTATACGTTATGTAATATGCATACATATATTGTAGAAAATTTGCAATTTTTGTAGAAATAAAAATCTATCACTGACTGAAAAGTATTTCAGCTAGATGCTACATGAAATGATATTGTTTCAGGTTTTGGGATGGCAATCATAGCCAGTGGAGTTCCTGTTTATGTCTTATTTGTCTACTGGGATAGTAAACCCAAAGGGTTTTATGAATTCTTAGGTATGTATTCACAATTCAGAAATCTTTATGCCCTGTTAAATCCTTAGATTTCATGTGATAAATTATATTTATATGTCTTAATTAACAATAATATTGGAGATCTTCTAGTTTAATATTAGAAAAACTGTAGAAGGGAGATAACTCAAAAAACCTTTTTACCAGCTCTCTGTATCACATTTTTAGCTTTTACTTCATTTAAATATTTCTTTGAATAACATTTTGGTTAACTTAACTGAGGTTATTTGTACATCTATTTTCTGTCTAAATAATGTGTTTGTACTTGTAGACAAGGCTACACTAGCACTACAAAAGTTCTTCATGGTGGTACCCGAAGAAAACGCCAGTAAAGCCGAATAACACTGAGGTTCAAGTAATGACCAGACTTCATGTGTATCCAAAGATTTAGACATTAAGGTTTGGCAGCCATTGTGTTGTAAGACAAGAAGAAAACCTGAGACACAAGGTACCAGTTGACAAATCTCCAAGACAAGGACTGGACATTGGTCACATCACAGAGCTCCCTGTTAAGCCACCAACAACAGACAAGCACGCAATGCTATCGTGGGGATATTGGATTCTAACATTTCTGTGGGGTCTAAAATTGTTTCTAGTTTTTGGTAGGTAGGGTATTTACTGTGTTAAAGTAGAATAGTATAATGAGTAGATGGGAGATAGTTATAAAGATTGAGATAGGATTTAGATCTGTTGAATAGATTTATATATTTTTTTGTCTTTCTTTTTACATGCAAAGTGATCATAATCTTTCAAGCAAATCATCTGGGAAGATGCATGTTTGTGTTATCCTAGTTAAAAGTGCCACACTATAAGTGTCCACTGACAAGGTTATGATTGGTATTGAGATCGCCTTGATTGTCGTATGGAGTAATGTTATCTTACTGAATTTGAGGTAGAGTAGATCCAGTACCCCTATTACCGCCCTCTGTTAGTGTCTCCTTGGCGGGTGATAGTTGATTCTATTCCAGCGATCTATTTACATCAGAATAACCTACCTTTTAAAAAGTCTCAGAACAGTTGACCAAAATTACCACAAAAATTGAGTCCAACTAGACCCCATGTCATACAACAACAGTGAATGATAATAAGGTTCTGCTATTCTCCACTTGATACCTATAATAGTACATCTATCGTGGAGCTCAAAGCTAGCTAGCTCCTGGTCTATATTGTGATTACAAAAATCATCTGTAAAAATGCCCCAAAAAATCTACTGTTAATGGCCCTGTCACACCTTAACGTTTTAGCTAGCGTACGCCGACATATGTAAAAAATGGCTAATACGCTGGCGTACGTTGGGTACGTTATGTATACGTTACAGCACGCTGACGTACGCTGGTATCCGTCGTTGTACGGCGAGCTCGTCGAAAATTTTTGTGCATGCATAAAATCTTCGACGTATGCCAGCGTATGCCAGCGTATGGCTCATATGTTCCGCATACGCGGGGCGTACGTTGCAGGTAAGCTATGTGATCATTCACACACGTTCACATACGCTATGTGTAAGTTACTCATAAGTCGAAAAATGTCGAGATATTGTCTAGCGTACCCAAAACGTTTTGTAAACCTATGAGGAACGAATTCCTAGCGTGTTGCCAGCGTTAACAACTTATGTCCAACAATAGTCTAACTTATACATTACGTACGGCAGCACTATCACCGACGATCACGTGACTTAGTCTATAAAAGTACTGCCGCTCGCAAATTCAAATCAAAACTGCATTGACATCATGCCTAAGAAGTCTCCTCCTTTCACGTCTACTTCTTCTGACTCTATTGGCACGCAACTGGTAAAGTGTCAAGTTGATGAGGTCATACTGATGTTGGAGGACAGCTAGTAGGTATTCTTGTCTCAGTTTTGCCGGATCCTCCATCTCTCGTATGACATGTACATCTGCTCACCACAGAGTTTTGAGGAGTACTGACGGGTTGCTCTTGTAAACCTCATTTTATATACCAATTCCCAATACGCTGCCAATACGCTATTATACGGTAGTTGTTTGTTAGAAACACGTTAAGTAAGTTATGTGGTCGTCTGGAACACGTCAAATACGTCGACATGTTTATTCTATACGTTGGTATAAGTTATCTATACGTTATCGGTACATTCGAGATAAGTAACTAATTCGTTATGTATACGTTCAAACTCGTTATGAACATGTTATATACGCCCAAAATTGAGAAAAAAAAACGAAAGTTCAGCGTATGCCAACGTTTTAGGGAATTTTTATACGTCGGCATACGTTGGCTAAAACGTCAAGGTGTGACAGGACCATTAACAACAATTGCAATCAGATTCATTCAAAATTCAAATTCATTAAAAAGATTGGAACTAAAAGTAAACAAAGGGTAAATGTATTACAAACAGTCCATGGGAGGTTACTCCCAATTAAGTCACAGATTATCCAACATTTCCAAATTTCTAAGATAAAATGCTACAGTTTGTATATGTAATTAGTTAACAAATCCTTCCCATTTAAAAATTTAAAAGTGTAAATTTAACTACACATACAATTTCTTCTGTCAAATATCTTAACAGTGATCATTTAGCATCTTTGTCATAGAAAACTGTCAGATTTGTATTCTGGCTAATGGCCATACACTGTATTGAACTTTGTACCAGTTGTTATTATTTTTTATGATCATAAAAGTTTTAATTCCTTTTAAAATTGGTGACATCTGTATAAGACTCTTTATTGTTGAGCAAATATTATTTTCTTTTGCCTTGTGGTGAAGTTTTTGTATTTATTGATGGGCATGTGTTGACCCTGGAAACAGAACACTAGTATAATGGACCAGTTGGACGCTATAGTTATCTGAATGCTAAAGACTAGATGTCAGACTTTACCAACATTCAGTTCAGACTGTCAGGGGTAAGTTTTGTTTTATTTTGCTTATTCTTCACATTTAATCTTAATTATTTAAGTGTATTATGTGTGATGTTTTGGAGTGAAGTATGAAAAAGAAATTGCAAGCAAGAAGAAAGAATGATTTAGTGTGTAATCTGCATCTAGCGAAGTGTATAGAGAATGTGTGTGTGTGTGTTTTGGGAGAAGAGATTAATCTCATTAATGAAGTTTTAACTTATCAATTATGTGTAAGAGGATAGTTGCATCAGCTAGAACTAAATATGTATTAACAGAAACAAGTTATGGTAAAATTATATTTTAAATACATATTATTATGTATATGAATATTAATGTGTATATAGTGTGTAAATCTCTAGTTTATTATCATAACCCTTGAACTGCAGATCATGAATAACTTCTGTTGTAAAGCTTTATAACCTATTTTTTAAAGACACTCAAGAGGTATGATTACGGAGTCTGGATCGTGGAGGCTATATATGGTACTGATTAGTCTTTGCTTGGAAATGTTTGTCCAATCAGATTTATCACATATCAGATATATGTATTACATGTACTTCTGGCTCATTTCAACCCTGCTATTTTTCATGTAAGTGTATTTAGACCAGCCTGTATCACAAAGTAACACGTTACAGAAGCTAGCCCTAGGAATGGGATTTTAAACATTGTACTGTTTTACATTGCTATTAAGCAGTTTATGTGTTTAGAGTGACTTTTGGGCCTTAAAATACCCTTCCCCTTAAATCAATGCAAGTATTTAATTTCCAAACATCATGCTTTTTGTATGTGATATCATCTCAAAGTGAACAAGCACAGGCTACGGTAGGAATCAACATTGCAGTGTCATATATGTACCTTATTGTGATTAAGACATTGCAGTGTCATATATGTACCTTATTGTGATTAAGACATTGTGAATTACCATGTCGCAGTTTGCGACATTAGACACTAGTCCTATGCCCACGACTTGTAAATTTTGGTTTGGACTAATGGAAATTCCTTGAATTTCAATATTTTTGTTATAGTAAACACTGCATTTTGCTTGTCCGGACTAGTGCTTGAAGGACTAGTGCTTGAAAATGTTAATGTCACAGACTGATGTCGATCTCATAGGACTTACAGACAACTGGTATAATCACGTAATGATTTTTTTATTTTTCTGGAATAAATTTCTCAAGAAAACCTTTGATGTAGCCTGTATGATGTACCTGTGGACGACAGGATTTGACAGTCTACCTATGGGTTAACTGATTGTGTTTCCATATCATATATACCTGGTATATAATATTATAGTCATGGACTGATGTTCTACTTGTATTTAGGTTATAGGGTGTAAATGTATCACACAGGATCGATAACTACCTAATGGAGACTGATATTGTCATTCTGAATTCTTCTCGTTCTCCCCCGAAGTCATATTTGAACTTTGGCAAATCAGTGACCAGTTTTGATACATGTGGTGAAAGAGTAACAAGCTTGATTCACTGTGAATCTATTATCACATAGCTTGATTCACTGCGAATCTATTATCACATAGCTTGATTCACTGCGAATCTATTATCACATAGCTTGATTCACTGCGAATCTATTATCACATAGCTTGATTCACTGCTAATCTATTATCACATAGCTTGATTCACTGCGAATCTATTATCACATAGCTTGATTCACTGCTAATCTATTATCACATTTAGCCCAGAGAAAAATCTCTGTTGGTAAAATATTGTATCCTAACTTTTCGTGGGTACACATTGTATACTTTTTAAATGTACAGCTTGATCAATTTTATCTACAGTGACGTGCCAAAAGTCTTTCAAATGTTTTTTATTTTGCTACATATTCTTTGTATTTCCAACTTTCTTCAATTAATTTTCGCGACTTTATTTATGGATCAATTTTAATGTACTTAAAAAGAATGGTTTCCTGTTTCATCCCATAATATTTTTCACTGTTTTTCATTATGTATGAACAGAGAAATCATAATTTATTTACAACATCCAATTTTCGGGATGCCATTTTGATGTCATTTTGTTAGCGTTAAATAGAGAAATGGTGTCACATGGAAATTAGCAGTGTAGATAATTCTGTATAACCCCATAATTAAATAATGTTATGAGAGGAAACCTTTATTATTTTGTACCAAATGACAAAAATTGTCAAAATCCATCCATAAACAAAGTCAGGAAAATTCATTGAAAAATGTTGGAAATACAAAGAATAAATAGCAAATAATTTGTTTTTAAAGACTTATGGCACGTAACTGTATATGTTTGTTTATGTAGTAGGATAGAATTATTGAAATGCATATTTAAACAAATTAGTTTTAAAAAATTACTTTTAAAAGCTAGGATTTAGTTTGAAATATTAGAATTAGTTTAGGGTTTTAAAATTAGTTTTAGATATTAATATTAGTTTTTAATTTTAGCAAATTAGTTTTTAAACTCTTAGGAAGGAATCAAATGTGTTCTGTTCTTTTTTCTCAACTTATATTTTATATAAAAAAAAGTGGAAAATACTTCAAGAATCCTTTTGTCATCACTACCATTTCATTTTGTAAGTAAATTAAGGACATTGAAAAGGGACCGCAGTGGCCGAGTGGTTATGGTGGTCCCACATACTACCACTAGCCCTCCACCTCTGGGTTAACCCCATGTTGCCAGGTACTGACTGTGTTTTTTCATGGTACCCCAGCTTTCCTCCACCTCCAAAACCTGGCACATCCTTAAATTACCCTGGCTGTTAATAGGACGCAAAACAAAATAAATCCAACATTGAAAGACTTTTCATTTCATTCATTATTCATCTTTAATCTTTCATTTAGGTAAGTATTTCTTTGGGCATTATTTGAATCTCTGGACTAATTTTGAAGTATACAGCCCATCATCTAAAAATGCAGCTCATTATTTATTGAAGTAAAATTATGCAAAAGATAATTATTTCCTCAACATTGTTTATTATTTAAGAGTGTTTTATGTTTATTTGCTTTGGTGGATGGTAACATATAAATATATATTAGTCATTTAACTGTTCTATTGTGTATGTTATATTTATATTGCTATCATGATATATAGAAAACTCTTTCCATAAATGTCTCAGAAGAAATCTACAAAATATTGATATGAATATGTTACATTTTAATTTGTCTAAAATGTTGAATAGATATATTTAATGATAAACTGAGGCAGCAGACCTTGTCCTTGGGACCTTTACTTTGTGTTCATTTTAACTGTCTAACCCAGTTGATCTCCCGGGAAGTTTAAAACTTGAATCTCGCTTACCTCTCACGAATCTTCCAAACATCTTTTAAGTACTGAATGGAGAGAGTTTGAAATGTGACAGATGTCCTGCTTCGTGAGGCTATCTTGATTCTGTAGGAATACCAACTGAACTTGGTCGGTTATATATAGTGGCAATGCCATACAATGGTACATATTCAGCTAAAATTTTCACCTGCTTGGTGTTTATTTTTAATTAGCATAATTTAGTTTTCTGTGTATGTATGGAGCATATAAAAAAATATTTTTGGCAATGGTTTCATACCCTTTAACCATCCATAATGTTTCTAGTATTTAATTCTTTTTTGTATTAATTAAAAACATGTCTGTCTTTCCTTTGGTATGGATATATTTGCATATCTTCAACGTTAAAAAAAAGACTGATATCTGATATCTCAGGTGTGAGGACAGCATTCCTTATATATTTGTTTGTGCGTGTGAGTGTGTGTGAATCGGTGTGAATCAGTGTGAATCGGTGTGAATCGATGTGAATCGGTGTGAGGGAGAGGAATTCCTATTTTGATTCATTTATTTTATATAAAGATATCTGCATTCTTTGATCTAAAAGGAGGTGGTACTTTACTTGTACAAACTGTGACTTATGCTGCCTTTTGGAGAAGTAATGGAATCTGTCTATTATATACTGACATAACACTAATTCTTAGTGTTGTTTTATTGTTGTGTAGCACGTAATTATTTACTTATGCGTTTATATCAGTGTCCAGTATGTCAAGCAAAAACAATGTTTCATTATTTTGTGTATACAACTAATTATGAATAGAAATCATGAGAACATCAGGGTGCTTTTCTTCACTGGGTTGATACAGATGCTTTTTATAAGAAATACATTTAAGTGTTAGACACATATTTGGGAGTCCTTGACATTTGTTGTTGGTTTTTTTTTCTCAAGAAGGCATGTTCAATAACTGAAGATAACGAGTGGTAGAAGAGTAATTTTTTTCACAGTGATGTGAGATGCCGGTAAAAATACAGTTCCATCTAAGTGAGGAGTGAAGAGTTTGTATTTAATGTTTCCGTCAGCCTTGAGGAAATAGAGGTCAATCTTTACATGTACACCTTTTGTTTCCCTATATTATAGTTATCATGTTTATTGTCAATGCTTTTAATCATTGATTTTTATTAAGAATTATTTTATTAATTAAATGTATTATGAATAACATATTGATGACATATTAAACATGAGTGAAATTGAGACATTGTAAGAGAATTTTATAGATAAGTTATAACTTTAAAAAATCAATACTAATTACCATATTCATTCAAACCTGCTAAAGAGAGCACTTGTTTAAAGTAACCATTGTTAAATCTGACCATCACGATTGTTGTCGTGTTATATAGATTCCAAAGTATGATAAATTAATTTATCTTGGCTATACTAATAAGTAATTGTTTTAACCTTAAAATTGCTTTCAGTTGGCATTCATAGACAATATGAACACCAACTGGACAATGGTCAATTCAATGAAATGTTTAGTGCTTTATTTTAGGTTTGTTTGTCAATTTGGCATTCATATTGCCTATAAATGCTTAAACTGAAAAGCAGTTTAATACTTGATTTATCATTTTTAGAATCTGTTTCTTTCATTGAAAATTTAATTGCAATCTTATTATGCAGCATTTAGTTAAGGTTATCTATTTTATTGTATGCTTCTTTTTTGGAAAGAACAGCCATCACTGGGGTGTAGTCACAGTGGTATCTAAAGTACCCAATAGATGATCGCTGATCTTGGTAGGGTTATTTATTGGAAATGTCATACAACAGTAAAAAAGATAAATGACTGCAAGACAGAAAAATGAAGTTCGGCTGTTAATGCAACACTGAGAAAATACCTGAGGCATTTAGATAGAGACTGTCATTCTAGTATATCATTCCAATACTAAAAAGGGTAATTATTAACCCACCCCCCATTCATATTTCAACAGCTGATTTTCCAGACTATCAAGTTTGATCACTGCTCTATTGTTTCTTGTTATGTCATTTTTTTTATTTAATAAAATTAAACCTAGATTATTAATTTATGATTGAATGTTTTAAGGTCATCACTTTGTTGTTGATTATATGTTATTATTGAAGGCGTTTTAGATATACTGTTTTGAACTTGTGTGACTTGAATACAGCTGTGCTTGAGAGTGGAGAGCATGAGTCAGGGAATGCTTGATTGATAGTGAATATTGTTAGTAAAATTATTTTTGAGTGATAAAACCAAAAAAATATCCATTTGACTTTGAGTTATCTTTGTACATATTAACCCTGGTGAATGGATGCTGAGGCTAGTCCTATACTGCAGCGCTGGTCAGATCACCTGTACCATTGATTACAAACTGTAATCACCTGTACGATTGATGACAAACTGTAATCACCTGTACCATTGATGACAAACTGTAATCACCTGTACAATTGATGACAAACTGTTATCACCTGTACGATTGATGACAAACTGTAATCACCTGTACTATTGATGACAAACTGTTATCACCTGTACAATTGATGACAAACTGTTATCACCTGTACGATTGATGACAAACTGTAATCACCTGTACGATTGATGACAAACTGTAATCACCTGTACGATTGATGACAAACTGTTATCACCTGTACAATTGATGACAAACTGTAATCACATGTACAATTGATGACAAACTGTAATCACCTGTACCATTGATGACAAACTGTAATGACCTGTACCATTGATGACAAACTGTAATGACCTGTACAATTGATGATTGATGACAAACTGTAATCACCTGTACGATTGATGACAAACTGTAATCACCTGTACGATTGATGACAAACTGTTATCACCTGTACAATTGATGACAAACTGTAATCACCTGTACAATTGATGACAAACTGTTATCACCTGTACAATTGATGACAAACTGTAATCACCTGTACGATTGATGACAAACTGTAATCACCTGTACGATTGATGACAAACTGTTATCACCTGTACAATTGATGACAAACTGTAATCACCTGTACAATTGATGACAAACTGTTATCACCTGTACAATTGATGACAAACTGTTATCACCTGTACAATTGATGACTGATGACAAACTGTAATCACCTGTACAATTGATGACAAACTGTAATCACCTGTACAATTGTTGACTGATGACAAACTGTAATCACCTGTACGATTGTTGACAAACTGTAATCACCTGTACAATTGATGACTGATGAGAAACTGTAATCACCTGTACACTTGATGACAAACTGTAATCACCTGTACAATTGTTGACTGATGACAAACTGTAATCACCTGTACAATTGATGACTGATGAGAAACTGTAATCACCTGTACACTTGATGACAAACTGTAATCACCTGTACAATTGATGACAAACTGTAATCACCTGTACAATTGTTGACTGATGACAAACTGTAATCACCTGTACGATTGTTGACAAACTGTAATCACCTGTACAATTGATGATTGATGAGAAACTGTAATCACCTGTACAATTGTTGACTGATGACAAACTGTAATCACCTGTACACTTGATGACAAACTGTAATCACCTGTACAATTGTTGACTGATGACAAACTGTAATCACCTGTACACTTGATGACAAACTGTAATCACCTGTACAATTGATGATTGATGAGAAACTGTAATCACCTGTACACTTGATGACAAACTAATCACCTGTACAATTGATGATTGATGAGAAACTGTAATCACCTGTACAATTGTTGACTGATGACAAACTGTAATCACCTGTACGATTGTTGACAAACTGTAATCACCTGTACAATTGATGACAAACTGTAATCACCTGTACAATTGATGACTGATGAGAAACTGTAATCACCTGTACAATTGATGACTGATGAGAAACTGTAATCACCTGTACAATTGATGACAAACTGTAATCACCTGTACAATTGATGACAAACTGTAATCACCTGTACAGTTGATGACAAACTGTAATCACCTGTACAATTGATGGCTGATGACAAACTGTAATCACCTGTACACTTGATGACAAACTGTAATCACCTGTACAGTTGATGGTTGATGACAAACTGTAATCACCTGTACAATTGATGACTGATGACAAACTGTAATCACCTGTACACTTGATGACAAACTGTAATCACCTGTACGATTGATGACTGATGACAAACTGTAATCACCTGTACGATTGATGACAAACTGTAATCATCTGTACAACTGATGACAAACTGTAATCACCTGTACAGTTGATGGTTGATGACAAACTGTAATCAACTGTACAATTGATGGCTGATGACAAACTGTAATCACCTGTACAATTGATGACTGATGACAAACTGTAATCACCTGTACACTTGATGACAAACTGTAATCACCTGTACAGTTGATGGTTGATGACAAACTGTAATCACCTGTACAATTGATGACAAACTGTAATCACCTGTATGATTGATGGCTGATGACAAACTGTAATCACTTGTACAATTGATGGCTGATGACAAACTGTAATAACCTGTACAATTGATGGCTGATGACAAACTGTAATCACCTGTACAATTGATGACTGATGACAAACTGTAATCACCTGTACACTTGATGACAAACTGTAATCACCTGTACGATTGATGACTGATGACAAACTGTAATCACCTGTACGATTGATGACAAACTGTAATCATCTGTACAACTGATGACAAACTGTAATCACCTGTACAGTTGATGGTTGATGACAAACTGTAATCAACTGTACAATTGATGGCTGATGACAAACTGTAATCACCTGTACAATTGATGACTGATGACAAACTGTAATCACCTGTACACTTGATGACAAACTGTAATCACCTGTACAGTTGATGGTTGATGACAAACTGTAATCACCTGTACAATTGATGACAAACTGTAATCACCTGTATGATTGATGGCTGATGACAAACTGTAATCACTTGTACAATTGATGGCTGATGACAAACTGTAATAACCTGTACAATTGATGGCTGATGACAAACTGTAATCACCTGTACAATTGATGACTGATGACAAACTGTAATCACCTGTACACTTGATGACAAACTGTAATCACCTGTACAGTTGATGGTTGATGACAAACTGTAATCACCTGTACAATTGATGACAAACTGTAATCACCTGTACGATTGATGGCTGATGACAAACTGTAATCACCTGTACAATTGATGACAAACTGTAATCACCTGTACAGTTGATGGTTGATGACAAACTGTAATCACCTGTACAGTTGATGCCAAACTGTTATCACCTGTACAGTTGATGGTTGATGACAAACTGTAATCACCTGTACAATTGATGACTGATGACAAACTGTAATCACCTGTACAATTGATGACTGATGACAAACTGTAATCACCTGTACACTTGATGACAAACTGTAATCACCTGTACAATTGATGGTTGATGACAAACTGTAATCACCTGTACAGTTGATTGATGATGACAAACTGTAATCACCTGTACAATTGATGACAAACTGTAATCACCTGTACAATTGATGACTGATGACAAACTGTAATCACCTGTACACTTGATGACAAACTGTAATCACCTGTACAGTTGATGGTTGATGACGAACTGTAATCGCCTGTACAGTTGATGACAAACTGTAATCACCTGTACAGTTGATGGTTGTTGACAAACTGTAATCACCTGTACAATTGATGGCTGATGACAAACTGTAATCACCTGTACAATTGATGGCTGATGACAAACTCTAATCACCTGTACAATTGATGACTGATGACAAACTGTAATCACCTGTACACTTGATGACAAACTGTTTTCACCTGTACTGTTGATGGTTGATGACAAACTAATCACCTGTACAATTGATGACAAACTGTAATCACCTGTACGATTGATGGCGGATGACAAACTGTAATCACCTGTACAATTGATGACTGATGACAAACTGTAATCACCTGTACACTTGATGACAAACTGTAATCACCTGTACAGTTGATGGTTGATGACAAACTGTAATCACCTGTACAGTTGATGACAAACTGTAATCACCTGTACAGTTGATGGTTGATGACAAACTGTAATCACCTGTACAGTTGATGGTTGATGACAAACTGTAATCACCTGTACGATTGATGACTGATGACAAACTGTAATCACCTGTACAACTGATGACAAACTGTAATCACCTGTACAGTTGATGGTTGATGACAAACTGTAATCACCTGTAAGATTGATGACTGATGACAAACTGTAATCATCTGTACACTTGATGACAAACTGTAATCACCTGTACGATTGATGACTGATGACAAACTGTAATCACCTGTACAGTTGATGACAAACTGTAATCACCTGTACAGTTGATGACTGATGACAAACTGTAATCACCTGTACAATTGATGACTGATGACAAACTGTAATCACCTGTACACTTGATGACAAACTGTAATCACCTGTACGATTGATGACTGATGACAAACTGTAATCACCTGTACGATTGATGACTGATGACAAACTGTAAGCATCTGTACAACTGATGACAAACTGTAATCACCTGTACAGTTGATGGTTGATGACAAACTGTAATCACCTGTACAGTTGATGACAAACTGTAATCACCTGTACAGTTGATGGTTGATGACAAACTGTAATCACCTGTACAGTTGATGGTTGATGACAAACTGTAATCACCTGTACGATTGATGACTGATGACAAACTGTAATCACCTGTACACTTGATGACAAACTGTAATCACCTGTACAATTGATGACAAACTGTAATCACCTGTACAATTGATGACTGATGACAAACTGTAATCACCTGTACAATTGTTGACAAACTGTAATCACCTGTACAATTGATGACTGATGAGAAACTGTAATCACCTGTACAATTGATGACTGATGAGAAACTGTAATCACCTGTACACTTGATGACAAACTGTAATCACCTGTACAGTTGATGACAAACTGTAATCACCTGTACAATTGATGATTGATGAGAAACTGTAATCACCTGTACACTTGATGACAAACTGTAATCACCTGTACAGTTGATGACAAACTGTAATCACCTGTACAATTGATGATTGATGAGAAACTGTAATCACCTGTACACTTGATGACAAACTGTAATCACCTGTACAATTGATGATTGATGAGAAACTGTAATCACCTGTACAATTGTTGACAAACTGTAATCACCTGTACAATTGATGACTGATGAGAAACTGTAATCACCTGTACAATTGATGACTGATGAGAAACTGTAATCACCTGTACAATTGATGACTGATGAGAAACTGTAATCACCTGTACAATTGATGACTGATGAGAAACTGTAATCACCTGTACACTTGATGACAAACTGTAATCACCTGTACAGTTGATGACAAACTGTAATCACCTGTACAATTGATGATTGATGAGAAACTGTAATCACCTGTACACTTGATGACAAACTGTAATCACCTGTACAGTTGATGACAAACTGTAATCACCTGTACAATTGATGATTGATGAGAAACTGTAATCACCTGTACACTTGATGACAAACTGTAATCACCTGTACAATTGATGATTGATGAGAAACTGTAATCACCTGTACAATTGTTGACAAACTGTAATCACCTGTACAATTGATGACTGATGAGAAACTGTAATCACCTGTACAATTGATGACTGATGAGAAACTGTAATCACCTGTACAATTGATGACTGATGAGAAACTGTAATCACCTGTACAATTGTTGACTGATGACAAACTGTAATCACCTGTACGATTGTTGACAAACTGTAATCACCTGTACAATTGTTGACAAACTGTAATCACCTGTACAATTGTTGACAAACTGTAATCACCTGTACAATTGATGACAAACTGTAATCACCTGTACAATTGATGACAAACTGTAATCACCTGTACAATTGTTGACTGATGACAAACTGTAATCACCTGTACAATTGATGACAAACTGTAATCACCTGTACAATTGATGACAAACTGTAATCACCTGTACAATTGTTGACAAACTGTAATCACCTGTACAATTGATGACAAACTGTAATCACCTGTACAATTGATGACAAACTGTAATCACCTGTACAATTGATGACAAACTGTAATCACCTGTACAATTGTTGACAAACTGTAATCACCTGTACAATTGATGACAAACTGTAATCACCTGTACAATTGTTGACAAACTGTAATCACCTGTACAATTGTTGACTGATTACAAACTGTAATCACCTGTACGATTGTTGACAAACTGTAATCACCTGTACAATTGTTGACAAACTGTAATCACCTGTACAATTGTTGACAAACTGTAATCACCTGTACAATTGTTGACTGATGAGAAACTGTAATCACCTGTACAATTGATGACTGATGAGAAACTGTAATCACCTGTACAATTGATGACAAACTGTAATCACCTGTACGATTGTTGACAAACTGTAATCACCTGTACAATTGTTGACAAACTGTAATCACCTGTACAATTGTTGACAAACTGTAATCACCTGTACACTTGATGACTGATGACAAACTGTAATCACCTGTACAATTGTTGACAAACTGTAATCACCTGTACAATTGATGACAAACTGTAATCACCTGTACAATTGATGACAAACTGTAATCACCTGTACAATTGTTGACTGATGACAAACTGTAATCACCTGTACAATTGATGACAAACTGTAATCAACTGTACAATTGATGACAAACTGTAATCACCTGTACAATTGTTGACAAACTGTAATCACCTGTACAATTGATGACAAACTGTAATCACCTGTACAATTGATGACAAACTGTAATCACCTGTACAATTGATGAGAAACTGTAATCACCTGTACAATTGTTGACAAACTGTAATCACCTGTACAATTGATGACAAACTGTAATCACCTGTACAATTGTTGACAAACTGTAATCACCTGTACAATTGTTGACTGATGACAAACTGTAATCACCTGTACGATTGTTGACAAACTGTAATCACCTGTACAATTGTTGACAAACTGTAATCACCTGTACAATTGTTGACAAACTGTAATCACCTGTACAATTGATGACTGATGAGAAACTGTAATCACCTGTACAATTGATGACTGATGAGAAACTGTAATCACCTGTACAATTGATGACTGATGAGAAACTGTAATCACCTGTACAATTGTTGACTGATGACAAACTGTAATCACCTGTACGATTGTTGACAAACTGTAATCACCTGTACAATTGATGACAAACTGTAATCACCTGTACAATTGATGACTGATGAAAAACTGTAATCACCTGTACAATTGATGACTGATGAGAAACTGTAATCACCTGTACAATTGATGACAAACTGTAATCACCTGTACAATTGATGACAAACTGTAATCACCTGTACAGTTGATGACAAACTGTAATCACCTGTACAATTGATGGCTGATGACAAACTGTAATCACCTGTACACTTGATGACAAACTGTAATCACCTGTACAGTTGATGGTTGATGACAAACTGTAATCACCTGTACAATTGATGACTGATGACAAACTGTAATCACCTGTACACTTGATGACAAACTGTAATCACCTGTACGATTGATGACTGATGACAAACTGTAATCACCTGTACGATTGATGACAAACTGTAATCATCTGTACAACTGATGACAAACTGTAATCACCTGTACAGTTGATGGTTGATGACAAACTGTAATCAACTGTACAATTGATGGCTGATGACAAACTGTAATCACCTGTACAATTGATGACTGATGACAAACTGTAATCACCTGTACACTTGATGACAAACTGTAATCACCTGTACAGTTGATGGTTGATGACAAACTGTAATCACCTGTACAATTGATGACAAACTGTAATCACCTGTATGATTGATGGCTGATGACAAACTGTAATCACTTGTACAATTGATGGCTGATGACAAACTGTAATAACCTGTACAATTGATGGCTGATGACAAACTGTAATCACCTGTACAATTGATGACTGATGACAAACTGTAATCACCTGTACACTTGATGACAAACTGTAATCACCTGTACGATTGATGACTGATGACAAACTGTAATCACCTGTACGATTGATGACAAACTGTAATCATCTGTACAACTGATGACAAACTGTAATCACCTGTACAGTTGATGGTTGATGACAAACTGTAATCAACTGTACAATTGATGGCTGATGACAAACTGTAATCACCTGTACAATTGATGACTGATGACAAACTGTAATCACCTGTACACTTGATGACAAACTGTAATCACCTGTACAGTTGATGGTTGATGACAAACTGTAATCACCTGTACAATTGATGACAAACTGTAATCACCTGTATGATTGATGGCTGATGACAAACTGTAATCACTTGTACAATTGATGGCTGATGACAAACTGTAATAACCTGTACAATTGATGGCTGATGACAAACTGTAATCACCTGTACAATTGATGACTGATGACAAACTGTAATCACCTGTACACTTGATGACAAACTGTAATCACCTGTACAGTTGATGGTTGATGACAAACTGTAATCACCTGTACAATTGATGACAAACTGTAATCACCTGTACGATTGATGGCTGATGACAAACTGTAATCACCTGTACAATTGATGACAAACTGTAATCACCTGTACAGTTGATGGTTGATGACAAACTGTAATCACCTGTACGATTGATGGCTGATGACAAACTGTAATCACCTGTACACTTGATGACAAACTGTAATCACCGGTACAGTTGATGGTTGATGACAAACTGTAATCACCTGTACAGTTGATGGTTGATGACAAACTGTAATCACCTGTACAGTTGATGGTTGATGACAAACTGTAATCACCTGTACACTTGATGACAAACTGTAATCACCTGTACGATTGTTGACAAACTGTAATCACCTGTACAATTGTTGACAAACTGTAATCACCTGTACAATTGTTGACAAACTGTAATCACCGGTACAGTTGATGGTTGATGACAAACTGTAATCACCTGTACAGTTGATGGTTGATGACAAACTGTAATCACCTGTACAGTTGATGGTTGATGACAAACTGTAATCACCTGTACACTTGATGACAAACTGTAATCACCTGTACGATTGTTGACAAACTGTAATCACCTGTACAATTGTTGACAAACTGTAATCACCTGTACAATTGTTGACAAACTGTAATCACCTGTACACTTGATGACTGATGAGAAACTGTAATCACCTGTACAATTGTTGACAAACTGTAATCACCTGTACAATTGATGACAAACTGTAATCACCTGTACAATTGATGACAAACTGTAATCACCTGTACAATTGTTGACTGATGACAAACTGTAATCACCTGTACAATTGATGACAAACTGTAATCAACTGTACAATTGATGACAAACTGTAATCACCTGTACAATTGTTGACAAACTGTAATCACCTGTACAATTGATGACAAACTGTAATCACCTGTACAATTGATGACAAACTGTAATCACCTGTACAATTGATGACAAACTGTAATCACCTGTACAATTGTTGACAAACTGTAATCACCTGTACAATTGATGACAAACTGTAATCACCTGTACAATTGTTGACAAACTGTAATCACCTGTACAATTGTTGACTGATGACAAACTGTAATCACCTGTACGATTGTTGACAAACTGTAATCACCTGTACAATTGTTGACAAACTGTAATCACCTGTACAATTGTTGACAAACTGTAATCACCTGTACAATTGATGACTGATGAGAAACTGTAATCACCTGTACAATTGATGACTGATGAGAAACTGTAATCACCTGTACAATTGATGACTGATGAGAAACTGTAATCACCTGTACAATTGTTGACTGATGACAAACTGTAATCACCTGTACGATTGTTGACAAACTGTAATCACCTGTACAATTGATGACAAACTGTAATCACCTGTACAATTGATGACTGATGAGAAACTGTAATCACCTGTACAATTGATGACTGATGAGAAACTGTAATCACCTGTACAATTGATGACAAACTGTAATCACCTGTACAATTGATGACAAACTGTAATCACCTGTACAGTTGATGACAAACTGTAATCACCTGTACAATTGATGGCTGATGACAAACTGTAATCACCTGTACACTTGATGACAAACTGTAATCACCTGTACAGTTGATGGTTGATGACAAACTGTAATCACCTGTACAATTGATGACTGATGACAAACTGTAATCACCTGTACACTTGATGACAAACTGTAATCACCTGTACGATTGATGACTGATGACAAACTGTAATCACCTGTACGATTGATGACAAACTGTAATCATCTGTACAACTG
The DNA here is from genome assembly GCA_947623455.1 of Mimachlamys varia. NCBI lineage: Eukaryota > Metazoa > Mollusca > Bivalvia > Pectinida > Pectinidae > Mimachlamys > Mimachlamys varia. Next base: position 17,093,054 of record OX392529.1, read on the forward strand.
ATGACAAACTGTAATCACCTGTACAGTTGATGGTTGATGACAAACTGTAATCAACTGTACAATTGATGGCTGATGACAAACTGTAATCACCTGTACAATTGATGACTGATGACAAACTGTAATCACCTGTACACTTGATGACAAACTGTAATCACCTGTACAGTTGATGGTTGATGACAAACTGTAATCACCTGTACAATTGATGACAAACTGTAATCACCTGTATGATTGATGGCTGATGACAAACTGTAATCACTTGTACAATTGATGGCTGATGACAAACTGTAATAACCTGTACAATTGATGGCTGATGACAAACTGTAATCACCTGTACAATTGATGACTGATGACAAACTGTAATCACCTGTACAATTGATGACAAACTGTAATCACCTGTACGATTGATGGCTGATGACAAACTGTAATCACCTGTACACTTGATGACAAACTGTAATCACCGGTACAGTTGATGGTTGATGACAAACTGTAATCACCTGTACAGTTGATGGTTGATGACAAACTGTAATCACCTGTACAGTTGATGGTTGATGACAAACTGTAATCACCTGTACACTTGATGACAAACTGTAATCACCTGTACGATTGATGGCTGATGACAAACTGTAATCACCTGTACAATTGATGACTGATGACAAACTGTAATCACCTGTACACTTGATGACAAACTGTAATCACCTGTACAATTGATGGTTGATGACAAACTGTAATCACCTGTACAGTTGATGCCAAACTGTTATCACCTGTACAGTTGATGGTTGATGACAAACTGTAATCACCTGTACAGTTGATGGTTGATGACAAACTGTAATCACCTGTACAGTTGATGGTTGATGACAAACTGTAATCACCTGTACAGTTGATGCCAAACTGTTATCACCTGTACAATTGATGGTTGATGACAAACTGTAATCACCTGTACAATTGATGACTGATGACAAACTGTAATCACCTGTACAATTGATGACTGATGACAAACTGTAATCACCTGTACACTTGATGACAAACTGTAATCACATGTACAATTGATGGTTGATGACAAACTGTAATCACCTGTACAGTTGATTGATGATGACAAACTGTAATCACCTGTACAATTGATGACAAACTGTAATCACCTGTACGATTGATGGCTGATGACAAACTGTAATCACCTGTACAATTGATGACTGATGACAAACTGTAATCACCTGTACAGTTGATGGTTGATGACGAACTGTAATCGCCTGTACAGTTTATGACAAACTGTAATCACCTGTACAGTTGATGGTTGTTGACAAACTGTAATCACCTGTACAATTGATGGCTGATGACAAACTGTAATCACCTGTACAATTGATGGCTGATGACAAACTGTAATCACCTGTACAATTGATGACTGATGACAAACTGTAATCACCTGTACACTTGATGACAAACTGTTTTCACCTGTACAGTTGATGGTTGATGACAAACTAATCACCTGTACAATTGATGACAAACTGTAATCACCTGTACGATTGATGGCGGATGACAAACTGTAATCACCTGTACAATTGATGACTGATGACAAACTGTAATCACCTGTACACTTGATGACAAACTGTAATCACCTGTACAGTTGATGGTTGATGACAAACTGTAATCACCTGTACAGTTGATGACAAACTGTAATCACCTGTACAGTTGATGGTTGATGACAAACTGTAATCACCTGTACAGTTGATGGTTGATGACAAACTGTAATCACCTGTACGATTGATGACTGATGACAAACTGTAATCATCTGTACACTTGATGACAAACTGTAATCACCTGTACGATTGATGACTGATGACAAACTGTAATCACCTGTACAGTTGATGACAAACTGTAATCACCTGTACAGTTGATGACTGATGACAAACTGTAATCACCTGTACAATTGATGACTGATGACAAACTGTAATCACCTGTACACTTGATGACAAACTGTAATCACCTGTACGATTGATGACTGATGACAAACTGTAATCACCTGTACGATTGATGACTGATGACAAACTGTAATCATCTGTACAACTGATGACAAACTGTAATCACCTGTACAGTTGATGGTTGATGACAAACTGTAATCACCTGTACAGTTGATGACAAACTGTAATCACCTGTACAGTTGATGGTTGATGACAAACTGTAATCACCTGTACAGTTGATGGTTGATGACAAACTGTAATCACCTGTACGATTGATGACTGATGACAAACTGTAATCACCTGTACACTTGATGACAAACTGTAATCACCTGTACACTTGATGGTTGATGACAAACTGTAATCACCTGTACGATTGATGACTGATGACAAACTGTAATCACCTGTACGATTGATGACTGATGACAAACTGTAATCATCTGTACAACTGATGACAAACTGTAATCACCTGTACAGTTGATGGTTGATGACAAACTGTAATCACCTGTACAGTTGATGACAAACTGTAATCACCTGTACAGTTGATGGTTGATGACAAACTGTAATCACCTGTACAGTTGATGGTTGATGACAAACTGTAATCACCTGTACGATTGATGACTGATGACAAACTGTAATCACCTGTACACTTGATGACAAACTGTAATCACCTGTACACTTGATGGTTGATGACAAACTGTAATCACCTGTACGATTGATGACTGATGACAAACTGCAATCATCTGTACACTTGATGACAAACTGTAATCACCTGTACACTTGATGGTTGATGACAAACTGTAATCACCTGTACGATTGATGACTGATGACAAACTGTAATCATCTGTACACTTGATGACAAACTGTAATCACCTGTACAGTTGATGACAAACTGTAATCACCTGTACGATTGATGACTGATGACAAACTGTAATCACCTGTACAATTGATGACTGATGACAAACTGTAATCACCTGTACACTTGATGACAAACTGTAATCACCTGTACGATTGATGACTGATGAGAAACTGTAATCACCTGTACGATTGATGACAAACTGTAATCACCTGTACACTTGATGACAAACTGTAATCACCTGTACGATTGATGACTGATGACAAACTGTAATCACCTGTACGATTGATGACAAACTGTAATCACCTGTACACTTGATGACAAACTGTAATCACCTGTACGATTGATGACAAACTGTAATCACCTGTACACTTGATGACAAACTGTAATTACCTGTACGATTGATGACTGATGACAAACTGTAATCATCTGTACAACTGATGACAAACTGTAATCACCTGTACACTTGATGACAAACTGTAATCACCTGTACGATTGATGACTGATGACAAACTGTAATCACATGTACAATTGATGACTGATGACAAACTGTAATCACCTGTACAGTTGATGGTTGATGACAAACTGTAATCACATGTTCACTTGATGACAAACTGTAATCACCTGTACAGTTGATGCCAAACTGAAATCAACTGTACAGTTGATGGTTGATGACAAACTGTAATCACATGTACACTTGATGACAAACTGTAATCACCTGTACGATTTATGGCTGATGACACACTGTAATCACCTGTACAATTGATGGGTGATGACAAACTGTAGCCATCTGTACAATTGATGACAAACTGTAATCATCTGTATGATTGACGGCTGATGACAAACTGTAATCATCTGTATGATTGACGGCTGATGACAAACTGTAATCACCTGTACAGTTGATGACAAACTGTAATCACCTGTACGATTGATGACTGATGACAAACTGTAATCACCTGTACAATTGATGACTGATGACAAACTGTAATCACCTGTACACTTGATGACAAACTGTAATCACCTGTACGATTGATGACTGATGACAAACTGTAATCACCTGTACGATTGATGACTGATGACAAACTGTAATCATCTGTACAACTGATGACAAACTGTAATCACCTGTACAGTTGATGGTTGATGACAAACTGTAATCACCTGTACAGTTGATGACAAACTGTAATCACCTGTACAGTTGATGGTTGATGACAAACTGTAATCACCTGTACAGTTGATGGTTGATGACAAACTGTAATCACCTGTACGATTGATGACTGATGACAAACTGTGATCACCTGTACACTTGATGACAAACTGTAATCACCTGTACACTTGATGGTTGATGACAAACTGTAATCACCTGTACGATTGATGACTGATGACAAACTGTAATCATCTGTACACTTGATGACAAACTGTAATCACCTGTACGATTGATGACTGATGACAAACTGTAATCACCTGTACACTTGATGACAAACTGTAATCACCTGTACACTTGATGGTTGATGACAAACTGTAATCACCTGTACGATTGATGACTGATGACAAACTGTAATCATCTGTACACTTGATGACAAACTGTAATCACCTGTACAGTTGATGACAAACTGTAATCACCTGTACGATTGATGACTGATGACAAACTGTAATCACCTGTACAATTGATGACTGATGACAAACTGTAATCACCTGTACACTTGATGACAAACCGTAATCACCTGTACGATTGATGACTGATGACAAACTGTAATCACCTGTACGATTGATGACTGATGACAAACTGTAATCATCTGTACAACTGATGACTGATGACAAACTGTAATCACCTGTACAGTTGATGATTGATGACAAACTGTAATCACATGTACAATTGATGACTGATGACAAACTGTAATCACCTGTACAGTTGATGATTGATGACAAACTGTAATCACCTGTACAGTTGATGATTGATGACAAACTGTAATCACATGTACAATTGATGACTGATGACAAACTGTAATCACCTGTACAGTTGATGGTTGATGACAAACTGTAATCACATGTTCACTTGATGACAAACTGTAATCACCTGTACAGTTGATGCCAAACTGAAATCACCTGTACAGTTGATGGTTGATGACAAACTGTAATCACATGTACACTTGATGACAAACTGTAATCACCTGTACGATTGATGGCTGATGACACACTGTAATCACCTGTACAATTGATGGGTGATGACAAACTGTAGCCATCTGTACAATTGATGACAAACTGTAATCATCTGTATGATTGACGGCTGATGACAAACTGTAATCATCTGTATGATTGACGGCTGATGACAAACTGTAATCACCTGTACAATTAATGACTCATGACAAACTGTAATCACCTGTACAATTGATGGTTGAGGCCAAACTGTAATCACATGTACACTTGATGACAAACTGTAACCACCTGTACAGTTGATGCCAAACTGTAATCACCTGTACACTTGATGACAAACTGTAATCACCATTACAATTGATTACAAACTGTAATCACCTTTACAATTGATGACAAACTGTAATCACCTGTACAGTTGATGCCAAACTGTAATCACCTGTACAGTTGATGGTTGATGACAAACTGTAATCACATGTACACTTGATGACAAACTGTAATCACCTGTACACTTGATGACAAACTGTAATCACCTGTACAGTTGATGGTTGATGACAAACTGTAATCACATGTACACTTGATGACAAACTGTAATCACCTGTACAATTGATGACTGATGACAAACTGTAATCACCTGTACAATTAATGACTGATGGCAAACTGTAATCACCTGTACAATTGATGACAAACTGTAATCACCTGTACAGTTGATGGTTGATGACAAACTGTAATCACTGGTACACTTGATGACAAACTGTAATCACCTGTGCACTTGATGACAAACTGTAATCACCTGTACAGTTGATGGTTGATGACAAACTGTAATCACATGTACACTTGATTACAAACTGTAATCACCTGCACAATTGATGACTGATGACAAACTGTAATCACATGTACAATTGATGACTGATGACAAACTGTAATCACCTGTACAGTTGATGGTTGATGACAAACTGTAATCACATGTTCACTTGATGACAAACTGTAATCACCTGTACAGTTGATGCCAAACTGAAATCACCTGCACAATTGATGGTTGATGACAAACTGTAATCACCTGTATGATTGACGGCTGATGACAAACTGTAATCACCTGTATGATTGATGGCTGATGACAAACTGTAATCACCTGTACGAATTAACAAGAAAATCAAAGGATTGCTAGGGGATTGTGTCCTGTGACAGAACTCCATGTAGATTGTGTTGAGTATAACATTTTTAACAACTCCGTGATATTGTCAACAGGAAGGTTTGTTCACTTCTTCATGGTTCAGCCTACCTTTAAGCTTCTAATGATCTCTGCAGCATCAAATTAAAAATGCCGTTCTCAATTTCAACAATTTTGTCAGTCCAAGCGTTTTTTTATTTTACCAATTTTGGTTAAAATCAACGCAGTACGTAATTACTAGTAGCTATTCAAATGAAAAGTTGACGGACGACGGACGCCGCGTCATGGTATAAGCTCGAGCCAGGTGAGCAAAAACAACCAAAAGCAAATGGAAATCGCCGGGAGCGGATGATAATAATTCGAGGTTCTTATATACCGCTTTCTCAAAACTTGAAGGCCGCCTCAAAGCGGTTCACAAATTATAGTTATAGGGCTTTAGCAACCAGCCAATATCGTTCTCAACTCTCTGGGGAGCATACAACCGGTGCTGCCATCTCGGCGCTCACAGCTAGCATTCTACAATTTCTAGCACTGCCCAACCACGTACTTATTTACAGCTGAGTAGACTGGAACAAGCAGAGTAGAGTATCTTGCTCAAGGATAAAACACAAGTGCCGGGACTCAAACTCGCAACCCTTCGACCACGAGCCCGGCGTCCTACCACTAGACCACCGTGCCTCCAATATGAAGACATGATCCATACCAGAGTTGTAAAAGACACTTTCGATTGTAAGTCATCTTTCATAAATGATATATCAAGCATCCATTGGTACATGTATTTGAAATCTTCCCGATGATCGGAAACAAGCAAATCAAGAAATGAGACAGGAAAGAAGCTTTGAACTCTTGACAAGTGTTGCATGCTACTAGAACCAATTATCAGAAGTGAACTAATGGGTCATATGAGGAAAAAAATAGACAATATGGAGGTGGAAACAATCTCTAAGGGCCCCGCCGTCACACCATGAAGTCAATGTGTACAATGTTTGTAAAGGATCCATTGGGGTAGCCTACCAAAATTATCATCAAGTCTAAATAAGGGCAGAGGTTAGGAAGCATAGGCACATCCAAGAAGATACAAAGTCCTCAATATGTTAAGTCTACATGATTTCGCAATTATAAGTTACTTAAAAGTTGGCTGCATACAAAGTTTAAGCAATATCAAAACCATGACATGTCAGGAAGGGTCCAATTCTGTTATCTGGTCCTAATAAATTAGCAGCAAATAGATGTGAAATTTGACTTCTTTGTTCTGACGACGTATCTGTTTGGCCAGTTAGTACATTGTTTTATTACTACCCTTGCTTCATTATAACAAAGTGGGATGCTGTTATAATGAGTAAAAATTGACCTTGACCTTTGGTGCGATGATTTTAATTTAAAAACCTAAAATGTGAGATTGAATTTTGATTTGATGAGATTGAGACTCGTACAGTTAATATTACATGTAATTGGACACATTGGGGGACCGTAGTGGCATAATGAAGCGCTTTAGAGTTATTTTACAAATTATATATTATGTTTAAATGTTGTATACATTTTTGTATTTTATTTGTATATCATTACACAATACTTGTCGTCAGTGAGTTTCTATACAGAAAAACTGTTTAAATTCGACCACAAAAACATTACATGCCTCCCATAACCTGTACTCGAATTGGTTCACAATCATGCTGAGTTTCATTGCTCTACTTGACAAGTTTACAAAGTTATGGAGCAGAAACGAATGTGTTTCACAATGAAGGATTCCTATGTAAAACCCTAACTTTCAGACTTTGACCTCCGGAGGACAAAAAAGAATGAAGTAGGCGACACACCTTTTTATTGCGGTTACCCCAATCATACAAAGTTTCATTTCTGTTCTATGAGATGTAACAAAGCCATGGAGCGGAAATGAATATGTATCGCAATAAAGAGGTTTCATGTTTTAAGTAATTTTTTTGTGATGCACAGTTTTTCCTTTCCGTTAGTATAAATATAATTCAAAGCTTATCTTACCAAGTCTGATATGTAGTTCTAACCGATGGGCATTTAAAACGCCTTTATTTGTTTGGTCTATTCCCAAGGGACGATCAGTATGGTCATTAAGGTCAAACGATAATGGCTATAAGTGGAGGCCAGACCAAAAGGTCGAAAAGTCTGAAGCTTGGAGGCGCAGGTTAGACTCCCGGCGACTAGGTATCATTCGTCGACTTATAAATAGAGTGCAATGCTGTTTGTTTTTGACAGATTCAGCAGACTTGGTACAATAATACATATAACTACGGAATAAGATCTGCAATCTCGGTCTGTGATTGAACGTCTGTATCTAATTCAGTATGTTTGTTTTGTCAAAGGGAGGAGACACACACCTGCGTTTCTGGTTAATAAACTAGTCATAGGACGTGGATCGAGCCTTCAATCTTGAGACCCTTTGAATATCACCCCTTCACTGAAAGTGGGTTTCATGGGTATGCTGAATGTAGTCTTCGGGAGAGAAATTGTAATTAATGTCCTCAACAATTCTTCAGTCCTTCCACTAATTCTAGATAATTCATTTCCCTCATATTGCGTAGTTCCTAAACTCAACTTGAACATAATATTCCAGGAAAGGTCTACAAAGAAACGACTTGAAATAACTGACACAAAACAGTTTTAATTTTACTTAACATGTGCATGCCGTTTAAAAGAAGACGAAAATCATCAAAACTCCAACTCCCTAGCCTAACTCACCCCAAACTCCAACCCCCTAGCATAACTCACCCCAAACTCCAACCCCCTAGCCTAACTCACCCCAAACTCCAACGCCCTAGCCTAACTCACCCCAAACTCCAACTCCCTAGCCTAACTCAACCCAAACTCCAACCCCCTAGCCTAACTCACCCAGAACTCCAACCCCTAGCCTAACTCACCCCAAGCTCCAGCCCCCTAGCCTAACTCACCCCAAACGCCAGCCCCCAAATGTAACTCACCCCAAACGCCAGCCCCCAAATGTAACTCAACCCAAACTCAAGCCTCAAAATGTAACTCACCCCAAACTCCAGCCCCAAAATGTAACTCACCACAAACTCCAGCCCCAAATGTAACTCACCCCAAACTCCAGCCCCCAAATGTAACTCAACCCTAACTCCAGCCCCCTAGCCTAACTCAACCCAAACTCCAGCCACCTAGCCTAACTCACCCCAAACTCCAGCCCCCTAGCCTAACTCACCCCAAACTCCAGCCCCCTAGCCTAACTCACCCCAAGCTCAAGCCCCCAAATGTAACTCACCCCAAACTCCAGACCCCAAATGTAACTCAACCCAAACTCCAGCCTCCTAGCCTAACTCACCGCAAACTCCGGCCCCCTAGCCTAACTCACCCCTAACTCCAACCCCCTAGCCCAACTCGCCCCAAACTCCAGCCCCAAAATGTAACTCACCCCAAACTCCAGCCCCCTAGCCTAACTCACCCCAAACTCCAGCCCCCAAATGTAACTCAACCCAAACTCCAGCCCCCTAGCCTAATTCACCCCAAACTCCAACCCCCTAGCCTAACTCCAACCCCCTAGCCCAACTCGCCCCAAACTCCAGCCCCCAAATGTAACTCATCCCAAACTCCAGCCCCCAAATGTAACTCACCCAAACTCCAGCCCCCAAATGTAACTCAACCCTAACTCCAGCCCCTAGCCTAATTCACCCCAAACTCCAACCCCCTAGCCTAACTCACCCCAAGCTCCAGCCCCCTTGCCTAACTCACCCCAAACGCAAGCCCCAAAATGTAACTCACCCCAAACTCCAGCCCCCTAGCCTAACTCACCCCAAACTCCAGCCCCCAAATGTAACTCGCCCCAACCTCCAGCCCTCAAATGTAACTCACCCCAAACGCCAGCCCCTAAATGTAACTCACCCCAAACTCTAGCCCCCAAATATAACTCACCCCAAACTCCAGCCCCCAAATGTAACTCACCCAAACTCCAGCCCCCAAATGTAACTCAACCCGAACTCCAGCCCCCTAGCCTAACTCACCCCAAACTCCAGCCCCCTAGCCTAATTCACCCCAAACTCCAACCCCCTAGCCTAACTCACCCCAAGCTCCAGCCCCCTTGCCTAACTCACCCCAAACGCAAGCCCCAAAATGTAACTCACCCCAAACTCCAGCCCCCTAGCCTAACTCACCCCAAACTCCAGCCCCCTAGCCTAACTCATCCCAAACTCCAGCCCCCAAATGTAACTCGCCCCAAACTCCAGCCCCCAAAATGTAACTCACCCCAAACGCCAGCCCCTAAATGTAACTCACCCCAAACTCCAGCCCCCAAATATAACTCACCCCAAACTCCAGCCCCCAAATGTAACTCACCCCAAACCCCAAGCCCCCAAATGTAACTCACCCCAAACTCCAGCCTCCAAATATAACTCACTCTAGCCCCTAGCCTATCTCACCCCAAACTCCAGCCCCACATGTAACTCACCCCAAACTCCAGCCCCCAAATATAACTCACCCCAAACTCCAGCTACCAAATGTAACTCACCCCAAACGCCAGTCCCCAAATGTAACTCACCCCAAACTCCAGCCCCCAAATATAACTCACCCCAAACTCCAGCCCCCAAATGTGACTCACCCCAAACTCCAGCCCCCAAATGTAACTCACTCTAGCCCCTAGCCTATCTCAACCCAAACTCCAGCCCCCAAATATAACTCACCCCAAACTCCAGCCCCCAAATGTAACTCAACCCTAACTCCAGCCCCCTTGCCTAACTCACCCCAAACTCCAGCCCCCTAGCCTAACTCACCCCAAGCTCCAGCCCCCTAGCCTAACTCACCCCAAACGCCAGCCCCATAATGTAACTCACCCCAAACTCCAGCCCCCAAATGTAACTCCACCCAAACTCCAGCCCCCTAGCCTAACTCACCCCAAACTCCAGCCCCCAAATGTAACTCAACCCAAACTCCAGCCCCCTAGCCTAACTCAACCCAAACTCCAACCCCCTAGCCTAACTCACCCCTAACTCCAACCCCCTAGCCCAACACGTCCCAAACTCCAGCCCCCAAATGTAACTCACCCCATACTCCAGCCCCCTAGCCCAACTCGCTCCAAACTCCAGCCCCCAAATGTCACTCAACCCAAACTCCAGCCCCCTAGCCTAACTCAACCCAAACTCCAACCCCCTAGCCTAACTCACCCCATACTCCAGCCCCCTAGCCCAACTCGCTCCAAACTCCAGCCCCCAAATGTAACTCAACCCAAACTCCAGCCCCCAAATGTAACTCAACCCAAACTCCAGCCCCCTAGCCTAACTCGCCCCAAACTCCGGCCCCATAGCCTAACTCACCCCTAACTCCAACCCCCTAGCCCAACTCGCCCCAAACTCCAGCCCTAAAATGTAACTCACCCCAAACTCCAGCCCCCTAACCTAACTCACCCCAAACTCCAACCCCCTAGCCCAACTCGCCCCAAACTCCAGCCCCCCAAATGTAACTCACCCCAAACGCCAGCCCCAAAATGTAACTCACCCCAAACTCCAGCCCCCAAATGTAACTCACCCCAAACTCCAGCCCCCAAATATAACTCACCCCTAACTCCAACCCCCTAGCCCAACTCGCCCCAAACTCCAGCCCCAAAATGTAACTCACCCCAAACTCCAGCCCCCTAGCCTAACTCACCCCAAACTCCAGCCCCCAAATGTAACTCAACCAAAACTCCAGCCCCCTAGCCTAATTCACCCCAAACTCCAACCCCCTAGCCTAACTCCAACCCCCTAGCCCAACTCGCCCCAAACTCCAGCCCCCAAATGTAACTCACCCCAAACTCAAGCCCCCAAATATAACTCATCCCAAACTCCAGCCCCCAAATGTAACTCACCCAAACTCCAGCCCCTAAATGTAACTCAACCCTAACTCCAGCCCCCTAGCCAAACTCACCCCAAACTCCAGCCCCCTAGCCTAATTCACCCCAAACTCCAACCCCATAGCCTAACTCACCCCAAGCTCCAGCCCCCTTGCCTAACTCACCCCAAACGCAAGCCCCAAAATGTAACTCACCCCAAACTCCAGCCCCCTAGCCTAACTCACCCCAAACTCCAGCCCCCTAGCCTAACTCACCCCAAACTCCAGCCCCCAAATGTAACTCGCCCCAAACTCAGCCCCCAAATGTAACTCACCCCAAACGCCAGCCCCTAAATGTAACTCTGCCCAAACTCCAGCCCCCAAATATAACTCACCCCAAACTCCAGCCCCCAAATGTAACTCACCCCAAACCTCAAGCCCCCAAATGTAACTCACCCCAAACTCCAGCCCTCAAATATAACTCACTCTAGCCCCTAGCCTATCTCACCCCAAACTCCAGCCCCAAATGTAACTCACCCCAAACTCCAGCCCCCAAATATAACTCACCCCAAACTCCAGCTACCAAATGTAACTCACCCCAAACTCCAGCCCCCAAATATAACTCACCCCAAACTCCAGCCCCCAAATGTAACTCACCCCAAACCCCAAGCCCCCAAATGTAACTCACCCCAAACTCCAGCCCCCAAATATAACTCACTCTAGCCCCTAGCCTATCTCACCCCAAACTCCAGCCCCAAATGTAACTCACCCCAAACTCCAGCCCCCAAATATAACTCACCCCAAACTCCAGCTACCAAATGTAACTCACCCCAAACGCCAGCCCCCAAATGTAACTCACTCCAAACGCCAGCCCCCAAATATAACTCACCCCAAACTCCAGCCCCCAAATATAACTCACCCCAAACTCCAGCCCCCAAATGTAACTCACCCCAAACTCCAGCCCCTAGCCTAACTCACCCCAAACTCCAACCCCCTAGGGTAACGTTTGTGTGTATTATATATATTATAATAAAAATCCATAGTGACCTGGCCACAGTCTGGATATATTTCGTAGATGACACCATAAGTATAGCTATTCCAATGAGTTTTCGTGGAAATACATGTTTTCTCAAAGCTACACAATACTTTATGGGATACTTAAAAAGTTATCTATCCTAAATATTTTGGGTTTATAAGTTTGATAATCTTTGAATGAAACAATTACGATTGTTTTGAAATATTACAAAATATGATGTGTTGATCCGTGTTTGCTGATAACATTATAAAGCTTATCATTAGTTTGCCGTCTGAAACTCAATAAATCAGCGGTTAAACGCCAGTCCAGGTTTATTTCATTAGTACTCCTGGAGTTGATAAGGCCATTATTTCTCTTTATATGCTACGCATGCAGTTATTGCTTTTTTATTTGCCATTTTGTTTTGCCATTTTATTAAGTATTAAGAAACTGTATTAAAGTGTGTCGCCATTTCAAATTCTATCAACTTCTTTATCTTCGATACGAAGCAAATATTAAACAAAGATATTTATTTTACAGTTTGGGGTATTTTAGTTATTTTTGGGGATATTTAGTGTAATTGAAGCGATTTTGATTTTTTGACTCCAGAATAGAAAAAAACCCAACACATTTGATAATGGGACACTCCCCCCATTTTGTATGATTGCTTTAGAAAGAGGAACCCATTGCTTTTTGATCTACCAAATATTTAAAAAAAATTGTCACCTTATTTTCTTTATAAAACATTAATCTGCACTAAATGGTGAATAATTGAATATTTTCTCATTGCAAAATAAGGGGTAGGGTAACTTAAAAGTATTTTGATAAGGTATAGACCTTTTACTTCCATAATATATAAGAATATTCTATTTTTGTCAATTCTGCCAACATTCATACATTTCTTATCTTAAATCTGGAAATAAATGAATGATATTGTCCTGTAATTAGTCAAAAACAGCATTTTTCACATGAAATTAATATTATGTCAATTTTTGATATCTTTAATGGAGCATAGCACAAAACGAGTTCGCTAACATATATTTCTTTTTGCATTTTCTGTTATGCCATTGACTCCCTTTTTGAAAATTGCACAGAAGAAAACAATTATATTAGTCATCAGAAAATGTTGACTTCTCACAAGGGAAGATTCTTAATTAAAAAAGACTTGTTGTTTATCGTGTAAATGTCTCGCTTTAGAACACATTACCGTAGACAACGTATACATCTACGGAACACCACATCCTTCTGGTTATTTCGTAGCTGCCCTCTTAATCTCCGCATCCTTGTATATCCACGAAACCGTAACATCCACATTTAAATGATATTTGCTATCCGGAATCAGCGTATTAAACAGGCTATGTTAATCTGATGGCCATGATTAGTAGCAGACATGTTGGTTTTGATAAAGTGTCCTTCCGTTGATTTGCTGGAAGGTGTGATGTTTACCTGTCTATCAAAGGTTAAAGTTTTGTTTACAATCGTGTAGAAACCCCTATTTTTGTCCATTTATCATCTTTATTACTTAGAAAGCTCATAGAGTGTTCACAGTGTTATCAATAATACGAACCTACTGAAAAAACTTATAAACTAATTAAGTGTATAACTTCATGACGATGTGTACGTTAATATGGCGATCAGATAAATTCACGAAATGAGCAGGCCATTAAAGAGTACACATTAATTCACGAAATAAGCATGTCATTAAAGAGTACACAGTAATTCACGAAATGAGCAGGTCATTAAAGAGTACACAGTAATTCACGAAATGAGCAGGCCATTAAAGAGTACACAGTAATTCACGAAATGAGCAGGCCATTAAAGAGTACATCAAAATGTTCTAGTGAATAAATAAATCTCTCATGGATTATTCTACAGACACAACAATCTCCCATAGAACATTCTACAGAGACAACAATCTCCAATAGAACATTCTACAAAGAAAACAATCTCCCATAGATCATTCTACAGACAACAATCTCCCGTAGAACATTCTACAGAGACAACAATCTACCATCTACTATAGAACACTCTACAGAGACAACAATCTCCCATAGAACATTCTACAGAGACAATAATCTCCCATAGAACACTCTACAGAGACAACAATCTCCCATAGAACATTATACATAGACAATAATTTCATATAGAACATTCTACAGAGACAACAATCTCCCATAAAACATTATACAGAGACAATAATCTCCCATGGAACATTCTACAGAGACAACAATCTCCCATAGAACATTCTACAAAGACAACAATCTCCCATAGATCATTCTACAGAGAAAACGATCTCCCATAAAACATTCTACATAGACAATAATCTCCCATAGAACATTCTACAGAGACAATAATCTCCCATAGAACATTCTACAGAGACAATAATCTCCCATAGAACATTCTACAGAGACAACAATCTCCCATAGAACATTCTACAGAGACAGCAATCTCCCATAGAACATTCTACAGAGACAATATTCTCCCATAGAACATTCTACAGAGACAACAATCTCCCATAGAACATTCTACAGAGACAATATTCTCCCATAGAACATTCTACAGGGACAACAATTTCCCATAGAACATTCTATGGACAACGATCTCTCATAGAACAGTGTAGTGAAATTGCCCCAATTTCTAGTGAGGCAGTTCTAAATACAATGCATGTTCACAGTACCGCATACAAGGTTATATAACGTAATGTCAATGTACGAATGTAAACCTTATCCGATACAATAAAAAAACAGTTAAAAAAAAGAAAAGAAAAAAACTCAGGACATTTACTTTCTACAATTTTTGGTTTTGTTGAATTCCGTTTGTGCAAAGTATATAGAACTAAACACACATCATTTAGTTGTTTGTCAACCCGCATACAATTACACGGTGATGTTTAACAACATACTTATTTGTCTGTTTATACTCCAAAACCTTGATATCAATACTAATTGATGTGAGACACGTAAGTGTTTGTCGCCTACTGCTGTTAAGAGTGTCACATTGACGGTGTTATGGGACACGCCCACACTCTGTTACCACGTCTGTGTGACCGCTAGACTGACCCCTACAGGCCGGTCAAGTAGAGACGAAATCAGTGTTAATACCCTAGTTTATGGACAGAGTATTAACGATGTATGATGTCTATCTAGTTTGTCGTACACCTGACTATTTGTCGTTGACCATACTGATGGTTTGTCTCGGTGATGACCTAAATATTCAACTGTTTATTGGACACAGTGTAAGAATGTGTAAATTGTGTTCCTGTTTCAAAAAGATGTAATCCACCCGACTTAAATGATGAACAATGTTGATATCAAGAAAAATACACGAGTTTATTTCATGTTAAGTCCAATGTCATTGTTTATGTGATATCAAAGCCACCACACGTGGTTAGAACTGTACAACACACTTGTTCACACTGGGTGTAGAACTGTACAAAGTACGTGTTTACACTGTGTGTGGTTAGAACTGTACAAAGTACGTGTTTACACTGTGTGTGGTTAGAACTGTACAACGTACGTGTTGACACTGTGTGTGGTTAGAACTGAACATTGTACGTGTTTACACTGTGTGTGGTTAGAACTGTACAAAGTACGTGTTTACACTGTGTGTGGTTAGAACTGTACAAAGTACGTGTTTACACTGTGTGTGGTTAGAACTGTACAAAGTACATGTTTACACTGTGTGTGGTTAGAACTGTACAAAGTACGTGTTTACACTGTGTGTGGTTAGAACTGTACAAAGTACATATTTACACTGTGTGTGGTTAGAACTGTACAACGTACGTGTTTACACTGTGTGTGGTTAGAACTGTACAGAGTACGTGTTTACACTGTGTGTGGTTAGAACTGTACAAAGTACGTGTTTACACTGTGTGTGGTTAGAACTGTACAAAGTATGTGTTTACACTGTGTGTGGTTAGAACTGTACAGAGTACGTGTTTACACTGTGTGTGGTTAGAACTGTACAAAGTACGTGTTTACACTGTGTGTGGTTAGAACTGTACAAAGTATGTGTTTACACTGTGTGTGGTTAGAACTGTCTGTGTGTGGTTAGAACTGTACAACGTACGTGTTTACACTGTGTGTGGTTAGAACTGTACAACGTACGTGTTTACACTGTGTGTGGTTAGAACTGTACAACGTACGTGTTTACACTGTGTGTGGTTAGAACAGTACAAAGTACGTGTTTACACTGTGTGTGGTTAGAACTGTACAAAGTACATGTTTACACTGGGTGTGGTTAGAACTGAACACGGTACGTGTTTACACTGTATGTGGTTAGAACTGTGCAAAGTACGTGTTTACACTGTGTGTGGTTAGAACTGTACAAAGTACGTGTTTACACTGTGTGTGGTTAGAACTGTACAAAGTACGTGTTTACACTGTGTGTGGTTAGAACTGTACAAAGTATGTGTTTACACTGTGTGTGGTTAGAACTGTCTGTGTGTGGTTAGAACTGTACAACGTACGTGTTTAAACTATGTGTGGTTAGAACTGTACAAAGTACGTGTTTACATTGTGTGTGGTTAGAACTGTACAACGTACGTGTTTACACTGTGTGTTTTAAGAACTGTACAAAGTACGTGTTTACACTGTGTGTGGTTGAACTGTACAGAGTACGTGTTTACACTGTGTGTGGTTAGAACTGTACAACGTAGTGTTTACACTGTGTGTGGTTAGAACTGAACAAAGTACGTGTTTACACTGTGTGTGGTTGAACTGTACAAAGTACGTGTTTACACTGTGTGTGGTTAGAACTGTACAAAGTATATGTTTACACTGTGTGTGGTTATTTCATAACGCACATGTTAATACTGTGCGTGGTAAGGATTGCTTACACACTGAGAGGTAAAATATATCCAGTCACATTGTTGTTAGAGTGTGATGATGTCTATCTAATACGTTTAATCGTTTAAAGGTATACGTTAAAAGCAATAATTGTGATTTTAAATGAAGCGCACGTGGTATCATTGCATGTGATCAAATGTCCAATGCACGTGTTATATTTAGCAAGTAAACATGTTTGTTTATACAAAAATCGGACGCAAACGTGTAACCATTGGTAGAAAGTCTAATGGTATGAAACACAGTGTAATTTGACGAGTTGAAAAAAAAACAACAGCCAATAAGTTGTTACAGAAAGTGTGTTTTTTAAATCTACATTGTATGTGTTTGATGTATTTGAAGTATACTGCATGTATATTACATGACGTTTATATGACGTTTAATGATCCAACATGTATCTAAGGATAAACTTTAATATATTTTTCATTTTATTGAGCCATAACACAAGCGCGGTTTTTGGTGAGTGTACAGTCCAATTTTTTGTGTTTTGGCTTAATAACATAAAGATAAAAGTTAGTCGTTATAATTTAATCTTTTCCACATAATCCCTGTGAAAATCCACTTTTATTGTTCTCTCAGAAATCATTACGCTGCTGGATCAGCAAATTAAAAGCGACGTTACTAATGATGAGGGCCATTTTTACGTTTTGGGGTGTTAACACAGATTTCTAAGCCAATAAAGATACCTCTTAAAAGTAAGAATAAATTTATCTTATAATGCTATATATGACCTAAAATGGACGTGTTTACTTAATATAAAATTCAATTTGTGTAAACATTACACACGTTACCTGTTTTGGCGTAATTTTCAAAGAAAACACCAATTTTCCCATCATGAACTTTCCATTTCTTGGTAATAACAACCCTTCTTCTCCAACCTATGATGTTTACATGTCGCAGTTGATTCGGTATTCTAGGGCTTGTTCTAAATATCAAGATTTTCTTGATCGATGTCGACTGCTGACAAACAAACTAACAACACAAGGATTCGAGAGATGCAGGTTGATCATAACTATAGGCAAGTTTTATGGTCGCCATCTTTTTTCTAATTGGGAGATATTTTGTATCTGTTAGTGATATTATGCTCATAAGTATGTTTACTTGTTGTGATTGATAATGCTGACTCGGTTCTCATTTTGAGGACTGGATGTTAACTTGGATGTGACCAAGATCTACATTGTGGGTGTCGTTGATGAATCAGAAGACGCTTACTCTCCCGGAACACCTGGTCTTATTCTCTTGTACCTTTACAAGGGTCTCCATGTAAATTTTTCCTTTGTTCATATTTTGCCCCTGGTTTAATCGATTTTGAGTTCGGATTATGGTTTGGTTAACGCTTCGGTATTCTCGAACGTTTTTTACAGACACTTCCAAACTTTGTCACAATACATCAGTTGTTTTTCCTAGGGATATTTATTGGTGTTCTTCATGTTTACGGACTTTTTCTCTTCTTTGTTTTGTCCTTGATCTTTTGATGTTTTAATTTATTTCATAATTCATGATATTGCCGACAACTCGTTTAATCTGTAAACGATGTCCGGAACAGGTGATTCTTGGAAATCATTAAATACACAAAATTGTCGATATTCATGTAACTGTGAGGTATCTGATGAAGCCGATATATCGTATTTTCATAAGATATCCAATTTTGGCAATATCTCGTGTTACCAGCATATATCCAAAATAGGTGACAACTGGTATAGCTGTTGGACTATATCGATATCATTTAAGGAAGGACAGCAGTTGTTTTGTGCGTTATATTTTATACATGTATACCGAAAAAAAATGTGTTCAAGTTGCTTAAATCCGCGAAGCGTTAGTGAAACAAATGCACATATTTCTTCGGTTTATACTGTATAACACTATAAAAATGTGGTTATCCCTTAAAATATAATTTTCAAAAGATACATGGTACATTTATCGTTTATATTCAATGATTCTGCATTGATTATGGCTAAAATAACATTGTTTTGCACACGACATAGCATTGCGCTCCAATCAACTTACACCAATCAGAAATTTGATTACTAAATACCGCGCCAAAATAGCGGTATATGACGTCATCGCTTTGAGGTGTCTGATTTTTAAGATTATTATAAATAATATAACCTGATCAACTTTAGCATGGGAGAAAGGCAGAAATAAATTATAGGTCTATCACATGTTAGATCAGAGCAAAGGAGCCTAGTATGATTCACTAGGGTTATCAGCTGTAACACAGAATAAACTTACAATCAAAATAGTTACATGATAATGAATTTCCCATCGATCTAAAACAATATTCACATTTCACATAATTTCGTCATAATGATATATATTGACAAATATACGCCCGTCTCTTGGCAAATTAATATTATGTAGTGGACACACGCGCAGACAACGCCCGTTATCTGAATTAAATCCACCCAGTAACAGAGATTAGGACGACTAGGAATTATAGATATGGAGAGGATCTGTCACAGCTACCTCAGACTACGGAACACTCCCCAGCATGAGGACATACATAGCACTGCTCTGTCTTCTGGCAGGTACGACATACACTTTAAACAATTCTAGCATTTTACAGAGATTTTTAGTAACGATTTCTTTTCAATGCTTGAAATATAACTTTTAATTTCTTTCTTATGTTACAATATATGGTTTTCTTTACACTTGAAATATATCTTTTAGTGTTTTATGTTTTAATTTGTTGCGAGTGATTTTATTTACATAGACCTTGCTAGTTTTAACATTTGAACCGAAATATTCATATTAGTCATGCTAACGTTTTCCATAAATGTTGCTTCAAAATTCATACAATATATGGTCAACCTCTTTGTTTGTGTATGAATTGTTATACCTAATACGACTAAACCAAACACTCACCTTATATATAATACCATATCCTGTTTACAGATCATAGTTTATGTTTGACGTCTATCACTGTCGGTAAAATACCATGACAAAAAAAAAGATGTTTTTCCAAGAAATATATTTATTTATTGTTTTGTGGGGTGGGTTGGGGTGGTGATAGAGGGTTGGAGAGTTAGGGGTATTCAACATTCAAGAAAAAATATCTTTTCCACATTTTGCGCACTTTCTGTCACCTATATATAAATTAAAGATTCTTCTTCTTCGCTGTTTTAAAAAATCCCAGAAATCTTTTTTTTTTTTTTTTTTTTACAAAAGTGTAAATACATTATAATTAATTGTAGCTTATTTCCAATGCACCTTTGGTGACATCCCCGTTCAACCACTAGAATTACGATTCAAAGTTTTGAAAAGACGAATATGATATCAGAATAAACAAACTATTCAACGCTTGTTTTATTTTGTGTACAACTTCCTATATTTATTAATAAAAATGTAATTTTTACTCAGTAACTGACAGTCTGCTGTATAATATTTTAATACACTACTCCACTCGAAAGATACAGAGGCTTTATATAGGCTATACCCCACGGCTGGACTATGGTACTGCCCTACTCTGTGGTATACCTGAAAGACTCTCTAGTCGCCCACAGAAGGTCCAGAACACTGCAGCACGTCCCGTTACTCGAGTTCGAAAGAGAGAGAGCACATCACTCCTGTGCTGTATTCATTGCACTGGTTACCTGTACAATACAGGTCACAGTACAAAATCTTGGTATACACATACAAGGCTCTGGATGAAACTGCTCCCCAGTACATAAGGGGGTTAGGTACCCTGTATCTGAGATCGGAGACATAACCATTGTTGTGTGTCCTAAAATCTCGTAGTTTGACCTATATATGGAAACCGGTATGTTGGGAGAGTTTCGGCCAAGTTGTGGAATAGCTTACCATCTGCTAGCAGAAAAACTAATACTCTGGCCAAATTCAAGAAACCTTTTAGGGTCTCAACTTAAGACGACATGTACAATTTACTGACATTTTTTTATCTAGTTTATATGTACTTTTAATATTATTACACGTGAGCTTAGATTGTAAAACTTTCTTTATGTATGTATTGTAAGTATCAGATTGTTATCCACATGTTGTAAAGTGTTTTAGAGTAATTTTACAAATTATATAAAGCGCTATACAAATGCTGTATATTATTATTTATTATTATATATCTGAGTCCCGTGATAGTGACGTATTGTTCTTCTTTTTATTATAGTATTTGTTTTAACTGTGATATGTTTTTGCATGCCTGCTTTCTGTGTATGTACATAGTATTTTATCCTGTATTGTTCATTTTAATTTTGTCTGTCGTAGAAATAGCTCTACAGAGCTAATATTGTTTGTTACACATGTATAACACACGACACAAAATAAAAATTCTTGTGTCTTGTGTCATTGGTACAGTTGATCATAATATACTCCAGTAGAAGATGCATAATTTTCAAACTTTTGTTGCAAATTAATGTGTGCTGAATAAGGAATCCCACGACTGAGATAATTGGGTTGTCTAACTCCACAAATGTCTAACGGGGCTAACTGACTCCTGTCTTTTTAATACGTCGGCTCTTCCTGTGTCTAAAACTATTTTTTGTTTTCTGACAGACTTTCTCGTGTGTTTGTTCAATGACTCGTTATATTTTCCTATGTTGAGTTAGGGCTATCACTTTTCCGTATTTTCACAGTCCTTTATACACATACAATCCTGGTTTGTTGCGATTTCCTTCTTGTGCTGCTAATGGACATCATGGTATGGCTATAAGGACAGATATTGTAATTATTGTTTCTGTATCCTGTACACGTAGTTCTGTATCAGATGGCGTTATGTCAACATTCGCTGATATATTCATCTGTGATGTTCACTTCCAAATTGTTAAAAAACGGATTAAAAAACCCAGAGAATACCGAATCTGAAACAAAATATCAATCCGAACTCAGAGAGTATGAACTAGTGACGGATACAATGTAAATATGGACAAAGGAAAGATTTACACGATTTCAAACTCTTGGAAGTTCAGAAAATAAGATCAGGTTGACTTTTCTTTTCCAACCTCGTACTGTAACACACAGTCGTTCTGTATAGCCTGTCATTGACGAGAAAACCTTACTCATCTTTATTGAGAAAACTGGTGTTTACCAATTTCTTTTCTGTTAGAGTTCCATTTTCCGTATACTGACTTGAATAAGTTTCTTTCTAGATTAAGTGATTCTGAGTTAACTGAATTTCTGATTTATGGACAGAATGTTTGAGGAAGTCTAGTATGGGCAATGTAAGCACTGAACAGTCTTAAGTTAGAAAGGATGGATTGGTTGTTTCTATTGTCAAAAATAAACATATTGTAATCTCCATCATTACTAATGATAGACTCGCATTTCTTCAATGACATTTTGTTACATATTTGATACTGTACAATGGACACTACTTGACGTAGATGGTCTTTTCAATCATACATCACATGGCTATGACCAGAGCCGAGTGTTAGTAAAATGACCAGATAATTCGGCACGCGGTTTGTAAAGGAATGATGACCTATTTGTATAGAATAGTGCTGGAATGCGGGGACGAACAGCTACTATTTAGAGATAATGATATTCTACTCTGTATTCCAGACGTTGATACTACCAGGTCCGTGTGTCAACAAGACGTTTGGGGTTTGTTGACTTAGATTGGTAATTATTTACCACCCCCGTCCTCTCTCGGCTACACCTGATCACCTAGCTATGAACGAACTGCTATCGCAGGGTTGGACAATCTAACGTAAATCATTCCTAAACGTTTCGGTATTGGTGATGGAGGGAAGTGGCGTTACTAGGGTATGGTCATCCGAATGGTGTATCAGTAAACAGTTTGAAACCTTGTTTTTTAATATCTTAGCTAGAACAGGCTCCTCTAGATACGGCACACAATTTATTGAACACAAACGGTATACTTTATTTCAAACGTTTACCCGCCCATGTCAATGGTTGCGACGTCATTTTAATGAACAGATTCCGTAATAAAAACAAACACCTCTCGTAAAAATACATTTATAGATATATTCACCAAGATGTGACGAAAGCGTTATATTTTGTGTCGAGATTTGTTTTCTTTTTAAATTTATATCATTCGTCCGTAAGGTTCATTGATTTTTTTTATTATAATTGCAGAAAGGAACAACCAGTCAGAGCTACATGATTGTATCCTAATTAAATATTGATTTTAACTGGATATGTTCGTTATATGAGCGGACTATATAGTAGAAAGTTATTGTCAGTAATGTTAAGATTATCGTAACGGAGAAAATATACTTAACATACTAAAACTGGTACCGCTCATCGCCATAAAACACTGTAATTCTAAACAAAAGTAAGGTTGATGATAAGGTCACAGATTTAAAATAACTAATACTCAGAGATTTTTTTTCAAAAGAAATTGTGCTTGTTATTACATACCACGAAAATTGTGTTGTTCATTAAAGAGATCGGTAGCTAAATGTACGCAGATTGAATAAAGCATTTTGGAGTGAATCAACGTACAGAATGACGTATTGAAGACTGTAGTCTTGTCATTATCTTTACGCAAGAAATGTGTCGCGGAATCAGAACAGTCTTGCATAAACTACGCTGAACATGATAATATTTCCGACATACTAAATTATTTGTTTAAAAACAGGAATTTTGCGTGGCTTATGTCATAATTGACTTCACTGTCATCTTATACACTTCCACTTAATCACTTAAGCCAGAGAATCGTGTGTCAAGTTTCAACATTCTCTACAGAAGGCTACAGTATGAGCTCATGAGCCATTGTATTCGATTCACTGCAGAAATTTGTTATGATCTGAAATAGTGTGCGAATGTAAAGAAGGTTATACAGTGTATGTGATACGATATCGTGTGTAATATAACCCATATTTCCTACCGTTCATTCAAACACAGGATAAATTGTGTCCTACCGTAAGGTCTAATGCGGCACGGAGTGGTTTGCAATCATATTTACAAGCTTATATGAACGAGAATCATATGCTTAAACTTAAGATTTATACCAAGCTCTTTTGACAGGCGATCGAATTGCAGTGTTAAACGCCAAATGCTTAAAAAGACAATATACTGCAATAAAATCGTGATCAAATATTTTAAAATCTTTGCTGTTATTACTTTTGTTTAGCTTTGTGGGTAGATGGAGCCCCATCACAGAGGAAACCGGAATTCAGCTGTTACGCATGCGTGGACTTACAGGAAGGCGAAGAATGTGTAGAGACGTCTATGTGTAAAGCTGGTCATGTGAGTTTTTATTTATTGAGATTGTTTATCAATGGCCTGTTGTTTCTAAACATTTTATCCTTGGTAAAGTGCATAATTTTGTTTTTATATTTCTTGTAAGAAAGGGAAACGATATATTAGGTATAGTTACGCAGATAGTGTTTTATAAAAAAAACTGCATAGTTTGCCGAAAACAATTAACAATTTATTGTTTGATCGAATCAATTTAACTTATGTAAAGGACGAAATCCGTTTTTTGTTTTTGTGTAATCATTTGCCCTAAATAACTAACTGGAGAGCAGATGGATCAATAACTTGAATTTGGAGAGTATATTTATGCACTTTTTCTAATTACCTTTACTAATAATATCGTCTGGATATACAATCTATTTAATGTAAACAAAATACACAGACAAAATCAAATAAAAAAAATGAAAACTATTAAGAAGATATATTGATTTCATTGTAAAAACAATAAAACTAGAGCTGAAGAAACAAATGTGCCCCGTTCCTTATCTTTATCAGGTCCAGGTGTGTAATCTTATACAGTTATATATCTTATTTTCTACAGGAACAATGTATGACCCAGTACGTGTATGGAGATCGAGGGGACATCTCTATCATCAAGGGGTGTTCTCACGTCACAGTAAGTCTAGTCCTGGCTATATTCTCACGTCACAGTAAGTCTGGTCCTGGCTATACATTCTCACGTCACAGTGAGTCTGGTCTTGGCTATATTATCACGTCACAGTAAGTCTGGTCCTGGCTATAATCTAACGTCACAGTAAGTCTGGTCCAGGCAATATTCTCACGTCACAGTAAGTCTGGCCCTGGCTATATTCTCATGTCACAGTAAGTCTGGTCCAGGCTATATTCTCACGTCACAGTAAGTCTGGCCCTGGCTATATTCTCACGTCACAGTAAGTCTGGTCTTGGCTATATTATCACGTCACAGTAAGTCAGGTCCTGGCTATAATCTAACGTCACAATATGTCTGGTCCTGGCTATTTTCTCATCTCACAGTAAGTCTGGCCCTGGCTATATTCTCACGTCACAGTAAGTCTGGTCCTGGCTATAATCTCACGTCACAGTAAGTGTGGTCCTGGCTATAATCTCACGTCACAGTTAGCCTACATGCGGTACACCTTACATACAGCCGTTATATATGTATTTATATTGTATGAAGCCAGCTTCATACTAAATATGGATATAACTACGTATCTTCATTTTTACTGAAGAACAAATGCAATTGGCCTTATTGAATAAAGTTTCCGCGAATGATAAACATTTTAGCGTTTGACGCAGGGTGTTCTCCGTGTTATTCAAAGCAAAGCAACAAGACCATTGAGCAAGCTTGATCTGTGACGTCATTAGTAAACCATTTGTTACGTCTCGAGAATCTTTGCTTTCCTACTCGTATGAAAACTATTTTTGCTGGTAATGTTCATTTAGCGGAATGCAAGGCAAATGTAAATATAAACTTTTTGGTCAATAACTAATACAATAACGTAAAATTTGTTTGAGTGACTAGTCTGCAAAAAATGTGTAACATTGATCTTGCTAACAATATTCTTAGTTACTGCTGGTATGGTCCTGTGTTCGAGTATGTAAAAGTGAAGTGGCAACTTTAATTACATGAAAATGCATTGTTGTACATGTATACACTGAAATCTCCAGCATTTAAACACGCATTTTTGCGTTGCGTTGCTACCTGGGATGTTCAATAAAATCAAACCAAACGGGTTGTTTACCATATTTCAGGTACATGGCCAATTGGAGGCCACTCCCTATTACTTGCATGTGCTTAAATAGTTTATACATTCTTTTCCAAATGTCAGTTATTCCGTTATTTGGTAACAACTCGTATCTTTGTGTATTGATCTAAACCAAACAGTGTTTTCAGATCCAAGAAGACAATCGCTTTCTATATTGTGCTAAAACTGATTTTTGTTGGCAGAAACAAAAAGTGTTAAAACCAAAGTGTGACAGATATAACACCATGAAAGCAAGCAGATAGTTCATTTTTGTTTTTCGAGGTAAGGATGAAAAAAATATTGCACTTAATTGTTTTTCAGACCTGCATGAATAAGGAAGAGAACAATCCCGAGGAGTGTTATTGGGCCAGCATGGGCGACTTCGAGGGGAAATGCACGTTCTGCTGTGACGAAAGTTGGTGTAACAACGAGATATACACTGCCAAGTCAGGTACGTATTGTGTATATACCTCATATAACGACGTCACCCCAAGTCAGGTACGTATTGTATTTATACCTCATATAACGACGTCACCCCAAGTCAGGTACGTATTGTGTATATACCTCATATAACGACGTCACCCCAAGTCAGGTACGTATTGTATATATAACTCATATAACGACGTCACCCCAGTCAGGTACGTATTGTGTATATACCTCATATAACGACGTCACCCCAAGTCAGGTACGTATTGTATACATACCTCATATAACGACGTCACCCCAAGTCAGGTACGTATTGTATATACCTCATATAACGACGTCACCCCAAGTCAGGTACGTATTGTATATATACCTCATATAACGACGTCACCCCAAGTCAGGTACGTATTGTGTATATACCTCATATAACGACGTCACCCCAGCCAGGAGTTCTTCGTCATAATCTAGGCAATGGTTTCTTAATGATGTCAGTTAGAAATACGTGTCCATACATAGACTGAGACAGACAGATGGCCAACAGAAAACAATTCTTTTTCATATAAACAGAAAATGAAAGTGATGTTACTTTGTTTTGTTTCAGGGGTAGTACCAGAAAACGAACAAAATGACGTAGTTCCGCCCCGAAAATCGGCAGTAGACAGACATGGTATCCCATTTGACATTGCGGGAGCACATGTGCCAAAACCGCACACGAAACCAGCCACAAAACCTCATTCCGCTGCACCCGCTCATGCAAAACCTGCAACACCACCAGCATCTGGTCCTGCTGGTCCCTCTCATGCAAAACCGTCGACAAAACCAACATCTGGTCCTGCCGGTCCTGCTCATGCAAAACCGTCGACAAAACCAGCATCTGGTCCTACTGGTCCAGCACATGCAAAACCTGCAACACCACCAGCATCTGGACCTGCTGGTCCAGCACATGCAAAACCGTCGACAAAACCAACATCTGGTCCTGCCGGTCCTGCTCATGCCAAACCGTCGACAAAACCAGCATCTGGACCTGCTGGTCCAGCTCATGCAAAACCGTCTACAAAACCAACATCTGGTCCTGCCGGTCCTGCTCATGCCAAACCGTCGACAAAACCAGCATCTGGTCCTGCTGGTCCAGCTCATGCAAAACCGTCGACAAAACCAGCATCTGGTCCTGCCGGTCCTGCTCATGCCAAACCGTCGACAAAACCAGCATCTGGTCCTGCTGGTCCAGCTCATGCAAAACCGTCGACAAAACCAACGTCTGGTCCTGCCGGTCCTGCTCATGCAAAACCGTCGACAAAACCAGCATCTGGTCCTGCTGGTCCAGCTCATGCAAAACCGTCGACAAAACCAACATCTGGTCCTGCCGGTCCAGCTCATGCAAAACCGTCGACAAAACCAGCATCTGGTCCTGCTGTTCCTGCTCATACAAAACCTCCAACTAATGGTCCTGTTGGCCCAGCTGCTACGAAACCTAAGCCAACAAACTCCCCTTCTACGAAACCTCCCACCAAAACACCTGGAAGCTCCGGTGGAAATTCTGGAGGCAATTCAGGAGGAAACTCAGGTGGGAATTCCGTAGGTGATAGCGGTAGCTGTCATCAACATAACGGCCATAGCTGCTGTAAAAACCACGGAATAGACATAAACGTACACGTACACATCGACGGCGGTACAATCACATCGAGTATCAACGGAAACACGAACCAGAATTCAAACCAACACGGTGGCCAGAACGCCAGCAACAACTCAAGTAGCAACACTAATACCGGAACCAGTAGCAGTACCAGCACCAGCTCCAGTGGCAACTCTAACACCGGAACCAGTAGCAGTACCAATTCCGGGACCAGTACTAGTAGCAGTTCTAGTGGCAACAATAATACCGGAACTAGCTCCAGTGGCAATTCTAGCACCGGAACCAGTAGCAATAACAATTCCGGGACCAGTACTAGTAGCAGTTCTAGCTCCAGTAGCAATAGCAGTACAAGCAACAGTAGTACTACCAACACCGGGTCAAGTAGCAGTAGCAGTTCCAGCACCTCTCACAATAGCAGTACAAGCTCTAGTAACAATACAAGCTCCGGGTCCAGCAGCGGTAGCAGTAGCAGTACAAGCACTTCTAGTAACAGTAGCTCAGGGACGAGTAGCAGTTCAGGCACAGGTAGCAAAACCAACAACAGCAGCAATACCAGCACGGGCACAGGTAACAATAACACCACCAGCCCTAATAGTCATAGTAACACCAACATGAACAGTAGTATAAATACCAACACGAACACCAACACGAACAACAACACCAACACCAACACCAACACCAATACCAACACCAACACCAATACCAACACTCAAAATAATACCAACACCAACACCAATACCAACACCATCACCAACATTCAAAATAGTACCAACACCAATACCAACACTCAAAATAATACAAATACCAACACCAATACCAACACCAACACCAACATTCAAAATAGTACCAACATCAACACCAACACCAACAACAATACCAACCCCAACACCAACACCAACACCAACACTCAAAATAATACCAACACCAACACCAATACCAACATTCAAAATAATACTAACACCAATACCAACACTCAAAATAATACCAACACCAACACCAACACAAACACCAATTCCAACATCAACACCAACACCAACATTCAAAATAGTACCAATACCAACACCAACACTCAAAATCATACCAATACCAACACCAACACTAACACTCAAAATAATACCAACACCAATAACAATACCAACACTCAAAATAATACCAACACCAATACCAACACTCAAAATAATACCAACACCAACACCAACACTCAAAATAGTACCAATACCGACACCAACACTCAAAATAGTACCAATACCAACACCAACACTCAAAATAGTACCAATACCAACACCAACACTCAAAATAGTACCAATACCAACACCAACACTCAAAATAGTACCAATACCAACACCAACACTCAAAATAGTACCAATACCAACACTAACACCAACACTCAAAATAGTACCAATACCAATACCAACACTAACACCAACACTCAAAATAATACCAATACCAACACTAACACCAACACTCAAAATAGTACCAATACCAACACTAAAAATAATACCAACACCAACACCAACACCAATACCAACACTAAAAATAATACCAACACCAACACCAACACCAACACCAATACCAACACCAACACTCAAAATAGTACCAATACCAATACCAACACCAACACTCAAAATAGTTCCAATACCAATGCCAACACCAACACTCAAAATAGTACCAACACCAATACCAACACCAACACTCAAAATAGTTCCAATACCAATACCAATACCAACACTCAAAATAGTTCCAATACCAACACCAACACTCAAAATAGTACCAATATCAACACCAACACTCAAAATAGTACCAATACCAACACCAACACTCAAAATAGTTCCAATACCAACACCAACACTCAAAATAGTACCAATATCAACACCAACACTCAAAATAGTACCAATACCAACACCAACACTCAAAATAGTACCAATACCAACACCAACACTAACTCTCAAAATAGTACCAACACTAACACTAACACCAACACTCAAAATAGTACCAATACCAACACTAACACCAACACTCAAAATAGTACCAATACCAATACCAACACTAACACCAACACTCAAAATACTACCAATACCAACACTAACACCAACACTCAAAATAGTACCAATACCAACACTAACACCAACACTCAAAATAGTACCAATACCAATACCAACACTAACACCAACACTCAAAATAGTACCAATACCAATACCAACACTAACACCAACACTCAAAATACTACCAATACCAACACTAACACCAACACTCAAAATAGTACCAATACCAATACCAACACTAACACCAACACTCAAAATACTACCAATACCAACACTAACACCAACACTCAAAATAGTACCAATACCAATACCAACACTAACTCTCAAAATAGTACCAACACCAATACCAATACCAACACTCAAAATAGTACCAACACCAATACCAACACTCAAAATAGTACCAATACCAACACCAACACTCAAAATAGTACCAATACCAACACCAACACTCAAAATAGTACCAACACCAACACTCAAAATAGTACCAATACCAACACCAACACTCAAAATAATACTAACACCAACACTCAAAATAGTACCAATACCAATACCAACACTAACACCAACACTCAAAATACTACCAATACCAACACTAACACCAACACTCAAAATAGTACCAATACCAATACCAACACTAACTCTCAAAATAGTACCAACACCAATACCAATACCAACACTCAAAATAGTACCAACACCAATACCAACACTCAAAATAGTACCAATACCAATACCAACACTCAAAATAATACCAACACCAACACCAACACTCAAAATAGTACCAATACCAACACCAACACTCAAAATAGTACCAACACCAACACTCAAAATAGTACCAATACCAACACCAACACTCAAAATAGTACCAACACCAACACCAACACCAACACTCAAAATAGTACCAATACCAACACCAACACTCAAAATAGTACCAACACCAACACCAACACTCAAAATAGTACCAACACCAACACCAACACTCAAAATAGTACCAACACCAACACCAACACTCAAAATAGTACCAATACCAACACTAACACTCAAAATAGTACCAACACCAACACTCAAAATAGTACCAACACCAACACTCAAAATAGTACCAATACCAACACTAACACTCAAAATAGTACCAATACCAACACCAACACTCAAAATAGTACCAACACCAACACCAACACTCAAAATAGTACCAACACCAACACCAACACTCAAAATAGTACCAACACCAACACCAACACTCAAAATAGTACCAATACCAACACCAACACTCAAAATAGTACCAATACCAACACCAACACCACCACTCAAAATAGTACCAACACCAACACTCAAAATAGTACCAATACCAACACCAACACTCAAAATAGTACCAACACCAACACTCAAAATAGTACCAATACCAACACTAACACTCAAAATAGTACCAATACCAACACTCAAAATAGTACCAACACCAACACCAACACCAACACTCAAAATAGTACCAACACCAACACCAACACTCAAAATAGTACCAACACCAACACCAACACTCAAAATAGTACCAATACCAACACCAACACTCAAAATAGTACCAACATCAACACCAACACTCAAAATAGTACCAACACCAACACCAACACTCAAAATAGTACCAACACCAACACCAACACTCAAAATATTACCAACACCAACACCAACACTCAAAATAGTACCAACACCAACACTCAAAATAGTACCAACACCAACACCAACACTCAAAATAGTACCAATACCAACACCAACAATCAAAATAGTACCAGCACCAACACCAACACTCAAAATAGTACCAACACCAACACCAACACTCAAAATAGTACCAACACCAACACTAACACCAACACTCAAAATAGTACCAACACCAACACCAACACTCAAAATAGTACCAACACCAACACCAACACCAACACTCAAAATAGTACCAATACCAACACCAACACTCAAAATAGTACCAACACCAACACCAACACTCAAAATAGTACCAACACCAACACCAACACTCAAAATAGTACCAACACCAACACCAACACTCAAAATAGTACCAACACCAATACCAATACCAACACTCAAAATAGTACCAATACCAACACTAACACCAACACTCAAAATAGTACCAATACCAACACTAACACCAACATTCAAAATAGTACCAATACCAATACCAACACTAACACCAACACTCAAAATAGTACCAATACCAACACCAATACCAACACTCAAAATAGTACGAACACCAACACCAACACTCAAAATAGTACCAACACTCAAAATAGTATCAACACCAACACCAACACTCAAAATAATACCATCACCAACACCAATACCAATACCAACACCAATACCAACACTCAAAATAATACCAACACTCAAAATAATACCAACACTCAAAATAATACCAACACTCAAAATAGTATCAACACCAACACCAACACTCAAAATAATACCAACACCAACACTAACACTCAAAATAATACTGACACCAACACTCAAAATAATACCAACACCAACACCAACACTCAAAATAGTACCAACACCAACACCAACACTCAAAATAGTACCAACACCAACACCAACACTCAAAATAGTACCAACACCAACACCAACACTCAAAATAGTACCAATACCAACACCAACACTCAAAATAGTACCAACACCAACACTCAAAATAGTACCAACACCAACACCAACACTCAAAATAGTACCAATACCAACACCAACACTCAAAATAGTACCAACACCAACACCAACACCAACACTCAAAATAGTACCAACACCAACACTAACACCAACACTCAAAATAGTACCAACACCAATACCAATACCAACACTCAAAATAGTACCAACACCAACACTAACACCAACACTCAAAATAGTACCAACACCAACACCAACACTCAAAATAGTACCAACACCAACACTAACACCAACACTCAAAATAGTACCAATACCAACACCAACACCAACACTCAAAATAGTACCAACACCAACACTAACACCAACACTCAAAATAGTACCAACACCAACACTAACACCAACACTCAAAATAGTACCAACACCAACACCAACACTCAAAATAGTACCAACACCAACACCAACACTCAAAATAGTACCAACACCAACACCAACACTCAAAATAACACCAACACCAACACGAACACCAACACTCAAAATAGTACCAACACCAACACTAACACCAACACTCAAAATAGTACCAACACCAACACTAACACCAACACTCAAAATAGTACCAATACCAACACCAACACCAACACTCAAAATAGTACCAACACCAACACTAACACCAACACTCAAAATAGTACCAACACCAACACTAACACCAACACTCAAAATAGTACCAACACCAACACCAACACTCAAAATAGTACCAACACCAACACCAACACTCAAAATAGTACCAACACCAACACCAACACCAACACTCAAAATAGTACCAATACCAACACCAACACTCAAAATAGTACCAACACCAATACCAACACCAACACTCAAAATAGTACCAACACCAACACCAACACCAACACTCAAAATAGTACCAATACCAACACTAACAATACAAACAGTCAGAACAGTGTCAACATGAATACCAACGGAAGACCATCAAGTCCAAAGCCTATCACCAGTAGCAGTCCCCCATTTTCAAGTAAGTGGGTCCCTAGGGAATTCCAGAATTGATGGTGTGAGGTTCACTGTACTGTAACCGCTTGGCTGTGGGCTGTCAACTGCGTGTCGCCTTCTTGAAGTGTTACCGCAACTAATGTGACTTATATTGCGTCCCTATTTTAAGTATCTGCGTCATTTGTTTGTTTGCTGCTCTTTATGTAGTGTGGGTGCTTTTGCTGTATCAAACCGTTCTCTACAAGTCTTACATGGATGATTACATGCAAAAATATTGTGATATTAATTTTCAAAATACTGTACATACAAAATACCATTCGATATATTTTAATTTCTTATTAAAGCAAAGCACTTAAACGTATAGATAATATGATACTTAAATGACATTATTTGATTAGGCGAAGTTGAATGAAGATGTCAGTATGTGATAAAGTATAATGTGAAGGCTGCTATAAACCTGACTTATCTGACCTCTCACCCACCGTTAGCAAAACACATCCAGAGCTTTTGGACTGATTTTGTTGACTTTTTTTGAAATAAGCAATTCTAGAATCTTACAGTTACAGTACGCAGCACATCTTTTCTGGAATTTCTTGTGCACCCTCGGTAAGTTAAACCAGTACCAATGGCCTTTCGGTGTTGTTGATCCAATACCAATAGTCCTTTCACTACAGTAGAACCGCTATCATTGGACCCTTTACTACAGTAGAACCGCTACCATTCGACCCTTTACTACAGTAGAACCGCTACCATTGGACCCTTTACTACAGTAGAACCGCTACCATTGGGCCCTTTACTACGGTAGAACCGCTACCATTAGCCCGGTATGGTAGAACCACTACCAATAAACACTTCGGTATGGTACATAAACTACCAATAGGCCCTTCGGTATGGTACATAAACTACCAATAGGCCCTTCGGTATGGTACATCAACTACCAATAGGCCCTTCGGTATGGTACATAAACTACCAATAGGCCCTTCGGTATGGTACATATCAACTACCAATAGGCCCTTCGGTATGGTACATCAACTACTAATAGGCCCTTCGGTATGGTACATCAACTACCAACAGGCCCTTCGGTATGAAATATCAACTACCAATAGGCCCTTCGGTACGGTACATATCAACTACCAATAGGCCCTTCAGTATGGTACATAAACTACCAATATGCCCTTCGGTATGGTACATAAACTACCAACAGGCCCTTCGGTATGGTACATCAACTACCAATAGGCCCTTCGGTATGAAATATCAACTACCAATAGGCCCTTCGGTATGGTACATATTAACTACCAATAGGCCCTTCGGTACGGTACATATCAACTACTAATAGGCCCTTCGGTACGGTACATCAACTACCAATAGGCCTTTCGGTACGTTACATATCAACTACCAATAGGCCCTTCGGTATGAAATATCAACTACCAATAGGCCCTTCGGTACGGTACATATCAACTACCAATAGGCCCTTCGGTACGGTACATATCGACTACCAATAGGCCCTTTGGTACTGTACATATCAACTACCAATAGGCCCTTCGGTACGGTACATATCAACTACCAACAGGCCCTTCGGTATGGTACATAAACTACCAATAGGCCCTACGGTATGGTACATAAACTACCAATAGGCCCTTCGGTATGGTACATATCAACTACCAATAGGCCCTTCGGTATGGTACATATCAACTACCAATAGGCCCTTCGGTATGGTACATAAACTTCCAATAGGCCCTTCGGTACGGTACATATCAACTACCGATAGGTCCTTCGGTATGAAATATCAACTACCAATAGGCCCTTCGGTATGGTACATAAACTACCAAAAGGCCCTTCGGTACGGTACATATCAACTACCGATAGGCTCTTCGGTATGAAATATCAGCTACCAATAGGCCCTTCGGTATGGTTCATAAACTACCAATAGGCCCTTCGGTATGGTACATATCAACTACCAATAGGCCCTTCGGTATGGTACATATCAACTACCAATAGGCCCTTCGGTATGGTACATAAACTACCAATAGGCCCTTCGGTATGGCATATCAACTACCAATAGGCCTTTCGCTACGGTAGAACCACACCAAGAGGCCTTTCAAACACAAATGCTCTAGTTGCAGACATACAAAAACACATACTCTAGTTGTAAAACATTAAAGCACACATGCTCTAGTTGTAAAACATTAAAGCACACATGCTCTAGTTGTAAAACATTCAATACAAAACAAAATGACTGACGAACATTGATTATTTACCACCTGTATATAATTCATCGTTGTACATATTTATTCTGTCTAATTGCTTAATTGTTGTGCTGTTAAAAAATATATATGTCATCGACTACAAATGTACATAATAATCAGATATTGGGATATGGCTCATATATTCCTGCTATATGGGGGTAAGGGAGTTCGCTATGTATGTCATGTGTATCTAGGCTTTAATCAGATACACGTCATGTCTAAACTTTTTATATTTTTGACTTCTTCTCAAGAACGGGTGGATGGATGTTTTTACATCTGGTCTGAATCATCCTTGGTAGATACGGCTAAGCAATTGAGAAATTGGGATTCTTACCCGCAACCCTAGAAGCAAGGGCAGGATCCGAAGTGAAGATAAGCCACTATTGTAAAAATCTTGTTCTTCAGACCCAGACGTAAAAAGAAATTATCTTCGTGAAATTGAAAGATCTTAAGGGGATTTGTTATATAATGCAAATATCAAGATTTTACATCCAAATGTAACTTTGAGGGTCCTTTGGACCCCTTGATTTAATATTCCGGCGTCCTAGATAAAATTCATAAATTATGAATCATAATCATATTTGTTGTTTATCCATAATAATACATTGTTTAAATTGGGAGATTGATTTTTTATCATTTCAGGGGGTCCTTTTGACCTAGACGTTTACAATTTAGGGTCCTTTATTGGAAAATGAGGATATTTGAAGTAGGATTGTGCTTCATGTAAAACCCTGCCCTGTGCCATCCGTTCTCATCAGGGGAGGGGGATAAAGTCTTGATAGTTTATGTAGGAACATTGCACTTGGTATATTTTGTTTCAGCAGGAAATTATTCATACTTGGCCAGAATATTTTTTTGTGAAAGAGGGTAAACTCCCTGCCCTTTACCCCAAAGGGAAGATTAACCAACATTTGTAAAGTCATCTCCAGAGTTACTGCATTTTGTCATAATTTAGCAAGAAATAATTCAAATTTGGTTGAAATAATTATTAGAAAACTTAAATAATATCAGATAATGAGATCCTGACCGACCAAAATATTTCGTCCCAGACGTAAATTGTCTAATAGAAATAGATATTGTAATTCTCTACAACAGAATATTCTAATACACTAGTTTTTAACGGTCTAATCCTTAAGTAACATGTTTCCACAGCACACCCCAACAAGTAATTGAGCTATGAGTAGCTATAGTGACGGCTAAGGCCCTGGGAATCTTGTTATTTATAGAATTTACCCATAATTTCAATCTCATTGTTCACGAATATAAAACACATTTGATGTAACGATTTTAGAGTGTTTACGAGGCTTTATCTAACATTTCGGTTATGACTATATCAATTATCAAACAGGTACTGCAGCTTCTGTCGCAAGTACCTCGAAACCGCTCGTGACCGGTAAAACGACGGCTAAGGTGGCAATGCACAACGCAGCACAAACAACAAAGCTATCAGCAACTGCAGCGACTACGAAAAAGGCGGCGCCGGGTCCATTAAACACTGCTGGAACGACAACCAAGTCAAAGGTTACAACAAAAACTCCGTTAACAACGCCTTCGTCCTCCACCAAAACTCAAACAAGTGCAAAACCGTCAACAAGTGCGCCAACCACAACAAAGATACCGACAACCACTAAGGCGCCACCAACAACAAAGATACCGACAACCACTAAGGCGCCAACCACAACAAAGATACCGTCAACCACTAAGGTGCCAACCACAACAAAGATACCGACAACCACTAAGGCGCCAACCACAACAAAGATACCGACAACCACTAAGGCGCCAACCACAACAAAGATACCGACAACCACTAAGGCGCCAACCACAACAAAGATACCGACAACCACTAGTGCGCCAACCACAACAAAGATACCGACAACCACTAAGGCGC
Source organism: Mimachlamys varia (assembly GCA_947623455.1). NCBI lineage: Eukaryota > Metazoa > Mollusca > Bivalvia > Pectinida > Pectinidae > Mimachlamys > Mimachlamys varia. Next base: position 17,131,601 of record OX392529.1, read on the forward strand.
CAACCACAACAAAGATACCGACAACCACTAAGGTGCAAACCACAACAAAGATACCGACAACCACTAATGCGCCAACCACAACAAAGATACCGACAACCACTAGTGTGCCGACCACAACAAAGATACCGACAACCACTAAGGCGCCACCCACAACAAAGATACCGACAACCACTAAGGCGCAAACTTCAACTAGTCCGCCAGCAACAACAAAGGTACCAAGAAATCCGCCATCCTCCACTAAAGCGGCAACCACAACCAAAATACCGACCACCACCGCAGCTCCAACTACAACTAAAGCGCCTACAACATCTGCGCCAACAACCGCTGCACCGACTTCAACGGCATCCACTACTAAGAAGTCGGTCACAACAACTATGGTCTCCACTACAATGATGCCCAATACAACGACAGGTCCTTCGACAACACAAAAGCCAGGTTGGGATGCTTTCATTTCTAATCTGTCGAATCATATACATGAAAATAAATAAGAGAATACCAAAGCGTTAACAAAATCATAATCCAAACTCAAAATCGATTAAACCAGGGGCAAAATATGAACAAAGGAAAATTTACATGGAGACTCTTGTAAAAGTACACGAAATAAGACCAGGTGTTCCGGAAGAGTAAGCGTCTTCGGCTTCATCGACGACACCCGCCATGTCAAACTTTGTCACATCCAAGTAAACATAAAATTCTCAAAATGAGAACCGAGTGTCATTGTCAATCACATCAAGTAAACACACTAATGAGCATACTCAAAAACGTCCATCTTCATATCACTCAAAGTTACAGAATATTTCTCAATGAGACAAAGATGGCGACCATAAAACTTGCCCATAGTTCTGATCAACCTACATCTCGAATCCTTGTGTTTGTTTAAATCTCTAATGTCATGAACAACAAAGCAGATTTAAACTAAAATCGACTAAAAGCATCCTTGGGAAATGGGGTCCAATTTTATTTAGATAATGGGTAAGGGAACTCCGAGCCAGAGGGGCGGGTATAATGGGGGATTTTAGTAATTTTGATAATATCCTGCTTCTTATTAAGGAATGACAGAATATTGGTCTAATCTAGTCTGAAGCATCTATAGATGAATGGGATTCAATTTTCAATAAACGATGTGACTGTGGGACGGAGTCCAATAGGGAAAAAGTAAATTATTTAAAACATTTTATTTTCTGAAGTTATCATAGGAATCTGTCAATATTTACTGTGAATCATCCTTGGTTAAAGATGAATTAATTATGTATAAATGGTACATTGTAGTACTGACCTGTACGTGTCAGAGGGGTAGTGTCCCATAGGGGAAATGAAATCAATTATTTAAAATCCTGTTTAAAGCATTTTTTATGAAGGAGATTCAATGTTGTATAAAGGTAAACACTGATACCGAGTACAAGAGGGTTGGGGTCAAGTGGGGGAATTAAGTAAATACTTTGAAATCATTCTTACAGGAAATTGTCCAAGTTAGGTCTGAAGCATCATTGGCCGAAGGGGTTTAATTTTTGTATCAATGGTGGGACTGACCCCAACCCGGGGTATGGGGATGGGTATGTGCGTATGTGGTTTCAAAAGACGTGAGGACCGATAAGGGAAATCTTATAAATCCTTTAAAAAGCCTTCTCCTTTAGGAATGACATGATATCATTGATATTGGTCCGAAGCATCCTTGGATAAAGATTTCTTTTTATAAAAACGGTGGGTCTGTTTTCGCTGGTAAAATAAAGTGTTTTTTTTTCAAATCCCTTTTCTTCTGAAGAAATAACAGGATTGTATCCTTGATCTGAAACATCCGTTGGTTAGGGGGATCAGGGGGCTTTTTCTTAAGGAATTCCAGACTGTTGTCCAATTTTTCCATACTTGTTTAGATGCAACTGTATCCAGATGAGCGATACAGGCCCAAAAGGGCTTTTTGTATTCAAACACATCATGGTTTTCCAAATACCTTATGGTTACATATCCCGTGTTGGCTTTTATTCCATTTGTCTGCAAGCTTTGAGAACATAACACGTGTACCTTTAATATTATGCTTGTAGGTTTTCAGTGTTACACTTGTGACGACACCCACTGCAGCAATCAGAAGCTTCATACGTGTTCATCTAACTCTCACTACTGCCTAACGACTATTGACCAAAGCCAGAGTGGAGACCGAGTATTCACCAAGGGGTAAGTCATACTGTCAGTCAGGTATCCATGAAATAGCGCGCCACTTACGACTGTGATTTCACTTCAGGATAAGTCATACTGTCAGTCAGGCATCCATGAAATAGCGCGCCACTTACGACTGTGACTTCACTACAGGATAAGTCATACTGTCAGTCAGGCATCCATGAAATAGCGCGCCACTTACGACTGTGACTTCACTACAGGATAAGTCATACTGTCAGTCAGGCATCGATAGAGTAGCGAGCCACTTACGACTGTGAGTTCACTACAGGATAAGTCGTATTGTCAGTCAGGCATCCATATAGTAGCGAAAACTGAAGACTTCACATACAGGTAGGTCATTCAGTAAGCCATGCAACCATGGAGTAGCGAGTCGATTAAGTCTTCGCCTTTACCCAGGATAAAGTCATATTGTCAGCTAGACATCCATACAGTAGAGAGATAGTTTAGACATCATAGAACAGCGGACATCGGATTGTTGGACAGTCAAATGAGTAGATATCAGTGAAAACGTTAATTTAGAATAGAATAATGCACAAAGGCAACAAGATACCCTTGTAGCAACAGGTTCATGGATGCATCAACGAGCTTCGAAACATACTAGTATTTAACCATAATCAATGTATTTAGCAGCAAGTAATCTGAAATTACTATATCATGTGGTAAGCGATGCTGTCATACAGATATATTAATCATAGCGACAACAAAGGGACATCGGTTCCACTTTGTGTGTAAGTTACACCGACAACCATATATCCAAGTAGCAACGGCCGACTTCATACATGTACCTTTTTGTTACAAAGAGTAAGCCTTATGGGTAAGGGTCAAGACACACTGACATCCAGCGTCTATACAGCAATGAGTTTTCACGAATATTGTGATATATCCATATAGTATTATCGGGTTGATGAAGTCCGCACAATCAGCAAATGGTCAGACAGAATGACCACCTGTAATACAACTGTATCAATAGGGATGCAGCATAGAGCATTGGACGATTTGATACCTCTCCACCTAAGGAGATGTATTAGTTACCAGGTTTATTAACGATCAGGGGAGGTGCACTGATGACCATGTTTTCACAATAGTTAGACGCACCCAAAGAACAGAATGAGTCTGGCCAAGGTCTTAGCTAATGGATGTCGGAGAGAACAAGGCGACTGGCAACACCATCTTGATTGTTTGTCACACTACAAACCTTCATTTAGTAAAACTCTGTATTAACTTTTAATAATTCTGATCAGATGGTGTTTAAATAATAGACGATAAGGATTCCGTTTTCTACTTACAGATGTGTGACAGAGGCCGTCTGCATTGACAAGTGGTGGCACAAGACCTCCCCCCAACCAGACTGTCTCCTCAACATGGACGATAGCCCGTCCGGCCTCCCCGGGATGGCTATGAAGTGTAGTTTCTGTTGTATTGACAGCGAGTGTAACGAGTTTGCTCTGAAGGATTTCTCCAGCTTTTACACTCAACCATAATCTACCACTTCATTCTTTTTGATTCTTTTACATCGCGAAGAGTGTTTGACTTCTGAATTTGTTTACGTTCTTGTTATTATTTTTATCAGATAATCAGAAAAGATAACCTTCCTGAAACGTTATTCTAGTATGTAGTAAATTCATCTTTGATATCATCATTTCGTTTGCAGAGGGTTTCGTATGTTGATCATTTATTTTCACAAGCAAGACCTTCCATTAAATCATTTTCAAAATAGTTGCCGTTTACACAGATGTTGTTCTCTGTAAATATGTCAGTTTATCTTGTAATAACTATCCAATGTGTTGCAGTTCGCCAAATCTATGGAAAAAAGACAGATTCAGAAAAATTTAAATTTCTATTTGCTCAACCTGTTTTGTAAAACTTCACCTAATACTTTTACAATTTGTAGTAAAGATCTGTGCGACTCAATCGATAAAGTGATAATATCTTAGAATGTTCATGATCTTTAAAGTGTACCATATTTGATACTTGATTGTAGTATCATTCATTTTTGCAAAAACAATTAGCTAATGCAGCAGGTACTTTTTTACACCTCCTTTAACAAGGTAGCCCTGATGGACGAAGAGAAAATCATTATTGAATGATAATACAATTAATATTTATAGTCATAATATCACGTTTATTACAGACAGACGGAACTGTCTGCAATGCAGAGAATGGCAAAATGTCAAATTCAATTGAAGATTTAAGTAAGAACCTAGCTCATTCCACAAAAATCATGCTTTAACTTTCAAATTAACTTCCTTGTACATGCACGTATCTAAAAATGTTCAAAGGCTGCTATCAGATCAGTAAATATAATTCAAAGATAGAGATTCGTATATTGTTCTGCTTTGATCGGTTTCCATTATCAAAAATATGTGCATAATAAAAATTCATGACTACATGTGCAATAACAGCAGTCTGTAAACATATATTGTATAGAGCACATTGCTATGACAACCAAATTCTGTTAGACATATTTTGTATAGAAAGGTGAACTCAAGGCAAATTGCTACACTCATCGGAGGCTATAAACATAGTTTGCATATAAGATGGTGTAACACAAATATGCTGCACATTTTAAATTTAGTAATAGATACATTGTGCCGAAAAAATGAATTAAACTGCCTCATACAACTGTTTCGTCCTCCTTCATTGATGCTAAGGACCAAAACTGGGAATACAAAATTTCTAAACTAATGAAGAAGCAGAAGGGTCAGGCGCGTAAAACCCCTTTAATTTATTAATAAAGAAGTAAAAATAGTAAAACTAGTTCTGCATCATTTCAAATCGTGTACTTCGAAAATGTGTATGGTATGTACCTTGCCACTACTCAAATGAGATAAGTGTGGCAATGGAGGCTCCAGCAAACCTCGGGGACATATAACATATTGTGGAATCATGTAGTTACCTTCATGGTATTGGTGTTGTTTAGAATGAACATGCTGGACAGGAGTTTTACCGTCATTATTGTTACAAACACAGTAACACAAATATACTGCTGGAATGTTACTCTGTTTTATGTAACGGTACACAGGTAGCTACGCGTAACAACGGCCGACATGTTGTTTTAGTTAACCCTGGATTACATCACATTCCAAATATCCTATAACAGCAACATGTTGACACTTCCGTTCTACGGTACACAAAGAAGTCAGGTTTATTAATCGAAGGAAGTTTGAACGAATTCTATCTTTGAAATAAAATAAAATTTATTTAATAGATAAACATACGAAATTGAACATATTGTATCATATTCATAGTTTAATAAGTACTTGAAGAACAAAATTTACAGATGATTCAATTAAATTTTACACAACATGTACAGTCGCACATGATACTTGATTGTAGCAGCTCCCGTGTACGAGTTATCGAACTTCTACTACTAGACACAACGTAGATGGCCCTCATTACTGCGTGTAACCCATGTCTTTGCTATAAAACGTCGGGTTTGTAATTATCAAGTTTCTTTATATCTATAGAGTGTATTTGCCTTATGTCATTTGTAAATATGCAGACTCTCGGGGTCCATGAAACATTTTTTAAAGAATAGCAATATGCTTTAAAAACTCTCAGATGGTGTATGCACATCGTTGTGTTGTTTACAAAACCATTCGATTTTTGTCATAATTAATGCCAAATCATCAAAACTATGTCTTCTATATGTATCTTTAGAACTGAAATTGACTGACCATAATTTTGTTATGGTTATACGGTATATACCGAAAAAAACAGTGTGCACTTTTTTTGCATAAACCGCTTGGCGGATGCATGCAAAGTGCACACAATTGATTCCGGTATATATATATACCGTATAACCCTCAAAACATTGTGGTCATTCCTTAAAAGTTCTTATTTAGTGATCAGGAATTAGGGCAATTAAATAAACATCTTTTCTAGGATTATGAAACCTATCAGGTACTATATCAATAAAAGAATAAGCGGTTTGTGATATAAAATGAAAACTAAACACAAGTCGATATTTTTTTACCCCGATGTTTGAACAACACCAAACGACCTACATGATAACAATGTGGTTTTGTCTTCCCACAAGGAATCACATTACATGATCCTTGTTTGAAAACATTGAACTGGGCCTTCATGATAAACAATGTAGTCCTACTTACACATTGACCGGCTTTTCGAAAGACGAAATACTATCTAACCATTCTTCAGTATTACAATCTTTCAAGATTCGAATGATCTTCTGAACAGTCTTGAGCATCCCCTTCTCAAAAATGTTTCGTATGTTAACACATTTGTTTTTCCGCCTTGTACACCACAATACATTATACAAAACTGAAAGTACGTGTTTGGTCTCTCATTATGAGAGGTTTGTTTTCCAATAAAGGTAGACGACGATACAAGAATATGGTTGTGAGCTATCTTGGAGCATACTATGTTAAACAAAAAACACATCAAAAGCTAGGATGAAATATATTGAGGAGATGTAATACACATTATTGAATTACTGGTTGGCAATAGCTTTGTTGAGTTTGGAAGAAAATGTGCCGCACTTACGAGGCTGAATTCGTCGAGGAGCTTATCAATACAGTCCTTTCAAAACTTTTCATAAACTTTCAATTTTACTTTCAAGTATATCGACGATGTGTTGTCTATAAACAACAAAAAACTTGCTGGTGTAGTCGATCGTATAATCTTTTTTGAACTTGAAATGAAGGACACAACAGACTGTTCTACATCATCTTCTTACCTCGATCTTTACTTAAACTATGACCAACACCGGCAGCGCACTTCTTAGCTGTATGATAAACGTGACGATGTCGATTTTCCGATCGTAAACTTTCTCATTCTTGATAGTAATATCCTCCATTTTCCAACCAATGGTGTTTGCATGTCGCAGTTGATTCGTTATTCTAGGGCTTGGATCTAACCTTGATTTACATGGCGGGTTTCTCGATGAAGTAGAAGCTGTTTATTCTTCCTTCCGGAACAGCTAGTCTTATTTTCTGCGTTGCCTTTTATAATTTGTTAATAAATGACCAGCTATGTCGTGCTGTAAGTAAATGTGATACCGTTTCGGATCAAATTAAAATCACGCTTGCTCCAATTAGAAATATAAAGTTTTACTTTAGGCTGTACAAATTATTGTCATGCTAATTGTAATTATCAAGCTAGCCAACTAAAGAAGAAAATCCACAATAACACATTAACATTGGAATGACTATAATATAATGTACGAGGTATCGAACATTAAACATCAGCCAGAGCCATAATAAGTAGTTTCTTGGCACTCTATAACAACACACGAGAATAGTACGTTTATAATTTAGACTAAGATACCGTCGAGCCAAATAATGAAATAAACTGCACCGTACAGCTGTTTCGTCCTCCTAGGACTCGTCAGTGATGTTACACCATACAGCTGGTTCGTCCCTCTAGGACTCGTCAGGGATGTTACACCATACAGCTGGTTCGTCCCTCTAGGACTCGTCAGTGATGTTACACCATACAGCTGTTTCGTCCTTCTAGGACTCGTCAGTGATGTTACACCATACAGCTGTTTCGTCCCTCCTAGGACTCGTCAGTGATGCTACACCATACAGCTGTTTCGTCCCTCTAGGACTCGTCAGTGATGTTACACCATACAGCTGTTTCGTCCCTCTAGGACTCGTCAGTGATGTTACACCATACAGCTGTTTCGTCCCTCTAGGACTCGTCAGTGATGTTACACCATACAGCTGTTTCGTCCCTCCTAGGACTCGTCAGTGATGCTACACCATACAGCTGTTTCGTCCCTCCTAGGACTCGTCAGTGATGCTACACCATACAGCTGTTTCGTCCCTCTAGGACTCGTCAGTGATGTTACACCATACAGCTGTTTCGTCCCTCTAGGACTCGTCAGTGATGTTACACCATACAGCTGTTTCGTCCCTCCTAGGACTCGTCAGTGATGTTACACCATACAGCTGTTTCGTCCCTCTAGGACTCGTCAGTGATGTTACACCATACAGCTGTTTCGTCCCTCTAGGACTCGTCAGTGATGTTACACCATACAGCTGTTTCGTCCCTCTAGGACTCGTCAGTGATGTTACACCATACAGCTGTTTCGTCCCTCTAGGACTCGTCAGTGATGTTACACCATACAGCTGTTTCGTCCCTCTAGGACTCGTCAGTGATGTTATGCAAGTGCCTTCAAAGTAAAACATAGGAGGCGATTGAAGAAACAAAACCGACCGAAAGAAATATCCCAATCGAGATAGGGAGATGACACATTAGTTATCGAACTTTGAATAAAGAGACATCATTAGTTGTGTCGCAAATCATCTAGTTTTTCTACATACACCAATTATAATGTTATTTTGTAATAACCACTGTATCGACCCGACGTTCTAAAATTTCAAGCTAGGTTTCCATTCGTTAATGGTATTAAAAGAAGTAAGAAATAATGTATTGCTTGTTTAAAACCTGAATTTCTCAATGCAGAAATCCAAATAAAAACATATTCTACTGCCCAATGCTTATTGTTCTAAAGGTCATAAGTGGTAGTTATGAAGATCAAACGAATTAAAACCCAAGTCACACAAACGGCAATAGAGAAAATATGTCAATAAAGCGTCTTTATAACGTCACCAGGGCGCATTCCTTACACTATTACAACGAGCCAGTGTTGAAAACAGAACCCATGTACACGGTTAGAGTGTCTGATTGTCCACCAGCAGTGTCAACCACCTTCTATCACGAACGGAGGTAGCTACACATTCAAACAAAAGAAATATGTAGATACTCAATACAAAGTTTCACTAAGTGGGCAATTTAATGCATAATATAATAGCAAGAAAATTATGAAACATCAAATCAGATTTTCTATAAACAAATCAACCGAATATAGTTTGTTTTTAAATATGCAAAGAAAATGGAATTATTTTTACACAAATCTTCCGATTCTTTAAGTAGATATATACGTTTCTACTTTCGTTAAGAATTCATCTAAGAAAGGATCATATGCACTTTATATACAACATTATCTTATAAATTATAAACAGGTGTACCCGGGTAAATAAACATAGCAATATGATATGAATCATTAATTTGAAAATAAATGATAACGAAGCGTTAACAAAATCAGAATCCAAACTCAAAATCGATTAAACCAGGGGGCAAACATGAACAAAGGAAAGATTTACATGGAGACCCTTGTAAAAGTACAAGAGAATAAGACCAGGTGTTAGAGATATAGTACGTGTAATAGCTAATAATTTTGCATACATGAAGTCAAGAAACAAGGAAAAGTAATCATAGAAAGTGACCAACATAAGTTTTCATATCAAACCAGAGGGTTGTGATATGGAGGGATAATACTTTCCGGACAACTTGTATCATTGTTCAGGTCAATGACAGACCTCTTTATGGTACACGACGACAATTGTGCTGCCGTAAGTAGTTACAACAGTTTTAAGACTGACGTGAAATTATTATATATAAAGCTGTTTGTAAATATGAAAAGTCAGTTTATATCATGTAAGAGTTATCGAACTTTAGCTAACAATCAGAACATTGTGAGTGATGACGATGTGTGCATGCGATTTGAAAACTATTTCAAAGGCTAAATATCATTACATGTGTTGTAAACGGAATGAATGCAATGTTAATATATAATAATACGACAAAACCTTCGCCCTTTAAAAGTTTCACGAGTACTCCGGCTTTCTCCGACATTATACACACTTTGCGTTAACATCTGCGGTTAATAAAAAATGATTTATGTATGTTGAAAGAAATGTTTCTCTTGAATGCATGGTGTATATCGATATCAGCCCAAACCACCCTCTCACACTATTGGGAAAAAATCATTGGGGACATTTAAAATTGAACAATCAAAGTAAATTAATGCATTACTCATCGCGGTATCGACCCACATGTGAAAATAATATCATTGACAAAGAATTACCTCTATAGTAGTACATCAAATACCATGTTAGCTAATATTTATGAAAAATTTTAGTTTCATGCAGGAATCCAAATTCACCTTTTTGCAATTTCGTTTTTAAGGATTTATATTATTAGCGATAAAAAAACCCAACCTCTTCAATGTGCATCAGAAATACTGCGAAACATACCAGGCGTGTTTAAACATCCGTATAACGTTACAACCTTACAACATCCGTATAACGTTACAACCTTACAACATCCGTATAACGTTACAACCTTACAACATCCGCATAACGTTACAACCTTACAACATCCGTATAACGTTACAACCTTACAACATCCGTATAACGTTACAACCTTACAACATCCGTATAACGTTACAACCTTACAACATCCGTATAACGTTACAACCTTACAACATCCGTATAACGTTACAACCTTACAACATTTGGATCCACCAGATATAAATCCTTAAAGACTATAACATTGACACTGTGTCGAAAACAAAACCCAGATGCAATATCACAGCTTAGCGTAGTGTCTTAAAGTCAACCACCTTGATATTGATACGAACTGAAGTAGCCACAAACAAAACAAATGTTGTTACTCGACGCAGAAAGCTAAACTCGTGATACATTTTAATGCACAATTGAATATACAGCATGAAAAAAATGACAAAACAAAAACAAATAAAAAACCTTTCCAAAAAAGAAAAAAAAAAATAATAAAGGAAATTTAATCTAAAAACGAAGTTGTTTGTTTCAAAACGAATTTTCGATACCACATGTAGAGTAGATATGTATGTGCATACTTTCGCAAAGACATGCAAGAAAAGATTTTCTTGGAGCTGAAAATTAAGCCAACGCTTTATATACAATGCGATCCTACAAAGAGGTGTAAATATATTACTGGTCTATAACTAATAGTGGTGGGTAATATCGAACCAACTTGGATCCACAAAATCAAGAAACAGAAAGTTAATACTGTCAAAAAGCCAATATTTTCGCGCGTGGAATTTTTCGCTTGGTCAACCTCCAAACTGTTCGCAATGTGGAAATATTTGCGCTGTAGTCATGCTGTTTTGCATTGTGTACCTCTATTACTATTATATATTGTAGAGTTTGAATGGTGTTAAATATGTTCGCGTGTGGATATATTCGCGGAGATTTAATACCAGCCAAATAAGCTAAAATTTCCACATCGCGAAAAATTCCACTTTTTACAGTATATGTAAACATGAACAACATAATTAACCCTCATATTAAACTACGAACACATGTTACACCCGTTGATAAAAGTGATCATGTTGGAGAAACAATATGTAATTGAAACGATCACTTCTGTCATGTTATATGTAAATGACAGACATATTATGGTAAAACGACGACAATGGTTCTACTGTAAGTAGTAACAACAGTTCTGATGTGATATGTAAATAATTGCCCTGCTGTTATCCTTATTTCACTTGATAGTTATTTCATTTTATATACTGTAGGAGGTATCGAGCTTTAGCTATTAATCATATCGATATAGTGATGTTGATTACATTTAAATATCTAGCTTTGTGCGATGGAGCTAGGATTCTGTTAAAAAAAGGCATTGTATATACATATCTATATGTAAACAATATGTACCAATTCATTGATATTTTCTCTGAGTACTCTTACAGTATATCCACGGCATTAAAACATAAAAGAAAACACAGCAATATATTCAATGGATCTCTAGACAACCTTATGGTGTACAAAGCTTAGTAAGTTTGTACCCAACATGTATATAATTCCTTATGTTTGCAACCTTCGTTAAAATAAACAAGTATAGTTTTCGTTGTACCAGAAATTAAGATAATCTACAAGATAATCGAAACCATTGATAGGTGTACATATATTACATTGTATGTACATTATTAGTACATCCCCAATCAACCACATAACTGGTAGATAACCATGAAATGATAACAAGAGATATGTTATATATGAACTAACAAACATATACCAACCTCATCACTAGATAAGCATTCTTTAGGGAGGACGACCTTGCCATTGATTCAATTGTGGTTCCTGCCATGTCGTCAATTGTCAATTGTACGAAGTTTACAGGTCAGCAGCGTTAGAAACCGAGGATAAACATGCGAACCCCAAATAAAGGATGATAACAATGTAGGGTTAAACCTGGGAACCTGAATTAAAGGATGATAACAATGTAGGGTTAAACCTGGGTACCTCAATTAAAGAATGATAACAATGTTGGGTTAAACCTGGGACCCCAATTAAAGGATGATAACAATGTAGGGTTTAACCTGGGAACCCCAATTAAAGGATGTAGGGATAAACCTGGGAACCCCAAATAAAGGTTGATAACAATGTAGGGTTAAACCTGGGACCCCAATTAAATGTAGGGTTAAACCTGGGACCCCAATTAAAGGATGATAACAATGTAGGGTTAAACCTGGGAACCCCAAATAAAGGATGATAACAATGTTGGGTTAAACCTGGGAACCCCAATTAAAGGATGATAACAATGTAGGTTTAAACCTGGGAACCCCAATTAAAGGATGATAACAATGTTGGGTTAAACCTGGGAACCCCAATTAAAGGATGATAACAATGTAGTGTTAAACCTGGTAACCTCAATTAAAGGATGATTACAATGTAGGGTTAAACCTGGGAACCCCAATTAAAGGTGATAACAATGTAGGGTTAAACCTGGTAACCCCAAATAAAGGATGATAACAATGTTGGGTTAAACCTGGGAACCCCAATTAAAGGATGATAACAATGTAGGATTAAACCTGGGAACCCCAATTAAAGGATGATAACAATGTAGTGTTAAACCTGGGAACTCCAATTAAAGGATGATAACAATGTAGGGTTAAACCTGGGAACCCCAATTAAAGGATGATAACAATGTAGTGTTAAACCTGGTAACCTCAATTAAAGGATGATTACAATGTAGGGTTAAACCTGGGAACCCCAATTAAAGGTGATAACAATGTAGGGTTAAACCTGGTAACCCCAATTAAAGGATGATAACAATGTAGGGATAAACCTGGGAACCCCAATTAAAGGATGATAGCAATGTAGTGTTAAACCTGGTAACCCCAATTAAAGGATGATAACAATGTAGGGATAAACCTGGGAACCCCAATTAAAGGATGATAGCAATGTAGTGTTAAACCTGGGAACCCCAATTAAAGGATGTTAACAATGTAGGGTTAAACCTAGTTATCCCAATTAAAGGATGTTAACAATGTAGGGTTAAACATAGGAACCCCAATTAAAGGATGATAACACTGTAGTGTTAAACCTGGGAACCCCAATTAAAGGATGTTAACAATGTAGGGATAAACCTAGTTATCCCAATTAAAGGATGTTAACAATGTAGGGTTAAACATGGGAACCCCAATTAAATGTGATAACAATGTAGTGTTAAACCTGGGAACCCCAATTAAATGTGATAACAATGTAGTGTTAAACCTGGGAACCCCAAATAAAGGTGATAACAATGTAGTGTTAAACCTGGGAACCCCAATTAAAGGATGATAACAATGTAGTGTTAAACCTGGGAACTCCAAATAAAGGATGATAACACTGTAGGGTTAAACCTGGGAACCCCAAATAAAGGATGACAACAATGTAGGGTTAAACCTGGGAACCCCAAATAAAGGATGACAACAATGTAGGGTTAAACCTGGGAACCCCAATTAAAGGTGATAACAATGTAGGGTTAAACCTGGTAACCCCAATTAAAGGTGATAACAATGTAGGGTTAAACCTGGGAACCCCAATTAAAGTTGATAACAATGTAGGGTTAAACCTGGTAACCCCAATTAAAGGATGATAACAATGTAAGGTTAAGGGCGTTATTATGGCTATCGCCGATACATTTCATTTTAGCATTAATGTACTTTGGGGTTATGTCGTCATAATATTACAGTCAAATTGAAAATCATTCCTAGATACCGCTAGGTAAAAAGGGGGATCAAGATAATAAATATTCATATTTTGACAACCTTTGTAATTTTATTTGGAACGTTTCCTTATAAAATTTATAAAATTGATGTTATTGTGTAACTGAAAACCTGCATGTGATAAAAAAGGAATATGATTGATAAAATCTGAATTTGCTTAGCTGTGTCATCGACTTATATGTACACGTGTTTTATGTGTATATACACAGAGGACACGGCAAATCATCATGTCTAATTTCATCAGCCTGCCATAAAGAAATGTAACGTTGATTTTTTAGAAAGAAGGCTTTCTTTATTATGTAAGAATTTTCGCTTTTCTGTGGGTTAATCCAATTACATTCTTTATGGGTGAAATGTTATCGATAATATAAGAAATAAAAAATCTTTGCCAAAAATGTCAAATAAAATATCTCCTGGAGACAAACTAGATAACAGACATATCATTGTGTGGTAACGGGTACCAGTATTAAACTGTCTCCCAGAGATATCCAGCTGTTCGTTATTATCTGTAGGGTATATATACATGACGACCTATTTGAAAAATTATTAATGATCGTGATACATTAATATATTACACAAAAGCAGGTGTATCTATTATTAGACAAAGGTATAGGAAATTTTTTAATAAAAGTGAATCCTTAGTTTGTTAAAAAAAATGTCCAATAACTCATTTTCAAAACCAAATTTTAAGATCGCAGCTGCATAGTAAACATTGTTTTGTACAAAGTCAGGTAGCTAGAAAGCAAATTGTTTGATATAAATATGTATAAGTATCTGAGATGTTATTTAAACGATTAGCTATTGCAGGTAAAAGCCGTCAAATTCAGGGAAATAAGGCATAGACGTATCACACGTTGTACAAAAGGTACATGCATGTTAACAGTCTACCTTAAGATAATTTCAAAGGAATATCCAACCAAAGTACATACACAACGGAGGTTGTAATGCATCCTATTATGTTATCCAAGCTACCCATCGCTACTTTACCAGAATATAACACTTTTATATGCATACCTAAATTTCAATCCTTTTTATTCCGATGTATATCGTTCGAACGTTACCAAAACATTTTAATTATTGATATGCAGCAATAACATCTCGCTCAATAAATCAGAAAGTAAGTACAGCAAATGTAGATATAATTCTAACACTCGACTTGCACATCAAACGTGAATATACCTCGTTTATATAATATTATCTTATTAGCCGATTTATACAAAAACCTGACAGTTTTATGTACGAAAGACAGCAATTATGAATAAAAAATAAAACAATAAAATAAAAAGAAAGAATCAGCCCTTTTTAGACGCTCACTACTCAGTCACTTACGTCTTGGTACTATAAGCTAAAATACTTCTCAATAATATCAGGTATGATTACCGAAGGGTACGTATGTGTAATCACGTCATTGACACGATTTAACAAATAAACATCAGACTCCCGATGACCCAAAGTGAAGTTAAGAATATATGTTTAAACAATTGCAAAACACGATGCATCAACTAACATAGACTAATACTTATACAACACACTGATTACAATAATTCAAAAATTAATATTGACTGTCTTATACCTTGGGTTCAAATAAAAATGACATTAATTGGTCAACACTCATTAGTAAATAAATGTTATTCTAATTAAACTTTATTTTATATACATGCATATATATTTGTCAATATCAAGATATCATTTGTACAATAAATATTATGCCATGATGAATGGTTCAGCAAATGGTCATATAACAGTATGCTACGTTGTGTGTGAGATGTTACAATATATAACACATAGCGTGTCAAATGTCACAAGGTATAACACATAGCGTGTCAAATGTTACAATGTATAACACATAGCGTGTCAATGTTACCATGTATAACACATAGCGTGTCAAATGTTACAATGTATAACATGTAGCGTGTCAAATGTCACAAGGTATAACACATAGCGTGTCAAATGTCACAAGGTATAACACGTAGCGTGTCAAATGTTACAAGGTATAACACATAGCGTGTCAATGTTACAATGTATAACACATAGCGTGTCAAATGTTACAATGTATAACACATAGCGTGTCAAATGTTACAATGTATAACACATAGCGTGTCAAATGTCACAAGGTATAACACGTAGCGTGTCAAATGTTACAATGTATAACACGTAGCGTGTCAAATGTCACAATGTATAACACATAGCGTGTCAAATGTTACAATGTATAACATATAGCGTGTTAAATGTTACAATGTATAACACATAGCGTGTCAAATGTTACAATGTATAACATATAGCGTGTCAAATGTCACAATGTATAGCTTGTAATGCGGTAAATAACACGAAATGTGTCAAATTTCACAATGTATAACATGTAGCGTGTCAAATGTTTACAATGTATAACACGTAGCGTGTCAAATGTCCCAATGTATAACACATAGCGTGGCAAATGTCACAATGTATAGCATATAGCGTGTCAAATGTCATAATGTTTAACATATAGCGTGTCAAATGTCAAAATGTGTAGCATATAGCGTGTCAAATGTCACAATGTATAGCACATAGCGTGCCAAATGTCACAATGTATAACACATAGCGTGTCAAATGTCAAAATATATAGCACTTAGCGGCTCAAATGCCACAATTTATAACACGTAGTGTGTCAAATGTCACAATGTATAGCATATAGCGTGTCAAATGTCACAATGTATAGCATATAGCGTGTCAAATGTCACAATGCATAACATGTAGCGTGTCAAATGTCAAAATGTGTAGCATATAGCGTGTCAAATGACACGATGTATAACACATAACGTGTCAAATGTCACAATGTATAACACGTTGCGTTCCAAATATTAAAAAGTATAAGATACCATAAAGTGTCAAGCTGCAAAATATATAAGAAACTGTAGCGTGTCAAATGTTAAATTGTATAAGATACTATAAAGTGTCAAATGTTACAATGTATAACGCGTCAGAAGTCCCAATGTATGATGCCTAGTGGTGAGTGATCTGCCCGTAAGCAGAAGATACGATGAAGCTTGTCTTCCTTTCCAATTTGTGTTCGTTGATCTTATGCAATTTACAGGAGCCCTGTTAACGAGGTGTCTATCCTCCACATCTCTCCTTTGTCGTCGATGGGAGGGAAATCATGATTATAGCCTTCCATAGAATGAGGTTTTCCAGATTGCAATGAATTTCTTTTGTTTACACCTGAATAGAAAAATCAATTTAATCTACCACAGAATCCACTCTGTGTCTTCGTATCTTGGCTGTGGTGATTTACGTTAAAAAACATCAAAGGCGCCGCTTTCACGATCAAAGGTAACGACAACATATTCACCTCAGCCTTAATTCAGCGAATTGATAGGTCAGGTGACTATTTTAAGCAGCTAAACACATTATATGATAGGTGATTTTTACCTGCTAATGTGCTGTAATCTAAAGCTAATGGAGAGTTTGTCTGATAAGTTAGGCTACTAGGATGTGATCTCCATACGACCAGCGGTGGTATTACATTCCATGTCAGAGCAAACATTGTATGTTTGATATATTTAATAAATCAATAGATTTAGGCTTTGTTCCTGAAGGAAAAACTTGGTCCTTGATCCATGCTTATTATTATGGTTTAAACGTTCTGAAATTTAAAAAAATGTACTTAAGCTATCTGTATTCGGATATTGCCCCTACTCCCCGATACACCACATTATGACAGCCATGTCAGACTTTATGAAATATTCTTATATTTAGTTATTATATTTTATTATATTTAGTTATTATATTTAGTTACTATGTTTAGTTATTATATTTAGTAATTATATTTAGTTATTATATTTAGTTATTAATTTAGTTATTATATTTAGTTATTATATCTAGTTATTATATTGTATTATATCTAGTTATTATATTGTATTATATCTAGTTATTATATTTAGTTATTTATTATATTAAATTATTTATTGTATTTAGTTATTATATTTAGTTATTATATTGTATTATATCTAGTTATTATATTTAGTTATTTATTATATTAAATTATTTATTATATTTAGTTATTATGTTTAGTTATTATATTTTATTATATCTAGTTATTGTATTTAGTTATTATATTTTGTGCCAGTTTGATTGAGTAACCATTAGGTTACCGTTCACATATTGAACGTTGGTAGTATGATATGTACTTCTATTAATGACATTAATGTTCGTATAATACTGGACAATATCACAGAGGAGAAGACAACGTTCAGACAGGTATGGTGTCAACAACTAAGGTCATTTAATGGCGAACCTCCATGTGTATCATGGTACATGTAAAATAAGGTTTAAAGAGTAAGAGATTGTACAAATAGACTTTGGGAGTGAGGGGGGGGGGGGGCTGTAGATAATTTTTCGTTTTTGAAACAAATTTTCCTTTCGATGATTATAATATATACACTAAAATGTTAAAATAAATTCTAGATGTCGGAAAATCGAACCTTACTACATTCATTGCATCTAATTAATGCACGGGAAAATGCTTGGTATATTTGAAAGAATTGATTATTTTCTGCGGGCTTGATCTCTCTTTCCTTCACAAACATGCGTCATTTTAGAGTGGTAAAGTTTTTCACCAATAACTCAAAGTCAACTATACAAATTATGTAATTGGTAGAGCAATGTTATTCCCTATGGGTTTCTATAATTCTGATGCATTCTCTGTGACATTGGTTGTCAGTACATATTTTCCCGACGTATTTCCATACACCTGTATTTGGAGGTACCAGTCTTTGGCGATTGCATTCACAGCAAACTACTCCAATCGAATGAATACCAAACCATCACAGACAGCGATTATACGACCTAAAACGCCACTATATATTGTACACGTTGCTTTTCTCTACCTTTTCATCGTTCAATATCCAAGTGGAGACGGCCAGAACTTTACAATTTCATTCGTTTGGTGGCGGCCATGATAATATACCCATTTCCCGTAATTAACGTAGGGCCTTCCTGTCACGGGGCCGGCTGTTAATTTCTTTTCTCTATGAGCATGTCTGGTCGTGACATGGTTGGGTTTGGGCGATTGATCGAGAGTCTATTTTCCGTAATTGTTCTCCAATTTTCACTAATAGCACACCACTCCAATCAAACTGAATAGTCAAATAAAGATAACTGGTGATCCGGGGGAATAGCTGGATCGCTAGGACATCGATTGGCACAGAATCGCCCGTCATTACTTTTGTCCCCATGGTAATTTAGACAATCCCTCTCTATCAAAATTCGTTTGTATTGATTGGCATACAATTCACGACCATAAATAGAGAGATAATATGCTAAAACGGTTCCTGTCTTAGGAAAAATGATAAGGCAGTAAAAATGAGAATTTCATGTTAGGTTGTGCTACAGTGATATTCATAAGGATTCAAATTCAAAATTGAGCTCATTTTCGAGGTATAATATGCGTCGGTATTTTCGTATCTTTTATTATTCATCTGGTTAGTTTTTACTGACTGAGTTAAACGGTCTGTATTGACGAAATGGTATGTTCATATGATTTTATCGTCTTTTTCACATTTCGTTTTTTCACATCGCGGGATACGTAAATTGCGGTGGGTATTGCAAATGTGATTGTGAGAATTTTGAGGGATTCGTAGAGTTGATTAAATAAGCCTGAGTAACTAGACGGTCCGGGGTCTGGCATTAAGTGACAATTGATTCCTCCGTGTCCAGATCTGCCCGTAATCATCTCCGCTAGCTTTAACATCCGCTCCAAATTGTAAAAACAAATCAAATCTGGAACGAATAAAATGACATAAGTAGTTATCATGTGTTCCTGGTGCCGGCGGTGGGATGTAGCCACAGTGTAACCCTCGGGCCACAGGTAGAGTACACTGATACGATTATAACAAATATATATGTGAGCTAGCCATTCAAGTTGAAGTTTCTATTACCTGGTGTTTTCGGAATGGTCGATTTACCTCTCACCATTGACTTATTTTTGAGAAATTTAGAGTAGGCATGCCAAAAGATTTACCAGAGAAATATCAGTAAGAAATTCAGATGTATGATTGGAACTATGAAATATTAAAATAGTATATATGTCTTGTGAGTGAAAAAGGCAGCACGAATATAAGAGTGTTATTTTCCTATCCCAATGGCATTTAAGGGTGGTGGAGGGTTATCCTCAAAATAAAAAGGAAAGGTCACAAAAACGATACCAGCATACAGCAATATATCATTAGTTTGCTGTTTCATTCACCCCCAAATTTCTGAAAAAAACTAGTTTTATTATAATGCTTCTTTACAAACAAAAAGGCACAATCCATAAATTGAATGGTAACTTGATCACGAAGGTAGAATAGGGATTACTAAGGTTAAGGTTAAATCGGTTTTGCCTTTCTCCTCTCCGTTTCTAACTAAGGTTTGCTACAGCCCTCTGCTAAGCTACTGGTTAGACTTTTAAGTTTGACAGCCTGCCGCGCCCCCGTTTATCAACTTTATGTTCAATATCGGTCCCCTGTGTTTGTCAGCAACGTACCAGATTCGAGCAGGTCAAAGTCAAATTTCTACAAATTGGAAAAGCAACGAGAAACGATAATTTGTATGCAAATCTCTCGTGGCAAATTCATCATAGGAAAATCACTTTGAAGAGAGACTATCAATAACCTGATGGACAAAACATGTCCAATTGTGTAGTACATGATATGCTTTACTCATCTTACGTTCTAACACAATCAACTGCAGCGATTCAAGCTTTCCGTGGATCCAGAGCGTTTGATTTCAAAGCGTGTGAAAGATAACGATATAGATTACAAGCAGATCAATTGAACCTGATTGCAATCAGAGTCGTTAATATGTTTACCAAAGTTATTTCTGCAAACATTGTACTTGATCCATTTCTGTTAATATAATTTGATTATATTTTTTACTGCGTCCTTTTTGTCGCTTTCAGAGGAAATTGTAGGAATAGCTTCAGCTGTTTGAACAATTGATACATTAGCGATAAGGGTAAAAACATACCAACACATTTTGAGTAAAGACTTATCTTTCGTCTATCTACTGGTATTTAATTATGATATTGGATAAAGAAAACTTTGATAAAAACTTACATCTCGGATAATACGCCACAAAAGAGTCGTAAATAAAGGAAAAAACATATGCTTAAAAAATAAAATAAACAACTGGAACGAAAAGACATTAAACCTCTCAAACGATAACAACCAACGATATTTTGCACAAATGAGTGAAACTAAGCATAACTCTTTTAAAAACTGGATTTTCAATTAGATTTTGTGGGGAAAATAGTCTTAAGCCACATAAATGAGCATCGATCAAATTTGAATAAATATCTTTTAAAAAAAAAGTAGTCGTTAGTTTGGTGTGTTATTACATTACGGTGTAGCCTGGTGGCGCCGGCGGTTTGTATGACGTCACTAAATTGGTAATTGGTTGATAACTCATAATCGTTCATCCACTGTACCGTTTAAACGAATCTTTACAATATTTCGATACACAAAAAAATACCAGCATATATTGTTCTTTTACTAGAGTAGATAGTGTAAACTTGAATACAGTATTCTTATGTTGGTAGACGTTTGGGATGATTTGATTGATCTAAAGTCCTGTTAACGGCTGGCTCTCCACCCCCCCCCCCCCCCCACCTTCGCTAGCCAAGGGTTACGAAGATGACTGTGGTCCTGAAAATTGGCATGGTCTCAATGCACGTATATTGAAGGAGTTTTAACCGGTTTCGTTTTTAATTACGCATGGATACCAGAATACCTGAATATACTTTAACATATACAAACCTGGTAACGAAATAGTTGTTAATTCCTAGATAAGACAAGAGCACCATTTAATATACATTTGTACATGTCTTAAGAGATACGAAAGGTGTTTTAAGAAACGGCTTATTATATATAATAATTAATATGTCGTTATGTATTGGCCCTAATATCATTATTCCGGTTGACGTAATTTCCAGATTGCCATTGTTGTAACAGCGACACCTGGTGGCACAGGGACACGTTGACATCGCTACCGTGTCATATTATAATGAGATGCATGATATAAAAAATGAAATTCCATCTCAAATTACTTTCTTTTGAAGCAGATATGCAGAACGTATGTAACATGTGTAACATGCATGTATTTCTGCACGCGCTCTTGTGTCGTAAATTGGACGATACGGCACAGCCTGCAGTTATATCAACAAAGAATTAAATCTGTACATTTTTTATCACTTGTGACAGAATGTTATGTCAAATGTCGGACGGATGTCGCATTCTGATGACTAACGATTCATGGTTCCAATTGTTTCCCATACCAGACAGAAATATGGCTGGGTCTCAATCCTTTTCACAATCATTACAAGATTTAAAAAAAAATGACAAAAGAATAAGTTTTTTTGGACTTTGATCCAAGTTTTTACCTTCGATCTCTCAAGTAGTGTATAAAAACGATATATATCAGGGAACAAACATATCTCTTAAACACTGTATTTGTACCGTTATGTTGAGTTGGATTAACGACATTCTAACGTGTACACACTTTGGGCGTTGGTTTGTTATTTGTGACTTTTCATTTAGATTTCTATAGTTCTACAAAGTTGAACCATCTGTTGAAATAGGTTCTCAACTATATGGACGGCAATACATTAAAACTTATAATGATCATACCAGTTCCCTCGTTCGATTGTACTACCTTTGATTTCTGACTGCGCGACTGTTTTAAACTGTTGATATCCAGCTGTTTATAGCTCCTTTTATATAACGTTCGTATTTATAAAGGTTTAATGTAAGTGAATACTATATTTTGTAATACGTCATGAAGGTATGACTTATAAACTGCAATTTAAGGGGAACATCTGAGAATACTTAAGTGTCAACAAAACTATAATCCTAACTCAAAATCGATTAAACTAGGGGCAAACTATGAACAAAGGAAAGATTTACACAGAGACCAAGAGTGGCAAAGTACAAGCGAATGAGACCATGTGTTCCGGAAGAGTAAGAGTCTTTTGCTTCATCGACGACACCCGCCATGTAAATCTAGATAACATCCAAGATGGCGACCATAAAATTTCACCATCGAGAGCAAACTTTAGAATGCTTAATTTAAGTAATGAATTAACTTCGACATGGGTTGGAAAAGAAAGGGAAAGTTCACGATATGAAAATCGAAATCGTTACGTTTATCGGGTATATTTTAGCAGTAAGCTGTCCGTGTTTGTCATAATTTAAGTAAAGAACTGGTTCCACAGTTGATGTAGAAGAGTCTGTTGTTTCCTTGATTTCAAGTTCAGAAGGGTAAATACGAACTACTAGGTCAGCAAACTTCTTGCTTTTTATAAGCAATGCATAGTCGATACATCTGAAAGTGAAATTGAATGATTTGGCAATGTTTTTGTAACCTCTCCTAATGAGCTCCTCGACAAATCAAGCCTCTTATGAAAATAAACACTAGTCAGGTAAGAGTTGGGCACAGTTTTTTCCTTAGGAATGCCAACATCTTTCCTAAAAACTCAACAAATATATTGTGAACAATGAATTCAATCCATTGTATTTTATCTTCCTCAGTATAGTTCGCCTTCACCTTCGTTGTAGCTCACAACCATGTATTTGTATCGTCGCCAACCTTACTTGGAAGATAAGCTCTCATAATGAGAGCGCGAAGACGTGGATAGGGTGGAAAAATCAAATGTTTTGATAGACATACCATTTTTGAGGAGGGGCTGTTCAAGGTTTATTAGATCTGCATCTGCAGAATGTAAGATAGAGGCATGCTTTATTTAATCGGTATACATTAGCAATGGTTTAAGGTATATCGACGAAGTTTACTGACCTAGTCGATCGAATATACACTACGGACCTTGAAATTAAAGACACAACATACCCTCCTACATCAGCTTCTTACCTCAATCTCTATTTTAACTATGACCAACACGGGTAACTTACTACTAAGCTGTTTGATAAACGTGACTCTATCGATTGTGAAATTCCCTTTCATGATAGTAACATCCCTGCTTCTCCATCCTATGGTGTTTTCATGTCGCACTTGATTCGTTTTTCTAGGGCTTGCTCTGAATATAGAGATTTTTCGTAATAGATGTCAGCTGCTGACGAACAAACGCTCGGCACAGAGATTCGAGAGATGCAGGTTTATTAAGACTATGGGCAAGTTTTGTGGTCGCCATCATGACCTCATCGATAAATATTCTGTACCTTGGTGTGATATTGTCTTGAGTTCGCTTATGATTGTGTTTTCGGTTCTCATTCTGAGAGTTGATGTTTACTTGGATGTGACCAAGATTTACATGGCGGGTGTCGTCGATGAAGCAGAGGACGCTTACTCTTCCTGAACACCTGGTCTTATTATCTTGTACTTTTACGAGCGTCTCCATGTAAATATTTCCTTTGTCCATATGTTGCCTCTAGTTTAATCGATTTTGAGTTTGGATTATGGTTTTGTTGACGCTTTGGTATTCTCTGATTTGTTTCAAAAGTTAAACACCCTTGATATCTAGCTCAGCAATATTCAGTAAGGAACAAACCCGGAAAAAGTATGACGGGAGGAAACAGCATTTTGTCGGGTTTTTCGCAAGGATATCACAGGTACATTGACTATCAGAGCTTAAACACACCCATAGCTTAAATACTTGTAAAGCTTACATAAATGCATTACCCACATACATAGCTACTGTAACATACACATATCGGTTAAAGGCATTTATATTGAAGAAAAACCAAGAGCTAACATACATTTGTATATAAATTACACACACAGTCATAGTGAATCTATATACATAAATACATTTGTATGTCTTCAATACTTATATAAATGACACATAATAGTATACCATGTATAGTTAAAAGATCTATAACTACACCAACCTATTAAGTTACGATTTATCTAAGTTAACATACAAACAATATACATTAAAAGCTAACACACATCCCAGTAAACACACATTAACAGCTGACACACATCCTACAAATGTAGTTAACAAACATTTATAGCTAACACACGTTAGTTAACATACATTTATATCTAACGCACATCCTAGCTTACATTTTAGCTTACACATATTTTTTATAAACATATATTCATAACTAACGCAAATTCAAGTTTTTATACATTTATATCCATTCAGCATCCTACTAAAGATGCGTTTATAGCTAACACACATTCTAATTAACATACGTTTATAGCTAACACACATTCTAATTAACATACGTTTATAGCTAACACACATTCCAATTAACATACGTTTATAGCTAACACACATTCTAATTAACATGCGTTTATAGCTAACACACATTCTAATTAACATACGTTTATAGCTAACACACATTCTAATTAACATACGTTTTTAGCTAACACACATTCTAATTAACATACGTTTTTAGCTAACACACATTCTTATTAACATGCGTTTATAGCTAACACACATTCTAATTAACATGCGTTTATAGCTAACACACATTCTAATTAACATACGTTTTTAGCTAACACACATTCTAATTAACATACGTTTATAGCTAACACACATTCTAATTAACATACGTTTATAGCTAACACACATTCTAATTAACATACGTTTTCAGCTAACACACATTCTAATTAACATGCGTTTATAGCTAACACACATTCTAATTAACATGCGTTTATAGCTAACACACATTCTAATTAACATACGTTTTTAGCTAACACACATTCTAATTAACATACGTTTATAGCTAACACACATTCTAATTAACATACGTTTATAGCTAACACACATTCCAATTAACATACGTTTATAGCTAACACACATTCTAATTAACATGCGTTTATAGCTAACACACATTCTAATTAACATACGTTTATAGCTAACACACATTCTAATTAACATACGTTTTTAGCTAACACACATTCTAATTAACATACGTTTTTAGCTAACACACATTCTTATTAACATGCGTTTATAGCTAACACACATTCTAATTAACATGCGTTTATAGCTAACACACATTCTAATTAACATACGTTTTTAGCTAACACACATTCTAATTAACATACGTTTATAGCTAACACACATTCTAATTAACATACGTTTATAGCTAACACACATTCTAATTAACATACGTTTTCAGCTAACACACATTCTAATTAACATGCGTTTATAGCTAACACACATTCTAATTAACATGCGTTTATAGCTAACACACATTCTAATTAACATACGTTTTTAGCTAACACACATTCTAATTAACATACGTTTAAAGCTTACACATATTATAATTAACATACGTTTAAAGCTAACACACATTCTAATTAACATACGTTTTTAGCTAACACACATTCTAATTAACATACGTTTATAGCTTACACATATTATAATTAACATACGTTTATAGCTAACACACATTCTAATTAACATACGTTTATAGCTTACACATATTATAATTAACATACGTTTATAGCTAACACACTTATTTATAGCTTACACACATTCTAGTTAACATACATTTATAATTAGTACACATTTTAGTTAACATACATTTATATTTAGCAGACATTCTAATTAACATACATTTATAGCTAACACACATTCCAGTTAACATACATGTATAGTTAGCAAACATCAACAACTTATTTACATTTAACATATATCTACAGCAAAATTGGCTGCTATACATGTACGAAAGCGGATAAACGTTATAAATAATAATTCTATAGCCAACATTTAAGAGAGAATCAGAACATTGTTTTTAGAATAAAGCATAAAAAATGGCTGAAACTTGTTTTTACCGATGAATCATACGTTGACGAGGTTTGGAGTTCAGCACACTTACCGTGGTGTATTTACCAAGTCTGTACATTTTGATGAATATCGATGTTCAATATCATAAATGCACGGGAAATGATTCTTTTACGGTGTAATAACACAGCAAGCTGTTCCCCCGCGCTATCGGCTATCTCTGCCTTAGTGCTGATGTAATATGCATCTAATTCAATATCTTGTTTAAATTTTGAGGCGGAACCTACGAAACAGATGGCATGATTAAACAAACATCCAACGTTACATTGCACAAAATATAATTTAATTTTTCATATTTGTCCAGAAAGTAATTCCTATGGAGGTTTGTCAGCGTGACGATCTAGGCAGTCTGTCACGGTAACGAACAATACGCAGAAAATCATTTCACGAATTTTTATTGTGAAAAATAAAATAAATCAATCAGAACGTAAATGCTTTTAACTTATTTGCCCAATTGTCTTTTTTATATAAATGCACTTGCTTTTAATTCATATGAAAGATTAATTAATTGATTTATTTTTTATTTTTAATGTAATTTATTTTGAATTAAAATTGTTCATTACTCAAAAGGTAATGGCATAATCATTTGATTAAACCTAGGGCATAAATGATCAACCTAATTCCCTTTAACGATGTTTTATTTAATTAGCTAGATAAAAAGCAATACTCCTTAATTATCGTGCTAGAAGAATATAACGAGATATAGGCAGCCTACCCGCCGTCGCTTTCAATTCGATTAGTTAATTATAAACCGTGGTGGAAACTGTACGTGTGACAGCTGGGAGATAAGGGCCCCACCAATATGACATAACTAGATCTACAGCGTCACAGTCTGTATAGACAGGATTATATTTAATTAATTAGATCGTATTCAGATCTTTTACACTTAACTGGATTAATTTATTATATTTAATTGTTAGTCTACATGCACACTGATACAAGATATGTATATAAGTCAACGAGTTTCGGTTTGCAATTTAACAAATAATCTCAGTAATTGAACATTATCCCTTTAATTGCGTAATTGTGTCTCTGATGTGTTATTTAGTAAATGAAATGTTAATTTCACTGTTTTTTAACGGTGAGTACAAAACAATGAAATTGGTTGAAATGTCACTTAGTACTAGAATGTGTGTGTGGTTTTAGTTTGTAATTTCTAACTTTCTCTGTATAGTTTACCTAGCCGTAATGGTTGTAATTTCTAACTTTCTCTGTATAGTTTACCTAGCCGTTATGGTTGTAATTTCGAGAGTTCTCTGTATAGTTTACCTAGCCGTTATGGTTGTAATTTCTAGAGTTCTCTGTATAGCTTACCTAGCCGTTATGGTTGTAATTTCTAACTTTCTCTGTATAGTTTACCTAGCCGTTATGGTTGTAATGTCTAGAGTTCTCTGTATAGCTTACCTAGCCGTTATGGTTGTAATTTCTAACTTTCTCTGTATAGTTTACCTAGCCGTTATGGTTGTAATTTCTAGAGTTCTCTGTATAGTTTACCTAGCCGTTATGGTTGTAATTTCTAACTTGCTCTGTATAGTTTACCTAGCCGTTATGGTTGTAATTTCTAACTTGCTCTGTATAGTTTACCTAGCCGTTATGGTTGTAATGTCTAGAGTTCTCTGTATAGCTTACCTAGCCGTTATGGTTGTAATTTCTAACTTTCTCTGTATAGCTTACCTAGCCGTTATGGTTGTAATTTCTAACTTTCTCTGTATAGTTTACCTAGCCGTTATGGTTGTAATTTCTAGAGTTCTCTGTATAGTTTACCTAGCCGTTATGGTTGTAATTTCTAGAGTTCTCTGTATAGTTTACCTAGCCGTTATGGTTGTAATTTCTAACTTGCTCTGTATAGTTTACCTAGCCGTTATGGTTGTAATTTCTAACTTTCTCTGTATAGTTTACCTAGCCGTTATGGTTGTAATTTTTAACTTGCTCTGTATAGTTTACCTAGCCGTTATGGTTGTAATTTCTAGAGTTCTCTGTATAGTTTACCTAGCCGTTATGGTTGTAATGTCTAGAGTTCTCTGTATAGCTTACCTAGCCGTTATGGTTGTAATTTCTAACTTTCTCTGTATAGTTTACCTAGCCGTTATGGTTGTAATTTCTAGAGTTCTCTGTATAGTTTACCTAGCCGTTATGGTTGTAATTTCTAACTTTCTCTGTATAGTTTACCTAGCCGTTATGGTTGTAATTTCTAACTTGCTCTGTATAGTTTACCTAGCCGTTATGGTTGTAATGTCTAGAGTTCTCTGTATAGCTTACCTAGCCGTTATGGTTGTAATTTCTAACTTTCTCTGTATAGCTTACCTAGCCGTTATGGTTGTAATTTCTAACTTTCTCTGTATAGTTTACCTAGCCGTTATGGTTGTAATTTCTAGAGTTCTCTGTATAGTTTACCTAGCCGTTATGGTTGTAATTTCTAGAGTTCTCTGTATAGTTTACCTAGCCGTTATGGTTGTAATTTCTAACTTGCTCTGTATAGTTTACCTAGCCGTTATGGTTGTAATTTCTAACTTTCTCTGTATAGTTTACCTAGCCGTTATGGTTGTAATTTTTAACTTGCTCTGTATAGTTTACCTAGCCGTTATGGTTGTAATTTCTAGAGTTCTCTGTATAGTTTACCTAGCCGTTATGGTTGTAATGTCTAGAGTTCTCTGTATAGTTTACCTAGCCGTTATGGTTGTAATTTCTAACTTTCTCTGTATAGTTTACCTAGCCGTTATGGTTGTAATTTCTAGAGTTCTCTGTATAGTTTACCTAGCCGTTATGGTTGTAATTTCTAACTTTCTCTGTATAGTTTACCTAGCCGTTATGGTTGTAATTTCTAGAGTTCTCTGTATAGTTTACCTAGCCGTTATGGTTGTAATTTCTAGAGTTCTCTGTATAGTTTACCTAGCCGTTATGGTTGTAATTTCTAGAGTTCTCTGTATAGTTTACCTAACCGTTATGGTTGTAATTTCTAACTTTCTCTGTATAGTTTACCTAGCCGTTATGGTTGTAATTTCTAGAGTTCTCTGTATAGTTTACCTAGCCATTATGGTTGTAATTTCTAGAGTTCTCTGTATAGTTTACCTAGCCGTTATGGTTGTAATTTCTAGAGTTCTCTGTATAGTTTACCTAGCCGTTATGGTTGTAAGTTCTAACTTTCTCTGTATAGTTTACCTAGCCGTTATGGTTGTAATTTCTAGAGTTCTCTGTATAGTTTACCTAGCCGTTATGGTTGTAATTTCTAGAGTTCTCTGTATAGTTTACCTAGCCGTTATGGTTGTAATGTCTAGAGTTCTCTGTATAGTTTACCTAGCCGTTATGGTTGTAATTTCTAGAGTTCTCTGTATAGTTTACCTAGCCGTTATGGTTGGAATTTCTAACTTTCTCTGTATAGGTTACCTAGCCGTTATGGTTGTAATGTCTAACTTGCTCTGTATAGTTTACCTAGCCGTTATGGTTGTAATTTCGAGAGTTCTCTGTATAGTTTACCTAGCCGTTATGGTTGTAATGTCTAGAGTTCTCTGTATAGTTTACCTAGCCGTTATGGTTGTAATTTCTAACTTTCTCTGTATAGGTTACCTAGCCGTTATGGTTGTAATTTCTAACTTTCTCTGTATAGTTTACCTAGCCGTTATGGTTGTAATTTCTAACTTTCTCTGTATAGTTTACCTAGCCGTTATGGTTGTAATTTCTAGAGTTCTCTGTATAGTTTACCTAGCCGTTATGGTTGTAATTTCTAGAGTTCTCTGTATAGTTTACCTAGCCGTTATGGTTGTAATGTCTAGAGTTCTCTGTATAGTTTACCTAGCCGTTATGGTTGTAATTTCTAGAGTTCTCTGTATAGTTTACCTAGCCGTTATGGTTGGAATTTCTAACTTTCTCTGTATAGGTTACCTAGCCGTTATGGTTGTAATGTCTAACTTGCTCTGTATAGTTTACCTAGCCGTTATGGTTGTAATTTCGAGAGTTCTCTGTATAGTTTACCTAGCCGTTATGGTTGTAATGTCTAGAGTTCTCTGTATAGTTTACCTAGCCGTTATGGTTGGAATTTCTAACTTTCTCTGTATAGGTTACCTAGCCGTTATGGTTGTAATTTCTAACTTTCTCTGTATAGTTTACCTAGCCGTTATGGTTGTAATTTCTAACTTTCTCTGTATAGTTTACCTAGCCGTTATGGTTGTAATATCTTACTTTCTCTATATAGTTTACCTAGCCATTATGCAAATGACACTAATCCTGTTTCATATTATTCTGAAAACTTACATTAACAACAATGTTAGCTGTTTGTATTTTTTTCTTATCAAAAATTGCATATTTAATCGTTAATCAATCGTCAAACCGTTAATGTTGAAATTTAACGAATCAGTAATTACATGTAACAACGAAATATAACTGCAGAGACTAGAAACATATAAGAAACGAATTCTGCTCCTTCTTAATGTTGTTTCATTTATCAAAACATCTCATTTTTCCACCTTGTACACTACCATATCACATACCAACCGAAAGAACACTTTCGGTCTCTCATTAGGAGCGTTTTCAAAAAGATGGACGACATTACAAATATATGGTTGTGAGCTGTCTTGGGCATGCTTTGTGAAAAACACAACAAAAGCCAGGAAGATATAGTAGGGATGACTGAATTCCTAGTTGATAATATTTTCAGTAGACTATTGGTTTGGGAAAAAAATGTGTACCATGTACTCTTGACTGACTTGCTGTTTTCTGAATACGAGGCTGAAGTCGTCGAGGAGATTATCAGGGCAGGTAACAAAAACCTTGCCTAATCCTCTGATTTAACTTCCAGGTATTCCTAATCCTCTGATTTAACTTCCAGGTATTCCTAATCCTCTGATTTAACTTCCAGGTATTCCTAATCCTCTGATTTAACTTCCAGGTATTCCTAACCCTCTGATTTAACTTCCAGGTATTCCTAACCCTCTGATTTAACTTCCAGGTATTCCTAATCCTCTGATTTAACTTCCAGGTATTACTAACCCTCTGATTTAACTTCCAGGTATTCCTAACCCTCTGATTTAACTTCCAGGTATTCCTAATCCTCTGATTTAACTTCCAGGTATTCCTAACCCTCTGATTTAACTTCCAGGTATTCCTAATCCTCTGATTTAACTTCCAGGTATTCCTAACCCTCTGATTTAAATTCCTAACCCTCTGATTTAACTTCCAGGTATTCCTAACCCTCTGATTTAACTTCCAGGTATTCCTAATCCTCTGATTTAACTTCCAGGTATTCCTAACCCTCTGATTTAACTTCCAGGTATTCCTAATCCTCTGATTTAACTTCCAGGTATTCCTAATCCTCTGATTTAACTTCCAGGTATTCCTAACCCTCTGATTTAACTTCCAGGTATTCCTAATCCTCTGATTTAACTTCCAGGTATTCCTAATCCTCTGATTTAACTTCCAGGTATTTCGACGATTTGATGTCAATAAACAAAGAGTTTGCCGACCGAGTCGTTCGTATCTTGAACTCAAGGTCACAACAGATTCTTCTATATCAGTTTCTTACCTCGATCTTTATTTACTGAAGAAGACATAGAAAGGATGATTGAATTCCTGGTCAATATTTTTGTTGAGCTCGGAGGAAAGATTTTCCAGCAGACTGTTGGCATTCCCATGGGAACAAACTGTGTCCCACTCTTAGCTGACTTGTTTTTGTTTTCATACGAGACTGAATTTGTGGAAGAGCTAATCAGGACAGGTAACAAAAACCTTGCCAAATCTTTTAATTTCACTTTAAGATATAACGACGATGTTGTCTATAAACAGCAAAAAGTTTAATGACCTAGTCGATCGTATATACACTGCTGAACTTGAAATAAAGGACACAACATACTCTTTTACATCAACTGCTTACCTCTATCTCTACTTGAACTACGACCAACATGGACAGCTTACTACTAAGCTAGACGATAAACGTGATGATTTCAATTTTTCGATCGTGAACTTTCCATTTCTTGATAGTAACATCCCTGCTTCTCCAACATATGGTGTTTACGTATCGCAGTTGATTCGATATTCTAGGGCTTGCACTAAATATCGTGATTTTCATGATCGATGTCGCTGACAAACAAACTAACGAGAGATCCAGGTTGATCAGAACCATGGGCAAGTTTTATGGTCGCCATCTTTGTCTCATTGAGAAATGTTCTATACCTTTAAGTGATATGAAGATGGACGTTTTTGAGTAGGTTCATTAGTGTGTTTACTTGTTGTGATTGACAATTATTCTCGGTTCTCTTTTTGAGAACTTGATGTTGACTTGGATGTGACATAGATTTACATGGCGGGTGTCGTCGATGAAGCAGAAGACGCTTACTCTTTCGGAACACATGATCTTATTCCATTGTACTTTTACAAGGATCTCTATGGAAATATTTCCTTTTTTTCATATTTTGCCACTGGTTTAATCGATATAAAGTTCGGATTATGATTTTGTTAACGCTTCGGTATTCTCTAATTAATGTTACTTAAACTATGACCAACACAGACAGCTTACCACTAGACTGTACGATAAACATGATAGTGTTGATTTTACGATTGTGAACTTTTCCTTTCTTGACAGTAACATCCCTGCTTCTCCATCACATGGTATTAACATGTCGCATTTTCATTCGTTATTATTGGGCTTGCTCTAAATATCGATATTTTCTTATAGATATCAGCAGCTGACGAACAAACTTACGGCACAAGGATTCGAGAGATACAGGTTAATGAAGACTCTGAGCAAGGTTTATGATCACCATCTTTGTCTCATTGAGAAATTGCTACATCCTCGTATGATATTGAGTTAACGTTTTTGAATATGTTCATTAATATGTCTGCGTATTGTGATTTAGAATTATGCCTCCCTTTTCGCTTTAAGACCATGACATTTACCTGGATCTGACTTAAATCTACATAACGGATTTAGTATATGAAGCAGAAAACGCTTATCGTTCCGAAACACCTGACCTTATTCGCTTATACTTTTTTCAAAGGTCTCCGTGTAAATCTTTTCTTTTGTCACGTTTTACCCCTAGCTTAATTGATTTTGAGTTCTGATTACGGTTTTGTTGACGCTTTGGTATTATCTTAAGTTTTTTTCATCTTAACTGCTAAGGGGAGACACCACATATCTTAACTGTTAAGGGGAGACAACACAGGTCTTAACCTTAAAAGAGCTCTTTCATAAATCGAAAGGTCATTATGCATTTAAAACTAAATTCCTAATTTCTTTCTTTTCATCAAATATCTCCTATGAGGAGAAGGCAACAAGGACTGATGCTAATCAGTTTCTGAAATGATTACCCTAGACATCAAAATAATGTCGACGGGGTCTTGATAGGAAACGAATTCAACATTACGCTTGACATATAATGATGCCGATAGGAAGCAAATTCAATATTACCCTTGTCATATTATGTTATCGAAAGGGTCTGATTAGGGAATTAATTCAACATTGCCCTCTACACATAAGTATGTCGACATTGTCTCGATAGGAAGCAAATTCAATATTATCTTCAACCTAAAATGATATCCCGATAGGAAACAAATTCCATTTCAATCTCGACCAAATGTACAATGATGTCAACAAGGCCTCGATAGGAAACAAATTCAGCTTAAGTCTCGACATACAATGATGTTGACATGTTCTGGAAAGTAATGAATTGTGAAAAGCAAACAAAATCAAAA
This sequence comes from Mimachlamys varia, assembly GCA_947623455.1. Lineage (NCBI taxonomy): Eukaryota > Metazoa > Mollusca > Bivalvia > Pectinida > Pectinidae > Mimachlamys > Mimachlamys varia. The sequence goes on from OX392529.1 coordinate 17,166,067, forward strand.
TAACTATAAAAACAGTCATTTTTGTTTTATAATATAACCTCCGAAATGAAACATGGTACTTATTGTGAAATGTAGATGACTCAAACTTCTGACAAAGTGATATTAATAAATTATTTATAATGACATTATATTGCAAAGAATCCCAATCTCCTAATGCATCGCACATGTCTAGATAGTTTATTAGTGTGTTACATAAATTCCTCTTGTTCTCCTGAAATAAATTGATATTGAAAATAGGAATTAAGCGTTAAGCATGTCGAGATCCAAACCTCCGAGAGACCCCGATTTATGGCCGAGTTGGTGTTGGTCCGTAGGTTCTGTAGTCATTGATGGCGTGTAAACAATCCATAGCCCGGTTGACACCCCTCTCAAAAATTAATTAGCCTCTTCACAAGATGATCCAATTATGTTAAACGTCCTTATAAAACGCCAGAACATATTCATTCCTTGAAATGTAAAAACACGGATCAGACACAGTTAACCCATAAACTATAGAATAAACCAATGCTCTCTTTGACTAGCACGTTCATGTGTTAGGGGGAAACCAGATGCTTAATTCCTGGCGTTCTTTAAAAACTGGACTGGGGGGAAAAACAAACAAATCCTTTGGCGTCTTCATACTTTAGTATCATAATTATGAAGAAAATAAACATTTTATGTACGAAATACACGCATATTGTTGAGCCATGCTTCTTCAGAGCGAATCAAGTTAACCTGCCTTCAATGTCCATGATGATATGTAGTTTGGAAGACGATTTAGTTAGAAATAACCGAATGCAGCCGACATAATCCCCGAATTGATAACAAGATAAGGTTCGCGGATCAGGCTATTGGAATTAATCTCCCCGAGAGCGACAGCATAAAGAACTTCTACTGCCTGCAGGTGTGAGATTAGAGAACGTCTTTATTATAATTACAAATTATTAAGAACTGTTATGCAAACAGAAATTGACAGTTCAGATTTGATATATGCTGAATCATTTCTTTCCGTATGTTTGAGTCGGGTTTTGTTGGTTATGCAATATAAAACACTTACACGCTGGTCTCTGTGACGTCAATGATGTACATCTTGTATATCTGTTTTGGGGGTTATCCTAGCCTACTTATGTACATGTATCACCAGGCCCGATCTGAATGATACATGTACATTGTACATTGTAGATTCCCCAATGATTATCTTCATGTAATATGGGATCGTGGTAACTATTTATGACCTCACGAAATGAATGAGAGCGATCCTATAGATGATGATTATAGAAGGAACACCTTTAATTATATAGTATGCGTACGGTTTTCCATACAACAGTATATTTTTAAGTGTCATTGCATATGTTTTATATCTTTAATTTAAGAAGCAATCGCATCGACTTCAAGTTGTATTATTTGAAATGTTAATCGACTTAGAAACAGGCCTAGGTGTTCTCTATATCTTCGGGGCAAAAAACTAAAAATGATATTTCGGTGTTGGAATAGCCAATGTGTAAAGGAATAGACGAACGGAAATGATAGCAGATTCTTATTATGATGGGATGTAAACGTGAGAGGGGTTTTCTTTATCACGCAATACATATTGTAGAAGTCGACGATCCACATTTCCCATCGCTCCAGTGAGTTTGTCGAGTTTAAAACCAAAGTGTTTCATATGGTGTCACTATTCCGGACCATAATCTGTATTCAGCATATAGGCGATCATTCATGGCCGTTTTACTAAACTCGAAATCTGATTAAACTAACAGAGATTTTTTTTATATTTTCCTCTGAAAGTAGTCCATAAAACATGGTTACTGAAGATGGAGGATCAAGATCATTGCGCGGACTACCATTTAATGTGATGTTTGTCAAAATTGATTTAAATTTGAAATGGATTTATGGCTGTGAGGCCCATCTGTGCCTTATGACTAATTACGACGTGTTCTACTAGTTACCAGAAATATGGAGGAAACCAACGACCATATTACGACATTTTACGTCTGTTTTGGAAGATTAAAATTAAGATGCCGCCATGGAAAAGAAAAACCGCCCAATAATTAAATACGAAAGAATATTTTTAGAGGACGCCACAAATACTGAGATAATTAACTCAAGCACAAATAACTTTCAAAGTAATAAACCTTTTCAAAGACTGAAAACTCCAATAATGATTACGGTTACGAAGTTACCTATCGGCAGGCAGCATTTACATAGTTATTTTCGAAAGGCTCTGTACATAGTGATTTCCGAAAAGCTCTTTAAAGGATCAAGTAGCATTATCGGTAAAATTTCCAAACTAGACGTGTTACAATTAAGAGTTTCTGATTTGCTTTCATATTTTTTGCATAGCAGCTTATACATTTACATATTGTTTATTTCCGTTTATGCTTTCCAGCACTATTCATTTCCATAACTCTTTGATTTAACAAGCAATACTCAAATGCAGAGTATTGCCTAATGTGTATAGATATATAGGATATCTGACTATATAGTAAACGTCTAATGTGTATAGACATATATGATATCTGACTATAAAGTATTTCCAAATGTGTATAGATATATAGGATATCTGACTATATAGAATAGCCAAATGTGTATAGATATCTAATAGGATATCTGGCTATACAGTATACGTCTAATGTGTATAGATATATAGGATACCTGACTATACAGTATACGTCTAATGTTTATAGATTTATAGGATATCTGACTATACAGTATACGTCTAATGTGTATAGATATATAGGATATCTGACTATAAAGTATACGTCTAATGTGTATAGATATATAGGATATCTGACTATACAGTATACGTCTAATGTGTATAGATATATAGGATATCTGACTATACAGTATACGTCTAATGTGTATAGATATATAGGATATCTGACTATACAGTATACGTCTAATGTGTATAGATATATAGGATATCTGACTATACAGTATACGTCTAATGTGTATAGATATACAGGATATCTGGCTATACGGTATACGACTAATGTGTATAGATATATAGGATATCTGACTATACAGTATACGTCTAATGTGTATAGATATATAGGATATCTGACTATACAGTATACGTCTAATGTGTATAAATATATAGGATATCTGACTGTACAGTATACGTCTAATGTGTATAGTTATATAGAATATCTGACTATATAGTATACGTCTAATGTGCATAGATATATAGGATATCTGACTATATAGTATACGACTAATGTGTATAGATATATAGGATATCTGACTATACAGTATACGTCTAATGTGTATAGATATATAGGATATCTGACTGTATAGTATACGTCTAATGTGTATAGATATATAGGATATCTGACTATAGAGTATACGTCCAATGTGTATAGATATATAGGATATCTGACTATATAGTATACGTCTAATGTGTATAGATATATAGGATATCTGACTATATAGTATACGTCTAATGTGTATAGATATATAGGATATCTGACTGTATAGTATACGTCTAATGTGTATAGATATATAGGATGTCTGACTATATAGTATACGTCTAATGTGTATAGATATATAGGATATCTGACTATATAGTATACGTCTAATGTGTATAGATATATAGGATATCTGACTATAAAGTATACGTCTAATGTGTATAGATATATAGGATATCTGACTATACAGTATACGTCTAATGTGTATAGATATATAGGATATCTGACTATACAGTATACGTCTAATGTGTATAGATAGATAGGATATCTGACTATACAGTATACGTCTAATGTGTATAGATATATAGGATATCTGACTATACGGTATACGTCTAATGTGTATAGATATACAGGATATCTGGCTATACGGTATACGACTAATGTGTATAGATATATAGGATATATGACTATACAGTATACGTCTAATGTGTATAGATATATAGGATATCTGACTATACAGTATACGTCTAATGTGTATAGATATATAGGATACCTGACTATACAGTATACGTCTAATGTGTATAGATATATAGGATATCTGACTATACAGTATACGTCTAATGTGTATAGATATATAGGATATCTGACTATACAGTATACGTCTAATGTGTATAAATATATAGGATATCTGACTGTACAGTATACGTCTAATGTGTATAGTTATATAGAATATCTGACTATATAGTATACGTCTAATGTGTATAGATATATAGGATATCTGACTATATAGTATACGACTAATGTGTATAGATATATAGGATACCTGACTATACAGTATACGTCTAATGTGTACAGATATATAGGATATCTGACTGTACAGTATACGTCTAATGTGTATAGTTATATAGAATATCTGACTATATAGTATACGTCTAATGTGTATAGATATATAGGATATCTGACTATATAGTATACGACTAATGTGTATAGATATATAGGATATCTGACTATATAGTATACGTCTAATGTGTATAGATATATAGGATATCTGACTGTATAGTATACGTCTAATGTGTATAGATATATAGGATGTCTGACTATATAGTATAGGTCTAATGTGTATAGATATATAGGATATCTGACTATATAGTATACGTCTAATGTGTATAGATATATAGGATATCTGACTGTATAGTATACGTCTAATGTGTATAGATATATAGGATATCTGACTATACGGTATACGTCTAATATGTATAGATATACAGGATATCTGGCTATATAGTATACGTCTAATGTGTATAGATATATAGGATATCTGGCTATACGGTATACGTCTAATGTGTATAGATATATAGGATATCTGACTATATAGTATACGTCTAATGTGTATAGATATATAGGATATCTGACTGTATAGTATACGTCTAATGTGTATAGATATATAGGATATCTGACTGTATAGTATACGTCTAATGTGTATAGATATATAGGATATCTGACTATATAGTATACGTCTAATGTGTATAGATATATAGGATATCTGACTGTATAGTATACGTCTAATGTGTATAGATATATAGGATATCTGACTATATAGTATACGTCTAATGTGTATAGATATATAGGATATCTGACTGTATAGTATACGTCTAATGTGTATAGATATATAGGATGTCTGACTATATAGTATACGTCTAATGTGTATAGATATATAGGATATCTGACTATATAGTATACGTCTAATGTGTATAGATATATAGGATATCTGACTGTATAGTATACGTCCAATGTGTATAGATATATAGGATATCTGACTATATGGTATACGACTAATGTGTATAGATATATATGATATCTGACTATATAGTATACGTCTAATGTGTATAGATATATAGGATATCTGACTATACAGTATACGTCTAATGTGTATAGATATATAGGATATCTGACTATACAGTATACGTCTAATGTGTATAGATATATAGGATATCTGACTATACGGTATACGACTAATGTGTATAGATATATAGGATATCTGACTATACGGTATACGACTAATGTGTATAGATATATACGATATCTGACTATACGGTATACGACTAATGTGTATAGATATATAGGATATCTGACTATACAGTATACGTCTAATGTGTATAGATATATAGGATATCTGACTATACAGTATACGTCTAATGTGTATAGATATATAGGATATCTGACTATACAGTATACGACTAATGTGTATAGATATATAGGATATCTGACTATACAGTATACGACTAATGTGTATAGATATATAGGATATCTGACTATACAGTATACGTCTACTGTGTATAGATATATAGGATATCTGACTATACAGTATACGACTAATGTGTATAGATAGATAGGATATCTGACTATACAGTATACGACTAATGTGTATAGATATATAGGATACCTGACTATACAGTATACGTCTAATGTGTATAGATATATAGGATATCTGACTATATGGTATACGACTAATGTGTATAGATATATAGGATATCTGACTATAAAGTATACGTCTAATGTGTATAGATATATAGGATACCTGAATATATAGTATACGTCTTATGTGTATAGATATATAGGATACCTGACTATACAGTATACGTCTAATGTGTATAGATATATAGGATATCTGACTATACAGTATACGACTAATGTGTATAGATATATAGGATACCTGACTATATGGTATACGACTAATGTGTATAGATATATAGGATACCTGACTATATGGTATACGACTAATGTGTATAGATATATAGGATATCTGACTATACAGTATACGTCTAATGTGTATAGATATATAGGATATCTGACTATACAGTATACGACTAATGTGTATAGATATATAGGATACCTGACTGTATAGTATACGACTAATGTGTATAGATATATAGGATATCTGACTATACAGTATGCGTCTAATGTGTATAGATATATAGGATATCTGACTATACAGTATACGTCTAATGTGTATAGATATATAGGATATCTGAATATATAGTATACGTCTAATGTGTATAGATATATAGGATACCTGAATATATAGTATACGTCTAATGTGTATAGATATATAGGATATCTGACTATATGGTATACGACTAATGTGTATAGATATATAGGATATCTGACTATAAAGTATACGTCTAATGTGTATAGATATATAGGATATCTGACTATATAGTATACGACTAATGTGTATAGATATATAGGATATCTGACTGTATAGTATACGACTAATGTGTATAGATATATAGGATATCTGACTATATGGTATACGTCTAATGTGTATAGATATATAGGATATCTGACTATATGGTATACGACTAATGTGTATAGATATATAGGATATCTGAATATATAGTATACGTCTAATGTGTATAAATATATAGGATATCTGACTATACAGTATACGTCTAATGTGTATAGATATATAGGATATCTGACTATACAGTATACGTCTAATGTGTATAGATATATAGGATATCTGACTATACGGTATACGACTAATGTGTATAGATATATACGATATCTGACTATACAGTATACGACTAATGTGTATAGATATATAGGATATCTGACTGTATAGTATACGACTAATGTGTATAGATATATAGGATATCTGACTGTATAGTATACGACTAATGTGTATAGATATATAGGATATCTGACTATATAGTATACGACTAATGTGTATAGATATACAGGATATCTGGCTATATGGTATACGACTAATGTGTATAGATATATAGGATATATGACTATACAGTATACGTCTAATGTGTATAGATATATAGGATATCTGACTATACAGTATACGTCTAATGTGTATAGATATATAGGATATCTGACTGTATAGTATACGACTAATGTGTATAGATATATAGGATATCTGACTATATAGTATACGACTAATGTGTATAGATATATAGGATATCTGACTGTATAGTATACGACTAATGTGTATAGATATATAGGATATCTGACTATACAGTATACGTCTAATGTGTATAGATATATAAGATACCTGACTATACAGTATACGACTAATGTGTATAGATATATAGGATATCTGACTATACAGTATACGACTAATGTGTATAGATATATAGGATATCTGACTATACAGTAAAAGTCTAATGTGTATAGATATATAGGATATCTGACTGTATAGTATACGACTAATGTGTATAGATATATAGGATATCTGACTATACAGTATACGACTAATGTGTATAGATATATAGGATACCTGACTATACAGTATACGACTAATGTGTATAGATATATAGGATATCTGACTATACGGTATACGTCTAATGTGTATAGATATATAGGATATCTGACTATAAAGTATACGCCTAATGTGTATAGATATATAGGATACCTGAATATATGGTATACGTCTAATGTGTATAGATATATAGGATATCTGACTATACAGTATACGTCTAATGTGTATAGATATATAGGATATCTGACTATACGGTATACGTCTAATGTGTATAGATATATAGGATATCTGACTATAAAGTATACGCCTAATGTGTATAGATATATAGGATACCTGAATATATGGTATACGTCTAATGTGTATAGATATATAGGATATCTGACTATATAGTATACGACTAATGTGTATAGATATATAGGATATCTGACTATATGGTATACGCCTAATGTGTATAGATATATAGGATATCTGACTATATAGTATACGACTAATGTGTATAGATATATAGGATATCTGACTATAAAGTATACGCCTAATGTGTATAGATATATAGGATATCTGACTATACAGTATACGTCTAATGTGTATAGATATATAGGATACGTGACTATACAGTATACGACTAATGTGTATAGATATATAGGATATCTGACTATATGGTATACGTCTAATGTGTATAGATATATAGGATATCTGACTATATGGTATACGTCTAATGTGTATAGATATATAGGATACCTGACTATACAGTATACGTCTAATGTGTATAGATATATATGATATCTGACTATATAGTATACGTCTAATGTGTATAGATATATAGGATATCTGACTATATAGTATACGTCCAATGTGTATAGATATATAGGATATCTGACTATATAGTATACGTCTAATGTGTATAGATATATAGGATACCTGACTGTATAGTATACGTCTAATGTGTATAGATATATAGGATACCTGACTGTATAGTATACGTCTAATGTGTATAGATATATAGGATATCTGACTATACAGTATGCGTCTAATGTGTATAGATATATAGGATATCTGACTATACAGTATGCGTCTAATGTGTATAGATATATAGGATATCTGACTATACGGTATACGTCTATAGATATGTGTATAGATATATAGGATATCTGACTATACAGTATACGTCTAATGTGTATAGATATATAGGATATCTGACTATACGGTATACGTCTATAGATATGTGTATAGATATATAGGATATCTGACTATACAGTATACGTCTAATGTGTATAGATATATAGGATACCTGACTGTATAGTATACGTCTAATGTGTATAGATATATAGGATATCTGACTATACAGTATGCGTCTAATGTGTATAGATATATAGGATATCTGACTATACAGTATGCGTCTAATGTGTATAGATATATAGGATATCTGACTATACGGTATACGTCTATAGATATGTGTATAGATATATAGGATATCTGACTATACAGTATACGTCTAATGTGTATAGATATATAGGATATCTGACTATACGGTATACGTCTAATGTGTATAGATATATAGGATATCTGACTATAAAGTATACGCCTAATGTGTATAGATATATAGGATACCTGAATATATGGTATACGTCTAATGTGTATAGATATATAGGATATCTGACTATATAGTATACGACTAATGTGTATAGATATATAGGATACGTGACTATACAGTATACGTCTAATGTGTATAGATATATATGATATCTGACTATATAGTATACGTCTAATGTGTATAGATATATAGGATATCTGACTATATAGTATACGTCTAATGTGTATAGATATATAGGATACCTGACTGTATAGTATACGTCTAATGTGTATAGATATATAGGATATCTGACTATACAGTATGCGTCTAATGTGTATAGATATATAGGATATCTGACTATACAGTATGCGTCTAATGTGTATAGATATATAGGATATCTGACTATACAGTATGCGTCTAATGTGTATAGATATATAGGATATCTGACTATACAGTATACGTCTAATGTGTATAGATATATAGGATATCTGAATATATAGTATACGTCTAATGTGTATAGATATATAGGATACCTGAATATATAGTATACGTCTAATGTGTATAGATATATAGGATATCTGACTATACAGTATACGACTAATGTGTATAGATATATAGGATATCTGACTATAAAGTATACTTCTAATGTGTATAGATATATAGGATATCTGACTATATAGTATACGTCTACTGTGTATAGATATATAGGATATCTGACTATACAGTATACGTCTAATGTGTATAGATATATAGGATATCTGACTATATAGTATACGTCTAATGTGTATAGATATATAGGATATCTGACTGTATAGTATACGACTAATGTGTATAGATATATAGGATATCTGACTGTATAGTATACGACTAATGTGTATAGATATATAGGATATCTGACTATATGGTATACGTCTAATGTGTATAGATATATAGGATATCGGACTATATGGTATACGACTAATGTGTATAGATATATAGGATATCTGACTATACAGTATACGTCTAATGTGTATAGATATATAGGATATCTGACTATACGGTATACCTCTAATATGTATAGATATATAGGATATCTGACTATATGGTATACGACTAATGTGTATAGATATATAGGATATCTGAATATACAGTATACGTCTAATGTGTATAAATATATAGGATATCTGACTATACAGTATACGTCTAATGTGTATAGATATATAGGATATCTGACTATACAGTATACGTCTAATGTGTATAGATATATACGATATCTGACTATACGGTATACGACTAATGTGTATAGATATATACGATATCTGACTATACAGTATACGACTAATGTGTATAGATATATAGGATATCTGACTGTATAGTATACGACTAATGTGTATAGATATATAGGATATCTGACTGTATAGTATACGACTAATGTGTATAGATATATAGGATATCTGACTATATAGTATACGACTAATGTGTATAGATATACAGGATATCTGGCTATATGGTATACGACTAATGTGTATAGATATATAGGATATATGACTATACAGTATACGTCTAATGTGTATAGATATATAGGATATCTGACTATACAGTATACGTCTAATGTGTATAGATATATAGGATATCTGACTGTATAGTATACGACTAATGTGTATAGATATATAGGATATCTGACTATATAGTATACGACTAATGTGTATAGATATATAGGATATCTGACTATATAGTATACGACTAATGTGTATAGATATATAGGATATCTGACTATATGGTATACGTCTAATGTGTATAGATATATAGGATATCTGACTATAAAGTATAGCCAAATGTGTATAGATATATAGGATATCTGACTATACAGTATACGTCTAATGTGTATAGATATATAGGATATCTGACTATATAGTATACGTCTAATGTGTATAAATATATAGGATATCTAACTATACAGTATACGTCTATAGATATGTGTATAGATATATAGGATATCTGACTATACAGTATATGTCTAATGTGTATAGATATATAGGATATCTGACTATATAGTATACGTCTAATGTGTATAGATATATAGGATATCTGACTATACAGTATACGTCTATAGATATGTGTATAGATATATAGGATATCTGACTATATAGTATACGTCTAATGTGTATAGATATATAGGATATCTGACTGTATAGTATACGTCTAATGTGTATAGATATATAGGATATCTGACTATATAGTATACGTCTAATGTGTATAGATATATAGGATATCTAACTATACAGTATACGTCTATAGATATGTGTATAGATATATAGGATATCTGACTATACGGTATACGTCTACTGTGTATAGATATATAGCATATCTGGCTATACGGTATACGTCTAATGTGTATAGATATATAGGATATCTGACTATACAGTATACGTCTAATGTGTATAGATATATATGATATCTGACTATACAGTATACGTCTAATGTGTATAGATATATAGGATACCTGACTATACAGTATACGTCTAATGTGTATAGATATATAGGATATCTGACTATAAAGTATACGTCTATAGATATGTGTATAGATATATAGGATATCTGACTATACAGTATACGTCTAATGTGTATAGATATATAGGATATCTGACTATATAGTATACGTCTAATGTGTATAGATATATAGGATATCTGACTATAAAGTATACGTCTAATGTGTATAGATATATAGGATATCTGACTATATAGTATACGTCTAATGTGTATAGATACAAAGGATATCTGACTATAAAGTATACGTCTAATGTGTATAGATATATAGGATATCTGACTATATAGTATACGTCTAATGTGTATAGATATATAGGATATCTGACTATACAGTATACGACTAATGTGTATAGATATATAGGATATCTGACTGTATAGTATACGACTAATGTGTATAGATATATAGGATATCTGACTATATAGTATACGTCTAATGTGTATAGATATATATGATATCTGACTATACAGTATACGTCTAATGTGTATAGATATATATGATATCTGACTATACAGTATACGTCTAATGTGTATAGATATATAGGATACGTGACTATACAGTATACGTCTAATGTGTATAGATATATAGGATATCGGACTATATAGTATACGTCTAATGTGTATAGATATATAGGATACCTGACTATATAGTATACGTCTAATGTGTATAAATATATAGGATATCTGACTATATAGTATACGTGTAATGTGTATAGATATATAGGATACGTGACTATATAGTATACGTCTAATGTGTATAAATATATAGGATATCTGACTATATAGTATACGTCTAATGTGTATAGATATATAGGATATCTGACTATATAGTATACGTCTAATGTGTATAGATATATAGGATATCTGACTATACAGTATACGTCTAATGTGTATAAATATATAGGATACCTGACTATATAGTATACGTCTAATGTGTATAAATATATAGGATATCTGACTATATAGTATACGTCTAATGTGTATAGATATATAGGATATCTGACTATACAGTATACGTCTAATGTGTATAAATATATAGGATATCTGACTATATAGTATACGTCTAATGTGTATAAATATATAGGATATCTGACTATATAGTATACGTCTAATGTGTATAAATATATAGGATATCTGACTATATAGTATACGTGTAATGTGTATAGATATATAGGATACGTGACTATACAGTATACGTCTAATGTGTATAGATATATAGGATACCTGACTATATAGTATACGTCTAATGTGTATAGATATATAGGATATCTGACTATACAGTATACGTCTAATGTGTATAGATATATAGGATATCTGACTATACAGTATACGTCTAATGTGTATAGATATATATGATATCTGACTATACAGTATACGTCTATAGATATGTGTATAGATATATAGGATATCTGACTATATGGTATACGACTAATGTGTATAGATATATAGGATATCTGACTATACAGTATACGTCTAATGTGTATAGATATATAGGATATCTGACTATAAAGTATACGTCTAATGTGTATAGATATATAGGATATCTGACTATACAGTATACGTCTAATGTGTATAGATATATAGGATACCTGACTATACAGTATACGACTAATGTGTATAGATATATAGGATATATGACTATACAGTATACGTCTAATGTGTATAGATATATAGGATATCTGACTATAAAGTATACGTCTAATGTGTATAGATATATAGGATACCTGACTATAAAGTATACGACTAATGTGTATAGATATATAGGATATCTGACTTTATAGTATACGTCTAATGTGTATAGATATATAGGATATCTGACTATACAGTATACGTCTAATGTGTATAGATATATAGGATACCTGACTATATGGTATACGTCTAATGTGTATAGATATCTAATAGGATATATGACTATACAGTATACGTCTAATGTGTATAGATATATAGGATATCTGACTATACAGTATACGTCTAATGTGTATAGATATATAGGATATCTGACTATAAAGTATACGTCTAATGTGTATAGATATATAGGATATCTGACTGTATAGTATACGACTAATGTGTATAGATAGATAGGATATCTGACTATACAGTATACGTCTAATGTGTATAGATATATAGGATATCTGACTATACAGTAACCGACTAATGTGTATAGATATATAGGATATCTGACTATAAAGTATACGTCTAATGTGTATAGATATATAGGATACCTGACTATACAGTATACGTCTAATGCGTATAGATATATAGGATACCTGACTATACAGTATACGTCTAATGCGTATAGATATATAGGATATCTGACTATACAGTATACGTCTAATGTGTATAGATATATAGGATACCTGACTATACAGTATACGTCTAATGCGTATAGATATATAGGATATCTGACTATACAGTATACGACTAATGTGTATAGATAGATAGGATATCTGACTATACAGTATACGTCTAATGCGTATAGATATATAGGATATCTGACTATACAGTATACGTCTAATGCGTATAGATATATAGGATATCTGACTATACAGTATACGTCTAATGTGTATAGATATATAGGATACCTGACTATACAGTATACGTCTAATGTGTATAGATATATAGGATATCTGACTGTATAGTATACGTCTAATGTGTATAGATATATAGGATATCTGACTATATAGTATACGTCTAATGTGTATAGATATATAGGATATCTGACTGTATAGTATACGACTAATGTGTATAGATATATAGGATATCTGACTATATAGTATACGACTAATGTGTATAGATATATAGGATATCTGACTGTATAGTATACGTCTAATGTGTATAGATATATAGGATATCTGACTATACAGTATACGTCTAATGTGTATAGATATATAGGATATCTGACTGTATAGTATACGTCTAATGTGTATAGATATATAGGATATCTGACTATATAGTATACGTCTAATGTGTATAGATATATAGGATATCTGACTGTATAGTATACGACTAATGTGTATAGATATATAGGATATCTGACTATATAGTATACGTCTAATGTGTATAGATATATAGCATATCTGACTATACAGTATACGTCTAATGTGTATAGATATATAGGATATCTGACTATATAGTATATGTCTAATGTGTATAGATATATAGGATATCTGACTATACAGTATACGACTAATGTGTATAGATAGATAGGATATCTGACTATACAGTATACGTCTAATGCGTATAGATATATAGGATATCTGACTATACAGTATACGACTAATGTGTATAGATATATAGGATACCTGACTATACAGTATACGTCTAATGCGTATAGATATATAGGATATCTGACTATACAGTATACGTCTAATGCGTATAGATATATAGGATATCTGACTATACAGTATACGTCTAATGTGTATAGATATATAGGATACCTGACTATACAGTATACGTCTAATGCGTATAGATATATAGGATATCTGACTATACAGTATACGTCTATAGATATGTGTATAGATATATAGGATATCTGACTATATAAGGTGTTGAGTGAACAATATCAAAATATTAGCACCACTCGTGAAATACATTTTGTTTAACTGACGATAATGTTAGATTTTCTGTTCCGTTTCTTTTTATAGCAAAACCTATACGGGCAGCTTTTCATTTTCCCGATTGTCATTCGTAAACAGTGTTTTGATTGGTTAAATGAAAAAGGGTTATATTTCTCACTTGTGAAAAATCACTTTTCACTGGTTCTAATATATCAAAAAAACAACAGTAAAAGATATATAGGAAGATGTTGTGAATGACACATAGATACAGTTTTATGTAGATTAGAGGTCAAAATTCCGAAAAATTTCTCCAGCAACTCTATACGCTATTGCTGTGAAACAACAAGAGATGACAAATTTAGTCGCTAAGCTTGAATTATGAAGATGAGATGTGCAAAAAAAACCATATTCGTTTCATGAAAATTACGATTCATTTCTGTAGGAATCAGTGCGTCACTTCTGATTGCAGAGGTTCCTGATTTTACCTGAAGATCTTCATTGATGCTAACAATGCATGTAGGGGCAATAAAATTTTCTTTTTTTTCCTTTTCCTTTTTGGCTTGTATAGAATGAAGTTTTTTTTGACAAGACAGTATCCGAGTCAGCCATTTAGATAAGAGATCTCTTGCTGCCACACACTGCATCGCAACCCTAATTTGCCTGATTGGCCATGACGCTCCATGCATTGCATGGGATGGGACATACAAATGTTGACATGAAACCATTTCCAGACAACGTTCAGGGAGTGGAATCAAAGATATCGAATGTAGACCATAGGCTTCAATCTCCATGTTTCCTTTCAAAGTCCTCGGCAGAAGTAAGCAGATACGGCAGCTTGAGCAATTCGCCAAACTCGGACGATAGACATCAAATACCACTAGAGGTGGATAGCATCACTCAACGGGGACCTTTGCGTGTAGTAGCGAAACTCAGAAACAAACTAGTACGCCTTCCTGCTTCAAAGGGCGTTTTGGTATTGTGTAATATTCGATATATACATATTTTGTGGCTGAAGAATTTGTAGGGAATCTAGCATCTTTGAACATTTATATAATTATGTAGATAAAATTTAAACATTTTGAGTGAGTTTTAGTTCATATGGAAACCGCATCAAAGAAACAGCCGTTCAGAAATGATATCTCACTAAAAACAGTTCATTGGGATGTAGATAGCTGCAGATTGCTGTTTATGTATAATAATGATATAGACAAGCTATAAAAAACAACTAAACAAGTTGTTCTCAATCTACAACAACAACAACAACATCAACAACAAACAGAATTTTGTTTGTTTTTTATGCAATTCACTTTGGAATGAAATCAAGTTTATTTTAACAACAGAAGCAACAATTAACGATAGCGTGATGTTTTAAAGTTATTTTTCTTAATTAATTAAACGTACAAACGTACATGTCTTAGCATTTTTGTTATTATATTTGTTTCTGTTTTCGGCTACAGTGTGTGTATAGAAGTGAGGTGATGATTTCTATATCATATTTCTTTATGGTTTTTTTTCTGTGTATAACAAGTCGTTAAGCCATAATATGCTGAATAAACAAATTCAGCAGTCAGAATATATGGAGACATTTCACTAAACACATATGATATCAAGCGGCTTTGGAATATGTCTTTATAATAATATACAACATTTGATATAGCGCCCTATTTAGCTAAATAAGCCACTCTAAAGCGCTTTACAGTTCATAGTTATACAATTCTCATACAATCAATACAATTAACACATACAGTTCTATCATATACAATTCTGAGGAGTTCGCAGGAGCTGCCATATTAGGCGCTAACTATTTGTACTATACCACCTGGCTGATATCTCCTTATGTGTGTGTATGTATGCATGTGTGCTGGAGATGAATTGTGTTCTGTTGTAGCTAAATTGAAGGTCCTGTGTTCGCTATTTTGTTGATGAAGCAAAAATACTGGTTTGATCATATAACGGTACAAATTGGCATGCTTTGAAGTCATTTGTAGGTATACAAGTGTCGACCTCGAGATTGGTCGGGGTTTTTAACTGACACTAATCAAACTGATATCTTATTGCATTAAACTTTGTTATGACATTTTCCTAGAGAGCGTCATTATCGACATCCAGGGGATACGATCACTTACGCCCTCTATACTCCTGGAATATGTCATGACAAAACTGAAGGCACGAAGAAGGCAGTTTGATTGGTCTCACATAAAAAAAACCTGACCAATCGCTAGGCTGATACTTGTCTATTGATATTACAAAGGCATCACAACCGACTTCATAGCCTATCCATTTTCATTTTTACCGTTATGTGACCGCGAGATTCTTTGATGTACGTCAAAAGGTCGAACTATCAAGAAGGAGGCGCACACATAACCTTCACTTTTGTTATGACGTATTCCTGGGGAACCCTTGGTATTAAGGATGCACTAAATAGTGTTCTATGATACAGTAATTATTCAGAGGACCGGATACCATGTTGACCGTTCTTTAGGGGTTGTATCATTTATGCATGTGTCATTTCAAATTGATTGAAATATTGAATTACAAATATGTACACTAGGAGACGACAATTAATATGAATCTGATGAAATATTTATTAGTGTATACCTTCCAAGTCTGCGTTCAAATCATTTGAAGAAGAATATGATTCGAAGAAATAAAAACATAAAGCTATCGACGTTGGGGGTCTGACTCATTTCATAAAAATAACAAACTTCGGCCAAATAAACACCTCTAATTGTGTTAAAGTAAAGAAAACGCTTTTGCATATTGGTTAAGGCGTTCAGAACGCATCACATAGCACATCAGTTAAGACGATAAGAAATACAAATCATTAGGGAAGGAGAAGTACTTCTCCGCCACCAAACAGTTCCTAAAAGATGTCATAACTGGACAGTTTTCTGCTTTATCGATATCCTGACATTGCTTGTATAGAGAGGTGCCTCTGGTCCTTGTCACCCTGTGATCGCTGACACCACAACACCCACATCCTACACTTGCTATGTCTCGAGAAGAGCAGCTTGCACATTTTAGCCTCGATGTCGTTTACTCCAATTCCGGTTATACGCATGTCTAGTCATGGACGAAAACGTGCCGTGTTCTTCCAGACAAAATGCTTCCTCTCGGTAAAATTAATTATCCTCATTGAGAGGGAATGACATGGATAAAAGGGAAGCATGATTGTATCAGTAATTATTTAAACATCGCCCGTCAGAGCGGGTCTGGCGTGCAGAGGAAATCCTAAATTCGAAACCGGAACGGGACCGAACAGAGTGAAATTACGCTTCTTCATTTGCTCCCTAGCTCTGTCTTTCATTTAAAATCTAATCTAGTTTGCGCAAATACGGATAAGACGTACAATTAGGGAGAACAAAGGAGTCTCCCTACTATGATTTAGATTAAACAATTAAATAAATCCCCCAACACGGTCTCAGCTCTAGGCTTCTTCATCCAAAAACTTCACATTCTAAACTCATTTTCTTTACATTCATTTCAATCCATCTACAATCTATCGTTTTTACTTACAATCATGACAACCGAAATATCCTATTTATTATAGTAGGATTTGATGCTTAGTTTCACCGGAATAAATATCAGATGGTTTCTTGTTATGTGATTATTTGTGAGAAACTAGTTCTTTTAATACACAGTAAAAGTAATTTCTTCATTGTAATTGGGGTAAACGTGGGCTTATTTAATGAGGAAGAGAAATAATTTTCACCCATAAGATCGGCCATTACGCGAATAGTCTGTGCCGTAAATAACATTTCTTTAATCATATAGGCGTGTTTGGCATGAATCGACATCCATGTTTCTTTTGAATTTAGAAACTCCATCTATTTCACCACTTACCTGTGTTATAGTTAATGCTTTCTGATATAATTCCTTGCATATTAACAGTACAGCTACCCCTTCTGTTCAGCTACATCTGTTTTGTACCTAAAGGCGGAAAATATCATTATTATTGTTCTTTTATGCAGTCTTTTAGAGAATTAAACAACTGGTTTCAAAGCATCCAAATTTGTGTCGCGTTAAAAACAGAGATAGGATTGAAAATTCACAAGCGAATAAACAAATAAACCATAGTAACGTCAACAAAGTCAGTTAGAAGGGAAACAGCACGAGCTTATCTAAGGTAATTATATAGGTATCCGACGTATTTATGATTCGAGATTTTGCATTAAGTTAATATATGTAACAATGTTGAGGAAGTATATCGCTTTTTAACATGATTGCTCAACCATGCGATCGGGCAACGATGTGCGGACGACCGGTATGCGGACGAACTACGTGCGGACAAAAGATGTGCGGACGAACGGTGCATGTCTGGACGAGCTATGTGCGGACAAACGCGATGTTCAGACGACAAGTGAACGATTTGAGTACGAGGACAAAGTTAACGGTAATGATTTTGTGTTGACTGTTGAACAAACTTTGCAGATAGCAATCATTATGGATGAAACCCAATCTATCGATATGGAACTCATTCAAGTTGCGCAGAATCTTGTTCATCAACTCATAACCGTTATTCAGCACATTTGACAATCAAACTTGATCAATATTTGAATTTTAAAAAGAGTCCTTTTAATTAAAGCAAATTAAGAAAAAAAGCATTTCTTGATAAACTGCAATCAGATTTGATTTGCTGTCAAGTAAAATATATGATTGTTTTGGGAGCGAGTTCTGGGGAAGATGAAAACCAATCAACGATCGGGTTCTCTGCAAGTCATTCACAATAACAAAGCTGGTCATTTGAGGAGATATACAGATCTCAAATGTTCCAGTTTGAATCATTTTTAAATGGTACAGAATCTTTATAAAAGCAAACTAAATTCAAAAAAGCGTTAATGAATGACTTAAAAATGTAGCAATATATCCTATTTCTTACCGGTACATATCTGGCGACAGTTAGTAGGCGCTATAATCAAAGACAAGAGAAGTCCTACAAACTCACGCCCAGCTCTCGCGCGCTAACGAGATTGCGATTTTACGTACAAGTAATATTATCTTTGATGTGAGTTTTCTATTATCCACTATAAACCAAAACATGAAGTCATAGATGAAGCCGTACAATAGGCAGAAACGGTTAGCTGGACCAACGCCGTGGAGCTTAAACACTTAGGCAAGCGACGAGGAATCGGAAATAATTTATATTGAATTGTAGTCCCACTACTTCAAATTGAACGAAACGGATACGATTCAACATTTGTAGGAACGCCGAAATTGGGTTTCATAATTCAATATCCTTACATATAAGTCCTCTAACTTTGTGACTTCTTATCTGTGGACTTGATGATACGTTAGTTCGTCAATATCTGACAGTGGGCTGTGGACCATAATGTCGAGTTAGTTTGTAAACTAGCACGTGTCATGTCTGTTTCATTATCTGTTTCTGGATTAATAATTATGTATTTTATGTCATTTTCCGTTGATATACATGGAACTGAAATTTAATTGGAACCATACCTAATAAGGACAGACAATGGAACAAGGTAAGGTTTGCTGTCGGACAGACAAGTCTTGTCACCATAGTAATCTATACATGCGGGTTATTATACTTTAATTATATGTTTCTGTTTTAACAGCTGTTGTCTATGGTGAACTATTAGCAGATTTATATAAATATTTGTCTTTTATAAAGCTAGCTAGCAATCTGTGCAGTCCTTTTATATTCTACAATGAAATATGTTTCAAATCCTGCTTTATGATATAATGATAATGGGTTAGTTTGATTAAAGGACTAGGTACAGCCATATTGGTTGTTACCTGGTTGAAAATGGTAATATTGAATTTTAATGTTTCCTTCCAATATATAGCATAAGCTTTATCCCATTATGTTTAATATTGATATGAAATGCAGTTCAGCCCCAAAAATAAAAAAAAAAACCTTTACTTAGGAAAATTATATTCAGTAAATGATATCCAAATTGGAGTGCGCAATTATGTTTCATATAGTTGTTTGAAACATTTCAAAATAATGATATAAAGTTACTGCAATGTTCATAGAATGATAACCCAGTGTTAAAATTTCGATATTAGTCTGTAAATCAGAGTATCAGGGAGAAATACACATGTACCCCTTCTAAAAAATGTTTTCCATTGCATGCTGTTTTCAGTTCAGGTAAAAGTAGTTACCTGTATCTCGTGGAGGCAATATAGGGGCATTATTTTATATTAAAATGGGTCATTTGTCATGTAAATGTAAGTTTCGTGTCAAATAAATGTATAAAATTAGAATAATAACAACGACATAACATAATTTACATTTGCGATACGGTTACTTAATTACTAATTAAGTTTGAGAAATGTATTTTGATCCCCATGTGCCTCAACTGCCACACATGTTTAAAATGGCAATCATTTAGGCTAGCGATGTTTGACAGGTGCGAAGCCGAGAACAAATCGGTATAATCAGTGAGTTAATACTGTCCGATACACGCGGAAGTGTATAGTATATACGAATTCAATCAGAATTTATACAACACAAATCAAACTTTGTTGGCAATTCATTCAAAATCATTAAATTACATGAAAAAACACTGCCGGAAGTGCCGAAGAACATCTTTCACGTGCTGTACATTCGCCCAAAAAAGGAAAACTGGCAATCGCTAAAAACAATTTATCGTGATAGGAATGGTCAGTTTTTGCTTTGTGACGATAAACCAAGTAACATTTACCTTTACTGCATGCTTGAATCCAATTAAATTGTTAATTCTGTCGATGTTTCACCATGCCTCTAAGTCAGGCGTATGAACATCTAAAAAAGCAAATAGTTCAAAATGGAGGGAAGAGGTGTATGTTTGATTTAAGAGATCTGACATAATGTCATAACTCATCATACCTCAGACAGTAAAATGTTTGTATTGGCTATACGGCGTGCCACATAGATTTGTCGATCGGCAACGGAAATTTCAAAAAATTGATCCAGATATGATAGGTGTTCAGAAAGTGCGTTCTTGTAACGAGTACGTTCTCTAATTCTGCGGTTTTAATTGGAAGAGGGATTTATTCAAAAATCGAAGGCTCGTCTATCATTCTGTGTATATTAAAGAAACAAAAAATGATATTCATTGTTTTTATTATCTTTCGCCGTATTCTGCAAACGTGCACCCGTGTTTAGGCATATAACACAAAATATCAGAAAAACCACCAAACGTACCAAAATATGGTTGAAATTATCGATTTTCCATCACAAAATGTACTTTGTGGTCTATTTTGGTCATGTATTTTTGCAGTATTTAGAAAAATACCTAGTTTTGGTAAAAACACCTCAGCCATATTGAATTGTCCTGTACCTAGTCCTTAAGCATATGCTATATAACATTATTATTACGATTGTATTTGTCAGAAATTCTACCGCTTTATCTATAAATCCCTTTCCGGATTCCGGGAATTATTATTACAAAAATAAATTTCCACATAACAGCTCAACAATTACTAATGAATTATAGATGATCAATAATATAATTTCGTCAAATTTATATGCATATATTAACACAGTCGAACACCCACACACTTATACAATGAAATGTCCACACATTACGTAGTAACATGCCCACACTCCTACAAATCAACACATCCACACACCCACTTACTTATATATCCAAACATTAGCATGTCCACACTCCCACACCTACTGTTTGATGCTAATTGGTACTTCCTCACCGACAAATCACATAACAGGTGAACCATCGGCTGTCCTTCTATAATCACATAACAGGTGAACCATCGGCTGTCCTTCTATAATCACATAACAGGTGAACCATCGGCTGTCCTTCTATAATTACATAACAGGTGAACCATCGGCTGTCCGTCTATAATTACATAACAGGTGAACCATCGGCTGTCCTTCTATAATTACATAACAGATGAACCATCGGCTGTCCTTCTATAATTACATTACAGGTGAACCATCGGCTGTCCTTCTATAATTACATAACAGGTGAACCATCGGCTGTCCTTCTATAATCACATAACAGGTGAACCATCGGCTGTCCTTCTATAATTACATACATTGTAACAGGTGAACCATCGGCTGTCCTTCTATAATTACATAACAGGTGAACCATCGGCTGTCCTTCTATAATCACATAACAGGTGAACCTTCGGCTGTCCTTCTATAATTACATAACAGGTGAACCCTCGGCTGTCCTTCTATAATTACATAACAGGTGAACCATCGGCTGTCCTTCTATAATTACATAACATGTGAACCATCGGCTGTCCTTCTATAATTACATTACAGGTGAACCATCGGCTGTCCTTCTATAATCACATAACATGTGAACCATCGGCTGTCCGTCTATAATTACATAACATGTGAACCATCGGCTGTCCTGCTATAATTACATAACATGTGAACCATCGGCTGTCTTTCTATAATTACATAACAGGTGAACCATCGGCTGTCCGTCTATAATTACATAACAGGTGAACCATCGGCTGTCCGTCTATAATTACATAACAGGTGAACCATCGGCTGTCCTTCTATAATTACATAACAGGTGAACCATCGGCTGTCCTTCTATAATTACATAACATGTGAACCATCGGCTGTCCTTCTATAATCACATAACAGGTGAACCATCGGCTGTCCTTCTATAATTACATAACAGGTGAACCATCGGCTGTCCTTCTATAATTACATTACAGGTGAACCATCGGCTGTCTTCTATAATTACATAACAGGTGAACCATCGGCTGTCCTTCTATAATCACATAACAGGTGAACCATCGGCTGTCCTTCTATAATTACATTACAGGTGAACCATCGGCTGTCCTTCTATAATCACATAACAGGTGAACCATCGGCTGTCCTTCTATAATTACATAACAGGTGAACCATCGGCTGTCCTATAATTCACCACGCATATCCTTATTCATCACAAAGATATGGTTTATGCTTCACAGATTCGTCATTTATTTATCACAGAAATGTCCCTCAATGCAAGTTTACGATGTCAAAAATGTATTAAAAAAATAATTCGAATTTTACTAGTTTATTAGTTATACACTGTCAATGGGAGCAAAAACATCAACTGCACAGACACACCTTAATTAACTTACAGTGAAATTACGTTACCAAACATGTCAACCGACGTACACAAACCAATGCATAAAGAGGGACATTGCCAATGGCACACACTCTAGGACCAATTTTAGTTTATCTAACGAAATCAAAATGCGATACCATTAAGTTTTGTTTTAAATCAGAGAATAACAAAACCATAATCCGAACTCAAAATGGATTGAACTGAGGGAAAAATATGAAAAAAGGAAAGATTTCCAAGAACAATTTTAAAAAAAAGTATAAGAGGAGAAGCCATGTTTCACGTTAGAGTAAGAGTCAAAACAAGAAATCCAGTCACAATATTCATCTCCGTTGATGATGCTTCGGTTATTATTAAAATCGTGACTGATCATCATCATTTTATCTGTAGGTAGATTTAGGTAGTTTCCATACTGAATCAATACACAAGTTCCGTCAAAGTTTTTTTTTTTTTGCTCCTTTTACATGTTCATAAATGATCGGGAAAACCATATTTATTTCACCGGAAGTAATGTCTGATTATGACGGGAAAACCACACTTGAATCGCTGGAAATAATACCTGATTATGACGGGAAAACCACACTTTTTTCGCTGGAAATAATGTCTGATTATGACGGGAAAATCACACTTGTTTCGCTGGAAATAATGTCTGATTATGACGGGAAAGCAATTGCTTTGATTAATCAGACATCACAACGGAAATTTCGAAACATTGTTACACGACGTCCAAATGAAGCGATTAACCAGTGAAATACTATCCTATGTAGTTCACATATATAGTACGGGTGTTTGACGACAATTTCAGATATAATGTTTTTAGGAACAAATAATTAGCCTCACCTGTGTGATGCATACAAGTCTCAACACACTGGATTTTAAAGATTTCAAAATTTAGCATTCATCTTCCTACATGAAACAGATTGATAATTGCCATTTATCTACCTGGGCAAGACGTCAACGTTCACTATTTAATAAGAATGTTTAATGGCGATGCACTTTCCACCTAAATAATCTTTTTTAAATTTACATCGCTATATACGATTTAAATAGAAACGACTTGAAACGATAAGTACTGCATATCAAAATTGCATATTTCTAACTTCTTCTAACTTACATGGGATATTTAATCAAATAGATTTTAAATTACTATCTGTTAAATTGGTTGCTGATACAGAACTAGAATGCTGGTCCCTGATGAGGAGAATATGATGTATTCTATTGTACCACCATCTACCATCAATGTCACGTGGTCGATGACCGAAACAAATATCAATACTTGTTAACTTCAATCATGAATTCCAACCGACGCCACCAGACAAACCTTGATACAACCAAATGGGCGTTATTTATTTGACCAGCTCTTGCTCTTGCGATTTTGGTCAAGTTTATATGCATATATATGCCGTCACAAACCAACACATCTACATATTCATCCGGTTGCACTTACAAACACCTAGATATCCACACAGTCACAGATTACTAAGCAACATGCCTACACTTCCGTACTGACTGGATGATGCTAATTGGTACTTCCTCACCGACAAATCACGTAACAGGTGTACCATCAGCTGTCCTTATTTATCACAGGATATGTGTTATATGTTTATATATATATATATGTGTCGTTTATGTCAATCATTATTACTTTCCCTCTATACAAATGAATGCTGTCGAAAATGCAAATGAAAAAATGTATTGTAGCTATAAGACTTACATTGTCGATGGAAGCAAAGACCTCCCATAAACTACACAGACACATCTTTATTTACTAAATGTGCAAGACTGAACCGAGGTAACATGCTCACCGACGTATACATACAAATATACACATAATGGCACACACTAGATCTAGGACCAATTTTAGTTTATGTAACGAAATCGAAATTCCTTATCATTAAGTACAAAAATAGGGAATGCTGAAGCGTCGACAAGACCATAATACGAACCCAAAGTCGATTGAACTAAGGGCAAAATATGAACAAGAGGAGAAGCCAGGTATTCCGGAAGGGTAAGCGTCGAAACAAGAAATGTGGTCACATTATTCATCACCTTTGGTGATGCTACTATATAAGTTATTATTGAAAACATGGTTGGTCATCATATCTTATATATCTTACTAGAATTGGGCATTTTTCTTGTTCTATCACAATTTGAACGTTAACTATAACTTACGAAAGGTAGATAAAACCGAGCCGTCAAAATCTGAAATAAAGACATCGTTTCTTCTTTTCTGATATTCATAAATTATAAAACCCAAATTTGTTTACTGGAAATAAACTTTGATTCGATGGGGAACAAAAATACTGTGATAAACCAGACATCATAACGAAACTTGCATTAAACTGCATTCTGTTCGAGGTATAGGCGATATGGACGTCCCCTGTATTACAGGAAAATAGAATGAACCGCACTAACGGTTCATGTTTTATTTTCCTGTAATACACTGGACGAGAGACGGAAACGTTGCCTGTGTTTTCTCCTGGAACGGAGACTTTGAAATATAGTCCGTGGAAAACAGCCACCGTAAAAAGATTTCATTATGAAAAAGTGAAAACATTTGTTTGTCTTTTGCACTGTTTCTGTCTAAGGGTGCTTTAAAATTCCACTTGAAATATTAATGACATCGCGTATGTATGACGTCATACTGCGTAGGCATGTCCGCTGAATTTGAGAACTGAGTAATATGACGTGGTCCACCATGGAAAAAGTTGTCAGCGTCGTGTTATTTGTTGCTTGCGAGATACGGTTGATATGTAATAATGCGATACATAAGAACCCGAAAACATGCATGGTATATTTGGTCGACTTCACTGATGATAGGGATAAGTATCGTCTTTCTACATAAATGTATGTGGAGTCAGTTTAGCGATAACGAGCATTATTTCTGACGAAAAGCCTTCTACACAAGCACTTTTCGAATTTAGATGTTCGATTTTCAAATACAAATTCGTCAGAATATGTGTTATTTTTGAAAAGTAAACGACTTCAGATTGACAAACATCACATACAAAATGTAGTCCGTACATTTTTTAAGTTTTAGGATAAACATTTTGTCACACAGCCCGCTGCATCAGATAGGTATTGTTTATG
This sequence comes from Mimachlamys varia, assembly GCA_947623455.1. NCBI lineage: Eukaryota > Metazoa > Mollusca > Bivalvia > Pectinida > Pectinidae > Mimachlamys > Mimachlamys varia. Next base: position 17,193,501 of record OX392529.1, read on the forward strand.
TTTTAAATTGTATAGCTCGCAGGCAATATGCAAGCAAGTACGGCTATCTACCCTGGCAAAAACGTCCACAAACAATGAGGGACAAGGTACGTAAGCGTCATTTTGCAGATATTTATTTTCTAGTTAAGTTTTATTTTCGCATATATGAATGTATTGTCTAAAATTTAAAGGCTAAGAATATAAAGAAACAATTTTCATGGCGATGAACTTTTTATCGAAATGTCATTTTTAAGTTAACATCGCTTTATACTATTTTAATAGATAAGATACATGGACAGTATATCAAACTTTCATACGTTTAACCATCAGTGTTTCATTGTGATATTTAATCAAAGTTGCTGCAATGTAATGTTAAAAGGTCATATAAATAGCATACCGAATGTCATTTTTACAAGCTTTTTAATCACTATTTCGAGCCAATTTAACAGAAGAAACTTACTCGTAGCTATGTAGCATGTCTAACCATGGACCTTGCCACGGTGTTTGTTAATGTTGGCAAAACATGCGAAAAATATGTGTTTTGGGAGGGAACAATTAGCTCGTGTATATCTATAGCCCAAAACAGCAAGTGCTTTAACACAATAGGGTAATGTGTTTTATTGGATATGGCTCAAAACATACATATTGTTTCTGGTTTGACCTTGAATTGCAAATGGCGAATGTAACAAATATTACTCAAATATGTATACGGGGAGGTATTTCAATTATTCAAAACAAAAATCTCATTTAATACTATTAAATTTAAGAAGATATTGAGAAAAATTTAAAACTTTGGGGTTTCAGGTTTTTTTTTTTTGAGAAATCTGTAATGTTTATTTAACAACAGTCTTTTTGTTATGTTCAAAAACTTTAATAATCTCTAATTAAAACATTTCTAATGATTGCAATACCTCTTGTATATGCTATATTTTTATTTCATTCACAACAGCCATTTGCATTTCAAAGTCAAAACAAAATCAACGTGTTCGCTTTGATAGAGCCATAGACAGTCAACAAATGTCCCTATCGTGTGTTATAGACACTTGAGAGTACAACGACATTGTTGTCTTGTGCAATCTAAATGTGTTCCCTCCTGACACATGTATTGGTTCGCATTTTTTCACCAAAATTAACAATCACCGTGGCATGATCCATACCAATAATTGATCAAATTACTTCGGTTAAATTTGCCCAACATAGTAATTAATAAGTTTGTAAATATATCATTCGATATGCTATTAAGATTACCCTTAAAAGGGTTGTTGTTACAGAATTAGAATGCTGGTCCCTGATGAGGAGAACATGATGTATGTATGTTGGATCCTAGCTATTCTCTATTGTATTTCATCTACCCATCAATGTCACGTGGTCTATAACCCAAACAAATATCCGTATTTGTTAACTTTAATCACGATTTCCAACTGACGCCACCAGAAAAACCTTTACACAACAAAATCGGCGTTATTTATGTGACCAACAGTAGGGCTCCTGTGAGGCTTCTTTAGAAAAAAGATGTAGGTAGCGTTGGGTTTCTAAACTTCATTTTGGTCGTACTGATTAAAGAATGTAAGTCTTTTACTTTTTTGTGACTACTCCCTTCGCCTCTTTATTAACTCCGCCAGCACGTGTTGGTATGTCTTTTGTAAGTCAGTACACTGAAGTTTCACTTTCACGCCATAAACAGAAACCGTTTACGGTGATTCTGTCATAATAGCACCCGGATGTGCAATTCAAACTTCACCTGTATTCAAGTTATAATTTGAAGCTTCATCGCGATGAGAATATAAGCTCGTGGAGTTATAACGTAATACGAAATAACCAATTCTTGTGTGGTTTCCAAGGTAAAAGCTATTATGCTTTTTGCTTAAATGTTCATTTTAGTATGATTATCAAAAGAAATGTGTGATTTCCCTCACCTATGTCTTTTAGTGCAGCTGTCAAAAATATCATCGTTAAACTAGATGACACAGAAAAAAATCATAGTTTCTTAATTGGCATATTACTGATCATGTTGTGGACATTGGATAGCGTAATTAATATACCAGCTACAGATCGCATGTGTCTACAATTCTTTGACGATGTCACGTGATATGGTATAACGTTGCATTGTTACATAATATACTTATTCCTGGCATGGCTACATACTTATTGCACGCCATCGTAGTTAGAGAATAAAGTATTATATGTAGTCGTTTCTACATATACAATAAATTATTACATTCCGTCGTGCATAATGAACTATACAACCTTTAATATTTATGCAATAAATCACTGCATGACGTCGTGACATACTGAATTGCAACATGCTACATGTATATTTATACAATATACTTTTAAGACCAACCCAATGCATCACCCCATGAAATCGATCAAAGCAACATTTAATCCTTATATTTCAGTCAATGTGCATTTTGAATAATTCCAACTTGTGAAGTCCATTCCGATAATTTCTTAAAATTTCTGGAGCTGTGCTGGAGCTAAGTATTGATATATTGTAAGACATGATTCCTTGACTATCAAACAACACTTTGGTGTACGTTGATAGTTCAATACAGCCAAATTATGTTTTAGTTTAGCCCTGTCAACAGCGTCATCCAAGGCGGCCATTTTACAAACTATAAGTTGAGAGCAGCTTAATTTTGAGTTTCTACATCTTCTGGAATGTGAGGTAAGTGTGTCGATTAAGACGAGAAACCCGACGTGGTTTAAAAGGACGAAAAATGTTGATTTGACAGTTGACATTGGATATTTCTAACGGGGATGCCACTGACACACTGACACGGGTAGGCCTAGCTGAATGGAGAATTTTAGGACAATACATAACTACCGATAGCAACCATTATCTGGTTATATTTTTCTGATTGGTCATTTTTGGTTGTTTGAAAACTTTAATTTATTGCGTAGTGCCAATAAAAAAGTTAAATATCAAACTGTATCTTCTTTACTTCGATAAGCCATGAATTATCCCTTTCACAATATCATATGTGCAGGCAATGTTAATCTGGTCAAATTCATCGGCAAATAAAACGTGTTACCCTTGGTAGTTGTATCGAGTCCACCTTGAGTAAGAATTGAAATATAATGAATTGCAACATGCTTTATTTATGCAATACATATTCTCTAATTTTTTTATAGTTAAAACCAAACATTAGCAGTGCATCCTGCATCATTGCCATTTGTGCAGCCTACACTTTACAGTACATTTGAGAGGTGAAATCGTGTGATGTCGCTGCATGTATGTTTTTCAATAATGTTGCTACTTCTACCGTCACCATCACTGTTCGTATCCGATCCACCTTCAGACCGTTACTTGCGTTGACCCTGCATGGTGTTCTTGTTGTTTGTGCTGTCTTTTAGTGAGACTTCCTGCCGGTTACATTAAACTTATCTGATATTGACTTTAATCACAGATTTGGTTCCTAAGCTGAACACACCTACTGAGCTCAAGCGGTTCCAGTGGGTTTTTTTCTTACCTAACTTAAAAGGTGGTTATTCTTTCCCGTGTGTTTCTTATCGAAATTAAAAGGTGGTTATTCTTTCCCGTGTGTTTCTTATCGAAATTAAAAGGTGGTTATTCTTTCCCGTGTGTTTCTTATCGAAATTAAAAGGTGGTTATTCTTTCCCGTGTGTTTCTTATCGAAATTAAAAGGTGGTTATTCTTTCCCGTGTGTTTCTTATCGAAATTAAAAGGTGGTTATTCTTTCCCGTGTGTTTCTTATCGAAATTAAAAGGTGGTTATTCTTTCCCGTGTGTTTCTTATCGAAATTAAAAGGTGGTTATTCTTTCCCGTGTGTTTCTTATCGAACTTAAAAGGTGGTTATTCTTTCCCGTGTGTTTCTTATCGAAATTAAAAGGTGGTTATTCTTTCCCGTGTGTTTCTTACCGAACTTAAAAGTTGGTTATTCTCTCCAGTGTGTTTCTGTTGAGAGAGCGGTATTTTGCAGACCAGCAATTCGCAGAGGACTTTGGAAGAGTATGTTGTGTTTGTATACCTAGTAAGTGTTGACTTCCCCAGAATCCCACTTTAGTCGATAGCTTTCACCCTCTCACTCGACACTGTTCTCATTCAGAGTGTTCTCGGTTAACTTGTCAAGGCGTTACCCCGAAATCTTACTGTTTGTCACGGACCTCAAGCCGTTCCTCCTTCCCCTAACGTATCTTCAAGGAAATATTACGAAAATAACACACATGTGCAAGTAGCAATCACCTACATGGCAGGTCTACAAATATTGGGCTTGCTGTCGCCTGTATATCACCAATAAGTGCCCTTTTGTTTAATTGCCTTGACGCCAAGGAAGCCCCTGGTGTCTTATCTTTTACACGAATTTCATAAGGAGGCTCCAACCTCTTGTTCCTTCCTCTTCCTTTCCGCATGCAGAAGCGACATTGATTTGAATTCTCCTACACAGTGCTCCTGTTATCTCTCCATCTTTTCAGTATGTTAATGATTTGCAGAGGTCAACACTACGTCTACCTTCCTTACCTTCCATCTGTTTCGTTTGTGTCCTATATTCCATAACCTCTCCAAAAGATTCTGATACCAAGTTGTAGATATTAAAACACCTAGCAAGTGATGCTTCCAGGATTTTACCCACACCCTGAGCAACCTATGTCCATGTCGCCATATCACATTTGGTCATTATACGTTTCCTCTCTTCAACGCTTAGAGACGTTGATTACCTCCCTGGACCTTCTTCTCTCCGTCTGTCCGCGGATCTGCAGACATTGCAACTTTACCGCTAGACTGTGTCGGACTATTACATGTACGTAGCACATGGCCATTACACAAGTGAAGACAAATACACAGATAGTGATTGATAGTGGTCCTGTGTTCAGTATCAGTCCGGCTGACACAGTGTGCACGCGATAGACTCTTTCTTTCTCTAGTGTATTCTGCTTTAATTTGCATTTGATTACATACATAATATTCATGTTATCTGTCTTGTATATTTTTTTCAACATTAATATAATTTTCCTCTCTGTTGTTAGAACAAAACAATTCCCTACGTCAGAAATAACTTGCATGTTTCCGATTGGATATCGCATTTAGGTTGCCAACTGGTTTCATTACGCTTCGATACAAAATTGCAAACAACATTCGTTCGCTGACGACTTAGGTAGTTCAATTGGTTATATTCAGTCAAAAGTTTCCAAGTCCTCGGTTCCAACTCAACTGTATTTTCTCTACCTGTTTGCAGTTTGCACACGATGCATGTTATTGCTTTTTATGATAATTTATTGTTGCTGACATAAGAACCGTTCGAGCATTTCTATAACTGTCGTGTGGTCAGTCGTTTTTGTTTAATTGAAAATAATCCTTGGTCCTTTGAAATTCTTAAATGCAATTAATAAAATTTGAGATCGCTCTTTCGTTATAACAACACATATAGATTTTCTGTGTTTTTTGTTTGCATTCATTCAGGGATATTTTCGCCATCTTGTTTGTGTTTTGCATGTTTGCTTGTTTATTAGTTATTTAGAATTTGTTTCAAACATTGTCTTTTTCCAATGAAAATTTAAGCTTTCCTTTTTTTCTTTTATCTATTTACTATTTCATTCTATTCCAATATTTTCATCTACTTTGCCTGATGTTTTCTTTGTTTCTGTCATTGTCCGTTTCAGATAAATATATATTTTTTTTTCAGTTTCCCCGTCAACGACTGTGTCTGTCTGCGTGGTATATTTGTGTTTTGATGGAGGACTGTGTGTCCAGTTTGTTGTTTGCATGGCCTGTTGTAAGCAAGTGAACCTGGTGTATTTAAAGAAGCACCATGCGCCAGATATGCAAAGTATACTATTAAATTATAATTTCGTATCGTATACTCTGATCTAGAGGCCGTTATTAACGCGTGATGCTTATGACACTGTGAAAATGAATATATTTATATACCGTACAATCGAAGTACTCTAGATTTTGGCTCATTACCGGGGGTCACGGCTCAACGACACTATATCAAATCTGGCGAAATTGATCACTGGCTTCGTTAGAGGGATTATATGTAAGTGGACAGCGAGGGTCTTACCTCACCGCCACTTTGTTATCGGTCAGTAATGACCAACTGGACATAATTATACACACATGGGTCACGTTTAATTGGTGAAATCCCACGAAGGAATGTTAAGGTGTTCTCACTACCAGCCACTTGACCGGGCCGTATTGTATATCAATCTGTGTGTTTGGTACCAAACCTAGTCTACGGTGTGCTAATATGTCTTATACAAATCTGTATGTACAAATGTACAATGTACAGCTAGAACTGTGCAATTTTGCCTGTTAAACCCTCAACTAAAATTAACAAAAGAATAAACCTGTTATATATCTGTATTTTAAATAATACCGAAGCAATATACACGTGTATACTTTCTTTCTGACTTTCTTCTGTATTGAATTTTTAATGGAAAACAACAACAGTTCCATATCAATGGGAAATCCAAGATATCATGGAAATCTCAAACAATGCAACACCAATGGAAAACTCTTTCAAGATACAAATCCAATTGGCAAAAAAATCAATATATGTTGAACATTGAGTATTTATGAAATCCTTTAATTAAAAAATGCACATAAAAAAAAAAACAAACAAACAAAAAAACGTCAAAACATACAAACTTATCGGAAGTTCCTACGTACCGATACTATAAAAATATAGAATTTGAAACAAAGGGTAAATTATGAGCGATCATTATTAAAAACATACTGTCATCTCTAAACACATAGCGTGATTGAACAATTGTTCACTTGTTATCTATAGTCTATAATAGGCACAAATGGTTGGTCGATATAACATACAATACATGAAGCATTTTATTGTGATCTCCAACAATGTCGTTTCTCATCGAAATCTTGCAGTCATATTGCTTCTAAATGAGTTTATTTTTAAACATGAAAAGTAAGATGTCACTACTCAGAAGACGAATTTCAATGGTTATGTATTGAGAAATGGAATATGGACTTTCGTTTTTAACAACAGCAGCCATTGTGTTTCCAAAATGTCACTGACAAGAAAAATGTAAATGGATTAAAAAAGCATATGAAAGTAGAATTGTCCAATAGTTCGATAGTAAAATTTCACAAAATATTATGGACCTCTTTTTTGACGGCGTACACGGTAGCATCATGGCATGAACGCAGTTGACAACTAACATACTCGTACGGTTAACGTGTCGGTAAAACTATGTTCGTTGCCAACAGTGTTCATACATGTTTGAATGCTCCATTTTGGGTTGCTACGATGGTAACTACATGTACGTTATGTGTGGTTGGTAGGGTAATAGAGTTCCAGTTCATCTACATCGGTTTATGAGTATATTCATCGTCGAAAACCCACGGTACACTATCTGACGTTTGCATCCCGTGGGCCAGAATCGGTGTAAACCTTTGTTTTCCCAAATAGAAGTTTATTCGGAGATTTCGACCAATCAGAATGGTCGTTTTTCGTGACACTCTGTTAGATCATTTCTGTAAGCATAACGCCGATGTCAATCGCCGTATAGCAGGGCCTTATATTTTAATCACAATCGACACAATTATAACACAATCGCCAGGTTTGTTGACAGGCGGTGCTACAAATGAAACGGGATACCCCGGCTTGATGTCCCGGCTGTAAGTAGTCACGGGTGAAACTATCGATATGATTGGCTACTATTTTAGTACGAAAACGAGAGTTTCTTTCCATTTTAACCCATGGAATACAAACGTCAGAGAAGTGTACCGTGGGTTTCCGACGATGGAATATATTTAGATCCTTCCTTTCAGAGATATTACATTTTGAATTAAGAAATGTTAGAAGTCCTTCGAACACTTCTTTTCATGGAAAAGGTCATCCTAGAGTTTCGCGGTCGATTGTTTTAGAAAGAAGCCGCCACTTTTTCGCAACTGCCAAATATATTTAAATGTTTATCCGGAAATTGAGAGTCTTGTCAGCATCAGTCTATTGTATCATAAGAATCAGTGACATATAGTGTAAACGGCGCCATATTCGAAACAAGTTTCATTCCGCCAGGCCTTTATCGCGGCGTAGTATACGCTATTTTATACGCAGTAAATAAGTGTTAACGAAGCAGAAGAAGATTGACATTACTTGAATTACCTAATTTTTAGGTGTGGGAAACAAACAGTGTTAAGAGCCCAAATTGATAGTAAACTGTTTTCATGTAGTGGCGGAGTTTAGCCCCTTTAACTTGGTGTTCTTAGTGTTCCCGTCGCGGTGGAGTTATGTCCCCTTTACCTTAGTGTTCCCGTCGCGGTGGAGTTATGTCCCCTTTACCTTAGTGTTCCCGTCGCGGTGGAGTTATGTCCCCTTTACCTTAGTGTTCCCGTCGCGGTGAAGTTATGTCCCCTTTACCTTAGTGTTCCCGTCGCGGTGGAGTTATGTCCCCTTTACCTTAGTGTTCCCGTCGCGGTGGAGTTATGTCCCCTTTACCTTAGTGTTCCCGTCGCGGTGGAGTTATGTCCCCTTTACCTTAGTGTTCCCGTCGCGGTGAAGTTATGTCCCCTTTACCTTAGTGTTCCCGTCGCGGTGGAGTTATGTCCCCTTTACCTTCGTGTTCCCGTCGCGGTGGAGTTATGTCCCCTTTACCTTAGTGTTTCCGTCGCGGTGGAGTTATGTTCCCTTTATCTTAGTGTTTCCGTCGCGGTGAAGTTATGTCCCCTTTACCTTAGTGTTGCCATCGCGGTGAAGTTATGTCCCCTTTACCTTAGTGTTGCCGTCGTGTTGAAGTTATGTCCCCTTTACCTTAGTGTTTCCGCCTCGGTGAAGTTATGTCCCCTTTACCTTAGTGTTCTGTCGCGGTGAAGCTATGTCCCCTTTACCTTAGTGTTCCCGTCGCGGTGGAGTTATGTCCCCTTTACCTTAGTGTTCCCGTCGCGGTGGAGTTATGTCCCCTTTACCTTAGTGTTTCCGTCGCGGTGAAGCTATGTCCCCTTTACCTAAGTGTTCCCGTCGCGGTGAAGATATGTCCCCTTTACCTTAGTGTTCCCGTCGCGGTGAAGTTATGTCCCCTTTACCTTAGTGTTCCCGTCGCAGTGAAGTTATGTCCCCTTTACCTTAGTGTTCCCGTCGCGGTGGAGTTATGTCCCCTTTACCTTAGTGTTCCCGTCGCGGTGGAGTTATGTCCCCTTTACCTTAGTGTTTCCGTCGCGGTGAAGTTATGTCCCCTTTACCTTAGTGTTTCCGTCGCGGTGAAGTTATGTCCCCTTTACCTTAGTGTTGCCGTCGTGTTGAAGTTATGTCCCCTTTACCTTAGTGTTCCCGTCGGGGAGGAGTTATGTCCCCTTTAACTAAGTGTTCCCGTCACGGTGGAGTTATGTCCCCTTTACCTTAGTGTTCCCATCGCGGAGGAGTTATGTCCCCTTTAATTTCGTGTTCCCGTCACGGTGGAGTTATGTCCCCTTTACCTAAGAGTTTCCACCGCGTTGGAGTTATGTCCCGTTTACCTAAGTGTTCCCGTCATGGTGGAGTTATGTCCCCTTTACCTTAGTGTTCCCATCGCGGAGGAGTTATGTCCCCTTTAACTTCGTGTTCCCGTCACGGTGGAGTTATGTCCCCTTTACCTAAGTGTTTCCACCGCGTTGGAGTTATGTCCCGTTTACCTAAGTGTTCCCGTCGCTGTGGAGTTATGTCCCTTTACCTAAGTGTTCCCGTCGCGTTGGAGTTATGTCAGTTCAAAATGGAAGTTTGTTTACTAATACCGAGTTTCAACTTTTGTTGAACCGGTAACCGCTTAAGAATTCATCTTGAATATTTCTGGTATCATTAATCGTAACCTTAATCTATAAATATAATAAGTTATTAGGCTTGATTTTCGCTTCAAGTTTTGCCAAAAGGGACTTGGTTATAAAGGGGCGTAACTCTGACATCGAAACAAAGAACAACATTCGGATAATTTCGTTGGACGGACGCACAGAGGTTTTAAATAAATCAGGAGAATAGTAGACGAGCAGACAGACTTACAAATACCGACTGGATTATTCCTGTCGCCGAAACATTAATTTACACGAAGTGGTGTTAGTGGCGGGTCAATAGAAAACGCTGCAGATTCCATTTACATGAGTGGAACATTGGCTAGGTATTAACATATAAACGTCTGATACCACTGATGACACTCGGCAGGCTAGTCGGCCCAATTAACCCCAATAACAGTAGTAGTTCAGGCGCGTTTGATCAAATACCTCGACAACGTTGCGGAATTCGTTCGATTTGATGTAAATGGATAAATTGGTATCAGTTTCGGAAACCAATGCTCTCATGATAAAAAGAAGCGGATCACTATAGAGTATCCGTCCGTCCGCTCTCTGTGGGTGGGGAGAGCGGACGAGTATAGTTCTGTTTCTCGTGTGTATTTTCGTTCGTCTCTGTTTGTTAAGAGACTTCTAGCAATTCGTATCTGCGTCCCATTCTGTGTGTGATTTAAATGAGGAAAATCTTATTCTAGTCATCCTGAAATTATTGCATTTTTATCACCGTCCGTCTCTATGTCCGTTTCAATGTTTCATAAGTAAGGACCTGTACACTCCGATGTTAATAAATTGATACACAGAATTTAAGACGGCTGAAAAAAAATACTCCCCCTTTTTCGTTTTCAACTTCAACTCAACCACTGAAATTTTCGACATTAGACTAACTCGAAAATAAACGACTTGTAACGTCAGTAAATAAATAAATGAATCAGCGAGTGATCAATTAAGTGCTGTGAGGCTGGCCGGATTCCGGACGGTGAGGGTGCTGCATTGATATTTAGATGACTAGTCGTGACACTGCGGTCTTTACCGAGAGTGTGTTATCAAAGATAGGTCGGAAAATTGGAATTGAATTATCAAGATGGGTTTTTATCGCTTCTAATGTTTGATTTTTAAATGCATGCAATCAAGTTATTTTCATTACGGAGCGGCATTATGTGCTACACAAGACTAGATACCAAAGCCTTGCGGTGCTACAAAGACTTGCGAATGCCACACGTGAATGTGGTGCTACAAAGACTTGTGAAAGCCACGCGTGAATGTGGTGCTACAAAGACTTGGGAATGCCACACGTGAATGTGGTGCTACAAAGACTTGGGAATGCCACATGTGAGTGTGGTGCTGCGTGGACTTGGGAATGCTACACGTGAATGTGGTGCCACAAACACTTGGGAATGCAACACGTGAATGTGGTGCTACAAACACTTGGGAATGCCACACGTGAATGTGGTGCTACAAAGACTTGGGAATGCCACATGTGAGTGTGGTGCTGCGTGGACTTCGGAATGCTACACGTGAATGTGGTGCCACAAACACTTGGGAATGCCAAACGTGAATGTGGTGCTACAAACACTTGGGAATGCCACACGTGAATGTGGTGCTACAAAGACTTTGGAATGCCACACGTGAATGTGGTGCTATAAAGACTTTGGAATGCCACACGTGAATGTGGTGCAAAAAAGACTTGGGAATTCCACACGTGAATGTGGTGCTACAAAGACTTGGGAATGCCACACGTGAATGTGGTGCTACAAAGACTTGGGAATGCCACACGTGAAATGTGGTGCTAAAAAGACTTGAGAATGCCACACGTGAATGCGGTGCTACAAAAACTTGGGAATACCACACGTGAATGTGGTGCTACAAAGACTTGGGAATGCCACACGTGAATGTGGTGCTACAAAGACTTGGGAATGCCACGCGTGAATGTGGTGCTACAAACACTTGGGAATGCCACACGTAAATGTGGTGCTATAAAGACTTGGGAATGCCATACGTGAATGCGGTGCTACAAAACTTGGGAATCCCACACGTGAATGTGGTGCTACAAACACTTGGGAATGCCACACGTGAATGTGGTGCTACAAAGACTTGGGAATACCACACGTGAATGTGGTGCTACAAAGACTTGGGAATGCCACACGAGAGTGTGGTGCCACACGGACTTGTAAAAACCATACAATATATTTATAAATCGCAATCTTTGGACCAGGAACCAGATGAAGAACCATACAACATGCATGGTATATATAGCAATGACTATAGGCTTCCGTACTTGTAAACATGTTCATCGGTACATTGGAGAAAATTACGAACCTCATAGTCACGAAATTCAAAGGGGGAAACGGTTTCCAATTTAAAAATAAAACGTCCATTAGAAATTGATTTTGATTAAAGATGAAATTTAGCTACAGGAACTAAATTAGAGGCTATACACTACGGTATTGTATAAAGCGCCGAACGACATCACAAACCTTGTGCACGGTGTTTCCAATCACAGGGGAGGGCCCCTCGCGACCATACGTCCTACAGCACGCCTGGCTGCCATACCCCAATGTTAGATTTCTCGTGTCCTCTGAATCGCTGCCAGATCTCCAGGCCTGTTACATAACTGATCTAGTATCATACTTCTTATTTTACTAAAAGTGTTATTCGCTTTATTTCCTCAAATACAATTACACAAGTAAATTTAACAATAATTTAACGTAAAAATTGTCGTAAGTCTACAATATATGTACCAATATTTATGTTATAATGGAAAGCAGATGTCATCGGGCGTTGGATGATGAACTATAATCGAGTATTTTGCTGTTGTTTTTAAAGTACATTGTATTTGACACGCACGCTCTAGTGCTCTCAAATATTCAGTATATTCAAATATTCAGTATATTCAAATATTCAGTATATTCAAATTAAAATTAACCATGTCCACGTTGTTATATATACAAACGCCATCTACGTGTACTATTTTCCGGATGTGTAATACAGTTTTGCCAATATCATTCAATGTATGTTATAAATTAAATTATATTTCAAATCAACAAAGCATACTAAACAGGTAATGTCAGCACAAAATATACACAAAATAACTTTTTCGTGTAAAATCTCAATCACTGAGTGACGTAGTTCATTATACAAGCTTATGTTATAGTTTACCAGTAATTGTAATACTGCATATAGACAGATAAATTTAAATTTTACCGACCAAAAAAAAAAGGTTGAGGTCAATATGACCATTCTGTTTTTAGACCTTTTCAATCTATACAACATGGTCAATTAGGATGTGGACACTCATTACAGAAAGGTCACCTGATGGTGACCGTAATATTATTTGTCAATGGCATGTCATTATCACGAACGGATTTCTTTTCCTTTGGGAATAATCTATACATCTGCAGTAAAACCTTGCATTTTCATTTCTTGGGTTTCCACTTTATAGGTATGGTCGGAGATACCCACCACGTGGATGTTGGCCATGGACAAGTCACATACTATATATGTATGAAGCTGAAAAAATAATAATGTGTAGGATTATGATATAATACTGTTTGTTTGTAGTTCTACATTGCAACACCATGCAGGGATATATCAGATACTTATTGCCGACAAGATAAAAATATTCCGATTACTATTTATGTCACACAAACTCATTATCGCGTAGAAAATGTTATTAGTCCTTTCGGCAAATATTTATTGAACAGCAATTGTAAATATAATATGCATAAACTCTGAGATATTAATTCCATACATGTCACTATTATCGAATCCCCCCCCCCCCCAAATAAAAATGCGTTTCTCTTCTTTTTTAACTCGAGTTCACAACGCTGATAGATTTGTTTTCTACAAGGAATTCTCTATAGTATGCTAACCCAACAATATTATACGTGCATTCCTTCTAACTATGGCGGTTGATAAGATCTGTAACTCATTTCATTTTAGATTGTCATACTGTAACATTGTGTTGTCCTCGGATTGATCTGGGACACATGTGCGTTTCCTGTTCGTGTATTACCATAGTTTACCCGATGAGAACTCCAGATTGGAAAAAAATGAATCCTTTGGAAATGGGAGATCTTGGAGAAATGTGTTAACACAAAACAAAGGAATACTAACGTACGTAATCGATTTAAAGCAAAACAAATCTTATATTAACGTTCAAAAAATATCTAACCTGCTCTTAATAGCATGATGCAGAAATTGCAAATAAACCATAGAACCTCCGAATTGCAGGAACAAAACACCAATCGCGCCCAGCAAACATCAAAATAACAAACAAAATTATATTACGTAAGGACGGAATTTGAAAGTATATATATTTTTTTATTAAGTCAAAAAAAGAAAACGATTAAATAATGTCCTTGTTTCCCGTAGAATTTGGTAACAAAACCTAAGCATTTGTATAATACACCCATTCTCTAATACATTAGGATTCTTTTAAATTTCATTTTTCGCTTTCATATTGTTGACAGCATCAACCATTTTTTTCAAAGTAAGTATTTTTTTAAGATTATTAGTGAGTAACTAAGCTCTATACACTGTTTCTGGATCCATTAGTGTGTATGTGGTGCTATGTCAACACCATTGCCAAACAATAAACAATTATCACTCAGTCCAAACAAAGCATCTCAGACACCCAGATGTTTTCATAACATCCTGTCCCATTCTTTATGCACACACGTACCGATCCAAACATTCCTAAGACTAGGACGACGACATAAGCTTCTCATTAATTCGACTTTTCTCGTACAATTAGCATCAAGCGTAGGCAGAGCTGTAATGAGCTGAAAATTTATATACCGAACCAATCATCGACCATTGTAAGCAAACAATCTCATTTTCCCATCGCGATAACTAATTATTTTTCGCGAATCATTCTGTGCCATCCAGCTCCGAGCTTTGGGGGTAATTGGCAATTACGGTAACGATAAGAGCTCCATGGAGACCTAAGAAATGAAAACTCTCATTATAACCTAGGCAAAATTGGTTTCAAATAAATTATTTAGACTTCGTCTGAATAATAAATTCTGGACAATATATGAAATATTAAGTATGATAGGGACTGAAGAATATTTTTCATGAAAACTAAATTCACATGGAACAAACAACTTATTAATTAATCTGATATCGTGGGATTGATTTTCTTTACTCGGTGACGTTCTTCCCCGACTAACTCATTCTCTGTGCCGACTGGTGTGGTATCTGGCTAGAATTAGCTGTCCACACACGGTATAACAGCAGTTGGTTGCCGAGGGACCTGAGAATTTGTTACAGCTAGTTTTGGACCTAAAATACGATGTTTAGAGTAATTTTACACTTTTGGGGGATTAAGATCAATTTTCGATAAAAATGCCTCCTCAATGGTCATAAAAGCTAAAGGGTAGAAAGCTTTCCAAGTCGAAAAA
Source organism: Mimachlamys varia (assembly GCA_947623455.1). Classification (NCBI taxonomy): domain Eukaryota; kingdom Metazoa; phylum Mollusca; class Bivalvia; order Pectinida; family Pectinidae; genus Mimachlamys; species Mimachlamys varia. The sequence continues at coordinate 17,208,621 of OX392529.1, forward strand.
TCGACCCCACCTACCTTTCTTGCATCAAAAAATCACATTTCTAGTTGAGTAACGGAAAAACGCTTGGTACTGTTGATGGATAATTTTTATTTTACGAACCTCCTTAATCCTCCTTCCGCAGAAATAATCTCCTTTTACTTAAAGAAAAAACACGCAAACTTTCAGTGTCTCAAAGTTTTCGTCGGCCTGCCGGCCAGTTTTGCATATTCAATGAGTTTTGACGTCGCCCCGCGCGCTGGTCTTTTGCTGTCATCGGATGCCTAAATTTAAAGGAAGACCGTCATCCAATGACAGTATAAGGCCTCCGCGTGCAGCGACGTCAAAACTTATTGAATATGTAATATTTCATTTAAAATATGAAAGGATTAGTGTTTCTAAGTTGTTGAATTCGGAGCCAACCTATGTGTATGCGGGTAATATGGTAAAATGTTCGTCAGAGTATCTTGTTATGTTCACTTCTGCTATTTTTGCTTAGATGACAATTTTTATGTTCCGTTTGTATGTATTAGATGAGTGGGTAACGTCCGTTATTTGTGGAATTGATACCAGTCTGGACTGTTCCTCCTGGAAAACACCTGTACTGACGTAAAGCCTAGTGCTATTCTCTCTGTATCACTGTCGTCGCCTTAACGGATCGTACCTCTCCCGGAAGCAGTGTTACATAGAACCATTAAAGATTAAATTTAAAAAAAAAACACATCAATTACTGACAAATTAGAAGTTAAAATTTCTATAGTTTACTCTAAGTAGGACTAATATTTATCGAGACTGCCGGAGTACACCCCGTCTGTAATAACTATGATACAGTGTATGTTGTCCCAGATATATATATATACTTGTTAATAATTTACCAACCCATTTACAAAACACTTTACTCAAGTTATATAATTCAGTTTGGGACCATTACAAAATGATTAAATATTGAAAATCCCAAATGAGATTTAAAAATCTAATTTCCTTTCAACAGCAAGCATGTTGTTCTGGCTTGACCCCATACAGTTTGTGGGAACTCCATATTTTGTAATGTTAAAGTACAGATTCCGCCATTCAGCCAGTCCGCCGGGATTTTCTCTTCACATCTATATCCAGGTTATTGAGTCTCAGGACTGAAATCGTATGGAGTTGATTTCGTTTTTTCTCGTATCTATGTTTGTGAGATACACGTATCTCATTTGAGTTTTCAATGTGAAAATGAATAGAGTATCTTACCCTGGTTAGGTGTAGCCACACTGATCCAGGTGTGAGATGTAAGGGGATGGTATATACAGATGACAATCAATTATATAAAAAGTCTACCGTGGATATTTTAAAATATACATACCAATTAGATAATAACAGGTTGTGTTGGTGAGCTTCTTATTCATTTAGCATAGTAACGCACCAACGTGTTTAATTATGTGAACAGTGACTGAATAACTTTCACTTTTCAATTTACATACTCTTATATCGTATCCGCCTATTGTTGCAGCTTCTGTATTTAAAAGCCAATGAAATAATATTTACATAATAATTATGATTTATTTTTTTAATGTGACAATGGAACAGTAAAATATTCATAGGCTATCATAACAAAATTCCAATTTGTATAAAAATTCAGAAATAATATTTCGTCGTTGAATTACCCATGTCTAAAAACCATCACTATAAACATCATCGCCGATACGTTGTCAATTTATTTTATCATCACAAAATGTTTTTCTGCCAAAATGCAGGTAATTAGATTTATGTAAATTATTCTCTAAAATATTCATTCAATGTCTCATTAACATGTTTAAATCGGTATCTTTTCATGTACATTACCACTATTTTGAAATGTCCGTGTTTGATTAAAGTCCATACAATAAACGCCGAGCATACAATTATTGGTTAAAAGCATTTAATATTATTATCTTGATCTAACGATATTAAATTTCGCATGGTTCATTTCCAATCGTTGGTCGGTTTTCATTAACGCATTAAATCTACAATCTCCCACTGAAAAGCTCTGCTCAAATTTATGGCAAGTGGGCGGAGCTAACGTTTTCTGCCCGAGTCACTTCATTTTGCAAGCGGCGTTGTGATTGGTCGAGAGGTAATAGTAGATGATCCATTCAAATGGCAGATGTGTCTCATTCACCGTAGATGCCAGATTTTGACGGTCTAATTTATTTAGCTGAGCGGTGTTATAGTCGAAGACAGTGTTGTGTACATTATCACAATTTCTTCTCCATCGTTCGTTACAAAGTGTTGTTTCCCGGACATATTCGCAGACGACAGTGAACGATCGCGCCATGTAAATTGCAGTGTCGAGGTGATTTGTGCTATGTTTATTTCGTGTGTGTACAATTCCCTGTCAGCCACGTGAGAGACAACTGATCACAACAGCCCCGTGGACCGTGTTCTCGGTCTCAGAGTTGTAAGCGTAACGAGGATTTCTCGTCTCTGAGCAAATTACAAATAAAACTCAGACTTCCACAGTGAACATTAGCCATAAGGATCTAGCACAAGGTTTAGATGTCTAATGCTAAATCTCCACACATCGTGACCAAAATGACGAACGGTAAGTGAGCAGAGCTGCTGTAGGGGGGAGAGGGGTCGTAGGTCTGTGCTGAGGAGGGTGGGGAGGATTCAAACCAGAAGATATGTAAGGTATCATGGGTCATGGGAGTTTAGGGGTCGCGGCTTGATATATATATATGGGGGTTCTAGGGAATGAAGTAGACCTGTGCGGGCCACACCATCTAAAGGGCTCGAGTGACCAAATCGTGGACTTGAGTCGTGGATGATGAGGGTCGGTTATCCGCTGGGAACTGTAGTAAGGGGTTTGGAGGGAAATCCCACCAGTGCCGGGAGATGGCAAGTCGGGTAGGGGTATGATGTCATCGTTATAGACCGGTTCGCTAATGACCAACACTAATCCTCGGTCTCGTGTGTGTTTATCTCTCCCCACACCAATGATTAGGCTCACGTACTCTCGCCAACAACTGCATACATGTGTGTACTATGTATACGCACGCACCCGTTTCTTGTGTACATCGTCACGTACGCGTGTGTGCCTCTTTCTCATTGTTTATATGCTCCCTTGTGTCCACGTGCTTTTACAACATACTTCTCACCAAACTGGCCCCCCTTACTCTCGCGTCTACGTGTATGTTTGACTCGGTCTACCTGTATGTTACATATTACGTACGAGGTGTAATTAGTAGGGACGATTGCCTTTTCCCAAACTTTCCGTAGAGACTAGATTATAGTCATAACCTAAAGGACCGAATTTTGTAATGTGGCACACGTACATATAAACAACAGTAAATGTTTGCTTTTGTTATGAAAACGTTGAGACCAGGATGGGACCATGGTTATAAGGGGTTGATACCAGGATGGGACCATGGTTATAAGGGGTTGAGACCAGGATGAGACCATGGTTATAAGGGGTTGAGACCAGGATGGGACCATGGTTATAAGGGGTTGAGACCAGGATGGGACCATGTTATAAGGGGTTGAGACCAGGATGGGACCATGGTTATAAGGGGTTGAGACCAGGAAGGGACCATGGTTATAAGGGGTTGAGACCAGGATGGGACCATGGTTATAAGGGGTTGAGACCAGGAAGGGACCATGGTTATACGGGGTTGAGACCAGGATGGGACCATGGTTATAAGGGGTTGATACCAGGATGGGACCATGGTTGGAAGGGGGGGGGGGGGCTACACCCCCTGTAGTGATTACATGAACCGTCCAGCAGGCATGTTCACACTTTATCTACTGTGCAATCTCTGTATCACGTAATCACATAAACTAACGATTTTTTACAGAGATTAAAATCTGTGAATTTTTAACCAGAACCGGTATAAGCTGACCAAAGTGTACAGTAATCTCGAGACAATCTTTCCGATCTGCCACACACAACCCTGGGCCTCCTGCCATCTGTTGCTCTCGGTACAAGCTGATCAATTAAACATGACGGTCTTAGTCAATAACACTGCTATATTGCCCACATTCAAACAGATTTTACGTAATGCCTAGATGTTTTTCATTTTCGTCGTTTTGTATATAAAAAAAATATGCATAAAAAAATAAGAAGTGATCGACGGTGATCGGTTTCCTGCAGATTGTAACGTGTATCGGTTGAAAACAAACGTGCCCTACTAAATGGTTTGCACTTCACATAGCCCACTCAAGTTACTATAGCGCGAAATGCTGAAATAGACGGAAGTTTTAACGTTTGTTGTATACCCTGATAGTGCACTGAAGCAATGTTTCCTGGTTGAATGTTTCAGTACAACCAAATGTATAATCTAGACACATTGCGTTCTGAATGTGATTTATTAAGCATCGTAAGTAAGTGACCTCATCATGTACAGATGTTTACACACATATAAAGTGTTAAGTCCTCATTAATCGTTAATAACATTACAACATCGGGACCGGGGACAGTGGTTGGGACCGGGGATAGTGGCTGGGACCGAGGATATTGGTCGGCGATATTTTAGTTTACTTAGTCACTCTATGATGGTATTCTCGAAGTTCTTTCTAATTAACTTACCTGTGCATGTTATATATTATAAGTCGGGTGGAATCACGTCAAGTAGTCCAGGTTCGGGATATTCTGGCTCGATATGACAATGTATCACTAACCAGCTCACAATCCAGTTCGTCCCATTAGTTCATAATATCCCTAACCTCGAGGAAACTATCAGGATGACTCGCCATGTTTTCACCAGAATTCAGATTCGTTAGGTGCATGAAGTTCCTTTCTCCAAGTCTAGTTCCAAACCAAACTTCCCCGGTTCCAAATTCGCCAACAAAAGAGACTGATTGTCCACCGAAATACATAAATTTACGAACTTGCATTGATAAGGATAAACGAGATGTACATGGATCACTGGCTAATTCAAATATAGATAAACTGTATATAAATACGTAGAACAAGTCGTCCTGGATTGGAATAAATATAGTCGTAGATTAATATATCTACTATCTAGTTACTTCGTTTTTTAATGATTTTACTTAAAAAATGGTACTAATATAAAATATAGGTGATTAGTTCAATCAATACGAAGGCAATGCCGCCAATCTGTCACCGTCATTTGAGAACATAAACACCGCACCAAATGCTTAATGTGTTATTTATGTAAGTACATGTAGCTATGTACACAGGCCTGGTACGTACAACGAACAGAAAAATAGAACCGCGTGTAAACACGAGTGATGAACGGAAGGAAGAAGGAGACGTGACGGAACGCATATTTTATATAGGACAACGGGAAACTCTGAACGTCGTCCAAAAAGGACAACACAGAGATTTCAGATCATGAGTAGAACCATAATTTGGTAAGGGAGGAACCTCTTGATTTCAAGGTGAACTTGGGTCAAAGGATGTAGGTCAGAGGTCAGTGAACGTTTCAGACGTGTCATGGGTTGAAACCGTAAATCTAGAGCTATGGCAGACCCTGTCAGTCTACCGTTGGTGCTATAGATTCTAATCGTCCTCCCAACGGAAATGTCCAGGGACGTACGGCACACAACAGATATACACAACATACCGACTAACGAGATTTTAAACCTCGTTACTGGGGAAATGCAAGATCAGGTGGCAGGGGGTATGAGTTTGGGGGAGGGGGCACCTAATGAGACTGACCCCGTGGGGACTGAGGACACGGAGCGCGGCGGAGGACTGGCCGAGGTGCTGTACCGTATAACTGTTTCCAGCTGTTGGACATCGGTTGATGGATGGCGCGCTTGGGGGTCGTATGTCAAGTCTAGATTGTTTTCACTTGACTAGACAAACTGCCCTTTGTACAAAATTAACCCTTGAGACGGTCCCTGACGGGAACGGTTGTTCCGGTTCTTTTCGGGCAAAATATGAATCTATCTATTTACATTTTTTTTTATTAATTTGATTGCTTCTAGTTGCGAGAGCGGTTTTGGGGGAATGGTATTGCGATTGTACACACCAGGTGATCTTTAGGGAACATTTATAGATTGCACAAACACTTTATTTATGTTTTAAAATCAGTCACTCGCCAAAACTGATCTATAGCGTCATTTAATTATTTCTGACGCTTTGTATCAAGGCCCTGGCCGTAGTCAACGACACGCACATGCAGATTTTTTCTATTGTACGTCATATTCCAAAATGACTCGACGTCATACTCTTATTATATAATGGCGGCCATTTTACGTACAAATAAAATCCGCTGATAATGGGGAAGGTTTTGTGCCCGTCTGTACTACGTAATTGAGTGTTTTGTATGGCCGTTGAGAGATATTAAAGTGTTGGGTCCCACGGTCCGTCATATGCCACCTCGGATCAATAGACAACATACACGTAAAGTAATTGGTGTGACAGAAGCTCGCGGATGGCTTCATCATTGTGCATTAGGAATTAACACGTTTTCACGAAACTCCAATTATCGAAAAACGTCTCCGCACATTTGTGTCTCTTTGATGTCTTGGTCAAACAGGAGGTATATTTCCATTTCATGAATAATCACCAATGGTATCTATAGGTGTTCAATATACGATTAATTGTTGAACTCAATACCGGTATAATGAACAATTATTTTTCAACTGCGTTGCTTTTAATTACCCGGTGTCACATTTAATAGTAATATTGAGATTTATATATGCTCGTTACATTATTGAGCGAACTCAAGTTAAGCTTCCATACCTAAATCTGTACCGGAAATAGTCTACGAGTTGTTTTTTGTTTTGTCTAACATCCTATCAACAACGATGGTCATTTACGGACTCCCGGACTCTAGCAGTGGTTACTGCCTCTGAAAAGTATCTGTGATTGTAATTATTTCCCATTCGTTTTCCACCATCGGCACCCAATTAAAGACCTTTCTACGTCTTGCCATACCGAAATCAATTGTGTATTGTTTGTTCCAGGTTCTGAGGAATGCTCGGCCGTCGTGAATGGAGTTACAATGCAGCAAACCGGAAATGACCAAACCGGAAATGGTGCCATGTTTGGTAATAATGTGAAGGCATGCGCAGGATGTGGCGGACGGATACTTGACCGTTTCCTGCTTCATGCCATGGACAGATACTGGCACACGGGTTGCTTAAAATGCTCATGTTGCCAGACAAAGCTAGAACATCTGGGCTCTTGTTTTTCTCGGTCGGGCATGATCCTGTGCAAGAACGATTATATTCGGTACGTAATTAAAAACATCACCATTTCTAGTTTTATACATACTTTTAACATGCACACTTTTCAGTGAGTTGTCGCCCCTGTCATCCAGGTAGCAGCACTACACATATCGCTCGAATCTGCGACGGGTTTCTCGTTTTATTAGAGGCAATCAATTCAGTCAGAAAATGGCACTACAATATTTTGTGTTATATCTTTCACAACGATTTTATATATTTAAATAGTTGTTTCAAATAAAAAAAACCTCGGGTGTTTCATCAGTTTTCAAATCTCAATGGATTGAAAGCATTGTAGGTGTGTAAGAAAGCTCGGCTACAGCACAGCGTAGTTTATATAAACATATATCAAAGGGACAGGAAGCCATTTAAGGATGTAAATTTTAATCTTTAATTGAAAGTTCTCTTTTTTACTTGATAATGACGTAAACCGGAGTCGTATAACCTGTTAAGTTGACAGACCTGTATGGAGATAAACATCACCCTTAGATTTTGTCTACACACAACATATGTCGCCCGAAGAAAGAGCGCCGAACCAATCGCATATCCGAGTTCAGTCAGTTGGAACAGTAAATTACAGACAAATGTACTAGAAAGTCGTCAAGCGTAAAATTATTATTATCTAAAATGACACCGATTTTCGTGAGAAAGATTTTGTCTTTAACCTAAAGCCGAATGTGCTATAGTATTCATGTATACTCTCTTAACTAGCAAGAGTCATGTATAGTATATATATAGTCCTGTTTGATGTATAAATTGTTTTCTGGTATGTATAATTCTCGAGACATTACTTATTACATTGCTCTAACTGACCACTACATTCCAAATGTAAGCTAGGAAAGTGACATGACCACACATATGGCTTGGCGTAACTTCATGTTAGCACGTGAATGATAACCGAAAGTCTATTCATAGGAAAATGATTAATTTCTTGATCATCCAAACGTTTAATGTAATCTGGACTACCCGTATTTTAATCTACATCGGAGGAGTTGATGGTGACTCATAGCAATTTTCTTCCACATATTCAGTGTTTTCCTTGCTCTAGTGTTACATTAATAAACCTCCGCGTGCACTTTGTTTGCTTCGTTCCGTGTCGCTGAATACTGCCTTAATTAATTTCGCAAAAGTAAAAGCCTCGAAACTATGCCCCAATCACTGTGATCCGGGTATTTGCGGCGCTTAACTTTACACAATGTTCACTAATTCATCATTTAGCCTTCCCGACAACGGCCCGAGTACTGATGTTGGACTGATACATGTATATCGAGTACTGATGTTGGACTGATACATGTATATCGACAAACGGTGTGATTAGTACATTAATAAAATTCAGTCGTTTGAGGAATATAATTAGTTCAATTATTGATAATCGTGATACGTTTTATAGTATTATGGAATCCTTTATGGCTTAAGATTGAATCGAGTACTTAGTACTCGTACTTTAATCTGTGTTTAAACCCGAACTGCCATATCTGTGAGTATAATGAGTATAGTACAATTTGTACATTTGCTGTAGGTAATTCATTGGGAACGTCAATGGCTGGGTAGCGTTACTTTGATTTAAATTTTAATCGCTGTTAGTTACATGTACATGGAGAACATGTTGTAGTGGTGTTACATATCGGTGAAGTCGTTGAGATTTATGTACTCATTATAAATGTATGACCTTTCAGACAAAATGGTCAGATTTTGAGTACTCTACTTGTATTGTTTCTAAGAGATTCTTGAATATGATGTTCACGAAGAGCAACCCTCGGCATTATTCATTACCTTTAGAGTTTGCACCTGGGCACATGTGTTTGTTCAAAGTATTGGTCGCAGAATAAATTACCACCCTTCTTTTAGATAACGTTAATTAAATGATCACCTGGCTTTATGTATATTTATGGGACATCCGTGTTCCTTTGGCGCTTATTTTCAATCCGCCCGCCTTCTTAGATTAATCAAAAGAAATATGTTCACTGGGTTTTCTATTACAAGTCGACGTGATTAGCCGCGTAAGGTGTACCCACTGATCGAGCTCCGAACGTCGTTAGTGGCTAGCGCTGGTTATTTTATTAATGTCCATCGGAATTAATTTTACATTACAATCCAAATCGTCACTGCAGACCAGACACAGGAGTTAATTCTGGCGGTTGGCATGGGCTGGCGATATCAATAATACATATCCACCATTAATTGTGTCTTAATTAAAAGTTTTCGCCCTCATCCCCTGTGCTTGCCGATGCCAAGTCTGAGTAGATTACGCGCAGTCGGCGATTCAGTAAGAACTAATCACGGGTATTGACGAGGAGGAGTTCTGGCTATCATGTGGAGAAGCTCTATATGAATTTGTACTATCTCCGAGTAAATGCCCTTGATATCATCCGATTTCGTTCAGATGTTTCGTTCACATACGCTTTTTAACACCAGGAAAATAAATGGTCTTTAACTTTCTACTGGCTTGATTCAGATTTATTTATCATCTGGTAAATTATGCATAGCACGTGTTTCCTTCATCTCAACTAGAATATTGTACAGAAATTGATTTATATTTAAAATAACTTTTTTTTTAAATTCACAATTATGTGGAAACGGTCGGTACAGTTTTGATTTATGTTTTCACGTTATATATTGGTTTAGAAATTAATCCACACAGCTCCTTATAGGCACGGAATTAGAATCCAAGTACGTGTAATAGGTGATATGTACTGGAAACAATTTCTATTGCGATTCTGAATATTTATGATAAGCCCCTATTCTAAAAAATCGGATTCACCTATATATATATAATTCATCATTCAAACAAAAATGTCTACAGATTATCGTTAAGTTTCATTATGCCAGTTAGTTCTTGCGTGTTTTGTCAAGGAGTTAATTTCTACTTATTAATTAATATCGGTACGTTGCGTAACGGAGTTAATTTCGCAGTGTTAATCAATTACGTGACGTCACATACACCGAGACACTGAACCAAGCATACGATCAGACGTGAAATATCACTGTTATTAATTAATAAATTTCCCGTAATCAGGTCTGCTCGTTTTCATCCTATGGAAGACCGTCGCAAACATCTGCCAACTCGCCCCTCCAATTTGTTTGGTGAAAATCACAGAAGAGGGTGAAAGCAGTTCTATTAGGTTAATAGTCAATAATTGTACACGCGGTAATTTTGCCGGCTTTATAGGCCCAATATCAATCTTAGTTGTGACGTGGTAGTGCTGGGCAAACGACAATGACTGTGTGCACAGTCTTAGCTTAATTGAACATATGTTAGCCAATGTCAAATTTCAGCACGCGCTGGCGTTATTTTGGTACAGGTGAACTACCCGAGCTGAACAGCATCAATCCCAAATTGATGAGAAAATGTGTTGATCCTCTCTGCCCAATACTAGTTCTATCCAGTTATACAAATGAGCTGTCATCGATATTCGCGTAGACTAGCGCTAATTAGGTAAACATTATCTGGATATGTTAAATATGTTGTTATTTATTCACATGAAAAGTTTGTGTTTGTAATAACGGGTTTTAATCAATCAGTGAACAAAAAAAAACAAAACCTGCTAGTCTCGCTTATAGTGTCATTCCTATTGAACTGCTAAATATAAGTGTTTTCCATTTCAACACGTCTTCAAATACTGAAAAAAGTATGTAACTATGAAAACATTCCTAATATATACATAGATCTATACATGCCTAATGGTGTAATGGTTGAGTTATTTACGTATTTTTACTTGAAGCACGGTCTTATTACCCGGTTTATTGTACTGTCAGACGAAAATATAATTTGTTTATGTGTACTTCTGCATTGTAATGCATCACTGATTTGTTCGGCATTTTAATAGAATAATGTGTTACAGTGTACTTGTCATAATGATTGCTACTTTCGTTTTCCATTAACTTTGTGGAGTCTACAACAACGAAACAAACTTGGTACACGCTGTATGGCGACTGGTTAGCGTTTATTGGGATATAATGTTTATTTTATCGCACGACAGATAATACCATTTCAGAAACCATTTATCTGGCGTACTATATTGAGTGATTCTTGGCAGATACCGTAGCTTTACTTACTATGTAGATAAATGATGCGACATACTTACAACACCAAGTTTTCTTTTCAAATCGAACACGTACTAAATTTTCTCGCATCTGTCAAAAATCTGTTAAAGATTGCCACATTTTATGTTTTTATGCTCTCTTTATATTTATCTTTATATCTCCGATCTTCCCAGCGGTTCTAGCCTATTTATAATTTCTACTTCCTGTTTTAAGTTTGTCTCACTATAGCTACTTCCGGTTAGCCGGCGCCATGCGGAAGAAACTATGATATTGTTTACTTCTTCTGAATAGTTTATTTAAACATATTTTATTTGAGTGACAGAGTAAATGTCAATAGGATTATACGTGGCTATCACAACTTATAATGTCCAGTTCCTCCTGTTCATTCTGAATACCAAGACCATGCACCATTATCATTGAGCTAACAAGACGACAGTCATCATCACTACAATACACAGATATAATGGTTACCGTTCAAAACAAAAAAGGAAATTAAAATGATTTTATTATCTGTGACATCAGTAGTTTTGTATCGTTGACACGGTCGAGCGGGAGGGATTGGTGTGCGAGATTTAATTCTCCACTGTAGACACAGGGTCCATATCAAATCAATTTATACAACGCTAGGCCTGATTAATCGGGCATTATCACAATCATCTCCTCATGTTCACACTAAATTGCTTTATTGGGGTTCAAGACAGGGAAATAACATCTAAATTGTTAAACTTAATCTAAATTTCTCTTTCATCCCAATGCGATAATGAAATAACATAAGAAATGAAAATTGTGCTGGGTATAATTAAATTCCTGAAAACTGTGGAGTTCTAAATGTAAAAACAAATCTGCTTTCGGATACATTTGTGTCTTATATTGTTATTAAAACAAATATGGCTTACAGGGCGATGTTGGTTTGGGGTTGGGATTCGGGGTACAAATCCATACTTGGAAGAACCTTCTTGCAGACACTGGAATTAATTAGCCAATGGTTTGATCTAAATAATTGATGTTAGTAATCATGTACATGTAACGGTTTTATCTCGTGTAAGCTCCATTAATGGCAGCTCCCAATTCATTATTGTACTTCCTCGATGTCAATATTTGTAGTACTGTCAGTTAGTTCAGACCCGAAAGGGCACGCCCCGTGTACCGGAGAGCTCTGTTGTCAGAACCGTGAAATTAATTATGTCAACCCCATTGACGGGTACTCGTGGACACGCGTTTCTCGTCCCTCCAGGGGCCGAGACATCTGTGTGTTGGTCGCTTGTGTCATTGTTAAATCGTGTACGATCTTGATGATTATCACAATTATGCAGCTATATCTAGTAAAACGAATCTGAGTATTGGTACTAGCTGGAACTAGACCTACTCCGGATTAGGTCAGTTGTCTTTAATGGCGATGACCAAAGCAGCGTTATTAGTGCTACAGTTTGGCGTATAACCTAAGCTTATAGAATGCAACATTGTCATCAGAATCAGATATCTATAAAGCCTAAATTAATAAATAGCTAACATATTATATTTGGTCTTATATTTATATAACTTGCAATGCCGTGTATGCTATATTCGCAGCCGTAATTTGCGTTTCGGAACTTCTCTTCGATATAGAACCCCCGTAGCAATGGATGATATCCGAATATATAGATAGTCCACCCGATAGGGATGAACGCCGGTAAGCTAAGGAGCCACAGTCTTTATACATTGTACACGTATGTTCATCTACTTCTCTCGACTGGTGTGTCGTTTTACAGGGGAGGTAACTACGCTCGTTGGTTATCGATTGGAAAACGTCGGTCTGGTATGTTTGCGTGTTGGTTGGTGTACTTTTGCTTTTGTTTCAAATTAGGTTTTAAGATTAGCGCCAGCTCTAGATAAAAGAATTGAAATTTATGACATGTGTTGTGATATCCTGAAGCAAGAACTGCCTCCAGCATTTTATCTACAAATTCCGATATCACACATAAGGCCTATTGACAATCTTGCTTTGGAAATGTGCGGATGTTTTTCTTCCCTTAACGGCGGGCGTAATTGGTTTTGACAAGCGGGAACTTAATATTCGGTAGCTTGTCTGCCTGAAAATTAATTATACCCAGATCAATAGTCAGCATATAAACAGGCATTACTTATACCTTAATGATCATGACAATTATATCGAAGTGAGTAGGTTGGATACCAATTAAGACCGATTCAATTAAACGGCATGGAACGGAAATGACCACGAAAAGATCAATTTTGAATGTTTCAGAGAAGAGTCGTTTGTCGGCGTCATTGTGTTATAGAAATTCTGGGTTGTTTTTCGTGAGAACGGATACATCTGACGGTAAAACTATTTCCATATAGGAGTTACTTCAAGTTTATTAATGAACAGACGCCGCTGTGCGGCTATTATATGTGACGTCACGGCTCACCTCGCTTCGTTTATGACCCAAGATAACCTACCATTCAAGGACACTCCATTTATTAATATGGGATTATTAAAACATTTTATTAGACCGTGCTTTATGATGTCGTGATCACAGCTTTCTGTTGTCGTTGTACACAATTAAGTAGCTTTAATTAATTAAAATGCCTTTTAGTTTGTGTATTATAAAGCTGGTGTATCGGGATTGGGCTTCCGTCACTCCGTGGGAGGGGGCTATACGATGTGGTTAAGAGAGGAGTTGGATACTCTCCACTGTATCACTCGACAATGTTAACTCAAACCTGCTTTAGAGTTGTCTGCCCCTGCCACAACAGGATGCACAGTTCCCTTCTTTACATTAATATCCGTGGACAACCATAAACAGTGAAGTTTCAAGGATATTAATTTAAAGAAAGGAACTGTGCATGTTGTTGTGGCAGGGGCAGACAACTCTAAATCTGATGTAAGTTGTCGAGTGGTGACCACTTGGATGCACGTGGGCAGAACCCGGCTGCACTGCGTAGCAGAATACATTTTGATAAATGCAGGTAAATGTCTATCGTATAATTCTTGACTTTCAAAGAAAAAAACATTTCTCCGAGTTAATGTTTTTGGAAAATTGGGAATAGGAAAAATCAAGGCATTGATCTATGTTGGGGTTTGGTCTGGGTATTTGGTCTGATAATTTGGGGAAGTATAATACTCTGGTTAAATGGACATCACACGTGTAAAATTTCGGGGTGAATACCCTCAACTCGGACTCCCAATGGACACTTTTCTATCCGAAAGTGTTAAATTATCTTTCAGTAATATCGCTTTTCATCTTGTTTAATTTGTGCTAGAACTTCGTTGATGTGGTGTAATCTGAAACAACCCAGCTAGACCCACAAAGACGGCGGCCATTGTCAGATCCTCATAATTATTCTTATCAAATCATTTATGGATACGCCTACCTTTTCAACACGTTAACAATCATTTAAATGATTTACCCTGCTCAGTGGGCTATCAACTGTAGTCCTCACTATTATCAAAATCAGCAATCCGTAAAATTGAATGACCCTGTACATCATCCTGAAAGATTAACGACACACGTCGATGTCATTTACTTATCTCCTTCTGAGACAAGGCGGAACATGTAATTACGAAGGGGTTATTTAGGATGCTTACAGATTATTTTTTTAAACTAATGGTCAACAACCCCTCCATGCATGATCCTGACCTAGATTTTAGGAAGCAAGCGTTTTGACGATAAAGAAGACGTATGCGTTAATGGTGGCGGTTCCTTTTATCGCTACTCTGGTAAGGCTGTGGTATAAGGCGACAAGTTAGTGGAAGATCAGGCCGTTTCCGATGCTAATGGATACGAAAGCCTGACAGCTTAGTATATTTCCGCAGCAGACGTCTGCAAATCTATTGAAGGCGGGAATCCAGTCCTCGGATTGTACAGCATACATGTACATACGCTACAGCTGTGTGGACTGAAGTAATTCTTCGAAGCGACACCTTTCCAATTCAACACCTTGCGATACGCCAATAAAACGATTAATTACACATCTTATACAACAACATTATCATGTGGTCCCTGTGACCCTATTCTCGCCGGTGACCCTTCACATAATCTCCGGTTCCGCGATCTATCCTCGAGTCCCTGTGACCTTTCGCATTATGTCCTGTGGATAAATTATCTGTTCTCGGGCCCATGTAGCCCTTCATATTATACCTCTTTTGGACTATTTTCAGGCCCCTTTGACCCGAAGGACTCATGAAAAAGGCTACTGTTCACAGTTAATGTTTAGAAGTAGAGCCACTATAAGCTGTTAATACTACAGGGCCAGCTGTTCTAGCGTTACATTTTACTCCCAAATAAATACAATAAAACAACAGATACGGGATGGAATACTTACTGTACATAAGTGTACATCTGTCATCAACAAATGGGATGGAATACTTACTGTACATAAGTGTACATCTGTCATCAACAAATGGGATGGAATACTTACTGTACATAAGTGTACATCTGTCATCAACAAATTAAGTTGGGTGTTAAACATCTGCTGCAGCGTGTTGCTGGCTGCCACGTGACTTTAATTAGAAGGATATATCTAATTAATTATACGTATCAACATTTGGGATTAAAACGATTTAATCGCGGCAACTATAGCACGTGCTGATACTAATTATACATATATATTAGCCAATGAGAAGTGTGTCTTAACTAGCTTTGTTATTGAACATTATAAGATTAAATGCACCCATTTCAAAACATGATAAATTAAAATCGAGAACAATGATCGCAGTGACTGTTGACGGCATCAGCCCCGAGGTTGTTACTTTATACTAGGTATCCGTTTATACGAGGGAGAATGTGTTCCCTTCCCGAAGACGAAGGTCGTTATTGTATGTACCAGATCAACCAGAAACAAATCTCTGTATCGTTACATGTCTATATTCTAATCTTTGAATTGCGACCATTAATTCCTGATAAAGAAGCATGCAGTTACATAAGTGTATTAGCGATAAGTTGTATATTATATAGTCGTATATACACGCATATAGGAAACAGTATATTTGTAGATTAGTATCCCGGTATAACAACTTAAGAAATTCGTTGGTGATGTTTGGTTCATATAATCCCTTAGAAATAATGTGAAGGGTTTCACTATGAACTCGTTACTGTTTGTACAAATACGGTCGGGTTTATCCGGTACGTGTTCCTCTGATCGGGTATGGTCGGGTTTATCCGGTACGTGTTCCTCTGATCGGGTATGGTCGGGTTTATCCGGTAGATGTTCCTCTGATCGGGTATGGTCGGGTTTATCCGGTAGATGTTTCTTTGATCGGGTATGGTCGGATTTATCCGCTATGTGTTCCTCTGATCGGGTATGGTCGGGTTTATCCGGTACATGTTCCTCTGATCGGGTATGGTCGGGTTTATCCGGTACATGTTCCTCTGATCGGGTATGGTCGGGTTTATCCGGTAGATGTTTCTTTGATCGGATATAGTCGGGCTTACCTGGTAGATGTTCCTTGGTCGGGTAAAGTCGGGCTTATTCGGTAAACGTGTGTTGACTGGGTATGGTCAGGTTTATCCTGTAGATGTTTCTTTGATCGGGTATGGTCGGGTTTATCGCGTAGAAGTGTTTTGACCGGGTACGGTCGGTTTATCCGGTAGATGTTTTGACCGGGTATATGGCTGAGTTGATGCAGTAGATGTGATCGGGTACTGTTGGGTTCATCCGGTATATGTGGTAACGTAGTATTATGAGAAAATGTCCTTATATTCTCTAAACTGATGTCGCCAGCTATGGGGTAGTGAACTTTTAATTGATATCAGTGCGGTTTTTGGGTTATTCGCCAGCTATGGGGTAGTGATCTTTAATTGTTATCAATACGGTTTCTGGTTGTTAGTCAGCTTTGGAGTAGTGATCTTTAATTGTTATCAGTGCGGTTTCTGGTAATGTCGCGGGATCCTGAAAAGTGCTCACAATGAGGTGAAAAGTGTTTTGAAAGGAAATCACGTCAGTAAAGTAGCTCATCTCTTATATACTGGCGGACTGGCATTTTGGTGTCTTAGCGGAATGCCATTTTCTATGATGTAAAAGTATACACTTCCTCAGATTAAAGTTGGGAACTGAACCGGCGGCACCGGATGCACTGTAGTCCATAGAGACAGTCTGATATAAGCCAGGTCCGTGTCACTTAGCGTCCCAAACCTTATGTTGGGCACGGCAACGGACTTTTATAACGTACAACCCTCGTCTCCACAGGACTCCATTAGTCCGCCCCTTGATAAAATTTGCCATAATTTCATGTTTTTCTACGCATACATATTATATTTCTAAATGCCTTTTGACAGTTACAGGTCTTGTTTTCCGTTCTGACATTATGCAGGAATTGGAAAAATCTCTTTATTTTATATAAAAACACAAGAAAAAGTGGTCGTATTGTACAATGTATCGCGGTTATAATAACACTCTAACGACCCAACTGAAATACCGACACATGTTGCCTATATACATTGTATATAGGAAGCTAAAACGTTATGCACGTGTAAAGGTACATTTAATGCTATTTGAATTGACTGAGGGATCATTTCATCGATAAATGAGTTGTTACCAGGGTAAATATATTGTCTAATGGTTAAAGGGCATTTAGGAAAAATGACAATCTATTTGCACACCGCCATCTTTGTGAAACAAATGAACCAGTACTGTGGCAAGCAACGACACGCCCAGTCCTTTTGCTTAGCGACAATAATGAATTTGTTTATATATGGTAACTGTGTCACTTATGTTTAAATCTGTAGCTATAGTAACATGTATAATAATGAATTTGTATATATATAGTTACGTTTAAGTCTGTAGCTATAGTAACATATATAATAATGAATTTGTATAAATATAGTTACGTTTAAGTCTGTAGCTATAGTAACATATATAATAATGAATTGGTATATATATAGTTACGTTTAAGTCTGTAACTATAGTAACTTGTACACTTTATAAAAGCACGTGAATGTTTGTTTTGTGGACGTGCCTTTTACCATCAGAACAAAGCACTTTAAAGGACCCCGAGCACTTAACTCTGCATCGTGCTCAATGTTATCATGCTTTTAAACAATTCATGGAAAATATAGTATATGTTTTAGTATTCATTTCCGTTCTAAATTGTTTTCGAACACGCGTATACAAAATTAGGAATATTTAATTAGGAAACAGTACGAGACAGAATAAAATTCTGTTATTATACCGTAACTAAAATCGTTATAAACGCAATTACGACTACTTGCAAAAGTTCGAACAATTCTAAAAGGTTCTTATCCATTACGCGATGTCAATTTAAAATCCTATCCAAACCGGAAAAACATATCAAAATGGTTGATCAATATTTTATACATTCTCATTATTAAATATTGATTTTCGTTAAAAGGGCGATATTTAAAACCATAATCGTAACATTTTCAGACAGGCTTTGAGGAGCATAAAACTGGAAAAAGACAGAAGTACTGTCTCAAAACACCTTGTGAATATTCATGACATCGCTTTGTTGTCGTTACTGTAGGATAGATACACTGTATAATGAATCGCTTGAAGTACCCGTAGAAATCAAGGGTCTCCGTTATTAGTTATTCTATTAGTGAATTTAGTGTAATGTAATATTTACTAAAGCCGGCTTTTTATAGATCACACCACTAACACCTATGTAATATATATAAGTTTACACAATAAAAATACCGCCTCCATTAGCGCTGTTCCCATGGGAACAAATCACACGATGTCGACTTGTAACTTTGAAATGACACGCAAGGAGAAATAGCGAAATCATGAATTTTAAAAATACTGAGAATTTCAGCATAAATCTCGGGTGGAGGGTTCAAGGAAAGTGAAATTTTGAAAATAAACTTGCTGTTACGTTTCCCTTGCGTTCGTTATCTTATGTAGGTAGGTAGATACTCTAAAGAGGTTCTATGGATGTCGAGGAAGTGGTCTAGTAACATTCATGTTAAGTCCTATAACTTCGATAGCGGCCTTGTTGTTGCTAAATACATGTTTATGTTATGGACTCGTGGTTTTAATCTTTATGAAATTTTCATTTTGAATTTTATTTTCTAATTTTTGCAGGTTATTCGGTTCCAGCGGATCGTGTTCGGCGTGCGGCCAAAGTATTCCGGCGAGTGAGTTTGTTATGAAGGCCCAAGGAAATGTGTACCACGTCAAGTGCTTCAAATGTGTGACGTGTCATAACCAGCTTTCCACCGGCGACCGGTTCAGTATTTTCAATGGCGGACTATTGTGTGAACAGGACTATCCCAAAGTTATGAAAGGTCACGTGATGGGATCCGCTAGGGGGAGCCATAAGGTACAGGGTAGTAGCACGCTAGAACTGCTCATAAGATCGACGCAGTCCATTTAATTTCTTATGAAACATTTTCATATCTCGTTATATATTGAACTCGTTTCTGCATAATATTTTCACTTTATTAATTTTGAAGGATGTGTAATGTCTCCCATTACCCATTCTTCTTGGTGCGGTAAACGTATATGGAATCATCATTAAACATTTGGGCTCGTGTAACCGGAAGTGTAAGCATATTATACTTCCGGTTTATTGAGCATTGGATTTTCATCCTATTGGCTTGTATTAAGCTATAGATAAAACGAACATACGCTTGTAATTGTATTGTTAGTTAAACTGTTGTTATTTATTGCTTATTGATTCATAGAACATGGCCTCATTTCGAGTTTGTAAAACTAAAGATGCTATTTGGATAAAAAATATAATCAAAAGATTGGCGGAATGACAATGGCGGCCTGTTTACTCATTAAGTGGAGACTGACGCCACATCCGCGCTCAGCATCGGCGCATGTCACGTAATGCAGACTTAATTCGATAATTGGAAATAGAAAAAAAGTCTTAGTTGTAAAACTAAAGGCACAATTGCCTCTATTTAATCAATTTAAATCCGAATAATCTAGTCTTCTGTAAAGCAGTCTGTTACGACCCAGAGCATTGCTTCACGGTAATTGGAAATGATCATGTGAGGGCTAAAATTACCAATTGAGTGATGATGAAATTATTTGTATTTTATTGAATATTATTCCATGTCTTGTATTTCCTTCTAAAATCGTTCAGTGTCGTAGTTCAAATTTCCTGACATTGTTTGAAATGTAAAGAGATCACAGTCCTTGTTTTGCACTGTTTTGGCAGTTTCTGTTTCCGCCCTGTTTTTGACAGTGTCTTCATTGTTTTGGTGGTATGGTAGGATTTTCGACAAAATGGCGTATTATATTTTTCTGTTGGAAACACGATTATTTATTTGTAATGGAGAATAATTTTGTTGAATATTGATTGACCTGTTACGGATGGATTATTGCTCACGTGATTATTCATGATCACCTGACACTACGATACTTACAATGTTACTCTGTGGATTATGATATATGATCACTAATAAACTGTCCATGTATTTTGAATGCTGCCTCGGTTTTATCCTTCTGTGAATTGTAATTTCTGGGTCAGGAATCTGACAGCTAATCGGTGCATGTTCCGGAAGTGCATGTTGTGGACGTTAAGGTACCGGATGTTTGTGGTTGAAGCCATACTTGTTGTCTACATTGGTGATGATTTATTGCCACATATACAAACAAATGACGGAGTGATGGTGAAACCTACCATCTCAATCACTGGTGTAGACGAACGAAGCACCACAAGGGGAACCTCCTCGGGTTGTTTGATATGCTGTGCTCTGTTGCGTGTCGGAATGCAACCTAGACCGAGCGAATTCATATAGACACCCATGGCAATGGCGTCCGGACAGGAAGGACATCTCATTCAATGCTTTAAACCGATTCTCCCTCCAAAGGTTTACCGCTTGTGACTTAAGGTTAGAAAGTCTTTATAACCTTGATTGTCGACTATAAACTGGACTATTCCTCTCGTTTGTACATACGTCAATTAAATTAAGTCATGCTTGCCGCTAAGGAAATAGTGTAAACATGTCGAACGCTGCACTGACGAGAACCAAATGCTTCAGTAGAGAGAGAGCCATATGGCCCACAATAAAAGCTCAAAGTGCTATTAATTGGTGTTTATCTTGTGAGGGTTGAAGTCCACGTCTGCGTTCTCTGTCCGACCCAGGACACGTGTAGAGAGAGGTAGAAATTTAATGGGTTATTGGATCTAGAAACCATTAAATGCGCACTGGCTCATCAAGACAACCTCCGAACTCTTCATCGGCCCGGGGGTTACCTGGTTCATTTCAAAAGATATATAGTGCAACAGTTTGGCGGCTATCGCTGGTCTAATCATAATATTGGAAGGACACTTGGCATAAAATGGCGGAAATGACGTCACAGTCCTAATAGGTTTTCATCAGACTCAATTATAACAACAGTCTTTATGTTATTGATTGATTTAGCATTAGTGGTTCAACCAATGATACAGTTACTTCCACTTACAGAGCTTTTTGATATTTGTAATGGACCATGACATGATGCCATTTACATTTACTAGAAATGGCGAAATTAGAAACCGAAAACTTAATGGGACGAATAAGACACAAATTGTAATAATGCGTACAATCTGTTGAAGCGGTTCGCCATAGGCTCGGAGACGACCCCGAGTAAATGGACAAATAAATGTCTTGTCATGGACGAACAGTACTGTACAGTACTTCGTGAACCAAGTAATATAACAGTATCTCGCTTAACCCCATGCTAACACAGGGGTCGACTTAATGGCGATTATATATACATAAATGCACTTCGGAAAATACGCAATGTTTCGAGTATAATAATAACACTATCGATTTGGTTACTGGTGGTTGAATAATTTAATAAGACATTTCATCTTCACAGAGCTTTGCATACCATTAACGGGCGATCTTAATTCTCTTACCATACTTAGGTGGTGGTTACGGTACCCCACGGGGGGTATCCCCCTCACAGTGGTCAATTAATTACTCTTAATCAAAGACCAAAACTTAATGAGGAAAGACGAAGAAAATAATGACAGAGTAACCTTATAGGAATCCAATATAGAGGCCTGGTGAATTCTCAATAATCCCGACGTCGGACCAGCAATATTTGATAAGGCTGGGGTCGGTACTATACAAACTAGGAATCGAAGTGGTCACGATCGCCAAGAAAGTAAACAACAGCGCGCTTCACCAATTAACGATAAGTTAATGCTTCAAATTTATCGTTCGTGTGGATGTTATTATTCACGTTCCATGAAATTGGAGCTGTAATTCTTTTTTAAGGCTTTGCTTATTCACGAAATCGATCAATTTTTCGGAACTCATGTCTTTTCCATTAACAAAATCATGAACAAAATGCCCAATGACCCCAATTTTTCTTTTGACATCATCAAAATAGATCTGAAATAATCCTAAGACACAATATTTCAAAACCTTTATTTTCATTCCCATTTTGTTCCATTTTCAAAAAGTCATTTTCTACTTGTACTTCTTGTGAAAACCTAGAGTTCTTCCGTTTTCCGCCATATTTTAAGACCTTTGTAACTTTGACCTATCAATGATTTAGCATTCTGATGTGATATTAATATTGGTACATTTTTGTGAAAAATGCTTTAAGAAAGGTGAATTACACAAATCCTCTTGAGCCAGCTTCTTTATATTAGAACAATTGATCGAGATCGTGTAATCTGATGAAGCGTTTTATTACATACATGTCATGCTTGAAAACCTCCTCATGGGTGGCTCAAATGTGGTTATAATGCATGTACATGTATTATGGGTTTAGTCCCAATGACTTATCTTTCTATGGCGATTCTCATACAAATACATCTTCGTTTACTTTCTTCGTGGTTACCACTAGCTCTACACTTCTGGGTTGCGTGTTCGAATACCACGTGGGGCAGTTGCCAGGTACTTTCCTCTACCTCCAAAACCTAGCACGTCCTTAAATGACCCTGGCTATTTATAGGACGTTAAAGAGAAATAAACCAAACCAAATCGTGGTTGTAATTAGAGGTTAGCAATTATGTAATTACTAAAGGCACTGTCAAGATCCAGCCATCTCGTGGAATCCAGAACTCTTTACCGTTCGGCGTTAGTGTATGTCAAGATCTCGCTCTTACTCGTCTTATGGCTGTATTCGTGAAGATGACGTTTGTTTATTATTCATAATCTAAAACGTTTAAAGTACTTTTACAAAAAATACTTATCCGGATTATTTTGAAGTCGCGCAAGAGTGATGGATAAAAGCATTCGTTTCTTTCAAAATTATATATATACAGGCAATTACTACTTACAAAATTATATATATACAGGCAATTACTACTTACTACAATATACTACAGCTGAACAAGCTTTTACAGGTTTTGTTTTCAAAATATGAAAGATTAAATATTTAAACAAATAACGGAAACGTTTTAGCTTTCACAGACCAGACAATTAACACACCTGCTCGTCTATATCAGTCCAGCTTTGCTGTAGCGTGCATTAGTACCCATGCATTGGTCGGGTGTTTGGACGGTAACGTATTGCTATACAGCTAGGCTGATTAGAATGCGATGGGCATATCTAATAGACATTCTTATTCTCCAATGAAGAAATTGCTTTCAGGGAAACCAAATACCAAAAAATTAGATCTACGAAGTAATGAAATAAAACGTCGAATGCAGCCACGAATATTTTAGTGTGTTTAGTTAAAACCGTCCGAGCTATTCCTGTACAAAGTGCTTTCAACATGGCTGTTTTCACACCACGCGGGTCGGGGCCGGGACGTGTAAAACACACGCATTAGGCCTCTACTCACGTGAACCCCCACTTACACGACCCTTCACTTACAACTCGCCAAGCTCGTAATTACACACACATCTAATGAAGGCTGATCGCTGTTACTTAACCTAACACTTCGGAGATAAGGAAATAAAAGACCGTATACATCTACCGTGAACGCCGACTTACCAACCTCCGTAATTATCTCTTTGTAGAAAGATCCGCTCATGTTGGAATAAGCCATTTTGAAAATTACCATTAAGAGTGTTATCTGCTATACAAACAGGAGAGTGAAGTTGACAAGCGACGTGGATTAAAATGGATAATTATGCAATTTCCTTCTCCATTTGATGTGGTGGTTTATTTACAAAACTAATGGAGTTCTTAATAGCTTGAACATGTGGCAGTCCTTGCTAACAGTTTCTCGCCGGGCACAGATTGTCTTCAAGGCTTCGTCTCTCAGTGTGGCTAAATACTGCTATATAGGTTTTAAACGGACGGACGAGTGATTACAACCCCGCGCTTAGTGTGATCACTGAAATGGCTGTCACTTCTTAGGGCTGTAACACCTAAATGTCGGAAAATCAAACGAATGACATTTCACCTGAAACAAATGCACATGTTTAAAATGAAAATTTCAAAATAGCAAAAGGTTAATAAACATTTTTTTGTTGTATATGGAAATTAAATATCGAATGATTTATCATATGCATACTGTCTTCATATATATTTAATCTTAGCTCCTATTATTTAATATATTTGAATCAAGTAATCTCTGAGGTCGTTTGATTGGCAGATCCTGCGATAACACTAACAAATTGTGGTCGATTTAGATTAAACTTTGACATTGATTTGCTAATCTCTTTCATTGGGTTAATTTGTCTCTGCCAGCGGATAGTTAATCAGTCGACGCTGTGACGTCAGGTGATATCGAGTGGTTATGTGATATTTAATGAAAAATAACCCATAATTAATTAACTTCTGGATTGAATTAAACATGAGGTCATCAGTTATATATTCCCCTTTTATTTAATATGCACGTGACATTTAATGCTCATTCATTTCATTTGAAAACAGTATTAATTGTTCAATTAAGTTGCTAAATATAGCCATAACTATAAAGATGGGAGGTTGGTATTGTAAGTTAGTTACTAGTCGATTAGAATTATCGGGGAACATTAAGTTTGGTGTCAGCGTTTAATCCAAGAACCCGGGGCTCACAATCAAACAGGATGTTATTAACGTTAAGTATTGTTAAGGTTCTAACAAAATGCGTCATGTCAATATTGATGTCCTAAACCAATACCATTATATTTAGTTACCACGACATATTCTACAAACAACTATTTAGGCCGTTTGACACGAGTGTATCGGACTAAAACCCTCCAAGCCACTTTGGGCTCGAGGCTAACTCTTTGCTTGTAATCCATCAACGCCTGTCAATAACGGCAGTTACTAGCGGGGCGATCTGTGATAACACTGTATTGATCCACATTTCACCAATCAATCAGTACATGGTGTAAATCAATAGATCGATCATCTCTTCATCTAAGTACAACACACCTGACAGTGTTGACAGTCCTGATAAATCTGAATCTTTTATCAAATATTTCATAAATATGCTCCAACTAATAAAGAACTCCTTGACCCGTGGTCACTTTTATGGTTACGGGTCATTCAATTATAGATGATTCTTGTTACCACCTTATGGCGTATGAAGTATTTTCCCCATTTATAAGCTCCTGCCTAACTCCCTCCATCTTGAAGGTAATGATCTGTTCCGTTCTCGTCCTGACGATACGCTGTTGTCCTCATTTGCCTCGGTCGCGGTCCATTTCCCTTCTGTCTTCGATGTCCAATTCTGCCCTCTTCTCGTGATACTCATTTCTGCCCCGTTCTCTTTAAGCCCATTCTGCCCCCGTTCTCGTGATGCGCATTTGTACCGCCGTTCTCGTGATGCTCATTTCTGCCCCCGTTCTCTCCATGCCCATTTCTTTCCTTGTTCTCACGATGCTCATTTCCCCTATACCACCATACCGTACAGATTGCATCATGTATTTGTTCCCCTATACTGCCGTACCGTACAAGGTTACATCATGTTTTTGTCCCCTTATATCGCCGTACCGTACAAGGTTACATCATGTATTTGTTCCCCTTTACCGCCGTACCGTACAAGGTTACATCATGTATTTGTTCCCCTATATCGCCGTACCGTACAAGGTTACATCATGTATTTGTTACCTTGTATCGCCGTACCTTACAAGGTTACATCATGTTTTTGTTCCCTTATATCGCCGTACCGTACAAGGTTACATCATGTATTTGTTCCCCTATATCGCCGTATCGTACAAGGTAAATGTTCCCTAATACCGCCGTACCGTACAAGGTTACATCATGTATTTGTTCCCTGATACCGCCGTACCGTACAAGGTTACATCATGTATGTGTTCCCCTATACCGCCGTACCGTGCAAGGTTACATCATATATTTGTTCCCCTATATCGCCGTACCGTACAAGATTACATCATGTTTTTGTTCCTTTATATCGCCGTAACGTACAAAGTTACATCATATATTTTTTCCCTAATACCGCCGTACCGTACAAGGTTATATCATGTATTTGTTGCCCTATACCGCCGTACCTTACAAGGTTACATCATGTATTTGTTCCCTTATATCGCCGTACCGTACTAGGTTACATCATGTATTTGTTACCTTATATCGCCGTACCTTACAAGGTTACATCATGTATTTGTTCCCTTATATCGCCGTACCGTACAAGGTTACATCATGTATTTGTTCCCCTATATCGCCGTACCGTACAAGGTTACATTATGTATTTGTTTCGCTATATCGCCGTAACGTACAAGGTTACATCATGTATTTGTTCCCCTATGCCGCTGTACCGTACAAGGTTACATCATGTATTTGTTCCCCTATATCGCCGTACCGTACAAGGTTACATCATGTTCTATTTACCTTATATCGCCGTACCGTACAAGGTTACATCATGTATTTGTTTCGCCGTACCGTACAAGGTAACATCATGTATTTGTTCCCTGATACCGCCGTACCGTACAAGGTAACATCATGTATGTGTTCCCCTATACCGCCGTATCGTGCAAGGTTACATCATATATTTGCTCCCCTATATCGCCGTACCGTACAAAGTTACATCATGTTTTTGTTCCTTTATATCGCCGTAACGTACAAAGTTACATCATATATTTGTTCCCTAATACCGCCGTACCGTACAAGGTTACATCATGTATTTGTTGCCCTATACCGCCGTACCTTACAAGGTTACATCATGTATTTGTTCCCTTATATCGCCGTACCGTACAAGGTTACATTATGTATTTGTTACCTTATATCGCCGTACCGTACAAAGTTACATCATGTATTTGTTCCCCTATATCGCCGTAACGTACAAAGTTACATCATGTATTTATTCCCCTATACCGCCGTACCGTACAAGGTTACATCATGTATTTGTTCCCTTATATCGCCGTACCGTACAAGGTTACATTATGTATTTGTTCCCTTATATCGCCGTACCGTACTAGGTTACATCATGTATTTGTTACCTTATATCGCCGTACCTTACAAGGTTACATCATGTATTTGTTCCCTTATATCGCCGTACCGTACAAGGTTACATCATGTATTTGTTCCCCTATATCGCCGTACCGTACAAGGTTACATTATGTATTTGTTTCCCTATATCGCCGTAACGTACAAGGTTACATCATGTATTTGTTCCCCTATGCCGCCGTACCGTACAAGGTTACATCATGTATTTGTTCCCCTATGCCGCCGTACCGTACAAGGTTACATCATGTATTTGTTCCCCTATATCGCCGTACCGTACAAGGTTGCATCATGTTCTATTTACCTTATATCGCCGTACCGTACAAGGTTACATCATGTATTTGTTTCGCCGTACCGTACAAGGTAACATCATGTATTTGTTCCCTGATACCGCCGTACCGTACAAGGTAACATCATGTATGTGTTCCCCTATACCGCCGTACCGTGCAAGGTTACATCATGTAATTGTTACCTTATATCGCCGTACCGTACAAGGTTACATCATGTATTTGTTTCCCTATATCGCCGTATCGTACAAGGTTACATAATGCATTTGTTGCCCTATACCGCCGTACCGTACAAGGTTACGTCATGCACGTGTTCCCCTATACCGCTGTACCGTACAAGGTTACATCATGCATTTGTTGCCCTATACCGCCGTATCGTACAAGGTTACATCATGTATTTGTTACCTTATATCGCCGTACCGTACAAGGTTACATCATATTTTTGTTGCCCTATACCGCCGTATCGTACAAGGTTACATCATGTATTTGTTACCTTATATCGCCGTACTGTACAAGATTACATCATGTATTTGTTCCCCTATACCGCCGTACCGTACAAGGTTACATCATGTATTTGTTCCCCTATACCGCCGTATCGTACAAGGTTACATCATGTATTTGTTGCCCTATACCGCCGTATCGTACGAGGTTACATCATGTATTTGTTGCCCTATATCGCCGTACCGTACAAGGTTACATCATGTATTTGTTGCCCTATACCGCCGTATCGTACAAGGTTACATCATGTATTTGTTGCCCTATACCGCCGTATCGTACAAGGTTACATCATGTATTTGTTGCCCTATACCGCCGTATCGTACAAGGTTACATCATGTATTTGTTACCTTATATCGCCGTACCGTACAAGGTTACATCATGTATTTGTTCCCTTATATCGCCGTACCGTACAAGGTTACATTATGTATTTGTTACCTTATATCGCCGTACCGTACAAAGTTACATCATGTATTTGTTCCCCTATATCGCCGTAACGTACAAAGTTACATCATGTATTTATTCCCCTATACCGCCGTACCGTACAAGGTTACATCATGTATTTGTTCCCTTATATCGCCGTACCGTACAAGGTTACATTATGTATTTGTTCCCTTATATCGCCGTACCGTACTAGGTTACATCATGTATTTGTTACCTTATATCGCCGTACGGTACAAGGTTACATTATGTATTTGTTCCCTTATATCGCCGTACCGTACTAGGTTACATCATGTATTTGTTACCTTATATCGCCGTACCTTACAAGGTTACATCATGTATTTGTTCCCTTATATCGCCGTACCGTACAAGGTTACATCATGTATTTGTTCCCCTATATCGCCGTACCGTACAAGGTTACATTATGTATTTGTTTCCCTATATCGCCGTAACGTACAAGGTTACATCATGTATTTGTTCCCCTATGCCGCCGTACCGTACAAGGTTACATCATGTATTTGTTCCCCTATGCCGCCGTACCGTACAAGGTTACATCATGTATTTGTTCCCCTATATCGCCGTACCGTACAAGGTTACATCATGTTCTATTTACCTTATATCGCCGTACCGTACAAGGTTACATCATGTATTTGTTTTGCCGTACCGTACAAGGTAACATCATGTATTTGTTCCCTGATACCGCCGTACCGTACAAGGTAACATCATGTATGTGTTCCCCTATACCGCCGTACCGTGCAAGGTTACATCATGTATTTGTTACCTTATATCGCCGTACCGTACAAGGTTACATCATGTATTTGTTTCCCTATATCGCCGTATCGTACAAGGTTACATAATGCATTTGTTGCCCTATACCGCCGTACCGTACAAGGTTACGTCATGCACGTGTTCCCCTATACCGCTGTACCGTACAAGGTTACATCATGCATTTGTTGCCCTATACCGCCGTATCGTACAAGGTTACATCATGTATTTGTTACCTTATATCGCCGTACCGTACAAGGTTACATCATGTTTTTGTTGCCCTATACCGCCGTATCGTACA
Source organism: Mimachlamys varia (assembly GCA_947623455.1). Classification (NCBI taxonomy): domain Eukaryota; kingdom Metazoa; phylum Mollusca; class Bivalvia; order Pectinida; family Pectinidae; genus Mimachlamys; species Mimachlamys varia. The sequence goes on from OX392529.1 coordinate 17,238,320, forward strand.
AGGTTACATCATGTATTTGTTACCTTATATCGCCGTACTGTACAAGATTACATCATGTATTTGTTCCCCTATACCGCCGTACCGTACAAGGTTACATCATGTATTTGTTCCCCTATACCGCCGTATCGTACAAGGTTACATCATGTATTTGTTGCCCTATACCGCCGTATCGTACGAGGTTACATCATGTATTTGTTGCCCTATATCGCCGTACCGTACAAGGTTACATCATGTATTTGTTGCCCTATACCGCCGTATCGTACAAGGTTACATCATGTATTTGTTCCCCTATACCGCCGTATCGTACAAGGTTACATCATGTATTTGTTGCCCTATACCGCCGTATCGTACAAGGTTACATCATGTATTTGTTACCTTATATCGCCGTACCGTACAAGGTTACATCATGTATTTGTTACCTTATATCGCCGTACCGTACACGGTTACATCATGTATTTGTTCCCCTATATCGCCGTACCGTACAAAGTTACATCATGTATTTGTTACCTTATATCGCCGTACCGTACAAGGTTACATCATGTATTTGTTACCTTATATCGCCGTACCTTACAAGGTTACATCATGCACGTGTTCCCCTATATCGCCGTACCGTACAAGGTTACATCATGCACGTGTTCCCCTATATCGCCGTACCGTATTGGGATATATCATTACAGTAGCATGTATCAGTCTCCAATGCATTATAACAACACACTCAACAATAATGTCAGTGTGACGGCAGACAGGTCTATTTGTACGGTGGGACGTGGTATCGGATGTGATGTCATATCAGTCTACTGTGTCTGACATTCAGCTGGCCACTGTGTTATATGGGTATGGGCTACACTGGCTGAACAGACGATCGAGCAACGATACATGTAGACGATACGCTTGGGTGTAGACGTGAACGGTCCAACTTTACCTCAGAGTCATATAACCATAACACAATCTTGGTGTCATCGAATATGTGTATTCATTCATTAATAAATAAACCCGAAATTCGATAGCAAACAACAGCAGTATATTAATTTGTTCTGATGCATGCGAGTTGTGTACGATCATGACTGTTCTTTTGTCGACCATCTGTATGTAACCTTATCTCGTTTTGGTGACGACACTTTTATGAAAGCATTGTAAACGAATACCTATATTATAATAATTGCTTGCTGACAAAAAAGACGAACGAGAACGAGCTATAAATAAATTATGGAAAATTCCTTTATTCAAAAGAATGAAATGACAACATATCCTGCCCTCATTGTGTCGATGATGAATTATTCTATCTAAAATATCGTTCAACCGGAATTTGAACAATGGATTTGACCAAACACCGGAAGTAGTAATAGACTACGCCGGTGCCAAGGTTTCAGACCATGCTTGGCCATATTTGGGGGTAACCACGACAGGGTTCATGTGTACTTTTGACCGATGAATTGTTTCCTTAACAGTCTATTTAAGGTTACAAGTAGCCAGTCATGACCAGGAGAGTTATTATTGTAAAGATGTGTTGAATGTAAGTTTTGTTTGGCAGCAATTTTGGACACTGTTAGCAATAATTACCGAGGTATTAGTAAATGGTGTGTAGAAATGGATAAATGATGGGCGGGGTTGAGAGATTAATTAAACTGATAACACAGCCACTATTTGTATGTACCCAATATATTATTCAGTATGAAATGGGCCTAAGTCTCGTCTCCACAATTAACTAGTTCCAATTAAAGCTGACACTCGTATTGCCTAATGGCCAACAACTAAAATAAATAACATTCTTTGTTGACCAAATTTGATTTGGAGTTGTAATAATGTCATTAAATTGTTAATTATGTTTAAATCTGTTTGCCTTATTTAGCGTATTTCCATTTTAATTACCAATTACGGTTGTGTATATATACACTAACGTATTCGAAGGCGAGGCGACATTGTGACACCCAATGACAACCCCCTGTGCCTATCGTCAAGTGGCTCATTACAGGCCGTAACAATACCCGACCAGCGAGGGCTGTTGTGGCGGGGCACGGATTGGGATAAAGTGGGGTATTCTAAAGGATCGCTGACACCTGTCGATAAACTTGGATGCCAATCTGTATAGCTGATTTGATAGCTGCAAGGAAGAAAGATTGTAGAACACTTTTCAACAACGTAATTTACTCCTGTTAATTGCTAATATGTATGAAACATATCCCACATATAGTACACATTGTGCTAACATGCAGTTTCTGCAATACAAGAATAATGCACTCTATTCCTATGTGAAATGTTAGTTGTTGAAATGCTAGCTATATTACACCGGAGACGTTCTCTTTGAAGTGTAGATGTATGAGGATATTAATTTATCTTCTCACTTAGAAACAATGTGATAGTCAACAGCCGTTCTCAGAAGGTGCTTCAACAACTAAGACAACAGAATGGGATTCGATTGGTGTATGTTTGGCCCAGAAGTAGATAGCTGACGAAACAGCCATTACCAGCGCCCATCATCGTTCCCAGCCCCACGTTTCAGTTTCTATTGCTCCACTTAAACCTTTGAAATGGAGGATTCTTTAAGTACGTGTATTCAATAACCAGCCGCTATTCAAGGGCAAATAACTCTTCATATAGGATGTGAACAGAACAGTAGAATGGACAATAACAATATGGTGTACACGTCATGTGGTGATATACAGGCTGTAGATTTTGTTTGCTTTTCGTCATTGATTTCACGGGAACATAAGTATACGTATCTGATGGTCTGTTTAAGTTATTTTAAACCGGAAGTAACTATTGTTCAGTGCAATTAGCAAACTTTAACTTCCGTTTTAGTTCGAACGCTCTTCATCTCTGCTGTATTGTCTGACCATCCTAAAAACCAGACCTACTCTATTGCCTTGTCTGACCTTCATGACGTTCGGACACAATCAAGTTGTTCCGCCCGTCGCTCTGTCCGTCCTTGCGTTTTAAGGCTATTTGTGTTGTCCAGTTTGAATATCTGGAAGCTCGAATCCTTTCAAAGATTTAGACTAGAACTAAGGCCCATCACAGGAAAGGGTTATGTAAATAAAGTGTAGTTGTGGGTAAGATGTGTTGAATTCCTCAACTTACATGTGTTTGCTCCAGTACTGTTTGTCATCTCGGGGCTGTGAACCTTAAGTATAACATTTTCGCCGCATTCTCACAAGATTACTGTGTATATTATTGGTATAATCTTAAATCGATTTAGGGTTTAGGTAATCATTTTTTACGTGCGTTGTGGCTTAACTTTTGAATTTTCGACTTCTCTAGATTCAACAGACGGATGTCTTCGAACATAACACGTATTGTTTGTTTTCACTTTGTTTACGTATTATTTCGATATCACTTTTTCAACAAAGGAATACACTGTACCAGTACCTATCATAATTGTATATCTCGGTGACTGCTAAGGCCCACGGGCCTCTTATTCTTTTTATATATATCGACGTGAAGGTATGGGTCCTGTATCTGTGCGCCCGACTCGATCCTGACGTGACTGGTGTAACTTTATCAAGACATGACTTGTGTAGCTTTATCGTGACATGACTTGTGTAGCTTTATCGTGACGTGACCTGTGTAACTTTATCGTGACGTAACTGGTGTATTTTTATCAACACGTGACTTGTGTAACTTTATAGTGACGTGACTGGTGTAGCTTAATCGTGACGTAACTGGTGTATTTTTATCAACACGTGACTTGTGTAGCTTTATCGTGACGTGACTGGTGTAGCTTTATCGTGAAGTGACCCTTGTAGCTTTATCGTGACGTGCTGGTGTAGCTTTATCGTGACGTGACTGGTGTAGCTTTATCGTGACGTGACTGGTATAGCTTTATCGTGATGTGACTTGTGTAGCTTTATCGTGACGTGACTTGTGTAGCTTTATCGTGAAGTGACCCTTGTAGCTTTATCGTGACGTGCTGGTGTAGCTTTATCGTGACGTGACTGGTGTACCTTTATCGTGACGTGACTGGTATAGCTTTATCGTGATGTGACTTGTGTAGCTTTATCGTGACGTGACTTGTGTAGCTTTATCGTGACGTGACTGGTGTAGCTTTATCGTGACGTGACTGGTATAGCTTTATCGGGACGTGACTTGTGTAGCTTTATCGTGATGTGACTTGGGTAGCTTTATCGTGATGTGACTTGGGTAGCTTTATCGAAATGTGACTTGTGTAGCTTTATCGTGACGTGTGTAGCTTTATCGTGACATGACTTGTGTAGCTTTATCGTGAAGTGACCCTTGTAGCTTTATCATGACATGCTGGTGTAGCTTTATCGTGACGTGACTTGTGTAGCTTTTACGTGACGTGACTGGCGTAGCTTTATCGTGATGTGACTTGTGTAGCTTTAACGTGACGTGACTGGCGTAGCTTTATCGTGACGTGACTGGTGTAGCGTGACATGACTGGTGTATATTTGTGGTGATGTGACTTGTGTAGCTTTATCGTGACGTGTCTGGTGTAGTTTTATCGTGACGTGACTGGTGTAGCTTTATCGTGACGTGACTTGTGTAGCTTTATCGTGACGTGACTTGTGTAGCTTTATCGTGACGTGACTGGTGTAGCTTTATCGTGACGTGACTGGTATAGCTTTATCGTGATGTGACTGGTATAGCTTTATCGTGACGTGACTTGGGTAGCTTAATCGTGATGTGACTTGGGTAGCTTTATCGTGACGTGTCTGGTGTAGTTTTATCGTGACGTGACTGGTGTAGCTTTATCGTGACGTAACTGGTGTATTTTTATCAACAAGTGACTGGTGTAGCTTTAACGTGACGTGACTGGTGTAGCTTTATCGTGACGTGACTGGTATAGCTTTATCGGGACGTGACTTTGGTAGCTTTATCGTGATGTGACTTGGGTAGCTTTATCGAAATGTGACTGGTGTAGCTTTATCGTGACGTGTGTAGCTTTATAGTGACATGACTTGTGTAGCTTTATCGTGAAGTGACCCTTGTAGCTTTATAGTAACATGACTTGTGTAGCTTTATCGTGAAGTGACCCTTGTAGCTTTATCGTGACGTGCTGGTGTAGCTTTATCGTGACATGACTGGTATAGCTTTATCGTGATGTGACTTGTGTAGCTTTATCGTGACGTGACTGGTATAGCTTTAACGTGACGTGACTGGCGTAGCTTTATCGTGATGTGACTTGTGTAGCTTTAACTTGACGTGACTGGCGTAGCTTTATCTTGATGTGACTTGTGTAGCTTTATCGTGACGTGACTGGTATAGCTTTATCGGGACGTGACTTGGGTAGCTTTATCGTGATGTGACTTGGGTAGCTTTATCGAAATGTGACTTGTGTAGCTTTATCGTGACGTGTGTAGCTTTATAGTGACATGACTTGTGTAGCTTTATCGTGAAGTGACCCTTGTAGCTTTATAGTAACATGACTTGTGTAGCTTTATCGTGAAGTGACCCTTGTAGCTTTATCGTGACGTGCTGGTGTAGCTTTATCGTGACGTGACTAGTGTAGCTTTATCGTGACGTGACTGGTATAGCTTTATCGTGATGTGACTTGTGTAGCTTTATCGTGACGTGACTGGTATAGCTTTAACGTGACGTGACTGGCGTAGCTTTATCGTGATGTGACTTGTGTAGCTTTAACTTGACGTGACTGGCGTAGCTTTATCTTGATGTGACTGGCGTAGCTTTAACTTGACGTGACTGGCGTAGCTTTATCTTGATGTGACTTGTGTAGCTTTATCGTGACGTGACTGGTATAACTTGATCGTGACGTGACTGGTATAGCTTTAACGTGACGTGACTGGTATAGCTTTAACGTGATGTGACTTGTGTAGCTTTAACGTGACGTGACTGGTGTAGCTTTATCGTGATGGGACTTGTGTAGCTTTATCGTGACGTGACTGGTATAGCTTGATCGTGACGTGACTGGTATAGCTTGATCGTGACGTGACTGGTGTAGCTTTATCGTGACTTGACTGGTGAAGCTTTCATACTCCCAATACTCTCGCTGTTCATTCACCAGTTTTAACTCAATTTAACAACATAAAAACTGAAATAGTAATTGACTGAAAAAAATGTGGCGCTTATTTTTCTTTTCGTCATTACTTGTTAATTGGCACATTAGCGGCGTTTTCTATTAAAGTAACTAGGAGTCACTAATTAGCACGTGATGTATGAAAGCCGCCATTACGACGTCATTGACCTTGAAAGGGGTAATGACGCGAGAGCTTGTTAGCGCGAGATGTCAATAGATCACGTGACGGTGATGTGGTCCCCAGGGAGAGAAGGAGGGGGCCTGCTCCTGATGACAAACATCATAGCTTCAGATAATTGAATCCCGTCTGAAGAATTTAAGTAGACTAATTAGGGAAGGTGTGAATGTTATTAGCCCGTTTAGATGATAGCCCCTCACTCTTGGAATGGAGGCAGTATGTAATTATTTGTTCAATTAAAGTTTAAAAGCCAATTAACGCGTAGATTCGACAAGGCTATTTTCATAACTCTCCCCAATAATTATTTCTATTTAGGAGTCCATTAGCTCTAGTGTTGTTCAGGCCTTAGCGTTTGTTTAACTAAGACTCTGTGTACATTTTCCTCCTATTATGCTCGCACGGATCGTTTCCAAGATCTATTTACACGGCACAGATTCATTTTCAGGCTACTTTTTCTGGTGTGTAGACTAAACAGTGACACGGGGTGTTTTACAGGGATAACACGCAGTTATACTGAGCACATTAGCACTGACGGTGCTCGCACAGTCCAACACAAATCCATTGTATACTCATTTCCTCTCATACCAAGCACCGATTGAATTTCGGTAAATATATCTCTGAACAAATATATACAGTCGATTAAAATCTTAATTATAAAACGTGAAATCTCATTTGGTAGATTCAATAATGCTTTTAGAACGTGCATGGTTTTACCGGGGATAGATTGTAAATTTCATAATGGACTCATTTTTATGCTGAAAGAGACATCTTTACTCAGGAGAGGTGATATGAATATGATATTATTGCGATATTATCGCACACTTCCTGTCTGACAGCGACTATTGTAGTCATTATAGAGGCTCAAACGGACATGTTTTTATGCGTGCGCAGTGGGAACTACAGGTATACATGCTATAGAAGTTTATAGACAGACAATATTTACATACGGACAGGGAGACACGGTGTCACACAACAGGTGTGTTGTGATCGATCACTTGAAAGAAGTTTGATCTGTTTTGGACGAGTTGGATTAGGAAGTTCGGTTTTTGGACGAGTTCGATTAGGAAGTAACATTACTTGTTTTGTCTGTCAAGTAATTGTGTTCATGACAACTATATTTGTTCAACACGAATATACAATTGAGAAATACAAGCATCGATATTTTAATGATAATAAACGGGAAACTTGAATGATTTCAACACAATATGATATAAAATTTAATTACAACAATATTATCGTCACATATACATTGTACTTTCCGTATATTGTTTTCCTCGTGAAATGTGTGTAATTGTATCAGAAATATAGAAATAAAGTTTTGTAAATCCACTCATATTCAATAATATCGACGTGTTTGAAGTTCCGATGAAGGATTACCCCTGAGACGTCATTCGTGGTCATTTTCACAGTCCTGGATGCCAGATCAGTATTGGTTGTGCGAAGCTGCACAAATTCATTAGTTTCCAACATTTTATACTGAGATAATATAAATTTAATCATATAGCATTTCCTTATGTGATCTTTTAAATGCCGTCTTCCGACAAAAAGTCATAGAAATCAGGATCAACGTGAATTTCAATTTCAAACAGAACGTATTTTGAAACTAATTTGATGTTTTCTTGAAAACAAATATCCTACTTGAATCTGGGTTGAGTGGTAATTGCTGTAGTAAAAATGAAAATTAATTTGGTGTTGTGGGTAGATTTAATTTAATTTTTGCTCTTGAATCATAAAACGCCCGACTGTATGTCTCAGATGCTGGCATGCTTTCCTAGAATGACATTATAATTACGTGTACTTGTCCATGGCAACCTTTGATGCTTACACTGTCTTGCTAGTTGTGCCGGAAATGACCTGATGGATTTTTGAATTATACACCGGGCACTGGAAGTTTTTTTTTTTATTTACGAATGATTAACCACAACCTGGCAGTGACACATGGTAGCCAGCATACAAAACTTCAGTGATTAAAATGATAATTGAAATGTTTCAGTGATAATTGTTGAAATGTCGTAGATGTGTGTTTCGGGTACACTTTTTAACCACAAGTCTGTAAGATCACAGAGGCCTGAATTTGTTACAGTTAATTTTGGACATAAACTGAGGTTAAGGGTCATTTTACACTTTTGGAGGGTTCAAATTTATATGACTATAGGGAGGCATTTTATAGAAAATTGTACACGTTCCAAAAGTGTAAAATTACTTTAAGTACTTCTGATTCAGTGTAGGTCCAAAACTGGCGGTAACAGATTCTCAGACCCCTGTGTTTAAAATGGTATTTACGATCACCTAAGACAATGTCTAAGCAAAAGATTAAAAAGACTTTACAATGTTCAGTTATACAGTGTATTTATTGGTCACAGGTCGTGTCATAGGTCATCAGCATCGATTTCTTACATGCCTCATTTTAGTTCGCCGACCTTGAGGTGTTGTCAAAGGATATTCTTGCAGTTTCGTTTTAATTTTCCGCCCCTGAGGTATTGTCAAAGGTCGCCAACTTATTACAGGTCTCGTTTTAGTTTGCCGACTTTGAGGTCGTGCCAAAGGTCATTCTTACAGTCTCATTTTAGTTTGTCGACCTTGAGGTCGTATCAAAGGTTATCAACTTCTTAAGACCTCGTTTTAGTTTGCCATACTTGTACAGATCTAGAGTTACCACATCGATGCCAAGGATTACTGGTGTCTACCATTACTTACTTACCTAGTTTACTCTCGTTGACATTTAAATTACCTGTGGATATGTATCTACGGCCTTTGTGCCGTTTTCCACTTTTCTAAATTGCGTAAATCCCTCCATGTTGCAAATCTGCACATAGACATTTTGGCATGTTGAACCATTTTCAAATGGGTCAAGTTGGGTACATGTATGTAAAAACCATACGTCTGGGGTATGGACCTATGTTTACAGTATGTAGCTAGGCACCAGGCCCTGTCGCCTCATTACTGACGGCGCACAGATAAAAATGATAAGATTTTCAAATCAAAATAGAATTTTCCTCATTAAGACCTAATTGGACTAACTAGAGGAGGCAGGCAACTCGTAGGAAGCAATTTGTCGGGGTGCCTTCATTATTTGTGGCAACCCCTCATGACAGAGAGAAGTTAAGCAACTGATATTTTCTTTCTTATTTTTCACAGGATTTTCATCCAAATTGGATGTTTAATGAATGCCCGTTATGTACCGGCATTGTGTTCACAACTATATCGGTAACATCCCTTACAGATACATTTTTGGATGTGAAGGACTGCTCAGTCCCCCGAGATATTCGTTATATGGCGGCTTGTATCCTTGTCATTAGTTTGTAATTGGTCATTAGTCCCCCCATTCCTCGCTCCCACTCCTCTTCGCCAGTGTGGGGATAACGATCACACCGAACCTCAAACCGCACACCGTCCTGATGTAAAAAATAGCCACTCATTTTCAAAAGACGCACCATTTCATGTTGATGGTGCGAGAATTCTTTGTGAACGAATGCCTTAATTATCCTGATGTGTAATTCTTTACTGTGCCCGGTAGTATTTTGCTTTCATTTTAAATAACCCACTAGTTAACGCCGATTTAGAATTTCGGGTGAAATAAGTTTCAAATAATCCCAGATGGCGCGAGTGACAGCCATGAAGGGCCTTAATTAAACTTCCTGCCTGGAGAGTTCCAATGAAGCACAAATTGGGTCCTAATTATTGCCATTAGGAGAAAGAGCCTTTTCAGATGCCTTAAATTTGTTTAGCAATGTATTTAGTTTACTGGCCTTAGCCTTATTATAAACTTCCTTGCTAACTGACTTTGAAAGATGAATACACAGAGAGGAGACTGGAAACGTTTACATTTGTAGTTGACTAGCGTGAGCTCGCAGAGGTAATTCAGCGTGTTCCGAGGTGTCAAATTAACCCTTTAAAGTTAAATATGTAAACCAATACCCAAATCACTCTAACTAACATCAGCTGTCAAAATAAGTTGCACATGTTCAAAAGAAGTCGGCGATAATTGTGGGCCTGTGTGGCACGTTATCGTGGTAACAACCATATTTAACATAATACTCACATTTTTTTTTGTAATTATTTCGGATAATTTGACGTTCTACGTGAATGCTATGTACTAGTTAATGTCAAATGTATCACTGGACAGTCCGCCATTATGATATCACACACCAACTTGTACTTCGGGTATCGATTGTAGACTTGCTCAAGTTTCAACTCACTTAGAAAATTAGTTTTCACGAAAAGAAGATACTATACTAGAAAGTTTACCGTAGATTTTTGAAAGAATTACGCATGTATATTTATCAGAAGGTAGTTTGCTTAAGTACTCAAGTGAGATTGAATAAAGCTTAAAATATCACAAAAGTCCTGAAGATTTTTCCCGACAAAAGTACTTACATTGTAAGATATAATTTAGAGATCACTTAAGATATGATAGACCCTCTGATGAGTCTCGTCCTATCAGTTGATTATAAATTACCTAAACCGAAAAATGAAAATCGCATTGGAGAACTTAATAGACTCATATTCACTTCGCAACAGAGAAAAGTTCACCCAATCTTGAGGAAATCAAGAAGTAATTGTCTGTAGACTTCAAGAAGTGATTCGCCGTGAATATCGGAATAAAAAAGAATACGGATTACACCATCAGTGGAAGAAACAGACTTACTTTAGTTTCCCTTCATTAATAAATCAATTTATTCAATCTTCAGAGAGAAAAAAAAAATGTACATAAAATATAAAAGTGGCTTGCTGATGGTTGTTTCCAAAATTCTCTTTGTATAAGCAAAACTTCAATTACAGAAAGAAAAGTTTACTTTTAAAGTGAAGATATACAGGAAAACACGAGAACAAATTAATCGTGGGCTTGTTCAAATTTCTTAAATGTTCAAAAGACCACGTTTGTACAATGTAACTGGTACAGTACATGTACCTCGTCTGTCTGACAGTGAGTCAGGTAACGAAATGAAGCCATGTTCAGGAGTTTTAATGTTTCTCCCCAAAACCGATACACAGATTTAGAATTTTGAATAATTGAAATAGGCATTATACGTATACAACAAAATTATATGCATAACAAGTGTTTTCATTTAATGTTTACTACCATATATATGAATAACAAGTTTTTGCATTTAATATTTACTACCATGGGGGGGGGGGGGGGGGTCGAATGCATTTAATATGTAGTCTTTAGTCTTTATCCATAATATGTATTAATGCCAAAGTTATTAGATTTGAAGTGAAATTAACTCTAAGTACAGTATTGATGATTTGATAAAATATCTACATAAGTCAATTTGATTGTTGCAGGTGTGCTGAATCTGTGAGGCAAGACATGATGACGTCACGGCGATTGACTTATGAACTAATTTCGCCGAACACTATGAAGAAAGCGTGCTTTCTTTGTGCTGTATACAGAGACGAAATAATGATGTTTCATTGTGCTAGTCGATCCTTTGTGCTTGGATAACCGGAAATGTTCATTACGCATGTTGAAAGAATACAGGGACATCCGGTATGGGACCAACCTTACCTGTTTTGGACATCACTAGATGATGACGACTGTTTAATATGACGTCACATACAACGTGAACATTTGGAGTACAGTCAGACTATTGTCTGACGATGTGCGCATGTCGTGACAGTTTCCCTTCTGACTAAACAACAGAAAGCTTGTTTAAATTTGTGGACATATTTCGTGTCTTCAGGTTAAATTGTGTAGCTCAATCGAGGCTTACTTAAACCACGTGATAGACCTCGTGACACGATACGTGTGATGTACGCGAGCATCTAAACACTGATATGGTATCATTGAAATTGATGTGCAATCAAACACATACTATTGTATCGAATGTTAACCCGTGCAATTGAATATGGAATATTTACTGATCAAGTAATACATTCTCGTCTCCATTATAATATCTATTTTTTTTATTTGTTAGCGCTGTTTGCAGAATTATGTTTAGTGATCTACGATTTTAGAAACGTGTATGTATCCTTGAAATAGTAGGAGAGACTGCCGTTGGTTAGAACCACTCAAGGAAACTAAAGCGTAAAGCTATAATTTTGTAAGTGTAAGAAACTAATTTGGTGTAAAATAGTACATTGTATGTTACATCAACAGAGTAACAGGCTAATGACGGTATCGTACTGGCTCACTGTCAGACGGACGAGGTACTGTACCAGTATACAGACTAATAACGGTATCGTGGTACACGTACTGGCTCACTGTCAGACGGACGAGGTACTGTACCAGTATACAGACTAATAACGGTATCGTGGTACACGTACTGGCTCACTGTCAGACGGACGAGGTACTGTACCAGTATACAGACTAATAACGGTATCGTGGTACACGTACTGGCTCACTGTCAGACGGACGAGGTACTGTACCAGTATACAGACTAATAACGGTATCGTGGTACACGTACTGGCTCACTGTCAGACGGACGAGGTACTGTACCAGTATACAGACTAATAACGGTATCGTGGTACACGTACTGGCTCACTGTCAGACGGACGAGGTACTGTACCAGTATACAGACTAATAACGGTATCGTGGTACACGTACTGGCTCACTGTCAGACGGACGAGGTACTGTACCAGTGTACAGACTAATAACGGTATCGTGGTACACGTACTGGCTCACTGTCAGACGGACGAGGTACTGTACCAGTGTACAGGCTTACACTGGCTCACTGTTAGACAGACGAGGTACTGTACCAGTCTACAGACTAATAACGGTATCGTGGTACACGTTCTTGCTCACTGTCAGACGGACGAGGTACTGTACCAGTATACAGACTAATAACGGTATCGTGGTACACGTACTGGCTCACTGTCAGACGGACTAGGTACTGTACCAGTATACAGACTAATAACGGTGTCGTGGTACACGTACTGGCTCACTGTCAGACGGACGAGGTACTGTACCAGTGTATAGGCTTACACTGGCTCACTGTCAGACGGACGAGGTACTGTACCAGTATACAGACTAATAACGGTATCGTGGTACACGTACTGGCTCACTGTCAGACGGACGAGGTACTGTACCAGTATACAGACTAATAACGGTGTCGTGGTACACGTACTGGCTCACTATCAGACGGACGAGGTACTGTACCAGTGTACAGACTAATAACGGTGTCGTGGTACACGTACTGGCTCACTGTCAGACGGACGAGGTACTGTACCAGTGTACAGACTAATAACGGTATCGTGGTACACGTACTGGCTCACTGTCAGACGGACGAGGTACTGTACCAGTATACAGACTAATAACGGTGTCGTGGTACACGTACTGGCTCAATATCAGACGGACGAGGTACTGTACCAGTGTACAGACTAATAACGGTATCGTGGTACACGTACTAGCTCACTGTCAGACGGACGAGGTACTGTACCAGTGTACAGACTAATAACGGTATCGTGGTACACGTACTTGCTCACTGTCAGACGGACGAGGTACTGTACCAGTGTATAGACTAATAACGGTATCGTGGTACACGTACTGGCTCACTGTCAGACGGACGAGGTACTGTACCAGTGTATAGACTAATAACTGTATCGTGGTACACGTACTGGCTCACTGTCAGACGGACGAGGTACTGTACCAGTGTATAGACTAATAACGGTGTCGTGGTACACGTACTGGCTCACTGTCAGACGGACGAGGTACTGTACCAGTATACAGACTAATAACGGTATCGTGGTACACGTACTGGCTCACTGTCAGACGGACGAGGTACTGTACCAGTGTACAGACTAATAACGGTATCGTGGTACACGTACTGGCTCACTGTCAGACGGACGAGGTACTGTACCAGTGTATAGACTAATAACTGTATCGTGGTACACGTACTGGCTCACTGTCAGACGGACGAGGTACTGTACCAGTGTATAGACTAATAACGGTGTCGTGGTACACGTACTGGCTCACTGTCAGACGGACGAGGTACTGTACCAGTGTACAGACTAATAACGGTATCGTGGTACACGTACTGGCTCACTGTCAGACGGACGAGGTACTGTACCAGTGTACAGACTAATAACGGTATCGTGGTACACGTACTGGCTCACTGTCAGACGGACGAGGTACTGTACCAGTATACAGACTAATAACGGTATCGTGGTACACGTACTGGCTCACTGTCAGACGGACGAGGTACTGTACCAGTATACAGACTAATAACGGTATCGTGGTACACGTACTGGCTCACTAATAACGGTATCGTGGTACACGTACTGGCTCACTGTCAGACGGACGAGGTACTGTACCAGTATACAGACTAATAACGGTATCGTGGTACACGTACTGGCTCACTGTCAGACGGACGAGGTACTGTACCAGTGTTCAGACTAATAACGGTATCGTGGTACACGTACTGGCTCACTAATAACGGTGTCGTGGTACACGTACTTGCTCACTGTCAGACGGACGAGGTACTGTACCAGTGTACAGACTAATAACGGTATCGTGGTACATGTACTGGCTCACTAATAACGGTGTCGTGGTACACGTACTTGCTCACTGTCAGACGGACGAGGTACTGTACCAGTGTACAGACTAATAACGGTATCGTGGTACACGTACTGGCTCACTGTCAGACAGACGAGGTACTGTACCAGTATACAGACTAATAACGGTGTCGTGGTACACGTACTGGCCCACTGTCAGACGGACGAGGTACTGTACCAGTATACAGACTAATAACGGTATCGTGGTACACGTACTGGCTCACTGTCAGACGGACGAGGTACTGTACCAGTGTACAGACTAATAACGGTGTCATGGTACACGTACTTGCTCACTGCCAGACGGACCAGGTACTGTCCCAGTGCTTGATTTGTGATCGACAAAAACTTAAATCTATCTGTACATAGAAACTAAATCTATCTGTACATAGAAACAGGATCTGTTATGATACATCCTGAGAATGTTTAAACATTTTAGACGGATCCTTGCATATTATATCACCAGTTCTTATTTTTGCCAGATGATATCCCTTAACAGGGTCCCGGAAGTCAGTCACTGATACTCGAGAATTAGTCACAGTGTCCCGGAAATCAGTCACAGGGACCGGAGATCTGGCGTCCCGAGAATCAGTCCCAGGAACATACAATGTAAGAATCATTCGTCCAGCGAATCGGTCACAGGGACCCTAGTATTTTGTCATAGGGACATGATATATGTCACATGGACCCGACTATCTGTTGCAGCAACAAGCGAAATAAGCAGTCAGGGGTCATGATAGTCAGTTATGGGGACCTGAAATCTATCATATGAACCTGATCATCAGTTATAGGGACCTGAAATCTATCATATGAACCTGATCATCAGTTATAGGGACCTGAAATCTATCATATGAACCTGATCATCAGTTATAGGGACCTGAAATCTATCATATGAACCTGATCATCAGTTATAGGGACCTGAAATCTATCATATGAACCTGACCATCAGTTATATGGACCTGAGATCTATCATATGAACCTGACAATCAGTTATATGGACCTGAGATCTGTCATATGAACCTGATCATCAGTTATAGGGACCTCAGATCTGTCATATGAACCTGATCATCAGTTATAGGGACCTGATATCTGTCATATGAACCTGGTCATCAGTTATAGGGACCTCAGATCTGTCATATGAACCTGATCATCAGTTATAGGGACCTCAGATCTGTCATATGAACCTGATCATCAGTTATAGGGACCTGGGATCTGTCATATGATCCTGGTCATCAGTTATAGGGACCTGCGATCTGTCATATGAACCTGATCATCTGTTATAGGGACCTGATATCTGTCATATGAACCTAATCATCAGTTATAGGGACCTGATATCTGTCATATGAAGCTGATCATCAGTTATAGGGACCTGAGATCTGTCATATGGACCTAATCATCAGTTATAGGGACCTGATATCTGTCATATGAACCTTATCATCAGTTATAGGGACCTGAGATCTGTCATTTGAACCTGGTCGTCAGTTATAGGGACCTGAGATCTGTCATATGAACCTGAACATCAGTTATAGGGACATGAGATATGTCATATTAACCTGATCACAGGGATCTGGGATCTTTCACAGATCTCTATTAGTTTCGGAGTTTCACCGACTTTTATTGCTTCTCTGACCATAATATTTGTACGTAAAACTAAAGTCTCGGACTCTGTGACCTTCATGTCGTCAACCTGACCTTTGTGCTATTACTTCCCTCTTTGTTGTTTAAAGTACCGCCTCGACTTGGTCTTAACTAAAAATTATCTGAAAAATCATCGTTGTACTTTAAATACGACTAGTTATATCAGCGTATACCGCAGGTCTCCTGTTCCATGTCGAGGAGGGCCCAGCCCCGAGGACTAAAGCAGAATTTTGATTTGAATTCATAAAGAAATCTAGGCGAATCGTTGCAGTCATATCAGTTTCACAAATGATATGTTATGTAAAATAAACATGAAACTATTGTGTATACTCCGATTTAGTTTCTTTGTTAGGGATCATGTGAGTGTTTCAGGTTCAAACAGAAAAGTGGAATTGTTTTGTAATTATGTTTACTGTTTGGTAGTGCCTTCCATAGTTGTCGGCTCATAATGACGTGCTTTTACTTCAAAGCGCAGTTGCGCGTGCTTGTGTTTTTATTTTTTTTTCGTAATGAACGCGCGGCTGTGAGTGTTTTTGTATAACGGTGAATAACGTGGACAAGGTGATGTAAGTAGTTTGTTACGTGCTATACAGCACATTTACACGTGTTTTGTGTAAACACACGTGTTGAGTTATGTGTGTGTAAACACACGTGTGTGACGGCTTCACGTGTGTCCTATGATCAATAAATAGGTATATGAAACATTGTGATGTGAATTATATATGTTACGTAAGAAAAATGTGCTGTGAATTTTTCTTGAAATCCATTCAGAATAAAAATGTTATGACAAACGAACTAACTGCAGTTTGTGTTTTATATTATTTCCAAAATAGTTCCCCACTTTAAGATTTACTAATCTTACAGTGGTCGTTTTATAAGAAAACGTTTCCAACACTCCAATCGCATTGAACTGACTCTTACTAAAGTCAGATGGAGGAATTTCCTAAGGGGGATAACTCTTACAGAAATTATTTTCGTAATTGCAAGGTACATGTACAAAATGTAGCACATACCTTTAACCGTTATTTGCCGTCAATATGTTCTTTATGTGTATAGTGTACTGTATTAACTACTTACGCATTATATACACTGTATATTTAACCGTACACGTTTTGAAGCTTAAAAGAACCACGGAACAAGGCGAAATAGCAGATGTCAGTACATTTGTACTCTCGTGCAAACAGAAGATGCTGAAATAATTGCACAAATATGATTTTGTATTCTTCGAAGGGGTCTGCAACAGCTTCAAAGAAAGCCAAATCGCTGTGGACACAAACAGTGGTCATAAGCTCTTGTTAAAACCCTTTCACGTAATCGTAAGGCTCACAGTACCTATATAGGTAGTAAAGGGTTTTCAAAATGCACAGACTGATTTTACAATTCACAACTCGATCGAACGTCAACGCGACTTTTTTTAAACATATACGAGAAGGCATGATTAAACTCTATAGAAGAAATTAAAGGAAAAGGAAAGAGCGGTTCCGAGACAAAGGTGTCATTATCTGATATAGGATGACGTGCTATTTTCTAAGAAACCTGACAACACTTATTATGTATACTTCCTTTCTGTGGCGACCCAGCTGTACGCGGACCAAAGCAAAGATCATGTTCTTGCAAATTAAGCTTACAGACAACCCATGCATCGATTTTCAGATTTATTGTGCAATTGACGGATTCAATTATGGTGGTTTTCTTGGATTAAAATGTCCTATCGACCTCTAAGGTCACTTAAGAAAGTGTAGATTCAAAAGTGAGAATCAGGCTGTTACATTCGTGTAGTTGGAGAAAGTCTGTCAGTTGAAATTTCACATTAAGGATAGTATGTTAATGAACAGTTTGAGCAACAATATGTTATGGTCAAAACTAGTTATCGCCATACCTTTATTCAGGTAACAGACACTGTATATATCATGTATTTTATAGGTTTGACGTGTCATCTGCCGTATTGGATAGGTTGCTATCGCTACATGTGTAGACCTGTCAATTATAACAAACAATGTTTTTGGACTCGTATTGAACGCTGTGATTGTATACACAGTACTTATCTACTATAAGCTCGTAATTGAGTATTTTTTCTAAGAAGAATTTTGTTTTTGACATTTGTCGACAGTTGATATTTCCTGATGTTTTCGGCGTCTTCTGTATTACTGTTACTTAATTGGTATTCCCATATACATGTATTATATAAGAGATTGTTTTAGCACCTTTTAATATGAAAATACAAATATTCTATATATTCTGGCTTTCATCATCATAGCAAATCTGTGGTTCACGAAAACATGTAATATTTACATGTTCACAGCGTGTATACGATTGGTTTCGTTTCGTTTCTTTCCCGTGCACATTTAACGCCACCTGGTGGCAAAGCACCGATTAAAATCTTCCATAACTAACTGCGTTAGGGATACAATTTTGTATGAATCTTTAAAATTATAACTTAGAATAAAACCAGCATGCTTTTATTACATGTTTACTGCGATATCTCTCATGGTTTGGTTAGGCAGTCATAACGTAAACCTAGTCTAACGCGGAAGTGTAATCGACCACGCGAGTACAGGTGTCGAGTGCCCGTTTGGTCGCGACTTGGAGATCTAGGAAGGTCTGGTCAGGAATTCTTCGTTTTGTACTGTAGACATTGTACTGTAGACAACTGTTGTAACGGCTCCAGTCATGTGGTAGGAAGATTCCACTTTGTTGCTACGATTTTAATTTTGATATGCAAGTTTACTGTTTCTCCCCAAAACCGATACACAGATTTAGAATTTTGAATAATTCAAATAGTCATTATACTTATACAACAAAATTATATGCATAACATGTTTTTGCATTTAATGTTTACTATCATATATATGCATAACAAGTTTTTGCATTTAATATTTACTACCAGGGGATGGAGGTTAGTCTTTAGTCTTTATCCATAATATGTATCAATGCAAGGACAAACCACGTTCTTGGTAGCCGTGAAAACTATAGCCACTGCCTTATTGTAGCCAATAAAAACCGGTTAATTTTTCAATTAAAACATTTTTATTGTAGCCAATCAAAAACAGTCTTATTGTAGCTAAATCTTAGTCAATTTTAACAGTTTTATCGTAGCCAATCAAAAGTGTTTCCGTAGCCAAATAAAACAGTCTTCAAGCAGCAAATCAAAACAATTTTATTATAGCCAATCGAAACAGTTGTATTGTAGCAAATCAAAACAGTATGGCTGTAACCAATCAAAGCATTTGTTATTCGGATAGAAGTGAGCCGAAGGTTCGAAAAATGTTAGGAAAAATAGTGTCTATTGTTAAGATATTTACAATTGACAAAAATAGAGCGAAACACGGGAAAACAAATGGATTGAAAATTACAAAGATGAAAACGATTATCTATATATGCTCTTAGTGGTGGAATTGACATCCAAGGAGGTTCGTATTTCCGATTTGCTGTCTCCCTCGCCTTCGGACTACTCGTTATACAGGAGCCCGTGCTCCCTTCGATTCTATCTCCCTAAATGAGATTTATAACTAGCTCGTCTTGACACACTACGTAAGTAATCTGTATAGGTTTTTCTCGGAGACTAGTTGTTGTAATAAGCTGATGAAGCAGCCCCGCGACAGCTGTTTCCAACATAAGCTTCGCCTCGCACATCAAAGGCAGTGTCAATTGAAATATATCGGCATATCTTGCGCATGCGGGGTGTCGGTGTTTTATCATGATTTGATGACATAGTGTTAATTTGATAGGGACATTCTTTAGGTACTAAAAACTTTTTATTTATATCTACTTGAGCAAATTATTCAATCTGCTCATCAATTGGTAGTGTTACGTATATTGATCAAACGAGCTGATATGCATCAGAATATCAGAACAAAATCTGATAGCAATGTATATATATACGTTCCATACAGGACGGTCTAACCACAGGGACCTGAAAATTAATCACAGTATGTATGTCTGATGGGTGTATCGGTACGTTCCCTACCGAACGGTCGAACCACAGGGGCCTCAAAATTAATCACAGTATGTATGTCTGATGGGTATATCGGTACGTTCCTTACAGGACGGTCGAACCACAGGGACCTGCAAATTAATCACAGTATGTATGTCTGATGGGTATATCGGTACGTTCCCTACAGGACGGTCGAACCACAGGGACCTGCAAATTAATCACAGTATGTATGTCTGATGGGTATATCGGTACGTTCCTTACAGGACGGTCGAACCACAGGGACCTGCAAATTAATCACAGTATGTATGTCTGATGGGTATATCGGTACCTTCCCTACAGGACGGTCGAACCACAGGGACCTGCAAATTAATCACAGTATGTATGTCTGATGGGTATATCGGTACGTTCCCTACAGGACGGTCGAACCACAGGGACCTGCAAATTAATCACAGTATGTATGTCTGATGGGTATATCGGTACGTTCCCTACAGGACAGTCGAACCACGGGGACCTGCAAATTAATCACAGTATGTATGTCTGATGAGTGTAATTCCGATCAACTCTCGGTAAAATGCCATCAGTGGTACATTAGTTGGCAATATGCTTCTCTCGATGCTCTTACTGTAAACCATGTGATACCCTCACCCGGCTGATTTGACCAAAAGTGAGGGAAACGTTTGACATTCTTTCTTGCTAAAAATACACCTATTAAATTGGATACAAGATCATGAAAATTGACATTTCTGGAGAATTTATCGGTTCAATTTAACAAATAGGCTACATATGTATATCTGAAGGACGTACACAGAAAATAAAGTCGTACCACGTACAACTGTTTAACGTGTCCCCTTCCCTTCGTATTTAGGATAGTCTCTACTTTCCGGATGTTAACATCTTAGGCGTCACTTCCAACTAACCGAGGGTCCACGGCTGGTCGTCAATGGAGGATACATATACGTGGACTTGTCCTCACAGTTTGGCCTCAAATTTTAATATCTTCTGTTCAAATCATGACATATCATTAACCGACAATAACTGTAGACGTAGCACACAAGTATAAACCAGTCTGATAAAATAGTTCCCCGATCTTGTGATCATCCTGGTCGTAAACCCTATAAAAGGCTTATCCTATTTTTTTGTATCTTGTACATTGTGTATTACTCAGTAGAAAGATTTGTCTACCTCTGACCAGGTCTTTTCATTAGTCCTGTCGTATCTCAGCATCTCTGACGAGGTCATTCCGTTAGTCCTGCTGTAACTCAGCAACCTCTGACGAGGTCATTCCGTTAGTCCAGCTGTAACTCAGCAACCGCTGACGAGGTTATTCCGTTAGTCCTGCTGTAATCCAACAACCGCTGACAACCTCTGCGGAGGTCATTCCGATAGTCCCACCTTTGCTCAGTAACCTCTGACGAGGTCATTCTGTTAGTCCGTCTGTACCCCAGCAACCTTAAGTTTGTATTCGCCTTCATGTTATAAACATTCCCATCTTCAGGGGAATGTTGCTTTTGTTTTGTTTTGCATACCCCTGGCGTAATGGCGTACGATTCCTCTTGCTAGAGGTTCTTCACCAAAATTGGTACGTTTAATCATGTGAACGTCGAACAACACAAGTTGGGAACTGTGAGGTGTTCGTGAGTATCTGTGGTATTGAGATTGCAAGCATCGGCTGTCTCCTACTTCAATGGCGTCCTCACATAGTGTGTATTGCGTTTTGTTCTGACCGAGTCCTTCCAAAGTGTGACCTCGTTGGTTCATGTGAATTCCGAAATACATAAAACGAGTTCCAACCAGTTCAAGCTTGACATATACAGTGATCAGACTAACAGGATTACGTATACTACTACAACATTGTACTACTAGACTACAGACAGTGTACATATACATACAGACAGTGTACACATACAGACAGTGTACATATACATACAGTGTACACATACAGACAATGTACATATACAGACAGTGTACATATACATACAGACAGTGTACATATACAGACAGTGTACATATACATACAGACAGTGTACATATACACACAGACAGTGTACATATACATACAGTGTACACATACAGACAGTGTACGCATACATACAGTGTACACATACATGTAGTCCGAAGGGTTCTGACTCTCTGACCCACTAAAAATTTTGACGACTGACGGGTGCGAGAGTCAGAATTCCTCCTTAGTTAAAAAGTGGAAATTTTACCGACCCGTGCACGGGTCGCCTCTTAAGCTGAGTTTTATAATATGCAACGTTTTCGATCAAATGCAAATAAGGTATCAATGGAAAGAACAGATATTTTTCAAGTAACCTACGCCTTTACTCAAGTCACAGGAGGTCGCTAACTAAATTTCGCCATCCATTTCTAAAAAATAACCAGTTTTCTGGCATCTGTTTGAAAATGGCCGCCGCCTCACGTCACGTGATCAAATATACCTAAGGTCAAATGAAATTCTCGCGGGATCTCGCGACGCGCGGCCATTTTCAAACAGATGTCAGGAAACTGGTTATTTTTTTAGAAATGTGTGGCAACAGTTAGTTTACGACCTCCTGTGACTTGATTAAATGTGTAGGTTAGTAGAAAAATATCTGTTCTTTCCATTGCTATTTAATTTACATGTGATCAAAAATGTTTTATATTATAAAATACAGCTTAAACAGTGACCTGTGCACGGGTTTGTAAAATTTCCACTTTTTAACTAAGGAGGAATTCTGACTCTCGCACCCATCAGTCGTCAAAATTTTTAGCGGGTCAGAGAGTCAGAACCCTTCGGACTAACATACATGCAGTGTACATATACACACAGACAGTGTACATATACAGACAGTGTACACATACATACAGTGTACACATACAGACAGTGTACATATACAGACAGTGTACATATACAGACAGTGTACATATACAGACAGTGTACACATACATACAGTGTACATATACATACAGTGTACATATACACACAGTGTACATATATAGACAGTGTACACATACAGACAGTGTACACATACAGACAGTGTACATATAGACACAGACAGTGTACATATACATACAGACAGTGTACATATACAGACAGTGTACACATACAGACAGTGTACATATACAGACAGTGTACATATACACACAGTGTACATATACATACAGTGTACACACACAGACAGTGTACACATACATACAGTGTACATATACAGACAGTGTACATATACACACAGACAGTGTACATATACAGACAGTGTACATATACAGACAGTGTACATATACACACACAGTGTACACACACAGACAGTGTACATATACAGACAGTGTACATATACAGACAGTGTACATATACACACAGACAGTGTACATATACATACAGTGTACACATACAGACAGTGTACACATACATACAGTGTACATATACAGACAGTGTACATATACACACAGACAGTGTACATATACAGATAGTGTACCTATACAGACAGTGTACATATACAGACAGTGTACATATACAGACAATGTACGTATACAGACAGTGTACATATACAGACAGTGTACACATACAGACAATGTACATATACAGACAGTGTACATATACATACAGACAGTGTACATATACAGACAGTGTACATATACATACAGACAGTGTACATATACATACAGACAGTGTACATATACACACAGACAGTGTACATATACAGACAGTGTACATATACACACAGACAGTGTACATATACATACAGTGTACATATACATACAGTGTACACATACAGACAGTGTACGCATACATACAGTGTACACATACATACAGTGTACATATACACACAGACATTGTACATATACAGACAGTGTACACATACATACAGTGTACACATACAGACAGTGTACATATACAGACAGTGTACATATACATACAGTGTACATATACATACAGTGTACACATACAGACAGTGTACGTATACAGACAGTGTACGTATACAGACAGTGTACATATACAGACAGTGTACATATACACACAGACAGTGTACATATACAGACAGTGTACGTATACATACAGTGTACACATACAGACAGTGTACATATACAGACAGTGTACGTATACAGACAGTGTACATATACAGATAGTGTACATATACAGACAGTGTACATATATACACAGACAGTGTACATATACAGACAGTGTACATATACATACAGACAGTGTACATATACAGACAGTGTACATATACATACAGACAGTGTACATATACAGACAGACAGTGTACATATACACACAGACAGTGTACATATACACACAGACAGTGTACATATACACACAGACAGTGTACATATACAGACAGTGTACATATACATACAGACAGTGTACATATACATACAGACAGTGTACATATACAGACAGTGTACATATACAGACAGTGAACACATACAGACAGTGTACACATACAGACAATGTACATATACAGACAGTGTACATATACACACAGACAGTGTACACACACAGACAGTGTACATATACAGACAGTGTACATATACACACAGACAGTGTACATATACAGACAGTGTACATATACATACAGACAGTGTACACAACATATACATAATAAATGTACAATGTGCAGATGCGCAGTGTACATATACTTATAATTAACATTGATAATTTAAATATAAACTGTATTGAAAGATTCGAATTTTGGTAAAATACAAATCTGATATTTATATAACATCACAAAGAAATGTACTTTATTTCACCAAGTTTGATCATTGTTGTATAGAATATGACATATGATGACACTCAAAACGCAAAAGCATTGTATGTCATAATTGTGCAATATAATTTATCTGCATTCGCGCAGAACACATGCTTGCATTCCCCAAGAGAAATGTATGCAGATATCGTCTTAATTGTAACATAATTATATTTGAATTGAAATCTAATTGATGTTAATTTTAATGTTATGTTACAGATTTCACCCGCTTATCTAACCCAGTTTCGGCCTCCAAAATTGTATAATATATCAGATTCACGATTTATGATATAAACTCTCTGCCTGTCTTAATATGAACGAGATACATATCGCTGATAACAGTTGCGTGTTGAATTTGTTTGTATCAATTTTCATCCGCTTGTGAAAACAGGGAGCACAAAAGAAAAACTTAGTTACCAAAACCTCTATCGGGCTTTGCTTTCAAATCAACGGCAGAACATTGTAACCTGAGTTCACATTTTATCACGGTAGCGAGAACTTTAAAATAAAATTCCAATTTACGTTTAATTTAGAATCGCTATCGTTCTGTTGATATCTAAACACTGATAGCCTTTTTTTCACTCAATTGCACCGGTGGTTTTCAGAGACTCAAAGCTCTGGAATTTTCAATTAAACAAGAAAATAAATTGGGAAGAGAAAACTCCACTCTGATCATAGATGACATCAGTGTGTTTATGGCTGCATGTCACAGGAGCTCTCACTAATTTCATCTCAGACCGGAAATGAGCTATTTTGCTGAAACCTACATGAGGCTGCCGGGTCACTTTTACAGCGTATTCGGGTGGCGCTGCTGTGCTCAATGTATGCGCATGGAATTCATAAAGACAAAGTGTCTATGTACCAATGGTTTGCATTTAAACAAAACAATCAATCTTTGATTAACGACAATAATCTCCTTTCTTTGAGCAAAGACTCATACACACAATTTTACAACTTACCATGAATTTCAAATTTCTTTTGTTGCATAGGTAGCGATAAAGCTTATTTTGTCCATTCCGAAAGCAAATAACATGACGTCAGAGACCGGGTCAAAGGTGAATGACCGACAACATGAAGGTATAACCACGTGACCGCAGTTATAAGACAGTCCATATCAAGACAGTTCTTTATGTACCGGTCGAAGACATTATTTATATATGTGACAGCCCTAGAAATTATATGGTATGTGACAGTCAAAGACATTATTTGATTTTTTTTTTGATGTGACATGCCAAGATATTATTTGACATGTGACCAGCCAAGAATTTGATATATGACAGGCCATGACATTATTTGGCATATAACAGGCCAAGACAATATTTGTTATGTGACAGGCCAAGACATTATTTGATATGAGACAGGCCAAGACAATATTTGTTATGTGACAGGCCAAGACATTATTTGATATGAGACAGGCCATGTCTTATTTTATATGTGACAGGACAACGCATAATTTGATTGCTACATGTAAACACATTTCATGTTTTTAGAAACATGAATTATAAACTTTCATTAGGCACATGTATTTAATGTAGTGAGCCATTTTATGGAGGGGCTGAATAGAATCAAACGTAACGTACAGTTAAATGTGAACAATGATTATTTTTACTACAATTTCACTATCATTTCACAAGGGTACATCGCCATTTAAAGTGCAGTCACGGAAAACAGTGCTTGTTGGGTTTGGGTAATTTACAGCCATAAAGAGTACAATGGCTTAACATGACTGTATTGTATTCATTTCTAGTACTTTTTCTGATACATATTTTCTTTTTTTTTTATGGTAATATTTTCTTTCTTGTCGCCATTTCTATAATGGTACGTACAAATGTACGTACTCAGCCTGTTTAATTGATTATTCGGTATTACATTGTGTATTTTATTTTCTTTTTCGTCTTCCCTAAATCTTTAGTATCTGTCACAATTCCGGTATTTTGTATGCCATCCTTATAATATCATCAAGTGTTTTTATACTCTTTCCTCTCTGCAAAAGATCATACTTTCGCTATCTCAGGAAATCCGGGTTGAAAATTCATTAAATATGGAGCAGTAAGGATTTATCTTAATGGGTTACTTGCGTGTGTTGGGTAACGGGATAAGAGAATTAAATTATACACAATGGGAGGGTATAGTATGACATCTCCTGTAACCTCGTCACCAGCACCTGACACTCCCGATATATCGCTCTCAGATTATACCATCAAACCTATCTCCCACCAGTGCTAATTCTCTTTGATTTTTTGTCATGAAAATTATCATTAAATTAAATCTGAGTGGAATCTGCTAACAGTCGTTCAAGTTATGAATTATGAAAATAGTTGGTCTTTTGTTTTCTTTACTCTCCTGAAGCATCAAAAGCTACGGACAAATAATTAACCATGGAGCTTATATTGGATTTTTAAATTGACTGTATTTAATTATAAATGACTTGACAAATTGAAAATGAACACCGGAAAATATGTTGCACCGAGAGTGGGAGCCGTCGATGTTATCAGTACGGAAGATATTTTCTACACTAAAGAGCTCTCCCCGCTATAGAGGCGAGCCCACGCTCGACCTCTGTCCGATATTAATGTTTGCCATTGTCCATTTGTAACTTATTTATAATTTCAAAAATTAATACAGGCAATATCGTTATACAAAATCAGGGTATATGTAAACAAAATAACGGGGCGAAAAAGCAATTTAAGTTGTGAGTAAGCGTGACTACCGGGCTTTTATTAACAACACATGATGTACGCAAACGCTCTGTCGACAATTCAATTAAGTCGAGATATTTATTACACTAATGAGATTGGATACAAAATTAATAAGCCTGCCTCACAACAATACAAGGTACTGTTTGGATGGAAATGATGTCGTAACGATAGACGAGCTAATTTCCAAATGGCACAGACTTCCATCGTACCAGATACAAGATACCGTCAGCTACAAGGGCATTGTACGGAGGCTTGGATTACAAGGGCATTCAATGGAGGCCTGATCATTACAAGGGCGGTCTATGGAGGCCTGCTCATTACAAATTCGGTCTATGGACGCCTGATCATTACAAGGGCGGTCTATGGAGGCCTGCTCATTACAAATTCGGTCTATGGAGGCCTGATCATTACAAGGGCGGTCTATGGACGCCTGATCATTACAAGGGCGGTCTTTGGAGGCCTGATCATTACAAGGGCGGTCTATGGAGGCCTGATCATAACAAAGGCGGTCTATGGAGGCCTGATCATTACAAGGGCGGTCTATGGAGGCCTGATCATAACAAAGGCGGTCTATGGAGGCCTGATCATAACAAAGGCGGTCTATGGAGGCCTGATCATTACAAGGGCGGTCTATGGACGCCTGATCATTGCAAAGGCGGTCTTTGGAGGCCTGATCATTACAAGGGCGGTCTACGGAGGCCTGATCATTACAAGGGCGGTCTATGGAGGCCTGATCATAACAAAGGCGGTCTATGGAGGCCTGATCATTACAAGGGCGGTCTATGGACGCCTGATCATTACAAGGGCGGTCTATGGACGCCTGATCATTACAAGGGCGGTCTATGGACGCCTGATCATTGCAAGGCGGTCTATGGGCACCTGATCATCACAAGGGCGGTCTATGGAGGCATGATCATTACAAGGGCGGTCTATGGAGGCCTTATTACTACAAGGGCGGTCTACGGAGGCCTGATCATTACAAAGGTGGTCTATGGATGCCTGATCATTACAAAGGCGGTCTATGGAGGCCTGATCATTGCAAAGGCGGTCTATGGGCACCTGATCATTACAAGGGCGGTCTATGGAGGCATGATCATTACAAGGGCGGTCTATGGAGGCCTTATTACTACAAGGGCGGTCTACGGAGGCCTGATCATTACAAAGGTGGTCTATGGATGCCTGATCATTACAAAGGTGGTCTATGGATGCCTGATCATTACAAAGGCGGTCTTTGGGCGCCTGATCATTACAGGGGCGGTCTACGGAGGCCTGATCATTACAAAGGCGGTCTATGGACGCCTGGTCATTACAAGGGCGGTCTATGGACGCCTGATCATTACAAGGGCGGTCTATGGACGCCTGATCATTACAAGGGCGGTCTATGGACGCCTGATCATTACAAGGGCGGTCTATGGACGCCTGATCATTACAAGGGCGGTCTATGGACGCCTGATCATTACAAGGGCGGTCCATAGAGGCCTGATCATTATAAGGGCGGTCCATAGAGGCCTGATCATTACAAGGGTGGTCTATGGGCACCTGATCATTACAAGGGCGGTCTATGGACGCCTGATCATTAAAAGGGCGGTCCATAGATGCCTGATCATTACAGGGGCGGTCTATGGAGGCCTGATCATTACAAGGGCGGTCCATGGAGGCCTGATCATTACAGGGGCGGTCCATGGACGCCTGATCATCACAAGAGCGGTCTACGGAGGCCTGATCATTACAAAGGCGGTCTATGGACGCCTGATCATTACAAAGGCGGTCTATGGACGCCTGATCATTACAGGGGCGGTCTATGGAGGCCTGATCATTACAAAGGCGGTCTATGGACGCCTGATCATTATAAGGGCGGTCCATAGAGGCCTTATCATTACAGGGGCGGTCTATAGACGCCTGATCATTACAAGGGCGGTCTATGGAGGCCTGATCATTACAAGGGCGGTCTATGGAGGCCTGATCATTACAAGGGCGGTCCATAGAGGCCTGATCATTATAAGAGCGGTCCATAGAGGCCTGATCATTAAAAGGGCGGTCTATGGAGGCCTGATCATACAAGGGCGGTCTATGGACGCCTGATCATTATGAGGGCGGTCCATAGAGGCCTGATCATTACAGGGGCGGTCTATGGAGGCCTGATCATTACAAGGGCGGTCCATAAAGGCTTGATCATTACAGGGGCGGTCTATGGACGCCTGATCATCACAAGGGCGGTCTATTGAGGCGTGATCATTACAAGGGCGGTCTATGGATGCCTGATCATTGCAAAGGCGGTCTTTGGAGGCCTGATCATTACAAGGGCGGTCTACGGAGGCCTGATCATTACAAGGGCGGTCTATGGAGGCCTGATCATAACAAAGGCGGTCTATGGAGGCCTGATCATTACAAGGGCGGTCTATGGACGCCTGATCATTACAAGGGCGGTCTATGGACGCCTGATCATTACAAGGGCGGTCTATGGACGCCTGATCATTGCAAGGCGGTCCATGGGCACCTGATCATCACAAGGGCGGTCTATGGAGGCATGATCATTACAAGGGCGGTCTATGGAGGCCTTATTACTACAAGGGCGGTCTACGGAGGCCTGATCATTACAAAGGTGGTCTATGGATGCCTGATCATTACAAAGGCGGTCTATGGAGGCCTGATCATTGCAAAGGCGGTCTATGGGCACCTGATCATTACAAGGGCGGTCTATGGAGGCATGATCATTACAAGGGCGGTCTATGGAGGCCTTATTACTACAAGGGCGGTCTACGGAGGCCTGATCATTACAAAGGTGGTCTATGGATGCCTGTCATTACAAAGGCGGTCTTTGGGCGCCTGATCATTACAGGGGCGGTCTACGGAGGCCTGATCATTACAGGGGCGGTCTATGGACGCCTGGTCATTACAAGGGCGGTCTATGGACGCCTGATCATTACAAGGGCGGT
This sequence comes from Mimachlamys varia, assembly GCA_947623455.1. NCBI lineage: Eukaryota > Metazoa > Mollusca > Bivalvia > Pectinida > Pectinidae > Mimachlamys > Mimachlamys varia. The sequence continues at coordinate 17,268,914 of OX392529.1, forward strand.
CTATGGACGCCTGATCATTACAAGGGCGGTCTATGGACGCCTGATCATTACAAGGGCGGTCTATGGACGCCTGATCATTACAAGGGCGGTCTATGGACGCCTGATCATTACAAGGGCGGTCCATAGAGGCCTGATCATTATAAGGGCGGTCCATAGAGGCCTGATCATTACAAGGGTGGTCTATGGGCACCTGATCATTACAAGGGCGGTCTATGGACGCCTGATCATTAAAAGGGCGGTCCATAGATGCCTGATCATTACAGGGGCGGTCTATGGAAGCCTGATCATTACAAGGGCGGTCCATGGAGGCCTGATCATTACAGGGGCGGTCCATGGACGCCTGATCATCACAAGAGCGGTCTACGGAGGCCTGATCATTACAAAGGCGGTCTATGGACGCCTGATCATTACAAAGGCGGTACATGGAGGCCTGATCATTACAAAGGCGGTCTATGGACGCCTGATCATTATAAGGGCGGTCCATAGAGGCCTTATCATTACAGGGGCGGTCTATAGACGCCTGATCATTACAAGGGCGGTATATGGAGGCCTGATCATTACAAGGGCGGTCTATGGAGGCCTGATCATTACAAGGGCGGTCCATAGAGGCCTGATCATTATAAGAGCGGTCCATAGAGGCCTGATCATTAAAAGGGCGGTCTATGGAGGCCTGATCATTACAAGGGCGGTCTATGGACGCCTGATCATTATGAGGGCGGTCCATAGAGGCCTGATCATTACAGGGGCGGTCTATGGAGGCCTGATCATTACAAGGGCGGTCCATAAAGGCCTGATCATTACAGGGGCGGTCTATGGACGCCTGATCATCACAAGGGCGGTCTATTGAGGCGTGATCATTACAAGGGCGGTCTATGGATGCCTGATCATTACAAAGGCGGTCTATGGACGCCTGATCATTGCAAGGGCGGTCTATGGACGCCTGATCATTGCAAGGGCGGTCTATGGACGCCTGGTCATTACAAGAGCGGTCTATGGACGCCTGCTCATTACAAGGGCGGTCTATGGAGGCCTGATCATTACAAGGGCGGTCTATGGAAGCCTGATCATTACAGGGGCGGTCTAAGGACGCCTGATCATTACAAGGAAGGTATATGGAGGCCTGATCATTGCAAGGGCGGTCTATGGAGGCCTGATCATTGCAAGGGCAGTCTATGGACGCCTGATCATTGCAAGGGCGGTCTATGGACGCCTGATCATTACAGGGGCGGTCTATGGAGGCGTGATCATTACAAGAGCGGTCTATGGAGGCCTGATCATTACAAGGGCGGTCTATGGAAGCCTGATCATTACAAGGGCGGTCTAAGGACGCCTGATCATTACAAGGGCGGTATATGGAGGCCTGATCATTACAAGGGCGGTCTAAGGACGCCTGATCATTACAAGAGCGGTCTATGGAGGCCTTATCATTACCAGGGCAGTCTAAGGACGCCTGATCATTACAAGGGCGGTCTATGGAGGCCTTATCATTACAAGGGCGGTCTAAGGACGCCTGATCATTACAATGGCGGTCTATGGACGCCTGAGCATTACAGGGGCGGTCTATTGACACCTGATCTTTACAGGGGAGGTCTATGGGGGCGTGATCATTACAAGGGCGGTATATGGAGGCCTGATCATTACAAGGGCGGTCTAAGGACGCCTGATCATTACAAGGGCGGTCTATGGAGGCCTTATCATTAAAAGGGCGGTCCATAGATGCCTGATCATTACAGGGGCGGTCTATGGAGGCCTGATCATTACAAGGGCGGTCCATGGATGCCTGATCATTACAGGGGCGGGCTAAGGAAGCCTGATCATTAAAAGGGCGGTATATGGAGGCCTGATCATTGCAAGGGCGGTCTATGGAGGACTGATCATTACAAGGGCGGTCTATGGAGGCCTTATCATTACAATGGCGGTCTATGGACGCCTGATCATTACAGGGGCGGTCTATTGACACCTGATCATTACAGGGGAGGTCTATGGGGGCGTGAGCATTACAAGGACATTCTACATAAAGGCCTGAAGATAACAACGGCGGTCTTTGGAGGCCTAATCATTACAGGAGCGGTATATGGACGCCTGATCGTTGCAAGGGCGGTCTATGGACGCCTGATCGTTGCAAGGGCGGTCTATGGAGGCCTTATCATTACAGGGGCGGTCTATGGAGGCGTGATCATTACAAGGGCGGTCTATGGAGGCGTGATCATTACAGGGGCGGTCTATGGAGGCGTGATCATTACAAGGGCGGTCTATGGAGGCGTGTTCATTACAAGGGCGGTCTATGGACGCCTGGTCATTACAGGGGCGGTCTATTGCCGACTGATCATTACAAGGGCGGTCTATTGAGGTATGATCATTACAAGGACGGTCTATGGTGGCCTGATCATTACAAAGGCGGTCTATGGAGTTCTGATCATTACAAGGACATTCTACATGGAGGCCTGAACATAACAAGGGCGGTCTATGGAGGTCTGAACATAACAAGGGCGGTCTATGGACGCCTGATCATTACAAGGGCGGTCTATGGACGCCTGGTCATTACAAGGACGGTCTATGGTGGCCTGATCATTACAAAGGCGGTCTATGGAGGTCTGATCATTACAAGGACATTCTACATGGAGGCCTGAACATAACAAGGGCGGTCTATGGACGCCTGATCATTACAAGGGCGGTCTATTGAGGTATGATCATTACAAGGACAGTCTATGGTGGCCTGATCATTACAAATGCGGTCTATGGAGGTCTGATCATTACAAGGACATGGTCTGAACATAACAAGGGCGGTCTATGGAGGCTTGATCTCTACAAGGGCGGTCTATGGGGGCCTAGTGACCCTGAAACACAATAGCATGCCTGCCGATGAACTACAATAGCATAGTGTTCGAAATATAATAAGTATTAACCTATATAAGGACTAAGCATAAATGTCTGTAAAAATGTGTCGCGTGCTCTACAGATATCCAATCACAGTGTATCGTTCATCTATCCAATCAATGGGTATTTTACATCTGATAATAGGACGGGGTAATCAAAGTTTGCGTTCTTAGCACACTTCCGGTCGGCTAATTGTTATTACACGTGCTTGTTGCTTTACAAACCATTACTCTTTCATTAGGTGAGTGCTTATATAAATAGATCGAGCGGAGACCAGTTTTTAATGAGAGACCGTATTAAAGACAAAATGAATTTCTGTCTCTCTGTATTAGGCCGGCTTTCTCTTTCTCAAATCGTACTGATGGGTTCATAGCCTGTTGACATGTGTACCGCGTATTTGTAATTTAAACAAAATTGATCTGTTTTTAAATTCAAGGGTTAAACGATTTAAAATTCCCAATTTGTTTTCTTGTCTGATAGCCAGGTACGGTGTAAAAGCAGAAACGGATTCGTCTCCAGTCCCGTATTACAAGCGTGACGCAAACCGTTGACATGGAATGAGATTTTAATGGGTTTTCTTCCTAATTCTTTCTGAATTCAATTTAGAAACAATTTTCAAAATTCGCTAGTGATTTTAGTTTCAATATGTCACAGGGCAAAATTTCTTCACGTGACTTAAATGAATCGACTGAAAAAAGGAAAGAATAATAAAAGTCTATTTCTTTTCCAATAAGAGTGTTTGACAAGTTGCCCTTGTGAGTTCGATTTCACATTTAGGTTCGGGTCGTGTATAACATGACAAGAAGTATGAGACCAGGGCGACCCTTCCCGCCAACTCTAGTAACATCAATCAAACTCAAGTTCAATTCTCAAGATGGTTATTGTTTTTAAAATTTAAACTGCTATAATGAAAAATTGATGGGAAGTTCTTCTTTTTTATTTCTTTTTAAAACGCATTTTGTATCAAAATTGAAATCATATTTGAGATTATTGCCATCATGATAAGGGTAATTGTAAGAGATTTAGGAAACCTCTCGCTGGTTCTATGTGTCATTCTCTTCCGCGTTGATTATAATAAAAATTAAAAATACCTCTCAGTTATTTGTAAACATTTTCCTCAGGTTGGAAAGTATGATTTATGTAATGATCATTTTACACAACCAATAAACTTTTTATGTAACATTTCGATGACTAGTACGATATGTACCCTGTCACCTTCGTCAGACTAATGACCAGCAAAGCCAATAGAAAGCAGACCGAGTGTACGGAAACGATATGTTGACGACATACAAGAAAGGGTCACAGAAAGAACTGACCACACACACATCAACACTGTAGATGTTACTAAGAACATCAAATTTACACGCGAGGAGGAAACCACCGGAACAATGCCCTTCCTAGACACTCTGTTGGTAAAGAAAGAAGACGGTACTGTAAAGGTATTGGCTGATAGAAAAAATTACCATACTGCCCAATACATGAACTTCAAATCTCACATCCTTTACATCAAAAGTTAGGCGCCGTACCCACATTGCTCAATAGATGCGAGACAATTGTCACAGAACAACATGATAAACTGCAAGAACAGAAACATATGGCTTGGGCAATGAAAATATGTGCATATCCGGAATGGGCCCTAAAACGGTAGGACAACAGTGTCAAAGTAAGGGGAAAACAAGAAAGGACCAATTAAGGATAAGAACAAAAGAAAAGGTCAAGTGATCATCCCATATATCAAAGGCATATCCGAAACCATCCAGAGGATATACCGCAGTCACCCTTGTACATCCTAAGGATAAAACACCGACAGAAAACGTCGCAGAATGCGTGAACAAGATCGGATGCCAAAACTGCGACGCATCCTATACTGGAGAGACGGGAAGACGTTTTGGTTTTCGTCTTGGTGAACACCGGAAATGTCCTGACACACAAGAAATTCACCAGATCAGAAAAGAAGAAGGAGGAGTCTCAGATAAACAAATCGGCGATTATAGACTTTGCCGTAGAGAAAAGTCTTGTGATTGACCAGGGAAAACCCCAACGTGCTAGACCGAGAGAGCAATCTGCTGAGGCGGCAGATCGAAGAAGCCATCTGGATACGCCGCAGTGGGCAAGTTCTAAATCGAGATGAGGGGGCTCACAGACCCTCGCACATCTATGACCAAGTCATAAATAAAGCGTAGTTGAATTTAGTCATTTCGGTACAATAAATTTACTTTTGTTCATACGCCTTACAGCCTTTTGACTTTTTGTGTGAATACACTTTGCTTGTCATGAGTCTGATGAAGATGACAGGGTACATATCGTACTAGTTATCGAAACGCCACATAAAACATTTATTGGTTGTGTAAAATTAATATTTACATATACCTCTCAGTTAGTGATTACATAGTCAATACAATTGACATAGTCAACAGAATTGTCTGATAGATATAAAACCTTCCGGTAGCATGGCCCCGTCTAGGATGTGTTTAAACCTTCCGATAGCATGGACCCGTCTACGATGTGTTTAAACCTTCCGATAGCATGGACCCGACTGGGATGTGTTTAAACCTTCCGGTAACATGGACCCGTCTTGGATGCGTTTCAACCTTCCGGTAATATGGACCCGCCTGGGACGTGTTTAAACCTCCCGGTTGCATGGACCTGTATGGGGTGCGTTAGCTGTCGTAGGACTTCAGTGGTCAGTCCGAACTGTTGACATCTGGTTTTTGTTTTTTGTTGATCCTTAATTTTAGCGGTTAACGTTATTGTTGATCATAAGTGTTGACATTTAACCTTTTCTGTTGACATTTGACCTATAACCTGCTGTTGCCTATTATTACCTGCTCGAAACTAAGTGTTGACGTTTTATCATAGCTGTTGACATTGGACCTTTTCTGTTAAACTTGAGGCAAGCTGTTGTTATGTCAGCATACAGTGTCGTTGAAGGCATTTTGCCGTTGGCTTTCCATCTTACCTGTTCGTTAGTTTTAACGACCTGAACTCCTTGATACTTTCCATTGTTTTGTTGACAGATATAGTTTGATACTGAACTTGATATAACTGTCAAACTTGATCTAATTTACTGATATTTGACTTTTGATCACAGTTGTTGGTGCTGACCAGTGACCTGAGATGCTGTTGAATTTTCCTTTATCTTTGTTCACCAGACTAATGTGAGGATGGGTACAGAACGGCAGTACACCAGTAACACTGAACAGAACGGTCAGTACACCAGTAACACTGTACAGAACGGTCAGTACACCAGTAACACTGTACAGAACGGTTAGTACACCAGTAACACTGTACAGAACGGTTAGTACACCAGTAACACTGTACAGAACGGTCAGTACACCAGTAACACTGTACAGAACGGTCAGTACACCAGTAACACTGTACAGAACGGTTAGTACACCAATAACACTGTACAGAACGGTCAGTACACCAGTAACACTGTACAGAACGGTCAGTACACCGAGTAACACTGTACAGAACGGTCAGTACAACAGTAACACTGTACAGAACGGTCAGTACACCAGTAACACTGTACAGAACGGTCAGTACACCAGTAACACTGTACAGAACGGTCAGTACACCATTAACACTGTACAGAACGGTCAGTACACCAGTAACACTGTACAGAACGGTCAGTACACCAGTAACACTGTACAGAACGGTCAGTACACCAGTAACAATATACAGAACGGTTAGTACACCAGTAACACTGTACAGAACGGTTAGTACACCAGTAACACTGTACAGAACGGTAAGTACACCAGTAACACTGTACAGAACGGTTAGTACACCAGTAACACTGTACAGAACGGTTAGTACACCAGTAACACTGAACAGAACGGTTAGTACACCAATAACACTATACAGAACGGTGAGTACACCAGTAACACTATACAGAACGGTCAGTACACCAGTAACACTGTACAGAACGGTCAGTACACCAATAACACTATACAGAACGGTCAGTACACCAGTAACACTGTACAGAACGGTTAGTATACCAGTAACACTGTACAGAACGGTTAGTACACCAGTAACACTGTACAGAACGGTAAGTATACCAGTAACACTGTACAGAACGGTTAGTACACCAGTAACATTGTACAGAACGGTCAATACACCAGTAACACTATACAGAACGGTTAGTACACCAGTAACACTATACAGAACGGTAAGTTCACCAAAAACACTATACAAAACAGTTAGTACACCAATAACACTGTACAGAACGGTAAGTACACCAGTAACACTGTACAGAACGGTTAGTACACCAATAACACTGTACAGAACGGTTAGTACACCAGTAACACTGTACAGAACGGTTAATACACCAGTAACACTGTACAGAACGGTAAGTACACCAGTAACACTGTACAGAATGGTCAGTACACCAGTAACACTGTACAGAACGGTTAGTACACAAGTAACACTGTACAGAATGGTTAGTACACCAGTAACACTGTACAGAACGGTTAGTACACCAGTAACACTGTACAGAACGGTTAGTACACCAGTAACACTGTACAGAACGGTCAGTACACCAGTAACACTGTACAGAACGGTTAGTACACCAGTAACACTGTACAGAACGGTTAGTACACCAGTAACACTGTACAGAACGGTCAGTACACCAGTAACACTGTACAGAACGGTCAGTACACCAGTAACACTGTACAGAACGGTTAGTACACCAGTAACACTGTACAGAACGGTCAGTACACCTGTAACACTGTACAGAACGGTCAGTACACCGAGTAACACTGTACAGAACGGTCAGTACAACAGTGACACTGTACAGAACGGTCAGTACACCAGTAACACTGTACAGAACGGTCAGTACACCAGTAACACTGTACAGAACGGTCAGTACACCATTAACACTGTACAGAACGGTCAGTACACCAGTAACACTGTACAGAACGGTCAGTACACCAGTAACACTGTACAGAACGGTCAGTACACCAGTAACAATATACAGAACGGTTAGTACACCAGTAACACTGTACAGAACGGTTAGTACACCAGTAACACTGTACAGAACGGTAAGTACACCAGTAACACTGTACAGAACGGTTAGTACACCAGTAACACTGTACAGAACGGTTAGTACACCAGTAACACTGAACAGAACGGTTAGTACACCAATAACACTATACAGAACGTTGAGTACACCAGTAACACTATACAGAACGGTCAGTACACCAGTAACACTGTACAGAACGGTCAGTACACCAATAACACTATACAGAACGGTCAGTACACCAGTAACACTGTACAGAACGGTTAGTATACCAGTAACACTGTACAGAACGGTTAGTACACCAGTAACACTGTACAGAACGGTAAGTATACCAGTAACACTGTACAGAACGGTTAGTACACCAGTAACATTGTACAGAACGGTCAATACACCAGTAACACTATACAGAACGGTTAGTACACCAGTAATGCTATACAGAACGGTTAGTACACCAATAGCACTGTACAGAACGGTTAGTACACCAGTAACACTATACAGAACGGTGAGTACACCAGAAACACTGTACAGAACGGTTAGTATACCAGTAACACTGTACAGAACGGTTAGTACACCAATAACACTGTACAGAAAGGTTAGTACACCAGTTACACTGTACAGAACGGTTAGTACACCAATAACACTGTACAGAAAGGTTAGTACACCAGTTACACTGTACAGAACGGTTAGTACACCAGTAACACTGTACAGAACGGTTAGTACACCAGTAACACTGTACAGAACGGTTAGTAAACCAGTAACACTATACAGAACGGTCAGTACACCAGTAACACTGTACAGAACGGTCAATACACCAGTAACACTGTACAGAACGTCAGTACACCAATAACACTATACAGAACGGTCAGTACACCAGTAACACTGTACAGAACGGTTAGTACACCAATAACACTGTACAGAACGGTAAGTACACCAGTAACACTGTACAGAACGGTTAGTACACCAATAACACTGTACAGAACGGTTAGTACACCAGTAACACTGTACAGAACGGTTAATACACCAGTAACACTGTACAGAACGGTAAGTACACCAGTAACACTGTACAGAATGGTCAGTACACCAGTAACACTGTACAGAACGGTTAGTACACAAGTAACACTGTACAGAATGGTTAGTACACCAGTAACACTGTACAGAACGGTTAGTACACAAGTAACACTGTACAGAACGGTTAGTACACCAGTAATACTGTACAGAACGGTTAGTACACCAATGACACTCTACAGAACGGTCAGTACACTAGTAATGCTATACAGAACGGTTAGTACACCAATAACACTATACAGAACGGTTAGTACACCAGTAACACTGTACAGAACGGTTAGTACACCAATGACACTCTACAGAACGGTCAGTACACCAGTAATGCTATACAGAACGGTTAGTACACCAATAACACTATACAGAACGGTTAGTACACCAGTAACACTGTACAGAACGGTTAGTACACCAGTAACACTGTACAGAACGGTGAGTACACCAGTAACACTATACAGAACGATCAGTACACCAATAACACTGTACAGAACGGTTAGTACACCAGTAATGATATACAGAACGGTTAGTACACCAATAACACTATACAGAACGGTGAGTACACCAGTTACACTGTACAGAACGGTTAGTACACCAGTAACACTGTACAGAACGGTCAGTACACCAGTAACACTATACAAACGGTCAGTACACCAATAGCACTGAACAGAACGGTTAGTACACCAGTAACACTATACAGAACGGTGAGTACACCAGAAACACTGTACAGAACGGTTAGTATACCAGTAACACTGTACAGAACGGTTAGTACACCAGTAACACTGTACAGAAAGGTTAGTACACCAGTAACACTGTATAGAACGGTTAGTACACCAGTAACACTGTACAAAACGGTTAGTACACCAGTAACACTGTACAGAACGGTCATTACACCAGTAACACTATACAGAACGGTCAGTACACCAGTAACACTGTACAGAATGGTCAGTACACCAGTAACACTATACAGAACGGTCAGTACACCAGTAACACTGTACAGAACGGTTAGTACACAAGTAACACTGTACAGAACGGTTAGTACACCAGTAACACTGTACAGAACGGTAAGTACACCAGTAACAATGTACAGAACGGTTAGTACACCAGTTGCATTGTACAGAACGGTCAATACACCAGTAACACTATACAGAAGGGTTAGTACACCAGTAACACTGTACAGAACGGTTAGTACACCAGTAACACTATACAGAACGGTCAGTACACCAGTAACACTGTACAGAACGGTTAGTACACCAGTAACACTATACAGAACGGTCAGTTCACCAAAAACACTATACACAACAGTTAGTACACCAGTAACACTGTACAGAACGGTTAGTACACCAGTTACACTGTACAGAACGGTTAGTACACCAATAACACTGTACAGAACGGTTAGTACACCAGTAATACTGAATAGAACGGTCAGTACACCAGTAACACTGTACAGAACGGTTTGTACACCAGTTACACTATACAGAACGGTTGGTACACCAGTAACACTGTACAGAACAGTCAGTACACCAGTAACACTGTACAGAACGGTTAGTACACCAGTAACACTATACAGAACGGTTAGTACACCAGTAACACTGTACAGAACGGTCAGTACACCAGTAACACTGTACAGAACGGTTAGTACACCAGTAGCACTATACAGAACGGTTAGTACACCAGTAACACTGTATAGAACGGTTAGTACACCAGTAACACTGTATAGAACGGTTAGTACACAAGTAAGACTATACAGAACGGTTAGTACACCAGTTACACTATACAGAACGGTTAGTACACCAGTTACACTAAAGAGAACGGTCAGTACACCAGTAACACTATACAGAACGGTTAGTACACCAGTTACACTATACAGAACTGTCAGTACACCAGTAACACTGTACAGAACGGTCAGTACACCAGTAACACTATACAGAACGGTCAGTACACCAGAAATACTATACAGAACGGTGAGTACACAAGTAACACTGTACAGAACGGTTAACACACCAGTAACACTGTACAGAAACGGTCAGTACACCACTAACACTGTACAGAACAGTTAGTACACCAGTAACACTGTACAGAACGGTTAGTACACCAGTAACACTATACAGAACGGTCAGTACACCAGTAACACTGTACAGAACGGTTAGTACACCAGTAACACTATACAGAACGGTTAGTACACCAGTAACACTATACAGAACGGTTAGTACACCAGTAACACGATACAGAACGGTCAGTACACCAGTTACACTGTACAGAACGGTTAGTACACGAGTAACACTGTACAGAACGGTAAGTACACCAGTAACACTGTACAAAACGGTTAATACATCAGTAACACTGTACAGAACGGTTAATACATCAGTAACACTGAACAGAACGGTTAGTACACCAGTAACACTGTACAGAACGGTAAGTACATCAGTAACACTGTACAGAACGGTTAATACATCAGTAACACTATATAGAATGGTTACGTATAATCAGTACATCAATAACACCATGTGCTCTGCCCTTCACCTGTGCGATGATAGTACACAATCACATTAGGGAAACTTTTTAAAGTAACACCATGTTGACTGAACAGAGACACATGACATAGAAGTTCGGATACCGGACGCCTAACGTTATGTGTCAGTTTATATTGTTAAATATCGATTCATACGCCAGGCAATTTGTGATTATTTATAAAATCAATACTGTAATTTCAGGTAAGGATTGGGATGATACAAGATACAACTGTACCTCTATATAGAGAGTGATATAGTTTTAAAGGCAATAAACGCTGAACGTTGAACAGATGTGTTCTACTCTACGGGTACAATTTACGCATACAGTTTTAGTCGGAATTACACGATAATAAGTTATGCATGCTTAACCAAGTTTATTTTTGAGTGCAAAACTAATGAGATTGTGACAGAGATGTTATCTTTTGAAGGGAAATTCATCAAACTGTCCAAACCGTCAAAGCGAGGCTGTGTGGTCAGAACGAGGATAGTTAACCCCAGTCAGTGGCAGCCATAACTCAATCGACTCTGTCATAATATTGTCATAAAGTAGCCGCGAACACTGTATAAGGTTAGGGAAATTATTTCATCAAAATCCGATTATTCAAAATCTTGACAAAAGGTCGATTCTGAAATCTGTTTTTCATGCTTTTTATGAACTACTCTGTAACGTCTTTATCTGATAGTCGAACATCTTAAGTGACGTTATCAATATCTATGACGTCACTTCTCGTTAGTAGAGTTGTAACGTTACCGTTAAGGTCATGTCATTAATTCCCGCTTTTGCGCTTTTTGACAGAATCAAGATAAACTTTTGTTCTTATTTTCTATTTTGCTCCGTTTTCTCACTCAAACGACAACGGTGCAGTTCCAACTTATGACCCTCCGGATAGCAGACCAGACACTATACTGATGTTCCATGCCTCTGCGGGTGGCCCTACATACTGTGGGAATAACAGGACCACGTGATCTACAGTATATATCTTATAGAGAAGCAGACAATTAGCCGCCTCCTGGCCATGGCTGAAATAAAATATTAATTTATCTAACCGATCTCTCTCAAATTAGGAATTGATTTAATGATTGCTTTTTATGGATGCCGTTCATTACCCTATTTACTGCCCGTGAGGATTTCCTTTTAAATTATTGATACGAAAATAGTAAAATCACTTCACACTAATAAATAAATAAAAAAGAGAAAATACTGAAACATTTAACTTCAAACATGAAAGGATTTCTTCAAAGACTTTAATGCTTTCTGGTCCTTGTAGAATTAAAATATTGGGCGGGAGTTTTCAATGACGTAATGAACACCCTTAGCTCCGATGTCGTGATGAAACTAATCAGATCGGCCAATTCTGTACGTGTTACCAGGGAGATAAAACTCTGCACATTAAACCGAAACAGGGGAAGTAACACCTCGTGTACAACCAGCCCTAAATAACCCTCTTTATAAACGCAAAGAACTTTTAAACCTGCAATATTTGGATCCTTAAAAGCAGCCCTTAAAATCAGTTATGGATACGTTTAAAAAAGTAGGAACTTTAAGAATAACTTAATGAAAGCAGAAGTGATCGAACTGGTGATATATTGCACTGTTAGCTCTATGGAAAAGTAAATTAGAAAAAAAGTTAAAAAAATATACGTGGCAAAAGCTAATTAGCAGTCCAGTAAGTAGACCCTTATTAACTCCTGAATTATCCCCAACATCAAAGCCACGATGATTTGGACAGAGATGCAACATTAAAAGCTGAATCAATTAACAAAGAGTCGCCGAGGGACGGTGAAGCAAGTTATTGATAAACAAACTAATGTAATATGTGAAATATTGGCAAAATAGTATTGAAGTTTTCCTTCTGAAAAAAAATTCTATTGATAATATTTTTCTCTTACGACTAGGTGCCTTAATGTTAAAGAAACTCAATAAAGGATGTAATTTTTGAAATACTGACAAAATGATTGAAATTGAATATCTATTTACATTTTCTTTAAAAAAACAAATTGATCGATATTTGCATGGTCCTATGACCGTTTTACAACTAGGTGGCTGAATGTTCGAAGAAAACTAATTCAAATCTTGTGCAATTCAATTAGGTATTTTTTCTCCATTTCAATTAACATTAATGCCTGAATCTGTTTTTCTTTGAGCGGTTTTTGCTGTAACAATTACCGCCTGTGATTGATGTATGTTATTACGGTTCCGAACTGTGTGCGGGGATCAAACAGCGACCCAATTTAAAAATTAATGTTCAACAAGTGATGGTAACATAATTATAAATGTATAACGGGTAAAATTGAAAAGAAACTTACCATGACAAATTTGATCAATTGTGACTCAAATTATTTGTCTAAATTGCACCATTAACCATAAAATAGTTCTTGTCTAAAGCGGCAGATAACTCGTTTTGAGGATTGTGATCCACATACAACACTGTTGTAGTTCTATATAGTTGATATTGGGGGACAAGCCAGTCTTTGCTGTAAATACTCACAACATGTCCAGACAACAGTCCATAGTGATTTACCATATACAACAATGCCATATATTGACAGTTGCCATGTCAACAAGTCCATGATGACCTTGTCAGAATGCCTACAGTTGCCATGTCAACAAGTCCATGATGACCTTGTCAGAATGCCTACAGTTGCCATGTCAATAAGTCCATGATGACCTTGTCAGAATGCCTACAATTGCCATGTCAACAAGTCCATGATGACCTTGTCAGAATGCCTACAGTTGCCATGTCAACAAGTCCATGATGACCTTGTCAGAATGCCTACAGTTGCCATGTCAACAAGTCCATGATGACCTTGTCAGAATGCCTACAGTTGCCATGTCAACAAGTCCATGATGACCGTGTCAGAATGCCTACAGTTGCCATGTCAACAAGTCCATGATGACCTTGTCAGAATGCCTACAGTTGCCATGTCAACAAGTCCATGATGACCTTGTCAGAATGCCTACAGTTGCCATGTCAACAAGTCCATGATGACCTTGTCAGAATGCCTACAGTTGCCATGTCAACAAGTCCATGATGACCATGTCAGAATGCCTACAGTTGCCATGTCAACAAGTCCATGATGACCTTGTCAGAATGCCTACAGTTGCCATGTCAACAAGTCCATGATGACCTTGTCAGAATGCCTACAGTTGCCATGTCAACAAGTCCATGATGACCTTGTCAGAATGCCTACAGTTGCCATGTCAACAAGTCCATGATGACCTTGTCAGAATGCCTACAGTTGCCATGTCAACAAGTCCATGATGACCTTGTCAGAATGCCTACAGTTGCCATGTCAACAAGTCCATGATGACCATGTCAGAATGCCTACAGTTGCCATGTCAACAAGTCCATGATGACCTTGTCAGAATGCCTACAGTTGCCATGTCAACAAGTCCATGATGACCTTGTCAGAATGCCTACAACTGCCATGTCAACAAGTCCATGATGACCGTGTCAGAATGCCTACAGTTGCCATGTCAACAAGTCCATGATGACCTTGTCAGAATGCCTACAGTTGCCATGTCAACAAGTCCATGATGACTTTGTCAGAATGCCTACAACTGCCATGTCAACAAGTCCATGATGACCTTGTCAAAATGCCTACAGTTGCCATGTCAACAAGTCCATGATGACCTTGTCAGAATGCCTACAACTGCCATGTCAACAAGTCCATGATGACCTTGTCAGAATGCCTACAGTTGCCATGTCAACAAGTCCATGATGACCTTGTCAGAATGCCTACAGTTGCCATGTCAACAAGTCCATGATGACCTTGTCAGAATGCCTACAGTTGCCATGTCAACAAGTCCATGATGACCTTGTCAGAATGCCTACAGTTGCCATGTCAACAAGTCCATGATGACCTTGTCAGAATGCCTACAGTTGCCATGTCAACAAGTCCATGATGACCTTGTCAGAATGCCTACAGTTGCCATGTCAACAAGTCCATGATGACCTTGTCAGAATGCCTACAGTTGCCATGTCAACAAGTCCATGATGACCTTGTCAGAATGCCTACAGTTGCCATGTCAACAAGCCCATGATGACCTTGTCAGAATGCCTACAGTTGCCATGTCAACAAGTCCATGATGACCTTGTCAGAATGCCTACAGTTGCCATGTCAACAAGTCCATGATGACCTTGTCAGAATGCCTACAACTGCCATGTCAACAAGTCCATGATGACCTTGTCAGAATGCCTACAGTTGCCATGTCAACAAGTCCATGATGACCTTGTCAGAATGCCTACAGTTGCCATGTCAACAAGTCCATGATGACCGTGTCAGAATGCCTACAATTGCCATGTCAACAAGTCCATGATGACCTTGTCAGAATGCCTACAGTTGCCATGTCAACAAGTCCATGATGACCTTGTCAGAATGCCTATAGTTGCCATGTCAACAAGTCCATGATGACCGTGTCGGAAAGCCTACTGTTGCCATGTCAACAAGTCCATGATGACCTTGCAGCAGGCACAAACTACATGACTTTAGAACGGTTTGAGTGAGGAAGAGGTGATGACGGACAAGAATTGTTATATGGCAGTGAGGAAAATGGCACTGTTTACGAGGAGAGTGGCATGGTTGGAAAAGGAATTATAGTTGACGGTGAGGTATTATTGTTGGCAAAGAAAGTTTAATTGACGGATATAATTTGGTATCGATGGAACGCAGTAGTATAGCAACGAAAAGGGTATTTACAACGAGAAAAACGGCGACGTATGTGGTATTGACGGCGAGGTACACGTAAGTGGTGGTATTGACGACGAAGAAAGTGGTACTTGCGGCGAGTAAACGGTATAGACGGCGAGGGAATAGGCATTGACGTCGAGGTTGCTGTATTGACGGCGAGAGGGAATAGATATTTGCGGCGAAGAAAGAGATATTGCAATTGGCGGCGAGGAAAGAGATTTGGCGGCGAGGAAACGTATTTACGGCGAGGGAAGTGGTATTGGCAGATAAGTTTACTGTATTGACTACGAGTGAAGTGGTATTTGAGGCGAGGAAAAAGATATTGGCGGCGAGGGAAGTGGTATTGGCGGCGAGGAAAGTGGTATTGACGGCGAGGTAACGGTATTGGCGGCGAGAGAAGTGGTATTAACGGCGATGAAACGGTATTGGTGGCGTGGGAAATGGTATTAACGGCGAGGGAAGTGGTATTGGCGGCGAGTAAACGGTATAAGCGGCGAGGTAATATGCATTATCGGCGAGGGAATAGGTATTTGCGGCGAGGGAAGTGGTATTGGCGGCGAGTAACGGTATAGGCGGCGATTGAATAGGGATTAACGGCGAGGGAAGTGGTATTGGCGGCGAGTAAACGGTATAGGCGGCGAGGGAATAGGCATTGACGTCGAGGTTGCTGTATTGACGGCGAGAGGGAATAGATATTTGCGGCGAAGAAAGAGACATTGGCGGCGAGGAAAGAGATTTGGCGGCGAGGAAACGTATTTACGGCGAGCGAAGTGGTATTGGCAGATAAGTTTACATGTAGTTATCAAGGAAAGTAGTATTGACGACGAGAAAATTGGTTTTAACCGCTAGGAAAATCATATTGACAGTGAGAAAAAGGTATCGACGGCGAGGAAAATGGTAATAAAGGCGAGGGAAGAGGTTCAGCAGTGAAAGTGGTATTGCTGATGATAATGGTATTAACGGCGATATATGTAGTATTGTTGGTGAAGGGAGTCGAGAGAAAAGTGGTAACGACGATGACGGGAGTGGTACTGATTGAAAGAAGAATGGCATTTATTTCGATATCATTGTATTATTTTGTTAAAAGAGTGATAGTGGTAGTGATGAGACTGTCAACAGTTTTCCTTTTTTTCACAAATTCTCTATTTTGTGTATAAAAAGTTGAAATCGATTGTTGTCTCCCTTCCTTCGTGCAGTCAATAACTTATATCCAATATTTTTACTTTTATAATGTTGTCCCAGGGTTATCAGTTATTGTCTGTAATTATACTACAGTCTGGTAACCCACTTTCAGATAGTGTAATGCCGATAGGAATGTGGAGTTATTCACTAATTTAATGTAGCAGGCATGATCATGAGGTCTCTTGATTAATTATAATCAACTCATTTTAAAGTAGTTCCATGGAGATCCAATTATCGTGTATATACTGGTGTGTGTATATATTAACGACCAATTATAGGACAAAGCCATTGATATCGGTGCAACTCTATTACAAAGACCAAAGTACATCGAGAATGATGAATAATGTAAATTAATATTAGCACAGAGGAAAAAGGTCAGGAAGATGAAGTATGTGGGAGCTGCAACATATTTATTATTATACCACGATACTACTCAAAATACACAACACATATAACGATACCACTCAAAATACACAACACATATAACGATACCACACAATATACACAACATATACAACGATACCACACAATATACACAAAACATACAACGATACCACTCAATATACACAACACATACAACGATACCACACAATATACACAACACACACAACGATACCACTCAGTATACACAAAACATATATGTACAACGATACCACACAATATACACAAAACATACAACGATACCACACAATATACACAACACATATATGTACAACGATAACACACAATATACACAAAACATACAACGATACCACACAATATACACAAAACATACAACGATACCACACAATATACACAACACACACAACGATACCACTCAATATACACAAAACATATATGTACAACGATACCACACAATATACATAAAACATACAACGATACCACACAATATACACAACACATACAACGATAACACACAATATACACAACACATATATGTACAACGATAACACACAATATACACAACATATACAACGATACCACACAAAATACACAACACATACAACGATACCACACAATAAACACAACACATACAACGATACCACTCAATATACACAAAACATACAACGATACCACTCAAAATACACAAAACATACAACGATACCACTCAAAATACACAACACATGCAACGATAACACACAATATACACAACTCATATACAAAGCTACCCCACAAAATACACAACACATACAACGAGAATACACAATATACACAACACATACAACGATAACACACAATATACACAACTCATATACAAAGCTACCACTCAAAATACACAACACATACAACGATACCACTCAAAATACACAACACATACAACGATACCACACAATATACACAACACATACAACGATACCACTCAAAATACACAACACATACAACGAGAATACACAATATACACAACACCTACAACGATAACACACAATATACACAACTCATATACAAAGCTACCACTCAAAATACACAACACATACAACGATACCACACAATATACACAACACATACAACGATACCACTCAAAATACACAACACATACAACGATACCACACAATATACACAACACATACAACGATACCACACAATATACACAACACATACAACGATAACACACAATATAAACAACTCGTATACAAAGCTACCACTCAAAATACACAACACATACAACGATACCACTCAATACACACAACACATACAACGATACCACACAATATACACAACACATACAACGATACCACTCAAAAATACACAACACATACAACGATACCAAATAATATACACAGCATTTACAACGATACCACACAATATACAAAACACATACAACGATACCACATAATATACACAATACATTCAACGATACCGCTAAATATACACAACTCATATACAAAGCTACCACTCAAAATACACAATGCATACAACGATTCCACACAATATACACAACAAAACACATGCAACGATAACACACAATATACACAACACATACAACGATAACACACAATATACACAACATTTACAACGATACAACATAATATACACAACAAATATATAACGATACCACTCAATATACACAACACATACAACGATACAACACAATAAACACAACACATACAACGATAACACACAATATACACAACATTTACAACGATACCACTCAACATACAAAAAACATGCCAAAAATTTATAACATATGAACACTAACGAATATGACAAAACAATGTTGAATATAACACAGAATATTGAACAACATATATACAACAGTACACATTCATATGACACAATAACATACCAGAGTGCACAATAACACGACACAATAACATACCACAGTACACAATAACACGACACAATAACATACCAGAGTACACAATAACACGACACAATAACATACCAGAGTACACAATAACACGACACAATAACATACCACAGTACACAATAACACGACACAATAACATACCAGAGTACACAATAACACGACACAATAACATACCAGAGTACACAATAACACGACACAATAACATACCACAGTACACAATAACACGACACAATAACATACCAGAGTACACAATAACACGACACAATAACATACCAGAGTACACAATAACACGACAAAATAACATACCAGAGTACACAATAACACGACACAATAACATACCAGAGTACACAATAACACGACACAATAACATACCAGAGTACACAATAACACGACACAATAACATACCAGAGTACATAATAACACGACACAATAACATACCACAGTACAGAATAACACGACACAATAACATACAACACAATAACATACCACACTACATAATAACACGACACAATAACATACCACAGTACACAATTAAACGACACAATAACATACCAGAGTACATAATAACACGACACAATAACATACCACAGTACATAATAACACGACACAATAACATACCAGAGTACACAATAACACGACACAATAACATACCAGAGTACATAATAACACGACACAATAACATACCACAGTAAACAATAACACGACACAATAACATACAACACAATAACATACCACACTACATAATAACACGACACAATAACATACCACAGTACACAATAACACGACACAATAACATACCAGAGTACACAATAACACGACACAATAACATACCAGAGTACACAATAACACGACACAATAACATACCAGAGTACACAATAACACGACACAATAACATACCAGAGTACATAATAACACGACACAATAACATACCACAGTACACAATAACACGACACAATAACATACAACACAATAACATACCACACTACATAATAACACGACACAATAACATACAACACAATAACATACCACACTACATAATAACACGACACAATAACATACCACAGTACACAATAACACGACACAATAACATACAACACAATAACATACCACACTACACAATAACACGACACAATAACATACAACACAATAACATACCACACTACACAATAACACAACACAATAACATACCAGAGTACACAATAACACGACACAATAACATACCAGAGTACACAATAACACGACACAATAACATACCACAGTACACAATAACACGACACAATAACATACCACACTACACAATAACACGACACAATAACATACCAGAGTACACAATAACACGACACAATAACATACCACACAACACAATAACACGACACAATAACATACCACAGTACACAATAACACGACACAATAACATACCACATTACACAATAACACGACACAATAACATACCACACTACACAATAACACGACACAATAACATACCACACTACACAATAACACGACACAATAACATACCACAGTACACAATAACACGACACAATAACATACCACATTACACAATAACACGACACAATAACATACCACATTACACAATAACACGACACAATAACATACCAAATTACACAATAACACGACACAATAACATACCACACTACACAATAACACGACACAATAACACGACACAATAATATACCACAGTACACAATTAAACGACACAATAACATACATATGTACCACAGTACACAATAACACGTCACAATAACATACCACAGTACACAATAACACGACACAATAACATACCACACTACACAATAACACGACACAATAACATACCAGAGTACACAATAACACGACACAATAACATACCACACTACACAATAACACGACACAATAACATACCACAGTACACAATAACACGACACAATAACATACCACATTACACAATAACACGACACAATAACATACCACACTACACAATAACACGACACAATAACATACCACACTACACAATAACACGACACAATAACATACCACAGTACACAATAACACGACACAATAACATACCACATTACACAATAACACGACACAATAACATACCACATTACACAATAACACGACACAATAACATACCACATTACACAATAACACGACACAATAACATACCACACTACACAATAACACGACACAATAACACGACACAATAATATACCACAGTACACAATTAAACGACACAATAACATACATATGTACCACAGTACACAATAACACGTCACAATAACATACCACAGTACACAATAACACGACAGAATAACATACAACACAATAACTTACCACAGTACACAATAACACAACACAATAACATACCACAGTACACATCAACACAACACAATAACATACTGTACCACAATAAGATATGAAGTTTAATAAGACGACATTTTACGTAGATTAAGGTTGCGATAGAAATTACGAGAAATCGTAAATTAAGTTGTTTTAGTAAAAAAAACAGCATTGTTAGTTACGAATATTCGGCAAATTTCCCGCCAAAGACTTATGCATATCAGGATAAAGTGATTCTATCCCCTATCCCGTACGATACCATAATGCCAGACTCTCCATAAAGTCTTTATAGGAAATATGTTAATGTTTCTTAATGAAGCCACTAATAGGAAACATAGGTTTATATGTTATCGGTCGTACTTAATTACTCTTCATATTAATAATTAATAAAGATCGTCACGTGGGAAATATAGAACGTGACGTAAATGTATTACCGGGTCAGTCATGCGGAACGGACAAGTGATGGTAAGGCAAATAGCAAGTGGTTATGTTACTGGCATCATTATTACCATTTCATCCATCTAAAAATGATTTTATTTCAAAATATTCTCTGTAAATAAAAAAAGATAATCATAAGTAGTTCAGAGGAAATATACCAGTACAAGTAATAATCTAGTTTTTCGTGTAAAACCGGGCCAGAATACCTTAAACAAGGTGAAAATGTTTTACAAAAATAGTGAGTACAATAACGGATATGTATACAGCGTTGTATACGCAATGTCTATTATATAGTATACGGTTATAATGATTTAAAGTATCTAATTAACTGAATTTTGTCCCAAACTTAAGGTTTACTATGCTAGGCTGTTTCCCTTGGTATAATCAATAACATACTTTGACCAGATATAAACTTTATGTGTAAAATTTGAACCATGTTACATGGATCATCCCAGCAGCTGGTGCCCAACCGTAAACGAGACACAAGGGAAGCAGGATAGTGACATATCTCATACAAAAACCGATATTAACAAACATATCACTATTATTGTAAACATCATTTCGCATCCCGCTTCCTCATTATGTACGCTAGTAATAAAGTACTGTGCTTTTGTAATTTGTAGCCGATACGCTCCGGTAACTTGCCATTAATTGATCAGGTAGGGCTGACAATTATTAAAGCATCCTTAGTATAATCATTATTGAATTGATGAGGGAAAGGATATGTGTTTCATGTACCCAGATCTAACGGTAGTTTTCCTTTGGTTCAAACACTTTTCTTTATTATCCTAGTAACATTTGTCTCACCTCAAGGTAAGGAAAACATTTTTTTGTGTTTGTCTCTGTGTTAAGGCAAGGTAAATAAAGAACTTGGATTTGATTCTCTCTGTTAAGGCAAGGTAAATAAAGAACTTGGATTTGATTCTCTCTGTTAAGGCAAGGTAAATAAAGAACTTGGATTTGATTCTCTATGTTAAGGCAAGGTAAATAAAGAACTTGGATTTGATTCTTTCTGTTAAGGCAAGGTAAATAAAGAACTTGGATTTGATTCTCTCTGTTAAGGCAAGGTAAATAAAGAACTTGGATTTGATTCTCTATGTTAAGGCAAGGTAAATAAAGATCTTGGATTTGGGAACAAATTTCTTATTTTTTCTCTCAGTCAAGTAAGGGAACAACCATATTAATCTTTGACTTTCTTTTAACGTAGAAAGCAAGTATGTTATATACATGTATTAATCATCCTTTCTCCGTCAAGTTAGGGAACAATAATAATACTGGTGTTTTGTTTCTCGGTCACGATAGGGAACATTTAAGGTAGAGAACAATGGTATTGCATTGTCTGTTCGCCGGAGTAGGGAGCACATTTTTTAGTGTTTTGCCTCTCTGTTAAGATGTGGAACAATTATGACTTTTTATTAAATTCTCCACTCCACAGGTCCATTTTTTCCCGCCTTCGAATTATATTTTGTTTTTGTTTTTTTTCTATGATCAAATATTTGTTTTTGTGTTTTAGTTTCTCATAGAAACTGTTTTTATTGATGGTAGTAAATAAAAAAAACCCATTCAATTGTGCCATTGGAATCATTTTCACCAAAAAAAATTTTGCATCCATTATTTTAATAGATTAATACCGTACAGTTATTATTATCTTTGGCGTAAATGGTATATAAAATTGAATTGTTATTTTGATTATTATTTTTTTCACTTCAGGATAAAATGTATGACAGCCGGTTTATACGTTTTTGTTCAATTTTACAATCCACGGCATCGTTAAGATAGACCAGGTAAGTAATGGAGCGTAAATATCGACTGAATGTGGGGTTTTTGTTTTCCCTGTACAATGTCACAATGATATAAAATACATTTTGATGCTAATGTTTCCGTCTGAGAAGTGTTATAGGTTGAACTTGTTCAGTACATATGCACTTTAAAGACAGGAAGTGACCGTCCATTGCTTTACAGCACCTTTAGGCCACAAAACACCAACAGTGATTGCAGGAATCCTAGCATAAACGTGGCCGGCTCCATCAACCTCATCCGATTCTGTAGTGAGATATCTCCCTCTCGTAATTGGTAACGCCAGCTTGCTGCATTCCGCACGTTCTCCTGTTCTTGTACAAAAGAATTAATATCAAGCAAACATAAGTCTGAGATTTGTACGAAAACACGGCTGTAAAATTGCAAATACAATGCCCGATATTGGTTCCGTTCTATAAAGTCCCACACATATTTGACAAGTAGTAAACCACCATTTTTCGTCAAATTAACAAGTTCCACAAATAAAAACAATATGTCTTCCTCGTAAATTTAACGTCGTACCATAAAATACTCATTTGCCATTTTGGCGAAAGCCATTACAAATAGTTCGTTGTTAATCACGACAACGTATTATTGCGCACCGTCACCAACAAAAAGAAAATAAACCCCTTATTGACGTGCAGTGATTTATAGAAACGCTGAGAAACTGGAAATTAAGGAATAGTATTGGATGACAAGAAATAAAACCCAAATTGATTGCAATCTACTTTATTGAATTAAACCGTAATTAAGTACACATTGTTCGCCGCAATGAGTGTTGAGCTGTTCCAATAACCGCGTCTGTCTGGGATATTGGAAGATGTTCAACAAAAACCGCTATGTTTAACAAACCCACACTCCACCTCGCCGAGGATTTTAATTTCACTCCGGCAGCAAGAAAAAAATTAAAATAAACATTCTGTCTCTAGCAAATGACTATTATATTCCTTAGAAAAAAACCTGATCACTGCTTGTTCTTCATCATGTTATTGTGTCATGAAGTGAATTGCGTTCATCTTTAAGATTTCCCCTCACATACTTAAGTATTGGCTATGAAATAGTGAAATTACTTGGTTATTTTCTAAAATGTATATACAAGATTCAAACTAAATTGATTCGTATATCATTGAATACTTTTGTCTCGTCTAACTAAAACGTTCTTTCTAAAATACGACATGGTGTGTGTATTTGACTGAATGTTGAGCAAACCCATTACTAACAATATCAGCTATAAAGCTCATGCAAACAAAAACTGTCCTAGAAAGCTTGTTATTGGTTATTATATCACATCAATTATCACCGGAAACAATGATTTTATCAATGAAATAGTACACACTTGCATATCTTTAAAGAAGAACCTCTACCAATAAAATAGAACATCTATCAATGAAATAGTAGTTTTATTAATGAAATAGTACGTCTATCAATGAAATAGTAGTTTTATTAATGAAATAGTACGTCTATCAATGAAATTGTAGTTGTATTAATGAAAAAGTAAGTCTATCAATTAAATACATGTAGTAGTTGTATTAATGAAATAATAAGTCTATCAAATAAATAGTTGTATTAATGAAATAATAAGTCTATCAAATAAATAGTTGTATTAATGAAAAAGTACGTCTATCAATGAAATAGTTGGATTAATGAAATACATTTAGTAAATCTGTCAATGAAATAGTAGTTGTATTAATGAAAAAGTAAGTTTATCAATGAAATAGTTGTATTAATGAAATAATACGTCTATCATTAAAATAGTAGTTGTATTAATGAAATAGTATATGTCTATCAAAGAAAAAGTTGTATTAATGAAATAGTACGTCTATTAATGAAATAGTACGTCTATCAATGAAATAGTTGTATTAATGAAATAGTACGTCTATCAATGAAATAGTAGTTGTATTAATGGAATATGTATTAATGAATTAGTGTGTCTATCTATAGAGAAGAACATATGTCAATGAAATATTACATCTAATAAGGGAATAGTGCATAAACTATATCGTTTAATTAGTACGTCTATT
This sequence comes from Mimachlamys varia, assembly GCA_947623455.1. Taxonomy (NCBI): domain Eukaryota; kingdom Metazoa; phylum Mollusca; class Bivalvia; order Pectinida; family Pectinidae; genus Mimachlamys; species Mimachlamys varia. Next base: position 17,295,155 of record OX392529.1, read on the forward strand.
AATGAATTAGTACGTCTATCAGTGTATTAGTACGTCTATCAGTGTATTAGTACGTCTATCAGTGAATTAGTACGTCTATCAGTGTATTAGTACGTCTATCAGTGTATTAGTACGTCTATTAATGAATTAGTACGTCTATCAGTGAATTAGTACGTCTATCAGTGTATTAGTACGTCTATTAATGAATTAGTACGTCTATCAATGAATTAGTACGTCTATCAGTAAATTAGTACGTCAATCAGTGTATTAGTACGTCTATTAATGAATTAGTACGTCTATCAGTGTATTAGTACGTCTATCAGTGTATTAGTACGTCTATCAGTGTATTATTACGTCTATCAGTGAATTAGTACGTCTATCAGTAAATTAGTACGTCAATCAGTGTATTAGTACGTCTATCAGTGTATTAGTACGTCTATCAGTGAATTAGTACGTCTATCAGTGAATTAGTACGTCTATCAGTGTATTAGTACGTCTATCAGTGTATTAGTACGTCTATCAGTGTATTAGTACGTCTATCAGTGTATTAGTACGTCTATCTGTTTATAAGTACGTCTATCAGTGTATTAGTACGTCTATCAGTGAATTAGTACGTCTATCAGTGTATTAGTACGTCTATCAGTGTATTAGTACGTCTATCAGTGAATTAGTACGTCTATCTGTTTATAAGTACGTCTATCAGTGTATTAGTACGTCTATCTGTTTATAAGTACGTCTATCAGTGAATTAGTACGTCTATCAGTGAATTAGTACGTCTATCAGTGTATTAGTACGTCTATCAGTGAATTAGTACGTCTATCTGTTTATAAGTACGTCTATCAGTGTATTAGTACGTCTATCTGTGTATAAGTACGTCTATCAGTGTATTAGTACGTCTATCAGTGAATTAGTAAGTCTATCAGTGTATTAGTACGTCTATCGGTGTATTAGTACGTCTATTAATGAATTAGTACGTCTATCAATGAATTAGTACGTCTATCAGTGAATTAGTACGTCTATCGGTGTATTAGTACGTCTATCTGTGTATTAGTACGTCTATCAGTGAATTAGTACGTCTATCAGTGAATTAGTACGTCTATCAGTGAATTAGTACGTCTATCAGTGTATTAGTACGTCTATCAGTGTATTAGTACGTCTATCAGTGTATTAGTACGTCTATCGGTGTATTAGTACGTCTATCGGTGAATTAGTAAGTCTATCGGTGAATTAGTACGTCTATCGGTGAATTAGTACGTCTATCAGTGTATTAGTACGTCTATCAGTGTATTAGTACGTCTATCGGTGAATTAGTACGTCTATCAGTGTATTAGTACGTCTATCAGTGTATTAGTACGTCTATCTGTGTATTAGTACGTCTATCAGTGTATTAGTACGTCTATCGGTGTATTAGTACGTCTATCGGTGAATTAGTAAGTCTATCAGTGTATTAGTACGTCTATCAGTGTATTAGTACGTCTATCGGTGAATTAGTACGTCTATCAGTGTATTAGTACGTCTATCGGTGTATTAGTACGTCTATCGGTGTATTAGTACGTCTATCAGTGTATTAGTACGTCTATCTGTGTATTAGTACGTCTATCAGTGTATTAGTACGTCTATCGGTGTATTAGTACGTCTATCGGTGAATTAGTAAGTCTATCGGTGAATTAGTACGTCTATCGGTGTATTAGTACGTCTATCGGTGTATTAGTACGTCTATCTGTGTATTAGTACGTCTATCAGTGTATTATTACGTCTATCTGTGTATTAGTACGTCTATCAATGTATTAGTACGTCTATCAGTGAATTAGTACGTCTATCAGTGAATTAGTACGTCTATCAATGAATTAGTACGTCTATCAGTGTATTAGTACGTCTATCAGTGAATTAGTAAGTCTATCAGTGAATTAGTACGTCTATCAGTGTATAAGTACGCCTATCAGTGAATTAGTACGTCTATCAGTGTATTAGTACGTCTATCAGTGTATTAGTACGTCTATCAGTGAATTAGTAAGTCTATCAGTGAATTAGTACGTCTATCAGTGTATAAGTACGTCTATCAGTGTATTAGTACGTCTATCAGTGAATTAGTACGTCTATCAGTGAATTAGTAAGTCTATCAGTGTATTAGTACGTCTATCAGTGTATTAGTACGTCTATCAGTGAATTAGTACGTCTATCAGTGAATTAGTAAGTCTATCAGTGAATTAGTAAGTCTATCAAGGTATTAGTAAGTCTATCAGTGAATTAGTACGTCTATCAGTGTATTAGTACGTCTATCAGTGTATTAGTACGTCTATCAGTGAATTAGTAAGTCTATCAGTGAATTAGTACGTCTATCAGTGTATAAGTACGTCTATCAGTGTATTAGTACGTCTATCAGTGAATTAGTACGTCTATCAGTGAATTAGTAAGTCTATCAGTGTATTAGTACGTCTATCAGTGTATTAGTACGTCTATCAGTGTATTAGTACGTCTATCAGTGTATTAGTACGTCTATCAGTGAATTAGTACGTCTATCAGTGAATTAGTACGTCTATCAGTGTATTATTACGTCTATCAGTGAATTAGTACGTCTATCAGTGTATTAGTACGTCTATCAGTGAATTAGTACGTCTATCAGTGTATTAGTACGTCTATCAGTGTATTAGTACGTCTATCAGTGTATTAGTACGTCTATCAGTAAATTAGTACGTCTATCAGTGTATTAGTACGTCTATCAGTGAATTAGTACGTCTATCAGTGTATTAGTACGTCTATCAGTGTATTAGTACGTCTATCAGTGTATTAGTACGTCTATCAGTGAATTAGTACGTCTATCAGTGTATTAGTACGTCTATCAGTAAATTAGTACGTCTATCAGTGAATTAGTACGTCTATCAGTGTATTAGTACGTCTATCAGTGTATTAGTACGTCTATCAGTGAATTAGTACGTCTATTAATGAATTAGTACGTCTATCAGTGAATTAGTACGTCTATCAGTGAATTAGTACGTCTATCAGTGTATAAGTACGTTTATCAGTGAATTAGTACGTCTATCAGTGTATTAGTACGTCTATCAGTGAATTAGTACGTCTATCAGTGTATTAGTACGTCTATCAGTGTATTAGTACGTCTATCAGTGAATTAGTACGTCTATCAGTGTATTAGTACGTCTATCAGTGTATTAGTACGTCTATCAGTGTATTAGTACGTCTATCAGTGTATTAGTACGTCTATCAGTGAATTAGTACGTCTATCAGTGTATTAGTACGTCTATCGGTGTATTAGTACGTCTATCAGTAAATTAGTACGTCTATCAGTGTATTAGTACGTCTATTAATGAATTAGTGCGTCTATCAGTGTATTAGTACGTCTATCAGTGAATTAGTACGTCTATCAGTGAATTAGTACGTCTATTAATGAATTAGTACGTCTATCAGTGAATTAGTACGTCTATCAGTGAATTAGTACGTCTATCAGTGTATTAGTACGTCTATTAATGAATTAGTACGTCTATCAGTGTATTAGTACGTCTATCAGTGTATAAGTACGTCTATCAGTGAATTAGTACGTCTATCAGTGTATTAGTACGTCTATCAGTAAATTAGTACGTCTATCAGTGAATTAGTACGTCTATCAGTGTATCAGTACGTCTATCAGTGAATTAGTACGTCTATCAGTGTATTAGTACGTCTATCGGTGTATTAGTACGTCTATCGGTGTATTAGTACGTCTATCGGTGTATTAGTACGTCTATCAGTGAATTAGTACGTCTATCAGTGAATTAGTACGTCTATCAGTGTATTAGTACGTCTATCAATGAATTAGTACGTCTATCAGTGAATTAGTACGTCTATCAGTGTATTAGTACGTCTATCAGTGTATTAGTACGTCTATCGGTGTATTAGTACGTCTATCAGTGAATTAGTACGTCTATCAGTGAATTAGTACGTCTATCAGTGTATTAGTACGTCTATCAGTGAATTAGTACGTCTATCAGTGAATTAGTACGTCTATCGGTGTATTAGTACGTCTATCAGTGAATTAGTACGTCTATCGGTGTATTAGTACGTCTATCAGTGAATTAGTACGTCTATCAGTGTATTAGTACGTCTATCAGTGTATTAGTACGTCTATCAGTGAATTAGTACGTCTATCAGTGAATTAGTACGTCTATCAGTGAATTAGTACGTCTATCAGTGTATTAGTACGTCTATCAGTGAATTAGTACGTCTATCGGTGTATTAGTACGTCTATCAGTGAATTAGTACGTCTATCAGTGAATTAGTACGTCTATCAGTGTATTAGTACGTCTATCGGTGTATTAGTACGTCTATCAGTGTATTAGTACGTCTATCAGTGTATTAGTACGTCTATCGGTGTATTAGTACGTCTATCTGTGTATAAGTACGTCTATCGGTGTATTAGTACGTCTATTAATGAATTAGTACGTCTATCAGTGAATTAGTACGTCTATCAGTGAATTAGTACGTCTATCAGTGAATTAGTACGTCTATCAGTGTATTAGTACGTCTATCGGTGTATTAGTACGTCTATCAGTGAATTAGTACGTCTATCAGTGAATTAGTACGTCTATCAGTGTATTAGTACGTCTATCGGTGTATTAGTACGTCTATCAGTGTATTAGTACGTCTATCAGTGAATTAGTACGTCTATCAGTGAATTAGTACGTCTATCAGTGAATTAGTACGTCTATCAGTGAATTAGTACGTCTATCAGTGAATTAGTACATCTATCAATGAATTAGTACGTCTATCAGTGAATTAGTACGTCTATCAGTGTATTAGTACGTCTATCGGTGTATTAGTACGTCTATCAGTGAATTAGTACGTGTATCAATGTATTAGTACGTGTACCAGTGTATAAGTACGTCTATCAGTGAATTAGTACGTCTATCAGTGAATTAGTACATCTATCAATGAATTAGTACGTCTATCAGTGTATTAGTACGTCTATCAGTGTATTAGTACGTTTATCGGTGTATTAGTACGTCTATCAGTGTATTAGTACGTCTATCAGTGTATTAGTACGTCTATCAGTGTATTAGTACGTCTATCAGTGTATTATTACGTCTATCAGTGAATTAATACGTCTATCTGTGTATAAGTACGTGTATCAGTGTATTAGTACGTCTATCAGTGAATTAGTAAGTCTATCAGTGTATTAGTACGTCTATCAGTGTATTAGTACGTGTATCAGTATATTATTACGTCTATCAGTGAATTAATACGTGTATCATTGTATTAGTAAGTCTATCAGTGTATTAGTACTTCTATTAATGAATAAGTACGTCTATCAGTGAATTAGTACGTCTATCAGTGAATTAGTACGTCAATCAATGAATTAGTGCGTCTATCAATGAATTAGTGCGTCTATCAGTGAATTATTACATCTATCAATGAATTAGTACGACTATCAGTGAATTAGTACGTCTATCAATGAATTAGTACGTCAATCAATGAATTAGTACGTCAATCAATGAATTAGTACGTCTATCAGTGAATTAGTGCGTCTGTCAATGAATTAGTACGACTATCAGTGAATTATTACATCTATCAATGAATTAGTACGACTATCAGTGAATTATTACATCTATCAATGAATACGACTATCAGTGAATTAGTACGACTATCAATGAATTAGTACGACTATCAGTGAATTAGTACGTCTATCAATAAATTAGTACGTCTATCAATGCATTAGTACGTCTATCAATGAATTAGTACGTCTATCAGTGAATTAGTACGTCTATCAATGCATTAGTGCGTCTATCAATGAATCAGTACGTCTATCAGTGAATTAGTACGTCTATCAGTGAATTAGTACGTCTATCAGTGTATTAGTACGTCTATCAGTAAATTAGTACGTCTATCAGTGTATTAGTACGTCTATTAATGAATTAGTGCGTCTATCAGTGTATTAGTACGTCTATCAGTGAATTAGTACGTCTATCAGTGAATTAGTACGTCTATTAATGAATTAGTACGTCTATCAGTGAATTAGTACGTCTATCAGTGAATTAGTACGTCTATCAGTGTATTAGTACGTCTATTAATGAATTAGTACGTCTATCAGTGTATTAGTACGTCTATCAGTGTATAAGTACGTCTATCAGTGAATTAGTACGTCTATCAGTGTATTAGTACGTCTATCAGTAAATTAGTACGTCTATCAGTGAATTAGTACGTCTATCAGTGTATTAGTACGTCTATCAGTGAATTAGTACGTCTATCAGTGTATTAGTACGTCTATCGGTGTATTAGTACGTCTATTAATGAATTAGTACGTCTATCAGTGAATTAGTACGTCTATCAGTGAATTAGTACGTCTATCAGTGAATTAGTACGTCTATTAATGAATTAGTACGTCTATCAGTGTATTAGTACGTCTATCGGTGTATTAGTACGTCTATCGGTGTATTAGTACGTCTATCAGTGAATTAGTACGTCTATCAGTGAATTAGTACGTCTATCAGTGAATTAGTACGTCTATCAGTGTATTAGTACGTCTATTAATGAATTAGTACGTCTATCAGTGTATTAGTACGTCTATCAGTGTATAAGTACGTCTATCAGTGAATTAGTACGTCTATCAGTGTATTAGTACGTCTATCAGTAAATTAGTACGTCTATCAGTGAATTAGTACGTCTATCAGTGTATTAGTACGTCTATCAGTGAATTAGTACGTCTATCAGTGTATTAGTACGTCTATCGGTGTATTAGTACGTCTATCGGTGTATTAGTACGTCTATCGGTGTATTAGTACGTCTATCAGTGAATTAGTACGTCTATCAGTGAATTAGTACGTCTATCAGTGTATTAGTACGTCTATCAATGAATTAGTACGTCTATCAGTGAATTAGTACTTCTATCAGTGTATTAGTACGTCTATCAGTGAATTAGTACTTCTATCAGTGTATTAGTACGTCTATCGGTGTATTAGTACGTCTATCTGTGTATAAGTACGTCTATCGGTGTATTAGTACGTCTATTAATGAATTAGTACGTCTATCAGTGAATTAGTACGTCTATCAGTGAATTAGTACGTCTATCAGTGAATTAGTACGTCTATTAATGAATTAGTACGTCTATCAGTGAATTAGTACGTCTATCAGTGAATTAGTACGTCTATCAGTGTATTAGTACGTCTATTAATGAATTAGTACGTCTATCAGTGTATTAGTACGTCTATCAGTGTATAAGTACGTCTATCAGTGAATTAGTACGTCTATCAGTGTATTAGTACGTCTATCAGTAAATTAGTACGTCTATCAGTGAATTAGTACGTCTATCAGTGTATTAGTACGTCTATCGGTGTATTAGTACGTCTATCGGTGTATTAGTACGTCTATCGGTGTATTAGTACGTCTATCAGTGAATTAGTACGTCTATCAGTGAATTAGTAAGTCTATCAGTGTATTAGTACGTCTATCAATGAATTAGTACGTCTATCAGTAAATTAGTACGTCTATCAGTGTATTAGTACGTCTATTAATGAATTAGTACGTCTATCAGTGTATTAGTAAGTCTATCAGTGAATTAGTACGTCTATCAGTGTATTAGTACGTCTATCAATGAATTAGTACGTCTATCAGTGTATTAGTAAGTCTATCAGTGAATTAGTACGTCTATCAATGAATTAGTACGTCTATCAGTAAATTAGTACGTCTATCAGTGTATTAGTACGTCTATCAGTGTATTAGTACGTCTATCAGTGTATTAGTACGTCTATCAGTGAATTAGTACGTCTATCAGTGTATTAGTACGTCTATCAGTGAATTAGTACGTCTATCAGTGTATTAGTACGTCTATCAATGAATTAGTACGTCTATCAGTGAATTAGTACGTCTATCAGTGTATAAGTACGTCTATCAGTAAATTAGTACGTCTATCAGTGTATTAGTACGTCTATCGGTGTATTAGTACGTCTATCGGTGTATTAGTACGTGTATCAATGTATTAGTACGTGTACCAGTGTATAAGTACGTCTTTCAGTGAATTAGTACGTCTATCAGTGAATTAGTACATCTATCAATGAATTAGTACGTCTATCAGTGAATTAGTACGTGTATCAATGTATTAGTACGTGTACCAGTGTATAAGTACGTCTTTCAGTGAATTAGTACGTCTATCAGTGTATTAGTACGTCTTTCAGTGAATTAGTACGTCTATCAGTGAATTAGTACATCTATCAATGAATTAGTACGTCTATCAGTGTATTAGTACGTCTATCAGTGTATTAGTACGTTTATCGGTGTATTAGTACGTCTATCAGTGTATTAGTACGTCTATCAGTGTATTAGTACGTCTATCAGTGTATTAGTACGTCTATCAGTGTATTATTACGTCTATCAGTGAATTAATACGTCTATCTGTGTATAAGTACGTGTATCAGTGTATTAGTACGTCTATCAGTGAATTAGTAAGTCTATCAGTGTATTAGTACGTCTATCAGTGTATTAGTACGTGTATCAGTATATTATTACGTCTATCAGTGAATTAATACGTGTATCATTGTATTAGTAAGTCTATCAGTGTATTAGTACTTCTATTAATGAATAAGTACGTCTATCAGTGTATTAGTACGTCCATCAGTGTATAAGTACGTCTATCAGTGAATTAGTACGTCTATCAGTGAATTAGTACGTCAATCAATGAATTAGTGCGTCTATCAATGAATTAGTGCGTCTATCAGTGAATTATTACATCTATCAATGAATTAGTACGACTATCAGTGAATTAGTACGTCTATCAATGAATTAGTACGTCAATCAATGAATTAGTACGTCAATCAATGAATTAGTACGTCTATCAGTGAATTAGTGCGTCTGTCAATGAATTAGTACGACTATCAGTGAATTATTACATCTATCAATGAATTAGTACGACTATCAGTGAATTATTACATCTATCAATGAATACGACTATCAGTGAATTAGTACGACTATCAATGAATTAGTACGACTATCAGTGAATTAGTACGTCTATCAATAAATTAGTACGTCTATCAATGCATTAGTACGTCTATCAATGAATTAGTACGTCTATCAGTGAATTAGTACGTCTATCAATGCATTAGTACGTCTATCAGTGAATTAGTACGTCTATCAGTGAATTAGTACGTCTATCAGTGTATTAGTACGTCTATCAGTGTATTAGTACGTCTATCAATGAATTAGTACGTCTATCGGTGAATTAGTACGTCTATCAGTGAATTAGTGCGTCTATCAGTGTATTAGTACGTCTATCAATGAATTAGTACGTCTATCAGTGTATTAGTACGTCTATCAGTGTATTAGTACGTCTATCAGTGTATTAGTACGTCTATCAGTGAATTAGTACGTCTATCAGTGAATTAGTACGTCTATCAGTGTATTAGTACGTCTATCAGTGTATTAGTACGTCTATCAGTGAATTAGTACGTCTATCAGTGTATTAGTACGTCTATCAGTGTATTAGTACGTCTATCAGTGAATTAGTACGTCTATCAGTGTATTAGTACGTCTATCAGTGAATTAGTACGTCTATCAGTGAATTAGTACGTCTATCAGTGAATTAGTACGTCTATCAGTGAATTAGTACGTCTATCAGTGTATTAGTACGTCTATCAGTGTATTAGTACGTCTATCAGTGAATTAGTACGTCTATCAGTGTATTAGTACGTCTATCAGTGTATTAGTACGTCTATCAGTGAATTAGTACGTCTATCAGTGTATTAGTACGTCTATCAGTGAATTAGTACGTCTATCAGTGTATTAGTACGTCTATCAGTGAATTAGTACGTCTATCAGTGAATTAGTACGTCTATCAGTGTATTAGTACGTCTATCAGTGTATTAGTACGTCTATCAGTAAATTAGTACGTCAATCAGTGAATTATTACATCTATTAATGAATTAGTACGTCTATCAATGCATTAGTACGTCTATCAATGAATCAGTACGTCTATCAGTGAATTAGTACGTCTATCAGTGAATTAGTACGTCTATTAATGAATTAATGAATTTACAGAGGGATAGTACATTATATCAGTGAAAAGTACATATCTTCATTAATTAATAATTTTTCAACAAAATAACACACACATATATATTTATCAATAAGATAATGTATTACTTGTGTAAATGGGATAATACGTGTATAAATTGAATAATAAGTCCCTCAATGAATTAGTACGTCAACCAATGTGATAATACATACACATGTAATATCAATGAAATAGTACAGTTATCAATGAAATAGTACAGTTATCAATGAAATAGTACAGTTATCAATGAAATAGTATAATTATCAATGCAATAGTATAGTTATCAATTAAATAGTATAGTTATCAATGAAATAGTACAGTTATCAATGAAATAGTACAGTTATCAATGAAATAGTTCATCTTTCAATGAAATAGTGCGTTTATCAATGAAACATTATGTCTATCAATGTGAAATAGTTCATATTCCACTGAAATGTACATCTATCACAAAAAATAGTAGATCTATCATTAAAATAGTACGTGTATTATTGAACTTGCTCAATATTTAAAGGCAATGAGTTTATCAGATGTCGGAACAATCTATACAAAAAAAAAATCGTAATTGAAAAATCCATACAATATCAAATACATAATAGTAACTGTTTTTCTCAAATGATGAGTTGTGTATAGAGATATTCAAGTGTTCCCCGTTAAATACCAAATATATTTCGCGAGTATGGCAGATTTTTTTTATATTTTCACGAGTGCGTAGTACGAATGATTTTCACGAGTGCGTAGCACGAATGAAAATATAAAAAAATCTGCCATACGAGTGAAATTTATTCGATATTTAATGGGAAACCATTGAATTTTCTTTTTATTACATTTTCGAAGTTTCCAAATTTCTGATTTCATTTTCAAAATCTGCGGTTACAACTGATCGGGACGGAGTGCATAATATAAGGCTTATGTAGAATATTAATACACCACAGGATGAAGTTCTATTTTTTGTTCCAAATATACATGTAGTTAAAATACAAAAACATGTCAATAAAATCCATTAGATATCTATTAATTTCCAAAATACTACGGGTTTTAAATTTCCTAACTTTATATGATCTGATTTTAGAATAACGAAAAAAAAAAAAAAAAAAATAGCGCACAAAAAAATGCGCAATGATATTGGACCGAAACTTATATCATTACTAGTGAAGATATAAGCAGTGATGATATAAGTTTGTCAAGTTGATATTTTCTGATATTTCACTGGCAAAAATGTAATAAATGGTTTTATCACATAACTGACCCTAATAGATTGTCTGTCATGTTTTCAATGTAATACAATTGTAGTTCAAAATATACTACTGGTAGCTTTAGGGGAAGCATTGTAATAACTTATTGACTAAAATGCATTCAGGATAAAAAAAAGGAAAGCATCATTTTTTTTCATTCAGCACCACTCTGCTGACATAACACTTAAACCATTCAAGTGTTTGTTCGCCGATTATACAATCGTATTGGTGCCGGTCCCTTCTGCTTCCTTTGGACCATTTCTGCTGTCAGAAACTTATAGAAAAAACATGAATCGACGTCAAGTAATTCTTTCTTTGGATGGAAGCGATAACGTTTAAGATGTAATGGGCGTATTTAAGAAAGAGCTACGAGGGGAAAATAGTCTGGATTATTTCACGGTCTCCCGTGCATTACCACAGCATACCACAATGGAAACACAGCGTTTTAATGACACGCCTCCTCGGCACTGGGCTTATTGCCGGTTCCAAATGAGTGCAAATGTGTATGAATTACATATTTAATACCGAAGTACTCGATTTTATCTTAATTGAAATCTTATTGGCAAGAACGTTAGCATTTTTTGCAATTTGAAAACAAAACATAATTTTAGCCAGTAATCAAAATATCGACTGTCAGTGTCACGCGAAAGCTTGAATTAGATCTGTATTCGTGATAACTTATCCATGCCTGTCAAGCTCATAAAGGATCCTCTTTATAGATCATTAATTAATATAAATTTACCCGTATCAAGGAAATTAGTTTTTCATCAGGCCTAATCCTGGAATTACATCAAATAAAAAGTGCCGTTTCCTCCACATCTGTTGTAGTTATTACTTAGAATTAAATGCTATTTCAACCGGATTGAATTTTTAAGTCAACGAAGAGAATGTTACTATGGAAACATGCTGTTTTACATTTATACTTTTATTGCAGGGTTTTGGGGGTATGCAAATGTATGTGTTTATAAAAAGGTATTATTTTCGGTATTGATATCTATGGGAAAACTCTCGTTTTAACTATTAGAGATTTTACAATCAGGTATGATACAAGATACAATATGTGAATTTGATGTTTCAATTTAAGAAGGTGGTACACATCAATGTCTGACAAAAGATCGTGAAATAATACATTGCTGTAGGACTGGATAGGGTGTGTGATTCTAACAGTAACGACCAATAGATCGCGAAATAATACATTGCTGTAGGACTGGATAGGGTGTGTGATTCTAACAGTAACGACCAATAGATCACAAATAACAGTTAGTTAATTCTGTAAGTCAACTAAGATCTACATCCGGGATATGGCTATAACACTTACTATATCATCAAACTTTGCAAAAAACACCACAAAGCTACTTCAGCACGAGCCCCTAGCTCAAGAGACATGGCCCCATCTTAGTTTATTCCTGAGGTATGGCCCCATCTTAGTTTATTCCTGAGATATGGCCCCATCTTAGTTTATTCCTGAGATGTGGCCCCATCTTAGTTTATTCCTGAGGTATGGCCCCATCTTAGTTTATTCCTGAGATATGGCCCCATCTTAGTTTATTCCTGAGATGTGGCCCCATCTTAGTTTATTCCTGAGGTATGGCCCAATCTTAGTTTATTCCTGAGATGTGGCCCCCTCTTAGTTTATTCCTGAGGTATGGCCCCATCTTAGTTTATTCCTGAGATGTGGCCCCATCTTAGTTTATTCCTGAGATATGGCCCCATCTTAGTTTATTCCTGAGATATGGCCCATCTTATTTTATTCCTGAGATATGGCCCCATCTTAGTTTATTCCTGAGATATGGCCCCATCTTAGTTTATTCCTGAGATATGGCCCCATCTTAGTTTATTCCTGAGGTATGGCCCCATCTTAGTTTATTCCTGAGATATGGCCCCATCTTAGTCTATTCCTGAGGTATGGCCCCATCTTAGTTTATTCCTGAGATATGGCCCCATCTTAGTTTATTCCTGAGATATGGCCCCATCTTGGTTTATTCCTGAGGTATGGCCCAATCTTAGTTTATTCCTGAGATGTGGCCCCATCTTAGTTTATTCCTGAGATATGGCCCCATCTTAGTTTATTCCTGAGGTATGGCCCAATCTTAGTTTATTCCTGAGATGTGGCCCCATCTTAGTTTATTCCTGAGGTATGGCCCCATCTTAGTTTATTCCTGAGATGTGGCCCCATCTTAGTTTATTCCTGAGATATGGCCCCATCTTAGTTTATTCCTGAGATATGGCCCATCTTATTTTATTCCTGAGATATGGCCCCATCTTAGTTTATTCCTGAGATATGGCCCCATCTTAGTTTATTCCTGAGATATGGCCCCATCTTAGTTTATTCCTGAGGTATGGCCCCATCTTAGTTTATTCCTGAGATATGGCCCCATCTTAGTCTATTCCTGAGGTATGGCCCCATCTTAGTTTATTCCTGAGATATGGCCCCATCTTAGTTTATTCCTGAGATATGGCCCCATCTTGGTTTATTCCTGAGGTATGGCCCAATCTTAGTTTATTCCTGAGATGTGGCCCCATCTTAGTTTATTCCTGAGGTATGGCCCCATCTTAGTTTATTCCTGAGATGTGGCCCCATCTTAGTTTATTCCTGAGGTATGGCCCCATCTTAGTTTATTCCTGAGATGTGGCCCCATCTTAGTTTATTCCTGAGGTATGGCCCCATCTTAGTTTATTCCTGAGGTATGGCCCCATCTTAGTTTATTCCTGAGGTATGGCCCCATCTTAGTTTATTCCTGAGATGTGGCCCCATCTTAGTTTATTCCTGAGGTATGGCCCCATCTTAGTTTATTCCTGAGATGTGGCCCCCTCTTAGTTTATTCCTGAGATATGGCCCCATCTTAGTTTATTCCTGAGATATGGCCCATCTTATTTTATTCCTGAGATATGGCCCCATCTTAGTTTATTCCTGAGATATGGCCCCATCTTAGTTTATTCCTGAGATATGGCCCCATCTTAGTTTATTCCTGAGGTATGGCCCCATCTTAGTTTATTCCTAAGATATGGCCCCATCTTAGTTTATTCCTGAGGTATGGCCCCATCTTAGTTTATTCCTGAGATATGGCCCCATCTTAGTTTATTCCTGAGATATGGCCCCATCTTGGTTTATTCCTGAGGTATGGCCCAATCTTAGTTTATTCCTGAGATGTGGCCCCATCTTAGTTTATTCCTGAGGTATGGCCCCATCTTAGTTTATTCCTGAGATGTGGCCCCATCTTAGTTTATTCCTGAGGTATGGCCCCATCTTAGTTTATTCCTGAGATGTGGCCCCATCTTAGTTTATTCCTGAGGTATGGCCCCATCTTAGTTTATTCCTGAGATATGGCCCCATCTTAGTTTATTCCTGAGGTATGGCCCCATCTTAGTTTATTCCTGAGGTATGGCCCCATCTTAGTGTATTCCTGAGGTATGGCCCCATCTTAGTTTATTCCTGAGGTATGGCCCCATCTTAGTTTATTCCTGAGATGTGGCCCCATCTTAGTTTATTCCTGAGGTATGGCCCCATCTTAGTGTATTCCTGAGGTATGGCCCCATCTTAGTTTATTCCTGAGATATGGCCCCATCTTAGTTTATTCCTGAGATATGGCCCCATCTTAGTGTATTCCTGAGGTATGGCCCCATCTTAGTTTATTCCTGAGATGTGGCCCCATCTTAGTGTATTCCTGAGGTATGGCCCCATCTTAGTTTATTCCTGAGATATGGCCCCATCTTAGTTTATTCCTGAGATGTGGCCCCATCTTATTTTATTCCTGAGATGTGGCCCCATCTTAGTTTATTCCTGAGGTATGGCCCAATCTTAGTTTATTCCTGAGATATGGCCCCATCTTAGTTTATTCCTGAGATATGGCCCCATCTTAGTTTATTCCTGAGATATGGCCCCATCTTAGTTTATTCCTGAGGTATGGCCCCATCTTAGTTTATTCCTGAGGTATGGCCCCATCTTAGTTTATTCCTGAGATGTGGCCCCATCTTAGTTTATTCCTGAGATATGACCCCATCTTAGTTTATTCCTGAGGTATGGCCCCATCTTAGTTTATTCCTGAGATATGGCCCCATCTTAGTTTATTCCTGAGGTATTGCCCCATCTTAGTTTATTCCTGAGATATGGCCCCATCTTAGTTTATTCCTGAGATATGGCCCCATCTTAGTTTATTCCTGAGATATGGTCCCATCTTCGTTTATTCCTGAGGTATGGCCCCATCTTAGTTTATTCCTGAGATATGGCCCCATCTTATTTTATTCCTGAGATATGGCCCCATCTTAGTTTATTCCTGAGATATGGCCCCATCTTAGCTTATTCCTGAGGTATGGCCCCATCTTAGTTTATTCCTGAGATATGGTCCCATCTTAGTTTATTCCTGAGATGTGGCCCCATCTTAGTTTATTCCTGAGATATGGCCCCATCTTAGTTTATTCCTGAGGTATGGCCCCATCTTAGTTTATTCCTGAGGTATGGCCCCATCTTAGTTTATTCCTGAGATATGGCCCCATCTTAGTTTATTCCTGAGATATGGCCCCATCTTAGTTTATTCCTGAGATATGGCCCCATCTTAGTTTATTCCTGAGGTATGGCCCCATCTTAGTTTATTCCTGAGATATGGCCCCATCTTAGTTTATTCCTGAGATATGGCCCCATCTTAGTTTATTCCTGAGATATGGCCCCATCTTAGTTTATTCCTGAGATATGGCCCCATCTTAGTTTATTCCTGAGATGTGGCCCCATCTTAGTTTATTCCTGAGATATGGCCCCATCTTAGTTTATTCCTGAGGTATGGCCCCATCACAGTTTATTCCTGAGATATGACCCCATCTTAGTTTATTCCTGAGATATGGGTCCATCTTAGTTTATTCCTGAGATATGACCCCATCTTAGTTTATTCCTGAGATATGGCCCCATCTTATGTTATTCCTGAGGTATGGCCCCATTTTAGTTTATTCCTGAGGTATGGCCCCATCTTAGTTTATTCCTGAGATATGGCCCCATCTTAGTTTATTCCTGAGATATGGCCCCATCTTATTTTATTCCTGAGATATGGCCCCATCTTAGTTTATTCCTGAGGTATGGCCCCATCTTAATTTATTCCTGAGGTATGGCCCCATCACAGTTTATTCCTGAGATATGGCCCCATCTTAGTTTATTCCTGAGGTATTGCCCCATCTTAGTTTATTCCTGAGTTATGGCCCCATCTTAGTTTATTCCTGAGATATGGCCCCATCTTAGTTTATTCCTGAGATATGGCCCCATCTTAGTTTATTCCTGAGGTATGGCCCCATCTTAGTTTATTCCTGAGGTATGGCCCCATCTTAGTTTATTCCTGAGGTATGGCCCCATCTTAGTCTATTCCTGAGGTATGGCCCCATCTTAGTTTATTCCTGAGGTATGGCCCCATCTTAGTTTATTCCTGAGGTATGGCCCCATCTTAGTTTATTCCTGAGATATGGCCCCATCTTAGTTTATTCCTGAGGTATGGCCCCATCTTAGTTTATTCCTGAGATATGGCCCCATCTTAGTTTATTCCTGAGATATGGCCCCATCTTATTTTATTCCTGAGATATGGCCCCATCTTAGTTTATTCCTGAGGTATGGCCCCATCTTAATTTATTCCTGAGGTATGGCCCCATCTTAGTTTATTTCTGAGATATGGCCCCATCTTAGTTTATTCCTGAGGTATGGCCCCATCTTAGTTTATTCCTGAGGTATGGCCCCATCTTAGTTTATTCCTGAGATATGGCCCCATCATAGTTTATTCCTGAGGTATTGCCCCATCTTAGTTTA
This sequence comes from Mimachlamys varia, assembly GCA_947623455.1. Taxonomy (NCBI): domain Eukaryota; kingdom Metazoa; phylum Mollusca; class Bivalvia; order Pectinida; family Pectinidae; genus Mimachlamys; species Mimachlamys varia. Next base: position 17,312,175 of record OX392529.1, read on the forward strand.
TTCCTGTGATATGGCCCCATCTTAGTTTATTCATGAGGTATGGCCCCATCTTAGTTTATTCCTGAGATATGGCCCCATCTTAGTTTATTCCTGAGGTATGGCCCCATCTTAGTTTATTCCTGAGATATGGCCCCATCTTAGTTTATTCCTGAGGTATGGCCCCATCTTAGTTTATTCCTGAGATATGGCCCCATCTTAGTTTATTCCTGAGATATGGCCCCATCTTATTTTATTCCTGAGATATGGCCCCATCTTAGTTTATTCCTGAGGTATGGCCCCATCTTAATTTATTCCTGAGGTATGGCCCCATCTTAGTTTATTTCTGAGATATGGCCCCATCTTAGTTTATTCCTGAGGTATGGCCCCATCTTAGTTTATTCCTGAGGTATGGCCCCATCTTAGTTTATTCCTGAGATATGGCCCCATCATAGTTTATTCCTGAGGTATTGCCCCATCTTAGTTTATTCCTGTGATATGGCCCCATCTTAGTTTATTCATGAGGTATGGCCCCATCTTAGTTTATTCCTGAGATATGGCCCATCTTACTTTATTCCTGAGATATGGCCCCATCTTAGTTTATTCCTGAGATATTACCCCATCTTAGTTTATTCCTGAGATATGACCCCATCTTAGTTTATTCCTGAGATATGACCAAATCTTAGTTCCAGATATTACTGAGGTATGGCCCAATCTTAGTTTATTCTTGTGGTATAGCCCAATCTTAATTAAATTTCGGTTTTTCCCGAGGAATAACCCCAGATAAGATCTACGCTGTCTTCTTTCATTTTCATGCAAAAAGGACTCAGTTAATACAAGACACAGTAAGTTTATCCGTTCAGCGGTTACATATATCCGACATGTAGATAGAAAACGAGTGAAATAATTCCAAATAGGTTCAAAGACGTTGATAAAGTGTGTAAATTTGAAATAAACTTCTTTCAGTTATATCTTTTTTTTCATTATTTCAATAATGAATATTTCTCAGACTTAAAATGACATAACTGTTGCAAAACAGGATTCCTCTGTCAGAATACTGTTATTGTAAGAGAAGAATGTTCCAAAGGGGTCAAGGTCATTGAAGTTTAAAGACACCTAATCAGCATCGCTCACGCAATCGTTCTGCAGCGTGTTTCAAAAATAAACTTCTGCCGTTAGAGTGTAATGATAAAACTAGATGACGGAAGCGACCCTGTCCAGACAGGCTTGTTAAAACAAAAACCTTTCTAGATAACTTGAATGTGTAAGTGGATTGTTCGAGATCCATTTTACTTTCGTGAAAGCTTTTTGTACCCAGTGCGAGGCTGTAGATGTGTGCCCGTCCTCTAAGATATCGGCGGTGGAGACATTAAACGATTCACTGGGTTCTGACGTTCTCTAACCAAATTCGCATTAAAAACCACTCAATATCAGTTTCAACATATGTCAGAGTACATCGGCTGGACGGATCGCTTCATGCTCTGTCCGCTACCTATTTAGGGGTTTAGAAAGCTCCCGGGGAACGCTCAATTTTAGCAAGTTGACTGTGAAATTACCAATAGAATAAAAGCATTAACGTGATTGAGACTGTGTAATCATGCAGTCTAAACGTATCTATCAAGCGTTTTGGTGACCGTCAGAGTTTAATGGCTGATCGGAACTTATACAACTTATGGCTTGCCGCTGTCAGTCGAGAAAAGAAAAACGCCTTGCCTCCCGTTGGAGATTAACTGAAGCTAAAATGGGCTTTCTCTAATATTAATTGATTTTTAATCAAAATTTGCGATAGCTGGCCGATTATGCTGTCAAGTGCGTTGCCAGGGGTTGTGACCGGAGACGGACATATTCAGGCGCTAACAAGCATGTCACTCTTCTTCTTCTGACCAATTTCACATTTCGCTATTTTTGTGCCCATTACAAACTGTTTTCGCGGCTCTGCGTCTTCAACGGAGAAAATTCCTTGTTGATTAATTGAAGATAGGTCAAATCGTTAGATATCCATTAGATATCTCCTACATTGATTCTCAATGTACTGTAGTGTTGAGTTGATAGATAACGGGCACTAGTTTCACGAACGTTCCTTAATTTCAGGAAATTGATTAAAATGAAAATCTCCATAGGAAAGCATTATAGAAGTTTTAAGAAAGGTTCTTAAATGTTTTTAATGCATTTAAAAACAAAAAAAAATCAGTCAGATGTAAGTGTTAGGTTTAAGGATGTATTCTTCTGAGAAGTCAAAATTTGTATGGCATGGCAGAAAATGCAAATATAATGATATGTCAGCGTGCTCGTTTTTGTGCTATGATCGGTCAAAGAAACCAATATGACGTTATTTTAACAAGTGATTTAAAGGGAATTTTGCAGTTTTGACTACTTGCAGGACATCTTCATACAATATCTTTCGAATTTGTAATCCAAAATGTATGAGTGTTTATAGAAAAGACAAAAATACTATTTCCTTTTAAGTTATGAAAGTAAAATTTCTCTTACTTAAAATTTTAACTCATGAATGTGATTTGCATTACCCCTACCCCTTATATTTAACGCTAAATAACAAAAGTTCTGCAATTTAACTCTTTTTGATATTTAGCATATGAATTGAAAATGGGTTTCTCTGTCTAAAATCGTCATAAAAAATGGGGGTTAGCCTGCTTCATTTTTTGACCCATTACTATTTGTGTTATTTTTCACAATTTCGGGTTCAAAAATAAAAAGTGCCCTAGTTACCCTAAACATATGAAAAAATAATACAAAAAGTGTATAATTATCTACTTTGTTGCAAAATATTTCTATAATATTGAACATTATACAGTTGTACGGCAAAAATTAGCTTGCTATGATAAAAAAGGCGAAACACTGATGTTTTTTAAGAGAGCAATCCAGCATCAAAATGTGTCATTGGTTTCCGTTCTGTTGTACGGTTCATCCTGTGTCATTGGTTTCCGTTCTGTTGTACAGTTCACCATGTGTCATTGGTTTCCGTTCTGTTGGACGGTTCATCGTGTGTCATTGGTTTACGTTCTGTTGTACAGTTCACCCTATGTCATTGGTTTACGTTCTGTTGTACGGTTCACCCTATGTCATTGGTTTACTTTCTGTTGTACAGTTCACCCTGTGTCATTGGTTTCCGTTCTGTTGTACGGTTCACCCTGTGTCATTGGTTTACGTTCTGTTGTACGGTTCACCTTGTGTCATTGGTTTCCGTTCTGTTGTACGGTTCACCCTGTGTCATTGGTTTCCGTTCTGTTGTACAGTTCGCCGTGTGTCATTGGTTTCCGTTCTGTTGTACATTTCACCGTGTGTCATTGGTTTCCATTCTGATGTACGGTTCACCGTGTGTCATTGGTTTCCATTCTGTTGTACGGTTCACCGTGTGTCATTGGTTTCCGTTCTGTTATACGGTATACCTTGTGTCATTGGTTTCAGTTCTGTTGTACGGTTCCCCCTGTGTCATTGGTTTCCGTTCTGTTGTACGGTATACCTTGTGTCATTGGTTTCCGTTCTGTTGTACGGTATACCTTGTGTCATTGGTTTCCGTTCTGTTGTACAGTTCACCCTGTGTCATTGGTTTCCGTTCTGTTGTACGGTATACCTTGTGTCATTGGTTTCCGTTCTGTTGTACGGTTCATCGTGTGTCATTGGTTTCCGGTCCGTTGTACAGTTCACCGTGTGTCATTGGTTTACGTCCTGTTGTACAGTTCACCCTGTGTCATTGGTTTCCGTTCTGTTGTACAGTTCGCCGTGTGTCATTGGTTTCCGTTCTGTTGTACATTTCACCGTGTGTCATTGGTTTCCATTCTGTTGTACGGTTCACCGTGTGTCATTGGTTTCCATTCTGTTGTACGGTTCACCGTGTGTCATTGGTTTCCGTTCTGTTATATGGTATACCTTGTGTCATTGGTTTCAGTTCTGTTGTACGGTTCCCCCTGTGTCATTGGTTTCCGTTCTGTTGTACGGTATACCTTGTGTCATTGGTTTCCGTTCTGTTGTACGGTATACCTTGTGTCATTGGTTTCCGTTCTGTTGTACAGTTCACCCTGTGTCATTGGTTTCCGTTCTGTTGTACGGTATACCTTGTGTCATTGGTTTCCGTTCTGTTGTACGGTTCATCGTGTGTCATTGGTTTCCGGTCCGTTGTACAGTTCACCGTGTGTCATTGGTTTACGTCCTGTTGTACGGTTCAACCTGTTTAATTGGTTTCCGTTCTGTTTTGCGGTTCACCCTGTGTCATTGGTTTCCGTTCTGTTGTACGGTTCACCGTGTGTCATTGGTTTCCGTTCTGTTGGACGGTTCACCGTGTGTCATTGGTTTCTGTTCTGTTGTACGGTTCACCGTGTGTCATTGGTTTCCGTTCCGCTGTACAGTTCACCGTGTGTCATTGGTTTCCGTTCTGTTTTACGGTATACCTTGTGTCATTGGTTTCCGTTCTGTTGTACGGTTCATCGTGTGTCATTGGTTTCCGTTCCGCTGTACAGTTCATCGTGTGTCATTGGTTTCCGTTCTGTTTTACGGTATACCTTGTGTCATTGGTTTCCGTTCTGTTGTACGGTTCATCGTGTGTCATTGGTTTCCGTTCTGTTCTACGGTATACCTTGTGTCATTGGTTTCCGTTCTGTTGTACGGTTCATCGTGTGTCATTGGTTTCCGTTCCGCTGTACAGTTCATCGTGTGTCATTGGTTTCCGTTCTGTTTTACGGTATACCTTGTGTCATTGGTTTCCGTTCTGTTGTACGGTTCATCGTATGTCATTGGTTTCCGTTCTGTTCTACGGTATACCTTGTGTCATTGGTTTCCGTTCTGTTGTACGGTTCATCGTGTGTCATTGGTTTCCGGTCCGTTGTACAGTTCATCCTGTGTCATTGGTTTCCGTTCTGTTGTACATTTCACCTTGTGTCATTGGTTTCCGTTCTGTTGTACGGTTCACCGTGTGTCATTAATTTCCGTTCTGTTGTACGGTTCACCCTGTGTCATTGGTTTCCGTTCCGCTGTACAGTTCACCGTGTGTCATTGGTTTCCGTTCTGTTCTACAGTTCACCGTGTGTCATTGGTTTCCGTTCTGTTGTACGGTTCACCGTGTGTCGTTGGTTTCCGTTCTGTTGTACAGTTCACCCTGTATCATTGGTTTCCGTTCTGTTCTACAGTTCACCATGTGTCATTGGTTTCCGTTCTGTTCTACAGTTCACCTTGTGTCATTGGTTTCCGTTCTGTTGTACGGTTCATCGTGTGTCATTGGTTTCCGGTCTGTTGTACAGTTCACCATGTGTCATTGGTTTCCGTTCTGTTCTACAGTTCACCATGTGTCATTGGTTTCCGTTCTGTTGTACAGTTCATCGTGTGTCATTGGTTTCCGTTCTGTTGTACATTTCACCCTGTGTCATTGGTTTCCGTTCTGTTGTACATTTCACCCTGTGTCATTGGTTTCCGTTCTGTTGTACGGTTCACCGTGTGTCATTAATTTCCGTTCTGTTGTACGGTTCACCCTGTGTCATTGGTTTCCGTTCCGCTGTACAGTTCACCGTGTGTCATTGGTTTCCGTTCTGTTGTACAGTTCACCGTGTGTCATTGGTTTCCGTTCTGTTGTACGGTTCACCGTGTGTCGTTGGTTTCCGTTCTGTTGTACAGTTCACCCTGTATCATTGGTTTCCGTTCTGTTCTACAGTTCACCATGTGTCATTGGTTTCCGTTCTGTTCTACAGTTCACCTTGTGTCATTGGTTTCCGTTCTGTTGTACGGTTCATCGTGTGTCATTGGTTTCCGGTCTGTTGTACAGTTCACCATGTGTCATTGGTTTCCGTTCTGTTCTACAGTTCACCATGTGTCATTGGTTTCCGTTCTGTTGGACGGTTCATCGTGTGTCATTGGTTTCCGGTCTGTTGTACAGTTCATCGTGTGTCATTGGTTTCCGTTCTGTTGTACAGTTCACCCTGTATCATTGGTTTCCGTTCTGTTGTACGGTTCACCGTGTGTCATTGGTTTCCGTTCTGTTGTACAGTTCACCGTGTGTCATTGGTTTCAGTTCTGTTGTACAGTTCACCGTGTGTCATTGGATTCAGTTCTGTTGTACAGTTCATCGTGTGTCATTGGTTTCCGTTCTATTGTACAGTTCACCGTGTGTCATTGATTTCAGTTTTGTTGTACAGTTTATCGTGTCATTGGTTTCAGTTCTGTTGTACAGTTCACCGTGTGTCATTGGTTTCCGTTCTGTTGTACAGTTCACCGTGTGTCATTGGTTTCAGTTCTGTTGTACAGTTCTCCGTGTGTCATTGGTTTCCGTTCTATTGTACAGTTCACCGTGTGTCATTGATTTCAGTTTTGTTGTACAGTTTATCGTGTCATTGGTTTCCGTTCTTTTGTACAGTTCACCGTGTGTCATTGATTTCAGTTCTGTTGTACAGTTTATCGTGTCATTGGTTTCCGTTCTATTGTACGGTTCTCCGTGTTTCATTGGTTTCCGTTCAGTTATCGAACAGGTGACTAGATAAACCTTTTTAACGTCCGATCTTGGAATCGAACCCCGGCTGTCTGGTGAAAGGCAAATGCGCTATCCACTGCACCACCCTACTACTGTTTACAGATTACAATAAAATATATTTCAACCAAAACATACAGCCAGAATATCTGTCTTGAGTTAAAGACGGAACATTATATAGCAGGAATCACGTCCACATTGATAACACATTATGACAGAAGACGGAGTCGTGTATCCACGGCTTAGCTGTATCCTTGGTATTAACATATCAGGTTCGTTATACAGAAGGTTAACCGAAGGATCAATGGTATTTACGATAGTATGAACGGCCAATTTTCATATATATTTAGGCATTTCTGGTCAGGTTTATATTTCATCTAACTACAGCGGCAGGTGTTCTTGTAAGATTTTAGTATCCAAGGTATAATTTCTCCAGTTCGTTTTAATATAACGGACTGCAATATTATACGGATCACGACAGCAACTGTCAGAATCAGCCTCGTTATCTTTATATATCCCCAATATACGTGAAAATAAAAAGTCACACAATGCTATCAGTTTCCTTTATTTCAAGAATCAGTTTGAGATGAAAAGAAGGATCGCTTAGTCTTTAAGACAAATAAAAGATTTGACAAAAAGATCTGAAAAAAAATAATGGGGATGAGTCTTGAAGACAGAAATGATACCGAGTGCATGCTGCTTAGAATACAAGATGCTGGTATATACACCTCATAAGGCAGCGTCGTAATGATTTTGGACTGAATCGTTATAATGGGGAATTAATAAGCACAAGCCGGCAAATGACTAAGCAAGTGATATTAAAAGGAGATTGATTTGAAACGAAGAGATGTGTAACATATGCGAAGTCATCAATACTACCTTACCTATATATATCACCGAGCACGTGTGTTACGTTCCTTAGGAACACCTTGTGGTATGGTTGACATGTTTAGAAGTCAGGTCGTGGAGTAGTGTGTGGCGTAGCGTTGGCACTATTTACACAGCGTATCAATCCACAGATAATGTAAAGAGTTAAGATCTCTATAGATACACAGAGCTAGAGGGTATAGTGATATGTTTAACTTCACGTCTCAATACATTGAAACATACGAATAAAATGGTGGTCCTGATCTCTGAATTATAGGTTTACTTTACGAAATCAAAGTTTATCAAACTCTAATTGAATTATGTTCGATTTGTTAAAGACGCTCCGTGAACCTCGTGTTATAGTCCATGAACCTCGTGTTATAGTCCATGAACCTCGTGTTATAGTCCAATCTAAAAATTAACTAACCTGAGTAAGTTACACCTGATAACCAGTCGATCGCGAACATCCTTTCTCTTACTCGTAATTGTCACAAGACATACCCCTTTTCACATCGAATCACAATCAGTGAAACCGTATCTGCATAATTTGGGTTCGCCCTTAACCTTGTTCTTGAAATTCGCCCCAAGCCCCTTTCCTGATTTCCAAGGGAGACAACTAAGTTGCAAATAAACTTACAACCCTTTCGAAGCTTCTGTTTCCTGTTTCGAGGTATACAATGTCTAAGTCATTGGTTTCTTCTGGGTACAAGTGTATGGCCCTATTCGATTTTATCCTTGTACTGCATTGTGGTATATGTCAATGAAAAGTATATACTTCCGGATCCGGTTAATGTTTACATCAAGGCGGTAGTGAAAAAATGTAGTGATTTAAAGGAGAAATAAATATGGAAATACGAGTTTAAGGACCGATAAAAGTGGAAAGTAAATCATGAGGAGAGTAAGGAGAAATATGTACTTCTATTGGTACATGTAGGTCCTCTGTGACGTAATACGAATGTCGTCAGTCCACTGAAGTGAATATGTCATTACTGCTATACCTTAATTGAAAACATTATATCAAAGAAAGAATAACGCCTGGTAGTATCATTTCTTATATCTTAGATTTCATACAAATTATGTTAAGTATTCAACTCGGATGAAATCGATAAATCAGAAATACGTGTTAATAGCTTTTCCTGTTTAAACCATTTTGCTTCCCTCTATACCGGCTTATATGAACTTTCAAACCTGATTGCTAGTTAACACTGGAGCGGGCCCCGAATTCAATTATGATCCGTCGCGTAAGATTACAGAGTTGTATCGGAGATACGGGCTAATTATTAGACGCTATAACTAACCTTATGTCAGCTAGTTTCCCGGTCTGTGTTCCTTGTTCGAGTAAATCTCCCCAAATCACCCTGATCTGTACCGGCTACAACGTTAGACAATTATTGGCTGTAATTATTGCTTAATACATAATGTTTGCATTGTCAAGAAGAACGAACCAAGCTCGTAAAATTTTTCAAGTGATCGATTTCTCCACAGAATGTTCCCGGGAAATGGTATTGTGCAGTTATCGCCATCACTAATAAAGTCATAAATGTTTCATAAAAAGATAATCCCTAATCCAAGTTTTTCAATAATGGGAGACAAGTGAACGATTTATATGTAATTTTGCCTTACCTGTCCGTACTTTGTAAGGCAAGTGAACGATTCATATGTGATTTTGTCTTACTTGTCCGTACTTTTTAAGTACTTAAATATTCGATATCTAATTGAAATACGTCACTGCCACAAAAGGGGAGGCGTTTCCTCTTGTATGTTGTATTAATCTAACGGATACAAAACGTCAGATAAACTATCCGATTTAGTGTAATGGCTTTCCCATGGAAGGTACAGCATGGAACGGAAGCAGGCCATTGTCATCGTAAATTCGTATGTTCTTGACCCGCTGTAGAAAACGGCGTTGTTTTGTAAACTTAATGGAACAGCCTGAAGTGACACATATGACTGCGAAGACAGAAGTAATTGTTCAAGCTCTAAAGCTAATTATGATTGTAGTGTATAATTTTCATTGCCTCTACACAGGGCTAGTGGACATATTAGAAAAATATGGTCCTTGGTCACATTTACCAGAAATAATGGCTTCCATAGCTAATGGAAGCCTCGCCATTCGTCTTTGCCAGACAGCGCACAAAACCCCTGGATTAATAATTGATTTTCATTACACAGGGTGTCAAACTGTAGACCTTTTACCGATTGAAGAGACTAATTATCTAATTACAGATTCCCCAGTTCGATAGCGCAATTATGGCGAGATTAAAACGACATTGAAAGGTACTACATAGTCTTTATCTGTGGCGCGTCATCCGCGCGGGCCTACCATTATCGCATGGCGTTCCTGTCAATCAACGTCCGTAAAGCGCTTGGCTTATCTCAAATCCAATACATCATATTTTTGTTTAGCCGAGGCAGGTAAACAACGTTCTAAAACATCTGAACAATCTTGATTTTATAGAAATTAATACATAAATGGAAAATTGATGAGGTTGATCAGAAGTCTGCATGATGTATACAACGTTTGTGGTGACGGGGCGATACAGGGATGGTGATGTATGGCTTAGTAACCTTCTATCGTCTTAATGCCGGCACGCGAAGACTGCTTCATATGTAAATATAGCAAGGGCTGAACATGTTCAGGACCAATTCAGCAGCCAAACGAATTTCGATTGGAAACCCCTAACTATTAACGTCACTGTCTACGAAGTGTTAGCTAAACTAGAATCGCACTGAATATGGTGTTTAGCATGTCCTTTTGTTCGAAAATTCTAGTAAAGGCATCTGACTTTCCCCAGGGTTTCTTTCCTGTTGCTTTATATTTTTATAAAAAAAAAAAAAATAAAAAATATTACAGAAAATTGAACCCGGACAATGACGTCACTTTAGTCCGAAGCTTGACACAACTTTCTTCTACTCATTGAGACTGACATCGTCAGAAACCCGCGGTACACTTCTCTATCGTTTTTGCACAGTGGGCAAAAACAGACAGGCAATCTCGTTTCCCCGAATAGACTTATATTTAGATATTTCGACCAATCAGAATGGTCCTTTCTCGTGGCACTTGGTTAGATAATCTTACTTTAATATATTTCTGTAGGCATGACGCCGATGTCAGTGTCCGGTAGGACTTAATTATTGTCATTTATGTTATTAAAAAAAAACGTTTCACAACCCGCATACATGTTTTCTTGACAGGCGATGCCGCCGCCGTGTTGGTTTGAATCGTTTAGCTACAAACGGGATATCCCCGCTGGATGAAGCCACATTTAGATGAAAGAACCGAGATGATTGGCTGCTATTTTAGTACGAAAACCCGATAACCTTTCTGTTTTAGTCCATAAACGAGAGCGAGGGTACCGTGGGTTCCGATGGTGTGAGTCTGACGGAAGATCGGTTTGTACTCTAGCATTCAGAAGTCAAAACTATTCAAACGATGAAGACTAGTATACAATTATGGACTTCTTACTTGGTTAATATGCTGTTATATTAACCAGAAGGAAACATATTGACTGAGGCGAAGCCAAGAAAACCTGTGGATTGTGGAACGGTTATTATAATCTCTCCTTGGTCAATACTGCCAACTGCGCATGCTTAGTTAGTTTATTTCAAATGAAGTTAGGAAATTCAATTTTTATTGTTATCATCAAGTTTCTGTTGTAATTTCTTTTATTGTAGGTAATCCAGAAAGACTGGTTCAAGGTAGACGATCCCAAAGTAACGTTGGCCTTATGAGTGCGATAATGTACAATTGTGTGTCCTGTACAAAAAAGACGAGGCAAGTTCCCCTAACAACAGATCTGAAACAACAACAGGTTATTTATAAGACAAGCAACATCGCTGAACCAAGGTCATACCTCGATAACATTCAACAATAAAAAAAAAAAAAAATCAAAATCCAAACATTAGTTCTGCCATATGTTCTGGAACATTTTTTTAATGTTTAACATGAAAAAATATTGTAGATCTTCACATCCAGGTTATTGGTGATTCTGAAGTCAGTTAAATTGTAAACCCCGCTCTCTCTACATAGTGACGATCTGATGAATCAGATTGGGTAAGATGTGATGTCTCACTAGCCGACCAGAATTACTTTAAACGACATGTTCTACGGCGATGTCATAACACTTTCCATTGATTAATGAAACTGTGTCACTCGACAATTTAAACATATTCATTCTCGTCTTATTTCTAAATACATACAATTCACTGCTACTACGTGTAGTAGATACACACAGTTCGGATGGTCCAGGACAGTATGGAGCTTCTCCCCCGCTCTACTATACGTACCATGTAGCAGTGAGTTGTATGTATCTACTACACGTACAATGTAGCAGTGAACTGTATGTATCTACTACACGTACAATGTAGCGGTGAACTGTATATATCTACTACACGTACAATGTAGCGGTGAACTGTATATATCTACTACACGTACAATGTAGCGGTGAACTGTATATATCTACTACACGTACAATGTAGCAGTGAACTGTATGTATAGACTACACGTACAATGTAGCGGTGAACTGTATATATCTACTACACGTACAATGTAGCGGTGAACTGTATATATCTACTACACGTACAATGTAGCGGTGAACTGTATATATCTACTACACGTACAATGTAGCGGTGAACTGTTTGTATCTACTACACGTACAATGTAGCGGTAACTGTATGTATCTACTACACGTACAATGTAGCGGTAACTGTATGTATTTACTACACGTACAATGTAGCGGTGAACTGTATGTATCTACTACACGTACAATGTAGCGGTGAACGGTATATATCTACTACACGTACAATGTAGCGGTGAACTGTTTGTATCTACTACACGTACAATGTAGCGGTGAACTGTATATATCTACTACACGTACAACGTAGCGGTAAACTGTATGTATCTACTACACGTACAATGTAGCAGTGAACTGTATGTATCTACTACACGTACAATGTAGCGGTGAACTGTATATATCTACTACACGTACAATGTAGCGGTGAACTGTATGTATCTACTACACGTACAATGTAGCAGTGAGTTGTATGTATCTACTACACATACAATGTAGCGGTGAACTGTATATATCTACTACACGTACAATGTAGCGGTGAACTGTATATATCTACTACACGTACAATGTAGCGGTGAACTGTATGTATCTACTACACGTACAATGTAGCAGTGAACTGTATGTATCTACTATACGTACAATGTAACAGTGAACTGTATGTATCTACTACACGTACAATGTAGCGGTGAATTGTATGTATCTACTACACGTACAATGTAGCAGTGAGTTGTATGTATCTACTACACGTACAATGTAGCGGTGAACTGTATGTATCTACTACACGTACAATGTAGCGGTGAACTGTATGTATCTACTACACGTACAATGTAGCGGTGAACTGTATATATCTACTACACGTACAATGTAGCAGTAAACTGTATGTATCTACTACACGTACAATGTAGCGGTGAATTGTATGTATCTACTACACGTACAATGTAGCAGTGAGTTGTATGTATCTACTACACGTACAATGTAGCGGTGAACTGTATATATCTACTACACGTACAATGTAGCGGTGAACTGTATGTATCTACTACACGTACAATGTAGCAGTGAACTGTATGTATCTACTACACGTACAACGTAGTGGTGAACTGTATGTATCTACTACACGTACAATGTAGCGGTGAATTGTATGTATCTACTACACGTACAATATCTACTACACGTACAATGTAGCGGTGAACTGTATGTATCTACTACACGTACAATATCTACTACACGTACAATATCTACTACACGTACAATGTAGCGGTGAACTGTATGTATCTACTACACGTACTATGTAGCAGTGAATTGTATGTATCTACTACACGTAAAATGTAGCAGTGAGTTTTATGTATCTACTACACGTACAATGTAGCAGTGAACTGTATGTATCTACTACACGTACAATGTAGCGGTGAACTGTATGTATCTACTACACGTACAATGTAGCAGTGAACTGTATGTATCTACTACACGTACAATGTAGCAGTGAACTGTATGTATCTACTACACGTACAATGTAGCGGTGAACTGTATGTATCTACTACACGTACAATGTAGCAGTGAACTGTATGTATCTACTACACGTACAATGTAGTGGTGAACTGTATGTATCTACTACACGTACAACGTAGCAGTGAGTTGTATGTATCTACTACACGTACAATGTAGCAGTGAGTTGTATGTATCTACTACACGTACAATGTAGCAGTGAACTGTATGTATCTACTACACGTACAACGTAGCAGTGAGTTGTATGTATCTACTACACGTACAATGTAGCAGTGAACTGTATGTATCTACTACACGTACAATGTAGCAGTGAATTGTATGTATCTACTACACGTACAATGTAGCAGTGAATTGTATGTATCTACTACACGTACAATGTAGCAGTGAACTGTATGTATCTACTACACGTACAACGTAGTAGTGAACTGTATATATCTACTACACGTACAATGTAGCAGTGAACTGTATGTATCTACTACACGTACAATGTAGCAGTGAGTTGTATGTATCTACTACACGTACAATGTAGCAGTGAACTGTATGTATCTACTACACGTAAAATGTAGCAGTGAGTTTTATGTATCTACTACACGTACAATGTAGCAGTGAACTGTATGTATCTACTACACGTACAACGTAGCAGTGAGTTGTATGTATCTACTACACGTACAATGTAGCAGTGAGTTGTATGTATCTACTACACGTACAATGTAGCAGTGAACTGTATGTATCTACTACACGTATAATGTAGTAGTGAGTTGTATGTATCTACTACACATACAACGTAGCAGTGAGTTGTATGTATCTACTACACGTACAATGTAGCAGTGAACTGTATGTATCTACTACACGTATAATGTAGTAGTGAGTTGTATGTATCTACTACACGTACAACGTAGCAGTGAGTTGTATGTATCTACTACACGTACAATGTAGCGGTGAGTTGTATGTATCTACTACACGTACAATGTAGCAGTGAACTGTATGTATCTACTACACGTATAATGTAGTAGTGAGTTGTATGTATCTACTACACGTATAATGTAGTAGTGAGTTGTATGTATCTACTACACGTACAACGTAGCAGTGAGTTGTATGTATCTACTACACGTATAATGTAGTAGTGAGTTGTATCTATCTACTACACGTACAACGTAGCAGTGAGTTGTATGTATCTACTACACGTACAATGTAGCAGTGAACTGTATGTATCTACTACACGTACAACGTAGCAGTGAACTGTATGTATCTACTACACGTACAATGTAGCGGTGAACTGTATGTATCTACTACACGTACAACGTAGCAGTGAACTGTATGTATCTACTACACGTACAATGTAGCAGTGAACTGTATGTATCTATTACACGTACAATGTAGCGGTGAACTGTATGTATCTACTACACGTACAATGTAACAGTGAACTGTATGTATCTACTACACGTACAATGTAGCGGTGAACTGTATGTATCTACTACACGTACAATGTAGCGGTGAACTGTATGTATCTACTACACGTACAATGTATCGTTGAACTGTATGTATCTACTACACGTACAATGTAGCAGTGAACTGTATGTATCTACTACACTTACAACGTAGTGGTGAACTGTATGTATCTACTACACGTACAATGTAGCGGTGAATTGTATGTATCTACTACACGTACAATGCAGCGGTGAACTGTATGTATCTACTACACGTACAATGTAGCAGTGAACTGTATGTATCTACTACACGCACAACGTAGCAGTGAACTGTATGTATCTACTACACGTACAACGTAGCAGTGAAATGTATGTATCTACTACACGTACAATGTAACAGTGAACTGTATGTATCTACTACACGTACAATGTAGCAGTGAACTGTATGTATCTACTACACGTACAATGTAGCGGTGAACTGTATGTATCTACTACACGTACAATGTAGCGGTGAACAGTATGTATCTACTACACGTACAATGTAGCAGTGAACTGTATGTATCTACTACACGTACAATGTAACAGTGAACTGTATGTATCTACTACACGTACAATGTAGCGGTGAACTGTATGTATCTACTACACGTACAATGTAGCGGTGAACTGTATGTATCTACTACACGTACAATGTAGCGGTGAACTGTATGTATCTACTACACGTACAATGTAGCAGTGAACTGTATGTATCTACTACACGTACAATGTAGCAGTGAACTGTATGTATCTACTACACGTACAATGTAGCGGTGAACTGTATGTATCTACTACACGTACAATGTAGCAGTGAACTGTATGTATCTACTACACGTACAATGTAGCAGTGAACTGTATGTATCTACTACACGTACAATGTAGCGGTGAACTGTATGTATCTACTACACGTACAATGTAGCAGTGAACTGTATGTATCTACTACACGTACAATGTATCAGTGAGTTGTATGTATCTACTACGCGTACAATGAGGCAGTGAACTGTATGTATCTACTACACGTACAATGTAGCAGTGAACTGTATGTATCTACTACACGTACAATGTAGCAGTCAGTTGTATGTATCTACTACACGTACAATGTAGCGGTGAACTGTATGTATCTACTACACGTACAATGTAGCAGTGAACTGTATGTATCTACTACACGTACAACGTAGCGGTGATCTGTATATATCTACTACACGTACAACGTAGCGGTGATCTGTATATATCTACTTCACGTACAATGTAGCGGTGAACTGTATATATCTACTACACGTACAACGTAGCGGTGATCTGTATATATCTACTACACGTACAATGTAGCGGTGAACTGTATATATCTACTACACGTACAACGTAGCGGTGATCTGTATATATCTACTACACGTACAATGTAGCGGTGAACTGTATGTATCTACTACACGTACAATGTAGCGGTGATCAGTATATATCTACTACACGTACAATGTAGCGGTGAACTGTATATATCTACTACACGTACAATGTAGCGGTGATCTGTATGTATCTACTACCCGTACAATGTAGCAGTGAACTGTATATATCTACTACACGTACAATGTAGCGGTGATCTGTATGTATCTACTACACGTACAATGTAGCAGTGAACTGTATGTATCTACTACACGTACAATGTAACAGTGAACTGTATATATCTACTTCACGTACAATGTAGCGGTGAACTGTATATATCTACTACACGTACAATGTAGCGGTGATCTGTATGTATCTACTACACGTACAATGTAGCAGTGAACTGTATGTATCTACTACACGTACAATGTAACAGTGAACTGTATATATCTACTACACGTACAATGTAGCGGTGAACTGTATATATCTACTACACGTACAATGTAGCGGTGAACTGTATGTATCTACTACACGTACAATGTAACAGTGAACTGTATGTATCTACTACACGTACAATGTAGCGGTGAACAGTATGTATCTACTACACGTACAATGTAGCAGTGAACTGTATGTATATACTACACGTACAATGTAGCAGTGAACTGTATATATCTACTACACGTTCAATGTAGCAGTGAATTGTATGTATCTACTACACGTACAATGTAGCGGTGAACTGTATGTAGCTACTACACGTACAATGTAGCAGTGAATTGTATGTATCTACTACACGTACAATGTAGCAGTGAACTGTATGTATCTACTACACGTACAATGTAGCGGTGAACTGTATGTATCTACTACACGTACAATGTAGCAGTGAATTGTATGTATCTACTACACGTACAATGTAGCGGTGAACTGTATGTATCTACTACACGTACAATGTAGCGGTGAACTGTATGTATCTACTACACGTAAAATGTAGCAGTGAGTTGGCTGTAATAATCAACTCGGTCCGAAGCGGCCTTCTCTATCTGTTTACCAAACAATAGCCGTGTCACCCTCGCTATATATATATATATATATTCAATCATAATACACGCACATATGTTGATTACTTCATAAATAATGTATCACTGTTTCGGGCAACACATGCAAGCATATTACCAATTACATTCATTAACATAGTGTAAGTAATGAAGACAACCTGACTATGATAAGGTGTTAAGAAACTACAATGTACAAATGTACCGCGGTGAAGACATTTCCCTTTATTGCAAATAGATTCGACTTGAAAAAGCTATTTGTGAGCATTGTGTTTTTATGTCGTTCTGTGTAGATATTTATATATAGTAGTGTTAAGATGAAGTGATTAATATGTAAAGGGGCATACTACATGTATACAAACGATATAATTAAAGGCCAATCGATTCTCATTGGCCTGCATTCCTAAGCTAGAACTCATTTTCTATAGGACATTTCATTTGAAAAAGTTAACAAGAATGTTTACAAAGAGCTTTTCAATATCGTTCATCTAAGATGACTTTATAAACAGAAACAATCCCCCATTTAAAGAATCGGAATATTTGAAGAATCCCAATACAATAGGACTCTCTCACGACAAACAGTGGTTCTAATTTAATAAACTGTTAAAGAGATAACGGAATTTCAAGACACAGCGTCCTACATGACTGCTACCCGACACGATCCTTAGTATCAGCATGGGAGTTGATGACACATTACAGTTAGTTCCCGGAACAAGTTATGTCACGTGGGGTAGTTCTGTCACGTGAGGTAGCTCTGTCACGTGCTGTAACGTGGGGAAGCTCTGTCACATGAGCTAGTCTAGTGGCTAAAGAGATGTATGCCTGAAAGTAGTCTGTAGGTTTACGATAACACATGATTTTGCGGAATGTTAATGGATTGATCCCACTTACTTGAATTAAACACACTTTGAATAAATTTCCTTTTTTTCGAATGCTCTGTAAAATTTTGAAAACATGTCTATCAATTTCCAAAACAAATATATAAAGGCCCAATATAAGTACATTTAACTTTCGGCAAAACTTGAAACGAAAATCAAGCCTGATAACTTATTATATTCATAGATTTAGTTAAGATTAACTGATATCAGCAATATTGAAGATGAATTTTTACGCGGTTACCGGTACAGCAGCAGTTGAAACTCGGTATTTGTAAAAATGCGTCCAGTTTGAATTGTCTTCTAACTGCGGCTTGTTGTTGAAGTGAGCCCCACCTGACTTACTTTCAATTCTTTGGATTTTTCTGTCAAGATTCACGAAAAATTTCCTGAAGTTACGTATATTGGACCTTTAAGAAAAAATATCTGCTTTCAACTAATTTCTAATATGAAACTAAACAAGAAATTCCCCCAACGTTTATCATTGTACCGGAGCATTGCCTTCTTTAGCTTTTAAGTGTTAGAAAAGTACGGAACGCAAATTAACTTATACTCAATTAATTGCACCTATCTTCAAATAATTAAAAATAGGTTCAATTCAATTGAAGATAGGTACACTTCAATTGGAGCTAAGTACAATTCTATTAAAGATAGCTTTAAATAAGACGAATTGAACCTTTCTTTAATTCAATTGAACCATCTCCAATTTAACTGTACCTATCTCTAATGGAATTATACCCATCTCCATTTAAATTGAACATGTCTCCAATGTGAATTAAAGATATGTACAATTCAATTGAAGATAGGTTCAACCCAATTGCACCTTTCTTTAAATAATTAAAGATAGGTACAAATAATTGAACCCATCTTCAATTAAATTGAACCTATCTTCAATTAAATTGAAGATAGGAACAATTTAATTGGAGATAGGAACAATTTAATTGGAGATAGGAACAATTTAATTGGAGATAGGAACAATTTAATTGGAGATAGGTGCAATTTTATTAAAGATAGGTTCAATTTAATTGAAGATAGGTACAATTCAATTGTACATATCTTTAAATAATCAAAGATAGGTACAAATAATTGGACCTATCCGCAATTGAATTATACCTATCTTCAATTAAATTGAACCTATCTTCAATTAAATTGAACCTATCTTCAATTAATTGTACCTATCTTCAATTATTTGAAGATAGGTACAATTCATTGAGTATATGCTAATTTGGTGTTCCATAGAAAAGACACGATGTGTGTTGCTTGTCCTGGAACATTTCGTATGAAAGGCTGATCATGATTACGTCTTCCCACTTTATAAATATGAATCATTTACCGGTTAAAACTAAACACCAACAAAGGAAAAAACCAACAAAGACAATCTACGCAAGCCATTCCGCATTTATGTTTTCATCAATATTTCATCGGAAATCTCCTGACTCTTTTTCACATATCATGAATGGAAAAAAAATTTAATAAATAAAACAAACCTGTCAACCTTCGAGTCAATATATTTATTATATCACCGTGGGCTACCAGAGAAAGTTTGGTAAAACACCTCTTTCTCACTGACAACACCGATCGTATTCTGAACCTGAAAAATCAGTGCTCCGGGGTTGATATGGTGTCAATGGCTGTGTGTCTTATCATGCATATGCTTCACTACCGCAATTCGTACTTTGAGAAATAGACATTATTTGTTAGTCGAATTTGACCTAGATTTACAGATGAAACACAATTTCCCTTATATCAGAATGATGTCAAGTTTTCGATTGTGCGGTCGACAAAACGTTGTTTATAGTTCCATGGTTTTCACTGTTTCTGCACATGCTCAAATATCTGTCATCGTGGAGATTTTGTCGAATAACCCAAGATAAGAGACGAGGAGGTATTGCGGTGATACCTTTCACGATATGTAATTTGGTACTTTGACAGAAATACGAATGTCACGTTATCAGCATATTGCTATCATTTTATCTATAATAACACAAGCACACCATAAGAAATCGAATATCCATTACTTGTTTTATCAATTCTTCTTCAAATTGAAAACGAATCTTTATCATTTTTGTGATGATTACATGAATTTATCGATACACAGACGGTGTAGTCTGTCCTGATATCCAGTTAGTTAGATGTCATAACCGCCAAGTCACTCACCAAGCAAACCCGTTATTGTCAAATAATCTAACTTTAATCCTGGCATTAGTAGACATTATATGTATTAGTATAACTGCTCTGAAAAAGGAAAATCTCATTTATGGAGATGGATTCTCTATGGAAATATCAGAAAGATTTGTTTTATTTCAATCAAATTATCCAACAACATTTTAATGAATTCCAATACATTTGGCCAGCTCTCTGGGGTTGTTTGTTTCGACATTAATAACATTCACTGTCGAGGATTCGAAACAAATAACATCCAATTTCTACGAGTAGCTATAGTATCTGGAACGTGTAAGACAAACGTAACGTTTGAATTAGTTTGATATTAATGTCACGTATGTCAATGTAACGTATCAATCGCGATATATTTAAGTGGTTTATTAGTAGTTAATAATTCGCGTGATTTTTGCGCGTTATTGCATTCGTTTTGACAGATACTTTGGTACGAAATGACAGGCAATTCAACTGGTGATTCTAATATCTCGCAAATATTGGTTCCGACATATTTCAAAGTCATGACCTTATTACTATGACACGAATGTTCACCGTTTGGATCTTCTGTACCACCGATGAATCACAAGATGACGTACTCTCTCAGCTCAACAATATCAAGAAGTATGGACTAATTCAAAATATCCCTGATGGATGTTGATGCTGTCCTTATTGTCTACAGTATCGACGACTGGTATGGCTGCTATATCTGACAGATACATGATCTGTAATGTCGATTCGTGTTAACTGATGACGTCATATCCTCTTAGTGTACGGTATACTGAGTATAACGTAAACAGCAGTGAGATGTCGCTGACCTGTAGTGGACATTTTATTCACATTTCCCGAACATCTACTTAAAAATGTACCTATAGGTCAATAATCCACAATCTCATCTTAACAAGAAATATTACGAACAATCACAGAGAAATATACCAATCACTAATACTTGATATACTATGGTCTATTTATTGTGCTATGGTCTGTTTAGTATACTATGGTCTGTTTGGTGTGCTATGGTCTGTTTGGTGTGCTATGGTCTGTTTGGTGTGCTATGGTCTGTTCGGTATGCTATGATCTGTTTGGTATGCTATGGTCTGTTTGGTATGCTAGGGTCTGTTTGGTATGCTAGGGTCTGTTTGGTATGCTATGATCTGTTTGGTGTGATATAGTCTGTTTGGTATGCTATGGTCTGTTTGGTATGTTATGGTCTGTTTGGTGGGCTATGGTCTGTTTGGTGTGCTATGGTCTGTTCGGTATGCTATGATCTGTTTGGTATGCTATGATCTGTTTGGTATGCTATGGTCTGTTTGGTATGCTATGGTCTGTTTGGTGTGCTATGGTCTGTTCGGTATGCTATGATCTGTTTGGTATGCTATGGTCTGTTTGGTATGTTATGGTCTGTTTGGTGTGCTATGGTCTGTTTGGTGTGCTATGGTCTGTTCGGTATGCTATGATCTGTTTGGTATGCTATGGTCTGTTTGGTATGCTAGGGTCTGTTTGGTATGCTATGATCTGTTTGGTGTGATATAGTCTGTTTGGTATGCTATGGTCTGTTTGGTATGTTATGGTCTGTTTGGTGGGCTATGGTCTGTTTGGTATGTTATGGTCTGTTTGGTGTGCTATGGTCTGTTTGGTATGCTATGGTCTGTTTGGTATGATATGGTCTATTTGGTATATGCTATTGTCTGTTTGGTATGTTATGGTCTGTTTGGTATACTATGGTCTGTTTGGTATGTTATGATCTGTTTGGTGTGATATGGTCTTTTTGGTGTGCTATGGTCTGTTTTGTGTGCTATGGTCTGTTTTGTGTGCTATGGTCTGTTTGTTGTGTTATGGTCTGTTTGGTGTGCTATGGTCTGTTTGGTATGCTATGGTCTGTTTGTTGTGTTATGGCCTGTTTGGTGTGCTATGGTCTGTTTGGTATGCTATGATCTGTTTGGTGTGCTAGGGTCTGTTTGGTATGCTATGATCTATTTGGTGTGCTATGGTCTGTTTGATATGCTATGGTCTGTTTGGTATGCTATGGTCTGTTTGGTATGTTATGGTATGTTTGGTATGCTGTGGTCTGTTTGGTATGTTATGGTCTGTTTGGTGGGCTATGGTCTGTTTGGTATGTTATGGTCTGTTTGGTATGCTATGGTCTGTTTTGTATGATATAGCCTGTTTGGTATGCTATGGTCTGTTTGGTGTGCTATGGTCTGTTTGGTATGATATGGTCTGTTTTGTATGATATAGTCTGTTTGGTATGCTATGGTCTGTTTGGTGTGCTATGGTCTGTTTTATATGATATAGTCTGTTTGGTGTGCTATGATCTGTTTGGTATGCTATGGTCTGTTTGGTATGATGTGGTCTGTTTGGTGTGATATGGTCTGTTTGGTGTGCAATGGTCTTTTTGGTGGGCTATGGTCTGTTTGGTGTGTTATGGTCTTTTTGGTGTGCTATGGTCTGTTTGGTGTGCTATGGTCTGTTTGTTGTGTTATGGCCTGTTTGGTGTGCTATGGTCTGTTTGGTATGCTATGATCTGTTTGGTGTGCTAGGGTCTGTTTGGTATGCTATGATCTATTTGGTGTGCTATGGTCTGTTTGATATGCTATGGTCTGTTTGGTATGCTATGGTCTGTTTGGTATGCTATGGTCTGTTTGGTATGCTATGGTCTGTTTGGTATGTTATGGTATGTTTTGTATGCTGTGGTCTGTTTGGTATGCTATAGTCTGTTTGGTATGCTATGGTCTTTTTGGTATGTTATGGTCTGTTTGGTGGGCTATGGTCTGTTTGGTATGTTATGGTGTGTTTGGTATGCTATGGCCTGTTTTGTATGATATAGTCTGTTTGGTATGCTATGGTGTGTTTGGTGTGCTATGGTCTGTTTTGTACGATATAATCTGTTTGGTGTGCTATGGTCTGTTTGGTATGATATGGTCTGTTTTGTATGATATAGTCTGTTTGTTAGGCTATGGTCTGTTTGGTGTGCTATGGTCTGTTTTGTATGATATAGTCTGTTTGGTGTGCTATGGTCTGTTTGGTATGCTATGGTCTGTTTGGTATGATGTGGTCTGTTTGGTGTGATATGGTCTGTTTGGTGTGCAATGGTCTTTTTGGTAGGCTATGGTCTGTTTGGTGTGTCATGGTCTTTTTGGTGTGCTATGGTCTGTTTGGTGTGCTATGGTCTGTTTGTTGTGTTATGGCCTGTTTGGTGTGCTATGGTCTGTTTGGTATGCTATGATCTGTTTGGTGTGCTAGGGTCTGTTTGGTATGCTATGATCTATTTGGTGTGCTATGGTCTGTTTGATATGCTATGGTCTGTTTGGTATGCTATGGTCTGTTTGGTATGTTATTGTGTGTTTTGTATGCTGTGGTCTGTTTGGTATGCTATAGTCTGTTTGGTATGCTATGGTCTGTTTGGTATGTTATGGTCTGTTTGGTGGGCTATGGTCTGTTTGGTATGTTATGGTCTGTTTGGTATGATATGGTCTGTTTTGTATGATATAGTCTGTTTGGTATGCTATGGTCTGTTTGGTGTGCTATGGTCTGTTTTGTATGATATAGTCTGTTTGGTGTGCTATGGTCTGTTTGGTATGCTATGGTCTGTTTGGTATGATGTGGTCTGTTTGGTGTGATATGGTCTGTTTGGTGTGCAATGGTCTTTTTGGTGGGCTATGGTCTGTTTGGTGTGTTATGGTCTGTTTGGTATGTTATGGTCTGTTTGGTGTGCTAGGGTCTGTTTGGTAAATGCTATGGTCTGTTTGGTATGCTATGGTCTGTTTGGTGTGCTATGGTCTGTTTGGTATGTTATGGTCTGTTTGGTATGCTCTGGTCTGCTTGGTGTGCTATGGTCTGTTTGATATGCTATGATCTGTTTGGTGTGCTGTGGTCTGTTTGGTATGTTATGGTCTGTTTGGTATGTTATGGTCTGTTTGGTGTGCTAGGGTCTGTTTGGTATATGCTATGGTCTGTTTGGTGTGCTATGGTTTGTTTGGTGTGCTATGGTCTGTTTGGTATGCTATGGTCTGTTTGGTATGCTATGGTTTGTTTGGTGTGCTAGGGTCAGTTTGGTATGATGTGGTCTGTTTGGTATGTGATGATCTGTTTTGTATGATATGGTCTGTTTGGTGTGCTATGGTCTGTTTGGTGTGTTATGGTCTGTTTGATATGTTATGGTTTGTTTGGTGTAAATGGTCAGTTTTGTATGCTATGGTCTGTTGGGGTGTTATGGTCTGTTTGGTGTGTTATGGTCTGTTTGGTATGCTATGGTCAGTTTGGTGTGCTATGGTCTGTTTGGTGTGCTATGGTCTGTTTGGTGTGATATGGTCTGTTTGGTATGCTATGGTCTGTTTGGTGTGATATAGTCTGTTTGATATGCTGTGGTCTGTTTGGTGTGATATAGTCTGTTTGATATGCTGTGGTCTGTTTGGTGTGATATAGTCTGTTTGGTGTGTTATGGTCTGTTTGGTATGTTATGGTCTGTTTGGTGTGCTATGGTCTGTTTGGTGGGCTATGGTCTGTTTGGTATGTTATGGTCTGTTTGGTGTGCTATGGTCTGTTTGGTGGGCTATGGTCTGTTTGGTATGATATGGTCTGTTTGGTATGCTATGGTCTGTTTGGTATGCTATAGTATGTTTGGTGTGTTATGGTCTGTTTGGTATGTTATGGTCTGTTTGGTATGTTATGGTCTGTTTGGTATGCTAGTGTCTGTTTGGTGTGATATAGTCTGTTTGGTATGTTATGGTCTGTTTGGTGTGCTATGGTCTGTTTGGTGTGATATAGTCTGTTTGGTAACCTGTGGTCTGTTTAGTGTGATATAGTCTGTTTGGTATGCTGTGGTCTGTTTGGTATGTTATGGTCTGTTTGGTATGCTATGATCTGTTTGGTGTGATATGGTCTGTTTGGTATGCTATGGTCTGTTTGGTGTTCTATGGTCTGTTTGGTGTGCTGCTATGGTCTGTTTGGTATGCTATAGTCGGTTTGGTATGTTATGGTCTGTGTGGTATGTTATGGTCTGTTTGGTATGCTATGGTCTGTTTGGTGTGTTATGGTCTGTATGGTATGTTATGGTCTGTTTGGTATGCTATAGTCTGTTTGGTATGATATGGTCTGTTTGGTGTGATATGGCCTGTTTGGTATGTTATGGTCTGTTTGGTGTGCTATGGTCTGTTTGGTGTGATATAGTCTGTTTGGTAATCTGTGGTCTGTTTAGTGTGATATAGTCTGTTTGGTATGCTGTGGTCTGTTTGGTATGTTATGGTCTGTTTGGTATGCTATGATCTGTTTGGTGTGATATGGTCTGTTTGGTGTGCTATGGTCTGTTTGGTGTGCTGCTATGGTCTGTTTGGTATGATATAGTCTGTTTGGTATGTTATGGTCTGTGTGGTATGTTATGGTCTGTTTGGTATGCTATGGTCTGTTTGGTGTGTTATGGTCTGTTTGGTATGTTATGGTCTGTTTGGTATGCTATAGTCTGTTTGGTATGATATGGTCTGTTTGGTGTGATATGGCCTGTTTGGTATGTTATGGTCTGTTTGGTGTGCTATGGTCTGTTTGGTGTGATATAGTCTGTTTGGTAATCTGTGGTCTGTTTAGTGTGATATAGTCTGTTTGGTATGCTGTGGTCTGTTTGGTATGTTATGGTCTGTTTGGTATGCTATGATCTGTTTGGTGTGATATGGTCTGTTTGGTATGCTATGGTCTGTTTGGTATGCTATGGTCTGTTTGGTGTGCTATGGTCTGTTTGGTATGCTATAGTCTGTTTGGTATGTTATGGTCTGTGTGGTATGTTAAGGTCTGTTTGGTATGCTATGGTCTGTTTGGTGTGTTATGGTCTGTTTGGTATGTTATGGTCTGTTTGGTATGCTATAGTCTGTTTGGTATGATATGGTCTGTTTGGTGTGATATGGTCTGTTTGGTATGTTATGGTCTGTTTGGTATGATATGGTCTGTTTGGTGTGCTATGGTCTGTTTGGTGTGATATGGTCTGTTTGGTGTGATATGGTCTGTTGGGTATGTTATGATCTGTTTGGTATGATATGGTCTGTTTGGTGTGTTATGGTCTGTTTGGTGTGTTATGTTCTGTTTGGTATGCTATGGTCTGTTTGGTGTGATATAGTCTGTTTGGTTTGCTATGATCTGTTTTATATGCTATGGTCTGTTTGGTATGCTATGGTCTGTTTAGTATGTTATGGTCTGTTTGGTGTGCTATGGTCTGTTTGGTATGCTATGGTCTGTTTGGTGTGCTATGGTCTGTTTGGTGTGTTATGGTCTGTTTGGTATGCTATGGTCTGTTTGGTATGCTATGGTCTGTTTGGTATGCTATGGTCTGTTTGGTATGCTATGATCTGTTTGGTGTGATATGGTCTGTTTGGTATGCTATGGTCTGTTTGGTGTGCTATGGTCTGTTTGGTGTGCTGCTATGGTCTGTTTGGTATGATATAGTCTGTTTGGTATGTTATGGTCTGTGTGGTATGTTATGGTCTGTTTGGTATGCTATGGTCTGTTTGGTGTGTTATGGTCTGTTTGGTATGTTATGGTCTGTTTGGTATGCTATAGTCTGTTTGGTATGATATGGTCTGTTTGGTGTGATATGGCCTGTTTGGTATGTTATGGTCTGTTTGGTGTGCTATGGTCTGTTTGGTGTGATATAGTCTGTTTGGTAATCTGTGGTCTGTTTAGTGTGATATAGTCTGTTTGGTATGCTGTGGTCTGTTTGGTATGTTATGGTCTGTTTGGTATGCTATGATCTGTTTGGTTTGATATGGTCTGTTTGGTATGCTATGGTCTGTTTGGTATGCTATGGTCTGTTTGGTGTGCTATGGTCTGTTTGGTATGCTATAGTCTGTTTGGTATGTTATGGTCTGTGTGGTATGTTATGGTCTGTTTGGTATGCTATGGTCTGTTTGGTGTGTTATGGTCTGTTTGGTATGTTATGGTGTGTTTGGTATGCTATAGTCTGTTTGGTATGATATGGTCTGTTTGGTGTGATATGGTCTGTTTGGTATGTTATGGTCTGTTTGGTATGATATGGTCTGTTTGGTGTGCTATGGTCTGTTTGGTGTGATATGGTCTGTTTGGTGTGATATGGTCTGTTTGGTATGTTATGATCTGTTTGGTATGATATGGTCTGTTTGGTGTGTTATGGTCTCTTTGGTGTGTTATGTTCTGTTTGGTATGCTATGGTCTGTTTGGTGTGATATAGTCTGTTTGGTTTGCTATGATCTGTTTTATATGCTATGGTCTGTTTGGTATGCTATGGTCTGCTTAGTATGTTATGGTCTGTTTGGTGTGCTATGGTCTGTTTGGTATGCTATGGTCTGTTTGGTGTGCTATGGTCTGTTTGGTGTGTTATGGTCTGTTTGGTATGCTATGGTCTGTTTGGTATGCTATGGTCTGTTTGGTATGCTATGGTCTGTTTGATATGCTATGGTCTGTTTTGTATGCTATGATCTGTTTGGTATGCGATGGCAGAGAGTATACCAGACAAAGATTGTGTTCCAGAGAATATACCAGACAAAGATTGTGTTCCAGAGAGTATACCAGACAAAGATTGTGATCCAGAGAGTATACCAGACAAAGATTGTGTTCCAAAGAGGTTGCCAGACACAGATTGTGTTCCGTGGACAATACCAGACAAAGATTGTGTTCCAGAGAGTATACCAGACACAGATTGTGTTCCGTGGACTATACCAGGCAAAGATTGTGTTCCAGAGAGTATACCAGACAAAGATTGTGATCCAGAGAGTATACCAGACAAAGATTGTGTTCCAGAGAGTATACCAGACAAAGATTGTGTTCCAGAGAGTATACCAGACAAAGATTGTGTTCCAGAGAGTATTCCAGACAAAGATTTTGTTCCAGAGAGTATACCAGACAAAGATTGTGTTCCAGAGAGTATACCAGACAAAGACTGTGTTCCAAAGAGTAAACCAGACAAAGATTGTGTTCCAGAAAGTATACCATACAAAGATTGTGTTCCAGAGAGTATACCAGACAAAGACTGTGTTCCAGAGAGTATACCAGACAATGACTGTGTTACAGAGAGTAAACCAGACAAAGATTGTGATCCAGAGCGTATACCAGACAAAGATTGTGTTCTAGAGAGTATACCAGACGAAGATTGTGTTCCAGAGAGTATACCAGACAAAGACTGTGTTCCAAAGAGTATACCAGACAAAGATTGTGTGCCAGAGAGTATACCAGACAAAGATTGTGATTTAGAGAGTATACCAGACAAAGATTATGTTCCAGAGAGTATACCAGACAAAGATTGTGTTCCAGAGAATATACCAGACAAAGATTGTGTTCCAGAGAGTATACCAGACGAAGATTGTGTTCCAGAGAATATACCAGACAAAGATTGTGTTCCAGAGAGTATACCAGACAAAGATTGTGTTCCAGAGAGTATACCAGACAATGATTGTGTTCTAGAGAGTATACCAGACAATGATTGTGTTCCAGAGAGTATACCAGACAATGATTGTGTTCCAGAGAGTATACCAGACAAAGACTGTGTTCTAGAGAGTATACCAGACAATGACTGTGTTACAGAGAGTAAACCAGACAAAGATTGTGTCCCAGAGAGTATACCAGACAAAGATTGTGTGCCAGAGAGTATACCAGACAAAGATTATGATTTAGAGAGTATACCAGACAAAGATTGTGTTCCAGAGAGTATACCAGACAAAGATTGTGTTCCAGAGAATATACCAGACAAAGATTGTGTTCCAGAGAGTATACCTGACAAAGACTGTGTTCCAGAGATTATACCTGACAAAGACTGTATTCCAGAGATTATACCTGACAAAGACTGTGTTCCAGAGAGTATACCAGACAAAGATAGTGTTCCAGAGAGTATACCAGACGAAGATTGTGTTCCAGAGAATATACCAGACAAAGATTGTGTTCCAGAGAGTATACCAGACAAAGATTTGTGTTCTAGAGAGTATACCAGACAAAGATTTGTGTTCTAGAGAGTATACCAGACAAACTGGGTAGCTGGGGTGTACTCAAGCGCCTCACGCGTATTAGTATCATTGCTATCCCCTACAGTAGCAATCAACAGTAGAAAAGGAACGTTGTTGACAATACTGTAACAGTGGCCCGTTACGAGTCCATTATGGAATGAATTATATTAAGTTATTAGCTGAACAATTTGTGTTGCTTTCATCATATAGCTGTCACTCTACTCTGAGGACATTACATCAATTAGAAAATAGAAATTGCCATTTCATAATCAAATTCGATCCGCGGCTTTGTTTGGTCTCCAGCGCGTCCATTAGAGCAGTACCATAGACAAGCTGTGGCTATGCTAGCTGCCAAGCCTGGGACCTGATCACATATCGTTGTGTAGAGATCGTCACGGAGTTCTAGTGAAAAATAATAACATTATAAAAATGTCAACGGGAAACAACTAATAAAGAGAAATAAAAGCGGAATTTGATACAATATTATAGATGATGACTAATGCTCCCGTTGTCCTGTATATTTCTACGTGAGAATGGCATTGCGGAGGATGTTTTCAGTCATTAAATATTGGACTATAGAGAATATTGGTGTTAAGAGCTGAAAGTGGTATTTCAAAAGCTTCCAAATATCACAAGAATTAAGGATTTAGGAGATTTGTATCAGTTCCCAATTCACCACGTCAAATCCTGAGCGTTGTCATGACTGGCGGTATTTGGTCACATTAGATTTTATCATAATACACATTATTTTTTAACATAAGAACTTTCTAGCGTGGAGGAATGTTCGGAGTTACCATAAATACTTCATCTACACACGTTTCATCAGCGTATCGTTTAAACTCTGGCAATATTCACATTAAAATTCATCATTTAGGAGCAGGCCATAGATACATTTTGTACGTCGTTCTAACACTTTTCCTAAATCTGTGGATGTAGATAATTGATGATTTAGAAGCCTGCAGTAGAAACGTGAATTATACGTTTGTATCATGCGTCCTATTTAGAGGTGTGTTATCCGCGTGCTATTCCACTGTACAGCTGATCATGTTCCTTCTAAGCAAGCCTTTAGTAATACGGACATGTTTGAGGTTAGCCCTGTACAACACACACAGTATACAATATATTCATCTTTACGAATGACATTATTAATGAAATTATAAGAGAGAAACCGATTTTTGTACAGCGTTCCGGGTTCATGCACTAGTACAATGTATTTTATTCTCTTACCTACGATTTTTTTACGCGAAAAGGCGAGAAAATAAACACGAAAAGGCGCCGTTCGTTCTTGAAAAAATCTCGCCTTTTCGTGGTTTGTTTCCCGCGTTTTCGTCTTTTCGCCTTTTCGTGTAGCTTATAATATAAGAAAATTTACGCGAAAACCCGCCGAACGGCGGGGTTTTCGCCTTCTTCAGTACGCGAAAACTCGCCGAACGGCGGGTTTTCGCTTGATAAAATTTACGCGAAAACCGGGTTGTCGCCTTTTTCAGTACGCGAACGGCGGGTTTTCGCCTTCTTCATTAATTTTCTAATATTATAAGCTACACGAACTTAATGTTATAAACCATAATTCTCAGCGTTTAAACTTATTGTTATAAACCATATAATTATCAGCGTTTAAACTTAACGTTATAAACCATAATAATTCTCAGCGTTTAAACTTATTGTTATAAACCATATAATTCTCAGCGTTTAAACTTATTGTTTTTATAAACCATAATTCTCAGCGTTTAAACTTAATGTTATAAACCATCATTCTCAGCGTTTAAACTTTTTTGTTATAAACCATAATTCTCAGCGTTTAAACTTTTTGTTATAAACCATATAATTCTCAGCGTTTAAACTTAATGTTATAAACCATAATTCTCAGCGTTTAAACTGAATGTTATAAACCACAATTCTCAGCGTTTAAACTTAGTCAGTCCTTATTTGACCTCTCTGTCCTAAAGGTCAACACGGAAATACTAAACGTACTTATTTTGTATATTAGTGTTGGCAATACAAAACTTGAGTTTTAACGAATATTGCTAGGGAACTACCCAGCTGACGTGTTGCCTTTACATTCAAACTTTTACTAATTATTTTCTTATCATTTCACATATATCATTTAACATTGCATTGAATAGTGAACAAAACGATGAAATACGATTGTTCACGGTCGATATGATAAATTCCCTTTTTGTGTTTTATAATCCGTCCCAGTAAAAGAACCAACACATAAAGGGAGACAATCCGTACAGTATCAAGTGTCTGATAAAAAACGACTTTCCTTGGAATTACAACGGTATTCATTGAAAGGAGGGTGCCAATTTGGGCCTTTCTGTGGCCTGTCAGGGATCACGATAAGGCTAATATTTTGCAGGGTCAGTTGCATATAGGCCAAGTATTATGTTCAAACTTATAGTCAGAGTTTCCTCTGGTCCTAGCAGCAGATCACATGCAAGGGCTAGGCACGTACCTTTGTCACACAGGGGCTAGGCACGGACCTATGTCACTATGAAACTATATATAGTAGTGGGAGGGGCTATATTCGAGAAAGGTAAAAAAAATATCTGACAATCATTTCATAGTGACATAGGTCCGTGCCTAACCCCTGTGCTTTGTCACTATGAAATGATTGTCAGATTTTTTTTTACCTTTCTCGAATATAGGTCCTCCAACTACTATATACCTGTGATATATAGTAGTGGGAGGGGCTATATTCGAGAAAGGTAAAAAAAATATCGGACCATCATTTCATAGTGACATAGGTCCGTGCCTAGCCCCTGTGCACCAGATTAGGTCGGTTTGTCGGGGCCAGAGGAACCTCGGCTAGTTCAATTTTGTGTGGGCTCACTATAGTCTCTAATAAGAGCATTTTTGATAACTGAAATACCCTTTATGCTATATTTGTGTTATGTTATTCACAACTGTACAAATTCTCTTATTTTCTGAACATATTAAAAAGACTGTTTTGAAAACGGTTTTCTCATCATAAGTCTGAATAGAATCCGGTAGAATTTTTTTTCATAATTAAAATACCTCCAGGTATATATATTTAAGTAAAACGTTTTATATTCGCTATTTTGCAATTAAAGGTAAAAAACAATGTGTACGCTCAGATAGAGCCATATCCAGTCGAACAAATGTCCCTTTCATGTGCTCTTGACACTGTTTTGCACAACACGATCTCTATGAGCTTATTGTCAAATCTTTACCACCTACATGTACTTTCAACCTAATATTGCTGATATCCGGAGAAGTTGTTTTAATTAATATATAGCCCGATTACACAATTAGGTCCTGCTCATTTTTTTACGGGAGCTATGGTCACTAAATGAGGTCCGATGTATGCTATGTGTGTGTGTTGAATACGTGTGTATTTGAGAGACTGCTTTGTGTTCCTGCAAGCCTCCATGCGATAGATCTTTTACCAATTTTAAAGTGCTACCACACTTAAGCATACTGTCGAAGGCCCCCAGCAGAACCTTCAGTTGAGCAACGCCCCTGTGAGGAAGATTTTGTGTTCTGTCCCCTGGCCGAGACATACCAAACAATGGTAGCCAGCCAACTGAGGGAAAAGATTATCCATTTGTACAATTTTGAATCCTGACTATCTAAGGATGCTTCCTGGCAAGGCTAAATTTCCCTCAGCGGTTAAGAGGTTGTTTGAAATAATTATTGATGGACGAAGGATGCCGGGGTATGGCATAAACTCCCTTGACCACTTTGGACCAGGCAATCTAACAAGAAGACGAGTGTCAAGTGTCATCCGTATCCCTCTGGTACATGTAGTGCACAAATCTGATATGTAATATATAAAATAATTATTGGTCAGCAAGGCACTAAAGCATGGAATGGAGGTCAAATTTAGCACATGCAACATGCAATCTGAAATCCAGCCCAGCTGTATAAATCCTAAAGGTATGGAGTGATAGCAGTTGTAGTAAGGTATTCATGGAGGAGACTGATTCTTCTTAACATGGATAACGTACATATGACCAATAGTTCTGAAAATGGCACTAGAGAGTGAAATGGAGGTCAAATTCAGCATCTGCTACATACAATCAGAAATCCACCTCAGATGCATCAGTCATGAAATAATACAAGGGTAAGAGTTTAAATAATGTCCTTAACCCGATGGCTACAGACCCTATTAGTGTATATCTGCCAGCTTCATTACGCTGTGAATAAATATGGTTAAACCTAGAGTAGGCAACCAAAGCTCTTGTTTTGGGTTATGTCTATATGTCCAGTGTTCATTCACACACACAATATGTATAACTCTTAACAATAACAAATAAACCAAAATTTGTATGACGTATATGTGCAATATGCATACCTTTATTAGACAAAATGCATGATACAGCGAAAATAAAAGTTGTGAAGAACTTTCTCCCAAAGAGACTGAACTTCTTACAATATGTTACAATGATAGACAGAAACACAGTACGACAGTCTCCCACCAGTAGTGTCAGGAATCATCTGATTGGTCCATAGCACTTAGTTAATAGGAACAACAAACCTGAAAGGTCTAGCTGAAACACATGCACGATTCAATGAACAATTGGTAAATTACTGGTAAAGTAACAAACATGTTTCGACAATGTTTCTTTAATGGAAAGTTATTCAATCAGCAAAATCTCAATTAAGATCTCAAAATTAATGCTAATCAAATGTATATTTTAACACAAAAAAAGTATATTACAAAAGAGAAAAACACCTTAACAATTAACAAGTAAATTTGTTTTGGAAAAGAAATATATAGTTTAAGAAAAACATCAAAAAAAGTATTCTTTGGAAAAGCTGACTGTGTTACAATATATAATGAAAGCTCCAGGAATAGCGTAGTACAACAGAGCTGGAATGTAACAACTAACAAGCTTTAACAACGTAAACAAGGACTGGCATCTCATGCCTCCAACTTTGGAATACAAGCAGAATATTTCTCACAATTTGGAATCAAAACATTAATAACAAAACAACATATTTTCATTTCAAGTTCATTCCATTAAATTCACTTTAAAAAAACATTTTGCAAACCTTTGGTCATAAAGAGACAAAATTAATCTGAAGTATGCAGGGTTTTACTTCAATTGTAGGTTCAACATTAAATCTACACTTTATATCTACTGTAAGGGAGACATCTCTTGCTAAATTCAACGAGTGTTATATGAGTATGAATTGGTTGTACATTATGCTAGAGATATATGAATGTGTCAGAACAGGAATAATTTAAATTTTCAGTATTAACCTCTCTGAAAAGTTGCAAAAAGGTGCAACACTGAAGTGTTGATAATCTCTGTCCATTCATAAGCCATTGCTAGAAACAGAAACCTTCGGTTACTGATATCGACAGGTAAGGCTGGTTTTTTTTACCTTTGTCATACCTTAATTCCTTTCCAACTACAGTTCCAAACCATGACATGTGTCAATCATCTGTTAAAAATGGAAACTGAAATATACAAGTCTGAAAGATTACACCCGACCTGATGTTGAAGGGGAGGTAACTGGAACACAAACTAACATAACATTACAGTACACAAGAAACACTGGATGAGACATCACTTCCAAGGATTTCTGTAGAACACTCCAATGTCAGGCCCTTTTCTTTCTATATCAAAATTTATTACTCACACTGGCTCTGTCTAAAGTTCTTTTTGGCTTTTTATACATCTCATTAAAAATCTCAAGAGTTTTCTTTTACACAAAATACAACATAAGTTATGCACTATATGGTCGATACATGTTCATAAATGCTTCAAAAATCAATGTCAATTTTTGTTTGATCATCCCAAGGTTAATTTCAAATCTGAACTATGTCATTGTGATTACAAGTAATTCATCTGTTTTCATATACATGTGATTAAACCTTTAAAATATTAGTAAAAGGGTTGCTACAAGTAGGTATGAGACAGTAAATAAAACAAATAAGCAGGAGAACGGAGGTTATCTCCCTTCCATCGGTTATCTCCCTTCCATTGGCAGTCTATGCTATATTAGGAAGTTCTACTACTGTAGGTAATATAAATCTCAAACATGTAACTATGGTTATCAAGATTTTAAACAAGTTCTACAAAATAATCAAAATACACCTCAATTCATTTAATAAATAAAACTACAGAATTAAATAGAGTTATCTTATTACTAGCAAAATTTACAAACATATTTCAAATTATATATCAAATTATTTCTTTATTTAGCTAAAAACATATTATAAATGTTAATAATTTCTGTGTTTAACCACTTTGAATTCAAGAACTTGCAGGAGGAATTATACCAGAGACATGACGTAAACATGTCAACTACTGTTTAATTCACTGGGTCGTTAAGATTTCTGATTTGTCAAGCAAACCCCAGAGATATCTAAGTACAAATGGTTTTATTGTTAGCACTGATGTCAAAACTTGTAAATATGATGAAAAACTACCTAAACCATAGAAATGACAGCTAGTAGACTAAGGGTTGAATTCTGTTAAGTTTAAAAGCACAGCCACTGACAATCAGAAAAAATTTCTATTTGTATCAGAACAAAAAGCCAAATGCAGTTTTTTCCTTCATAGCAAAATTTCAATGAAACTTTTCATATGTAGATATTGAACTCACTAAACATTACTGGAAACAGTTGTAAGGTTTTTAAGCATTCAAAAATACAGAGAAGTACATGTACAGCTGAAATTATACTGTCAACATGCTGGCATTCTATTGATTATTACAATGTACTTAAACTGTTTGTGGAAAAAAGAAAACTTCCCTTTCAAACCTGGTATCATTAAATGATCCTAACTTTCAAATATAGAACTATGTAATGACTTAAAATGTCTAGATACTTATGAGAATATGTGTTTTGTCTGTATGAATGAACGACTTCAATGTAAGTTGAACATGGTTATGGGACTTATGATGAACCGGTTTAAAGTCATGTACTGAGACAAATTAGGAACTACTATTACTGTGTAACACACAAGGATATAACAGACCCCTCTGAGGGAACAAAAACCACAGGTAAAAAAGCCTGGGAAGCAATTCCTAGTATCCTGGTAAAAAAACTTCAATCAAGTATATAATATTACCAAAACATCCGCTTTATCTGAAATATTCCATGTAGAAAATAAACATATATATGATGATTAGATTCTAACTTTTAATATTTCTGACGATTTCCTAGCAAATTCTATCAAATATGATACTGTAAAACTGAAGTTTTATGAATTTTGAGATCTTTAAAAGCGTTGTTATCAGGACATACATTCCTACAACCAAGAATGAAGCAATGAACACTGCCTTTTGGTCAAAATGATCCTCTTTCTGACAAGAAATTGGCATTGATCTCATATGTGTATCAAAAATGATCTCTCCAGATCAGATGTGTCTTCAGGTTGTCTCCCCTTACTTGTATCTGTATCATTAGTAAGAGATGAGGGCAACATAATGCTGCACCACCAGTTCTGTTTCTTTTTATCTATTTCCATGATTTGTAAATTAAACTTCATACATATAATATCCTGAACATTTCAATGAGTTAATGGTTTATAACCAACAGAAAATACAGCAAACCCTCTTTATCTTGAGCTTGTATAATTAGAAGATCCTGTTTGAATCTGAAGTACAAATGTATTCCATCAGTTTTAACTCAAATACTCACATAACTCACAGTTTTCTGTGGTCCAACAAACTTTAGATAACAAGGATCGACAGTTAATAATCATTTGTACCTTGAACAAATTCTAGTTTGAAATTCTCTCATTTGCCTCACTTATAATATTTTCTCCTACACACACTATCTGGTTATATAGAGAATGTATTTAAACAATAACTTGATTAATCCTTCAAAGATTAGTTAGTAATTTTATGCAGGGAAGAGTGCTCATGTTAACAAAATAGCCCTTGCATAATCATCTCATATCTTTCAGAGATAATAAAAAACATCAGCAAACATTTACATATTTAACAAATATACAAAAAATAAGTATGAACAGTAAGCATATATGTACAAAAAAATTTTCATAACAGATGTAAATCAAATAAAAAAAATACAATTTGAATTCAAAGGAATTATATCAACATGAATACGATGAGAATTTGCTATATCCATGAATACTATACACATCTACTATCTTGGCAATTATATATAAGTACATATAGATAATATACACAATACAAAAGAGAAATATGCTATACACAAATTTACACTAAACAACAATCTCCTCAAAAAACACATGGTCCCCTTCATCTCAAATATATTCACAGGTGTGAACAGGAAAACCTGGGACAGGAATCTAAAGTCTGGGCAATTCAAAATTTCTTCAGACTTTTTTCTGTAATTGATAGTTTTTAATATAAATACATATATAATTTTGGTTAAATATTTATATATATTTATTGTTCACTAAACAATAATCATCTCCAAACCAAGAACTTTGTTATCATGATAAGTAAGGGGTTCTTTATTGATAACAATTATGTGTCAAAAGGAAATCTGAAAGCACAACAATGCTTATTTTTAAAACAAATAAGCAAAATTAGCCTGACCATGCAGTCCCATCATGAGAATGGGGTATATGTACATGACTTCTAGTCGTTCCAAATGAATAGTGACACGTGAACACGATTATATTGATCAAATAAACCTAAATAGAAAACTTGTCTGCTTATCATCCTACATCAACAACATTAAATGCCTCTAGGGCAATTATTCAACAACTACTAAATGGATGAATTTCTACTTTCGTTTTCCATATAATTGGCACATTCTCACAAAAATGTGAAACATTTATCATGAACAATGTGAAAGCTAGTATATGTGATTCAAATTCAATGGTGTTGGCTTTCTCACACCGAGACAGCTAAACATTTACAGAATGGAAATTAAACTTTTACATGGATTGATTTTGTAAATGATAATCTAGTGAAAATTTTCCTAAAAAACACAAAATATGGAGAAATAAATAAGCTACTGGCTTGATTCTACACCGAGCAAATAAGGTTGAAATGTATGTACAAATAACAATTCCCAGATCAATTTCTATGATTCCGGAGACCAGCTCCTACTAAACATGACACCTTAACAACATACCTCACTAAGGATGATAACTGATGAAGTATATAATGGGAACATTTATAGATATTTTTCTCTCTCAAACAGTCAGCCAAATCTGTCCTGTAGTTGAGTATTCAGCCACCACTACTCAAATTCTTTACCATATTTTGTAAGATGTAACAGCCTCAATTCTTTCTAACATAAACAGTTAACTGTGGCTGTGGCTTTTCCTCTACACTAAAACACAGCATGGTTCATCTGAATGTTTAACCGAAAGTCATTTATTCACATGTACCTTCATGTACCAAGATTACATGTTGACATACTGTCTCAAAAGACGCCAGAATAAAATTGTATCTCGGACACTTACATTAACCCATATAACTATAGTAACAATAATGTAAGTTTGGTGTTGCATTCATACACAAATCAACTTTATAACAGTGTGGAGGAAGTAACGTCTATTGTGTCCAAGTACTCAACTGTTCATTCCACTATATGATTATGTTCCTAAATTGTTCTCAATGAAAAAATCTATCATGCGTGGATGACTATGGTTTCTTTGACAGTCTACAGATGTTCCTACACACATGAATTGGGTTACATTTTTATGTTAGTACAAAATGAACTCTGTTCTAATAGTAACAAAATGAACTCTGTTCCAATAGTAACAAAATGAACTCTGTTCTAATCAGTAACAGAGTAAAATAATCAATCATAAACTTGCCACGCTTTGAATGTTTAACAGCATATGAAACTGAGCAATTAGGAATGACACTCCAATAGTATCAGTAAACCATAACAAGGCGTTAAACATGAAGATAAACGCTGGAATGTCACCCGATAATGTAAACCTATCACTGACTTATACACATTGATGTGTATTAGACAGGTTTTCATTAATACCACACATCTCCTAACAGGCACTGCAGTGTACAGGGTCATCGTGGCTGCTCAACTCCTTTTTTCCCCAGTATGCCTTCGAACAATTTTTTTTGTGTGTGTATGTCTCCAAGCTTATGATATGATAGTCTTTATACAGGGAAAACTTGGTACAAGTAATCAGGACAAGTTTGTTAGGAAAAGGTACTATCAATACATTTTTGTTGAATAAATAAAAAGGAAAATTCATATTTCAAATTTGGTTTTTTTTTTAGAAGTGTCCTGATTCATTAACAAGATTTCACTGTGAAGTCCTAAACTAGAGTCTATAGCTTAATTAGCTAGTAACTTTTGATGAAATAATCCAAAATTGGCATGTTCATCTTTTCTCTCATTTCTATGTGTGTAATACTGGCCTGTCTAGGGCAATAGACCTATAACCGCTGTGGTTGTATTACACACCTACCCATGCAATATAGCCATGGCGTGACGTCACAATAGTGCAACAATGACATGACGTTACGAGTTTGGTAAAATATGATGCAGAAAAAAGAAAAAATGGTGTCGTGATGAAATTAAAACCTTCCACAATATTTTAACAGTGTACATTAGAAAACTGAGATTGTTTTTTCTACGCAAACTATCTTTGCAAATATGGGGTATGCTTAATCTTGCTGTATCATTTGTTTTCGTCAAAATATCTCAAAGGAAAAGTTGATATTTTCAAAATGGTGGCCAATCTAAAGTGTTTTCATGGTATTTGAGCTTTATAATTCAGGTAGTTGAAATGAGAGAAAAATACTCTTTCATGACCAAATGGGGAAGAAAGGGAAACTCCACCCTCTGGATTTTCAAATTTGAAAACCCCTCGGGTGGAATTTCCCTATCTTACACCCCTGGTCATGAAAGAGTCTTATAGTATCTACTTCCTCCCGATAAGCGATGATGTCACTAACAGTAGACTTGTACAGTACCAGTTGTAACATGAGATGGCTACTGCTGTTGCAGTGTGGTCCCAATTTGTGACCTGGAGGGGTGTCGCCACATTAGCAGATCAGTACTTATAGAAGTGGGTGATCTATGGGCCAGTCTAGATCTGCCCCTAATACAACAAGTCAGCACTACTATTCTGTAGAGATCTAGGGCCAGATCTAGACCTAGGCCTAATATTCAGTATAAATGGGAGATCTAGAACAACAGATCAGCACTTATATTCTGTAGAGATCTAGGGCCAGATCTAGACCTAGGCCTTATATTCTGTAGAGATCTAGGGCCAGATCTAGACCTAGGCCTTATATTCTGTAGAGATCTAGGGCCAGATCTAGACCTAGTACTTATATTCTGTATAAATGGATATTCTGTAGAAATGGGAGATCTAGAACAACAGATCAGCACTACTATTGTCTGTCCAATTGAATGTGTCGTCCTCTGATATAGGTAGAAGGTCTCTTTCCTCTGAATTATCAACCGGGTCTGGATCAGGGGAGGCAACTGGAGGCTCTTCGTTCATGGACATTCCAAACTCAAAGTCGACAGACATCTTGGATTTGTAACCCCCAAATGTACCTGCAAAATTAATCAATATTTTTATCATTATAGAACTTCACAATTTTGAATAGATACATTACAATCAATCAATTAGTATCTGATAAGTTTTGATTTCTTTTATGGATAAAAAAAATGTCTATGAAAAATATTGTACATGTACCGGGTATAAGAAATTAACCAGACAATGGGGGGAGTCAAGGATATTGTCAATGACTTTTGCTATTTACCGAGCAGATCAATTACTGCCCAAATCTAACTCCACCTTTACATCTAATTACAATGTTGTTTACTTGTTTACTTGAATACCGGATAATGAGTACCTTTTTGAAATGTTGAACAAATACAGGAAAATGTTCTTTTTTGTTTCTCTGATATCTCAAATATGTTCATATTAAATGTTGATGTCATCTCATAGGGGTTGACAGAAAGGGAGGGGCAATCATTTATATAAGTGTGAGGGAGAGGGGGTGGAGGGGCAATCATTTATATAAGTGTGAGGGAGAGGGGGGAGGGGCAATCTACTTCAAGTGTTGAGAGGGGGGGGGGGCAATCTACTTCAAGTGTTGAGAGGGGGGGCAGGAATCATCTATGTGTGAAATAGCAAAAACAATTGAAATGATTTACATGTGGGAGTGATGTAAGCCAGGTTAAAAGTACATATAACACACGGGGAGGGTAATTAGTGTGGTCCTATCTTAGTACATGTAACACACAGGGAGGGTAATTAGTGTGGTCCTATCTTAGTACATGTAACACACAGGGAGGGTAATTAGTGTGGTCCTATCTTAGTACATGTAACACATGGGGAGGGTAATTAGTGTGGTCCTATCTTAGTACATGTAACACATGGGGAGGGTAATTAGTGTGGTCCTATCTTAGTACATGTAACACACAGGGAGGGTAATTAGTGTTGTCCTATCTTAGTACATGTAACACACAGGGAGGGTAATTAGTGTTGTCCTATCTTAGTACATGTAACACACAGGGAGGGTAATTAGTGTGGTCCTATCTTAGTACATGTAACACATGGGGAGGGTAATTAGTGTGGTCCTATCTTAGTACATGTAACACACAGGGAGGGTAATTAGTGTTGTCCTATCTTAGTACATGTAACACACAGGGAGGGTAATTAGTGTGGTCCTATCTTAGTACATGTAACACATGGGGAGGGTAATTAGTGTGGTCCTATATTAGTACATGTAACACACAGGGAGGGTAATTAGTGTTGTCCTATCTTAGTACATGTAACACACGGGGAGGGTAATTAGTGTTGTCCTATCTTAGTACATGTAACACACAGGGAGGGTAATTAGTGTGGTCCTATCTTAGTACATGTAACACACGGGGAGGGTTATTAGTGTTGTCCTATCTTCCTGGTGTTTATACTGTCTAGACAATTTCCCTGTAACACTGTTGTATTCTACACCATTAAGGTCTGGTCAATCATCTCTGTGATATTATAGACATGACACATTGAGTAGTGATCCTCCCTACCACCTGAGAGTATAACACACAAGCCCATTCTTCAATGGAAGTTTATTTCCTTGTTACAAGATAACATAATTGTTGGAATAGTCGTTGAAATATGGGGATTTGTCTGACCTCATACACACAAGAAATTGTAATGTTGAGCTGGGGATCTGTCCGACCTCAGACACACAAGAAATTGTAATGTTGAGCAGGGGATCTGTCCGACCTCAGACACACAAGAAATTGTAATGTTGAGCTGGGGATCTGTCCGACCTCAGACACACAAGAAATTGTAATGTTGAGCTGGGATCTGTCCGACCTCAGACACACAAGAAATTGTAATGTTGAGCTGGGATCTGTTCGATCTCAGACAGATACACAAGAAATTGTAATGTTGAGCTGGGATCTGTCCGACCTCAGACACACAAGAAATTGTAATGTTGAGCTGGGATCTGTCCGACCTCAGACACACAAGATATTGTAACGTTGAGCTGGGATCTGTCTGACCTCAGACACACAAGAAATTGTAATGTTGAGCTGGGATCTGTTCGATCTCAGACACACAAGAAATTGTGATGTTGAGCTGGGAGCTGTCTGACCTCAGACACAAGAAATTGTAATGTTGAGCTGGGATCTGTCCGACCTCAGACACACAAGATATTGTAATGTTGAGCTGGGATCTGTCCGACCTCAGACACACAAGAAATTGTAATGTTAAGCTAGGATCTGTCCGACCTCAGACACACAAATAATTGTAATGTTGAGCTGGGATCTGTCCGACCTCAGACACACAAGAAATTGTAATGTTGAGCTGGGATCTGTCC
Organism: Mimachlamys varia; assembly: GCA_947623455.1. NCBI lineage: Eukaryota > Metazoa > Mollusca > Bivalvia > Pectinida > Pectinidae > Mimachlamys > Mimachlamys varia. Next base: position 17,355,167 of record OX392529.1, read on the forward strand.
GACCTCAGACACACAAGATATTGTAACGTTGAGCTGGGATCTGTCTGACCTCAGACACACAAGAAATTGTAATGTTGAGCTGGGATCTGTCCGACCTCAGACACACAAGAAATTGTAACGTTGAGCTGGGATCGGTCCGACCTCATACACACAAGAAATTGTAATTTTGAGCTGGGATCGGTCCGACCTCATACACACAAGAAATTGTAACGTTGAGCTGGGATCTGTCCGACCTCAGACACACAAGAAATTGTAATGTTGAGCTGGGATCTGTCCGACCTCAGACACACAAGAAATTGTAACGTTGAGCTGGGATCGGTCCGACCTCAGACACACAAGAAATTGTAATGTTGAGCTGGAATCTGTCCGACCTCAGACACACAAGAAATTGTAATATTGAGCTGGGGACTAAGTTTTCCTATCTGTGTGGTCACGATCTTATAAAGATGCTGAAATTCTCCTCGGTTTAAAAATGGAAAATAAAATAGACACTACCCTGAAGATTTATTGTTTTCATTTCCAATGTGATCCATTTGATTTTCTTGAAACGAAATGAAGCCCTATATAACCATTACATAAACACCTTGGATTTTCCTCCTTTAAAATTACTTCTTTGTGAATTGGAGTATTAGAGTCAGGTTCTAATTGATTTATCGACTTATAAGCATAAAATTAAGTCCAAGATATACATATCAACATGATGTACAAGAAGTGATAACTGGACGACTATATTTATAAACCTATTTATTGGTAATGATGATTTTTCATTGTTGTTTGTTATAATTAACAGAAAATTCAGAATTTCACTATAATTACTGGAGATAACATATCAAAGTACTATCTTGCAGAATTATCATTGTCTGACTTGCATGACCCCAGTATCATTTCATTAGGTTTTGAAAATATGTACTGTATTATACTCTTTGTGATTGAATTCTATGAGGTCTTGTAAGTTGTCTTACAATATCCTAATATATAACAATACCCTAATATATAACAATACCCTGATATATAACAATACCCTAATATATAACAATACCCTAATATATAACAATACCCTGATATATAACAATACCCTGATATATAACAATACCCTGATATATAACAATACCCTAATATATAACAATACCCTAATATATAACAATACCCTAATATATAACAATACCCTAATATATAACAATACCCTGATATATAACAATACCCTGATATATAACAATACCCTGATATATAACAATACCCTAATATATAACAATACCCTAATATATAACAATACCCTCAATATGACCTTCCCAGTGCGGTCATTTGGAAAAAAAGATCATATCTAAATTCCTCCAATTCCATCTCCTACACGACAGAATAAGCATTTTAGTTATGTAACTGGGCAAAAATTGTTTGCGTTTACTTGGTATTTTTGTACAGTTATGAAGAAAGTGTTGAATTCTAAGGCAAAACAAAATGGATGAACCAATAAGCTAGGGAGAAAGTCTGGGAGAGAATTCACCTAATATAGACAGATCTCCAGCCACACAGTAATCTGCTGTATAAATCCCAGACATGATTAATTTACAGTAACCTAAACCTGGCCTCGATCCTCTATCAGATGGCCAGTCGGCTGAAACCCAATATATACTGATGACACACTTTGTAGGACTCCGCGAAACCTGTCAGAATCTAACTTTGTATAATAAGGAAAAAATATGACAGAGTATGTGATCTATTTTGTTTTCTTTTCCATTACTTTTCTTTTCTCTTTAGAATGTAGGATATGCCTATTCAGGTTATAAAATAATTCCTTAAAAAACAATGGAAAAACAATATTTTTTGCATGAGAATGCCATGCAAAAAACAGGGTTTCCCCCCTAAGTTTACAATCATTTTCATCAGGGGTAAGACATTTCAAGGTTTGGGATTCAGGAAGTTCACAAGTGAGATACAGGAATTCCATGGGTAATAAATGAGGAATTTCAATGGTAGCAGGAAAGAAAGTGTAAGTTGTTTGCAAAACAATATTTGATTTACCTGCTCCTGAGAGTGGTGTGTTGCTACGCATAGCACTGTCGCCTGGGCCTCCATTACGAGGTGTCTCTGATACATCATCAGATGACTCGTCTGCGAATTCAAAGTCCTCTAGTTTGATGCCTGGTTTCTCTTCTTCCTCCGCCTGTTTCTTCACTTCTTCCTCCTCCTTCGGGTGAATGACGAGGTAGTCATGCAGTGCAGCGTTCTCCGACTGGTACTCATGCGTGGCAGTAGCTTTGTCGTTGAATGAAATCTTTAACTGTAACGACACAACAAAATCCAAACGTCAAAATATGATAGAAGTACAGATTCATGTCATTCTATTCTTAAAATCAAGCTTTTCTCTACATATATAGCTATCACATATACAGTAAAACCCCACTTACTTGAATCTGGTTTACTCGAATACTCCTCATTTTACGAACAGCTAGTCCTTTGGTTCGTAAAACATTCAACCAACCTTGGATTACTCGAAAACCATATTTTCCTCGAACTATTGATCAGGTCCCAATAATAAGTTTGAGAAAGTGGGGTTTTACTGTAAATGCTTTTGTGTGTATAAATTTCAAATTTGTATAAAACAAAACTGACATCAATAAATGCTGTCCTGTTTTAAGATTTGACTTTTGTGTATCAAGGCAAATTACTTAAATCTAGAGCTATCTTCAGTACTACACAATGGTTCACACTTCTTCATGGTGTTATATAAAACTAGGGCCGAGGTATGATAGGCCAGTATCATTTTGTCAAAATCTGGTGCCTGTGGTCTAGTACTCTCAATTTGAAACTGAACATCCCTGAAGTGGAGCAATGATCCTATAATTTCTCCTGTACTTGAAGGACAGTCATAGTCAAGATCTCTGACAGTCTGCCACTTTAATTTAATCATTTTGTTCATATATTTGTCAATGAATGGCCATTTATCATATTTTCAGTTGAAAAAAGATTTGTGACAAATGATTTATTCTAATATATTGGCTTATGACCTTCTAAACGACCTTCACATTGGACAAGTGCACAAGGGTGTCCTGTAAATGATCAATCATTTCCTGTTCATGGAAGTTGTCTGATATGACATCCTGAATAACCTGTACATGTTTGATTATATCAATAATGTCTGGTAACAGGGGCCAGATGATAAAGGCATATCTACCATCATCATACAGTTGTCATCTCACCCATACTAATTGCTAGCATAACGCCTCCAATCATAGCAGTAATCTAACAAGCAATAGGAACCAATGATATCAGACATGAACAAACATCTAAAAATTCTGATGACAAATGCGTTTGGTGTCCTTGAGACATAAAACTGACCGTTGACAAGGACAGGTGACCAATGTAATACACAAATGACCAGTACAGTAGCTAAAGAGAAGTTTCCACTGACATAAAACAGGTGTTGGGATGACAGTATTATATGGCCTAGCTGACACTGGTGACCATGGGCCTATAATCTGCTGATGTTCATGTGGCCACTTGTCCGAGACATCACGGACACTGAAGGCCAGTTGTCCGAGACATCACGGACACTGAATTCTCCTGGCCGTTAATGTATATCAGTATCTAATAGGTTACCATCAAGATTAGGATAGATGTGTTACCTTTATCAGGTGCCAGTACCAGATTACGTAGTAGCGGTGCACTATAAATACTCTGTACATAGGACACACCTACATGAATCATGATGTACACACATCAAGTCATTATAGCTGAAGGCATTTAATGCATAGATATTTTTAGTAACAGTTAATTCAATTTTCTTCACAGAGAAACAGTTCTAGATATATCATACAAGTATCATTAAACTTATAATGATGGTACCTGTAAGTACATGACAGCTTAATGTCTTCTTACATGGAGCTTGTCTTAACACAAACTTACATGATCAAGATAATTTGTTAGTGATGCACTATATATACACACCATTTAGTGGATATGTATGTAATTATGTGATTTCCATTAATGTCTGGTTAAGACAGGTCTGATGTTTATTTGTTTAACAATGATTGATGACATGTATAGTCAATGCTGTGGTAAACACAATGATACATACAATTAGGGTTGTGTTGCATCATGTGCTTTCATTTTAATTTACATACCTGGTAAACAAAAGAAATTATAAATTTATCACATATTACACTCTATGTTATCCAGAGATTACCTATGTAACATGATCTATCTGCCCTACCTGAGTTTGGTCAAGTTTAATGGTTTTAACAATGATGTCATGCTTAAGCAAAATACATGACGTCACACACACATACTGGAGTCAAAATGACAACTTTTTACATTTTACTGTTGCACAAAAATTGTCAAGCAGAGGCTTGCTAAATTGAACAAATCTTGGGACAGGTACCCTAAATCTCATATGAAATAGGCACTCCAACAAGATCCTAGATACAAACATTTATATTGAAAAAATAAAGTTTCCATCAACTGGCCCCAACCATATCAATAATTTGTGTGTCTGATCAAATCCTAAATAGATAATTTATGATAAAAAAACACTGAAGTCAGACAAGTGAGAGATAACATTTTTGTGTTGTGTATACCTGTCAATGCAGACATATTACATAACAAACTAATTACTTGATATCTGAAATTCAATGTGACAATCTGAAGTCAACATCAAGATAAATTCATGCCTTTGGCAATAATTCCCAATAATTACTATCTGAATAAACAACTGAAGGAAAATTCTTCATTTTTATAATGATCCAATTCATGTAACAGTAATTCACAAAGCCTTTTTGTTTAGGCTTTGTATGTAGCTCAAAGATTGCTCAGCTTCAGTTAAAGTGTAAACTTAAGATATCAATTTTGGGCTGAGTAATAGAAAGACTTGCATCCTCAATGAACCAAGAGGTTTTTTTCTTATTATCTTTTAACCGTTTCAACACACTAATTTACACAAAAACTAAATTTGTGTACCGTGTGTATCTGTGTCTAATCATAAATATATATTATGGTCTTTGAAAGATATAAATAGAAAGTTAATGTAAATCTAGTTCATTTTGGAATTGTGACCCCCCCCCCCCCAGAATGAAGTTTGAAAGTTGATAGGACTGTGTGATCACATGCAACACTTAAAGTTTACATACACTGTAACTATTGATATATTGGCGACACACCTAAAACTGCTTTAATGTAAAGGTAAAACCCTCATGCCTAGCCTGACAAAGATAATGTGTTAAAGATCATTATGAAAAAAATATTTCATTTATAACATGATGCAATTGTCATATGTGAATCATAATATCATTGTCAGCTGTATAGATTTTTACCTTCTTTTTTAGCTTTCCCGTTTCAAATTTACATATCATAGACTTGACATGGTTTTTGCGTGGGACGATGCGCTCGTCCACGAACAGGTGCAGTGTCTGGGGCTGCCCTAGGAGCTGCCGGCCAGAGTTAGACTGCCATATGAGGTGACACTGCCCTCTTCTTGTAGTACTCATATACTCCGTCATGATTTTCACATTCACATACATCCATGCTAACAACCAAACTTCCTGTGGGATCTAAAGTGTTTTGTTCGACCGATGGCAACACTGATTTCACGACTATATAATAGAATACTTGTGTCACTAACGCATCTCATGATATCTTTTTTTCAAACACGTCAAAAATTTTAATTATAGAATCTTGTCTATAACAAAATGACATTGTTTCAAAATTATTTATACAACATATTCCGACAGTTTACACTGCATGTGCATACAGTCATTCCAAAATGGCACTGATTTCACCTGTCATACTGAACGCTCTAATCACTTTCACATTTCTAGACACAGAAAGAATTTACCAAAAACTAAATCCAAAATCTTGATAACACTTAATCACCAAAGTTTTAGAAACTCATTAATAATTCAGCAAATATACTCCAGTCTGTCCTTGAAGAACAAAAATATCCTAGTTTTCCCAACAACAGGCAATATGAATTGATGATTCACCAAGATACGATCACATCTCCATGTATCTTTACATAATATGAAAAGTTCTTCGTTCTAAACATCCCTGATCAGTTTTGGAATTACGGAATCACAGCCCGTCCTGCTTCCTTAGCCTGGTTTGATATGCCTGTGTAACAGGTGCCGATTTTGGGGGCTGTTTACCCTTGGTCACGGGACCACCTGACTTCCGTAATGAGTGGGTATCTATGTTCAGCCCCCTCACCCTTGGAATGACTGATTATATGGTGCGGTGATGAAACAGACTGTCTCTCACTGCTTCATCACCTTTACAAATACCTTATATCTCCACATTTCATGTGAAAATCAACGTCCTTAAAATGTTAACAAACATTTCCTAATTTTATTTTCTAATTTTATCTGAACAATATCAAGAATTTTTTTTTCAATATCACAAAATACGAGGTAAAAATTTCTAAGTAAACAAATGTTGTTAACTCGCTTTCTGATATTCATTTCGAAACTGAAAGGTGTATTGTAATTAAGACAAAGATGTCTGCTCCAACATCTACAAACAAATCAACTAGTCACAGGTCATGATTACAACAAGAGGCCCAATTGGCCTGCATCACTCACCTGCTATCAATCTTGCATGTGTAGTCTTAAAAGTGGACAAAGATAAAGCTACAGGCAAAATGGACAATTTGATTTTAAAAGATCAAAATAAAGGATTGTTCCCATGTGACCTTGAAAGGTGAACAATGACATTCAGTTGAATAGTCTTTCATTCCAGCATGCCTCTGGCAAAATATCATTAAACCTAGAGCTTTTGGTTATTTAGAAGAATGGGATTCAGATCTATACATACAGTCCGGACCTCAGTCACCTGAAATATGGGTAGAGGGGATTTATTTCAACATTAATTGGTAGCCTTTTAAATATCTCGGAAGATTACTGGTCAAACATCATCAATCTTATTAACATTTAGTACCTATTGTTTATTGCAAGTAATTAAGATGTAAAGATTTGAAGACATTTCAACCCTCTGAATTTGAGTGGGTCAAGGTCATTCATTGAACAAACATGGTAAGCCTTTGAATCCCCAGCATGCTAAAGGCCCTATATCAGAATCTTAGGGCTTAAATTGGACATGACTAACAGATAACTGTCAAATGTGTTGCTTAAAAGTTTGCAATCACTTCCTTGTTAAATAAAGATCTGGACAATGTCAGTGAAAACCCCCTCACTACCAGTATAGTGTAACACCTTTTTACTACAAAATAACCAGTCTTCAGGTTCTCAATTCTCTTCATACTGATGAAATTAAAAGATGAAATTTAAATTGAATTAATTCTTAAAATCTTTGGCAAATATTATATAAAAAATGTTTCTGCATTTCAATATTAAGGAAGAACATCTTCTAATGTTATGTCTTAAAGCCAGCAGAAAATGTAATTTTAAAAACATCTAAAGCAAAAGACCCAAGCTGGCAACTTAATTAATACAAATGCAATTTATTTAAAATTCATTCCATTGCCGATGTAGAACAGGACATTATGATACCTATCTGGGGTGGTGTTTAAAAGGATCATGATGATCAGATACTATAAGATCTTAAGTAAGGATGAATTGATATCATTATTTTTTCTCCCTGGTGTTTTCAGTAATTTATGCTATAGTGCAGTTTTTAGAAATACTGTATTTTGACTCTTAGCCTCCATTACTTTCTAACTTACAAAAAAAGAGGGTCAACTCCCTGAACTAGACACCATCACTACAAAGGTAAAACACATCTTTCAGTGATAAATCATAGCACATCAATGCACAGCAGGGCTTTTTTGTCCGATGCACATCCCCCCAAATTGCTGGAGACAGTTTGAACATAAAACACCTGTCATAGGGCCACCTTGGTGACAGCTCTATCATGTAGCTGTCTCGGACCTTACCTGTGTGATAAGTCCGTGGTAAGATCACCAGGTACGACATAAAGACTCCATTAACAATCATCAACACTTCCACAAGCCTTTGTTTATCTGTTTGTGTATGTCCTAGAGTCTTGTTTTACATTAGGATGGGCTGGTTAATGGTCATCAGAGTACATATATTATAACAGTATTGTATAATGTAACACATCAGGAATACACCAGGCAGTTATATTACCGCTATATACCTAGCCAGCTCACCTGTACCTATACCTAGCCAGCTCACCTGTACCTATACCTAGCTAGCTCACCTGTACCTATACCTAGCCAGCCCACCTGTACCATATCAACGACAATTACTGGTATATACCTAGCTAGCTCACTTGTACCATTGTCAACGACAATTACTGGTATATACCTAGCTAGCTCACCTGTACCTATACCTAGCCAGCTCACCTGTACCTATACCTAGCTAGCTCACCTGTACCTATACCTAGCCAGCTCACCTGTACCATGTCAACAACAATTACTGGTATATACCTAGCCAGCTCACCTGTACCATGTCAACAACAATTACCGCTATATACCTAGCTAGCTCACCTGTACCATGTCAACAACAATAACCGCTATATACCTAGCCAGCTCACCTGTACCATGTCAACAACAATTACCGCTATATGCCTAGCCAGCTCACCTGTACCATGTCCACAACAATTACTGGTATATACCTAGCTAGCTCACCTGTACCATGTCAACAACAATTACCGCTATATACCTAGCCAGCTCACCTGTACCATGTTAACAACAATTACGGCTATATACCTAGCTAGCTCACCTGTACCTATAACTAGCCAGCTCACCTGTACCTATACCTAGCCAGATCACCTGTACCTATACCTAGCCAGCTCACCTGTACCATGTCAACAACAATTACCGCTATATACCTAGCTAGCTCACCTGTACCTATAACTAGCCAACTCACCTGTACCATGTCAACGACAATTACTGGTATATACCTAGCTAGCTCACCTGTACCTATACCTAGCCAGCTCACCTGTACCATGTCAACGACAATTACTGGTATATACCTAGCTAGCTCACCTGTACCTATAACTAGCCAGCTCACCTGTACCATGTCAACGACAATTACTGGTATATACCTGGCTAGCTCACCTGTACCTATACCTAGCCAGCTCACCTGTACCTATACCTAGCTAGCTCACCTGTACCTATAACAAGCCAGCTCACCTGTACCATTGTCAACGACAATTACTGGTATATACCTAGCTAGCTCACCTGTACCATTGTCAAAGACAATTACTGGTATATACCTAGCTAGCTCACTTGTACCATTGTCAACGACAATAACTGGTATATACCAAGCTAGCTCACTTGTTCCATTGTCAACAACAATTACTGGTATATACCTAGCTAGCCCACTTGTACCAATGTCAACAACAATAACTGGTATATACCTAGCTAACTCACTTGTATCAATGTAAACGACAATTACTGGTATATATACCTAGCTAGCTCACCTGTACCGATGTCAACGACAATTACTGGTATATACCTAGCTAGCTCACCTGTACCGATGTCAACGACAATTATTGGTATATACCTAGCTAGCTAACTTGTACCAATGTTAACGACAATTACTGGTATATACCTAGCTAGCTCACTTGTACCGATGTCAACAATTGCCACATCGTCATTAGCATCTGTATACTGGGACATTTTTTACCTCCAATAAGAAGTAGTATTCATCAGTATACTGTGAATGTCTACTCATTCCATCGCTGAAGTTTCATATTGAACTATTCTAACCATTGAATAGTTAGTGTTCAGGGGTGAGTGAGTTAAATAATGTGAAATATATATATATATACTGTAATTAAATGTGAATGGCAAAATCAACATATATATAACTAAAAAAAAGTTTGATGTAGCAAGCATCATTGCACAAAATTCACAAATAAAAAAATATCTTTCTAGTATTAGATTGGAAATTGAAATACTGAAAACAAGTATCATCTTAATAATCAGTAGATATTCACAGTACTGATAAATACTACTTCTTATTGGAGGTAAACATGTCCCAGTATACCTTCAATCATTTTTGAAATGATCAAAATTGGACGCATTGTTGCATTTTGATGTTTGGGAAATTGTTCTATGTTGAAACCACTGAATTCAGACAAATAAAGATGTTCTCTGCCGGAATACAAATATATAGGCAGACATTCATGGACAAAGTGATGCATCTTGAACAAAGGGCCCTAACTCTGTAAATAGTTGGAGTAAGAGACAAAATACAGACATGCAAAGGACAAAGAGTTGATCGACATAGTCACAGAAGAAAGGCTGAATGCATTAATAGACTTGAGCTGCAGCAGAAAACCGTCCCCTTTCCCATGACACATTTCTAATGGTGTCGCTTCAGAAATGTGTTGCTGTATACAATTGTACTTCAATACTCAATTACCATATTTATGTTTTAAGTGCATTGCCACAATCCAGGGCTAGTAATGGCGATCATAACAGTATGATGCCCATGCAGGGACCCTAAATTTTCAGAGATTAAAAAGAAATGCACTTGTAATGCACAGGAAATATAATGGTTACAAATCTGAGTACACCATTTGTCACAGCAAATCACACAGCTGTAAGTATTGGATATAAGGCCCGGTGTCTGCGGTCCTGATCTGTCCCTCAATAGGAATGAAACCAGCGTAATTTCTGTTTTGAGAATTCGCTTTACAATTAAGGTAACTCAGTCCCCACTCCATTCTCCCCTATGCTTCTATTGTTGTTACCAATGGCTAGATTACAGTCCTATCTATTATTACACTGGACAATTGAAAAGTGTGTGTTAAGGACTTCGTGTACTCCCGACTATAGAGTGATTAAGGATCCTTACTCCCACATTCAATACCTTAAAGATCATTCTGTACATATCACAATGTATTCCACAGATAAAACACGGATTGGTTAACAGTCTGTGTAAATACATGTATGTGGAATAAAATGGCTACAAACACACTAAAGAGCTATCATTTTAAATCTAAGATATCTGAGTATAAGAAAACTTCTAAATTAACAGTCATACTTAAATAAAAAAAATTGAATGATTACATTTTATATTATAAACAGATCAATGTTTGTGTGTGAGATGCTGATTAACTTCAACAAGTGATAAAATGAACAATAACTATGCCAATGTGATAAAACCCAAAGCAAGTGATTTGAATAAAATCAGAAATCTCAAGTGGTGCATGTATCTTTTTGACAAGTCTAACTGCAGGTACCAGACCTTTAGCTTCCATTAGCTGATACGATCATACCACTTCTTATTGACAAATTATTATAATAAGGGGAGATAATCACTGCAGGACCTGCCATATTAACAGGGAGATAACATTCTGCACTACCAGGTGAAGGAATGGAATTATTCTAATTTGAGGATCAAGAAAAGACATGTGGTATAAATCATGTTAACGAAACAAGCAAGATTGGAAAGTTCTGTAAAGCAGATTTAATTTTTAACACAAGCTTCCTTAAATATTTGTGTGGTACCAGATGTGTTGGTACAAATTGGGCCTAATCTAATACCTCTGTATATAAGGGCTGCAATCAGGTTGAAAAATAGATAGCAGAGGTATTTATCACAAGCCAAGTAAACAGTAGTATATTTACACTATACTTGCCTAATCCCTACACCAACTAGGCCAAGCTCTGCAGTCCTCGGGTATACAATACACACCCCATTCACAGAAACACACCCATTTACTTCTATATATTTACAACAAATGCTGTGTTCAATTTGATATCCCAGATTTCTATCAATGTACATGTATTTTGTTTATTCAATATACCATTAACTTACATCAATCAAATCACTACATCTCTTCCATGTATGTGCATCATTGGCAATGAAATGAAAACAAAACATAAATACTGTGAGACTAAATATTTACCCACACCATGTTACATGTGATAACTTTACATTATAGACATGTTTTTCTCTCATTTCTAAGTGTGTAATACTGGCCTGTCCAGGGCAATACACATGTGATCGCTGTGGTTGTATTACACACCTACCCATGCAATACAGCCACGGCGTGACGTCACAATGGTGCAACAATGACGTGACGTCACGAGTTCGGTAAAATCTGATGCCAACAAGGAAAAATGTCGACGTGATGAAATTAAAACCTTCCACGATATTTTAACCGTGTACATAAGAAAGCTGAGATTGTTTTTTCTGTGCAAACTAAGTTTGGAAATATGGGGTATGCTTAATCTTGCTGTATCATTTGTTTTCGTCAAAAAAGTTCAAGGAAAAAGTTGATATTTTCAAAATGGTGGCCAGTCAAAAGTATTTTCATGGTTTTTGAACTTATTCAGGTAGTTGAAATGAGAGAAAAATACCCTTTCATGGCCAAAGGTGTTAGATAGGGAAATTCCACTCTCGGGATTTTCAAATTTGGCAAAACCCTCGGCAAAGCCTCGGGTTTTATCAAATTTGAAAACCCCTCGGGTGGAATTTCCCTATCTTACACCCCTGGCCATGAAAGAGTCTTATAATACAGGACATCTCTATAATGTTGTCATCTCTTATACAGGACATCTCTATAATGTTGTCACCTAGCTCTTATACAGGACATCTCTACAATGTTGTCATCTCTTATACAGGACATCTCTACAATGATGTCATCTCTTATACAGGACATCTCTACAATGTTGTCATCTCTTGTACAGGACATCTCTACAATGTTGTCACCTCTTATACAGGACATCTCTACAATGTTGTAACCTCTTATACAGGATATCTCTACAATGTTGTCACCTCTTATACAGGACATCTCTACAATGATGTCACCTCTTATACAGGACATCTCTACAATGTTGTCATCTCTTATACAGGACATCTCTACAATGATGTCACCTCTTATACAGGACATCTCTACAATGTTGTCATCTCTTATACTGGACATCTCTACAATGTTGTCATCTCTTATACTGGACATCTCTACAATGTTGTCACCTCTTATACAGGATATCTCTACAATGTTGTCACCTCTTATACAGGACATCTCTACAATGTTGTCATCTCTTATACAGGATATCTCTACAATGTTGTCACCTCTTATACAGGACATCTCTACAATGTTGTCATCTCTTATACAGGACATCTCTACAATGTTGTCACCTCTTATACAGGACATCTCTACAATGTTGTCACCTCTTATACAGGACATCTCTACAATGTTGTCACCTCTTATACAGGACATCTCTACAATGTTGTCACCTCTTGTACAGGACATCTCTATAATGTTGTCACCTCTTATACAGGACATCTCTACAATGTTGTCACCTCTTGTACAGGACATCTCTACAATGTTGTCACCTCTTATACAGGACATCTCTACAATGTTGTCACCTCTTGTACAGGACATCTCTACAATGTTGTCACCTCTTGTACAGGACATCTCTATAATGTTGTCACCTCTTGTACAGGACATCTCTATAATGTTGTCACCTCTTATACAGGACATCTCTACAATGTTGTCACCTCTTATACAGGACATCTCTACAATGTTGTCATCTCTTATACAGGACATCTCTATAATGTTGTCATCTCTTATACAGGACATCTCTACAATGTTGTCATCTCTTATACAGGACATCTCTACAATGTTGTCACCTCTTATACAGGACATCTCTACATTGTTGTCACCTCTTTTACAGGACATCTCTACAATGTTGTCACCTCTTATACAGGACATCTCTACAATGTTGTCATCTCTTATACAGGACATCTCTACAATGATGTCACCTCTTATACTGGACATCTCTACAATGTTGTCACCTCTTATACTGGACATCTCTACAATGATGTCACCTCTTATACAGGACATCTCTACAATGTTGTCACCTAGATCTTATACTGGACATCTCTATAATGTTGTCACCTCTTATACAGGACATCTCTACAATGTTGTCACCTCTTATACAGGACATCTCTACAATGTTGTCACCTCTTATACAGGACATCTCTACAATGTTGTCACCTCTTATACTGGACATCTCTACAATGTTGTCACCTCTTATACTGGACATCTCTACAATGTTGTCACCTCTTTTACAGGACATCTCTATAATGATGTCACCTCTTATACAGGACATCTCTACATTGTTGTCACCTCTTTTACAGGACATCTCTATAATGATGTCACCTCTTATACAGGACATCTCTACAATGTTGTCATCTCTTATACAGGACATCTCTACAATGTTGTCACCTCTTATACAGGACATCTCTACAATGTTGTCATCTCTTATACTGGACATCTCTACAATGTTGTCATCTCTTATACAGGACATCTCTACAATGTTGTCATCTCTTATACTGGACATCTCTACAATGTTGTCACCTCTTATACTGGACATCTCTACAATGTTGTCACCTCTTATACTGGACATCTCTACAATGTTGTCACCTCTTATACTGGACATCTCTACAATGTTGTCACCTCTTATACAGGACATCTCTACAATGTTGTCACCTCTTTTACAGGACATCTCTACAATGTTGTCACCTCTTATACTGGACATCTCTACAATGTTGTCACCTCTTATACAGGACATCTCTACAATGTTGTCACCTCTTATACAGGACATCTCTATAATGTTGTCATCTCTTATACTGGACATCTCTACAATGTTGTCACCTCTTATACTGGACATCTCTACAATGTTGTCACCTAGATCTTATACTGGACATCTCTATAATGTTGTCACCTCTTATACTGGACATCTCTACAATGTTGTCACCTAGCTCTTATACAGGACAACTCTATAATGTTGTCATCTTTTATACAGGACATCTCTTCAATATGGTCATCTCTTATATATGACATCCCTACAATGTTGACATCTCTACAATGTTGACATCTATACAATGTTGTCACCTCTTATACAGGACATCTCTACAATGTTGTCACCTCTTATACTGGACATCTCTACAATGTTGTCACCTCTTATATTGGACATCTCTACAATGTTGTCACATCTTATACTGGACATCTCTACAATGTTGTCACCTCTTATACTGGACATCTCTACAATGTTGTCACCTAGATCTTATACTGGACATCTCTATAATGTTGTCACATCTTATACAGGACATCTCTACAATGTTGTCACCTAGCTCTTATACAGGACATCTCTATAATGTTGTCACCTCTTATACTGGACATCTCTACAATGATGTCACCTCTTATACAGGACATCTCTATAATGTTGTCATCTCTTATACAGGACATCTCTACAATGTTGTCACCTCTTATACAGGACATCTATACAATGTTGACATCTACATGTATACAATGTTGACATCTCTACAATGTTGACATCTCTTATAACAGACAACTCACAATGGATCATCAGTGGAACATTTTGCTTCAAAACACTGAATTGACATCCCGTTTTAATTAAATGCAAACATGCTTTACAATAGAGAGATCTTTAAATTACCTGTACAAAAGACCTGAAGACAAACGTTATCAAGAGCGACCTGTTCATGCAATTAACACAAGCAAGTCTCAAAGCATCTCCTATATCTACAGTGTACCTGTATTAGGATAACTAAAACTGAAGTTCAGACTGTGTACTTTGTGGTGATAATGATGTAATCAAACAATGTGCTGAGACATCTATACCTGGGATAAGTAATACTATTACTGTAATTATAGAATGTGGAATGTACCTGTGTCTACATGTCTTTGTTGTAGAATTTACTTCAGCATTGAAATATCTTGTAAGATAGAGAAGATACAAATCTCCTGACTTATTGAAGCGAGGTATCTTTCAGAACCGACTGATCATGAAGTTGAGATGTTACCTGTGTTTAGTTGGAATGAACTTGGTGTAACATGAGTTACACTGCACTGTACATTACTTCTTATTAGCAATGTTTATAGCTGGAATGGCACATATATTCCATCTGCCTGTTATCTTACAAGACTGCTGTAAGAATTGCAGGACATTAACCAAGGATCGATCAATGCCATTAAGATTTTCTCATTCTTTTTCCATATCAATTTGCATGTGTAAACATGTTGTTCACTTCAAATTTTATTTCTTCCTGCTATCCAGCTTAACATTCTATGTAACAATTGATATACATGTATAAAATTGATATTTTGACCCATTTAAACACAAAACAAATTTCCTCTTCCTTGATTTCGATACATAACATTATTCACTATTAAATTGTATAGACATTGGTAGTGATCAAGACTTTTTTTCCTATAATATTTAATACAAACTATATATATTTCAGCACCTTGAATATTTTCAATATCATCTAGACTAATATTCTCTATGAGTGTCCCTGATACTGTCTATATATCTGTGTACACCGATGCTGCAACCCAGAGTAAACAAGGAGTTTAACACTTGGGCACACCAGTCCCGTATCAACACTGGGTACACAAGGACAGGTGTTATTATCAGTGTGTATACCTATTACCATGACAATGGTGACTATAACCCTGTATAACTCCCCGTCTATTGTTATCCTGGGGCCACTCATCCCACAATTTACATTTATGTGATTTGAGGCTACAAAACAGTCAGTGGCCATCGACCACAACAAAATTACTTGTGCAAAAAAGGAGTGACATCTTGCAGAATTGTACAAAATGATGAAAATACAGCATGGTGCAGCTTTGTAACTTAACACTGTAAAAACACTGTACATAAAAATTGCCAACTATATAATTACATTATCATTGAGATCTATATCACCACTGATCAGACGTGCTTTAAAGTGTAGTTTATCCAGGGGGCATTATATATATATACATTAGTATCATAGTGTAAGTAATTACAGTACATCAGTATCCCCCACAGTGATTATAAGTAACTACAGTACATCAGTATTCCCCACAGTGATTATAAGTATTTACAGTACATCAGTGTTCCCTCCAGCAATTATAAGTAACTACAGTACATCAGTATTCCCCACAGTGATTATAAGTAACTACAGTACATCAATATTCCCCACAGTGATTATAAGTAATTACAGTACATCAGTGTTCCCTATAGTGATTATAAGTAATTACAGTACATCAGAGTCCCCTTAGTAATTATAAGTATTTACAGTACATCAGTGTTCCCTACAGCGATTATAAGTAACTACAGTACATCAGTGTTCCCTATAGTGATCATAAGTAATTACAGTACATCAGTGTTCCCTATAGTGATCATAAGTAATAACAGTACATCATTGTTCCCTCCAGTGATTACAAGTAATTACAGTACATTATTGTTCCCTCCAGCAATTATAAGTAACTACAGTACATCAGTGTTCCCTATAGTGATCATAAGTAATTACAGTACAGCAGTGTTCCCTCCAGTGATTATAAGTAATTACAGTACATCAGTGTTCCCTATAGTGATTATAAGTAACTACAGTACATCAGTGTTCCCTATAGTGATTATAAGTAATTACAGTACATCAGTGTTCCCTATAGTGATCATAAGTAATTACAGTACATCAATGTTCTCTATAGTGATCATAAGTAATTACAGTACATCAGTGTTCCCTACAGCGATTATAAGTATTTACAGTACATTAGTGTTCCCTCCAGCAATTATAAGTAACTACAGTACATCAGTGTTCCCTATAGTGATCATAAGTAATAACAGTACATCAGTGTTCCCTATAGTGATTATAAGTAGTAAAAGTACATCAGTGTTCCCTATAGTGATTATAAGTAATTACAGTACATCAGTGTTCCCTATAGTGATTATAAGTAATTACAGTACATCAGTGTTCCCTATAGTGATTATAAGTAATTACAGTACATCAGTGTTCCCTATAGTGATCATAAGTAATTGCAGTACATCAGTGTTCCCTCCAGTGATTACAAGTACTTACAGTACATCAGTGTTCCCTCCAGTGATTACAAGTACTTACAGTACATCAGTGTTCCCTCCAGTGATTACAAGTAATTACAGTACATCAGAGTCCCCTATAGTGATCACAAGTAATTACAGTACATCAGAGTCCCCTATAGTGATCATAAGTAATTACAGTACATCAGTGTTCCCTATAGTGATCACAAGTAATTACAGTACATCAGTGTACCTTACAGTGATGATAAGTAATTACACTATATCAGCGTTCCCTAACAGTGTTTATAAGTAATGACAGTATGTTACAATTGATTTCAAGGAATTGCAATTCTTCATCTGTAAAGGCCTATACAATTTTAAACATTGATCTGTTCTTGTCAACATTTTACATTATGAAATCTTTTAAAATATTAGAACATTTTCCAATTGTATTTCAAATCATTTTGTCAGCAGCTGCATTTGAGCATGCACAGATGTACAATATGTATTACATCTGTTTGTTTCATCAATAACTCACTAAATGTCAAAAGAAAACATGAGCTGTTAACATGTGTATAAATGCTGGATTATTCTAACAATGCCGACTAAGATGTATATTTCTTAAATTTTACAGTCAAAACAACCCTCCTCTGGTTCATTAGAATAATGTTTGAAGTACAGAAATATTTTTATATCTTTATAAAGAAATTTAAGATAAGTCACCTTTGCAGTTAGATTTCACCACCTACAGTTTCACCTGCTCTGTTAATTACAATGTTAATTACAAAATTATCTCTATGTATATAGTCATTATGTTATTATTTTTGTAACACTGTCCAACAAGGACTCATTAAGCTGCAGTGTTGAGTTAGGACACAGCTACAAAGCTAGTATGATCACTTTATCTGTACTCCAGAAATTAAATTAAGCTATCATAACTTCAGCTCAAAAACATTACATTTCTCACTAACAAAATTTACATGAGTTAAATAAACCTTAAATATACCAATACCAATAATAGATAAGAGGATTATAATCCTATTTCTGAAGTGCACGCATCACACATTAAAACACTGTGTGTAAGCTTTATAATTAACAGAAAAATTATAATTACATACCCATGTGTGTGAACTTGCCAGCACATCCTTGTCAGCTTAGTAAATTAGATGCTTTAAAAAATTGCAAAATCGGCTCTTAAATTATTCAGTAAGTACCTTAATTTCAAGTAAAATCAATAGTGTACTTCAAAACTACAACTGAGAACTACATGTACTGCATGGGGAGTGTTTCAGAGTTTAGAAGTTAACAGTCGAACCTCATTTTCTCTAAGTCGATGGGACCATAAGGAACACTTAGAATTATCGGCGTATTCGAGTTAGGCGAGTTTGAATGCTGGTGTTAAGCTTGGCGGAACCAACAAAATACTTCAAATTAAACAGGGTCTTCTGAGTTATAGAGTTCAATTAAGTTTCTTAACTATATTGAGTATTTCACTAGTTTGGGAGAATTTCCTGAGTTTGGGAGCATTTCATGAGTTTGGGAGTATTTCATGAGTTTGAGAGAATAATTCCTAATTTTGGGAGTATTTCAAGGGTTTGGGAGAACTCTCTGAATTTGGTAGTATTTCATGAGTTTAAGAGAATATCCTGATTTTGGGAGTATTTCACGGGTTTTGGTGAATTTCCCAGAGTTTGGGAGTATTTCATGAGTTTGAGAGAATATCCTGATTTTGGGAGTATTTCAAGGGTTTTGGTGAATTTCCCAGAGTTTGGGAGTATTTCATGAGTTTAAGAGAATTTCCTGATTTTGGGAGTATTTCATGAGTTTGATTGAATTTCCTGATTTTGGGAGTATTTCACGGGTTTGAGAGAATTTCCTGATTTTGGGAGTATTTCACGGGTTTGAGAGAATTTCCTGATTTTGGGAGTATTTCATGAGTTTGATAGAATTTCCAGATTTTGGGAGTATTTCATGACTTTGAGAGAATTTCCTGATTTTGGGAGTATCAGAGCAGCATACTTGTTATCAATTCAGAATAGCTAGATCTTTTATACTTTTATCGCAATTGACAAAATCAAAACTGCTTTTGCACATATAGATGTCTATTAATTTACATGTTCAGCACTGGCATAATGATAATTTCAGAATATATAGAGGATATCAAACAGTGTCTTCACTAATATGAAATATATTTCACGAGTGGGGCTAATATTTTGATACTTTTCATGAGTGGTAAAAATGTAATAAACCAGTATATCAAGGTACATCTTTTACTCAACCTTTTAATGAATAATCATAATCACTCTTGCAAATGATAGAGGTTTATCTCCCCCTTTTAAAAAACTTATAATTACACTTTGGTTTGAGACATATCTTCTACCAAACTACAGTAGTTGTGTTTATTAAACTTCGGTTAGTTTTCTCCCCTTATATAAAACTACTTTAGTTGTTTTAATGGTTACCACTATGTCATTACAATTTTTTCCATTAAAATTACCATTCAATACAGTGTGCCATCAGCCAATGAATACACATGACAT
The DNA here is from genome assembly GCA_947623455.1 of Mimachlamys varia. NCBI lineage: Eukaryota > Metazoa > Mollusca > Bivalvia > Pectinida > Pectinidae > Mimachlamys > Mimachlamys varia. The sequence goes on from OX392529.1 coordinate 17,375,468, forward strand.
ATATCACGATTAGTTAATCCAATAACATGTACTTAAAACTGCATGGTGTTGAAAATTTGCTTCAAATCATTTGATGAACAGGATATAGTCCATGTCAGGCACAGATACATACAATCTATACCACTTACAGATATGCCTACTTCACAGAACAACATACCTGGGCCTCATGTTTTCTGAAAGCAGTCACTCACATAGAGCCACTTTTACAAAAACATACATCCTTGTTTTATTTTTATTTTTTAAGATAAAAATACTGATATTTCTCACAAGTCTCAGTGCACTGTAATAAATGTATGAAATGAGGAATGTTTTTAAACAGAATACCAAAGTTCATTGTTTTTTTCATTATAGTTAGCTTGGTAGCTGTTTGACCCAGTTTCAGCTGCCCAGGTTAGCTGGTCCCTGGACTGTATGTAGGTGTTTGCTATCTATATTGAAGAGTTCAGACAACAATTTCAGGCACTTAATCTTCACATTATCTTTTCTTGTTTCATTTGAGAGATAAAAAAGTTTGTGTTTATCTTCTTTCATTTTGAATGAGACAAGTTGACACCCTTGTGTACACACCTATCATGGATCCAGATGAGGATTAAGGTATTTATACTTAATGAAAGTGTTCCAAAAAAAGGTAGTCACTGGCATATACCTATAAACACTGCTGGGGAAATAACACACTAGGAAATATACTTAACTGCCAACCCTGTATTAACTTTTAAATAAAAAAAGCCATGGCATGCCAAGAATAATTCTACAAATTTACAGTGTAGCTAAACTAAAATTAAAATATGATATCTCACGTTTGGTATCATCATTTTTTATAAAAAAAGCAATTGTTTCATTATTTAACAATTCTACAAACTAGCGATACATGAATATCTGTATTGCAAATATTAATATATTTCACATTGAGTCTATACATGTACTTGTGAATATCTCCAGCACATACACATATACATACACACACATAGGGAGATATTAGCCAGGTGGTACAGGACAAGAAGTTTGTGCCTGATATTAGGCAGCTCCTGTGAACTCCTCAGAATTGTATACATATGATAGAACTGTATGTGTTAATTGTATTGATAGTACAAGAACTGTATATCTGTGTACTGTAAAACACTTTAGAGTGACTTATGCTAGCTAGATAGGGTCCTTTATCAATTAAATGTTCTATATTTATTATTTATTTTATTTATTGATCTGTATTTGCAAGCATTTAGATATTTCACTCTGCAAGTCTTATTTAAGTCAACAATAAGGATAAAATTAATGACAGCTTGAACAAAATGAACTTACAAACCATTGTTAACAGTCAGTATCAACCAGAATAGCCTAGCAAACACATTAGGTAATTGGAATTTTGACAATGATAAAGTCGGAATGTATATATTTGTGTGAGGAGTAGTTACTTAGGTAGAAATGGCCATTGTGTGGAAAAGTGAACTGACCACTTGACAGATCTCTGTAGGTAGACTTAGTCTACATGTCACTAAAATTAACCTGCTGACTCAGCTTTATCTAAGGTCCTGATTTTTGTTTTGTAATAAAAATCAAAATACATGATTATGTATCTAACATGATTATTAAATATTGATAATGATTATGTATTATACTTTAATATCATAATTATAGAGCCTTTTATATCCTCTATGATACATTTTTTTTTCAACTCTCTAAACTTGTGTACCTGTATATATGTATAAATCATGCAAAAGTTAAACCTAGATGCAGGTTTGACTATATTTTTCAATCATCTTTTTATAGTCACAATGAACTGGTTCTATTTCTATTGATCAGAACTGAAAGTTAGATATTTGAAATTTAGATCAGCTTTAAGCTATCAGCCAAATCATTTCTGGAGGCCTTTGTCATTTGAAGGACTCCCGAGTGACCTTGAAGTAGGTCGAGGTGATTTTCATTCACAAACTTTGTTTTGTTCCTAGCTTCCTGAAGGCACCTAGTAACCAACCAAGTATCATTTAGGTATTTCAGTTTTTCAGAAGAAGTTGTTTGAAGTTGTTAACATATGACCTTGAAAGCAATGGAGTTGTTTAAAGAAAAAATTTAACAAGCCTAGGATTGATGACATATATACTGCACCATCGGATGTGAGTAAGCATCGAACCTCACTAATTTGGGCCACGTGAGCTAATAAGGTTCTGTCTTAGAAATGATATACCTTGATGCAGGAACATGTACAAGTATTTTATTCTATAAATAACCAACATAGGTACATTATCTACCCTGTAATGGTGCTGACATCATGTCCTTTAAACTACACTGATTGATTTGTGATATCATTAACATTTATTGATTTTTTCATCAAACACACCTATAGCATACCAGTATATAGGGTACGGAATGATCACATATATCTCCCGGCCACTTGTTAAAATATGCATGTCTATGATCAGTTACCAGTCTTAATGCACCCAGGTATGTTCATATAGGCACATACCTGCATCAACTGTAGGCAAAACTGTAAAAAAAGATACCATAAAATTTCCTTAAGTGAATTAACATGCCTTCTCTGCCTGACTCAGGGAAACAGGTCTCTCTGAAGATTTCTTCAGAAGGTGAATAAAGTCAGCTGTCTGTTATTTCCCCTTTGATGTAATTTGTGGTCAAATTTTCCTTCTAGGACTTCCAAATTCCAATGGTCAATTGCAGCATCGTTTGCATCATCCGAGTTCAATTATCAAGCTTACAAGACTGACCATTTTCAGTCTAGAATATAATGTCAAAAGTAATCAAGTCTCCCTAGGAGCTAGACTTCCAATTTCGAAGACCTAACTTTTTTTCAACCCGTGAAATAGCTATAAACAAATAATTTGTATTAATTAATTTCTAAGGTCTTCTGTTTGCATATAAAAGAACAAATCTAAACGCCATTTTAAAGGTTTGTTTTTGTCTGTGAGCAAGCAGAATCTCCCTCATGGAGATTATGAAATATGATTAATCTATATGATGAAACAAATTGATTTGGTTTGGTTTTATTTTACACATATGATTGTCAGGACCTGCTAGGTTTTGATGGTGGAGGAAGGTCAAAGTTCCCTGAGAAAAAAAACACTGACCTAAGGCCAGTAGTCTGGCAACTGCCCCACTTTCACCTTGAACCCACAACCCAGTGGTGGAGGGCCAAGAGTAGCTGAATGTCAGAAACCTTATAACCACTTGGCTACCATGGCCCTCCTAAAGAGAATTTAACCAGACATAACATATATGTTGTACATATCTTGCTGTACACAATATGCCATGCAGATTATTTGTATGCGTATACAGTAGTTAGGCAATAGTTTAAAGTAATAGGTTCAAAACATGTCAAGTCAGGCATCTTTAAGTGTATCAAGTGGACCTATTGTTACATAGCATTGAAAAGACTGAGTGCCGCAGAGCCAATTGTCATTGTTCTTGTCTTAAACACAATTTCAGAACAACTATAGAAGTCAATATAAGTATGTCAGAATGGCTGTTGTTTGTGCGATATTATAACCAACTTTCAAAATCAAGACAGCTAGACATAACATAATGGAGTGGACACTTTAACCTTATATTACCCCCACCCCCACCCCAATGCCTTACAATTTCCCTTCCTCATTAGATTTGTTGTCAAGTACCCAATCCCCTTATCAAGGTGGTAATCATAACTTAAATCCTGATTAAATAAAACCTACAAAATTATGGCAATCTTCAAAGCTTACAATCTTTCTTACCCACATAACTAAGTGGCCAGGGCTCCTTTTAGGTAAAATATAGTATAGTATACGTGCTTGTTATATGAATTGTTCATAAACAACTTCAAATGTGTACTTATAGAAAGCTCACATGCCTTACTTCAATGCCCCTAATCCAGGGCATCAACACATTTTATCGTGTCAAATGATGCGAAAACATTCAACGGAATAGCACATCAATAGCATTTTAAAATTAGGAAATTAAAGATTAAGAGTTTCAGTTTCTGCCAGTAATACACAAGATTTAGGCTGGATATGTGGGGAATTGATTGAATAACTTGGGTGAAGAGAGCAGGTGAGGTCCTACTGAGCTAGACTTCAGGGATGTGTATTGGGAGAGATACACACAAATGACACTAGATATTTGTGAATCATTTAAGGAAATGTTGCCAAGATTGGCCAGGCAAGGATTAAACAGTTGTCAGTGTGTGGTTATATCTGTCTACTTATCAAGCTCATTTTGTGAAATGTATTGAAATAGGGCCTCAACACGGTCACAAATATTTACCTCCATGTTCTACATTCTTCTGTCACCCCTTGGTCACTGCTGGTACACCATCTAATGGCCTTAAGTACTGGGACACACAGGATACGTACAGGACCCACCACAAAACCTGTTTACTATGACCACCTTTCTTATCTGACCATTGGACCGCTGAGCATATATTGTTAATAACCTGGTTTAATTGTATATTTGAGAAAAGAAAATGAATACAGAAATATATTTTCTTCTTCCTTCACAGATTTTGTATTACACGCTCCCTTCACCATTCCATGAAAAATCCTATGTGATTTTGAAAAAAAACTACGAAATGTCTGTGAGAAATAAATGCTCCCATATGAAATGAGTTCTTCATACTTATTATGTATGCGAAGTTTAATTTGATGAAAATCGGATCAGTAGATATTTAAATAAACTGGTAACATTACCACGGGACAGGATGCGACACAACAGGACTTTAATTGTGCTTGCTACATGCGTTATTTCCATAGCCAGTAATATAATTAGTGATTGCAGCTCAATTGAAATTATCTCAAATGATAATGGCCACTCAATCTATGCTATATACTTAGCCATGCCAGCTAGTCTTTTGACATAAACTTGTCTTTGTGAATGTTTCATATTGTTTGTAGTACACAACAATTTCTAGGTAATTTAGAGAAAAACAGACGAAGTAAAAAGTGCAACAGAAGTCAATCCGTCATGAGTTTTTTTTAATTATACATTAACCAATGTATCTATCATAAGCTTAGCTTTTCAACTCTACCACAAAAGGAAAACTTTCTATATATCATGCTTATATTATGATTTAACAAAAAACAACAAAAATGTGAAGTCAAGCTGGTATATACTGCATTTATGGCATACCAACTGTTACATTAAGTTTAAATAAGTAACATATCATTATGGTTGAGATCCTGTGAGAACAATTGATAGGTACACTCACATTTCAAGTAATTTCCTCATACATATTGTTTCCAAGGAAAGACAACACTGAATTATAATTGAGTTGCTCAGATTACATTTTACATTTTAAAACCTTTTACTTTTCATTTCGAGTACAGCTAGAGGATGAAACCTTTTCAAAGGAGAAAGAAACATTATTTATCCAATGTTATGTTTTATATTAAGTCTGAGCTATAATGAGAGATCTAACTTATTATCCAGCTTCCTGAGATCAGGAAAATAATTTTTATTTTCTTAGACTTATAACTCTCTGAATGTAAAGACTAACTGTGACCTTGAATGAAAGACTAAATCCCTGGATTTGAAGACTAACCACCCTGAATGAAGGACTAAATCCCTGGATGGGAAGACTAACCACCTTGAATGAAGGACTAAATCCCTGGATTGGAAGACTAACCACCTTGAATGAAGGACTAAATCCCTAGATTGGAAGACTAACCACCTTGAATGAAGGACTAAATCCCTGGATTGGAAGACTAACCCCCTTGAATAAAGGACTAAATCCCTGGATGGGAAGACTAACCACCTTCAATGAAGGACTAACTCCCTGGATGGGAAGACTAACCACCTTGGATGAAGGACTAAATCCCTGGATAGGAAGACTTACTTGAATGAAGGACTAAATCCCTGGATGGAAAGGCTAACAACCTTGAATGAAGGACAAAATCTCTGCACTGCAATGTCAGAAGAATTGAACAAAGTGAATGGAGCCTCATTGATGATGGTCACATAGATATTCACCCCCTCCCCCCATTCCCACTTTGACTGCAGTGTTTTACCCTTGTCCTTGACTATTGGTTAACAAAATCTAATCAGGATGTAGACCTTGGAACTACTAAACTGAGGCATAAATATCTTCCGGGGTTTCATAAAATATCCTGTACTACACAAGCTTTTCACTACACTGCTTAACTAACACACTGACAAAGCAATTATTATATTTATAAATTTTACTCATATGACTTCCAAAACTGTCTTTGGTAAAGTATGTGACATACATGTACAGTAGTTCAAGTGAAACAGTCACAACACCTATTACATCATGTAATTAATATCACTGTTGATCATTCCATGCTGCGGCAGACTGATTGCCTTCTGTATCCGAGTCTCCCTAAACAATAACACTGAGGTACATATGACACCAGCTGTCACCCTACTTATACAGACAACCTGGGTCCCTTTGTTTGCTAACTTGGAAATTAAGATAATCTACATTAGATCAGCAAGGCAAAACATTTTGCTAATATAAACAGCTGTATATTTATGGATTATATTGTTTCTCACATCAACAACACTTTACAAATTATCTTCAGCCTAGCAACAGTGACATTTTATTCATTGATATATTATCAAAGGATCATTTTATCAGGATCAATTAAAACAAAGTTATTTGGAAAGAATTAATTTGTAATATTTAGTTTCAACAGATATCATTTTTAAGGGTATAAATTTGTTTTAAAAAATTCAATTAATTTACAATGTATATAACCTTTTACTCATCTACATCTGATATTTTATTCAAAAGGACAGAACACTCGATTATGAAAATCTCAGGGGTGAATGAGTCAGTCAACATGCTCCTTGAATGATGGAAGCAGAACTTGACAACACTCTACCCTCACTGAATTGTAGTTTCCACTTGATCTCCCCACTTCCTTGATACTAACAAAGGAGATTATCTCCCTTGAGGAATCAGACCTAACATTATATTTTTAGTGCTGGTACACAGAACTTGACAGTCACCAAAAAATCAATAAGTATACCACTAGAAATAGATTATACAGTATATAGAACACACTACAAACAATGTGTATGTGTTGTGCCAGACCTGATGTAACTGAAAGGCAGCAAAGAAATTTCTCAGTGACGATTATCAAATAATCGTTCTTATAGATCTACCGCGGCAGCATGGCTGTCTCACCTGCAACTGCTTAAATAGGGTTGGTAAAAAAATTCCCACAAGTTCTACCAACAGAGTAAAAATCTGTACACAGAATGGATCAGAATTTATCATCAAAATTGCATGCCAGCATGCGCTTTCTATAAATCTAAAGAAAATAATTGGTATGAAATATGCAACACATCTGAATTACTCGTGGATACAAGCCATGAAATCTTAGTCCATTTCTTTTTTGAGAAAATCATAAAATATTCAACGCATGCCTAACGGTGTGGAGTCTTTAACTCAGCATTGTGTTCTGTACATCCTGGACACAGCCAAGATTGTGGAGTTGTACAGAACACCAACAGCTGATAGCACCGTCACAAAACAACCCAGCTGAAAGCAGCGCTTCTTTTTGGTGAGAGCTGGAGACAAGCTGACGTACAAAATGGATGCACCGTTGTATAAAATGAATTATGCATGAGATTTTATACCTCAAATCAATCAGCATTGCAATTTAAGGGGACTACACGGGGCTCGATTGTTGCACTCATTCTGAAGCCAGCAAGTGTACTCATTGCTCGGGCATGTAGCTTATAACAGACTCAGCTTTTGGGACAGGCTTTCTAGTAAAGGAATCTGACTCATGAATGATGTCATAATACGAAAAAATTATGATAAAAAACACTACCTGAAACAATACAAATATAGACTTATTGCTTATTATAACTACTAGGTATATATATACATGTATATTTCTTCAATTTGATGACGAAGTATGAATGCATATATATACAGTAATTGATGAATTTCAATAAAAACTGCAATGAATTTTTCTTCCAGACTTTCATTTTTGCATCGCATAACATGAATTTGATCATTAATATACATGTCGATAAAAACTATGTAATGTGGTAACAAGACAACTGTTAGCAGAAGGTGCCTTACCCTGGTCCTTATAAGGGCGAGATAATTATAGTCGTCCATTGTAGGTTAACTGCCTAAATTGAGGCCTCCAATAATGTGCGGCTAGAATGTCCAGTTACCGCCCACCTGGTTAGCTTTGTTGTAAGTAACATGTATTCCCAGGATTGCGGACATCAAGCTAAACAATGCTTTACACAATTCCTGTCTGGTTTTACCCAGGTAGGGTTAGTCCTGCTGTGAGGGCTGTACAGACCAAGTACCCATTACCACCTTGTTGGGGACATATTTGCCAGGATTTGATATTCCCAAATATGTCAAGCACTATATTTCAGAAAGTTTCTCTGTAAACAACAGTTCAAGGACACTAGCACCCATAAACTGCCAACAATACAGACCAGACCAGGGGTTTAACAAATACAGGTATATGTGGGAGTTTGTTTGGTTATGTAAGACATGTATATGTTTTACATACCAGGGATATTTTATCTCAACCATGTAACCTATTATGCCATCAATATCTCAAATGCATGAAGATTGTTGATATAAATCTAGTTGACATGGTATATACCAGGGTTTTCATTGAAGCCGTCCCTATATCTTTTTCAAGCACAGAAACTGAAAAGGACCCCACTAATTTCCAGGATTCCCATTAAAACTAGAACTGTAAGCCGATGGCTGACTAATACCCCCCGCTACCTCTTATTAGAGGTGTCTGACATGTTTTTGAAAAAAACATGATGTAGTACAAGTTGTATATAACATGCATTATATAATGTATTATTTTATATTACTATGTATCACCGCATATCTAAAAAAAAAAAACAAAGAAGGCACCTTTGGTCTTACATACATTACAGTGTAGATTTCATATCAACAATGTGGATGCATATGTATGTTTCAACTTGTGAAACTCACTGAATGAATAAAGAAAGGTGATATACATATTAATAAGAAAATTTATGATGCTGATTGTTTCAATACAATGCATCTTACGTTTATATTAATAGTGGTGTAAATTAGCCCATGGGAAAGGACAAATTTTAACCTGTGTATAGTAATCCTCAACATTACTTACTGCGAAGTTTCATTGAAAATGACCCAGTAGTTTAGAAGAAGTTGTCCAGACATCATGTTATTACGGAAACCTGTGTATAGTCACCTCATTACCATGGCAACCAAAATTTTGACAAACGAAACCCTGTATGCAAATCTATACATGGTCCCCAACAATACTGCCAGGTTTCACTGAAATTGATCCAGTAGTTTAGGAGGAGTTGTCCGGACAACACATTATAATGGAAACCTGTGTATAGTGACCTGGTTACCATGGCAACCAAAATTTTGACAAACAAAACTCTGCATGCACATCTACACATGGTCCCCAACAATACTGCCAAGTTTCATTAAACTCGATCCAGTGGTTTATAGGAAGTTGTCCGGACAACACGTTATTACGGAAACCTGTGTATGGTGACCTGGTTACCATGGCAACCAAAATTTTGACAAACGAAACTCTGCATGCACATCTACACATGGTCCCCAACAATACTGCCAAGTTTTATTGAAATCGATCCAGTAGTTTAGGAGGAGTTGTCCGGACAACATTTTATTATGGAAACCTGTGTATAGTGACCTGGTTACCATGGCAACCAAAATTTTGACAAACGAAACCCTGCATGCACATCTACACATGGTCCCCAACAATACTGCCAAGTTTTATTGAAATCGATCCAGTAGTTTAGGAGGAGTTGTCCGGACAACATTTTTCTACGGACAGACGGACAGACAGACGGACGGACAGACGGACAGACAGACGGACAGACAAGCTGATTCCAGTATACCCCCCCTAACTTCGTTGCGGGGGGGTATAACTATGCAGAAGGACCCCATTCATTTAGGAAAGGACCCCATTTATGAAATACCCAGCACAAACCCTGTACACAAATTCATATTTCAACCAATGGTACATTTATAAATCACTCCTTAGGGGTAAAAGTATAATATAATTATCTTTTTTTATATTCATTTATTTTATGATTTTTTTTTTCATTTCCTGAAATAGTCCGAAGTCATCAGATAAGTATTGTGTATTGTGTAAAAAGTATCCAAAGACAAACACACATTGTACAGTTAAGTGTGTGACCACGCCAGATATATCTAAATCAGTAGCTCTTCAGTCAGGACATAAAATGGAGTCTAACCTATTGTAATTAACCAACACTTCTAACCCCACAGTATGTTATTATGTGATCATCTGTCTGCACTCCAACATGGTCATATAAACCCCTGGCTAGTGTATTATATAGCTGTTCATACACACTAGGGAAAATAAGGACAGGAAAGTGACCATCACACAATACAGCTCTGTCTGGACTCAAGGGGCAAAAACATTTTTCAAAATCCAATTCCTATTACCTTTTAATTACATAAAAGTAAAGCTGTCCACACTATGGTAGAGCAAAGCCAGACACGACCATCACCCCCCCAAAATAGTCTACACCAACCCATCACAGACGAGACGTAAGCCACGTCACACCAACAAATAGTCTACACCAACCCATCACAGACAAGACGTAAGCCACGTCACACCCACAAAATAGCCTACACCAACCCATCACAGACAAGACGTAAGCCACGTCACACCCCCAAAATAGTCTACACCAACCCATCACAGACAAGACGTAAGCCACGTCACACCCACAAAATAGTCTACACCAACCCATCACAGACAAGACGTAAGCCACGTCACACCCACAAAATAGTCTACACCAACCCATCACAGACAAGACGTAAGCCATGTCACACCCACAAAATAGTCTACACCAACCCATCACAGACAAGACGTAAGCCATGTCACACCCACAAAATAGTCTACACCAACCCATCACAGACAAGACGTAAGCCATGTCACCCCCCCAAAATAGTCTACACCAACCCATCACAGACAAGACGTAAGCCATGTCACACCCACAAAATAGTCTACACCAACCCATCACAGACAAGACGTAAGCCAGTCACGTCACACCCACAAAATAGTCTACACCAACCCATCACAGACAAGACGTAAGCCACGTCACACCCACAAATAGTCTACACCAACCCATCACAGACAAGACGTAAGCCACGTCACACCCACAAAATAGTCTACACCAACCCATCACAGACAAGACGTAAGCCATGTCACACCCACAAAATAGTCTACACCAACCCATCACAGACAAGACGTAAGCCATGTCACACCCACAAAATAGTCTACACCAACCCATCACAGACAAGACGTAAGCCATGTCACACCCACAAAATAGTCTACACCAACCCATCACAGACAAGACGTAAGCCATGTCACCCCCCATAAATAGTCTACACCAACCCATCACAGACAAGACGTAAGCCATGTCACACCCACAAAATAGTCTAAATCAACCCATCACAGACAAGACGTAAGCCAGTCACGTCACACCCACAAAATAGTCTACACCAACCCATCACAGACAAGACGTAAGCCACGTCACACCCACAAATAGTCTACACCAACCCATTACAGACAAGACGTAACCCACGTCACACCCACAAAATAGTCTCCACCAACCCATCACAGACAAGACGTAAGCCAGTCACGTCACACCCACAAAATAGCCTACACCAACCCATCACAGAAAAGACGTAAGCCACGTCACACCCACAAATAGCCTACACCAACCCATCACAGACAAGACATAAGCCACGTCACACCCACAAAATAGTCTACACCAACCCATCACAGACAAGACGTAAGCCACGTCACACCCACAAAATAGTCTACACCAACCCATCACAGACAAGACGTAAGCCAGTCACGTCACACCCACAAGATAGTCTACACCAACCCATCACAGACAAGACGTAACCCACGTCACACCAACAAAATAGTCTACACCAACCCATCACAGACAAGACGTAAGCCAGTCACGTCACACCCACAAGATAGTCTACACCAACCCATCACAGACAAGACGTAAGCCACGTCACACCCACAAAATAGTCTACACCAACCCATCACAGACAAGACATAAGCCACGTCACACCCACAAAATAGCCTACACCAACCCATCACAGACAAGACGTAAGCCACGTCACACCCACAAAATAGTCTACACCAACCCATCACAGACAAGACATAAGCCACGTCACACCCACAAAATAGCCTACACCAACCCATCACAGCGACAAGACGTAACCCATGTCCTACTGAATAGTTCAAATTGGAATCTTAAAAATTATTGGGGTCCTTTTCAGTTTCTATGCTTGAAAAAGGTATAGGGATGGCTTCAACGCAAAGAAATGGTTGACAGCTTTCAGGAAGAGAAACTGGCATCTGGACAGATCTCTTAATATGACAACAACTCAAACAAAATTCACGCATACTTACTTTTACAAACTCAAATTTTAGTGCATAACCAAATTTAAGCAGATACACCGGCCAGAATTGGGGCTCTCACAGCCTGCTCACAATAACTGCTTTAGAAAGCAATTTTACAGAAACTGTAATTAGCCAATCATAATTTAACGGATTTCTTTCAGCGCGAAATTCACTAAAATAAGTTTACTGCTAAAATTTATATGTTTAATATCTCATATTATCATGACTTTACTCAGGGATTTCAGCAAAAGGGAAAAAATTGATAATAGCAAATATTGAAAATGAAGGTTAGATTTATGTTTTTTTTTTTCAAATTTGAGATGCGGAAATTTTGCTTTTGCGATTCCTGAAAATGCAACTATTTGAACCATACTTATCAACACAAAAATTAAGGGTCACTCTGCATTATCAAATACTATAATGACAATTTGTCAAAACTCGCTATGTCAAGTTGTTGGCGTAAAAATAGTTTGAATTGAAGGTACCATACAATGCAATTTGCACTAAACGCAAAGGATGACTTCCATTCAGACAAAACAGGAACATAGATCTATGAAAAGTTATTTCCCTTTGTGAGATATCATTGTAAAATTTCACGGGTGAATAATGCGATCAGTTTATAAGTTTAGACTTGTTGACCTAGCACAATGAGAGCAGACTAAGGGTATTTAGCTTTCAGAGAGTACTAGTACTATGTACAATAATGTAGAATTACTGTAAGTACATAAATCCCCAGTAAAAATATCCTTAAATTTGTAAAACTGACAATTTGCTTGTATATAGTAATGTAAAGATTGTTTCATGTAAGTCGGACAACAAACAACCAACCACCACACTTACACATCTACATTGCAGTGATCAATTTACATTTTATTTTCATGGGCGATCCTTTTTGTACATATTGCCGAAAACAATGAGTCCCATAATGTTAAATTGAAGTATTTCCAGAATTTCTATGAGTCCTTTCATAATTTTATGAGTACTGGACTCGGGACTCGCATGTAGATTGATCACTGCATTGAGGTAGAGGTTGGAGCAGGACTTGGACCAACAAGCCTACATGCCTATATATATGGGGAAGCATTCTATTCAATTCCATCAAAAATCAAATCTGATGTAACCAACACTGAAGATTCTAACTTTGTCAATTTACAACACACCTGGGATTGGAAAATATTTACAGAAAAAGCTAAATGATAACCAATTACATGCCTGTTATTCACAGCATTGCAGTCTATACACATTGACATTACCCCCTCCTGCCAAAGTTGGTATAAATGTGGTCACTAGTCTTATGAAGCCATCTACCAATAAAACATGGCTGTACTAATACTAAGTAACTGTTTTTTCTTCCAAGCTAAATAAAAATGTCTGACCCTGCATGTAGTCCATCTGTTTCATCAACTGGCTTAACTACTGCTGAACATTACCTTAAAGTAAAGGTGGCAGCAGGCTGGAGGTTTCTGTTGAGAATAGCTTGGACAAGGAATGATTTTAAACAATAATGTCTGTACACCAAAAATGTCAGGACTATTGAGTAGTTTATTCCACTTCTAACGTAAACTTTGATCAGCTTTAGTACTTAAAACTTTTATTGCGACATCTTATAGCTTTATATAGATCTCTGTCTAGTGACTGTATCGTAAACAATGTAGACTATATGTTGTATATCTCTCAATCCAGGTTTACTGGAGAAACTGTAACCTTTACAAACCATCACATTTAACACAACCGGGACATTATGACTTGCTAATTTTTTTTAAAGTTATGATGGTGATCAGTATTACACTACAGAACATATAGATTCCAATTTCAGAATAAGGACAAAATTAAAATGCAACAAAATTTCTTAGGAAAATGATTACTGGTAATACCCATAGCTATCACAGTCATAAATTTCATAAAAGTCAGAAAACCGTGTCATGTATTGAGATACAAGTATGACCGTATATATACGGTATATCATAACTATCAACACTTGCCCAAACACCATGTATAGTAGTGTGACTAATGTATTTTATTTCTACATATTTCAGTATTTACAAGTTTTACAATCCATGTACTAGGAGTGGGTCATGAATAAAAGGGTGTCACGTCATTTCCGTAGCAGAGAATAACAGGATGTGATATTTTAACCACAAATTATACTTTCAACAGTTACGTCCTTATCTGCAGTATACATGCTAAGATCCTAATTTATTCTGATCAAATATCTATACATGTCATCGCTATTTTACCAGGATTTTTTTTTCGTAAATATATATTCAGTTGTCCTGTCCAGAGGTTATAGCTGAAAACAATTGGCTGGACAAAGAAATGCTAGACTGGCTATAGCTACCAGCCGTATAGACCCCAGCTTCTATATTTGCAGCTCATAATTATCTCCCCTAATTTAGAACATGCACAATTTGTACATGTACAGTACAAGTGATCATAATTATTAGACAAGAGTTATTTTTTTCTTTCTAAATGATCTAGATTTGATCAATGTTGTATCAAGAGACAGGGGCCATTCAACAGACATTTCACTGATGAAGCCCAGTCATATCCTATTTAAGAGGTCATGATGAAATTTAGATACAGAAGTTCAAGGGCCATTGGTGACCGGGGTTAGTAAACAAGGAAGTTTACATCATTGTTCATGTATACATGTACTGGACAGATAAGTAGCTACATGAAGTACAGGCACATTTCCCTAAATGAAAACATCACAGTGACATCGGTGATCAGCACTACATGTAGGTCAGGTGGTCACCTGTCAAGCATGTACAGTGTGTGGTGGTTTTTATCTCATAAAATCATGCAATAATGAACAGCAACACAATATGTTTTATCCCCCCCCCCCACCTCCCCCTCTGAATGGAACACTCTCAAAGCAATATGACACACTTAATACTGGTACAGGATGGTTTTGGATTTGAGTTTGGGGATGTGGGAGAGTCTGGTTGTCTGGTATTTAGGGTTACCCTAAACAAGCTGTGCTGTGGAGCTCCAAAATGTATTCTTAAAACCTCATTAATTGTTATAATGTCTTGTGATATGAAGTCCTTTAAAATTAGTGTGTTTCTAACTATAAGGCTAGTAAATAACATTCGAATTATTTAAGTACATTAATCATCAAATTGACCACAAAGATGAAAGTTTTCATTCCCTTTGTATCCAGTAACACAAACTCATACACAGTTACACTTATTGTGCAACTAAATGTTGAATTAGAAAATATGCAAAGGAAACATGATACACGATTTTGAATTTAAGTTAAGTGAGTCATGCTGCCCACAGCTATTACCACTAACTATTCTGAGGACTACAGCAAGATCTGTAAGGTCACACAATCACCACTCATAAGTCCACTTTATTTTGTAAAAAACAACAATATGATTTATATCAAAATGAAAAAATAAAATTGTGTGCTTTTATTTCCATGTTGTTATTATACTAGTCAATGATATGGTAAACAGGGGCTCTATCTTATTTGTTAAAAACAAGGCCTAAGGGCTTTGGAATTTAAATTACACAAGATATATATATATACATATTGTATGTAGGTGCATATAAGTATAGGCATAAAACAATTTCTGTGCCTACCAATATGATTATGTGTATAAATGTATTCTGTCTTAAAAGTCTTGCTCTTAGTTTTTCATGGACTTTAATTGAAATTGAAGCTTACATTGAAATTAATTTTAATGATATGTATAGCTTTAAATATACCTTTTAGATTAAACATAGATTACAATATATAGAGGCAATCTGTTACAACCTGGCCCTAGCTCTTTCCAGTAGTATACAGCTTTCAAATCAGGTAAGGCCAGACAAGATACATGTATGTTTTACAGTGATTAGAGTTGGAAAGTTAGCCTTAGGACTTACATGTAGGTCAGGCAATCTTATTTGGCCTAATCTTTTTCACTGATATTAACTTATATTAGCCAACTTTCTCCAATTCTTGTTTATTACTCGAAAATTATGCAAAGCACCAAAATCTACGATAGATAAGTCATGTACAGGACCAAATCTAATGTAATTGATATCTAGGTCTTATACCAGAATCTCGGACAATTTTGCCAAAGTTTCTTGTAACAATAGATCCCAGAAGTTCTTGACATCAACCAGTGATGATCTTCAGACAGACAGACAACAGACCAGATGAAGGATGATTTCAATGTGGCCCTACATCTGATGAAGGCGGGCAAAAACGCAGTACCGGTAGAGTTTGACAGTTTTCAGAACATGAAGAATGAAGAAATACTGAATCTTTAATTATGGAGAAGTCTCTAAATGAACTTGAAGTAAAAAATTCTTGATGTTAAAGATGTTTGGTGGCAATGAAATTAAACAGCTTTGGCCTATCGGTCCATAAACCATCTTGACATAGAGCAGTTAGAAAGTATTAGGGTATACCTGTACATAATATTACCTACAAAAAACTATGTTGATCACATCACCTGTACCTGGACCATCGTAACAGGAATCCTGATATTACATAAATATATTCATGAACAATGATCACCTTGATGGTACACATTGATCATGAGTGACCCTGTACTGTGGGACTGCAGAAATATGCTAATGTCCATGTACTTGTTCACAGTGCTGAATACACAGAGATTGTCCCCAAGCTTATACACTGTGACAGATGAGAATCATGTATATATACCATAAATATCCTATGATTATTACCATAAATCACCTATCATACATGCTCCATAAATCTTGCTTTTGTAGTACATTCTATTACAATTTACCACCCTGATGAAAACCAAGTTTCATTACTCTATTATATAAAAT
Organism: Mimachlamys varia; assembly: GCA_947623455.1. Taxonomy (NCBI): domain Eukaryota; kingdom Metazoa; phylum Mollusca; class Bivalvia; order Pectinida; family Pectinidae; genus Mimachlamys; species Mimachlamys varia. The sequence continues at coordinate 17,392,672 of OX392529.1, forward strand.
GACAACAAATGAAGCATAATTTCATTTTTGTTTCATTTCAATATTGTGTGATTATGTTATTGAAATGTATCCTTACATCCATGAGTGTTTCCTACATCAATCCATGTATATATTATCCTATATTTACATCCCTGAGTACATGATATTACATGTCATGATAAATGAAAACAATTTACCCTGTTATTTATTAAAAAACGGCTAATAAAATAGCAAGCTGAAATTAAAACTGTTCACATCACAAATCCTGGCCTACACTATAGGGTGACATAAACATGGAAGTAGGTTTTCCACTTATAACTGGAGTCAAAATCAACATAGTAAAAGTACTTGATTGTGTCTGGGAACATATTGTAATAGACAAAGTACTTGATTGTGTCTGGGAACATTGTAATAGACAAAGTACTTGATGGTGTCTGGGAACATTGTAATAGACAAAGTACTTGATGGTGTCTGGGAGCATCCTAATAGACAAAGTACTTGATGGTGTCTGGGAACATATTGAAATAGACAAAGTACTTGATGGTATCTGGGAACATTGTAATAGACAAAGTACTTGATGGTGTCTGGGAGCATCCTAATAGACAAAGTATTAGGTGTCTGGGAACATATTGTAATAGACAAAGTACTTTATGGTGTCTGGGAACATTGTAATAGACAAAGTACTTGATGGTGTCTGGGAACATTAATTAAGTAATAGGGGGAGGGGGACAGGGGGGGAGGGGGACAGGGGGTGGAGGGTCTGGTAACATTGTCTAATAAGTGTATTTGTATAAGCTTTTATTGTTTGAACACTGAAGTGCCATGGTCGGAAATGAAAATATGCCAACTTACTTTAGTCTTTCTTGTCTTGGCCAATGGTTGCGTCGGCCCCTTCATACCAGCACCAATAAATTTGATCTTGCAAGGCTCAATCTTTGTGGGTATATAGCCCTCTTGATAAGGATGGTTCTTCTTTTCTTCTATTAACGAAAGATCCAAAGGAGGAACTCCATTACTGGCAGCACTTGTTGACACCGGCTTTTTAGCTGGTATCATATTAGAATTGAACACAGCAGAGGGACTATTTCTCTTCCCTCGTATAAGGTCATCTATGTTAGATGATCCACTGTCATTCTTTTTGGCAATAACATTCTTACGCATTTTATCTAAAGCAGTTTCTTCGTTAGATTGTCCTCTTTTCTTTGGCACAGGAGAGGATAGAGCTCCGTTCATGAGTCCTTTTGCCCTAAATTGACTGGGTTTTACTAAATTGTAATTAGTTTCATCGTCACTATCATCTCTGTCATTGCTTTTGCTTTCCTGAGCTACGTCTTTTCTGTCTTTCAAGAACCTATTAGCAATAATGGTGGGGATTCCTTTGGTTGGTCTCCCGCTAGCACTATTGAGCTCTTCATTCTTTTGGTTCAACACACCAACTGGTTCAAAGTTACTTGTTTTAGTAGCAGGGGTGGAACCAGCATTGGATGTGCTGCTTACATCTTGTTCCTGAGTTTTGAGTTTGTTGTTGTCATTTTTCTGGTTTGATCGGACTGCGGAAGTGAACCGATTTTGAGTTGATATATTTGATTTTGGTGGTAGTTCATCTTGCACCTTTTGTTCTACCTGCTTTGGCACAGGCTCCACTGATCTTCCTTTCAGAGTTGAAATCTCCACTTCAATTTTCACTTCCTTCTCTGCAGCTCTAGTAGAATCTTCTTCCATAGAATTAGAACGGCTAAGTTTTCGTGCCATTGCTTTTGGTCGTGGTGGTGCCCGCCTCTTTTCTACCTGATTTTGAGCTTTTTCATCATTTGTTGAAATGGGTATTATCGATGATGAATCAAATATCTGCTTTTGTTCCGTTGGAATTTTGGGTTTCTGTTGTGTTTCTGTTTTAGGTGGGATTGGAGCAGCACTTTTCTTTTTAGTATAGTCTGTACTTGTTCTTTCTACTTTTGTATCCAAAACTACAGAATTCTGAACAGACATCCCATTAGGTCCTGAGGTATCTGTGTTGTTTTCTTTTTCAACATTTATAAGTGTAACATTTTGCGGAACTATCTTTCTTGCTTTTTTAACAGGAACTGGCTTAGGCTTAGGTCCAGTTGCTACAATGACATTGGAATCAAATATGGATTTCATTTCACCAATATTTTTCTTCTTTGTCATGGGAGAGTCAAAAGCTTTTGGTGGCTTGCCAGGTATACTGCTTACATTTTCGTCACTGCCTGCAGATTTTCTGTCTCTAGAATCTGTTGATGACTTTTCGTTTACAATATTGTTTTCAGGAGATCCGTCTGGCTGTTTCAACAACACAACAGTAGCACTATTACTGGGAGAACTTGTGTCAGAAGACTTTACTGTTGCCTTGGCAATTGGCTCTGCTGATGGACCTGATGGTGAAAACGATGATACACTTGGTGTCAAGGTTGAGGTTGGATGAAGTGATGTTTTAACATCACCTGATTCCTGTGAACTTAGCATCTCTCTGTTACTTGGCTGTTTGTCTACAACTGGTGGCTTTTCTTTCTGTAGAACCTGTGGTTTTGACCTTGGCACTGGTGGTTTGGGAATTGATGCAGAAATGAACTTTGGTGACCGTGGTGCGTCAGGAAGAATTTTTCTCCTGTTTACCTTTGTGTTAGCTTCAAATAATGTCCTAAATGTTGAAACTGTATTTGGTTTTGGAAGTTCACATTCTTCATTTTCACTTTTTAAAGTTTTCACATCCTGTTCATCCACGTTTTTTGGACTAGCAGGAGGTTTGCGAGGTTGTTCAATAATGATGATGTCATCTGATGATATTTGCATCTCTGGAACTCGTGGTTTTGGAGTTTTTTGTTCTTCCACACTTGAACTTGAATCTTTTCTGACAAGTTCCGTTTTCTTGGTGACAATTTTAGGTGGTTTTTGCTGTGCTGGTTTCACTCTAGTACTAGTCACATCCACATCATCTCTCAGGCTGTTACCATCATAACTATTTCTTTTAACTTCTGTACTCCTTTTTGAACCTTCAGTTTGACTGTTTCCTCTCAAATAACTCTTCTGATAGGGTGATTTTACTGGTTCTGTATTTTCTGGTTGTAACGATCCCCTCCCGAGCAGATTGTCCAGGCTTCCATATCGTTTAAGCCTAGATGCAGCACCTTGAAGGGTGTTTTCATGACTTGAAAGTGAAGTAAACTTTTTACGTAACTTCTCAACTATACCAGAGTGTGGGCTATAGTCATTCTGTTCTTCCTCTGTGGTACAAGTACTGACACTGTCGCTGCGCGATAACTGGGGACTTTCAGGAAGTGAATCATTTATTAACTTACCATGCGGATGTGTGACCCCGCCGAGCTCCACGAAAAACGGGTTGCTTTGCACATGTTTTAAATGTGTATTGTCAATAGCCACTTTACTTTTCAGACTGGGCTCTATCGCCGAGGTAGATTCCTCTCTATCTGTCTTCATATCACTCACTTCCGTAGTGTCGCCCCCTAAACTAAACTTCACTTTAACTCCATTTCCCTCGGCAGATGTGTGGGGGAAGTTATTGTTTACCTGACTAGATCTACTATCTACCGAGGAACTACTACTGGATCGTACATGATCCCGGGTTTTACTGTTAATACTATTAGGGTTTACAAAACTTCGTTTCCATGTCGGAATGTCATTTATGTTGTTATACTTATCGTTGGAATGTCCTCCCGGTTCACCTGAATCATCAAACACACGTCCATTTTCCATAATGTTCAGCTTCCACGATGGAATGGAAGCCATTTCCACCAGGCCAGTCATAAATACAAATGTTCCGATACCAAATTCATGAAGAAAATCAGTTAGATATCCCCGGATGAGTTCTCTCGATCTTCTCACAGACAGCTCATTTTATCCCATGACGTCACATATGTTAGGTGCGAACCCAACATTCTTTAAGGTGAAGGTCGTTATGTAGGATTATTAATTTAATCAATAAAAACAGCTGTTTCTCTTGAATAAATAAACATTCATCATTTCATGTCATTAACGCGATTCAAACTCTTGTGTTGATGGGAAGCCTTAGTGAGACATATTCATTACTAAGGTTATAAATGACTCACATTCCAAGGTTGACCTTGTTTCGTTTTACCTGACACTTTGATCAATCGATAATTACAGGTAATTTTTTTTCATTTTAGCTGGTATAACAAAGGAATGTATTTGATAATTATTTAAATATTTTTAAAGCAATACAGCTTTACTCTACCTTTACTTTGAACAAAACTAACTATCATGTTATTATCACCAATGGAAAAGAGAAACTTAAACCGGAAGCATGCGGACGACGGAAGTGGTCCGCGAAGCTCGTTTCCAAGAGCAACGTCACACAGGGAACGACGCCAGTCTGGTGGTTTGTAGTGAATCTGTCAATAATTCCCAACAGGTAACGGGATACAGAGACCAGTAGGCTTTGACAGCCATTGTTTGTGCACGGAGGTGAGGTGTCTTAGCCGCAAACATGCTTGGAACTAAAGCAGCAACCACCATAGGACCTGAATCGTGGAGAAACAATACATTGAAAGGGATAAAAATATCTCAAACAATCGTTCAGAAGAGTGATAAAAGTTGTGATGTGGGACGGGCACTTGACCCCCTCCCTCATCTCCGAGATACAGTGGCCCAATTGAGCAACGATGAAATTCACAGATATACAAGAGAAGTTAGAATTGTGGTAGCCAGACTCAGGGAGAGTCTTTTGGACACAAATGAAGAGATTAAAGCCCTCTCCAGGGGAAAAGAAGCACTTGAAAAATCCCTGGAACACACCAGAAAGGATATAAGGTTGAATAAAGACAGTCAAGATATAAGAGTTTCCAGACCTTCAAAAGAAAGGGTATGTTTACTTGATGAATGACACTTGCCACTTAATGTTGAGTTATAAATTTTGCACTTTTCTGTAGATACGATTATAATTTGTGTTCATGGCAAGTGAAGTGGTCATGGATGTTGATTATAATGGGCACCAATTGACATCCCACTGATAAATAAACCCCTGCAGCAACCTTTTTTTTATTTGATTCACCTGCTATTTACTTTAATTAATTTAGTGTCCATCTTATATTTTATTTACAATTTTGTGTTCTGTTGAATACCTGCTTGCATACAAGTTCTACAAAGAATCATGTTTAAACTGTTTCACTAGTTACCGAGTCTTGCCCACCATCTACAGACTATAAAGTTGATTTACAGTAGAGATTGAAAATGGTAGCAAATCAAGAGACAAGGAAACCTGAATACAAGGTTTCGTGTTTTTAAAATAATAAATTTGAGAGTTGGTTCCATATTGTATGTGGGTGATAGACTTGAGACGGAGGTCCTGAAATATTAGTCACTCAAAAGTCTACCACTGAAATCCAGAAAGCCGCTCAAAGGTCTAGTTTGTAACTGAAATCTAGTATTTGTAGTAGTACTATAGTAACCCACTCAAGGTGTACCACTGAAATCTAGAAAGCCACTCGGTACATACTGATCAAGTGAAATTAAAGGTATAGCACTGAAAGTCACTCATTGTCTACCAGTACAGTGTTATAGATACATTGTACTATGCTTTTTCTGACAATCAGACATGTTTATAATTGTTGCTGCTTCATACTATTTTCTTAACTTAAATAAAAGTGCAAAGTTAATAATGTTTCACTCTTAAACTTGTCTCAAATAAAGTTGAGATATAATTTAATTGTGATTTTATATGGCTGGAAAACAATTAATGGCTAATCATAAAATATATGAAGTACATCTAATGTGTGAAGGCGGGGGGGTCAATGATAGCACGTTTATTACAAGCTCTATAAAAAGTCATAATCAGCATCAATAGAATTACAGTTTATCACCAATTTAGTTTTAGATGTACATGTAAGCTTATTCATACATTTTTCTACCATGTCAGAAGAATGCAGTTAATATTTTTATTGATTAACAAGTTGTTTCCAGATCATGGCCATACATTGGTATTCATGCTTGTATAGGTCCATAACATATTCCAACAAAAGCTGTTACTTATATGGACACCAGCCATAGGAAACCTTTGATGTGTTTATTGGGGTATTGTATCGACCTTAATAAAAGAATGGTAAAAGCTTTTAACGGCTAACAATAACACATACACAATGTATCTCATGATTGTAATTTCAACACCTTGAGTAACTAACCAACACAATGTAATACTTTTCCAGCTGTGTGTATTATTCTCTGAGCAAGCAATTATTTGTCAGACTTTTTTACAACCTTATTTAAAGGAATTTTTTATTTGCATTTATTATATGAAGAAATAAATCATAGAAGTATTTTGTACTCATTAAAAAAACTATATAGATTAAATGTCAACAAGTTAATAAGAAATTAATTGACATTTTTCATCAAATTAATTGATCCTGGGATCCCAGATAATTATTTTTCTTTTCGAAAATCACAGAACAGTTTGTAGCCTGATTTGTACATCAGATGTTAATATAAGTTTGTAGGGTTCTGATTATTTGAGATTAAGTTAAACCTGATGGATTATGTGTATCACTATCAAATGTCACTTTTCCTTGACCTTGAAATCTGAAATTTTAAGTGATAATTAAAACTTCCAATTTTGGAAGTGTGTATCAACAGAACAAGTGCTGTAACAAACACCTATAATTTATGTGAATGAACCTTCATGGATAGTAACTATAAGCTGCCATGGTTCTCTGTGGATTTGATAAATGCAGACAGACTTATTAATGTCAAACTGTTTGCACTGTATCTAAGGAGATGTAATTTAAGATGAATTGGTCTATCATGCAGGACTGGTGAGGGATTTCGAATGGTCGATTAAACGAATTTGATATATAATTTACAGTACCACGAGTCTTGCACAATCTTGTAAGTAATCTATACCTAAACCCCCAAGATGTTGTAATATACTGTAGTCTTTGTTTTATAGTCTATACATACTTTTAGAATTGGTCTGCACATGAAAGGAAACTGATATTTAAATGTTCAGAATTACAATAAATTTAAAGAGTAGCTGAAGTCATAAATAAGTTTGCAGTTTATAATTTATCAATATTAATTAGATATAATAAAATCAACTTTCCACATTTAGGCTATCCAGTGTTTTAAATTAAATGCTTTTGGTCTTCAGCAAAGTTTAAAAAACGAAATGAATAAAAATCCTAGCAGTCACAAATATGTTTATATGACAGAAAACTATTGGTTATTGAATATTATACAGACAAATTAAACATCTCATCAACCCACAACTTATATGTGATCTTGTTTCATCTCAGGAACTTTGGAAAAGTAGAGTGCTCATGCCTTCATGAAATACTTTCTGCCAATATTTGATTTGAATAATATAGTGTTCCATGACTTGTATGAAAAATTTGAAAAAATAAATGAAGTATGTACCATCAAAACCAATAATGTTTTGTGTGTACTGTGATGTATAATAGCATTAGAATGGTTTCAAAACCACCAGATTTAACTTTGTTACAATACTAGGATGAGTATAGCAGTCAGGTTAATGAGTGTTAGCAGAAATAAATAGTACACCTAGTACCTGGTAAAATAGACTTCGATCTCTGTAGTATAAATCATTAAAACTGAATTAGGCAGATGTAGATACATTGATATTTGCCAGGTATACACAGCAGTTAGATGGTGAAGATTAGGCTTTGTGTACCCAGCACTCCATGGCTACTATAGACTAGACACAAGGGATTAGATTGCCATGTTGGGGAAATTTGCTGGTGAATAATTTAAGACCAAAATGTATCTAACCTATTGTATTGAACCCATAATATAAAAGAGGCAATCTAAATTTTGATTGGTCCAGTGTGCCAGGAATCGATACAATATGCAGTGATCAATGACAATATTTTATTATGAACAGTTTACATCAATAAATAGTTATTTTTATTAAGTTCATGAATATATCATTGCTGACTTTGTATTTTGTATTTTTGATTTCTTCGAAATCGATACCGTAGTCCAACAAAAATATTATAAATTTGGCATTGGTCAAGGGGAGATAATTTACATATTTTGTATACTGTTTGTATTTTCGCATAAAAAATGTTTGTTACATCACATATGCCCTACAAGTTATTATTTCATGATCAATAAAAACAAATGATTCATTGTTTTCCTGCATGCAAATATAAAAAAAAAAAAACCTGAAAAAAAAGTGTACCAAGTAATATAACAGTTGACAACATTTTTTATACTAGAAGCCTGTATATTTTTGTTTCCCAAAAGTACCAGATAAAGACATGGCCCCGGTTTCATCAATGTTCCTTAACTTAAGGAAACTCCTTAACTTAAAAATCTCCATAGGAAAGCATTACAGAATTTAAGGAAAGTTCCTTAACTAAGGATTTTCTCCTTAAATTCTGTAATGCTTTCCTATGGAGAATTTTAAGTTAAGGAATTTCCTTAAGTTAAGGAACGTTGATGAAACCGGGGCCTGGTGCAGGTGTACTGAATTTATACTAGAAAGTTTTTATATGAGAGACCATTAGTTATACAGTGGTAATGGGCTGTGGAAGTGTCAACTGTTTACACTGGGCTGTGCATTATTTGATAATATATTGCTAGCTCAGCTAGTATTTCAATCATGTTTGATAAAATTATAATGTTGAGAAGCAATTATCTTTGGCTGTGAAGTTTATTGATTTAGTTGCCTACAACTGGAAGTACACTTCCTCTGATATTGCTGGTGGGGTGTGGAAAATTACATCATAAATCAAAAACAGAAATTAGAAAAAATGCTCACCGGCAATTATACTGCTCCATGTTTGAAGTGTCAATTTTTCGAAAATTGCTGTCAATTCTAAACCGTTATCAGAACATGAATCAAAATATTGCATTTGTCAATTAACCCTCTTTATTAAAGTCATACTAATAAGTAATTTTGGATAACTTTTTAAAATCCTTCCTTCTAGGTTACGTAGACTACTGGCCATCAAATGTCGATAGTTTTCATAAATCTGGCTTTCCTCCATCACCAAAACCTGATACATCCTTAAATGACATTTAAGGCTGTTAATTAAAGAGTATAAAATCTAAATCAAATATGAATTTGATTAAACCAAATCACAATAATTTCTTCATTCATATGAAAATGACAGTGTGATAGGATTTCCTTAAATTTCTTCATAAAAAAATCTTCTTTGAGATGTACTGAGAATAATGGTTGTGGTAGTGTACAACAGTGGTCAATTTGAACTTTAGAAGAAACTATGGCAGGTTGTAAATTAAAATTCTCTACCAAACAGTAGTAACCTGGTGCCAGTTTGGGTGTCTATGATCTCAGTTTAATTTGCTTTGGTGGCCCTCCGTGAATCAATTGTGCCTCACTGGCCCCCCAGTATCAGTTGTGCCTCACTGGCCCTCGTATCAGTTGGGCCTCGCTGGCCCTCCATGTTTCAGTTGTGCCTCACTGGCCCCCAGTATCAGTTGTGCCTTGCTGGCCCTCTTTGTATCTTGCTGGCCCTCCGTGTATCAGTTGTGCCTCTCTGGTCCTTCATGAAAGCAGTCTTCCTCACTTAACTGTATGGACGAGTCTCAGGGAAATAAGTTGAACACTATAAAAATTCACAAAATTTATTAAAACCTTTAAAGTTTAATGACATTATTCAATAATATATACTCTGGGTAATGTATGTTTTTTCCTATATATATATGATCTAAATCTATCATAGATTACTACAATACAGTAATACTATAGACATGAAGGAATCAAGGATTATGGGTAATAAAGCTACATCAGTACCAATAGATGATGGATTCAAAAGATGTGCCTATACATTAAAGAGCCAGAAATAGCAGACATACAGCACAAAAGATGTGCCTATACATTAATGAGCCAGAAATAGCAGACATACAACACAAAAGATGTGCCTATACATTAAAGAGCCAGAAATAGCAGACATACAACACAAAAGATGTGCCTTTACATTAAAGAGCCAGAAGATGTGCCTATACATTAAAGAGCCAGAAATAGCAGACATACAACACAAAAGATGTGCCTAAACATTAAAGAGCCAGAAATAGCAGACATACAACACAAAAGATGTGCCTATACATTAATGAGCCAGAAATAGCAGACATACAACACAAAAGATGTGCCTGTACATTAAAGAGCCAGAAATAGCAGACATACAACACAAAAGATGTGCCTATACATTAAAGAGCCAGAAATAGCAGACATACAACACAAAAGATGTGCCTATACATTAATGAGCCAGAAATAGCAGACATACAACACAAAAGATGTGCCTATACATTAAAGAGCCAGAAATAGCAGACATACAACACAAAAGATGTGCCTAAACATTAAAGAGCCAGAAATAGCAGACATACAACACAAAAGATGTGCCTGTACATTAAAGAGCCAGAAATAGCAGACATACAACACAAAAGATGTGCCTGTACATTAATGAGCCAGAAATAGCAGACATACAACACAAAAGATGTGCCTATACATTAAAGAGCCAGAAATAGCAGACATACAACACAAAAGATGTGCCTGTACATTAAAGAGCCAGAAATAGCAGACATACAACACAAAAGATGTGCCTATACATTAAAGAGCCAGAAATAGCAGACATACAACACAAAAGATGTGCCTATACATTAAAGAGCCAGAAATAGCAGACATACAACACAAAAGCACAACAAAAATGGAGCAAAATATATGAAATATTAGAAGTCACAAGTGCTGAATTGAAGGCAGTAAATCATTAAGAAAGACTGCCAGTGTGTTACATTATTTCTACCAGTTGACCTGCTGTATACGTCATCAGCCGTGGGGAGACCTAATGACTTGTCGTAACCAATGTAAACAAAATCATGGTCTGGTTACCACATCTATAGGAAGTGAGGCATCGTAACAATTAATTATTCAGCCAATTTCCCTAAACAACATGCATCAGTCATTTCTCTGCCCTAAGTATGTAAGGTAGACCACACAGCCTGTACAATAGTTTTGTAAATTGTCATAGTTATGAGATACATGTAATAGACTGTAGGAGGTATATGGGGTGACACTAAGTGTACAGCTAGTTATAAGATACATGTAATGGACTGGGAGGTATGGGGTGATCACTGACTGTACAGCTAGTTATAAGATACATGTAATAGACTGTGGGAGGTATGGGGTGATCACTGACTGTACAGTTAGTTATAAGATACATGTTATAGACTGTAGGAGGTATGGGGTGATCACTAAGTGTACAGCTAGTTATAAGATACATGTAATAGACTGGGAGGTATGGGGTGATCACTGACTGTACAGCTAGTTATAAGATACATGTTATAGACTGTAGGAGGTATGGGGTGATCACTAAGTGTACAGCTAGTTATAAGATACATGTAATAGACTGTGGGAGGTATGGGGTGATCACTGACTGTACAGCTAGTTATAAGATACATGTAATAGACTGTGGGAGGTATGGGGTGATCACTGACTGTACAGCTAGTTATAAGATACATGTAATAGACTGTGGGAGGTATGGGGTGATCACTGACTGTACAGCTAGTTATAAGATACATGTTATAGACTGTGGGAGGTATGGGGTGATCACTGACTGTACAGCTAGTTATAAGATACATGTTATAGACTGTGGGAGGTATGGGGTGATCACTGACTGTACAGCTAGTTATAAGATACATGTTATAGACTGTGGGAGGTATGGGGTGATCACTGACTGTACAGCTAGTTATAAGATACATGTTATAGACTGTGGGAGGTATGGGGTGATTACTGACTGTACAGCTAGTTATAAGATACATGTAATAGACTGTAGGAGGTATGGGGTGATCACTGACTGTACAGTTAGTTATAAGATACATGTAATAGACTGTGGGAGGTATGGGGTGATCACTGACTGTACAGCTAGTTATAAGATACATGTAATAGACTGTGGGAGGTATGGGGTGATCACTGACTGTACAGCTAGTTATAAGATACATGTAATAAACTGTGGGAGGTATGGGGTGATCACTGACTGTACAGCTAGTTATAAGATACATGTAATAGACTGAGGGGTATGGGGTGATTACTGACTGTACAGCTAGTTATAAGATACATGTAATAGACTGTGGGAGGTATGGGGTGATCACTGACTGTACAGCTAGTTATAAGATACATGTAATAGACTGTGGGAGGTATGGGGTGATCACTGACTGTACAGCTAGTTATAAGATACATGTAATAGACTGTGGGAGGTATGGGGTGATCACTGACTGTACAGCTAGTTATAAGATACATGTAATAGACTGTGGGAGGTATGGGGTGATCACTGACTGTACAGCTAGTTATAAGATACATGTAATAGACTGTAGGAGGTATGGGGTGACACTAAGTGTACAGCTAGTTATAAGATACATGTAATAGACTGTAGGAGGTATGGGGTGATCACTGACTGTACAGCTAGTTATAAGATACATGTAATAGACTGTGGGAGGTATGGGGTGATCACTGACTGTACAGCTAGTTATAAGATACATGTAATAGACTGTGGGAGGTATGGGGTGATCACTGACTGTACAGCTAGTTATAAGATGCATGTAATAGACTGTGGGAGGTATATGGGGTGATTACTAAGTGTACAGCTAGTTATAAGATACATGTAATAGACTGTGAGAAGTATATGGAGTAATCACTAAGTCAGTAAGTGTACAGCTAGTTATAAGATACATGTAATAGACTGTGGGAGGTATATGGAGTGATTAATAAATGCATAGCTGGTTACTAAATACTGTACTTGTATTATGTAACACTGGGTCCATCAAATTAGTTAATCAACCCATGATATTAAAACCCATAAAATGAATTTAATGATTTCCTTGATTTATTCTTCATATTTTGTTAAGCATAGGAAAAAAATCTTGATCCTGCCTGGCTACAGATATAAAGTAAAACAACAATTATTACAGCCAGTTGAGGAATATTGGGATATAAATAATTTAGATGTACCTATTGGTGTCATGGTAAAGCAAGTGATCCCACAGTCCCAGGGTAATGGTAATGTGTCATTGTTAATGTATAGTAATGATTGTATTTTCTATGTACCTGTTAATGGCTTGTAACATACTGCTAATTGACATTTCTTCATTAAAAAATAATGCAAAAATGTTATTTGTTACTTAGAAAATATGAATATACCTGATGTTTGTAACAGATGAGGAGTCTTTTGGAGAGTTATATATACATTATAGTATCCACAAACACTATTAGTGTAAAGAGAGTTATATATACATTATAGTATCCACAAACACTACTAGTTTAAAGAGAGTTATATATACATTATAGTATCCACAAACACTATTAGTGTAAAGAGAGTTATATACATTATAGTATCCACAAACACTACTAGTTTAAAGAGAGTTATATATACATTATAGTATCCACAAACACTATTAGTTTAAAGAGAGTTATATATACATTATAGTATCCACAAACACTATTAGTTTAAAGAAAGTTATATATACATTATAGTATCCACAAACACTACTAGTTTAAAGAAAGTTATATATACATTATAGTATCCACAAACACTATTAGTTTAAAGAAATTTATATATACATTATAGTATCCACAAACACTATTAGTGTAAAGAGAGTTATATACATTATAGTATCCACAAACACTACTAGTTTAAAGAGAGTTATATATACATTATAGTATCCACAAACACTATTAGTTTAAAGAGAGTTATATATACATTATAGTATCCACAAACACTACTAGTTTAAAGAGAGTTATATATACATTATAGTATCCACAAACACTACTAGTTTAAAGAAAGTTATATATACATTATAGTATCCACAAACACTATTAGTTTAAAGAAAGTTACTAACATATTTTTACCTGAGAATTGTAATGTGTAGCTTAGAGCACCACATGCTGTAAATTTGAACTTTAATACAATTTAGATAACTCAATGGAAATTGTTTTTTATGTTTAAACATTTCTAAAAAAGTGCCTACCAAGTAGTGTTTACAGTAATATTGCCAGAAATGCTGGATCTTTTCACTTTCCTTTTGTTTGAACAATCACATACAATTCTATAACGCTTTTTCAAAAGGTTTTTATGGTGAACTTTCATGAACTGTTGGCGTTAGAATTGGTAATGTAGGCCGGCATACCTTAGAGTCGTGTTGCTATGGACCCAGTCTATTGTGACTGGCGTAGAGGGGAAGTTTTTCAAAAGAGACCATCATTACATTTCCTATAGTTTGTAGGCAGTGCTGGCGAGGTCTGTACTATTGATAGGTCCAAACATCCTTACCTTGGTATTGATTCTAGACTTAATTAAAACTGGTACACAGAAGTCTACTCAACCAGACTTGCTACAGAGGAAGCTGACTTTATTCAGAGAACAACAGTTTAATGTCAGTTAATATTTGATTAGAAAATGAAATGTATTTACTGTATGTTAATGTACATATTTTAGCAGTAATCTTATTTTAGGAAGTTTTCGCGCTGAAAAAAAATAATGATTTCGCATATATATATTGCAATTTCTGTTAATTGTTTTCTATGAAAAGTATTGTAGTTGCGCAAATTTGTCATTGTACTAATTTGTTTAAATTTGGTTATGTCCTAAAATCTGAGTGCACCAAAATAAGTACAAATATGTAAACATACTACTAGTATTTTGTACATGTGAATTCTAATGTATAAATACAGACCAGTTACAGGAGTGTGTGATCTTAAGTAAGGGCACAAAGACAGAGAGACACTATATATGCAAGGTCAATCACAAAGTTTATCATAATATTTTTGAGGCTTTCAAATCATGTTTGATTATGATAATCAGTTTGACTGTTAATGATTAATTATGATTACGAATTTGTGAATTTTATTTCTATACAGAAACAATTCTATTAGATCTAATGTAATTTATCAAAAGTCCTTTGGCCTCTGGCAGTGATTTCAACAATTTACATGTTCCATGTATTATCCATCTTTTATATTTAATTACCAGGTTGAAATGAATTGTTTCTTTTAATTGCCATTATATCCCTAAAAAATAAGGTCATGTATCTATCACAAGATTAAAACAATATACATGTCTCAAAATGTCTTAATATAGAAACAATGGAAATAAGACAATCGTGTAGATATACCAGATTGTACGAGTACGCAGCACTTGATAAAAACAATCAACTATTATCTTTAGTAAGGGGGTGCTATATTAATACTTAAAAATTAAAACTTAAGAAAAGTCTAGATTATATATAATACTGTATAGATATAAAGCATTTTTGAAAAGTATTGAAGACATTTATGTGTGTATTAAGCTATCTATCCCTAAGTCTGTGGTACCTGTACACTACTCGAAAGGAAAATAAAATCCAGTTTATGTATGGATGTGTATTGGAAGGCTGAGTAGAACAGTTTGAAGTGAATGGTTGTAGCTTTATTTGGAGTAACAAAGGTGTATAAATCCCAAAGTGTGTCTGGAGACTGTACTTGGTTATAATATAAATACTTACCTAACAATAGCAACCATTCATGGTTACACACCTCTAAACACCCAGGTCAAAGGTATGTGTTAGGTGTAGACCAAACCCCACCAATGGATAAAAGTTTAATGCAATTCCACAAACAAGGCACAGCTATTGTTCTCAACACTGTTAATCTGGCAAACATATTTCTGGTGTTGTTCACTTTCCTATGGCACCTATACACATACATATATTATAAGGTAACACAATGGTATAACCATGTGGTATCAGATATAGCTATGGGACATGGGTACATTATGCTGACTGTGGTATTGGGTTCTCTGTCACAATGTTATGGGTGATTTAAGTACTATGGGTATATAGCTTATTATGCAACTATAAGATTATGTATGGTGGCATATTAATTTCTGCCAATGAGTTATTTTAGGTCATGTTAAAACATGACTGTATAGATAACAATGTGAACTGGTCATGTTGTTTCATTTCATTCAACATGTCAGACTTTCCACAAAATTATGGTGACTTGTTGCGATAATTCATGATGACCGGTCAAGTATAATGTTATCTAGTTGGATTTTCCTGAGTTCAGTTTTATCTATTGTGACAGGTAATGACATGAAAAGCCGTGTTAATGAAATCAAATAACACGACTTGTTGACATTATTACCTGATGGCAAGTCATGTTACTGTAATTTGACCTAAAATAACATGATGGCAGAAATATGCCACCATCCTTTTACAATACATGTATCAATAACATACATTAACTTCCGGTCACAATTCCTAACATACCGAAGATTGGTATAACACAATCAGATAATACTATTAAACTGATTTCCACATGAAAGTAATAATTGATAATAATCAATAGGGACAAATTGAGTATTTTACAATTTTGATTGTTTATAATTTATTTAATTTTCAAACTAATTACCAAGGTTAAAAGCTAATACTTTTCTCATCATTTCAGGAACATGATGGCGCTGATGATTTACTCAATGCTGAGCGAGCTCACCTGTTGAACTGTAAAAAGGCACTAGAGGCCCAGCTAAAGTCTGTCCAGCAACAACTCCAGGTCAGTCAACACAGCCACACTATAATAGTCATCTACAGAACTTCCTCTGGTTCAGTGTCTAGTAATTAAGAAACAGTATTTAAGATGGTTTTCATTTCGAGTAAATTGTCCTAACTTTAACTTGCATTATGTCACACTACAGCTATTACTGAAAGAAACATTTCAGAATTAACAGAGAAAATCAAGTGTAATGGTGATAGAAAAAATCTGGACATTTTCTTACCAGAAACATTTTTAAATACCGAAATGCATCATATACAACTACTAAGTTTTTATTACTTGTCAAAAACAACTACATATTGACTTATCATTTCTATCTAAATTTCACATTATAACTGCTCAAGCAGAGATACATTTAATAGTGTTAAATTACAATGGTGAAAAGTTCACTATTTAACTGACACATTAAGTAACTTACATAATTGTCCACCTGAGTTGTAACAGGTTTGAGGCCTAATTAGGTACTAGTGGTTAGGTCAGTCCCTTCTCCTGGAACTCCAGCTTTCCTCCACCACATAACCTGGCATGTCCTTATATGATCATAGCTGTTATCAAAGAACATAATACATCAGAAACATTCATAACAAATCCCCCCTTGGGAACCTACATCAAAGAAAAAGATTGTCCAGACTATAATATTATATCTCATATACTACAAGTCACTGACATTTCATCCCTGACATATTGGTGAGGTGGTCACTTTCAGTAGGGGACTGTAATTTACAGAAACATAATGTTATCATGTGATGTAAAAATCTAGTTATGTTGTGCATTATTACATGTGAGACTGTTGTTTGTAGGTACTAGATGCCGCCCGCCGCCGCCTCTTTGCCACCCTACAGGAGCGGTCACGAGTACTCGACCTGCTGAACCATGCCCTATCCTCTATCAGTAACACTGCAAGCTGTATGACAGGCCCAGGAAGTCTTCACCGCAGTAAAACCTCCCTCGATGGACGTCTGTCTCGTATGGCTCTGGCCACCACCCAGGCCGACCCTCTGGGACCCTTCACACCCGAAGCAGACCAGGCTCTGCTAGATGCGGAGGAGGCGAGATCCAGGAGTGGCTACCTCAGGAGGGAACTTAAGGACGCCATCGAGAGGACAGAGAAACTAAAGGAGGCTGCTCACAAGTCTGTAAATGACGGCATCACACAGAAACTCTCGGAAACTATCACATTGAAAGTAAGGGTTCTTGTATAAATAGCAGCAGTTCTTATACAATGTTTTTGAGATACAACTCTCTGGAACAAAGTTACATGATTAAGCAGTCACAAATCAATGGTAACACAGATGGGCAGGTATACTTCTGGTGTAATAGTAAATCAATATTAGTCAACTTTGTCAAAGTGAAACATGGGTAAATTTGGACAAAAATGGCAGAAATTGAGCATTATTTAAAAGAAATGATTTCTATTAACCAGTACAATATAGACATGATGTCTGCATTTTTATTGTGTATTAGTTGGTGCTACTCCTATATTTTTGCTGTGCACTAGAAGTATATATTTCCCCATATCATGTGACAAACATTATTTAAAACCTGGCCAAAACCAGAAAATAAATTATCTCTGAAAAGATGTTCATGCATTGATTGGTTGAGTAGTACAGTGGTTAGTAAACCTGCCATTGATCAAGGCGCCGAAGGTTTGTTTCCCTCATCAGATGTTGAAAAGATACGGGGTCACTTGGCCAAGCACACATGTTTTCTTCAGTTTTTCTCCAACACTTTCATATGAAGGATTGTAAAATGATACCTGTAATAAAACTTTTAATGAAAAATATTTAACAGGAATGTCACCAATGATAACACCTGGTAAACAGTAATGTCAGTGATAACACCTGGTAAACAGGAATGTCACCAATGATAACACCTGGTAAACAGGAATGTCAGTGATAACACCTGGTAAACAGGAATGTCACCAATGATAACACCTGGTTAAACCGGAATGTCACCAATGATAACACCTGGTTAAACAGGAATGTCACCAGTGATAACACCTAGTAAACAGGAATGTCAGTGATAACACCTGGTAAACAGGAATGTCACCAATGATAACACCTGGTAAACAGGAATGTCAGTGATAACACCTGGTAAACAGGAATGTCACCAGAGATAACACCTGGTAAACAGGAATGTCACAAATGATAACACCTGGTAAACAGGAATGTCAGTGATAACACCTGGTAAACAGGAATGTCACCAATGATAACACCTGGTAAACAGGAATGTCACAAATGATAACACCTGGTAAACAGGAATGTCACCAATGATAACACCTGGTAAACAGGAATGTCACCAATGATAACACCTGGTTAACAGGGATGTCACCAATGATAACACCTGGTATACAGGAATGTCACCAATGATAACACCTGGTAAACAGGAGTCATCAGTGATAACACCTGGTAAACAGGAATGTCAGTGATAACACCTGGTAAACAGGAATGTCACCAGTGATAACACCTGGTAAACAGGAATGTCACAAATGATAACACCTGGTAAACAGGAATGTCAGTGATAACACCTGGTAAACAGGAATGTCACCAATGATAACACCTGGTAAACAGGAATGTCACAAATGATAACACCTGGTAAACAGGAATGTCACCAATGATAACACCTGGTAAACAGGAATGTCACCAATGATAACACCCGGTATACAGGAATGTCACCAATGATAACACCTGGTAAACAGGGATGTCACCAATGATAACACCCGGTATACAGGAATGTCACCAATAATAACACCTAGTAAACAGGAATGTCACCAATGATAACACCTGGTAAACAGGAATGTCACCAATGATAACACCTGGTAAACAGGAATGTCACCAATGATAACACCCGGTATACAGGAATGTCACCAATGATAACACCTGGTAAACAGGAATGTCACCAATGATAACACCTGGTAAACAGGGATGTCACCAATGATAACACCCGGTATACAGGAATGTCACCAATGATAACACCTGTTAAACAGGAATGTCACCAATTTTATAACACCTGGTAAACAGGAATGTCACCAATGATAACACCTGGTATACAGGAATGTCACCAATAATAACACCTGGTATACAGGAATGTCACCAGTGATAACACCTGGTAAACAGGAATGTCACCAATGATAACACCTGGTAAACAGGAATGTCACCAGTGATAACACCTGGTAAACAGGAATGTCACCAATGATAACACCTGGTAAACAGGAATGTCACCAATGATAACACCTGGTTAACAGGAATGTCACCAGTGATAACACCTGGTAAACAGGAGTCATCAGTGACAACACCTGGTAAACAGGAGTAATCAGTGATAACACCTGGTAAACAGGAGCCATCAGTGATAACACCTGGTAAACAGGAATGTCACCAATGATAACACCCGGTAAACAGGAATGTCACCAGTGATAACACCTGGTAAACAGGAATGTCACCAATGATAACACCTGGTAAACAGGAATGTCACCAGTGATAACACCTGGTAAACAGGAATGTCACCAATGATAACACCTGGTAAACAGGAATGTCACCAATGATAACACCTGGTAAACAGGAATGTCACCAATAATAACACCTGGTAAACAGGAATGTCAGTGATAACACCTGGTAAACAGGAATGTCACCAATGATAACACCTGGTAAACAGGAATGTCAGTGATAACACCTGGTAAACAGGAATGTCACCAATGATAACACCTGGTAAACAGGAATGTCACCAATGAGAACACCTGGTAAACAGGAATGTCACCAATGATAACACCTGGTAAACAGGAATGTCACCAGTGATAACACCAGGTAAACAGGAATGTCACCAATGATAACACCTGGTAAACAGGAATGTCACCAATGATAACACCTGGTAAACAGGAATGTCACCAATGATAACACCTGGTAAACAGGAGCCATCAGTGATAACACCTGGTAAACAGGAATGTCACCAATGATAACACCTGGTAAACAGGAATGTCAGTGATAACACCTGGTAAACAGGAATGTCACCAATGATAACACCTGGTAAACAGGAATGTCAGTGATAACACCTGGTAAACAGGAATGTCAGTGATAACACCTGGTAAACAGGAATGTCACCAATGATAACACCTGGTAAACAGGAATGTCAGTGATAACACCTGGTAAACAGGAATGTCACCAGTGATATCACCAGGTAAACAGGAATGTCATTAAAGAGACATAAGTATATAACTTCTGAAAAATAATTTTCTTACTGGACTAGAATGCTTGCTTACAAAATGTAGCTATTAAAACTGTTTAACATATATTTTGATTTTGTAGCAACATTTGGGAGTTACACTGGGTGAGAACAGACATGGGATACACAGGGCTCAGCGTTGGTACGATGCTACAGAGAAGGCAAGAGGCTACACACTGGTATGTTTTATAGCTATCCCATACACATATAACTATGAAATTAAAGCCATCAAATAGTTACTGAATTATACTATTATGGCCAGCAGAGAAAAAAACCTAGCAAGTCAGATAATGGAAATTATTATAATACAATACAATGTAGTTTTGTTATGGTTAGTCCTATTGATAATAGCTTGAGGTAATTTAAATAAAGTTATTGCAAACAAAAATTAAAAAATGAATTTAGGTGTGAATGACATCACTAGTAACTGTTCATTTGTATCGTCAGGGACCAGTTACAAGTGCCGATTTGACTACCAGAGAGAGGCTGAATCGTCCTCTAGTGAGAGTGTTCCAGCGACATCCCGGAACACAACTGCCAGAGACCCAGGAGGTGATCAAGGTAAACTGCTTACACCTGTCCTCAAACTAAATATATAGAGCTTAAGTATTGACGACCAGATATAGCTTACCGAACCTGTCCTAAAACTAGAGCTTAGTGTCGACAACCAGATATAGCTTACTAAAAAGTCTTATCAAACATGGTCTGAAATATATAATACATGTATTATTATTTTGCCCCCGCCATGAAATGGGGGGGGGGGGGGGTATATAGTGTTACATATGTCCGTCCTGTCCCATCCCATGGTAATGTAACCAGCTTATTTAAATAACTACTGATTTGATGGTCATCAAACTTTGCATAAGTAAAACGCATGAAGAACTATTTTCATATGGGGGAAGGGGGCATTTATGCTCACAGACATTTCTAGTTTGAGTTGGAAGTTGACTGCCTTCATGATTAAGCACCATTTATTATCTCTTAATAAACATATACATAGAAGTGGGATACTTGCAACAATACCCTATCTCACAAAATCCAATTTTGTTAACTACTAGTGTAATTTTTGTACTATAAACTGACCATCTGTGTGTTTTTGTGTTGTCTAGAATGGTGGCAGCTTGCTCCAGTCACTGACAGCCACCAGCCGTAACATTGGATTGCTCAATCTGGCTAACATCAAACTGCGGGAAGACATCAAGAGTAAGGGTGCCGCATCATCGGTAGATGCCAGCATCATTCGGCTGCGCAGGAGGAGAGGTGATCACCGATGGACCTTAGGAGCTGCGTTCTAATTCCAGTTACTGCATGTTTGCTGTGAACATTGAAAATAAAACAGGTGCAAGGCATCCACAAACAGGATGACATTATGAGGAGAGCTACCAAACATGTCAATTCTTACAGTTTATATCTAGTCTGTTACCAACAGGTTAAAACTAATTTGTACCTCCAGGGTTTTTTTTATGAATAATTATTGCCAGAGAAATTCTACAACCTTTTTTTAATTGTGCTTTGTAATCAAAACCCTTCCCCAGGAATGATCTTGCATGTTGTGAGTGTGAGGGAGAGAAAATGTGATTTACAAATCTGGTTTGACAAAATCGAATATTTGTAGAATTTCTTTGGCTGTATGGAAAAGAACTGGATTGAGTTATTGACAATTCTGTTTGCTGATTTAGTGGATGATTACCAACCTTGACCCAATGTTATAAAGTAACATTAAAACATATATATTGTTCGTGTTTTGTTATTGCTGTACCAATAGATTTGGTATACATTTTATTTTCCATAAAAAATCTTTTATTGTCAAGATATTTCTTTTTAAACACCAATTCTGTAAGTTAAGAAGTGTAATGTTACAATATTCTCTTATTTCCATTTTAAAGACACTGGCAAGTTTACACAATTTACAATTTGTATTATCTATTTTTTCCGGAACATGATTTTATGTAAGAAATTGCATCTGTGGCTTTGAGCAAAAACCATTTGCAATTCTTTCCAAATTTTTCTCTATATTTGTGCTCATTTCTTGTCTATAAATATATAAAATTATTGTATCAAACTAAGATTTATAAACGTACATTTTGTTGCACTGTTCGTGTTTGTTATTTAAAGGAAATGAGTTAACATTTATTTACCTGTAGATTTTTTTTCAAATTGAAATAAAAACTTTTTTTTTTTTAATTTTAAATATCAGTATTAGATCTCGATCTTTATTAAGTTTTAGTGCTGCACTTCATTTTTGTATGTCATTTTTTTCAAATAAAATTAGTATTCCTTATCGTTGCTCAGTTTGACTGAGTTTAAAACAGTATTACAGAATGACCATAGCTATTGTGGGTATACCTTGTTATACGTTATCAGTATTATGGATGCTGCTACCTTAAGCAGCCAGGACTGTGAAGGATCAGATCTGATGAACCAGTATTTGACTGTGAAACCGGTATAAATTATTAATCAAGTCTGTTGTGGGAAAATGAATGAAAATCCTCTGAATGGATTGTTTTCTCAATCAACCTAGGTATATTACCCAATATGATTGAAACAGAAATAAGCTGAAAACTTTATATGAGTATATCCCTGATTTTGCTCAACCAACGTAACTGTTTTTGGTCTTATGCATAGTATGCTGGTTTGTATCAAAACAACTTTTACATATTACTGGTATTTTCCCCCCATTTATTGTTTGCAAAATATATTATACAATACAAAGTATTTGTTAATTGCTTGTTGTTACATGTAAAATAAAAATAATATATTGTTCTGTTCACCATGTACATACTATATTTATACATGCTTATCATTTACATTACGTATGATATACATTATGACCTGCTGTCGCCCTGTCTGTGATAACATGTTTGTTAGTGACACGTTTTTATTGTTGAGTTGTTAAAGCCGCTATAAGAATCCTATGCATTCGTTTTTCTTTCTTTTTATTTTCTTTATAATGGTTTTTGAAAGGACCTGATAATTTTCCTTTGTGAAAAAATTATTTTTGCTCCCATGAAACTACACAAAATTCTTCCATATAATTGATTGTAGACTGTGATATAGAAGCTTGGCCCCTGCGACCAAGGACACTGGCCTAAATACATTACACAGTACAATGTACTGTGCTGGATGTTCAATATGCTACTTGTTTCCATTCCGATATTTATTGTGAAAGTCCTTTGTTATGTAAATATTAAAAAATGTAAAGTTCATGTTTTATGAAAATTTAAACTCCTTGTCAATAGCATAATTAAATTCCATCTGAATTAGGTCAATGCAAAGTTCTGCAATTAAATGAAATTTTCAATAAATAAGTTGGCTACTGACAGAATGTTGAACTTGCATACAATCCAACAACACTTTTTTTTTAAACCAAAAAAATGATAATTGTAAGACAGCATGAGTGTGCAGTTAGGAGTTTTAGAGTTTAATAGTCAGTAGTATTATGGTTGGTCCCAGTCTTTCCAACCCTTCATTTTCTCTGTGATAAGTTCATCGGCACTATCATTGCACTGCAAACCAACTTTTTTGTTGCACACCTTGTCAGACTATTACGAGTGCTCAATAAAATGCTTAATAGGCTTTCATTGGGTTGTGTTTTCATTGGTTCTTCCGTTTAAATACAGTTTGGTTTCATTATGGTTTCATTAGGTTTTACATCTTATCAACATCAAATATGGGTCAGAGTGACCTACTTTTGATGCAAAGGTGAACTCAAATACATGAAGTACCGAGTATCAAGTTCCAGTGGCTTGTAGTGTATGAAATAGATCCAAGACAATTTAAAAAAAAAATGAAGGTCAACGGTCAAAATGTGTGACCTACTTTTGATGCAAGACAACGTTTCAACAAGATGAACCCATACATCCAAGTATGAAGTTCCAGCAACCTTTAGTGAGAGATAGATCTCTTGACATATTTTTTTTTCTTTGATGTCGGTTAATGGTTAAAATGAAGGTCACAGTGACTAACATTTAATGCATGGCAAACTGTATCAATATGGTGTATCGACACCCCAATTTTCAAGTTCCAGTGTAGGCTATAGAGCCCAGATAAGATAGCGGAAGGACATAACAAGAAACTAACGTCCCACCCCAGTTCCTGCTGGGGGGCTTAAAGGTTCTTATCTGAGCTTTATGTACCCCAATACTTTTGGATCAAAATCACAAATATACAAGTGTGACAAAAATTTCACTTAATCAAACATTTGTTACTTGTATGGCCTTACCCTACTAAATATGTAATATTTCACAGGATACATATGTGGAAACTGGTAATGCATAAAGGATTTCATATTGTACAAAAATGTTGACGAAATAAATTGTAATAAGAACAAAGAAGAAAATAGATCCTTTCCTCTCATTTATTACTGTATTTACATACTTATATCACAATGTGTTCAGGATGAGTAATGGTTTGTTGTACAGAGTATGTAGCACTTTAGATTTGAACCTGGTTATGTTAAAAAAAATGGAGCTCCCACACTGGAATACACTTAGACAGAAATGGAAACTTTTACAGTGTTCAGCACGGATCAGGTCCCAGAAGTATCATACTGGCATTGATTTGGAGAAAGGTTATAATGTCCCAAGTCAAGAATTACATCTATGGCACAGCATGGATTATTTCCTTTGACAATATAACACAATCTAAAGGGAGTCAAACCTTCTCTGGTCTACCATCCAACAAATGTTCTAGGTACATCGATAGCTTTTTCCGACAAAATTTCCAATAAATCAAACTGTAATTCGCCAGGAGAACAAGTGATTGGATAACTGAGACTTGGCTGTATTCAATGTTTATATCAAAAGGATACCATTTCCTGAAGTGATCCACAAAGGCATTAACAGGAAAAATGGGCTGTTGATCTAATTGTGGACAAGAACTTTCAGTCATTGAAGATACCTTTTATGTTGTTTTTACCCAAATGACACAACAAGTACAATTATATTTTTGTTTGTTGATAAAAGCAGACTTTTCAGACGTTTCGTATGACATGTTAATTAAATCAGATGAAGTGGTAAAGATGTGCATTATTAAATAAAATTGTATTCACGTCAGGAACACTTGCACACATACACACCACAATACAATACCAATCCAACTACTCAAACATCTCTCATACATACTGGGCACAAGTCATGTACACCAACAAAGTACATTTTATATCTGATGAAAACATGCCAAGTGATTAAAATACCCTACAGTAGAATACTGAACATTCTAGGTAAGTAGCTGACAGTCACACAGTCAACGACTACATTGGAATAGAGCTCAACCACTGATGTATTTAATGTAAAGGGAGACAACCTAGACTTGAAGGTTAGAACAATAGGAATATATGTTACTGTTGACTCTTTCTGACTGATATTATGCTTAGAATTTCCATTGGATTATATTGGCTGTAACATGACTGAAATTACTCATCAATAAACAAGAAAACTTGACACTACTGGTAACTGGGAATAACTGCTAAAGACAAAGACACATCAATTTATACTGTATCAAATACCACAGTGACAGCCTCCCAGACTTCAGAACTATTCATTCTCCTTTCCATGCTCTCAGACAGTAAAACATATTAAGTATTGTCTTTAGAGCCAATAAACAAGCGTTATCATGGTAACATTGCTGGATAAGGAGTTAAAAGTGTAAATACAAATGAACTTTGTTGATCTAATGCATAACACCAGACTTTTTTTTCCAAGCACAGCATTTGAACTCACTCACCCCTGAAGAAACATTTGAACTTTTCAAAATGAAAAGGTTGGAATAGTTCATTTTGCAATTTCAGGAGTTAATATCGGCTAAAATTCATGATTTGCTTCCAAGTTCAAATGTAAGGAAAGTTTTGGTATATTTAATATATTGATTACCTTCAAGTTTTCAGGACAAATGAATGTAATACAGTGTACATAAAATGATTTTTTCAACAATTACAAGGCAGTACACTACAAAAAATAATAAATTAAAGAAATCAACAAGAAAAGTTGATTTCTTCTTTTATTATCAATAGATTGGAACATAATTTATAGAATTATATAAATAAAGCATTACATAGATATATATATATAGGGTAATATATAATTTGCACAAAAACAAGACATGTTCTCATAAACACAACAATGTATATATACATATATATCTAGACTTTTTAATATGTGATTTAGCTTCCAAAAAATGAAGCAAAAAACAAATCGGAATGTGCCAAATTTCCAATTTATAGTTGTTCCTAGTGTATTTTTTGTCGAATCATCATAAAAACCAGTAGTAACTCCTTTTCCTATTTTCATTTTGACAACAAATTATAACACCTCTCAAACAGAGAAGAATGCTCTCTTTTGTAAAAATGTAGTTTTCTGAAAAAATATGCCTGATCAATCCTAAAATCACATAATTTGTACTATCTACTTAAATCCAGCAAAAGAGTTAATGTGTATCAAAGAATATGCGGAAGTGGACTAGCAACGCTGAGCAGCTCTGTGACTTAAATCTGTAGCTGAATCGGTAAATGATTCAGAAGGTTTTTTCCTTCTGCTATTTGAGCAAATGAATTGGGCTACCGCGTTGCAACAAGATAATTGTTTAATTGGTTTACTGTTTAAGTGTTCATGCACCATACTGTTTAACATGCATGGGACTTGTATTTAAAGTGTATAAACTATTTCAAATTATATTTAAGGTTATAGTGACCAGAATTATAGATATAGTAAAAACGCCTCTCCCATGCGATTAATTCTTGAACAGTCCTAAACACTTTTTCTAAATTGTATAAAAAAGCCATAAAAATGAAATAAAATTTGAAACCAAATGCCTCCAGTCAATATCAGTTAATGCTACTACCTGTCCATTTTTATGGCATTATCACTTTATTTAGACTATTTCATTTAAAAAAAGGAAAGGAATTTTGATGCCAAACACAATCTCAATCTTACCAAACCAAAATTCTATCACAGTAGCAATAAATTACCAATATATCTACATTAAACTAAAACAAATTCTACATCAACATGAAGCCAAATCAAAGAGCCGGGAGCACAAAACTGTGAAATCTTACCTATTTTTTCCAGATACATTTTTGATGTCAATTTAAATGGTTACTTTTTGATGTCATCGATTTGAGAATTTCAGAAATCTTCCCTTCAGATGTAAAAAGTGTCAGATGAAAAACAATTATTGCTTCACAAACAATTCACGAACTCTGAAAAGACTATCACTGCTAAACAGAAGGACTTACTGGTTATCAAGTTTGATAATCGTGTGTTATGTACACAGAACAAATATATGTACCACATGTTAAGTAAAAAAAAAACATGTGATCTGTTATTAAGACTATTTACACTGAAGCTAAATCACAAAAACAAACAAAGCATCACACACATTCCACATGTAAATACGTAGTGAATTTTATATACATAGATTTTATCATGTATAAATAATCTCTGTCAAATATCTCGGTTGCTGTCCATGTTTTATCTATTACCAGTTAAGATTTAAATAACACACCTTTTTGTAGATACAGAGCTAAGTCCTCATTCACTACAGGTCACATCAATTTCAAGCTTAATAGATTACCGAATTTAACTTCAGAAACTGGCAACTAATTAGACTGATAGTTTAAATTTGCTAAAAGGTTTCTTCAACATCATTGGAAGCTTCCATGGTCAAACAAGATGATCAATATATACAAATAATTAAAGATTAATTCTTCACCTAATCATTAAAAGAGGCGTGAAATTTGTATTCACCAATATCAAAACAAATGTACACCAGGGTAATGGTTGTTGGATCTTAACTGACACTTACAGGAAATGTTAGCTGTATAATATTTGTGTAATCTAAAAATGTGAAATAAAATAGTATCAGTTTTATACTAGTTTCATGTTGTAACCTGAAAGATTCAACATTCTACCAAGCAATCAGATGGCAACTTTTCATAGAAAGATGTACAGTGTATTACAACATTTTTATTCAAGAGTTAACTGACTTATCAGTATCAATGAGTGGTATACTGATGCAAATCATCTTGTGTGTACCTTTCAACCAGCTGGTGCAGTAAAACATGCTATAATGATTTCTTTGTGTGGCATGAGAAATATGTAAAAGTAAGAGATATATTACGTTACATTATCTGAAGTGGTATTTTGGATCATGTTTTAAATCTACCATGTAATATCTGCTATATTTGTTTTGTTGATGTTCAAGCTAGATTGTGAACATTGAGGGCTAATTTGACAGCAAATGTTACAACTTTACAGTTACATTAATCTGGCAAACTGGTTTATCCAATCAACCACAAGATTCCTTTTATAAACAATGAAAATCATGACAAAGAGACTGTTGTAATGAGATCCAGACATAATCTTAAACATGTGCTTAATTTTATCTTAACATTGAACAAAAAGTTTAAAACTAGCTGACAATAGGAAGTGACCTGATGGACACTACATGGTAATCTGTGGACAACAACAACAGTAAACAGTACAATGTTATGTGTAGTATATAAAACTGTACATCCAGCTCTGACCGTGTGGAACATCAAACTTCACAGACTCATTACTATTACTCTGACTAGCTGGGCAACAGATGGAGAATTTACATACAAGATAGTAATCATACAAATTTACTGAACATACATTCCACTGAATAGGAAAACAAGTTCTTTAACAGGTAGTTGATTAAATGTAATACCTGATCTCCCTATTGTTCCCAGTAAAACCAGGTTTGAAAAGTCAGACACAAAAACATTTCATGGTTGTATACATTATGTCTTTAAAGAAAGTATTGAACAATTCAAAAGTTTAAAAGGTAGGTGGAAGATAAACTGTTGTGCTAGAAATTAGAGCTCTTGTTTATACAGGCAGATACAGGTGTCTATCCCCGTATAGCAGCCGTAACCAGTCAAAGGTCATGTATGTCTTAGTGTGTGTTACACTGTGATTCGATGATTGCACATACAAAAATGATTTGTGTGTATGATTCACAACTAGTAGAGAAAAATTTTGAAGAATGTTTCATCTCTTTAAGATGTACATGTATATCACGTGGACAAAATATCACATAGATAATGGTTTCTCTCGCACATCGTATAGCTCATCACTCAGTCTCATCACTCACATGTCCACCACTGTCAAATACACAAGCTATGCCCACTAATAATGCAGCATCCACTTTCACATCCACGTGCCTTTTCAGGCAAATCCATCCTCGTTGTTCTTTGGGGCCATAAATGCTTTTTTGAAATGAGTTCAATAAAACTTTTTTCATATACTTGAGTTGAAAAAAGAATAATTTTTTATAAAAACTGTATCATCCAGTTTTGTTAAGACAAATTTTAATGAGCTGTTTTAGAAGATATGCTATTCCAAACTGTAACCTCAATTTTCAAACTAAACTTTTTTTAATGGAGCCTTAAAAAAATGTTTTCAATCAAATTTCACTTTCCTCCAAACTGGATTTAAAACCAGGTGAACAACAAAGGATTTGAAAATTTTGGAAAATGACCCAAAAATACTCGTGTGTGAAAGAGTAATCTCCCTTCTCTTCACTCTCCTTCATGCATGTGTCCATGGAATGGATAGTTTGTAATTTAGATTTGTACAGCGTGTACAGCTCTCATCATACGTCATACAGCGTCCAATCAACTAACAGGCGCAGCCCTCCTTGCTGGGTGCTTGGTCGTTATTTATAGCATTCCTTGGTGTGGCTGGTTTGTGCTGTACACCAGACTCCGCTGCATTGAGGTCCAAACTGCAAAAAAGTTCAAACGAAATGTCATCATAGGAAATAATTCAATTAAATTACAACATAAATGTTGTATCAGTGTTTTGGTAACTCATAATATAGGGACCATATTCAATTTGTTCTGTAACAGGTAATGGAAATATTTACCTCGAATTTGAAACAAATGAAAATACCAAATGTATTCGTAAAACTTTGTACACAATTTGGCTTGATTGATATCAGGCTTCATGATAATGAATCTTTTGACATAATCATGGTGAATATGGCCTTGACATTTGGACTCGAGTGCCTCACTCTGTATACAACACTTGACATAAAATCTGTGTACAATTATTCCAATAAGTTATGTAAAACAGTGCATTTGCACTAAGAAGAAATTTCATGACACTTTCCTTTTTTTTTTATTGAATCTAGAATCTTCAAAGTGTAACTGTTATTTTTGCAATGCACTAGGATTGTTTGATGCTTGGGATTTTCAATTTGATGCAACATGCAAACAAGCAATGTCCTTGCTATCAGGATAAAAAATACTTCCTTTAAGCCATGAGGGGTATGGCAGTATTAGCCAAGGTACATATGTATATCGTCACTTTAACTAGCAGTGAATTTTAAATTCAATGCTATCTTTAATTTTTTATCCAACTTGTTATGTAGAACAAGATTGTAAAGGGGAGTGTTCCGACAACTATTTCACTTATCCAAGATTGTGGGATAATGCTTAGTGCTTATGTTGAGCACACACATAAAGTTTAACAAAAATCCTTTGAAATGATATTAAAAACACTGAATTTGTTGATGGCTTTCCATAAATAGTAAGGTATATTGTCATACTTGAAATTGGTAGATCACTTCAATATCAAAATCGGATTAAATATCGGATAATGTCATGGCAATGATGTTATTTATATCCTTGCTGGTGAACTAGATGTGATATTCCTACCTTCCATCCTGTATATTTTGGTAGATTTTCTTTGCTGTGTCTAAGAAAGCATCTTCTACATTATCACCACTGAAAAAAGGAAACATTTATAGTGAATCGTAGTGATTGATGTTACAAAATGGAATACTTAAAATCTGTACTGCCTTGCATAATTCATGACATTCTTTAAAGTTTTATATGTATGTCCAATGCAATGCACTGAATTACTTCTATTACATGTATCATATCATATATGCTATAAAATCTGTTTAATGCATGTACTCTATAAAGTTACTTCACGAATATTCATTGAATACAAAGCCATACTGAAATGGCGTTTATTTTAAAATAACTGCCATAACAACTGCCTTATTACATTTATCTGGTAAGCTAAAATTTACATGTATCTGGTAAGCTAAAATTTACATGTATCTGGTAAGTTAAAATGCACACGTATCTGGTAAGTGAAAATGTACATGTATCTGGTAAGTTTAAATTTACATGTATCTGGTAAGTTAAAAAGTAAATATATCTGGTAAGTTAAAATTTACATGTATCTGGTAAGTTAAAATTTACATGTATCCTGTAAGTTAAAATTTACATGTATCTGGTAAGTTAAAATGTACATGCTATCTGGTAAGTTAAAATGTACATGTATCTGGTAAGTTAAAATGTACATGTATCTGGTAAGTTAAAATTTGGAAATTTGTTGAGGGATGAGGTCATAATAGTCAACCAAACAACATCTAGCAAAAATCAATGATACATGTACATGTATAACATCTCATTAAATAAAATAAATGACATGACTGAATCCCTGAAACCTGAGAATGTAATTAGATTGAGTCACAGGTACAGCTGATTGTTCCAAGCAGCCTCAGGTGCATCAGCCATGACAGCAGTCAATCATTCTCCTCAACTTTTAATCCTAAAATACACATTAACTTTTAATCCTAAGATACACCAACTGTGTAAGTTTGGTTGATAAAGGACTTTTTAACCTGCTGACGCTGGGGGTATAGCATAAGCCCCCGTCAGTTTTGTTGAAGTGAGCTAAAAATGTGTTGAGTTGTTCTGAATTTTGTGTAATGAAATAAAATTCTGTTGTTCAGAAGTTACAGTTATGACAAATATAAGCAAATGTATTACAATTAACTAACTTCTTACTGTTAACATAAAGTCTAAATGCATAAAAAATAATGTTCCAGTGAGCCATACTGAAGTTACTGCATTGAACAAGGCGAGACCAAACAGATATCAAAATACAATTTGTTAATCAACCAAACTGAATTGCTATAGGACAAGTGTTTATAAAAGAATGCCAAAGCAAAGAAAGACGTGGCTTCCCCTTATATTTTACGAATGTTTACTTACGTTTTGGCACTGCACTCCAGAAACATCAATCCTGAAGTTTAAAAAACAAATGGTTTCTTTATAACCTTTGTCAAATGTTGCTTGCTTTTTAAATTAACATGTATATGATTTTTCATACTGCATGCTATCCTTGGTGCAAAATCAAGAGATCCTAGAGGGATCCTTGCAGCCATCATTAACGGATCGGAATAAGATCCACAAACACTAACATTTTACCATCTTTACCCTTCATTTTCCTTACAAGTAAGACTTTTGTTGGATATCCTAATAGGAATCTATCACGCTATTTGTACAATTTGAAATATTCCTTCAATAAATTTCCACACTTTTCAATACCTAGACGTTAAGGGGAACCAACAAATAATATATGAGAAAGAAACTTTTTCTTTCAGACAATTGTCAAAATGTAGGTCACTCTTTCATGCGTGACACACTGCCTCACCAAGGTGAACTATACCCAAAGTCTGAAGTTATAGTAATTTGAAGTCTATGAGATAGAGCCTGGACAAGATAGCAGAGGGACAGACAGAAGGCCAGACAAACACAAAACTATAACCCCTCCCAGTCCCCGGAGGGGGGACTTATACCACTCTATTCTCTAATACCATCCTCAATTTTTATGTAATTGTTTCTTTTGGATGATTCAATTTATCGAAACACTTTTAATAAATCCCTATTGAGAAAATAATCAATAATTATGTACGCTAATAAGAAAGTAAATACCATTTTCATCAGCAAACTGTTTCGCCTCTTCATATGTTACATCTCGCTGTGCTTCTAAATCAGATTTGTTTCCGATCAAAAATATTACCTGTAACAAGTTAAAAGAAAAGTGAGATTATAACCAACCAGAACAAATAAGTTTATTTACAAACAATCCATGTTGTTGGTTTTAAATCATACATATAGATAGGTGCCCCAATGACACTTTGGTTTATGGTAAGATACATATTGTATATCATACACTACGTGTATCAGGGTTTGGAGTTCCATACATAATGTATAAAGGGTTGTGATCAGGTACATACTGTATATCATACACAAAGTGTATCAGGGTTTGGAGTCCCATATATACTGTATCAGGGTTTGGAGTTCCATACACACTGTATAAAGGGTTGTGATATGGTACATATTGTATGTCATACACTAAGTGTATCAGGGTTTGGAGTCCCATATATACTGTATCAGGGTTTGGAGTTCCATACACACTGTATAAAGGGTTGTGATATGGTACATATTGTATGTCATACACTAAGTGTATCAGGGTTTGGAGTCCCATATATACTGTATCAGGGGATGTGATATGGTACATACTGTATATCATACACAAAGTGTATCAGGGTTTGGAGTCCCATATACACTGTATCAGGGTTTGGAGTCCCATATATACTGTATCAGGGTTTGGAGTTCCATACACACTGTATAAAGGGTTGTGATATGGTACATACTGTGTATCATACACTACGTGTATCAGGGTTTGGAGTCCCATATATACTGTATCAGGGTTTGGAGTTCCATACTGTACATCATACACAAAGTGTATCAGGGTTTGGAGTCCCATATATACTGTATCAGGGTTTGGAGTTCCATACATAATGTATAAAGGGTTGTGATCAGGTAAATACTGTATATCATACACTACGTGTATCAGGGTTTGGAGTTCCATACATAATGTATAAAGGGTTGTGATCAGGTACATACTGTATATCATACACAAAGTGTATCAGGGTTTGGAGTCCCATATACACTGTATCAGGGTTTGGAGTCCCATATATACTGTATCAGGGTTTGGAGTCCCATATATACTGTATCAGGGTTTGGAGTCCCATATATACTGTATCAGGGTTTGGAGTCCCATATATACTGTATCAGGGTTTGGAGTCCCATATATACTGTATCAGGGGATGTGATATGGCACATAATGTATAACATACACCTTGTGTATCAGGGTTTGGAGTTCCATACATAATGTATAAGAGGTTATGGTACCTTACACACTGTATAGGAGGCATGGTGGTCTAGTGGTATGGTGCCAGGCTAGTGATCAAAGGGTTGCGAGTTCGAGTGCCAGCCACAGCATTTGTGTTGAACCTTTGAGAAATATACTTTGCTCTATTCATCCAGTCTACAGCTGTTACCCGGTAATGAGTATGTGGTTGGGTAGTGCTTGAAATTGCAGAATGCTAGCTGTGAGTGCCGAAAGGGAAACACCAGTTGTATGCTCCCCAGGGAGTAGAGAACCACAATCGCTGGTAGCCAAGTCCCTTTAACCACAGATAATTTATGAACTTCTTTGAGGCAACCTATAGGTTTGGTTTGGTTTATTTTATCTTACGTCCTATTAAAGGCCCAATATACGTAACTTTCGGCAAAACTTTAAGCGAAAATCAAGCCTTATAACTTATCATATTTATAGATTTTGTTAAGATTAACTGATATCAGCAATATTCAAGATGAATTATCAGGCGGTTACCGGTACAGCAGCAGTTGAAACACGCTATTTGTAAACACGCGTCCATTTCGAACCGTCTTCTACCTTCGGTTTGTTGTTGAAGTGGGCCCCACCTGAACTATTTTCAATTCTTTGGATTTTTTTGTCAAGAGTTTCTTGTTAGTTACTGCTCAGGTTTACTTCGTTTTAGGCTTATTTTTGCATGGTTATCAACTGGATTTTTTTTCAGAATTTTTCAGAATCACGAAAATTTCCCTGAAGTTACGTATATTGGGCCTTTAACAGCCAGGGTCATTACAGTCAGTACCTGGCAACTGCCCCACATGGGACTCAAACTTGCAACCCAAAGGTGGAGGGCTAGTGGTAGAATAGGTTGTGGTACCATACACCTATTGTAACAGGGTTTGGCATTTCATAAATAAGTGTATTAGGGTTTGTGGTATGGTACATTGTACATACTGTCTATCATAACCTCTTGATCTGGGTTTGAAGTTCTATACATACTGTATTAGGGTTTGTGGTGCCGTGGGTACCATACACCTAGTGTATTAGAGTTTGAAGTTCTATACATACTGTATTAGGGTTTGTGGTGCCGCGGGTACCATACACCTAGTGTATTAGAGTTTGAAGTTCTATACATACTGTATTAGAGTCTGAAGTTCTATACATACTGTATTAGGGTTTGTGGTTCGGCTGATACCATACCCCTAGTGTATCAAGAGTCTGAAGTTCTATACATACTGTATTAGGATTTGTGAGGTTCCGTGCGTCCGTTAACCAGCTGCTTAGATGATTATATGTACTCCTCCTAAAATACACAGAAATATATAACATGAAAACACATTTTAGCAATAAGCAAAGTTCAATAGCACCTAAACCTGCCCTTACATCGGAAAAACATTCAGTGACATAGAAAATGAAAACTGAATGAGATGGAAACTGGAAAACAAGAGATCCCAGAGGGATCTTGGTGCCCACTATCGATAATTTTTTGTTCATCTGAGGATGGTGGGCTGAAAATTCACACCTGAAGCCAAAATATTGTTTCTGTCTATGCCAAAGTAGCTAATGCTTGCTTTATGAATTCTAAAAATTTTTAGTTGTTGACAAAATCTTGTATAAATGGGAGACTGTTAGTTTACAAATGTCTACAAAGCTACTCCTGCATTCACAAATGAGAGTTACAGTAGTGTTCATAGACATGATAGTACCATTATAATTATATACCTTACTACCTACGAAAATTAATATAAGCAAACATGAACTAGATAATTATCTACATCTAAACCATTAGTGCTTTAGCTACATATGGGATAATGCATTGAAATATGGAAAGTTGGTCCATACCGGTTTCATATACAGTTGGCACACACCAGTTTAATTTACTGACACACATATAAAGTTTCACACAATTCTATCCAATAACAGAGTTCCAAAACATATTTCAAAATTTCTTGTCTGTACAAATGGAACAAGAGACCCAGAAGGCCTGTATCACACACCTGTATATTTGTACAATCCCTCGCCTGGATATTTGTGCAACTGCGGGA
Source organism: Mimachlamys varia (assembly GCA_947623455.1). Lineage (NCBI taxonomy): Eukaryota > Metazoa > Mollusca > Bivalvia > Pectinida > Pectinidae > Mimachlamys > Mimachlamys varia. The sequence continues at coordinate 17,429,448 of OX392529.1, forward strand.
AAATATTCAACATAAAAGTGCTTTGCAATCTTTCTATATTTTGGGTCTCCTTGGCATAAAAATGTTTCAGACAAAATGCAACTTTATATGTCTCTTTTCCAACATGCTACTGGTCAACAAACATCATTATCTAGTTTCTCCTGGTGTTGCAGAGAGAGTTATTAAAAGATACAATGTATTCACAGATGTAACCATGTGACTGTGAAAATATGTAACAGTCATTTATTTGAGAAAGTATCTAGTTGTTCATGCCAGGTACTTACTGACCAAGTATCAGTTCTCCAAGCCTTCTGGTTATCCAGAAGATTTTTAAAGCATTTCTTAAATGTTGAACCCAATGTGACCTTGAAAATAGGTCAAGGTTATTTAAATGCCGAAACTGAAAAATGCATCTAGCTAGGTAACTACTGGTCAAGTATAAGTAATCTGGGCCTTCTGGTTATTTATCAGAAGATTTTTAAAAGTTTTTAAACATTCAAATGTAGATCACATTCATTGGTTTGAAGATATTACATAATATAACATGCAAGTCACCTACTGGCCAATGCAATTACATGTATCAGTATATTTGATCCCTGTGACTTTTGAAAGTAGGTGCAGGTCATTTAATGAGGAAACTTAATAGCACTTTGTCCCAGGTATCTACTCCTACAACCAGCCAAGTATTACTTCCAAAGACCTTCTGGTTATGGAGAGAAAGTTCTAGAGTAAAAGTTGACATGGATCGGCGATGGATGATGGTTGTTTCTATGGTAATTGTATCATCTACTTTGCAATGTAATAAACCAAGAAAGTATCCCCTAACATCTTTAGTGAACTGTTTTGACATTAAGTTACAGTCTGTAACAGCCTGTTTGTTTACCTTGTAATATCGTAGACCATGAGAGCACCTGCAGCCCCCCTGTAGTAACTCCTGGTGACTGCACGGAATCGCTCCTGACCAGCCGTGTCCCATATCTGTAACTTAATCTTCTGACCTGATACCTCAATTATTCTGCAACAGAAAAGACATTGACCATAGCATAATAATGTTACTTAAGGAAATAATTTCAAAGAAAGGAATTCAGCAAAAAAAAATATTTTGCTACTTCATCAGTACCAATTTTGTGATTTTGCGATCAACTGCCTTGCCAAAACAATTTAACTTTGGCCAAACAAAAATAATTATTATTATGATTTTACTTCAAGTTTAACCACAGGTGAGTCAAGATAATCACTACTACTTACCTGGTACCAAACTCTACACCTATTGTATGTGGACAGTCTGCCATAACTGAAAAAAAAGAAAAAATAACAATAAACTTCTAATTATGAGTTTTATTAAAGTACACTGTAATTTACACTGTAATGAAGTTAGATTTTACTAAAGATATTTTACTACAGATACTTTACTACATATATTTTACTACAGATACTTTACTACAGATATTTTACTACAGATACTTTACTTCAGGTACTTTACTAAAGATATTTTACTACAGATATTTTACTACAGATACTTTACTACAGATATTTTACTACAGATACTTTACTACAGATAGGTTACTACAGATAGTTTACTACAGATACTTTACTACAGATATTTTACTACAGATAGTTTACTACAGATACTTTACTACAGATACTTTACTACAGATACTTTACTACAGATAGTTTACTACAGATAGTTTACTACAGATATTTTACTACAGATATTTTACTACAGATACTTTACTACAGATATTTTACTACAGATACTTTACTACAGATACTTTACTACAGATATTTTACTACAGATACTTTACTACAGATAGTTTACTACAGATAGTTTACTACAGATATTTTACTACAGATATTTTACTACAGATATTTTACTACAGATACTTTACTACAGATAGTTTACTACAGATACTTTACTACAGATATTTTACTACAGATACTTTACTACAGATATTTTACTACAGATACTTTACTACAGATAGTTTACTACAGATACTTTACTACAGATATTTTACTACAGATATTTTACTACAGATACTTTACTACAGATATTTTACTACAGATACTTTACTACAGATAGTTTACTACAGATAGTTTACTACAGATATTTTACTAGATACTGAAATTGTTTAACTCTTGTAAACAGAATTATTATCGAAAATTGAATATATTCATCCAAAAACTAACACTATCACTTCCTATTGGAGGGAAATTCCATTAAAAAAAAACCCATTAAGTTGTTGTGAAAATTCAATTTAATCATAAATGTTTTTCTGAATGGGTGAAGGTTTCTTTTCTTTAGCATGGATTTTGAGAACAAGAATATGTGATATTTTCACGTCTTTTCCCGAGATTTTCATGGTTCATTTACATCATGGATTCTTCAAGAGCATTCGACCAGGGCCCGTATTCATGAAACCGTTCTCATGCTCAAGCATGGATTTTGTGCTCAAGTTTAATTTCTTATTCCGGCTATAATTTATTCAAAAAATGTGATTTTGCCAAAGTTTTGAAAAAAACTTGAAAAGACATTAAGTCGAAAGCTGTCTTCAACAATTACAAAGATCTTTTGACTCTTTGACATGATTAAGGTGAGTTTTAACAAAGCTGGGCTGAGCACAGAATCCATGATTGAGCATGAGAACGGTTTCATGAATACGGGCCCAGTAGTGCAAGAAGTAAAAAGCTATGCAAACATTTTATTAGATTGTAAAATGTTCCATATAACATATGATTTATATGAAACCATATAACACAGTATGTCATCAAATTATGCTGAAAAAAACAGCATATTATCAAATTATGCAAAAATAACTTTTTTTGGTATTACAAAATAATGAAATTATTTTTTTTTACATACTCTATAACTGAATGATTAATTTGAAACAAATTCTTATACAACAGTCATGTACCTGCTGTACCAAAAGGACTTAGGTGGATATGAATGCATCACATTATTTTTGAAGATTTAGTCAAAAAAAGAAAGTGCAGTTTTATTTACAGTTGCTTGGGATAAAGGTACTAAGTTTCAAGAAGCTTGATGTCACATCAGTATTGGAATGTCCAATGCAAAAAATTATACATAATAAATTCATCGGTTCATGACACCTGATACAAATTTACACTAAACTGTATCCAATGAATATAGGTTGCCAGAAAACTTACATTTCTTTTCTGTAAACTGGTGTAACAGACATGATTTCCCTACACCCATGTCTCCTATAATAATATATTTAAATATATAGGAGTAGTTGTATGGGCCCGCCGCCATCGCTGTAAGATTTCCTGTGAAAATAAAATGTTCAAAATTAGTTTTTGATAAGTTCAACAATTATGCAAATCTAAGTAAGCAGTACAGTGTAAAGTAATTAAGGAGAACTACTTCAGATACCCTTTTAGAATAGCCCACCTGCTGACATCCCTTTGATATCATACAGGGACACAAGTTTATAAGTGTGTCTGGGACCTTCTGCAATGGACACAAGGAAGTACTATCTACGTGTACACAAATTTCACACCTAAAAGTATGTTAAGGTAGTGAATCAAGATGAGTTCTAATGATGTGTGTAAAAAAATCTCATAGTTCAATTATATTTGCTAGATCAATATAATAACTAAAAGGGTTCATATAAATATAAATGTATTGTGGCTGTGCGTTGAACTTGCAATAATGCTAATATCATAAGGACTGGTGAAAATCATACACATTATACAACTGTACATGTGTATGTCATCATGGTCACTGTCAATATCTCTGTATTAGTAGTATTACATTGTAGAGTGGCAAAGTTTGATGCAGAATTGAAAACTTTTTTTGTTATGGATCATGACATACAATACAGAATAACACTACATTCACTTCATTTTTCATTCAGGGTACAATTAACCGTCAGGAAACTCCTGTGTGTGTAAACAACAAGCTAAATTTTGATTCTAAAATATAAATGGTTATATTATTACACCATGGCATTACCCATTTACAACTGAATAAGGTTACACATATGTAGAATTGTAACGGGTATCAAACTCTCAACGTCAAGATCATTTAAAATTAAATATACAACTACAAGACACTTTTATATGTATACCAACATTTGTATTTGAACTACGCCAATTCAATTTATATTGTTAATATAATCTATTTATTTTCAAACATGTCTATTCTCTACTGTGCAATTATCCTTGTAGTGTACTTTAATAAAAATTACCAGAACTCATATAAGTAATATTTATAACCAACTACATGTACTATATAGCAGCTTGAACAATTGAGCCGACATATAATAATAATAATAATAATAATAATGTTTATTCAGGCAAAGGCATAGTAAAATTACACAGTACAAATATCGCATTTCATAAGCAATTGGATCACAATTATAATCAGTAATAAATTAAATTATTGTGGGTTTCTTAAAATTATTAATTTAAAACATAAAATATCACAGAAGAATTTTCACAAACCTTGACATATCACAGTTTAAATTTGTATCGCATGAAATTAGATTACACTGTGATTGCAAATCTTCTAAGTAAAAAAGTTGAAAATTTTAGAGATGTCAATTAAAAAAGTAGAGGAAAATTTGTAAAACCAGATGAAAATGCCTTTGGCCTTGGATTACCCATAAAGCCTATAAAATAGGCTTATTTCCAATGGGGTCCATTAAAGGAGTAATCATTCCGGTTGAGATGTAAAGCCACGGAAAATTGGATTGAATTAAATTTCGCAGCATTAAATATATAGAACCAGAGCACTATTTTGAATGAAAGAAAATCTTTTACATAGAAGATATGAAAACAAATATTGGAAGTAAATAAATAGTTTGGCACATTTCAGGACATTAATAGAAGAGGATGGAAGTTGAAGAGATATTGCATATCAATATACATTGTAATCTGAACTGAACAATAATACAATATGATATGTAACAAAAAACATCACTACCCGTTCAACCGAATGCAGAGTAGATCGATGACGTTAAGCTCGATAGTAGACGAAGGGGTCGTCAAATTCGCCTTTTGATTGAAGCATTAGCAACTGTTTTGCTTTGTTTTTAAAAAGATATTTATTTTTAGAATTTTTAGTATTATCTGGAAGGGAATTCCAATCTTTTGCTGCAGAAATAGAAAAAGAAGAACTTTCTATGCTTTTAACGTTTCTTATTGAGAAGTTCATGGTTCCAGATCTTGTACCAAAGCAGTTTTTGTTTATTGAGAAAAGTTCGTTTAGATATTGTGGACATTTACCATTGTAGATGTTAAAAGCATGGTTGAGGCGAAGTTGGCGGACCCTTTGTTGTACATTAAGCATGCCTAGTTTTCCTAACTCAGTGACAGTGACCCTTGTTCTGTTATCGAGGTTAAGAATAAAGCGGACCATTTTGTTTTGGGTAGTCTGGAGTTTACCTTTGAGTTTCTTGGTAATTCCTTCATACCAGGAGGTGCACGCATAGTCAAAATGGCACTGAATTAGAGCAGAGCATAAAGTTTTACGGGATTTTAAAGAGAGACATTTACTATTTCTGTACAAAAATTTAAGTCTTTGGTTAATTTTTTGGATAATATTGGAGACAATTTCCTCTCCAGATAGAAATTTATCTATCGTAACACCGAGGTATTTTACTGAAGATTGCGAGGCAATGTTTTGACCGTTACATGAAATTTTGAAATCATCCTCGGGTACTTGTCCTAATTTTCTCTTTGGTCCGAATAAAATGCTTTCTGTTTTACCTAAATGTAATGATAATTTGTTGTCAACGAGCCAATCATGACATGATTCCAAAATTGAGGATAATTTAGAAGAAATTGTTTTGGGACAGTGATGTGAAAAAATAATTGCACTGTCATCAGCATACAGAAGTAGTTTACAGGAAGTCTCTATACTTATTTGCATGTCATTTACATAGATCAGAAATAGAAGAGGGCCCAATAAGCTACCCTGGGGGACCCCACAATGGATGTTGTCCTCTGCGGAGGTCACTCCATTTATACTCACTAATTGGGATCGATCTTCTAAGTATGATCTAAACCAGTTACAAGACTCGACACCAATGAGTTTTAATTTCTCACAAAGGATCGAATGGTTCACCGTGTCGAATGCTTTTTGTAAATCGAGTAGGACCATGCCCGTATAAAGACCTTTGGCTGTTTGAGATTTGATATGATCAATTAGATAAATTAAACAAGAATCAGTGGAGTATGACTTCCTAAAGCCAGATTGGAGTTCATACAATAAATTATTTTTAGCAAGAAAAGTTTCTAATTGGTTGTAAACTGCTTTTTCCAAAATTTTAGACACAGTGCTTAAAATGCTAACAGGACGGTAATTTTCCGCCTGCAGTCTATCTTTCTTTTTGAATAAAGGTATGACTTTCGCAGTTTTTAGATCGTCCGGAACTACACCTTCAGATATTGAAAGGTTAATTAAAAATGTGACTGGAATTTTGATCATTGGTGCCGCGTCCCTCAGAAATCTAGCAGGGATTTGGTCGAGGCCTGTACTTTTACATACATTTAGGTTACATAGCTCTTTATAGACAAAATCTTCCGAAACATGTCGAAGATGAAATTTTATGCCTTTTGGATTCCTTTTAGAGTAAAAATCATGAAATAATTTGGTAGAAAAATGATAAATCCCTTTACACAAAGGTAATTTATCTACAAGTTTTGAAGCAATGGTTGTGAAAAATTTATTGAAATGGTTGGCTATGGTAACAGCATCATGGCAGTTTTCACCATCTATATGTAAAACTGTTTTAGGATTTGATTTCCTGTCCCTTTCATAGCCCAAGCCCTTGAGTTGTTTCCAAAGATTTTTTGAATTTCCTTTATTTTCTTCAATTTTGCTTTTGAAGTAGTTGTTTTTGGCTTTTTTTACGAGTTTCTGTATACGATTTCTTAACTGACATATATTTTGAATATTTATCATTCAAGTCTTCAGCAAAACTAAACCGATCCAGTATCACCCAAACGAATTCTTCTTTGCTATATATAACGCAGCATCAAATGATATAGACCTAAAGCTTGGGCTAAATAGATCTATGACGAAAAATTGTTCAACCGCTGAATGAATATCAGACTGCTGTATGAAATCTAATTTCGTCTACACTTTCCACTTTCAAGTTGGAGGTCAACCCTACTACCAAGTAACTTACTAAGTTTCAAACACATGCGATGTTTTACATGAAGAGCTATCTACAAATATCAGTATTGACATTCTTCAATTTACAAATGTCAGTGCATAATGTCAACAAACACAAAAATGGGAAGTGCCTGGGAAGTCAGGTGATGATCAGTTTCGATAGCTTAGAAAGGCCGCTGCATTTCTTATTGTGACGATAACAGATATCTAAATGCTACCATTAAAGATATATGATACTACATGATAAACCTTTCGTAAAATTGAACGAATTTACCCCAAGATTTCGATGATTATGTACCTGCTTTGAATCGTATCAGTGATTATGCTCTGAATCAGCAACAAGATGGCGGATAATGACGTCGATCATGGCGCCATCTTATGTGTAATAGGTAACGGGGGACAACTCTACCGATTTGTAAAACTAGGCTAGGCCGGTGATATGCAGTAAGGAACCTAACATGTTCTTTTCAAAGATAAGATACCAATGTACAAATCGGCTAAAAAGGTACGCTAGAAATTGCGTCATATTGTCGAGTCATTTTACTGAAAAATTTAGCAAAAACTAATAGCAAATTTGTTTCTTGTTTTTGAAATGATTGGGTATTTGAAATTAAACAGGGAAAAAAGTATAATAAAATCAAATTTTGGATCGGTGTTTTTTATTCTTCTTTTTTCCTTCGAAGGGATCAAGAACTTCAGGAAAATCACATACATGTATTAAGACATATTTGAAGTTTAATATCTACCTCTTTCGTATCACCGGATTTGGAAAATTAACAGTATGGTAAGACCACAGTTGCTGGGGTCACAGTGTTAAATCATATGTAGAGAGTCGCCCTTTATTTTTTATTTACTGATAGAAACCCAAGCAATTGTGGTGTGCGGAACAATTTTGTTGAAAATAAATAGGACGTGGTACGATCAATGAAATATTGACATGTCAGTATGACTAATATTTATTTTCAACATTCCGATATTGGCTACGGTTGTAATTTTGAAATTTTGAATAAAAGAAATATCACGGAATTAGATTATCTAAGTCCGTGGAAATACTAATAATCAATGAATATCCACTCGAACTTAGCATTGTACTAGGTAATAAGTAATTCATAATAAAAATCACTCATGTGAGATATTTTCTCTCACCCACAAACAAAACTGAGCGTATATGTATATTTTTGGTATAAATTCATACCATAACATGCCCTTTTTGAATAAACAAAATTCGGGTTAAAATATTTTTTGAATTGAAACAAATATTTTTCTTTAGTTTCCCCGATAGCATGGGGTTTGGGGGGGGGGGGGTTGTTGTTGTTGTTGTTTGCTACTCTTTTTTTTTTAAACATGACATCATTATAGATATCTATTCTGTAAGAATACTTTTCTCTCTCGATTCCACTGATTGTTCAGAATGCCATTTGCCTTATTTATGTCTCCTTAAACTAAGGACCACGTTCAAGCCTTGCTTTGATCTCACGTAAGGGATTTTTTGCTATGATTTATTTAACAGCAAATATGCACCCAGGGATATGGATTGGACGTTTCATGTTTACAGATTTTTTTTTCCCAAAAGAATTAGAGAAAAGACCAACTCTGGCAGCAACTTGAAAATGCCGTATTTTTGTGTATTTTCTTGTGCTTCGTGATCAATTTTCGATAAACATGCCCCCTCAATGATCATCTTTATCGAAAATTGATCTAAACCCCCAAAAAGTGTAAAATTACTCTAAACACTCTAGTTTAGGTCCAAAATTAGCTGTAACAAATTCTCATGTCCCTGTGTCTCTGACCATGAAGATTCAACGACTGTATTTGTGTGTTTTGTTTTGGTACAGACATCATTTGAGCAAGTAATATATTTGTTCCCTTTTAATACATACCTTCATACATATTTGAAAGTGTCCCCGATGCAAGGCAGTTTCATCATCAGGTGTATCCTCATCCTCGATATCCAGGGGTTACGCTCACCCACGCTCTCTACACCCCTGGAATATTTTATGACAAAACTGTAGGCTTCGAGAGCGCCACCTTAATTGTTGGTGAGACAAACACACGGGTTCTACCCTTTGATGTATATAAACAGAATCTCGTGGTCACAAGCTTTGAAGTCGGTTGCGGTTCCTTTGTAATCTTCAAACGACGGACATCAAGCCTAACGATTAGTAATTTTGTTTTCACCTGAGCGTGCCTTCAGATTTGCCATGCCATAGGGGTATAGAGAGCGTATCTAGGTGAAGTAACCCCTGGATATCGAGGATGGTGTATCCCCCATCCTCGATTGTTTTCGGCGCTGTCCACTACAAGTTCCAGGGCACAGGGACATGAGAATTAGTTTCAGCTAGGTTTGGACCTAAAATGGGTGTTTAGAGTAATTTGGAGAGTTTAGGTCCAAAACTAGCTGTAACAAATTCTCTGGTCCCTGTTCTCCAATCCAGAGGTACCGGTGCGCCGACTAGGGTGATGAAGCCCTAACCCGTAACTGTCAAGCATGTTCCCACCCATGTACCACTGCTGTCTGATGTTGTCACATCCCTGTGATGTGTGAACTAATTGTTAACACAATTTTCTGAAGTCTGATATTCTTGACTGGGATTGGCGCTTGCTCCTGTTGTCACCACAGAATGTCTTATTCACCCCTATCACAATGTCTCTTATGGAGTGTTCTGAAGGATCACCTTACAGTGCGTACTGTCCATAACCTCTTTCTCCACAGCCACATCGACGCTGACTCAGCTTGTCAACACACTGCACCGACCAGCTTCTTCCTCTCCCTTCCAATAATGCCACAATCTTGAAGCTCACCCTGACTCTTTCTTCAACATTACTACTTGTATGAATTTGAATTACGCTGGTTGGTACTTTCAGTTTTTGAAATTAAGCATTGTTATAAAACAAACAATTCGCCGGTTACTTACCATTTTCAACTAAACAAGAATTAACAAAAGTGGATGTGTCGCTAGTGTGGACAACAGTAGAAATATTTTACGAAACAGATGTATTTTTTAACCAATATTTGAAAACGAATCAACTGCGTCGCATGTTACTGTTAAGAAAGGGAAAGTTCACGATCGGAAAATCGAAATCGTCACGTTTATCGTACAGCTTAGTAGTGAGCTACCTGTGTTGATCATAATAAAGATCAAGGTAAGACGCTGATGTCGAAAAGTCTGTTGTGTTCAGAAGGGCATATACGATCGACTAGGTCAGCAAACTTCTTGTTGTTTGTAGACAACACATCGTCGGTATACCTGAAAGTGAAATTGAAAGATTTGGCAAGGTTATTGTTACCTGTCCTGATAAGCTCCTCGACAAAATCAGCCTAGTATGAAAACAAAATCAAATCAACCAAGAGTGGGCACATTTTGTTCTCGTTGGAAAATCTTTCCTCCAAACTCAACAAAGATGTTGTCAACCGGAAATTCAGTCAATTATACTATATCTTCCTCAGTATGTTTCAACCTAGCTTTTTCTCAATTTTCACAAGGTATTTTTCAAGATAGCTCACAATCATAAATTTGTATCGTTATTTACCTTTCTTGTAAAAGAAAGCTCTCATTATGAGAGACCAAAAACGTTCTTTCAGTTTGGTATGTGGCATGGTAATGTATACGGTAGAAAATCAAATGTTTTTATAGACAAAACCTTTTTGAGAAGGGGATGTTCAAGACTAATCATAATCTAATTAACTCATCACCAATATCTCACGTGTTTTTCAAAATTCACATCCCGTTAATGCCATTCTTGGAGTATACAATGTCACAATAAGACTGAAGCCCTGTTTTAATGTTTCTGAGAATGGAAGTAAGAAGTTTCAATAATGTTTGGTTGAGCAATGAGAAGAGCCGCTATAAACCGTAATGATCGTTGTGGAGTTGAGGTATCCAATATACTTCGTAGACGCGGTAGGTCAGTGTCTTTCGCATTAACGGGTATCTTGAAAGATTGTAATACTTATTTATGATTAGATATTTCATCTTTCGAATAACCGGTCAAAGTTTAAATGTAAGAAGGGTTACCTTGGATATCAAGCAGGACCAGTTCTTTATTCAAGCAATAAATGTAATAGTGTTTGCAAACAAGGATCAAGTTATTAGATGCCTTTTCGACAGACATAAACACATAGTTCGAACATTGGGGTCAAGAAATATCGACTTAAGTTTATTTTAATTTTTTTTTTATCGCAAACCTCTTCTTATTAACCCAACACCATCATATGGGCTGTTAAAATCAGCCGGCGTCCGTGGTCCGTCCTTATTCCTTATTTCATGTGTAGGTTCCCCTTGGTGCCAAGTTGTGCATAGTTCATTTTCAGACATATCCGATAAACAATATCGCCGACAGGCGCATCTTTGATTTGTAAGTAATAGTTGTTATCGGTATTTCTTGACAAGTACCTGATGGATCATTCTCAAATTTCATATGTAGGTCCCTTTGGTATCTAGTTGTGCATTGTCTATTTTCGGAAAGTCCGATAAACAATATGGACATCATGGATTTGTGAGTAATAGTTTGTTATCGCTATTTCTTGAGAAGTACCGGGTGGATCATTCGCTTTCACTTGTTGGTTTCTCTTGGTGTCTAGATGTGCAAGGTTCATTTTCTGACAGATCTACAGATCCAATAAAGAATATAAATTGACGGCTATCTTGGATTTGTAAGTAATAGTTAGAACAGACTGGATCATTCTAAAATGTCATATGTAGTTCCCCTTGGTATTAAGTAGTGTCTTTTTGATTTTGTGACTAATAAGAAAACATGAAAATGACTGACAGACGGCCATTTTGGTTTTGAAAATGTAAAATTTCTTATTTCATATGTAGGTTCTGCTGGTTCTTATTTGTTCTATTTGTAAATAATACGTACAGGCAACCATCTTTCAATTGATATTGCCTTAAAAGGAATTCTCAAATTGTATAGAGCTAAAATTAAAAAACATACAAGAGAAAAGAAAAGATCCAACAATTTAATAACAAATGAAGATTGTCTATTGTAGGTACCAAGATCCCTCAGGGATCTCTTGTTTTCTGGATGGAGGACCTGATAGATTTCACCAACTGTAAATGTGAATGCAATTAAGTTGCACAAATGATATTGTTGTGAAAGAGATATTGATAGAAATACATATATGTGATGCAGATCCCACAAGAACTGTAGACTTCTTAATTCAATCATTCTTGAAATATATCTGGAGCTATTCTGACGAGAATTTCACGAGTGTATATCGAGATATTCGTACCACTCCATATAAACATCTCTACTCCCTTCCACTTTCAGCGATGAAAAACTGACTCTGGTTCTGTTTCCAACGTTACGGGTTTGCCTGTGTAAGATAGAACTGCAAAAGACCAAAAGAGTATGAGATGATATTTATCTCACATTGTCTGACCCAAATACATGACTGAAAAATGTTTTAAAAAGCAAAAGCAATCGACAATAAATAAGCTGAAACCCATCGGATGTATCAATACATTTATTGCAATTCAAACACATTTCGGAATCATGACAAACTGTATTTTTAGTGCATTACTGGTTGAAAATAAAGAGTAAAACGGGATTTAAATCGTGAGTATGGCATAAACATTTGTTCTATTATGAATGACACCGATACTACAACAGTAGCATGAACGATAATAAAACCTTTCAGTTCAATGATAGGTAAGAGAGATACTCGCACTAGCTGTACAGAAATCTTTATATAAACTTAAGTAACAATAAACAATGTGCTGTTTCATAAAATAAATCAATAAACAAAAACAATATAATCAAATCAATATAGGCTGTCGCCTATTGGTTAACTAATAGCCAGACACTTGTTACAATAAATAATCATGGCCTTGCCAAGAGTCGACAACGTCATATCTTACGTAGACAACCTTCCGCAAGACCAGGATAACTGGTTTTGACACTTGTGCCGAAAACCTCCGCATTCCTGCTATTTATAACATAGTTTTAGTTTCAGTCCCTATGACCTGAACGTTTTACCACACTTGGTCGATATCAGCTGATATATAAATTTCGACCAATCGAAGACCACTATTTCCCTCGGGATGATTGTCATGTCCGTATAACCTATACATACCAAATCCGGTCAAAACAGGACATTATGCAGTTTGGACCAATCGAAAATAAGGATTGTAGTAGCATGGAAACAGTTTTGGAAACGCATAATTGGTTACATTATAGGCGTTGTCTGCTTACACCATCGGACCAAGTTTTAATAAACTCATCCAAATGACTAAGGAGTTATGGCCGTTTTATAGTAAAACGTGTTTTTAGTGACCAGTTACTATGAAAACTTCAAAACGATGAACAAAAGTTGAATGAACATATACACATAGTCTAGAAAGTTTTATCAAAATGAGTTTATATGTCTACCAAGGGATGGACGGACGATCAGACGGAGAAGGGACAGTCAGACACCATCCACGCGAAATATATTAGTACGTACGCAGTTATATGATTTTTTGTCCAAAAGTGTGAAATAAGTCATTAAAAAGGTCACATATTTAGATAACTCGTAGAAAAGTGTCACATAACTACCAGTTCGTGGGCATAGACAGAAAGACGGACGGACGGACAGACAACAAGATCCCAGTAAACCCAATCCCCCATAACTTTGATGCAGGAGTGGGGTATAACTGGATATTGGATTGACAACACTAATAACAAGAAGAGGCATATAACAGGGGACGTGAAGAAATGCCGAACAATAATATCTTCCTATTTCTGCAAAATTCTATACAGCACGACAAAGGTAGCATTCTAGTATCCACATCCACGATCCTGGTTCCTTGAAATCTAATGGTAATAGCAGTGGTGGATATACCAGGTTGGTGGGCCGCCTTTGTAAGGAACTAGACCTGTATACGTATCTATGTTGCCATTGGGTTCGGTGTCAAAGAAGGTGTAGCCTGGTACAGCTGTCATACCGGTAATCAACTGACAACTACCCACCGTGTACGGGAACAGAATGAATGGAGTAGTTGTGGGGAAGGTCACTGTAACGGCTACTGATCCATCGTCCCTGTAATGGAACACGCCCAAATATATGTATACTTTATAACAAACGTCTGTAGGGGGTGCTCGTTTGGTAAATCTAACGGAATTGCAATAGTTTCGGAATCCAATTCTATCGGCTCCGAAAGTAGAGGTGCTGTGAGTAGAACTTAAGATTGCGGAGCGCACTTACACTTTTACATGCAGTGATCAATCTACGAGCAAGTCCCGAGTCCAGTACTCATAAAAATATGATGTGACTCATCGAAATTCGGGAAATACTACAATTTAACATGTACAAAAAGGACCCATGGAAATAAATCGTAACTTGATCACCGTACATGTGCGAGGATTCTGGCATCTATTTCCAGTTTTTTTCAGAACAACAGGAACTTAATTTAAAATAAAACTTTAACAAGAAGTTTGTTGACCTAGTCAATCGTATACCTTCTGAATTTGAAATCAAGAACAGACTCTTCTTACATCGGTCTTTATTTAAAAAACTATTACCAACACGGACAGCTTACTACTAAGCTGTACGATAAACGTTACGATTTCAATTTTCCGATCGTGAAATTTCCCTTTCTTGATAGTAAAATCCCGGCTCCTCCATCCGATAGTGTTTACATATCGCTATTGATTCGTTATTCTGGGGCTTGCTCTGAATATCGATATTTTCGTGATAGATGTTAGTTGCTGACGAACAAACTTACGACCCAGGGATTCGAGAGCTAATGAAGACTATGAACAAGTTTTATGGTCGCTATCTTGGTTTCATTGAGAAATATTCTACATCCATGTAAGATATAAAGATGGACGTTTTTATTTTGCTCATGAGTATGCTCGCTTGTTGTGATTGATAATTATGCCTCAGTTCTCAGGCCATGACCTTTACTTGGATCTGACCTAGATTTACATGGCGGGTGTCGTCGATGAAACAGGAGATGCTTACTCTTCCGGAACACCCTCATGTTAATGTTTAGTTTCTCATATCCTGCCTCTAGTTTAATCGATTTCGAGTTCTGATTATGGTTTTGTTGACGCTTTGGTATTCCCTGATTTTTTTTCCAACATCCCAAACGAGCACACCCTGAATCTGCTTTCAAAAATGATAATTTGATAATCACATTTGAATGATACAGAAACATATATTAACTTGCTTATTTAACGTAACTTTTTCCCATAGTGAGGACGACTGCAACTGTGTAGACGACAGTTGCCTACAATTTGGATGTCAAGGTAAAGTTTGTCGATAATACCAAGGGCGATTTGCTATTGTTGTTGACAATTATTTTTGAACTATTAAATGTATAATGCCATGGTTATTTCTATCTTGCAGCTGATGTTTTGATTTCCATTTGTTTATAATTAAGCTATATATATGATATATATAATACTGCATATTTAATTTATCTGTTGTTTCACGTTTGTTTAGGGAACAATAATCCTATTTCTATTTTTGTTTAGGTTCAACAACTTCAAAACACTACTTAGTTTGACCATTGGATTAGATTCATTGCCTGATGAACGTCTCTAAGGATTTGAACTGATATGACAAACCTGCAGCAGAAATGTACAATGGAGTTAGAAGTGTATTCCCCGTCTGGTAGAGTGCCGGATCCCTGAGACCTACCGCTCGGGGCAGAGTCTTCCTCGTCTATGGTTATACTGCCGGTACCAAAGCCTAAACACATGGTAAGATGGTCGTAAACAATGTAAATACTACAGTAGCAAATATTACATATCATTTAAATGTTAGTACGTATATGAAAGGTAAAGTGGCGTGGAACGGTTATGCTTTAAAACACGTTCAGATAGCCATATAAAGTATTACCATAAACCAAGTTTACAGCATATTTGCGACAATAACGAGTTTTTAAATTTCAGTAGCGATAGCGTAACTAACGTTACTACAGTAAGATTAAACGTTCTGGAAACGATCTGAACGTTACATTTTGCATCCATGGATATTTTTTCCATTTTTCCCATTTTGACCTAAAACGCCTAAAACAATTAACGATCGAATCTAGCTGTCATTCGGTCGTTAATGCCGCCATCGTGAAGAAAAAGTGCCGTATGTATTTCGCGGTCATATGATCAAACTACCGATCTCTAACTCTTTTATCATTTGCATCTCTACGCGACAATATATAGCCCACTTACATACATTTTGATAAAATGTAAAGCCCGCAATTAACTTATTGTATTCGCTTGTTTTAATGAAGATGGTAGTTGACATCGTAGTTTAAATAAATCATGCCAAATAACTACAATAATTTGCAAACGTAATTATTTCTAAAAAAGTCCCGTCATCAACTAAGATCACTACGCTAAGTGCTGGATCTAAAATAATGGGGGAATGCAGATTTGTTTTGTCACTGCTTATCTAGAAGATGATATATCAAAATCAACTAAGCGAGTTATACTTGATCTACATTACTGTCGCATGTGACCATGGTTCTCTTATACTTTCTGATAATCGCTTATCATCGCTTATGACTTTCTTTCCGATCAAACAGAACAAAATGATGTTTCTGTGTATTTTGCCGGCTTCCTTAAAATGAAAGTTTTTTATGTAATAGGTAACATATCTGATAATTCTGGACAGTTAAATGAGGTATGTATATCGTCATCCTCGATATCAGTGGGTTACTGTCACCTACTCTCCCTGGCACCCATGGAATATGTCATGGCAAAACTGAATGCACGCTCCAGTAAAAGCACTTGACAAATCGCTAGGCTGATGTCCGTCTGTCTTTTAAAGATTACAAAGGAGTCACAAATGACTTCAGAGTTGTTTGTCAATTTTACCGTTTCTTAGATGAAGAAATATATATGGTAGTAGCATATAGATGATAAATATTTTATCACACAATATCTTCAGAATTTGTCGTTCAAACAATTTTCTCATTGCTCACACGTGGATAAAATCTCGAGTCCATCTGCCGACGTCTCTCGATTTTATCCACGTGTGAGTGATGAGAAAATTGTTCTTACGAAAAATCCTGAAAATACATTATGATAATCTATAAATATCTACCTGTTGGGCACGCCCCTCCTTGTCTCATGATACAGTAGTCCCCAGCTGGCCAAGGGTCGTTAGAATCATCAACAGTCTTCGAGCAGAAATGCCAGTCAATTTGGGTCTGGTTTGCATAACCTGTCAGTTTAACATTAATCATAAATAGCATGACGATAGGGGGGAGGGGGAATGATCGAGACTCTCAACCGTAAATCTTTTTGAAATGTTCTTCTGATTCCTCGTTAGTTTTCCAATGTTTAACTACATATGTTGGAACTCTCATCTCATCTCTCATCATGTAAAAATTCTTGAAACAATTTCCGTAACAAGCAATCTTAACCTCGTCTATTTATCACTGAATTCATTGTAACGATATCGGGACAGTGCCCCAAACTTGTGTAATATAACGAACAACTGCCATGCAATGTAAAGAAATACTTCATGTTAACAGTTTTTTTTATGAAAATTAAATTGTAAATACACTTCATTGATTATAGTTACACGGACAGTTTGAAAACAACCAAACAAACAAAAAACAAAATACAAAATTTTCTTGATTGACGTGCTGTGCGAAGCTATTTATTTTTGTCATCATTTACAAAAGCCTATTTGATCAAATCTACTGCTTGTTTGAAAAAAACCCATTCAATTGAAATCGCTACTGATTTTGACTTTTAACAATGTGCATTTTTTGTCCTTTTTTTTTCTCGAAGCGGCTTATAAATAGTTCACTCCAATTTTAGGGTTGTTGCTTAATAACATCAAAAATAGATTGAAGTTAATTGAAGTTAAAATTAATCTTATCTACATAAGCCCCGTGAAAATCCATTTGTATTGCAAGAGTCTTTCATCTCAGAAATCATTACGCTGTTGTATCAGCAAATCAAAAGCAACGTTACAAATGGTAATAATAATAATAAATGGTAATGATCATTCGAAGTTCTTAAATACGGCTTTATCCCAACCTAAAGTCCGTCTCAAATCGGTTCGCAAAATATCACTCTGGCTTTAGGGCCTTAACCAATTTACAAAATACAATTGTATCTGGTAGTTGTTTCCCTACTCTGATTTATTCCATGCTTTCAAATTGTGTTTATGTGTGTTATAATGTCTATGTCTCTGTGTGTACCACTGTTTGTTACTGTGTTTATGTGTGTTATACTGTCTATGTCTCTGTGTGTACCACTGTTTGTTACTGTGTTTGTGTGTGTTATACTGTCTATGTCTCTGTGTGTACCACTGTTTGTTACTGTGTTTATGTGTGTTATACTGTCTATGTCTCTGTGTGTACCACTGTTTGTTACTGTGTTTGTGTGTGTTATACTGTCTATGTCTCTGTGTGTACCACTGTTTGTTACTGTGTTTGTGTGTGTTATACTGTCTATGTCTCTGTGTGTACCACTGTTTGTTACTGTGTTTGTGTGTGTTATACTGTCTATGTCTCTGTGTGTACCACTGTTTGTTACTGTGTTTATGTGTGTTATACTGTCTATGTCTCTGTGTGTACCACTGTTTGTTACTGTGTTTGTGTGTGTTATACTGTCTATGTCTCTGTGTGTACCACTGTTTGTTACTGTGTTTGTGTGTGTTATACTGTCTATGTCTCTGTGTGTACCACTGTTTGTTACTGTGTTTGTGTGTGTTATACTGTCTATGTCTCTGTGTGTACCACAGTTTGTTACTGTGTTTGTGTGTGTTATACTGTCTATGTCTCTGTGTGTACCACAGTTTGTTACTGTGTTTGTGTGTGTTATACTGTCTATGTCTCTGTGTGTACCACTGTTTGTTACTGTGTTTGTGTGTGTTATACTGTCTATGTCTCTGTGTGTACCACTGTTTGTTACTGTGTTTATGTGTGTTATACTGTCTATGTCTCTGTGTGTACCACTGTTTGTTACTGTGTTTGTGTGTGTTATACTGTCTATGTCTCTGTGTGTACCACTGTTTGTTACTGTGTTTAGAGAGGGCTACTCCAACAATGTTAGAGGTTTAACACGGCGAGATATTTTTTGACAGGCGCCGTGTAACCTCTAACTGCCCATAGCTGATTTTCCCGATGCTGACGATCAATTTTTCAACAAAGTCCAAATAGCATTCCTTTCCATAAATCCATCATGAAATCAGGAGAATTTCGAGTCAAATTCTCAATTTTATACAAATAATGTTTTTCTTATGTCGAAGTGAAGCAGACAACATTGTCGGAAGTAAACTTAAATATCACGTGGTTTTTGCGGTTTATACAAAAATGGAAATACATTCAATGTTCTACAAGCGGAATACAACCAAGTTCTGTCTCATTTCGTTCCGTTTAAAAAACCCTGTACTAATTTTTATCAACCGAGGAAGCCATATTGAAAAATAAGCCGGAGAGGTGCTTCAGCCGCTTGATCTTGTATTTCGCGTTTGACGGTCCGTAATATTCTATATAATTATATCTTTGACATACATATGGGATCCTAATTACATAAAACGTGAGTAGACACTGTTTTTATGAACTGTCAATCACTGAAGAAGGTTTTTTCAAGCCAATTTAATTCCCCTTCAATCGAGGGCGGAATCTGCATCAAAGAATTAGTGCTTCGGAAATAAGAGGTCGCAGTCGGCAAAATCATATCCGATAATAAAAAGGCCGACCAGCGGCCTCTTATGTTATAGGAGTATGCCTGCTGCCTGATCCATTTGACTATAAAACTTATTGAAATTGAAAAAAAAATCAGCAATCAGCTAATATCGTGTTTAACTCCATGGGGAGCATACGACCGGTGCTGCCATTTCAGCGCACACAGCTAGCATTCTACAATTTCTAGCACTGCCCAACCACATACTCATTTATAGCTGAGTAGACTGGAACAAGCAGTGTAAAGTACCTTGTTCAAGGATACAATAGAATTGCCGTCGTCGGAACTCGAACTCGCAACCCTTCGATCACGAGCCCGGCGTCCTTCCGCTTAACCACCGTGCCCTCTAATGGTGACGCCATTTTTACGTTATGAGGTTATATTTACAGTCTGTTTGGAATTGATAGTATATTGCATATACATTTCTACGAATGCCTACTGAACTTTATTTTCCGATAAAATCAGTGGATCACGCGCCTTTTGTCGCAGCGCGCAGTAATACACTCCGTTACGATTTGAACACGAGGCCGCGTCACTACTTTACAGACTCGATCAATATCCTGCCGCGTAGTATGTGTTGATTTATTTAAGAAATAAATAAGAAGCATTTTCATGTTTTTTAAATAAAATAACAGTAACAAAGACAGTACGGGTTGTTTATATATGAACTTATGTGAAAAAATAACAATAAAAAGATGTAATCTTTTGGAACTTTTTTGTTTACTTGTTGACTGAAATTTCGCGGGAGTTCGTCACCTCATAAGGCGGCTGTTTCAACAGTCTACCGAAACCAAACGATACTGTTTGATTTCATCGCAGTAAGTGTCATAATATCTAATTAAAGAAATAATTACACGTGGGAATATAAGGTCTGGACAGTAAATATAAGGATTAAAGTTTCTTTCTGGTGGTTTTATCAAAGGATAAAGTTCAGTAGGATATCGATAGTTGTTTCACGGAACGCTTCGCGTTCCATTCCAACTATCGATATCCTACTGAACTTTATCCTTTGATAAAACCACCAGAAAGAAACTTTAATCCTTAAATAACACAAATTTCTAAGACAATAAAAATGCCTCTTATAAGCAACATTAAACTGAAAATCTATTACAAGGATTACGTGAACTATTTATTTTACCTTTCTAGCTAAGTCAGTAACGTCAGAGCCACAGACGTCAACGTTTTGAATATACTTATTACTATGTCATGTTGTTATGTTTTTAAATGCCCCAGTTCTCTCTTTGATGAGGTGACATTATACATGTATGTACATGGCGGTGTCGTCGATGAGACAGAAGACACTTTATCTTCTGGAACACCTGGTCTTATGCTCTTAGACTTTTAAAAAGAATTTCCTTTATTAGGGCCCCGCGTCGAGAGATGCGGGTGCCCTATAGTAATCAGGTTGTCCGTCCGTCCGTCCGTCCGTCCGTTTTTTGTCTTCTGCACAAACATGTTTGCAGGAGATGAAGGATTTGTATCAAATTGGAACTGATGATTCCTCATTCATCCTAGATCACATGTGTAGTATTTCATGCAAATCGGATTCAAAATGGCTGTTAGGCGGCCATATTGGATTTTATCATTAACATGAAAATACTGAATCTTTGCTGTTTTTAACTGTTCACTAATCGATTATGCAAAGTAGTGAACAAATAAACCAAGAGTTAACTGACAATGATCAAACTCATAGTTCAAGGTTACAAGTTCAAAGGTCAACGGTCAATTGCAAGGTGATTCAACTATGGACATACTACAGCGACCATAATCAAATATTTGTAGATCTTATGTGATGGGTAAGTAAGAATATTTACTATGAATCATTAGACAATATTCAGTTCATTGTGTCTTGATATTTTTTTTTAGATTTTTTCTTTTTCCTTAGATAAAAGAATGTGACAATTCCACACAGTTAAACGCTAATGGAAACAAAATACTATGAAATGATTAAAAACATACAAAAACTTTTCTTAATTATTGCTGAAGCTTTCAGTTTTAATTTATAATTGTTTTCTAACACTTACAAATTTAACATCACTGTACTATAACTCTAAAATACCAATATTCATTGGAGCATCAGACATATTGTGGGGCCCTTTCTGATGTATCAGTGTTCTAGTTTATATTTGTTTCTAATTAAATCTATTTTGAGTTTGGATTTATGTTTTGTTGACGCTTTTGGACGGAATATAATAGTTTGACAAAATACACACAGACTAAATCTACACTGTATTTAATGACTATTCAAATACGATACAGTTGAAAAGTGAAATCTATATTACACATAATAACGTGTTTTTATTGAGTGTCCCGATTTGTCAATAATTTTTGTTTCGGATCGCCACGTAAGGATGAACAATTCAAAAGGATTTGTGGCGGCGTCGCGACGACGACGGCGTCAATATTTGCATTAAGTCCACTTTTCACAGTGATCTTGGTGTCTGATTTTATTGAAATTTTGTCATACTACTGATATCATCATACAGAAAACATGACCGTAGTTAGGAGGTTGTGGTATTAATAACAGGTAAAACGAAGGCAGACTCGTGTTGGGGTGTAAACACGTTGAGTTTACAGAAAAAAGCAAAGTGAGCAGGAACTCATATATATATACCCCCCCCCACACACACACACACTCCCACAAAGTGGTCAAGTGTGACTCTTGACACTTTAACCTTGACGGATGACCACCAAAATCTTAGAAGGTGTAGAGCTTTATCGTGTTATGCTATGATTTGAATATGAACCAAATCTGACCCGTGGTTTTTAGGTTATGTTGTACACAAGTTCCGGACACACGCACGGACGCGCGGACGCTTGATTACTACATACCCCATCTCCCTAAGTGTGATATAATACGGAAACTGTATAAAGAAAAAGTTGTAAAATACATACATGTGCGTGTATTATATTAGTATTCCAGGAATATTAAAATTCATATAAAATTCAGAGATTATTAAAGTAAAAACATGTTGTAAACATACACATTTCAAATATTGTACATTTATGGTATTTCTGTAGTCAAACATTTTAAAAGTAAACATCAAGTGCTGAAGTAGACGAAAAACTAGTGGTATTGAGTAATGAAAATATTACGTACTCTTGCATGTGATCTGTAAATATTTAATATTAAAAGTAATGCAGTTGATAATTATTTTTAAAACCATCTACTAAAATAATTTTTTTATGCCGAAACATGGAGAACCGGTGAACATATATCTGACAATTGGGGTAATGTGATCAAAAGCAATATATTTATCGGGAAATGATAGTATGACATAAAGAATATTGAAAATAGCTAAAAAGTGACATGATTTAGATAAGGGACATGAACCGTCATTTTTGTGTTGGAAATCGCGTAATTGTTTTAATGCATTCAACATCAAATTCCAAATGTTAGCAGCTAAATGCAAAATATAATGCATCTCCCGATGAATCATAAAATAAAGCAGATATCATATTTCGACATCATCCCCGTTCTTTTTTCAAATTCCTCTCAATCTTGTTTATATTAACATTATTCTTTTAGAAGAAAGCGATGACGCCGAACCGCGACCACTCACAGTCACTAACCACCAACTGATCGGACAATCAAAGTACGACCGGTCATTCCGTAAACTAACCTCGGAAGTAGGTATGCTGAGTACTTTTAAGGATCTTCTCTTGTGAAAAGTCGAAATTTTCTGACGACAAACTTTTTTTCTTATATGTATTTTAAAAAAGGGAGGTTATTGCATAGCAGAAAATGCAAAAGTGATATATGGTAGTGAACTCGTTTTGTGCTATGCTCGGTCAAAGATACCAAAATGAGCAAAACACGCGATTTATGTGAAAAATGCTGTTTTGGTCAATTACAGGACAATTTCATTCAATATCTTCTAGATTTGTGATCAGATATGTATGAATGTTTGCGGAATTAATTGACACTAATAGTATTTTCTTATGAATTGCGAAAGAAAAGTCTTTAACTTTTTTGTTTAGCTCAAAAAATAATTTTTAGTTACCCCTACCCCTTATTCTTAAATGAGAAAATACTACATTTTTAATAACATTTTGCAGGTTTAATGCATTATAAAAAAAATCTGTCGACAAACTTTTTTTTGATATTTGGCAGTTCAAAAGGGAATGAGTTTCTCATTCTAAAGCAGTCATCAAAACTGGGGGGTAGCTGGCTTGTTTTTTGTCCAATTATCAAATGTGTTATTTTTCACTATTCTTGAGTCAAAAATCAAAATCGCTTCAATTACACTAAATATCTTAAAAACATACCTAAAATATAAAAGTAATATCTTTGTTGCATAAGAGTAGCTTTATAATGAACATAAAGAAGTCGTACAGCAAAAATGAACTTGCTGTAATGAACAATGGCGACACACTGACGATTGTAAATGACCAATTAAGAACAAAAATAATGACAATTTTTCCATATGTGAAGTGGAAGAAATACAAAGAAATACTTACTTTCAAAATGTAGTCTTTTGCTTAATTTTTTAGATGGACATTTACTATCAAAATTGATAGTTAATTTTTAGATATTACAAAATTGTCTCACGTGAGATAAAACGAGATTTAAAAGTGACAGAAACCTCACAAGAGCATATCCTTAACCCAAGACACAGTGATATCCAAAACACTCGATTTAAGAACCGATAGAATCACATTTTTAGATTTTTTTAAAATTATTTATCTGATTTCAATTTATATTAAAAAGAAAAAAACAAGTATTCATATTTGTTTGTTATTGGGCTCATAGCTTCAAATTCTTGGTCAAATCGAGCAGCATTCGTTTGTTCTTTAGAATCTTTTTCGAGCATGCGACAGGAAAAGATCAAATACTAAATATTGGATAGGGGTGTGTAAAATAATATGTGTTATATTCTTCATTCACTGTAGAAAGATAAGATCTCTCCAAACTAGAATTAGAGTTAGTATATACCTTGTAGATTACTGTTTGATGAGAATGCGCTGAGCCCAGTCCTCTCAGGGCACCAGACCCTTTGTCCTGTTACAAACCCTGTAGGACACCCATCGATGGGCTGTAGCAGTGTATAAGTGCCCTCAGGCCATACTGCAAAGTAAATACATTTTTGTGTCGAGTCATAAGGTAAAAATCATTAATCATATATTGATCTCCTACCCAATGCATTCCCAGAGCAATATTTTTGTATAATTATTGAACTAGTTTCATATATCCTAGCTCACATTGTTTTGATTGTCTATAAGTTTCCATTGTTCTTATTGTCACGTTAAGGACAATTACATGACGTCATTGACTTCCGCACTGGAGTCGGAATGGCAGCGTTTTAAAATTTCAATGATGAAATTCACGTTTTACACGAATAGATATCACAGATTTTGATATTGTGATAAAAACAGATCTGACATTCTTTTCCATTTCATATGAGATAAATGAAACTCGTCACGATTTTTTTCAATTTAGATCACCAGAGGCTTGCTAAATTGAAAAAAGAACTTTGACTTGTTACATAAATTCCATATTAAATGGAAACGCATATAAGATCCTATATATATATTACCTCTATCTAGATACGTATAAGTCTGGCTAGAAGGATTTTAGAGCATCATTCAACTCAAATTCAACATTCAATATTTTTGGAAAGTGATTTAGGCGTCGCTTTGCAAAGGCCTAATAGATAGCAAATCTCAGTAGCCTTCTTTGTCCAGTTCATTGATAATTTCTGCAGACTTTAAAAGCTTTGGCAATGTCTACTGACTAGAAAAATTGCAGCGTATTCCAATTCTCAAATATGAATATATTTATAAGAATCGAATTAACTTTCGAAACGAAAATATTTCATTTTTCTGTTTGTCGGCGAATCGACTTTGCATATTACTCTAACATTTAATAAATCTTTGGAAACTACTTGACGAAATGCAGCGTGATTATTCTTTCACTAGCAAAAATAATTCTAACGCTAATGCTAATACAGAACATGTTCACACCTACATTGTTTTTTGCAATTTATGAATGCTGCAAACTGACCTTCTTCAGAACATTGATAGTTGTTAGGTGACCATTGTCCGTCAGCCAAGCACGTGCTTGATCCTACACCAGACCCAACATAACCTGTATCACAGGTAAAGGTGACAGAAACTCCCACATCCATCTGGTCGATCGATGCGATGGCGTTTGACGGCAAAGAGAGGGGAGTTGTACATTCTGAAAATAGAGTTTTCTGGTGACAATCAAATTCATACTAAGCTTGCCGTACCATACGTGTCACTTGGTAGCACCTTGGGAAACATGGTCTTATTACCTTGTACTTGTTCACTGGTCTAAATGTGTAAATCTCTCCCTAGTATAATCGACTTTGCTTTGGGATTAAAGTTTAGAATGTTTTACATCAGCTTTGAGACATAAACAGCATTATTATTCAAGTTTAACAACTAACATGATAAAGCAGCCACTGACAACTCCGACAAAGTGAACTGAATAAACAATGCAATGCAACTAGCTTAGACTTATGTAATGCATACATACCACTCTGAACAAGGGCAATGTTTTGATTGTGGAGGTCCACACAAACGGATGCCTTTGGGATGCTGATTTCACTACATAAGCTGGCAAAGCTCTAAAACAATTTTAGGGAAATAATTAAAGTACCATTATTTTGTAAAGGTCTATCAAAGACGGCGATATAGATAATGATACTGAAATAGGATAATTTACCATAAAAATGGTAAAAATAAAAAAATCTATCTAAATCTTATCTAAACAAGTACCGGCGAGTTGATTAACATCTTATAAGTTTTCTTTCATACTTTGTGTGGTTTTACCGGACTGTTCCTTAGATACCATTGTAATATATAAAGTTAATAGATAGTTCAGGAAGAGTGTCAATGTCTCTTGTTCTATTGACTACATCCACAGGTCCTCAAAGTGAGTAACGGGGTAATTATAAAAATATCATATGTAATACACACATTACATACAATTCACAAAAGGGTATAACACGTAGTGAAATTTGTAAGTAAATGACAGTCTGTCTGGAGATACTTTAAAAGCTGAAGAATTGCATCATAACTTACATATGCAGCAACAAAATCAAAATCGGACGTGTGTTTCCAGCCGGCTGTTTCAGATGCCGCCGCTGCAGAAGTTTCCACCAGTTCACAGATGAGATTGTCTCTGTTGTAGTTGATTGCGTCACAGCGGCCATTCTGAACACACATCAAACCACATTGGATTTCGCCAACAATGGCCAGCGACGAAAAGGATTCCTTTCTAGTATCACTTTCGAAGGTTCCAATAGCCGTGTACACGAATGATGATATAAGGGAGACCAGAAATCTGCAGTGGCAACGATAATTGTGTCTTTAAATTGTTTATAAGGATAAAGCAAATACAACCGTTTCATAATCGGAACAAGATATGTTGAAAGGACATCACAGAAACGTAAATTAAAAAGACACAAGAAATTTGCCTTTATCGTAACCGTTGTCGATATCAAGAACAAATGTTTTTTTGTCGTTGTTGGAGCTGCTGTGCCACTTCAAGTATTTGTCAAGATGCTACACAATTCCTACGCTTAGGAATCAAGTTATAGTAGATGGAATCCCCTCTACTTACATTGATCAGATCTTTGGGATATCTATCGATGTTAAGTCTCTAGTTTGGATTGCTAGATTTTTTACCTGCATGCTATTACGTATAAAAGTACGTTTGTAAACAATGAATGCAATACGTATTGAATGTGAACTTAAATCTGTTTAGGATATTTGGCGAAAAAACTTTAAACGGATTTCATTTCGAATATTTATCAACCAAACAGGCTAGTTTCTGTAATAGTACAAAAATGTTAGTAAAAGCTTTCAAATACATGAATATTGGTTTTACTGTAAAGAAAAATAAAGAATGTCCAGATTAACCATCCATGCAACATGTAATGAGTTACACTTCGTTATTGCTCACTGCCATATTACTTCATATCAAACATCAGCAACATCAACAGTGACTTGCATAAATAGTCAAAACGTTTATAGTTAACGTATAATATGTAAAATTTATATTTGAACATTAATAAACTTACTTTCTGATTCTCAACACCTCAGATAACCCAAGAACTCTTTCTTATTTGGATCAAATACGATAAGAATGTTTCGTTTTTTTAGTCAAAAGTCCAATTATCATCATCAATGTAGATTACTTATCGCAGAAAAATTACAACTGAACCTCACCAGGAGTAAATATCTTAGTTTTCCCCTTCATTACAGTTAAATAAGTTCAAATTTTATCTCCCTATCTTACATTCTATGTAAGATAGGGAAGTCTTTGAACACGAAAATGATAGCTAGATTTGTCTGATATAAAAAAAAAAAAAACAATTCAATCATAAATGTGTACAGGTTGTCTTGGTAATATTGTCATTAATCAATATAAAACTATTTCATATTCATTGCCATGGAGTTCCTTCTTCAATTAAGCTTGGAATGAATTGATTTAAAGAAATGGGAAATAAAGTATAAAATAATAGACAATGCTCTGCTTCTATCATTATAATAAAGCATGCTAATTGTTTCTTAATAAGACCTGTTTTCATGACCATGTTTGGGAAAATATTAAAATCTTACCTTCGACTTATACACGACATTGCTCTCAATATTGGTGTGTTCAGCACAAGATATTTCACATATATAAAATCTATGCGATACTCCCGTCACTATCAGACACATCGGAGATGTATCTCTCCAATCAATATGTACATCCTGTAATAATACAATGAGAAAAGAGCTTACTAATAATGAATCGGTCATTTCCAATACCTTGTTTTGTCAGTCAATGTATTCATATTTGCACGGAGCTCATTGTCCTATAGACTCCATATCATACATCTATAACGAGCATTGTAAACACCATACACGGGAAGTGTAAGATCAACGTAGTCTACACGTTTGTGACGTCATTAATGACCAAAAAGCTGTCTTCGTAATCAATATCAAAGTCAAGATATTTACAATTTACAACTTATTGCTTCGTTGTTCATCACAAGGTTTATGATAACCATTAAATGACTTACTACTAAGCTGTATGATAAACGTGACGATTTCGATTTTCAGATCGTGAATTTTCCTTTTCTTGATAGTAACATCCCTGCTTCTCCATCCTATGGTGTTTACATGTCGCAGTTGGTTCGTTATTCTAGGGCTTGCTCTGAATAGCGCGATTTTCGTGATAGATGACAACTGCCGACGAACAACTTACGGCACAGGGATTCGAGAAATACATATTGATGAAGACTATGGGCAAGTTTTATGGTAGCCATCTTGATATCATCGAGAAATATTCTTTATCTTTGTGTGATATGAAGATTGACGTTTTTGAGTTTGCTTGTTAGTGTGTTTACTTGTTGTGATGACAATGATGACTCGGTTCTCATTTTGAGGATTGATGCTTACTTGGATGTGACCAAGATTTACATGGCGGGTGTCGTCGATGAAGCAGAAGACGCTTACTCTTCTGGAACACCTGGTCTTATTCTCTTGTGCTTTTACGAGAGTCTCCATGTACATCTTTTCGTTGTTCCTATTTTGCCCCTAGTTTCGGTTTTGAGTTCGGATTATGGTTTTGTTGACGCTTTGGTATTCTCTGATTTTTTACATAGCACCAATATGTATACCAATATATAGACGAAAAATAAGAATGACTCTAACAGGTTCAAATTATTGGAAAAATCATGTTCTTAGTCTTAAAATAAAGCCAGCAAAATTGCTTCGTAATCAGTAAAATTTCAGATTGCATTTTGTAATTCAACTCATCGCCACATGAAGTTATTTGTAATTGTTCATGTCCTCAACGAACTGCAAGAACCGTTTCTTTGCTTGCTTTTTGTGGTGTTTTCGAACATTTTTATTAATATTTTGCAGTATTTATTTTGAGATTTTGATGGATAATTTTGCAGTGTTTGTGAATATAGAAACAGTGACGCATACTTTCTGATAGTTAAAACGTCCAACGATTACCACCAGGCATTTCTCTCGTACTCCGTAGTGGCGGTGACAAACATTGCAATTCTGCTTGTGTGCCATTTGGCGGGACACTTGGACAACAGATTGCTGATACAGTTTTATGAACTATCAAATCTCTTTATCGGTTAGTATAGGCTATGAGTTTAGAGGAGATCCTGTTCCAAGTTTCCTCCTCATCTTTATAGCTGTCACGAGGCAGAAGTCGGTGAAGTCACTGATTTTCCCTGCAACAGATTGCTGATGCAGTTTTACATACATAAACTTTAATTTGATATCAATGATATCAAATGTTTATATGTTAGTATCGACTAAGATTGTGGAGGAATATCCTTTTCCCAAATCTATCCTGAACGTCTTAGCTGTCACGTGGTTGAAGACATTGGCCATCATTATTCCGCGATATCATTGAAATAATCTTAGTCGATGTAGACGGTATATCTTTTGTTTTTGTTTTGTTATTTTGTAGCTGGTTTTTATTTGATAACTGTACAGAAATGGATTAAAATCTCCACTTAGTTGTGCTACAGCTCTGTGTAAGACAATGACATAGAACTAATCACATAACCATGGGGTCGGACTTGACCAGTCAATAAGTGCTACCTTTCCGTTAGAGCTAGCTAGCTTACATCCGTCATAACAGGAGACATACTTCGATCGGGAATTAGTTTTTTCATTCGGTATATGTGTTGTATATTACGTCGGATATTGGATATTTCAGATGTTCTTTGATGTTTACACGCTGATCTAGTCTCCCATGGTTTGTTTTAACACAATTATCCTTTCTCCCCACAATAACAAAGAACCTTGTTAATTCAACTCTCTCTTATTCAAAATACGTATATTTCAGATAATGTCAATTTATTTTCATCTTGTCTACCTTTTAAAAATGACAATAAAATCAATGTAAAGCATAAAAACCAATCTACCTATATGTCGCTGCCAACTTAATAGAAATATAAAGTGTTCCAAGTGTAAACATCACTGAAGTGCAAGGAAATAGTGTTACTAAGTATGGAACTATTAGCTTAAAGTGAAGTGTTTACTGGCTGTATGTTGGCTGTGTTTACATGTCAATGAGACACCATGGTCAGTCAATAGGCGGCACTGTTAATGTAATTTCGTTTTTACACAGACGTCTCTACCTCACTACTAATCACACAGACGTGATCAAAGAAATCTCCACTGGTTTCACCTGTAATAATAATATTACTGATGATGATATACCATCGTCACAAATTTGATATAGAGATTATATTACCTATATTGTCCTATTATTGAAGCAGCAACAGCTACTTTATTTGTTTTATATGTGCTCCTTCCTACCACCAACACGGCTGCGTTTAAATTCTTTGATTAGAAGTGAACAAGTATTGGTTCACGTGGCCGACCACGTGGGTTTGTTACAGATACTCCAGATTCCTCCCACATTTCGAAACCTTGCGTGCCGATAGAATATTCACTACCCAACATGACTGCTATCATAAGTTAATGCAACTTGTTCCGTATCTTTAAAGTCATATGTCCGTATATAAACTGACATAATATTATATTAAATATTAGGCTATATCAGGTGAATTTGGGAAAATAATAAACTAACACCAAACTAACACCAATAACCCTATCACACTAACATGATAACCCTAGCAATCTAACACAAATAACCCTAATAAACTAACACAAATAACCCTAGCACACTAACACCAAGAACCCTAGCAAACTAACATCAATAACCCTAGCACACTAACACAATAACCCTAGCAAACGAAAACCAATAACCCTAGCAAAATAACGCCAATAACCCAAACACACTAACTCAATAACCCTTGCAAACGAAAACAAAAAACCTTAGCAAATTAAGACGAATAACCCTAGCACACTAACACAATAACCTTAGCAAATTAGCACCAATAACCCTAGCAAACTAACAACAATAACCCTAGGAAACTAACACCAATAACACAAGCACACTAACACAATAACCCGAGCAAACTAACACCAATAAACCTAGCAAACTAGCACAATAACCCTAGCAAACGAAAACCAATAACCCTAGCAAGCTAACAATAATAACCCTAGTACACTAACACAATAACCCTAGGAAACGAAAACCAATAACCCTAGCAAACTAATAACAATAACCCTAGGAAACTAACACCAATAACACTAGCACACTTACACAATAACCCTAGCAAACTAACACCAATAAACCTAGCACACTAGCACAATAACCCTAGCAAACGAAACCAATAACCCTAGCAAGCTAACAATAGTAACCCTAGTACACTCACACAATAACCCTAGCAAACGAAAACCAATAACCCTAGCAAACTAATAACAATAACCCTAGGAAACTAACACCAATAACACTAGCAAACTAACACAATAACCCTAGCAAACTAACACCAATAAACCTAGCACACTAGCACAATAACCCTAGCAAACGAAAACAAATAACCCTAGTAAGCTAACAATAATAACCCTAGCACACCTACACAGTAACCCTAGCAAACGAAAACCAATAACCCCAGCAGACTAACACCAATAACACTAGCACACTAACACAATAACCCTAGCAAACTAACACAATAACCCTAGCAAAAGAAAACCAATAACCCTAGCAAACTAACACAATAACATTAGGAAACGAAAACCAATAACCCTAACAAATTAAGACCAATAACCCTAGCAAACTAACACAATAACCCTAGCAAACAAAAACTAATAACCCCAGCAGACTAACACCAATAACCCTAGCAAACGAAAACCAATAACACTAGCAAACTTACACCAATGTACCTGGTACGGTGTATGTTGAATGAGTCTTCGCCTGTGAGCGAACAATTTATGTACGGAGGCTGTCCGACATTCTCTTATACTACATACTGACTACATTCTTACTATTTTCTTATTCTTCATACTGACTACATTCTTACAATTCTTAATACTACATACTGAATACATTCTTACTATTATTATATACCACATACTGAATTCATTCGTACTATTTTCTGCATGTGTAGTATATCTGGAGCACTATTGATTTTTGACCCCAAAATAACAATAACAATAATAACCCTAGTACACTAACACAATAACCCTAGGAAACGAAAACCAATAACCCTAGCAAACTAATAACAATAACCCTAGGAAACTAACACCAATAACACTAGCACACTAACACAATAACCCGAGCAAACTAACACCAATAAACCTAGCACACTAGCACAATAACCCTTGCAAACGAAAACCAATAACCCTAGCAAGCTAACAATAATAACCCTAGTACACTAACACAATAACCCTAGGAAACGAAAACCAATAACCCTAACAAACTAATAACAATAACCCTAGGAAACTAACACCAATAACACTAGCAAACTAACACAATAACCCTAGCAAACTAACACCAATAAACCTAGCACACTAGCACAATAACCCTAGCAAACGAAAACCAATAACCCTAGCAAACTAACGCCAATAACCTTAGCAAATTAAGACCAATAACTCTAGCAAACTAACACAATAACCTTAGCAAATTAACACCAATAGCCCTAGCAAACTAACACCAATAACCCTAGCACACCTACACAGTAACCCTAGCAAACGAAAACCAATAACCCCAGCAGACTAACACCAATAACACTAGCACACTAACACAATAACCCTAGCAAACTAACACCAAAAACCCTAGCAAACTAACACAATAACCCTAGCAAACGAAAACCAATAACCCTAGCAAACGAAAACCAATAACCCTAGCAAACGAAAACCAATAACCCTAGCAAACTAACACAATAACATTAGGAAACGAAAACCAATAACCCTAGCAAATTAAGACCAATAACCCTAGCAAACTAACACAATAACCTTAGCAAATTAACACCAATAACCCTAGCAAACTAACACCAATAACCCTAGCACACCTACATAATAACCCTAGCAAACGAAAACCAATAACCCCAGCAGACTAACACCAATAACCCTAGCAAACGAAAACTAATAACCCTAGCAAACTTACACCAATGCGCCTGGTACGGTGTATGTTGAATGAGTCTTCGCCTGTGAGTGAACAATTTATGTACGGAGGCTGTCCGACATTCTCTTATACTACATACTGACTACATTCTTACAATTCTTAATACTACATACTGAATACATTCTTACTATTTTCTTATACTACATGCTGAATACATTCTTACTATTTTCTTATACTACATACTGAATTCATTCTTACTATTTTCTTATACTACATACTGAATTCATTCTTACTATTTTCTTATACTACATACTGAATTCATTCTTACTATTTTCTTATACTACATACTGAATTCATTCTTACTATTATCTTATACTACATACTGAATTCATTCTTACTATTATCTTATACTACATACTGAATACATTCTTACTATTTTCTTATACTACATACTGAATTCATTCTTACTATTTTCTTATACTACATACTGAATACATTCTTACTATTTTCTTATACTACATACTGAATTCATTCTTACTATTTTCTTATACTACATACTGAATACATTCTTACTATTATCTTATACTACATACTGAATTCATTCTTACTATTTTCTTATACTACATACTGAATTCATTCTTACTATTTTCTTATACTACATACTGAATTCATTCTTACTATTTTCATATACTACATACTGAATTCATTCTTGCTATTTTCTTATACTACATACTGAATACATTCTTACTATTATCTTATACTACATACTGAATTCATTCTTACTATTTTCTTATACTACATACTGAATTCATTCTTACTATTTTCTTATACTACATACTGAATTCATTCTTACTATTTTCTTATACTACATACTGAATTCATTCTTACTATTTACTTATACTACATACTGAATACATTCTTACTATTATTATATACCACATACTGAATTCATTCGTACTATTTTCTTCATGTGTAGTATATCTGGAGCAGTATTGATTTTTGACCCGAAAATGTTGAAATATGATAGAAATAGTAAAGAGACAAAAAAGAAAGCGCGCTTAAACTGTTTTTTTTACTGTTTTATAAAGAAAATCTCATTGTCTTTTGATCCGCAAAATAGTTAAAACAAATAAGTCATCTGAACGTTTTTATAACAAGCGTAAAATCTCCAAAACATTGTGTAAAATGAGGATATTCCCTTTTAAACAAGGGGTAAGGTTACTTAAATTGATTGTCGGAATTATACTGGGTTCTCACCTGTTCAGAATGTGTCCATGTATAATGTAATTGATAATGGTGCTGTGTAGGTGATAGACATGTACACTGGAACTTCGTTAATAAATACAGAGGATTAATTCACAAATGAAATTTGCTTGACATCCAAGTTATCATAAATACACATAAGGATGTTCATTTAGTGTAACTAACCTTACATGATTTAGCCCTAGTTAAAATGATTAGGCGATGGGGTACACAATCTCGAGATGTTCGCAGCTTGGCTATATCACTTGTAGTATAAAGTCCACACTCCACAGCACTGACTGCCGGGGGGGGGGGGGGGGGGGGGGGGCTATCTACTACTCCTTTAGTAATGCCTATTAGTATGATTATTATCAGGATAAGGATAAACTCAATTATTGAAATGAATGAACTGAATCATAAGAAAAAATAAACGGTGTTTAAACAAATGTTCATTACTCAATGGCGTTCTATGAATAATCACAAAGTGAAGGTAATAATCTAGACAAAAACAGCTGTAACAAATTAATTCCACTACTTGATGATAAATGACAAAACAATTACTATGAGATAAAAGTGACGACAACTTGCATAATGTTCATTTTGGCTTATCTAGGTTAGCAATCACGGTTGTTAAATTATTAACAGGTAACATCGACTACAATACGGGTCAATAAGTATTTGGTCTTTACATCTTGAAGATAATTATATGTCATACAAGTTAACATGTGTATCACCCCGTACACAACCGTCATTTATTGATAAGTGATCAGGACACAATTAGTTGTGATACAGCCCGATCTGACAAGTTTGCAGAAATGAACAAATGACGTCATGAACGCACTTTTAACGGTGTTATGTTACACAATCATGCGATCAGATTTCCTACGCCCCCTTCATTCCGAGCCTTATACTTGAAAGTAAACTAACGATCACATAAAAACTATTTTCATCTTTATAATACATTTTAAACTTTGCAAAAAGTGTTACCGTCTGACAAAAGAACAAACAAAAATGAAAAATATCTCTGCAAATGTATACATTTAGCTTAATGGGTTTTGCATGGAATTGTATAATTGTATTCATTTGGTTTTCATTAAAAGCAATAGTAAGTTAAAAAAACAACAACAACAACAACCCACCAATAACCCTAGCACACTAACACAATAACCCTAGCACACTAACACAATAACCCTAGCAGACTTACACCAACAACTCTAACAAATTAACTGGATCCTTATCTTACATTCTACATAAATGTCTAAGTTTTTATTTTGTTTTTGTTTTTATTTGTCTTGTTATTCTTTTGCAAGCAAACAGTTAGTAGCATGGTCATGTGTGTTTTGAGTTACAAAAGAAATGATTGTAAAACTTTCACATCCTACATTTATATAGAACTGTTAAGTTCAATGTTCGGTAACAGTACATGTACATATACAGAGGCACACACTGCATGCCATGTGTCTAAAGAATTTTTGAGTTGTTGGAACGATATTCCGTCTTTAAGTTCGTTAGTCCCATGCCAATTTTCAGGTCGATAAGGTTTCTGAGACTTATTTCTGATTGGTTGATACTAAACGGGAAACAGCCGTTACACACATTTCAATTATTTAATATGTGTATTGAGTGTAAGCACTATTAAGAAAGAATGAATCATGATGTATATTTCTTACAAGAGTAAATATTTGATTTCTTTGAACTATGTTCTTAAACGATGTGACGGTCGCATATATATATTGACGGAATTGTTAAGTATGTTGTTAAGTATTTTGTTATGGTTTTTTATATGATATATATTTACCCGGATATTTGGTGGAGTGCTACCTATAACTCCGACGTCACAGGTAAGTATTTACGGAAATACACGAGAGTGACCGGGGAGGAAACAATGACGCTATCTACTACTCCTTTAGTAATGCCTATTAGTATGATTATTATCAGGATAAGGATAAACTCAATTATTGAAATGAATGAACTGAATCATAAGAAAAAATAAACGGTGTTTAAACAAATGTTCATTACTCAATGGCGTTCTATGAATAATCACAAAGTGAAGGTAATAATCTAGACAAAAACAGCTGTAACAAATTAATTCCACTACTTGATGATAAATGACAAAACAATTACTATGAGATAAAAGTGACGACAACTTGCATAATGTTCATTTTGGCTTATCTAGGTTAGCAATCACGGTTGTTAAATTATTAACAGGTAACATCGACTACAATACGGGTCAATAAGTATTTGGTCTTTACATCTTGAAGATAATTATATGTCATACAAGTTAACATGTGTATCACCCCGTACACAACCGTCATTTATTGATAAGTGATCAGGACACAATTAGTTGTGATACAGCCCGATCTGACAAGTTTGCAGAAATGAACAAATGACGTCATGAACGCACTTTTAACGGTGTTATGTTACACAATCATGCGATCAGATTTCCTACGCCCCCTTCATTCCGAGCCTTATACTTGAAAGTAAACTAACGATCACATAAAAACTATTTTCATCTTTATAATACATTTTAAACTTTGCAAAAAGTGTTACCGTCTGACAAAAGAACAAACAAAAATGAAAAATATCTCTGCAAATGTATACATTTAGCTTAATGGGTTTTGCATGGAATTGTATAATTGTATTCATTTGGTTTTCATTAAAAGCAATAGTAAGTTAAAAAAACAACAACAACAACAACCCACCAATAACCCTAGCACACTAACACAATAACCCTAGCACACTAACACAATAACCCTAGCAAACTAACACAATAACCCTAGCACACTAACACAATAACCCTAGCAAACTAACACAATAACCCTAGCAGACTTACACCAACAACTCTAACAAATTAACTGGATCCTTATCTTACATTCTACATAAATGTCTAAGTTTTTATTTTGTTTTTGTTTTTATTTGTCTTGTTATTCTTTTGCAAGCAAACAGTTAGTAGCATGGTCATGTGTGTTTTGAGTTACAAAAGAAATGATTGTAAAACTTTCACATCCTACATTTATATAGAACTGTTAAGTTCAATGTTCGGTAACAGTACATGTACATATACAGAGGCACACACTGCATGCCATGTGTCTAAAGAATTTTTGAGTTGTTGGAACGATATTCCGTCTTTAAGTTCGTTAGTCCCATGCCAATTTTCAGGTCGATAAGGTTTCTGAGACTTATTTCTGATTGGTTGATACTAAACGGGAAACAGCCGTTACACACATTTCAATTATTTAATATGTGTATTGAGTGTAAGCACTATTAAGAAAGAATGAATCATGATGTATATTTCTTACAAGAGTAAATATTTGATTTCTTTGAACTATGTTCTTAAACGATGTGACGGTCGCATATATATATTGACGGAATTGTTAAGTATGTTGTTAAGTATTTTGTTATGGTTTTTTATATGATATATATTTACCCGGATATTTGGTGGAGTGCTACCTATAACTCCGACGTCACAGGTAAGTATTTACGGAAATACACGAGAGTGACCGGGGAGGAAACAATGACGCTATGGTGGTCAGATAACGCACCAAGAGATAGCGGCTTTAGTATGTGACCATACAAATCCATACGTTTATGGAAAGCACAGACAGCTGACTGTGGTAAGTGTTTGACCCCTAGTTGTTAGTTTCTATTTATATTATCCATGTGGATGTGTTTATTTACCCGATGGAGACCGGTCGAGCATTGACACGGGTGCGGTCCACTCAAGCGTAACCGAGTTGTTATGATGTGTATTTCATTTAGACATAGTTTAGGTGTGTTATAATTGATATGAATGTGTTGTAATCGAATGATAATGACGTATGTATAATGTGCAACTTATCTGAAGGTTCTAATAGTCGTATATTCTGTTATTTGCGTGTATGCATTATCCGTAGGTATGGAGGCCTTTAGGCGACATGTTGATAATTTGTGTTTCGTGGACCTGCACAATCAGTTAATAGTTATTTCTGGTATTAGTTTGTTCATGTAAATAAAGCTATTCTTTGTAGAATTTAATGTATCTGCATTCTTCTGACTTTGTTAAAAGAAATTAATATTTGTTTAATTGAATACATTTATTTTCTATGGGTCAATTTTTAAATAGGAGCTACATCTGTTATCATCTGACCAAAGAAGAGAATCTATTGACAGTAAAGGAGTCTCTATGATAACAATAAGAGTAAGGTATAACGCTGACGGATTTTGAAAAAATGATTTCAAAGAAGTTATAATGATACTAATTATAAAAATAAATAAATAAAATTACAATTTAAAATTACGACAATTGATGATGAATAAATTAACGAACATTATTACATTTTTAACAATGAAATAAAGAAAATTGTTCATTCTATAAAAGTGATATTTTTCATTAATGAAAAATATCAAGTACTAGTGAAAAATATCACATTTGCTGATTTGACCAATCAAAACACAGCTTACTAACTAGCTTGGAAAAACCCCAAACTGCTCATCTGTTCAAATGCTGGTTAGCTTTATGACAAGAAGGCATTGTTTCACTGCACAGAACTATCAGGTATGTCACCTCATTCGGGAATTTTCTGGGAAAACACGTTTAATTCAACACTTATCTTTCATTTTAAGAACCTGTCATATTGTGCAAGTCAAAAATTCTACCTGTTTGATCGGAGGAAACATGTGTCAAACGAAACACGTAGTGTCCACGTTGTCTCCAAGTTGAAAAATATAGGCAAAAGTACATTTATAAGAAAACTAGGGCCATATCCGACAGTGATAGGGTTAAAATGTAATTCATATAGGCCTGAATGGCACTGATACTTTATCATCTGGATAAAAGGTGACAAAACAACTCCGCATTTCTCTCGCTTTTCACCATCTCACATATGGTAGATTCACCGGTTATTTCACATTATTACAGTAATATGACATACTTATTTAAAATATGATGCTTCATTAAAATCAGTGATAAAAAGTTGGTGAGTTTCACATTTTATTGAGAGAGAGGACTAAATTTTGCCCCATCGAAGTGTCTAGACCTGCTAGTGCCAAAAGTAACTACACCAAGTATTGTCAACTTGATGTGTTGTTTTACGCTCCGGGATAGACTTTTTGCAACAAAAATGTAATAAACAGAATATCTAACAGTATCTTCAGTAGTACGAAATATATTTCACTATCGTGGCTAATGTTTTGATATCTTTTATTCGTGGTGCGCACTCGTGAAAAATAGCAAAATATTGGCAACACTCTTGATCTATGTTGTTTACATGTCGCAGTTGATTCGATATTCTAGGGCTTGCTCTAAATGAGATGCAGGTTGGTCAGAACTATGAGAATGATAAATATTCTGTATCTGTAAGTGATATGAAGATGGGCGTTTTTGAGTATGCTCATCAGTGTGCTTACTTTTTGTGATTGTCAATGATACTCGGTTCTCTTTTTGAGAACTTGATGATTACGTGGATGTGACAAAGATTAACATGGCGGGTGTCGTCGATGAAGTAGAAGTTCATATTTTGCCGCTGGTTTAATCGATTTTGAGTTCTGATTAGGTTTTGTTAACGCTTCGGTATTGTCTAATTTATTTTTATATCCAAACAAAGATGTCGGTAAAATAACTTCAATGTTTAATTTTTTAATTAAAATTTTTAAGAAACAGCCAGACTATGCACTCCAGCATCTATTTGATAGGAGGAAATTGGCGTTTAACGTAACACGGTGTCCATAACGTTTCCAAGTCCAATGTTAGGTTAAACGCTCGACAAAAGTATCAGAGAACCTTGCTCATATCTGACTGCAATAGTGATAAAAAAGAATTCCCATAGATGGAGTTGATATTTTATCATGTGGATAAGTTGTGACAAAACAACATTTTATTTCGTATTCTCATATTTTCACACCATTTATCAACAAAATTAGTTATTATTGTAATTATTGAAATATGTGGTTGAATTTATTTTTCTTTAAATAAGGCATGGGAATCTTCACGTAAAGAATTTTTACATTTTATTATTTAAAACAAATACAGAACACCGGACCGTCCACAAAATCATAATCAGAACTCAAGATCAATCAAACCAGGGGCAAAATATAAACAAGGAAATACTTACCAGGAGACAAAAGTACAAGAGAATAAGACCAGGTGTTCCGGAAGAGTAAGTGTCTCCTGCTTCATCGAAGACACCCGCCATGTTAAACATTTGCAGAGAGAAATATGTTGTCGCGTTAAAAAGTATCGACATCAAATACTGTCAGCTTGATGTGTCTTGTTGCGTTCCCTTGCTAAGATTCATAATGAAAATGTAAAATGTAATAAACTGATTATCGACCAGTATCTTCATTAACGCCAAATATATTTCGCTATACACTATTAGATATCAACTAAATAGCATGCGAAACTAGTTATATCAGACATTGCTTTAAATATGCAAAACAATTAACACCCTCTTGTGGATGATTGACGGATAGGTATCAAGTAAGACAAACATCACAGGCGTCATTATACAATTGGTATCTTAATACTGTTTGTTCAGTTATCTATTAGTTGTGTTAAGAATGTCCATCTTCAATTTAACGATCCGATTAAAACAATTATAAATGAAAATAATATTGTAATAACCAACAATAAACAAATGAACATGAAACAGTCGCGATATCAATAACAGGTGTATGGATAGTTACCGGTCGATTGAGGTATTTTATTTACTTTTAAAGTTGTCTGGTGTCATTATTTATACAATTTTTCTGTCGTCTGTGTTGTTTGTGTAGAAAATGTATGAATACAAGGTGAAGGTGATGATCTATCAGAAGCAGGAGATACTGTCAGACAGCTAGCACTTCAATCATGACACTAGTTAGCATGCATTTAAGGTAAGTTACCTTTAATTGTAAGTTATGTCGTAAAATCGCATTGACAAAAAGTCAACTTTGGTCCATTGCTTACTATTCCTCTTAACGTTTAGGGTAAGAGTTATTTAAAAAAATCTTTTCGTGACATTGCAACAGTATTTTTAATAGAAAAAACAATGCTGTATTAAAGAAAACGTCTCAGGTCTATATGAAGGATTCGAGACTACTTTATTTCCTAGCATTCATTCTTTCACTGATCCCTTGCCTAGAACCGTTATTATTATCGTTGTTCCGCATCTTTTTAGTGTATCATTAACACATGATCAATAGTTAAAAGATGGTTTTACTGTTTATATTTTCCTACACGTTTTAATTCATTTATTAGTTCGGAGTAAGGGATATCGTATTCAGTATATATGTGATTTGTTGAGAACGTTTATTTCGTCCACACTTGAGGACCATCTTATACACTATTACTGTAACGTGCAGGCGGTCACCAGTCCAACTGACTACAGATTCAGATTTCTTTATTCCTTGTGCAAAAACACATCGGAGAGTAGACATACATGTATGTATATTACAAATTCATAATGAAACATGTTAACAAAAACAGTCATATCAACAATATAAGCATATTGTATAACGGCAAGCATGATAACAGTATGTATTATCATTAACCGTGCAATACGACAAAATGACAGCATATATTATTTTTTATAAGCATTTTATAAATACAACCTATTGAAATGTAAATTGGAAAAAATCGATATAAGATTATACAGTGCTATTCCGACGTTTACTACTTAAAAACAAGAATTTTCCTAATCTATTCAATTCCTTAATGTTTTGTGTATTAAATAGTTGAATCAATTTGAAAACACTTGGTCGTTTATAATAATAAGGCTTAATAAATTCGCACCTTAAGTCGTTATAAAAGTTACACTTTAATATAAAGTGAAATTCATCTTCAATGCTATAAGAGGTACATAAATTACAAAATCTTTGATCCCTATGAAGGTTTCTATAACGCCCCTGTTCAATATTTAAATTATGTGAGCTAAGTCTAAAACGAGCTATAACCTTTTTATACCGTTCCTAAACTAGCGGGAACGGGTCCCCAGGTTATATCGTATGACAGAAAAAGTTAACTTGCCAGTTCGGCAGTATTTCCCCCTCATATACCTAGATGGACACCCTTAATATAACTTTCGGAAACATCAAAGTACTCGGTGTTAGCATATGCATAATTGAATGGCACAATTAATAATTACCAAACGAAGTCTGTCCAAGAAATCATAGGACATGAATAGCAAATGAACCCGGATGTACAGTGTATGTACCGGAGTTTATATCTAATGATGTCTGATAGTTTGTCTGCTGAAATACCGAAAGATTGAATTTAAAGTTATTGTTACCTTTATTGATCTTTAAATGAAAAGACACGTGTAGTTGTCCTGGGATGTACATATATCAAAGTTAGACTGTAGACCTTCTAGCAAACAGAAAATATACAACTCACTTGGAATGTCGATCAAACTAATACTCGAGGTTCATTCACACAGTTATACGACCATTGGTGCATTCATAGCAAATTGATATCAACAGCTGTATTTACTTATAAAATTTAAAGCGATTTTTTTGTCCTCGACCTCTTTTCATCCCTCGATAATTACCGTTTTCGTTTTGT
This sequence comes from Mimachlamys varia, assembly GCA_947623455.1. Classification (NCBI taxonomy): domain Eukaryota; kingdom Metazoa; phylum Mollusca; class Bivalvia; order Pectinida; family Pectinidae; genus Mimachlamys; species Mimachlamys varia. Next base: position 17,472,924 of record OX392529.1, read on the forward strand.
CAGCCTCCAAACTGTTTAATTTTCGCGCTGTCAGTGGTGTTATTTTGTACTGTGTGCCTATGTTACCATTAGATAATGTATTTTAAGCATGTTCGCGTTTGGATATAATCTCTGAGATATAATGCAAGCTAAATAAGCCGCGAACACTTTTACCGTATACTTCACTCGTGTTATTGAATTGAATACAATACATTTGTACGTCATTACTCACAACATGTACTTGCGATCATTTAAGCTTTCACACCATAGAGGAACACAAATATTATATATCTAACGCATGTAACGCTTAATTGTTTCTTTGAATATGAAAGGTCCTCGAAACAAGATTTTTTATCATATTCACTGCAGCTTAAAGCTGTTACAGACTACAATAAAACTGCTTTTACTTCTATTCAACTCAGGTTCATATTGACCGTGTTAACAGTAATGTCGACATTTGGAAAGATCTGTTTCGGTATAGACAAGAGATACCAAAGCTATAGGTCTGTTGACATCCAGGGTGTTTACGCATGCGCGAAGACGTGTGCCCAGGAAGGGCGTTGCCACTCAATAAACTACAACCAAGCCCTGCTCGTCTGTGAGTTGGTTGACGGCTCGGCAGTAGAAACAAGCGACGCGTTACAATGGACACACATGGCGAACCTCTCGTTCGTTCAAGTATGTAAAATGTTAAATAAAACGATATATTTAATTGATAGCGTTTAGCTGATTGTCTATTTGGAAACAGAATGTCTTTTGTATTGTCACGGTAACTTAAGCCCTCTATTTATCAGTAATAAAAAATATACCAAATATTTAATTGTCCACCATTATCAGTTATTTCAAACTTACCGAGTATTTGATTATTCGTGTTGATATTCTTATTTTCCATATGACTTATTTAAGTTGATAATTCAATTATTTGCTTATTATATCCATCTACAAATTTATGAACTATTCCGCTATTAATAGATAAATATAAGAGAGACCAAGTTAATTGTTACAAGGCTATTGGAAACTTTTTGTTTTGTATTATGACCTTTTTAACCATTTTTTTTAAGTTATCAAATAATATGTTTCACACTATTATTTTTAAGGATAGACTGAGATCGTGTAATGATATTTCAATTCCCGAGTTGTCCGTTTGTATCCCACTGTCAAGTGGAAACCACACCATCATTAAACAGTGTAGGTATTATCACTACTATGTGAAACTTTCCGATTTATAAAAATCGATTTCACCATGTGTAATATGTAGATCAAAATTATTTAAATTATAAATATGATGATTCCTCTCCTAGAACTACGTGCGATTGCAATATGTGGGCAATGTTTCGTTTTGATACCTGGTGCAGTGACACGACGAAAGCAACGTTTTCGTTATATCTAGTCTGACTAAGAGAACAAAACAATGTTTTTGTGACATCTTGTCCGACTAAGACAACAAAACAATGTTTTTGTGACATCTAGTCTGACTAAGACAACAAAACAATGTTTTTGTGAAATCTAGTCCGACTAAGACAACAAAACAATGTTTTTGTGACATCTAGTCTGACTAAGATAACAAAACAATGTTTTTGTGACAGCTAGTCTGACTAAGACAACAAAACAATGTTTTTGTGACATCTAGTCTTACTAAGACAGCAAAACAACGTTTTTGTGACATCTAGTCTGACTAAGATAGATAACAAAACAATGTTTTTGTGACATCTATTCTGGCTTAGACAACAAAACAACGTTTTTGTGACATCTAGTCCGACTAAGAGAACAAAACAACGTTTTTGTGACAGCTAGTCTGACTAAGACAACAAAACAATGTTTTTGTGACATCTAGTCTTACTAAGACAGCAAAACAACGTTTTTGTGACATCTAGTCTGACTAAGATAGATAACAAAACAATGTTTTTGTGACATCTATTCTGGCTTAGACAACAAAACAACGTTTTTGTGACATCTAGTCCGACTAAGAGAACAAAACAACGTTTTTGTGACATCTAGTACGTCTGACTAAGATAAAATAAAAACAACAATAATGTTTTTGTGACATCTAGTCCGACTTAGATAACAAAACAATGTTGTTGTGACATCTAGTACGTCTGACTAAGATTAAATAAAAACAACAATAATGTTTTTGTGACATCTAGTCCGATTAAGATAACAAGACAATGTTGTTGTGACATCTAGTCTGACTAAGATAAAAAAACAACAACATTTTCGTTATATCTAGTCTGACTAAGATAACAAAACAATGTTTTTGTGACATCTAGTTTGGCTTAGATAACAAAACAATGTTGTTGTGACATCTAGTCTGACTAAGATAACAAGACAATGTTATTGTGACATCTAGTCTGACTAAGATAAAAAAAACAACAACGTTTTCGTTATATCTAGTCTGACTAGGACAACAAAACAATGTTATTGTGACATCTAGTCTGACTAAGATAACAAAACAATGTTGTTGTGACATCTAGTACGTCTGACTAAGATTAAATAAAAACAACAATAATGTTTTTGTGACATCTAGTCCGACTAAGATAACTAAACAATGTTGTTGTGACATCTATCCAACTAAGAGAACAAAACAATGTTGTTGGGACATCTAGTCCGACAAAGAGAACCAAACGATGTTGTTGTAACATCTATCCAACTAAGAGAACAAAACAATGTTTTTGTGACATCTAGTCCGACTAAGACAACAAAACAATGTTTTTGTGACATCTAGTCTGACTAAGACAACAAAACAATGTTTTTGTGAAATCTAGTCCGACTAAGACAACAAAAAAATGTTTTTGTGACATCTAGTCTGACTAAGATAACAAAACAATGTTTTTGTGACAGCTAGTCTGACTAAGACAACAAAACAATGTTTTTGTGACATCTAGTCTTACTAAGATAACAAAACAACGTTTTTGTGACATCTAGTCTGACTAAGATAGATAACAAAACAATGTTTTTGTGACATCAATCTGGCTTAGACAACAAAACAACGTTTTTGTGACATCTAGTCCGACTAAGAGAACAAAACAACGTTTTTGTGACATCTAACCCGATTAAGATAACAAAACAATGTTTTTGTGATATCTAGTCGACTAAGATAACAAAACAATGTTGTTGTGACATCTAGTCCGACTAAGATAACAAAACCATGTTGTTGTGACATCTAGTCCGACTAAGATAAAAAAAACAATGTTTTTGTGACATCTAGTCCGATTAAGATTACAAAAACAACGTTTTTGTGAAATTTAGTCCGACTCAGAAAGCAAAAGAATATTTTTGTTATATCTAATCCATCTATTATAATGAAAGCACAATGTTTTTTTGACATTTAGTCCTATTTTAGTACAATTTTAAAAGATATTTTCTATCACAAGCTATTAGAACTTCCACATTATGAATTATCATCAAATATTCTCTAAATATGTACATGTACCTTGCATAGGGTAATGCTGAAGGGGGGGGGGGGGAGCAACTACATGATCAGAATATCAATTTGTTCGAAAAAAAGACCCAAACAAACTGAAATGATGTACCCCCTGTAGTTATGCACATTATGTTTTAGACTGCGATGCAGCCACAGTACCACCCCATGCATACCTAGTGTCAAACGAAACAAAAGTAGGGGCAACTGGTTATTTCTCCTGTGTCGGTGGCTACATTGGTATAGGAGAAAACTCCATCGGATGCTTAGGAAACGGACATTGGTCAACCCACAACTTTCAGTGTGTTGGTAAGTTTACAACCGTTGTAAATACTGTCACTTTATGTTGTTTTTTGAACTATGAAAAAAAGATACCACTGTCACAGAGTTCAAGTCTACATTTTAGTATGATAACAACACTGGAGAACAAAAGACGGAAACCTAATAATTAAAATTGTAAATTGTGTACGAGTTGGTAAGTACAATAGTTAATTTGTTGTACCGAAACGACTAAATGATACAGTTACGCTTTGTTTAAAACTTGGACATAGATGTGCGAGAGTATGTAAGCCCCCTCATCTCGTTTTAGAACCGACCCACTGCGGCGTATCCAGATGGCTTCTTTTATATGTCGCTTCCAGATAATGCTATCTCATCTATTTGTCAAGAGAAGAAGATTTCTAATTCTGGGGTGAAATGATTCTGATGAAAGATTGATACAAAGCGCTGTGTAATATTCTCTAATTTGTTATCTTTCACATCCAATCCTGACTTGTCACTTTACTGTGAAATGGAGATATAGATGGCAACACGTTTCTGTTATATATGGCATTGATGACTACCATCCAAACAATCATACGAACAAACAATAAACTTGCAAACATGGAAAAAGAAATATAAATAAAACAACAGCAATAAACCAGGCTTGTGGAAAAGCAGTCCTACGGTACTTTGAAACAAGCATTTTATTTCTTATTTTGCGTTTTAAAGTTATTCACATTCGTTTAGATAACGAGATAAGATCAGTTATCACGCAACCAATAAGCGGTATCATAGGAATGAATAAGTACGTTTTCGAAACCACTGATACAATGTAGCTATTTTGTCATCGTGCTTTTGTCATCAAAACGACAGTCTTTTTTTAAATGGTGAGATGAGCACTTTTTATGAATCGGTTTTCTGTATGACTTTCTGATTATTATGATACACCTATTCTAATTGTGTCCAAAGACTGTGGACAACCTCCGCATGTGTCGTCTGCTACCGTCCAGTCTGGGACCACCACCATCGGTAGTGTCCGGAACTACATTTGTGACGGATACGACACAGTTAATCTCCCAATAACATGTCAGGACACCGGGATATGGACAAGCCCGGCCTTCGTGTGCGGTAAGTGACAAATTCAATATCATTGCAACGCCTGATTAGTTTCATATTTTGTTAACTGATCTAAAACAGCTCAGAATATAATACATTTACACTGTTTGAACGTATGTAGTCTAGACACAGAACAACAAAATCTGCTATACGACTCTCAGCAAAGTGCTAACTGCTAAAACCTCAAGCCATTGGATCAAATGTCAAGGTCACATTTTGTATTTCCTAACTGCTAAGCATTTGAGTTGATTGATTGATAAGAAACAAGGCGTCAACTTTTACATTTCTGTCAAACCTTTGGTCAGATACAATGGCGTGGTCCTTCCTGGTGTGTGATTGCTCTAGTTTGGGATACTCGTGGTATACAATATGGTGGCATTGAGAACTCTATCCAGACATCATTTCCACTTAAGGGGGCAGTTTTGATGGCGGCTATAACGGTCCCAATTACATTTAGAACTTGTTTCTGTATACATACCATTCATCATTTAACAAGAGGCATGTCCTCTCATGATTAGATTCAACAGGTGCTAAGGTATTGTGATGAAACTATTCTTTGTGTGCAATGTTTTCATGAAAATCCTGTCTTGGCCATAAGTTTTAAACCGTTAAAAGGAGACATATTCTTTCTGTTCATATAAACAAATCTGAAACAAATAGTGTTTCTTATGATGATACATTTGCTCTCTGAAATGACTGTAGTAATCCTTTGATATATACTATAAGTTAGTGCAGTTTTACTTTCCGCCACCACCAAAGATTCGTTGTAGACGGACACCGTTTTAGTTACTGATAATACTTGATAAACTAGTAAGTTTGTCTTAGTGTTTTGCAACATTGATTGGAAAAGCTAGCTTGCCAGTAAGACATAATTTATAAGATGAGATAAGATAGGAATTCCTGCTCTTATTCCTCAGTCGTAGCCAGGACTCTAGTACACACAGCTATACATACTACATATATATATGTGTATAAATATGTTTTCCCAACAGAATGGCCCTATGGGACGTACTCACTACTACAGCCTCTCACAGGTTGTCCGGACTACTTTGAATCTGGCTCTCGGACTTGGCATACTTCGGAACAGGCCTCGAATGAAATGACACCAAACTCAAAATTAAAAGGTATTTCACTACATTGTTTGAGTATTCAACATTCGGCGCTAAATCATTGCATGGGATTGGTATTTTCCTGTTTTAAAAGTTCTGATGCAACTTTTATCAATGTTCTATACAATCAATATATTTGCATTTGTTAACACAAGATGAACAAAGCTTGTCATGTTGCAGGCTCTGCAGGAGGACGTTTTGTTCATTGGTATTTCTGTACGATGACAAACCAAGCCTTTACCTCGACGGAATATGAATGGCCGCCCGGTGACTATTGCATTATGAGATACGGAGGGAATTGTCCGGCAGGTATTTATATATATCATTTTGATTCAGTTACATATATCAAATACCAAGCATCTACATATACTGTATAAATTGCAAATGTTCTACGTTATCTATCAAATTCGTATTTCCTATTAAATGCATCACCTATGATTATAGACTGACCGTACTCCTTTCTGGCAGCAGCATGCATGCAGGTTTTATTGTTGAATGCGATGAGAATATATTAAAACGATTAACGAAGGCTGCTTACGAGTTTCTTATTTCAAATATATTCCCATATAGATGTATTCCAATCCAAAGATATCTTTTCCACCAAAATATGCAAAATATTTTGTTAATATATTTTTGTACTATTTAATATTACTTCGGTATTTTCATTACTATCTCAGTATCTACATGCCTATGCTATATATACAGAGGTAACCACGATAATCTAATAACGTAAATAAAACATTTTACGTCCACAAGCTCTTGTTTTGCGATTCCTATATGTTTCCAACAAGTGCACATTTTTATCAGTTATGGCCCCATTGTATTTATTATTGTAATGTTTGGAGAGGGATATTCATTATCACTCGTCAGTTGGTTGACAGACAGTAATGACTTACCCCTGAAGGCATGCCACATAAATACCAGATATTTATATTCATTCAAATTCATCAATCAATCGACATCGTTCTTTAATACTTGAAATCAGCATTGAACACTATACAAAACCACTGTTGGGCATTATGTATTTATATGCACTATGATATTAGGACATGTGACCTAATGATTGATGGTAATTGTAAGACTGGGCTTTAGAGTAATCTTACATATTATATGGAGTGTTATATAAATGATGTATATTATTATTACTGTTGCATAAATTATTTCTACCACAATACCCCGTGTTATTCCACTCTCAGACCATTGTATAAACGTGCTGACTGTTGGATAGATATATGTTACATACCACAAGTGGAATATGACCTTCCGGACTTTTGATTGGTTAAGAAGTTGAACTTTGACCGGAAATCACATAGGTCAATGCAACGCGCTGATTGTTGACGTCGTCATCGATTGTTGACGTCGTCACAATTTGGCGGGAGTATGTATGAGATGATGTGTTTTCGCGCAAATGTCATCCACGGTTCACAGAAAACAACACTGCCACTGCGACTTAATAGTATTGTGGTAGAAACAGGTCACACGACTCGTGGTTATTGGATATGGAAATTATTTTGTAAAAGTTACAAAAGACAATCGCTAAAGCTCGTTGTGTAACCTATATTATTATTACACGTAAGCAATACACACTGTCTTTCACCTCCAGGACTGTCGAGTATAATAATAGTCTAGACAGAAGCATTGAAAGGCACACCACACATACATATATTTACATTTTTTGTAGCAATATAAACTATTTCTGTTTACTTATTATCTTTGAGGCTTTTCCGAAGGCAGTATTTACTGGGATGAAGAAGACGATGATGACACGGTAAGACCGACGGATGGGGTCCTACCAGATGGCACGTTTAATACTAATGCTAAAATTTCCTTCTGCTGCAGGTAGGCTTTTTATGATTGATCCTAATTTTCATAGCAAAATTTGAGATTGGCCTTCGTGACTTAATGACATGCAAACTGTCTATCATTGTATCTTAGTGTAAACGTGAGAAAGATCCCGTTACATTTTAAATACAAAATACAGATGTTTACATTCAACATCCGTTGTGTTTGTGTAAACTATAGAGGTTACATAACGAGTGTTTGTTGGATGTTATTTATGTCACTTGTTTGTTTACATGTTATAATGGTGTACGGGTAAAACTCTGGTTATAATACGGACCCACTTGTTTGACTGTTTACATGTTGTAATGGTGTACGGGTAAAACTCTCGTTATAATACGGACCCACTTGTTTGTTTACATGTTATAATGGTGTACAGGTAAAACTCTGGTTATAATACGGACCCACTTGTTTGACTGTTTACATGTTATAATGGTGTACGGGTAAAACTCTCGTTATAATACGGACCCACTTGATTGACTGTTTACATGTTATTATGGTGTACGAGTAAAACTCTCGTTATAATACGGACCCACTTGTTTGACTGTTTACATGTTATAATGGTGTACGGGTAAAACTCTCGTTATAATACGGACCCACTTGTGCGACTGTTTACATGTTATAATGGTGTACGGGTAAAACTCTCGTTATAATACGGACCCACTTGTTTGACTGTTTACATGTTATAATGGTGTACGGGTAAAACTCTCGTTATAATACGGACCCACTTGTTTGACTGTTTACATGTTATAATGGTGTACGGGTAAAACTCCCGTTATAATACGGACCCACTTGTTTGACTGTTTACATGTTATAATGGTGTACGGGTAAAACTCTCGTTATTTTTGATGCAGTTTGGGTCATTATGGTTAAAGAGGTTCCACAACGAGTGGTTGTTGGATATTGAATTTATTTCACTCGAATTAATTATTTGAAAAAAAAATAACGAAAGTTATTGGATATGGAATTAATTTCACTCGAGTTAGTCATTTTCTATAAATAATTATCGAGAGTGAAATAAATTCCACATCCAATAACCACGAGTCGTGTGACCTGTGACAATATTCAATCGGCAGTGTCAGTGTTGATTTTTTGGAGTGAACCGTGGACTTTTTGCGCGAAAACGCATCATCTCCCATATAATCCCGCCATCGTCAACAATCAATGACGACGTCAACAATCGTGATTTCGAGTCAAACTTTTCAACCAAGCAAAAGTCTGGAAGGTCATTTACCACTAGTGGTATATAACATATTTATCCAACAGTAAGCACGTTTATACAGTGGTCTGGGAGTGGAATAACATAGGGTATTTTGGTAGAAATTGTGTTTTGCCTGACATGCATTGCTAAAGACTCGGTCGTGTTGTGTAAAGTAAATTGACATGAAGAGAACGATAGAGCTAATGTTAGAGGATTAATTGGGTGATGGTGTAATGTGTTTATTGAGAACGCATGTATAGGATTCTTGGAATGTATATTATGGATAAGTTTTGTATAGGTCGTTGGTTATGCATTATTAGGCCTATTGAAGTAATTGCTGTGTTTTGGGATGTTTTGCTATACATGTTTACATTTTTGTCTAGGTACGATGGTAGCTTCAAGGATCACGTAACTCTACCGATATCCAAACCGTTTGTCCTCTTCAGATACAGCGGGAATGAGTGTCAACGTGTCGTGAACATGACAGACAGGAAGGAGTTCACTCTGTTTGAAGATGAAACATACTCTAACCAGGATGCTGATTCCGGTAGTGCTCCGAAAAGACAGGGACCTCCAAACTGGAAGATTCACTATTGTTACTATGAGCACCAGTAGTTGTAAAGTTGATGAAAAAATAAGAACCCGTTCGCCTTATCAGGTCAAAACATATGACGGCTTGAATTTCCCTATCTAACACCTTTGGTCATGAAAGAGTATTTTTCTCTCATTTCAACTACCCGAATAAGCTCAAAACCAATGAAAATACCGTTTGACAGACTGCCATTTTGGAAAAAAATCATTTTTTAACTTGAGCTTTTTTTGACGAAAACGAATGAGTCAGCGAGATTAAACATGCCACATATTTTACTTATTTCTATTATTTAAGGATTAACTTTCTATTTTGTTTAGGTTATCGGGGGATAACTACAATGGAAAACGGGTAAATTCAATAACCGGCGAAGCCGGTTATGTATAATTTACCCGTTTTCCGTTGTAGTTATCCCCCGATAACCTAAACAAAATAGAAAGTTTATCCTTATATTTACAGTATCTTTCTGTGAAATGTTTGTAACTATTTTGTTCATTATAGTCAAATCTTCGGACACAGATTTAATTTCAAAACTAATAAACGTGGGTATGTTTCAATAAATGTAACAGTATGAAATTTGCAAGCTCCGCCTACGTTAATTGTTGGTGACGTCACACAATTGTGTTTCAAACTGTAGGATTTGCATAGCTCCACCCACATGAATTGTTGTCGACGTCATAGAAATTTGTCACGTGTTTGACTACAGTTATGCAGTGATAATGATAGTCTGTTGAGTAATTGTTATCGAGTGAATGTCAGTGTAGACTGTAAATATATTTATATAATCTCAGCTTTCTTTTATATTCATGATTAAATTATTGTGAACGGTTTTAATTTCATCATGACCAGTATTAAACACTTAGAATGAGAGAAAACCACAGCGATTATAGAGGTATTGCCCAAGGCAGACCAGTAGTAGACACTTAGAAATGAGAGAAAACCACAGCGATCATAGAGGTATTGCCCTAGACAGACCAGTATTACACACCTAGAAATAAGAGAGAACCACAGCGATCATAGAGGTATTGCCCTAGACAGACCAGTATTACACACCTTGAAATAAGAGAGAACCACAGCTATCATAGGTGTATTGCCTTAGACAGACCAGTATTACACACTTAGAGATGAGAGAAAACCACAGCGATCATAGAGGTATTGCCCTAGACAGACCAGTATTACACACCTAGAAATGAGAGAGAACCACAGCGATCATAGGTGTATTGCCCTAGACAGGCCAGTATTACACACCTAGAAATGAGAGAGAACCACAGCGATCATAGGTGTATTGCCCTAAACAGGCAAGTATTACACAACTAAAAATGAGAGAGAACCACAGCGATCATAGAGGTATTGCCCTAGGCATGCCAGTATTACATATTTAGAGATGAGAGAAAACCACAGCGATCATAGAGGTATTGCCCTAGACAAGCCAGTATTACACACCTAGAAATAAGAGAGAACCACAGCGATCATAGAGGTATTGCCCTAGACAGACCAGTATTACACACTTAGAGATGAGAGAGAACCACAGCGATCATAGAGGTATTGCCCTAGATAGACCAGTATTACAAACTTAGAGATGAGAGAAAACCACAGCTATCATAGAGGTATTGCCCTAGACAGACCAGTATTACACACCTAGAAATGAGAGAGAACCACAGCGATCATAGAGGTATTGCCCTAGACAGACCAGTATTACAAACTTAGAGATGAAAGAAAACCACACCGATCATAGAGGTATTGCCCTAGATAGACAAGTTTTACATACCTAGAAATGAGAGAGAACCAAAGCGATCATAGAGGTATTGCCCTAGATAGACCAGTATTACAAACTTAGAGATGAGAGAAAACCACAGCGATCATAGAGGTATTGCCCTAGACAGACCAGTATTACATACCTAGAAATGAGAGAGAACCACAGCGATCATAGTGGTATTGCCCTAGACAGACCAGTATTACACACTTAGAGATGAGGGAAAACCACAGCGATCAAAGAGGTATTGCCCTAGACAAGCCAGTATTACACACTTAGAGATGAGGGAAAACCACAGCGATCAAAGAGGTATTGCCCTAGACAAGCCAGTATTATAAACTTAGAGATGAGAGAAAACCACAGCGATCATAGAGGTATTGCCCTAGACAGACCAGTATTACATACCTAGAAATGAGAGAGAACCACAGCGATAATAGAGGTATTGCCCTAGATAGACCAGTATTACAAACTTAGAAATGAGAGAAAACCACAGCGATCATAGAGGTATTGCCCTAGACAGACCAGTATTACATACCTAGAAATGAGAGAGAGCCAAAGCGATCATAGAGGTATTGCCCTAGATAGACCAGTATTACAAACTTAGAGATGAGAGAAAACCACAGCGATCATAGAGGTATTGCCCTAGACAGACCAGTATTACATACCTAGAGATGAGAGAGAACCACAGCGATAATAGAGGTATTGCCCTAGATAGACCAGTATTACAAACTTAGAAATGAGAGAAAACCACAGCGATCATAGAGGTATTGCCCTAGACAGACCAGTATTACATACCTAGAAATGAGAGAGAACCACAGCGATCATAGTGGTATTGCCCTAGACAGACCAGTATTACACACTTAGAGATGAGGGAAAACCACAGCGATCAAAGAGGTATTGCCCTAGACAAGCCAGTATTACACACCTTGAAATAAGAGAGAACCACAGCGATCATAGTTGTATTGCCCTAGACAGACCAGTATTAGACACTTAGAGATGAGAGAACACCACATCGATCATAGGTGTATTGCCTTAGACAGACCAGTATTACACACTTAGAAATGAGAGAGAACCACAGCTATCATAGAGGTATTGCCCTAGACAGACCAGTTTTACATATTTAGAGATGAGAGAAAACCACAGCGATCATAGAGGTATTGCCCTAGACAAGCCAGTATTACACACCTTGAAATAAGAGAGAACCACAGCGATCATAGAGGTATTGCCCTAGACAGACAAGTATTACACACTTAGAGATGAGAGAAAACCACAGCGATCATAGAGGTATTGCCCTAAACAGGCAAGTATTACACACCTAGAAATGAGAGAGAACCACAGCGATCATAGAGGTATTGCCCTAGACAAGCCAGTATTACACACCTTGAAATAAGAGAGAACCACAGCGGCCATAGGTGTATTGCCCTAGACAGGCCAGTATTACACACCTAGAAATGAGAGAGAACCACAGCGATCATAGAGGTATTGCCCTAGATAGACCAGTATTACACACTTAGAGATGGGAGAAAACCACAGCGATCATAGAGGTATTGCCCTAGACAGACCAGTATTAAACACTTAGAGATGAGAAAATAACATGGTAATGTATATCGTACGTTGAAGAGTATTTTAGCTCTATCATTTCGAATGCATTGGTTTGAACGAAAATTTTAAGGTTAGTTTCTAATATTGAATTACATAATTTTATGTATTAGTTTGATACTTCACATAGACATTGTTGTATTACTTGAACCTATATTATTTATGAATGAGAAATCTCAAATTAGTTTAATGTTTTGCGGTAGTATGGACATAACAAAAACATTATTGGTTAAAACATACTCGGACCCCTTTAAAACTGAAAATAAAGTGTATTGCATTAAATTCATTTACTTTTTGTTTTATTTTGTCAATTACCAATACTCATATATATTTTTTCTATACTATATCGTATTATCGTTGTCGGAATCCCCAACAGGAGACCTAGGCACTATGATCAAACGTTACAGTAAATATTTGTACGACATTCCGTTAAGGTAAATAAGACCAGTAAATAACAGATCTCAAAACAAATATTAAAAACTTCAAAGAAACAATCATCAATTACATTACCACCTTATCGAATAAGCTTTTCTGTAGGTTGTTGAATGGGTACTGTAAAGCACTTAATTTTTGCGAGCTTAACATGTTAAATGTTTTGAATATCGCAAATGACAATATTAAGGTTGATTGCATTATCTATCAAATAAACTGTTCATAACTACTGTTACTGCTAATAAAATACTAATAAACCTCTGAAAAAAAATCCGTGCAATATTTGAGCTGTCATTTTGGTCATTTGCAAGTGCATTAATCACTTAACAGAATCTGGTTGATTTTCATATATTTTATATTTTGCTAGGTCGAATAAGATTAAATAAAATAAAAAAAATAAAAGTAGGTACTTAGATGCTTGGGAATTGAAATCCAGTATCAAGTTTCAACTTCTCCATACCGACAATCCATTATAAAAGATTTATTATGTTACCGGTATATGCTATACAGTAGTACATAGTTATTATAAAATATTTAACTTGCCCAATGCACATGCATATTTGCAGCAGGTCGCAATTAATGACGTAAATAACATATGTAAGGTCAGTTCTGCAGTTCTTATTTAGTGTTGTTTCCCAACAAGATATTTCTGTCAATGTCTTTTGATTGTACCGTTTATGTAAGAGATGACGAAACACACGCATATGCTGCACCTTTTAAATTTAGTGATAGATACAGTAAGCCGAAAATTGAATTAAACTGCATCATGCAGCTGTTTTGTCCTCCTAGGACTCTTCAGTGATGTCAGTGGCCAAAAGGTGGGAACCACGAGCTTTAGCGAGTGTCCTTTGTAACTTTGCAAAATTAACTAATGAGAGTGACATAAATACCACATCCAACATATCCCGCAGGATCAATCCCCTTTCCTCAATAATTAAGTAAACCACGTGTAAATTATAAATCCAGTCGCGCAAAAAAGCATAGAAACACGTACCCTACAGCACACATCTGTGAAATATGACTTTCTAGTTTTAATATACATATCTTCTATATTTTCTTGGAAACACATGGTTACTTACACGATTTAAACTATGCTATTAAACTAACTGAGATCAACATACGCAACTACTACACCTGTTTTTATTACAACTATACCAAATGTAAACATTTACATGTTCACTGCGCTCCGCCTCAATGACCACTTCCAAATGTAGATAATTGGTCAAGCACTTTTCTCGTTCCAAGCATATGTCTACTACATTGCAACACAGTTCGAACCCACAACACATGCTGAACAGCTGTTTTACATGCCAATGAAAACTGCCCTTATTATATCGCAGATGGCTTTCAGCACATTTGATTTAACAAATACTGACCAACTGTCCGAAAGCATCAATTCAAGGTGTATTGGTCCTTAATCCCTGATAGGTCTATTAATGGTTTCGCAAAATGCCAAAATATAGTTTGCCTAATCAATCTGATTTTGTGATTTTATTTTATGATATTTAGATAATATGACAGAATGTACTAGTGGCTACAGTATTTCGTTCTCTTTTAAAGGTTAAAGCATTTCATATATCAGTCGTGAATTTTTTACGAAAAATAGTTAGACTATTGTAGCAAAGCTAGACTAAACATGATCGTAACTATTGTGCGCCTATCTTTTCACGGCCGGGTCGTCGTTTATATCACTAAATCTAAACTCTTACTTTTTCTTTTTGCTAACATGTCATTAATCTCATCATCATAATATTTTCAGCGATAAGCTATTGCTATTTCCACTGTTGAGAAGTTTCCAGAAAAGTTCCAAAATCATACTTCATTTGACCCTCTTCAACTTGTCCAAATCACGTAATAGTTATATTTTAATGCTGCGCGATGCAGTCCACTCTGAAAAAACCCACCATGGCCATTTATTTTATGAAGATTTATATTATTATTATTATTTATAAGACTTATTTCGGGGTTGGATGCTTTTTAGTTGCTTGCAAGGGCTGATGAAGGGAAGTAAACCTCGTATAAACGGTAAATGAACTGCTTTAAAGTTCACTTCATTTGCACGAGATTCACTTCCCTTCATCAGCCAATGTAAACAACAAAATAGGCATTCAATTCTTAATCATATATATCTATATTACATGTTTTATAATTAACAACTATACCACATAATGTTTTTATTAACATCTCTTACACATATCATTATCATATACAACTTCACAACATTTTGTTATTATAAACAACGATACACTACAAATTATCATTATAAACAACAAATACTACAAATTGTTATTATAAACAACAATATAACACATATTGTCATTATAAACAACAAAATACCACATATTGTCATTATAAACAACAAAATACCACATATTGTCATTATAAACAACAAAATACCACATATTGTCATTATAAACAACAAAATACCACATATTGTCATTATAAACAACAAAATACCACATATTCTCATTATAAACAACAATATACTAAAATTGTCATTATAAACAACGAAATACTACAGATTGTCATTATAAACAACAATATACTAAAATTGTCATTATAAACAACAATATACTAAAATTGTCATTATAAACAACGAAATACTACAGATTGTCATTATAAACAACGAAATACTACAGATTGTCATTATAAACAACAATATACTAAAATTGTCAGTCTAAACAACAATATACTAAAATTGTCATTATAAACAACAATATACTACAAATTGTCAGTCTAAACAATAATATACTAAAATTGTCATTATTAAAAAAACAATATACTACCTATTGTTATTACAAACGGCAATATACCACATATTGTCATTATAAACGACAATATAACACATAGTGTCTAATAAAATTATAGTATACAACATGTTGTTATTTTAGACAAATTCACCATTTGTTGTTATTATCAACAACTACCACTATGATTATGAACTATATTATATGGTGTTATCACATAGCCATTGACACATAAAGACGTTAAAACATGGTTATATTTCTTCCACAATACCACTGTTTTGCGTAGTAACGGGAATAATCAGAATCCGTCAAAATTTGAATCCGAATATAGTGTATTTTTAGCCTCGGATAACTCGATATGAATAGTTCCCGATTAGAAATAGATCTTACTTTTATGTTTTGCCACCGACAGTCAAAGCTTAGAAGCTAATGCTAATATTTGAAGTAATTTAATGTAAATGACCTGCCAAACATAAATGATAGTGGTTCATTTTCATCAAGCATTTCTTATTGTAAATACAACAAACAAAATACTGTGGACAATTACGTGAATAATATCCTCTGAGGGTAAAGTCAACATGTGCTTCGTTTAAAGTCAGATATTAATTGAATATAAATTGTCCTTCTGTGGTATATTAAGACATTATATTGTTTATAGTATTTGATTAATGGTTTTGAATATTGACACGTCACCATTATGATGGTACACAACGTTTTTTGTTATTCATTTACAGCTAATAGATAGTGGCGTCTTTGAACTTTTTCCGATAGTTTCTTTAAATATTTAGTCTTGTCCTTAGTCAAATTAAAGATGCAAAACTTAACTCTTTTATCTTAATATGTGTAGGATATAAGATATAGGCCTACTTCTGTTGGTTTTACAATACACTTTCAAGCAGAGCTGAAACCTAGCGTTATGCCACTACAGATATACTTTAGGTAAGTAGCTTTTAGCAAGATTTTAATGTTTATCTCAAAAATTCAAACTTAGAATATAATTACGTACTTTTTAAAAGTTATTTGTTTGAAAAACAACATGTAAGAAAACGGGTTTTCTGCAGTGCCGATTACTACAAAAACCAAAATGTCAATGATAAATACATGTAATTAAGTGTTATCGTACAATTGGGTAAGAATGCTTTGCTACCCTTCATGATAATCAATTAACACCACAATACTGTGTTGAGGTGACTTTATGGTTTTGATTTGATATTTATAACCCGGAAATTTATTTGTTAGGATAATAGTATTCTTCGATGTTATTTCGAGAGTGGTACATGCGTTGTTATTATAAACATCTTCACCATATGTTGTAATTATAAACAACTATACCACATAGTATTTTAAACTATACTGCATGGTGTTAAAATATAACAATCGACACATTGAACCGTTTAAGAATTTCGGTTATATTAATTCCACAATCACATTTTGACAAACTTCTTTTATAATAACGACACATTTATTACGAACGGTAATAATCGGAATTTGAACCTATTTCGATTTTTTTCGTCGAAATTTAAATCCGAATATAGTCTATGATTAGCCTTAGATAACTCTGACAGCAAGACAGAAAAAACCGAACAATTCTCGATTAGAAATACGTTTAAATATCATGCTTTACCAATGACAGTCACGTTCAATTTCAAATTCTGTTATTACATTAAGCTTTACAACTCCTCTGTATTACATACACAAATAGACATACAGCAATATAATTTGATATGCGGGAGTCTGCACCTAGTGCACAGTCAGCCTTTAGAGACTTTGGAGGTTACCTACAACAAATATTTGAAGTAATTCAAAATAAATGTCCTACCAAACATGAATAGCAGTTGTTCATTTTCATCACGTATCTCCTAATGTAGTTGCGGTAAACAAGGTACTATGGACACGAAATCATCAATATCCTTTGAGGGAAAAAGTCAACATGTCCTCCGTTTAAAGTCATGTGGTAATTGAATATGCATTCGTGGTATATTAAAACTACATGTTGTTTATAGTATTTGATTAATGGCTTGGAATATTGATTCGACCATGATGGTACACATGTTTAATTCATTTTAATTATTTACATGAACGATTAAAAACTAAAATCACTCATCTTAATAATGTGTTTGATACAAGATATAGGCGTACTTTTGTTGGTTTGCAACTTACGTTCAAGCAAAGCTGAAACCTGACGTGAAGACACTACAAACATGTTTGGCGGTTAGTAATATTTTGAAACTTATCTCAGAAATCGATATTTAGAATGGACTTGATTACTTACACGTATTTTAAAGCTATATAAATAAGGAACAATATGTATGAAAACAGGTTTTCTGCAGTGGCGCCGATTACTACAAATACCAAATGTCACGCTGATAAAACAACGTACCGTTACAAAATTAACATCGTACGATTGGGTCAGAATTCTATGTTTCAAAATATGATCGTCAGTTATCAACTTAACAATGTGTTAAGGGGACTAAATGGTTTTAATAACAATAACCGAGGAAACGTTTTTGTTTTCAGGCAAACGCATTTTTCACTGTTTGTTTTATTTTGCGTGTGATACGTTTTACACCATACATAGTTTACTACTTATATTTCAGCTAAATGTGTTCAAAGCGCAGTACATATTCTCGATACCCTTGAAATATGTCATAGTTAGAGGCACTAAAAAATGGATTGATGATATGCAAAGAATTGTATGGTAGGGGAACTATGAAATGACAGGCTTTAAAATCAGGTGTCTCTACTCTAACATCGGTTGAAACCAGGTATCAGCCTAGCAGTTGGCCATTTCTTTATCCGAAATCAATCAGCTTAAGAAGATATATACATCGACAGCAGACCAATTGTAATAGCGTATTTTTGTTGTTGCGTAGCCTGTGGCCTCGGTTGGATTAATGGACCTAAAAATGGACGATAACAATGGAATTACTCTATATCAATTCTAATGCTACTGTTTAAGTAACATCAATTGAATTTAATGTTGTTTTTTTTAATATCATGATGACACTTCTAAGCCTTAACGTTACAAGCTCTCTTGATGTTGTGCACAATACCAAGTAATATACACGTGTAAATACTTGGTTTTTCGATATTGTGAGATGATGCATTTTAGTATTGTAATTATTCTATCTTGAATTATGTTGATATTGTAGGGAAGGTCATGAAGGTCTCCATGTAATTTTTTCCCTTTGTTTATATTTTGCCTCTAGTTTAATCAAGTTCGGTTAAAACTTGTGCTGACGCTTTGGTATTCTATGATTGTTTTCCTCATTTTTAGTCTTTATGACGCAAAAGTAAACTTGTTTCTTGACACGCCTTATTAATTATCTTTCTTTTTGTTGGATATCCTCAAAGTCATTGTGTTAGAGCAGGGTTGTTATCACCACGTTGTATTTAGATAGTAGATACTTTCCCTGATGAATAGTTCTCTCAATTATATTTAACTGAAAAAAAAAGAAGAAAAAAAGAGTTACTGAAAATAAATATATTTGTATTCAAACGATCGAAATGTTAACAAGTTAAGCTGAGTTAAAGGAACATATATAATATATATAGCTAAAAAATATATAAGAAATATATAATAGGTAAGAAATTGAATAGAAATGCTAGTTAAAATGGGGATTAATTATAGCGAGGACGTCAATAGAAGGATCTTACTGCTGTCACCGGTAGCGCAGCTTTGGATATTGGACATTATCTTCGTCTTTTTCTTGATTTGGACATTTTTGCCGTAGTGTTTCTCATTAGGCCCCTATGCCTCACTTTTTAGACCTTTGCTTAGCATCCCTGACCTAGAAGGAAGAAACAGCTATATGATACAGTTTTATTTATTATTTGACTCGACTGTGCTATTACCGTATGTGTGGGTCTATTGTACACTCCTCATGACTGGCGCACGGAGCTAACTGCTCCGAAAGTCGCGAAAACACGTCAGAACTGTCCATCAGGTGTGTGTGTTGTGGGGCATATTATGCTACCAAACAGTTTATTCATCTATTTTCTACATTTTCTACAAGATACTCCGTGCACTTATATTACAGGTTGGTGTTGATGTTTGTCGTAGCGCCAGTGTCAGCGTGTGGACGTAACACATTTCAACACAACCTGAGGTACGAAGGGTACAGGTCTGCGACCGGTGTTGGTATGTTCGGTTGTGCGAAGATGTGCGCCCAAGAAGGACATTGCCAAAGCATCAACTACAAACCGAGTCACCTGGAGTGTGAGTTGGTCGAACCCTGGGCAGAGAGGGATAGCATCGGATTTGCAGGCTGGGGTTACGCTTCCAACTTATCTTTTGTAAATGTAAGTTACATAAAAAGATCAATGTTTCAAAAATGACTCTCGTAGGGTGCTTCCTAGAAATTACCCTGTTGCAGTATTGACTGGTACGATGCTTGTTGAAATGATACGAGCATTGTATTTCTTTTAAATGAGAAAGTTAGATTTTTGACATATTTGTCATTAATAATGGTACAGTATCAGCTTGAAAAATCACAATATTGCACACTATGCAGTTTAATTGTGCACTTGACTAACAGGCCTTTTGCATTGACCGATGCGATCGGCACTTGAATGTTTTTTTATTCGAAGTCTGCAGAATTTCTAAAGACTAGTAAATATATTGCTTTAACGTGATACTCGTAAAACATAATGCTTTAGATATTCTCTATTTATTCTATATAGCAATTTCAATTTATAAACCCCAATTCCTAGTTTTTGTTCTCATTCATGTCTAAGATATATGTTCTTCAGATAATAACATTACAAATCCATTTAAAAAATTGCAAATATCTACAGTCCGAGGTCAGTAATATCTAATTTAATGACAAATGCATAGTTGACGTCAAAAGGAGTATATTTGTTTAAATAGTAAAATTTATGAAACCAATTTATGTTTTAATGCGCGATTTTGTTCAAAAGGGTCATATCACCACGCCATCTTTTTTCAAATCAGGTAACAATCAGCAAGCCTAGCTGTTTTCGACTGGAACTGTGATTAAAACAGATCTCAATTCTTTTGGATCTGATATTTTTGGAACTTAGGTTAATTCAATTTCAAAAGATAAATATTTAAAAAAGAATGAAAAAAAAATTAACAAATAAAAAAAAAACCGATAAAAAACAACAAAAAAACCCGCCAAAGTTCGTGTCCAGATTAACACTTACTCTAATGAAATAGACACCATATTCAAAATGTACGATCGACTTGGCCGGTAAACTTCTTGTTATTAATGGACAACTTAGCGTCGATCTAAAAGTGAATTTGGCAAAATTATTGGTACTTGTTCTCCAATCATAATGGATGTATTTATGAAGTTGATGTCCATTCACAAACGTGGTTTTCTATCGCTATCTTAACATCACTATGGAAGGAAGGACGAGTTTGATTCCTCTACCATTGTAAGTCCCGTGAATGGTCTTGTTATGTTCCAGGTCAAACTGGGATCATGCGACAACGTTTCAGTGCCTGATTTAGATGTCTGCATTCCATTATCAAATGGGAATTACACAATTGTAAGAAAATGTAAGTATTTCGTATATACTGATATTGCAAGCCTGCTTAGTATTTTATTCCAGAAAAATATAATCAAATAAAAAACTAGCAATACACACTGTAATAATCCACCTGATTCAATATCAATTGATTAATGATGAAGTCTAAGACTCATTTCTCTCATTGACCACTTGTGAAATGGGCTAGGTTTACAACAAATGTCTTCATAATAGAAATGAAGAGTAAATACTAATAACACATAAAGTGTATATAATTAAGTTGATAATGGAACTATTAAAAACTGATAAAGAACATTCATATACCTATTTTCTGGTTTAAGTCAATATAGATTGAAAGGCTATGTATTCTATACATATTCTCCAACTAACCATTATTTTTTATCATCCTATCTAAGCTTTGTCGTTATACTACCGTCTCGTGTATTAATATACTGACTGCCTTACTGTTGGTTATATTTGACGTACATTAGGTATAGGTGAGTGTAACAGGACCAACAAAAAGATTTTAATCAGTACATCAAGTGTGAAAAGTCTAAATATTAAAATACATAATATATTTTTTTTTATTTTCAATCTGTTTTTTGTCACGTATATTATGTAATATTAGCAGCATAAATATCCTACATATATCCTTAATTTGTGAGTCTATCCCAGACTGCATCCCGCCTAATATACCAGCTCACGCTTACGTCCAAACCAACAACAAAATGGTGGGTAAATCTGTTACTCTCCTGTGTACTTCCGGCTACGCTGGAGTTGGTAACTCTGTCACAACGTGCTTGGCAGATGGACAATGGACTCCACACTCATTTCAGTGTATTGTAGGTAAGATATAAACGTTTACATTTGCTTTATAAAACCATTATAAGTATACCTTTGTTATTGCTAATTCCTTTATAAGTATGTCATTGACATCCCCGCTATGATATTCATATTGACCTCATCTATGTATTCCTCACATTGATAAATCCTGTATTAGAAAGGGGCTGGACGGCGTTTTTTAACATTTTCATGCGGGTATGAATACAAAGCAGTTACATTCATCTTGCATGAAGCCCGCTCGCTAGGGCTTCATGGTCAATATGAATGTAACCGATTTGCATTCATATCGACATGAAAATTAAAAAAAAAAAAAGCGTTTTGGTTCGCGTCGTCATTCAAACGACATTGGCGGAACAGCCCTAATATGTGTAGAAATGACGCTTATAATAAATCGAATTCATTTTGAGCGTTTGACGCAAGGGCGTTCTCCACGGTATCCGACGCGGAAGGACAAGACTCACATTGAGCAAGATTAATATATTACGTCATAAGTGATCCACGTGCATTGATGTGTTCATACTGTATTCGTGCTGTATAAGTAGTCTAGTGTTTATTGGTTTTAGCTGGTATATTCATATAGAGAAGACAAAATAAAAATGTAAATATATTCCGCTTACATTGATTATGAATACCGTCGTACATTATCCGGTAAATGTGTAAAGTTTCTTAACTGCTTGTAGACTGTGGAGAACCTCCGTACATGTCGTCTGCGACTTTGTCGTCCGGGACCACCACCATCGAAAGTATCAGGACTTACACCTGTACCGGAAATACAAGTTCCAGTTCCTCCGTAACGTGTCAGAGTGATAGACAATGGACAGACCCGAAATTTGTATGCGGTAAGTAGTAAAGAAAGATAAAAGCAGTTGTAACATTTTGTAGTTTTATAAAACTGCTTAAGGGATGCTTTAAACTTATAACATAGCGTTCCCGTTTTTGTCGACGTATAGACAGTTTGCTCTTCAGCTAACAAGTAGATAACCCTTACTAAAGCAGCTGATAGAGCCTTTCCCTGACAACCGAGGTTTTGGTCAGCATAGCATCTGCATATACAGTGTATTTCCTTTATTTCTGGTAGAGTGGCCGTTTGGAATGTACTCACTACTGCAGCCTATTGACGGTTGCCCAGTCGGCTTTGAGTCAGGATACCGGACATGGCACACTGACAATGCCGCATCCAACAGGATGTTAACGTCCGACCTTCTACAAGGTACTTGTTTCCTTGATATACCGTATAGCGGGACATTTTAGTGGGGCTTTAATTTGGCGGGTCCGTATTAAGATCGCCAAAATTTAACCCGTCAAATATTAACACAGCAAATTAAAATCACGCAAAAATTAACTTTCAACAATAGCTTTCGTTCCGACTGTCATTTACCTTCGATAACTCTTATTGCTCTGATAATCCCGAGAGTAACGAGTTGTGCGTAGTGTTGGTATAATACTTAATCAAACTTAATCAACATAGATAACAGAATTAAAGGTACATAACATAATTATCTATATATATCGGTAAGTAATATATGCTAAATGCCAAATTAAAACCCAAGATTTAAGGGAAATCGCCAAATTTTAACCCGCCAAAATTGAACTTTAAGCTTTGAGGAACAATCGCAAAATGTTGTGACCGCTAAAATTTTCCACTTAACGTTATGTCATACTTTAAACATCATGTTTGTGTAAAATGTGATTTAATCTGTATGTACAACTTACATGATTCAAATTTATTTGTACCAAAAGTATTGTGAACAAAGTATGATAACAAAAGATGATTGATATTAACAATGTTTTACAACAGGGTATGCACAGGGAGCCTATGTAGAGTGGCATTTCTGTACCGTTACCGACTCCAACGTAACCTCAACGGAATATAAATGGCCTTCCGGGAACTATTGTATCATGAGATATAACGGAGCTTGTCCACCAGGTATGTCAACATATGAGAATGTATCCTGGCATCCTTCAACCTAAATCCCCAAGTCTTCCCAATGCTTATCAATCCCACACCATCCCCATCTCTTCCCTATTTTTCAAAAGTTTCTTCCCTTCCGGCGTATTGCGTCAATCAGCAGTTGTTTAACATGTCTAGTTGTTCGCTGTAGTGCTACTCCTTGGATTTGATTTTTTAGACATTGCACCATAATCATGCAACAATCTTAGACTAAAGGCTTGTTTAGACAATCACATACATTTTTGTATTTACTCCCCAGAGTCATCTATTGCCTGTTGTGCATCATTGGTTGAATATTGACAGTGTACAGAGGTATAGCCTGAATACTGAAAATTTGTGTCGCTAAAAAACAATCGTATTTTCAAATACAGAGGAATTAATATTTGCCAAAAAGGGGGGAAATTGCAGAAATGCATCTCGCGACCCCATTGATGCCTCTGCACCCCAGGAAAGTGAGCAATATGCTGATATATATTCTGATTACACCTACATGATATTATTGCTATCAAGTTTTGTTAAAATTGGACTAGTGGTTTTATAAAAAGTTTATTGAAACTGAAAATGCCAATTTTGACACCTTTTAGTAAAGACCCCAAACAGTCCCCTGGGAGTCAAGAAATTGCAGATTCTGTAGGATTGCAAGAATTATCCTTCACACGTAAAATAATGCAATTACAATCACGATATGACCCCATGTAAGTCCTACCACAAGTCCCATAGAAGAGTCCGGCGTCAGTAATTTGCTAAGTACACATCTTGATTATCTCCATGTAGTAGTGGTGATGATTTTTGTCAATTTTTTTGAAGTCGGTTGACGGAGGTTTTTCTTAATTTTCTTAAAGTATTCAATATAAAAATATACCAATTCGAAATTATGTTACCTTTACCTACTTTATCTTATTTCAATAATTATTTCTTTTTAAATCTTACAATCTGCTACCTATTTAGCAGAAACTACACGATCTAAAATTGTAACTACAATTTCCAGTACATAACAACTTCCACAACAAATTTGGAATTATACCCTCCTCACCTTGATCACCAGATTTTCTATAAGCTCAAACACAAACGGATGTATTGAACATAATACAATATGCAGCTGACCATAACAAATCTTCCTGTAAAATATTAGCCTCATCACTGATAGGCCATAGAAAGGTCCAAAATTGGCAACCGCCTTTCTTTTAGGGGAATGATATGAACGCATATTTGGATTGTATTTTAGAATTCGATGAAGGCATAAATAACCCTTAACGCATGAAATTAAAGTTATTTAGAATATTTCCTTTTTTAAGAACTTCGCCAAATTCTACTTTGAGCTTATCCCAATGTCTGTTCAAAATTTCATTCATTGTAAAAAAAAAAAAAAAAAATAAATAGAAATAAAATAAAAATATTTACGTACGTTCGCGTTGTATTTTAGAATTCGGTGATGGCATTATTCACTGGGATGAAGAAAATGCTGATGACTACATTAGACCAATGTTTGGAATCTTACCGGACGGGCAATATAACGTTAACTCAAACATCACCTTCTGCTGCAGGTATGGTATGGTATTAGCTATAGCATTGCATGCTTTCTAGATAAAGAAAGCAAGATACAATAAGCAGTTTCCTTAACTTGACATGTGATATGTACTCACTCACATTTCTGTAGATCTCGACTAATGGACACATAATCTAAAACGCTAATATCCACTATAACAACAACAATTATATGTAAATAATGATATAATGATGTCAATAATTATTATCTTATGTCAAATTCTTATGTTTACGTTTACGAATTACAATTTGAGAATGAAAAAAATGTATACACGCTACATATGACTATTCTAGTTAACAACTTTTTCATGCACATGTACATAAAAATAATGATAAAATAACACTCAATGCGCTTACACATGGTTTCCTATAGCGGAGAGATATTGCCCATTTCTAATAGCAGTGCTTTCACGACTTTGTTTCTGGTTAATTATTTTGCTACTTTATGTAGGTAAGACTAAGACCTGCATACATTATTTACAGAGATGACGGCAGCGTCACCGAACCAATCATCTTGCCGAAATCCACGCCATTCGTTCTCTTTCAGTATACTTCGTCTGAATGTCAAAGTGTTGTCGGAATGACGTCACAGATTGACTATACATACTTTGAAAATGAAATGTCTGACAATGCTGATTCTTTTAATGGTCTTATCCCGAAAGCAGATGGCCCTCCAAACTGGATCATATATTACTGCGTCTACTCCCCGACACTGCCACAGTGACACTCAAGAAAATCAAGAAAAAAAGTCCTGTACTATGATCATTTGATCATAAACACTATTGTGTGTTCCTTCTGTATGTAAGATGACACTATATGACAATATAGATATCTAGCTAGGCAAACAGCTGTGGACTCCATTTTACAGGATTTCAGTTTCTGTCTGTACACTTCATCATCTTTGGGAAACATTGAGGTTGGGGGCACAGCGGCAGTTGATGATTCTCTTTGTACGACAACACAGTAACCTAGTATTACCTGTCTTTTTTGTGGATTTTTAGATTCGTTCAAATGTATGCATAATGAATATAAACAGAAAATAAAAAAATACAAAAATACACAATTTCTTTAATGTTTCATCAGTAATAATGCTGTCTGTCAGGTCATTATATCATTAAACGTGTACTGCTGCAGGTATGCATTAGTTATATCATTAAACGTGCACTGCTGCAGGTATGCATTAGGTATATCATTAAACGTGTACTGCTGCAGGTATGCATTAGTAATATCATTAAACGTGCACTGCTGTAGGTATGCATTAGTTATATCATCAAACGTGTACTGCTGCAGGTATGCATTAGTTATATCATTAAACGTGCACTGCTGCAGGTATGCATTAGTTATATCATTAAACGTGCACTGCTGCAGGTATGCATTTGTTATATCATCAAACGTGTACTGCTGCAGGTATGCATTAGTTATATCATTAAACGTGCACTGCTGCAGGTATGCATTAGTTATATCATTAAACGTGCACTGCTGTAGGTATGCATTAGGTATATCATTAAACATGTACTGCTGCAGGTATGCATTATTTATATCATTAAACGTGTACTGCTGCAGGTAAACATTAGTTATATCATTAAACGTGCACTGCTGTAGGTATGCATTAGTTATATCATTAAACATGTACTGCTGCAGGTATGCATTAGTTATATCATTAAACGTGCACTGCTGCAGGTATGCATTAGTTATATTATTAAACGTGAACTGCTGCAGGTAAACATTAGTTATATCATTAAACTTGCACTGCTGCAGGTATGCATTAGTTATATCATTAAACGTGCACTGCTGCAGGTATGCATTAGATATATCATTAAACGTGTACTGCTGCAGGTATGCATTAGTTATATCATTAAACGTGCACTGCTGCAGGTATGCATTAGTTATATCATTAAACGTGTACTGCTGCAGGTATGCATTAGTTGTATCATTAAACGTGCACTGCTGCAGGTATGCATTATTTATATCATTAGACGTGCACTGCTGCAGGTATGCATTGGTTATATTATAAACGTGTACTGCTGCAGGTATGCATTAGTTATACCATTAAACGTGTACTGCTGCAGGTATGCATTAGTTATATCATTAAACGTGCACTGCTGCAGGTATGCATTTGTTATATCATTAAACGTGTACTGCTGCAGGTATGCATTAGATATATCATTAAACGTGTACTACTGGAGGTATGCATTAGTTTTATCATTAAACGTGAACTGCTGCAGGTATACATTAGTTATATCATTAAACGTGTACTGATGCAGGTATTTATTAGTTATACCATTAAACGTGCACTGCTGCAGGTATGCATTAGTAATATCATTAAACGTGTACTGCTGCAGGTATGCATTTGATATATCATTAAACGTGTACTGCTGCAGGTATGCATTTGTTATATCATTAAACGTGTACTGCTGCAGGTATGCATTATTTATATCATTAAACGTGCACTGCTGCAGGTATGCATTTGTTATATCATTAAACGTGTACAGCTGCAGGTATGCATTAGTTATATCATTAAACGTGTACTGCTGCAGGTATGCATTGGTGATATCATTAAACGTGTACTGCTGCAGGTATTCATTTGTTATATCATTAAACGTGTACTGCTGCAGGTATGCATTTGTTATATCATTAAACGTGTACTGCTGCAGGTATGCATTTGTTATATCATTAAACGTGCACTGCTGCAGGTATGCATAATTTATATCATTAAACGTGCACTGCTGCAGGTATGCATTAGTTATATCATTAAACGTGTACAGCTGCAGGTATGCATTAGTTATATCATTAAACGTGTACTGCTGCAGGTATGCATTTGTTATATCATTAAACGTGTACTGCTGCAGGTATGAATTAGTTATATCATTAAACGTGCACTGCTACAGGTATGCATTATTTATATCATTAAACGTGCACTGCTGCATGTATGCATTTGTTATATCATTAAACGTGTACTGGTGCAGGTATGCATTATTTATATCATTAAACGTGAACTGCTGCAGGTATGCATTTGTTATATCATTAAACGTGTACTGCTGCAGGTATGCATTACTTATACCATTAAACATGTACTGCTGCAGGTATGCATTAGTTATATCATTAAACGTGCACTGCTGCAGGTATGCATTAGTTATATCATTAAACGTGCACTGCTGCAGGTATGCATTAGTTATATCATTAAACGTGTACTGCTGCAGGTATGCATTAGTTGTATCATTAAACGTGCACTACTGCAGGTATGCATTATTTATATCATTAGACGTGCACTGCTGCAGGTATGCATTGGTTATATTATAAACGTGTACTGCTGCAGGTATGCATTAGTTATATCATTAAACGTGCACTGCTGCAGGTATGCATTAGTTATATCATTAAACGTGCACTGCTGCAGGTATGCATTTGTTATATCATTAAACGTGTACTGCTGCAGGTATGCATTAGATATATCATTAAACGTGTACTACTGGAGGTATGCATTAGTTATATCATTAAACGTGAACTGCCGCAGGTATACATTAGTTATATCATTAAACGTGTACTGATGCAGGTATTTATTAGTTATACCATTAAACGTGCACTGCTGCAGGTATGCATTAGTAATATCATTAAACATGTACTGCTGCAGGTATGCATTTGATATATCATTAAACGTGTACTGCTGCAGGTATGCATTTGTTATATCATTAAACGTGTACTGCTGCAGGTATGCATTTGTTATATCATTAAACGTGCACTGCTGCAGGTATGCATTATTTTTATCATTAAACGTGCACTGCTGCAGGTATGCATTTGTTATATCATTAAACGTGTACAGCTGCAGGTATGCATTAGTTATATCATTAAACGTGTACTGCTGCAGGTATGCATTGGTGATATCATTAAACGTGTACTGCTGCAGGTATTCATTTGTTATATCATTAAACGTGTACTGCTGCAGGTATGCATTTGTTATATCATTAAACGTGTACTGCTGCAGGTATGCATTTGTTATATCATTAAACGTGCACTGCTGCAGGTATGCATAATTTATATCATTAAACGTGCACTGCTGCAGGTATGCATTAGTTATATCATTAAACGTGTACAGCTGCAGGTATGCATTAGTTATATCATTAAACGTGTACTGCTGCAGGTATGCATTTGTGATATCATTAAACGTGCACTGCTGTAGGTATGCATTTGTTATATCATTAAACGTGCACTGCTGCAGGTATACATTTGTTATATCATTAAACGTGTACTGCTGCAGGTATGCATTTGTTATATCATTAAACGTGTACTGCTGCAGGTATGCATTAGTTATATCATTAAACGTGCACTGCTACAGGTATGCATTATTTATATCATTAAACGTGCACTGCTGCATGTATGCATTTGTTATATCATTAAACGTGTACTGGTGCAGGTATGCATTATTTATATCATTAAACGTGCACTGCTGCAGGTATGCATTTGTTATATCATTCAACGTGCACTGCTGCAGGTATGCATTACTTATACCATTAAACATGTACTGCTGCAGGTATGCATTAGTTATATCATTAAACGTGCACTGCTGCAGGTATGCATTAGTTATATCATTAAACTTGCACTGCAGCAGGTATGCTTTAGTTATATCATTAAACGTGTACTGCTGCAGGTATGCATTACTTATACCATTAAACGTGTATATGTATTTATTGAATCATATCCGTTTAACTTCCAAATATTCCCTTTTCATTTTCAAATCTTGCAAAATAAACGCACCATGTTATTTACTTAAGTTTAGTTTATAGCTCCTAGTTGGATATAACGTATGATCTACGATTCAAATTGAAGTAATCATTTTTAAAGAGACCCTGCATACGAAGAGATACATCTAGTACGACAAAAACAGTTAAGTGAAGTACATGAAGACATACATGTATGTATACTTCTCTAACTACAATGTTGATGTTCTGTAAAATGCTTTATTCCCTTCAAAGTCTCTGAATAGAAGCAAATAAGATATGCATTTTGTATGGTTTAATTTTAAAAAACTAGTATTTGTAAACAAAATGGAAATATGTGACATTTTAAGTCGAAAATGTGTCAAAAACTAAAGAGAAAAAGATAATAAACAGCCTAAGAAACAGGCAAAATACCCTGACAGCAGGTAGATATTTGCTGTTTGTAGCTTCGAGATATTCAAATTTAATAAACTGCATTTCAAAATAACGAGTTGTTTTTATTATGTATGAATATAATAATAATGTGTCATCACACACAAACGAAAACAACAATGCAAATATTATGACGTGTGCCTGTGTAGTCTAATGGCACGGAGAACTTCTGGTAGGTGTACTGTGCGCCGGGTATTTAAACCATACTCGGGGTGTGATCATAAACAATAGAACATCAAGATTGGTATCACAGTAGAGTAGTATACATTTATGTGCTGACCCATGCGTCAGTCTAAATATCTTTTACTACAAGTACCGCCCCCTACCGTACCATGATGTTCTTTTTATAGCCGTATCTAAGGTATTCCCGCTATTGTTTAAGCAAGCCTCTGCCAATTAAGCTTGATTGGACGTGTTGTATACAAAATTAAACTGTAGATCGACGCCATACTTGATTTGGTGTTTGTTATTGTAAGAACTACAAGGATCAAACATGCCACCGAAGAAGAAAAAGAGTGGAAAAAAAGGAAAGAAGAGTGGGAAATCTGGACGGGGTTCACCGTCCAAAATGTCCGCAGACAGTGTCAATGAAATGTCCAAAGACTTCATATTTATGCAGATAAGGGATTTAGAACATCAGCTGATGAAGTGAGTGTGTTTCTTTACTTGCATGTTTTTTCTTGTGAAGAAGTGAAATTTTAAATCATATTTCTTTAAGTCTCGACTAAACTTAAGCTAAACTTCTCAGAGTGTTTCCTTCTATTATTTTATCGTCAAAAATATTTATCAATTGTCTGTATATGTTGTTGACTATATTCATTGTTCTGTATTTCTACCTATTAAGTACATGTCGTGAGTAGCATTCATATTTCCTCCATCTTATTGGTTCATGAATTATACGTGTTGAAGGCTGTCCGTGGGCAATCTGGCACGTTAATATCCCAGTTAAGTGCCCTTAACTATCTGTTATGGGGAGAAGGGTGTGATTATATCAGCCGAGTTGTGTCGGTATCATCAACGTGGAACATCGAGTTAGGGCATCATTTCAAGGCAATTGTAATGCAGACACGAAACACTGGTTGTTATCTACCGCCGTGTATCATACGAGGCAGGCGTCACTTACTGTAGTACACTGTATCTATTTCTATCAATGCCACAAAGCAAGATCAGATTGATAAATTTGTGTTGATTGGTAATGGATGGATCAATCGTTTAAAATATCATAAAAACGTATAATACATCTATAAGGGACATAAAAAGAATCTAGTAAAATTTAATGGAGAGATATCAATTTCACTGATAAAATCGAATTTTGAAAATCAATCTTTCGTCTTATCATTCATCTGACATAAGCAGAATACAATTTAAAAAAAAAATAGAAATAAACAAGATACAAATTAAGCTCAATAATTATGAGAAACTAAAACAAAAATGAAACATTGAAAACGAAAATAAAGAATGGTTAATTTCATTTATTAGATAACTGTTAGATTATGCATGTAAACTGTTAGATTATGCATGTAAACTTCGTTTTAGATACAAGAAGCTGCAACGTTCTTACCTTTCATTGTTCTGAAAGTCATCTAAGCACCAGCATTTGTTTTACGTTAGGAAGAAATGATATGCCATCGTTAAGACTGTTATCCACTTGACAACTAACAAGTTCCTTTGCTACCTCCACCCCCCCCCTGAATGAAAAGGGATTTTTAAATAGAACCATAAATACTGACGACAAAAGAAGGCTTGTGAATACGTTGCTAGATAAGCAGCTTTTGGTAAGCAATAAGAATAAGTAATAATCTAAAATAATGAGATGATTTTATAAAAATCAAATTCTTAAAACGTTTAATTGTTATGAGTACAGTCGGGAATTGTGAGTACAGTGTAACGCACGTCTGATATATAGCGTTATAAGGAGAACGTTTTTGATTTTAAATAAATGAAAACGCAAGTCGCAGAAATAGAGAGAGTTCGATTTTACAAGTTATTACCGAATTATATCTTTGTTGAAGCGTCATCCGGTCTCGTATTATTTATTATTTGTTACAGATATAAAGCTAAATCTGAAGAGCTGGAGAACAACCAGATTGTACTTCAGGAAAACACGATGAAATGGCCAGAGAAAACGCCGACATTGAAAAGTTCTATCAGGGACAAGATAATGAAAAAGGTATGAAACGTCCCAAGTAAAATTGGTTTACTTTTTTCAACCCGATATATGTTGTATATTGAATATCTTGACAATAAGTGTTTTTATTTTATTATTTATTTGTTGATCTACAGATTTAAAAATAAGATTTGTCTTGTTGATGCGATATAACTTAATCACCTTTTACTTACATGGAGAAAAAAGGTCATATTAAAGGCGAAAAAACTAAGATTTGTTCTTTACAGTCAACATCAATACACTTAAGAAATCCAATTAAAAATATTAAGACAAAATTAAAGCGTCAGCAAAACAATACAAATTATTATTAGGCCGGAAAATCAATTCCAACAATTCTCTCAGAATTCATTAAACAAAAAGTAAGACGAACGAGTATTGGAAATTGTAGCCTCTAGGTTTGTGTTGTTCAATGAAGAAACAAAAAGGATTTTGGCCATACTTTCTACTGACCCATTCAGAACGCGTTGCGTTTGGTTAT
The DNA here is from genome assembly GCA_947623455.1 of Mimachlamys varia. Classification (NCBI taxonomy): domain Eukaryota; kingdom Metazoa; phylum Mollusca; class Bivalvia; order Pectinida; family Pectinidae; genus Mimachlamys; species Mimachlamys varia. The sequence continues at coordinate 17,506,588 of OX392529.1, forward strand.
ATCCACAGAACAGGAGAAGGCTCTGATAATGGAGGAGATTAATGGTGTGCAGACGACTCGGGAGGAGGAGAAGGAATGGGCCAACGGACAGATCAACCAGATCCGTCAGGACTTCCAGGATACGAAAGAAAGTCTAACAGCAGAGAACAGCATACTCAGTAAGCCTAAACCAAACATCTTGCTCAAATTATATAATCAGGGATAATTCTGGCTCTTAAAACCTATGGGAAATTCAAGGGATTTTATGGGACCAGCAAAATATCTATGAATTTTTAATGAGATTTTCAGTAACAATGGGTAAAAATCCCCAAATCTCGCCCAAAATTGATCCCTGTATAATATTATTGGACGTAGGCTAAGGCCTGTATTATTCAGATCAAATGAGTCCTGACAATGCATTAGTTCCTCATTATGAACTCTATGGTTGAAAAAGCAATCCAGTTGTCCCCAGTACTTATCCAGCCGGACCTCAGAAGGTTTCCACTGACGGTGATTTGACGACATAACTAAGCAGATTAAAATTGATCGACCACTCTGTTTTTAAGTGCATGTAGCCTTGCGTTCAAAAAGCAAATACTTCTTGGTCGTTTGTTTTCATTTTACAGAAATATAATACAAATGTTCAACGAATGCACTCCATTTTTGAATATCTACTTGATCGGAAGATGATATTTTGTTAAATGCCTTGCGGATCTTCAGAATAATTTGGTTCCTCATTATAACAGTTTGTATAGGTACGTTTCCACCGTAGTTCTTGATCTGGAATCATAATCAGTACATCCTATGTCTAAGATGATGTATCGTCACGTGTTTAACCATATACAACACAACAAAGCTTCACTTTACTTCTAACCAGCTAAATTCGTTATGAATCGTACGACGTTTTGAGGGCTATGACCTAAAACAAAAGAAAGAAACTCAGATTATTGCTGAGAGAAAAGAATAATGGGTAAGAAATTTGATTTTTTAACATCAATAATGATGTTAATTTCTGAATTAGGCCAACAACTGAATGAATTGGAGGAGTTCAAACTGAAGAAAGAGGAGAGAATAGCTATGGTGGCAGCTATGGAAGAACACATGCGACAAAGTGACGAGGACCAGACGGATATCATAGAGAACATCCGTCTGAAGGCCATTGTCGATAAGGACAGGTTAGTTTGTAGATCTTCACATTTTAATTTAATGGTAGAAAAATCTTCTTCTTCAATCTGGCGTCTGATGAAGAGTCTGTTGCAGAATAGGAATAGGGTTTATTCATTAAGTATAAGAGGGTTTGTTAGGACAGACTATTTTGTACTAAGACAACATAAAAGCATAATGTACCATTCAAAACTGTTAATATCATAAAGTAAAAGTTCTCAGTTTTGGTCACTCATATGTAGGCGTGTAACCAAATTGAAACAGATGAGCACAGGGATGAATTGGTGCACTCGCTGTACGTCTGTTGAAAACAATATACAGAATCTGTAACTGCGACAAATATAAGATTACCGCTCAAATATGCACGTTTAAAGGATGTAGAATCAAAGCATTGAAGACGCATTTCGCATTCCAAATCATGCATACAAAGTGTAAATGTTTCTAATTTAGACTGAAGAAAGAAATGGTAGACCAGGTGAATCAAAGAGCAGCAGATTTTAGAAAGGTTTCTAATAAACAAATGGCCGACACGACAAAGCGAGCTATTCGGGAGAATGTGTCGATACGAGGGGAGATAATCCAGACCTCAGATAAGACTGTGGAACTAATAGCAGATAATGCTGAGGTTCGCGCACGCGTAGAGGAACAGGAGGAACGCATTAAGATGTTGGAAGAAAGAGAAAAGGAACTTGCTAAGAGTAATAGCAGCAGTGTGAAGGTAAGTAGACAATTATCCACCCTTACAATAAGGAGATTTAACTTTCTACACCCAAATTTACATTGACCATTGATACATTATTGCTTTGCAAAACATTTACCTAATATACAAATAAAAACACAAATTGCCAACAGAACAAACATATATTAGTCTAAGGGATTGCATGAACTTTTATTTTACAACGGTCTCCATAAAATATACACGACAACATCATTTACGTGTTCATGTCCACTCATACAACTGTAAAACATGAAAGGGAGTTTCAAATGTGTCATTTACGTGCTACATTTACATTGTATGTGCTGTTCATGAGGTCGATACTTGGTTTTTTCGCCCTGAGAAAAATATCAACCGAAGTCCGAGGTTAATGTTTTTTTCTGATTTCGATATAACCATGTATCGACCGACAGGCAATACAAATGTAGTAGCTTTGTTTTAAGCTGATATATATACTTTTTTTTATCTAAATTAGACTTCAAGAGAACTGTTTTTTCAACGGCATTTAATCAAACTCTCAAACAATATTAAACCTTTTCACGTCTGTATATTAGGGTATCGACTTAGACGACATGTATATACTGACATTTGCTTTATCTAGTTCGTATTTACATGCATTTGTATTTTATCACATTAGCTTAGATTGTAATAACTTCTTTATTTATGCATTGTAAGTATCAAATTATTATCTAAATGTTGTGAAGAGCTTTAGAGTAATTTTACAATTTATAAAGAGCGCTTTATAAGTGTTGTATATATATATTAATGCATTATTATAACAACACAAAACAAAATATTGGTCGATATTTGATTCTACCAGGTCTGTACAACACCATATTGACCTTATCAAAAGTCCTTAACTTTTAGATATGAAAACTGTTTGCAAAAGATGGAAATAACATTATATCTAACTTGATAAAGCATAGAAGTTACAAAGGGTACTGTTACATCACAATGATTATGACGTCACAAACTCAATATTGTCTCGGTGTTTCTAAAAGTAGAAACATCAGGTCAATATCACAAAATATTGACCTCCACGTGACCAAGTTTTAGCCAATCAAAAAGTGTATAAAATATAAATTTGTAATAAATAGGCCTACACGTATCTAACTAAACAATGAGAAATGTCGTCCAGATCACACTTTAGTCACAATTATACTGTAAAAGTCTTAGTTATTGTTAAAACATGGCTACCATTCGGAATTTAGAAGTTTCATTCTATAGAAAAAATGAACCACTTAAAAATATTATGAAGCGATAAAACTATAATAGATTCGTAGGCCACTGTAAAAGGGACCATCTACTACCGAGGGCAATGCTGTTTTCACACATGACCTTCATTATGATGCATATCGGTTTCTATTTGAACAACTTTTATGAAAACAATATGAAAACTACAATTAAAACTTCAGCCAAATGAGTTTCTGTGAACCAACGGCTTTTGACCGGCTAAAATCTAACAGGCTATATTTGTCTCTGATAGGAATACAGAAACCTACAGTAACGTATTCGCATGAGTACTCACGTAAAACTGCAATGCAGCATGTGTCGTTATCGCAAATGAGATAAGTCCAGTCATCTTTTTGCGAAAATGGCGATTTGTTCTTCATACTTACGTTGTATTATCAATATTTGATCTAAAGAATGACTATTTTAATCCACACATGTGTATTCCTAAGATGCTTCATCGCAGATAAAAGACGATACGTGAACAATATAATTGGAAAATAGGTATGTGTGTATGTACAATGTACAACAGTGTCCAGTGTTTTACATGGAATATCTTTGTAAGTGTAAGAAAATCAAATATTGATATATGGGGTGAAATATAAAACAAAATTAGTTAAAAAATAAACAGACCAAGGAAAATACACGTATGAGGCTGTGCTATACTGCAACCAATAGGCAATCACATGGAATGATTAAAAGCACAGTTATGAAAAAACATTAATTCTAGAGCAATGTATCAACTATTTATACGAACGCGGTATGTGTTTTTACCACAACACCAGGTCACAATACACTCGGCAGATGATGAAAACATTATTGCAACTACACATACAGTATTGACCAAACTTGTGGTATTTTCTTGAGCTAGATATTTTTTTGTAAACATTTCCTTGTATTTGTCAGATAATAAAGATGCTGAAAGGAAGGAGCCAACACATGAAGGAATTACTGGAGGAGATGGAAATGCGAGATCATGCCTTCCAGGACCTGGACGGTGATCGGGCTGTCTTAGTGCCCCAAGTAGAAGCTCAGAGGTAAGGGACGGTGATCGGGCTGTCTTAGTGAAGTCAGAGGTAAGGGACGGCGGTCGGGCTATGTTAATGAAGCTCAGCGGTAAGGGACGGTGATCGGGCTATCTTAGTGAAGTCAGAGGTAAGGGATGGTAATCAGGCTATCTTAGTGAAGTCAGAGGTAAGGGACGGTGATCAGGGTATCTTTGTGACCTAAGTAGAAGCTCAGAGGTAAGGGACAGTGATCGGGTTATCTTAGTGAAGCTCAGGGGTAAGGGACGATTATCAGGCTATCTTAGTGAAGCTCAGGGGTAAGGGACGGTGATCGAGCTATCTTAGTGCCCCAAGTAGAACCTCAGAGGTAAGGCACGGTGATCGGGCTATCTTAATGAACCTCAGAGGTAAGGGACGGTGATCGGGCTATCTTAGTGAAGCTCAGAGGTAAGGGACGGTGATCGGGCTATCTTAGTGAAGCTCAGAGGTAAGGGACGGTGATCGGGCTATCTTAGTGAACCTCAGAGGTAAGGGACGGTGATCGGGCTATCTTAGTGAACCTCAGAGGTAAGGGACGGTGATCGGGCTATCTTAGTGAAGCTCAGGGGTAAGGGACGGTGATCATGCTATCTTAGTGAAGCTCAGGGGTAAGGGACGGTGATCGAGCTATCTTAGTGCCCCAAGTAGAACCTCAGAGGTAAGGCACGGTGATCGGGCTATCTTAATGAACCTCAGAGGTAAGGGACGGTGATCGGGCTATCTTAGTGAAGCTCAGAGGTAAGGGACGGTGATCGGGCTATCTTAGTGAAGCTCAGAGGTAAGGGACGGTGATCGGGCTATCTTAGTGAACCTCAGAGGTAAGGGACGGTGATCGGGCTATCTTAGTGAACCTCAGAGGTAAGGGACGGTGATCGGGCTATCTTAGTGAACCTCAGAGGTAAGGGACGGTGATCGGGCTCTCTTAGTGAAGCTCAGAGGTAAGGGACGGTGATCGGGCTATCTTAGTGAAGCTCAGGGGTAAGGGACGGTGATCATGCTATCTTAGTGAAGCTCAGGGGTAAGGGACGGTGATCGAGCTATCTTAGTGCCCCAAGTAGAACCTCAGAGGTAAGGCACGGTGATCGGGCTATCTTAATGAACCTCAGAGGTAAGGGACGGTGATCGGGCTATCTTAGTGAAGCTCAGAGGTAAGGGACGGTGATCGGGCTATCTTAGTGAAGCTCAGAGGTAAGGGACGGTGATCGGGCTATCTTAGTGAACCTCAGAGGTAAGGGACGGTGATCGGGCTATCTTAGTGAACCTCAGAGGTAAGGGACGGTGATCGGGCTATCTTAGTGAAGCTCAGAGGTAAGGGACGGTGATCGGGCTATCTTAGTGAAGCTCAGAGGTAAGGGACGGTGATCGGGCTATCTTAGTGAAGCTCAGAGGTAAGAGACGGTGATCGGGCTATCTTAGTGAAGCTCAGGGGTGAGGAACGGTGATCGGGCTATCTTAGTGAAGCTCAGAGGTAAGCGACGGTGATCGGGCTATCTTAGTGAAGCTCAGAGGTAAGAGACGGTGATCGGGCTATCTTAGTGAAGCTCAGGGGTAAGGAACGGTGATCGGGCTATCTTAGTGAAGCTCAGAGGTAAGGGACGGTGATCGGGCTATCTTAGTGAAGCTCAGAGGTAAGAGACGGTGATCGGGCTATCTTAGTGAAGCTCAGAGGTAAGAGACGGTGATCGGGCTATCTTAGTGAAGCTCAGAGGTAAGGGACGGTGATCGGGCTATCTTAGTGAAGGTCAGAGGTAAGGGAAGGTGATCGGGCTATCTTAGTGAAGCTCAGAGATAAGAGACTGTGATCCGGCTATCTTAGTGAAGCTCAGAGGTAAGTGACTGTGATCGGGCTATCTTAGTGAAGGTCAGAGGTAAGGGACGGTGATCGGGCTATCTTAGTGAAGGTCAGAGGTTGGTGACTGTGATCGGGCTATCTTAGTGAAGGTCAGAGGTTAGTGACTGTGATCGGGCTATCTTAATGAAGCTCAGAGGTAAGGGACGGTGATCGGGCTATCTTAGTGAAGCTCAGGGGTAAGGAACGGTGATCGGGCTATCTTAGTGAACCTCAGAGGTAAGGGACGGTAATCAGGCTATCTTAGTTCCCCAAGAAGAAGCTCAGAGGTAAGGGAAGGTGATCGGGCTATCTTAGTGCCCCAAGTAGAAGCTCAGGGGTAAGGGACGGTTATCAGGCTATCTTAATGAAGCTCAGGGGTAAGGGACGGTTATCAGGCTATCTTAGTGCCCCAAAGAGAACCTCAGAGGTAAGGGACAGTGATCGGGCTATCTTAATGAAGCTCAGAGGTATGGGACGGTAATCGGGCTATCTTAGTGAAGCTCAGAGGTAAGGGACAGTAATCAGGCTATCTTAGTGAAGCTCAGAGGTAAGGGACAGTAATCGGGCTATCTTAGTGAAGCTCAGAGGTAAGTGACTGTGATCGGGCTATCCTAGTGAAGGTCAGAGGTAAGTGACTGTGATGGGGCTATCTTAGTGAAGCTCAGAGATAAAGGACTGTGATCAGGCTATCTTAGTAAAGTCAGAGGAAAGGGACTGTGATCAGGCTATCTTAGTGAAGCTCAGGGGTAAGGGACGGTGATCATGCTATCTTAGTGAAGCTCAGGGGTAAGGGACGGTGATCGAGCTATCTTAGTGCCCCAAGTAGAACCTCAGAGGTAAGGCACGGTGATCGGGCTATCTTAATGAACCTCAGAGGTAAGGGACGGTGATCGGGCTATCTTAGTGAAGCTCAGAGGTAAGGGACGGTGATCGGGCTATCTTAGTGAAGCTCAGAGGTAAGGGACGGTGATCGGGCTATCTTAGTGAACCTCAGAGGTAAGGGACGGTGATCGGGCTATCTTAGTGAACCTCAGAGGTAAGGGACGGTGATCGGGCTATCTTAGTGAACCTCAGAGGTAAGGGACGGTGATCGGGCTATCTTAGTGAAGCTCAGAGGTAAGGGACGGTGATCGGGCTATCTTAGTGAAGCTCAGAGGTAAGAGACGGTGATCGGGCTATCTTAGTGAAGCTCAGGGGTGAGGAACGGTGATCGGGCTATCTTAGTGAAGCTCAGGGGTGAGGAACGGTGATCGGGCTATCTTAGTGAAGCTCAGAGGTAAGAGACGGTGATCGGGCTATCTTAGTGAAGCTCAGAGGTAAGAGACGGTGATCGGGCTATCTTAGTGAAGCTCAGGGGTAAGGAACGGTGATCGGGCTATCTTAGTGAAGCTCAGAGGTAAGGGACGGTGATCGGGCTATCTTAGTGAAGCTCAGAGGTAAGAGACGGTGATCGGGCTATCTTAGTGAAGCTCAGAGGTAAGAGACGGTGATCGGGCTATCTTAGTGAAGCTCAGAGGTAAGGGACGGTGATCGGGCTATCTTAGTGAAGGTCAGAGGTAAGGGAAGGTGATCGGGCTATCTTAGTGAAGCTCAGAGATAAGAGACTGTGATCCGGCTATCTTAGTGAAGCTCAGAGGTAAGTGACTGTGATCGGGCTATCTTAGTGAAGGTCAGAGGTAAGGGACGGTGATCGGGCTATCTTAGTGAAGGTCAGAGGTAAGGGACTGTGATCGGGCTATCTTAGTGAAGGTCAGAGATTAGTGACTGTGATCGGGCTATCTTAATGAAGCTCAGAGGTAAGGGACGGTGATCGGGCTATCTTAGTGAAGCTCAGGGGTAAGGAACGGTGATCGGGCTATCTTAGTGAACCTCAGAGGTAAGGGACGGTAATCAGGCTATCTTAGTTCCCCAAGAAGAAGCTCAGAGGTAAGGGAAGGTGATCGGGCTATCTTAGTGCCCCAAGTAGAAGCTCAGGGGTAAGGGACGGTTATCAGGCTATCTTAATGAAGCTCAGGGGTAAGGGACGGTTATCAGGCTATCTTAGTGCCCCAAAGAGAACCTCAGAGGTAAGGGACAGTGATCGGGCTATCTTAATGAAGCTCAGAGGTATGGGACGGTAATCGGGCTATCTTAGTGAAGCTCAGAGGTAAGGGACAGTAATCAGGCTATCTTAGTGAAGCTCAGAGGTAAGGGACAGTAATCGGGCTATCTTAGTGAAGCTCAGAGGTAAGTGACTGTGATCGGGCTATCCTAGTGAAGGTCAGAGGTAAGTGACTGTGATGGGGCTATCTTAGTGAAGCTCAGAGATAAAGGACTGTGATCAGGCTATCTTAGTAAAGCTCAGAGGAAAGGGACTGTGATCAGGCTTTTTTAGTAAAGCTCAGAGATAAGAGACTGTGATCGGGCTATCTTAGTAAAGCTCAGAGGAAAGGGACAGTGATTGGGCTATCTTAGTAAAGCTCAGAGGAAAGGTACTGTGATCGGGCTATCTAAGTAAAGCTCGGGGATAAGGGACGTTAATCGGGCTATCTTGGTGCCCCAAGTAGAACCTCAGAGGTAAGGTTATATATTATATATTTTAAGACAAATTTCATTCATTGATACCTGTACTATTTATAATTTGGATAATGTGTTTATGTTTAGATCGTGCAAATGCATAAGTGTTATTTATTTGTTCTAATATAATCTTATCTATTTGCTTCAGATAACTGAAAAAAAGCAATATTAATCATATTTACATACAAAGGCCTTATCTTGCAAATCAATTATTGCAGCACATGCTACTTAAAAAGACACTTGTAAAGTAATCTAGATATATTACCTTCCAACACGAAGGCATACTTATAGTATAAAAAACCTATATAACGTTTTACAGGTTACACAAAGAACAGCTGATCCGCGACAATAAACGCCTGAGGGATGAGATACGAGACGTGAAAGGGAAGTTGAGAAAGGAAAACCGCGACATGATGAGATTAGGCGAGGTGCTCAGTAACGCGTCTAGTACCATCAGGGAGGTGCTCACGGTAAGACTGATTATTATTCCAGTCATATGTGTTAAAAAGGCTGGTCCCGATTTCACAAATGTTTCTGAACTTAATAAGGAAATTTCCTAGCTTAAATAACTGTACTGAAATGCATATCTGAACTCAAAAAGTTTCCTTAGCTTGTGCAATGTGTTCGTATGGAGATTTGTAAGTAGAGAAACGTTCATGAAAAATGGGCATTGAACTGTAAAACAGATAACCATGGAAACTGAAATATTCAAAATCATCAGAAAATTACTCAGAAAGTGTGAATATCCGTTCCAATCAATGCAACGTTAGCATGGCATCTATTTTCCATATTATTCGAATGTCATTCTAAGTGAAACATATCGTCTGGTCCCAGCTAAGCATGTATGTATACATAGAGTAATTTTCCTAAAGATGGCTTATACTTCATGAAAAGTTAGCTTAGCTCTCTTCTTATCGTGATTTCCAGAAAGAAGCCGTCACGGGAGCTGTAACTCCAGTGTACGGATTGGAAGAGGAAACGGAAACAGACCGCAAAAACGCTTTGTTGGAGGAGCTACTTGGCATGGTTACCGTGGTGACCACGCCAAAGTCTGGTAAAAGTAGTAAGGATAAATACAGGATACGAAAGAAGAGTGCAAGTGAAATACCCGGGAAACAATCCTTGAAACGGGGGTAAGTATTTTTTGTTTTTATGTCATGATGTCAAATCGTATATACCTTTAATGAAAAACACCAAAGCTTCAATGAGATTCATCAGTATCGAAATTTGTAGTATAAAAGTGTTTGAACAATGTGAATAACACTAGGAACATCGTGTTTTCCTATTAAGTATTGAGCTCTGAATGCTACAGTGTATGCAGGCATTTTTATCGGAACGTGCTGATAAATAATGCATAGATAATAAAAAGTCCAATGACTGTCAGGCAATATCATTGATTCACGTGACCTTGTACTTCTTTTTAGCGCGCTTCCGGTTTCGCCAATAGCTACAAATGAAAAGGGGACCCTGTTCCATTATCAGCCTGGAGACTTGGGAATGATTCCGCGTCCAGAAAATCCGATTCCTACCAGTCTGGAGAAGATGCGAGTTAAGTCAGCAACAACGAGGCTAGGCGAACTCCGCAAGATGCTCACAAACTCTGTCGGTGTACAGACAGTGAGTGCACCAAAGGTAAATATGTATATGTTGGTGTACAGACAGTGAGAGCACAAAGGTAATCCTGTCGGTGTACAGACAGTGAGAGCACAAAGGTAACCCTGTCGGTGTACAGACAGTGAGTGCACCAAAGGTAAATATGTATATGTTGGTGTACAGACAGTGAGTGCACCAAAGGTAACTATGTCGGTGTACAGACAGTGAGTGCACCAAAGGTGAATATGTTGGTGTACAGACAGTGAGTGCACCAAAGGTAATCCTGTCGGTGTACAGACAGTGAGTGCACCAAAGGTAACCCTGTCGGTGTACAGACAGTGAGTGCACCAAAGGTAACTATGTCGGTGTACAACAGTGAGTGCAACAAAGATAACCCTGTCGGTGTACAAACAGTGAGTGAACCAAAGATAACCCTGTCGGTGTACAAACAGTGTGTGCACAAAGGTAACCTGTCGGTGTACAAAAAGTGAGTGCACAAAGGTAACCCTGTCGGTGTACAGACAGTGAATGCACAAAAGTAACCCTGTTGGTGTACAAACAGTGAGTGCACCAAAGGTAACTATGTTGGTGTACAGACAGTGAGTGCACCAAAGGTAACCCTGTCGGTGTACAAACAGTGAGTGCACCAAAGGTAACCCGGTCGGTGTACAAACAGTGAGTGACCAAATGTAACGATGTTGGTGTATAGACAGTGAGTGCACCAAAGGTAACCCTGTCGGTGTACAGACAGTGAGTGCACCAAAAGTAACCATGTTGGTGTACAAACAGTGAGTGCACCAAAGGTAACTATGTTGGTGTACAGACAGTGAGTACACCAAAGGTAACCCTGTCGGTGTACAAACAGTGAGTGCACCAAAGGTAACCCGGTCGGTGTACAAACAGTTAGTGACCAAATGTAACGATGTTGGTGTATAGACAGTGAGTGCACCAAAGGTAACCCTGTCGGTGTACAGACAGTGAGTGCACCAAAAGTAATCATGTCGGTGTACAAACAGTGAGTGCACCAAAGGTAATCCTGTCGGTGTACAGACAGTGAGTGCACCAAAGGTAACCCTGTCGGTGTACAGACAGTGAGTGCACCAAAGATAATCCTGTCGGTGTACAGACATTGATTGCACCAAAGGTAACCCTGTCGGTGTACAAAAAGTGTGTGCACCAAAGGTAACCCTGTCGGTGTATAAAAAGTGAGTGCATCAAAGGTAATTATGTTGATGTACAGACAATGAGTGCACCAAAGGTAACCCTGTCGGTGTACAGACAGTGAGTGCACCAAAGGTAACCCTGTCGGTGTACAGACAGTGAGTGCACTAAAGGTAATTATGTTGGTGTACAGACAGTGAGTGCACCAAAAGTAACCCGTCTGTGTACAAACAGTGAGTGCACCAACGGTAACCCTGTCGGTGTACAGACATTGATTGCACCAAAGGTAACCCTGTCGGTGTACAAACAGTGAGTGCACCAAAGGTAACCCTGTCGGTGTACAGACAGTGAGTGCACCAAAGGTAACCCTGTCGGTGTACAGACAGTGAGTGCACCAAAGGTAATCCTGTCGGTGTACAGACATTGATTGCACCAAAGGTAACCCTGTCGGTGTACAAACAGTGAGTGCACCAAAGGTAACCCTGTCGGTGTATAAAAAGTGAGTGCACCAAAGGTAATTATGTTGATGTACAGACAATGAGTGCACCAAAGGTAACCCTGTCGGTGTACAGACAGTGAGTGCACCAAAGGTAACCCTGTCGGTGTACAGACAGTAAGTGCACCAAATGTAACATTGTCGGTGTACAGACAGTGAGTGCACTAAAGGTAATTATGTTGGTGTACAGACAGTGAGTGCACCAAAAGTAACCCGTCTGTGTACAAACAGTGAGTGCACCAAAGGTAACCCTGTCGGTGTACAGACATTGATTGCACCAAAAGTAACCCTGTCGGTGTACAAACAGTGAGTGCACCAAAGGTAACCCTGTCGGTGTACAGACAGTGAGTGCACCAAAGGTAACCCTGTCGGTGTACAGACAGTGAGTGCACCAAAGGTAATCCTGTCGGTGTACAGACATTGATTGCACCAAAGGTAACCCTGTCGGTGTACAAAAAGTGAGTGCACCAAAGGTAACCCTGTCGGTGTATAAAAAGTGAGTGCACCAAAGGTAATTATGTTGATGTACAGACAATGAGTGCACCAAAGATAACCCTGTCGGTGTACAGACAGTGAGTGCACCAAAGGTAACCCTGTCGGTGTACAGACAGTGAGTGCACTAAAGGTAATTATGTTGGTGTACAGACAGTGAGTGCACCAAAAGTAACCCGTCTGTGTACAAACAGTGAGTGCACCAATGGTAACCCTGTCGGTGTACAGACAATGAGTGCACCAAAGGTAATCCTGCCGGTGTACTGGCAGTGAGTGCACCAAAGGTAACTATGTTGGTGTACAGACAGTGAGTGCACCAAAGGTAACTATGTTCGTGTACAGACAGTGAGTGCACCAAAGGTAACCCTGTCGGTGTACAAACTTTGAGTGCACCAAAGGTAACCCTGTCGGTGTACAAACAGTGAGTGCACTAAAGGTAACCCTGTCGGTGTACAAACAGTGAGTGACCAAAAGTAACTATGTTGGTGTACAGACAGTGAGTGCACCAAAGGTAACCCTGTCGGTGTACAAAAAGTGAGTGCACCAAAGGTAACTATGTTGGTGTATAGACAGTGAGTGCACCAAAGGTAACCCTGTCGGTGTACAAAAAGTGAGTGCACCAAAGGTAACCCTGTCGGTGTACAGACAATGTGTACACCAAAGGTAACCCTGTCGGTGTACAGACAGTGAGTGCACCAAAGGTAATCCTGTCGGTGTACTGGCAGTGAGTGCACCAAAGGTAACTATGTCTGTGTACAGACAGTGAGTACACCAAAGGTAACTATGTCGTTGTACAGACAGTGAGTACACCAAAGGTAACCCTGTCGGTGTACAAACAGTGAGTGCACAAAGGTAACCATGTCGGTGTACAAACAATGAGTGCACCAAAGGTAACCCTGTCGGTGTACAAACAGTGAGTGCACCAAAGGTAACCCTGTCGGTGTACAAACAGTGAGTGCACCAAAGGTAACCCTGTCGGTGTACAAACAGTGAGTGCACCAAAGGTAATCCTGTCGGTGTACAAACAGTGAGTGCACCAAAGGTAATTATGTTGGTGTACAGACAGTGAGTGCACCAAAGGTAACCCTGTCGGTGTACAGACAGTGAGTGCACCAAAGGTAACTATGTCGGTGTACAACAGTGAGTGCAACAAAGATAACCCTGTCGGTTTACAAACAGTGAGTGAACCAAAGATAACCCTGTCGGTGTACAAACAGTGTTTGCACAAAGGTAACCTGTCGGTGTACAAAAAGTGAGTGCACAAAGGTAACCCTGTCGGTGTACAGACAGTGAATGCACAAAAGTAACCCTGTTGGTGTACAAACAGTGAGTGCACCAAAGGTAACTATGTTGGTGTACAGACAGTGAGTGCACCAAAGGTAACCCTGTCGGTGTACAAACAGTGAGTGCACCAAAGGTAACCCGGTCGGTGTACAAACAGTGAGTGACCAAATGTAACGATGTTGGTGTATAGACAGTGAGTGCACCAAAGGTAACCCTGTCGGTGTACAGACAGTGAGTGCACCAAAAGTAACCATGTTGGTGTACAAACAGTGAGTGCACCAAAGGTAACTATGTTGGTGTACAGACAGTGAGTACACCAAAGGTAACCCTGTCGGTGTACAAACAGTGAGTGCACCAAAGGTAACCCGGTCGGTGTACAAACAGTTAGTGACCAAATGTAACGATGTTGGTGTATAGACAGTGAGTGCACCAAAGGTAACCCTGTCGGTGTACAGACAGTGAGTGCACCAAAAGTAATCATGTCGGTGTACAAACAGTGAGTGCACCAAAGGTAATCCTGTCGGTGTACAGACAGTGAGTGCACCAAAGGTAACCCTGTCGGTGTACAGACAGTGAGTGCACCAAAGATAATCCTGTCGGTGTACAGACATTGATTGCACCAAAGGTAACCCTGTCGGTGTACAAAAAGTGTGTGCACCAAAGGTAACCCTGTCGGTGTATAAAAAGTGAGTGCATCAAAGGTAATTATGTTGATGTACAGACAATGAGTGCACCAAAGGTAACCCTGTCGGTGTACAGACAGTGAGTGCACCAAAGGTAACCCTGTCGGTGTACAGACAGTGAGTGCACTAAAGGTAATTATGTTGGTGTACAGACAGTGAGTGCACCAAAAGTAACCCGTCTGTGTACAAACAGTGAGTGCACCAACGGTAACCCTGTCGGTGTACAGACATTGATTGCACCAAAGGTAACCCTGTCGGTGTACAAACAGTGAGTGCACCAAAGGTAACCCTGTCGGTGTACAGACAGTGAGTGCACCAAAGGTAACCCTGTCGGTGTACAGACAGTGAGTGCACCAAAGGTAATCCTGTCGGTGTACAGACATTGATTGCACCAAAGGTAACCCTGTCGGTGTACAAACAGTGAGTGCACCAAAGGTAACCCTGTCGGTGTATAAAAAGTGAGTGCACCAAAGGTAATTATGTTGATGTACAGACAATGAGTGCACCAAAGGTAACCCTGTCGGTGTACAGACAGTGAGTGCACCAAAGGTAACCCTGTCGGTGTACAGACAGTAAGTGCACCAAATGTAACATTGTCGGTGTACAGACAGTGAGTGCACTAAAGGTAATTATGTTGGTGTACAGACAGTGAGTGCACCAAAAGTAACCCGTCTGTGTACAAACAGTGAGTGCACCAAAGGTAACCCTGTCGGTGTACAGACATTGATTGCACCAAAAGTAACCCTGTCGGTGTACAAACAGTGAGTGCACCAAAGGTAACCCTGTCGGTGTACAGACAGTGAGTGCACCAAAGGTAACCCTGTCGGTGTACAGACAGTGAGTGCACCAAAGGTAATCCTGTCGGTGTACAGACATTGATTGCACCAAAGGTAACCCTGTCGGTGTACAAAAAGTGAGTGCACCAAAGGTAACCCTGTCGGTGTATAAAAAGTGAGTGCACCAAAGGTAATTATGTTGATGTACAGACAATGAGTGCACCAAAGATAACCCTGTCGGTGTACAGACAGTGAGTGCACCAAAGGTAACCCTGTCGGTGTACAGACAGTGAGTGCACTAAAGGTAATTATGTTGGTGTACAGACAGTGAGTGCACCAAAAGTAACCCGTCTGTGTACAAACAGTGAGTGCACCAATGGTAACCCTGTCGGTGTACAGACAATGAGTGCACCAAAGGTAATCCTGCCGGTGTACTGGCAGTGAGTGCACCAAAGGTAACTATGTTGGTGTACAGACAGTGAGTGCACCAAAGGTAACTATGTTCGTGTACAGACAGTGAGTGCACCAAAGGTAACCCTGTCGGTGTACAAACTTTGAGTGCACCAAAGGTAACCCTGTCGGTGTACAAACAGTGAGTGCACTAAAGGTAACCCTGTCGGTGTACAAACAGTGAGTGACCAAAAGTAACTATGTTGGTGTACAGACAGTGAGTGCACCAAAGGTAACCCTGTCGGTGTACAAAAAGTGAGTGCACCAAAGGTAACTATGTTGGTGTATAGACAGTGAGTGCACCAAAGGTAACCCTGTCGGTGTACAAAAAGTGAGTGCACCAAAGGTAACCCTGTCGGTGTACAGACAATGTGTACACCAAAGGTAACCCTGTCGGTGTACAGACAGTGAGTGCACCAAAGGTAATCCTGTCGGTGTACTGGCAGTGAGTGCACCAAAGGTAACTATGTCTGTGTACAGACAGTGAGTACACCAAAGGTAACTATGTCGTTGTACAGACAGTGAGTACACCAAAGGTAACCCTGTCGGTGTACAAACAGTGAGTGCACAAAGGTAACCATGTCGGTGTACAAACAGTGAGTGCACCAAAGGTAACCCTGTCGGTGTACAAACAGTGAGTGCACCAAAGGTAACCCTGTCGGTGTACAAACAGTGAGTGCACCAAAGGTAACCCTGTCGGTGTACAAACAGTGAGTGCACCAAAGGTAATCCTGTCGGTGTACAAACAGTGAGTGCACCAAAGGTAATTATGTTGGTGTACAGACAGTGAGTGCACCAAAGGTAACCCTGTCGGTGTACAGGCAGTGAGTGCACCAGCGGTAACCCTGTCGGTGTACACACAGTGAGTGCACCAAAGGTAACCCTGTCGGTGTACAAACAGTGAGTGCACCAAAGGTAACCCTGTCGGTGTACAAACAGTGAGTGCACCAAAGGTAACCCTGTCGGTGTACAGACAGTGAGTGCACCAAAGGGAATTATGTTGGTGTACAGACAGTAAGTGCACCAAAAGTAACCCTGTCTGTGTACAAACAGTGAGTGCACCAACGGTAACCCTGTCGGTGTACAAACAGTGAGTGCACCAAAGGTAACCCTGTCGGTGTACAAACAGTGAGTGCACCAAAGGTAACCATGTCGGTGTACAGACAGTGAGTGCACCAAAAGTAACCCTGTCGGTGTACAGACAGTGAATGCACCAAAGGTAACCCTGTCGGTGTACAAACAGTGAGTGCACTAAAGGTAATTATGTTGGTGTACAGACAGTGAGTGCACCAAAAGTAACCCGTCAATTATGTTGATGTACAGACAATGAGTGCACCAAAGATAACCCTGTCGGTGTACAGACAGTGAGTGCACCAAAGGTAACCCTGTCGGTGTACAGACAGTGAGTGCACTAAAGGTAATTATGTTGGTGTACAGACAGTGAGTGCACCAAAAGTAACCCGTCTGTGTACAAACAGTGAGTGCACCAACGGTAACCCTGTCGGTGTACAGACAATGAGTGCACCAAAAGTAACCCGTCTGTGTACAAACAGTGAGTGCACCAACGGTAACCCTGTCGGTGTACAGACAGTGAGTGCACCAAAGGTAACTATGTCGTTGTACAGACAGTGAGTGCACCAAAGGTAACCCTGTCGGTGCTGTAGAGAAAGTGTTAGCACTTCTTGTACATTGTTTAAATTAAGCATTTGTTGATATAGTTAAGTTTGTACGTGTTCATACATGTAGTAAAAGATTGCTCCAATAAGTCATTATAAGTATACATGCTATCTCAAAGCAGTAGTAATATTGGAGTGATATCTAATGGTCTTTAATGTTACAATATGCCGATATCTAGATGAAAATAATATCCAAAATGGTTGATAGGCTACATTTGATTTTAGGCTTTGTACTACGCCGACCATCTCCTGGACACTGTCACTCCAAGACAACAGCAGACGTTACTTCACGACCAGGGACGGGAACACTCTCGGGATCAGCTCCGGTCACGTGGCACTCCCCTGGGCCAAGTCGGCCCGATCAGCCCGGCTAAACGGATGCTTTACGGAAAGGGCTACAAGATTTCATAACCATCTTCACTATTCATGTCAAATTCGTTATTGTATATAGGTTTTCATGTCTGTGCTTGATGGTCAATATATATCGGAACAAGGGTGCTCTGAAAAGTTTCAGAATTTGATTTAATTTTCAACTTTGAAAGAAACTTATCTTACTCGAATGTTTTCCGTACAGGCAAAAGTCTGTAGGAAGTTACGTATACAAAGAATACAAAGAAAACAAGTGTTTGATCTAAGAGCAATACGAGTTGCCTACCGGCAGCAGAAAACAAGAAATAGTCAAAGAGCCGTAACTCTGTAAAACAATGTTCAACCGTAGCCAAATCAGGACTTCCAGTAGATATCACCATATGGTAACTGTATACCAAATTTCAGTTCAATATGTGCATCCGTTTCAGAGATAATTCACGAGAACCCCACAAAGGAGACGGACGGACTGAAGGAGAGCACGTAAACTAAAGCCCCCTCCGGCTCCGGTAGGGGACTTAGAAAGTATGTACGCCTAAGCCGGCCTCTGTCGTGATGCACGACATTAACATGTATATCATAAGTAACACTAAAAGTAAAACAATTGTATCTAGCTCCATATATCAATCATATATATTATCTTACATGAGTTTCAATTTGATTGAGGATTTATAAATGATGTTTAAGAATTTTCATTTTTGTGAGCTCTGTTGATAAGTTCGTAGCGAGTTTCATAAATTTCATATGAAATGTAAATGAATGTAAGATTGTTTTTTTTTCACATTAGTTGTGGTATGTATATTTATAAGAAGTCATTTTACACCATTGAAATGTAACGCCGCCATTTTGACTCAAGTACGGAAGTCAATGACGTCGTGTAATTCTATTAGGCGTGACGTCACAATAAGAGCAATTGAAACTTACATGTATAGCCAATCACAGTGCTGATAATTATATCATACTACATATGTGTAATACGCAAACATATGACATGGGTATATTGACTGCAGAACAAGACAATCGTGTCAGGAATATATTGAATAAATTAAATACATCTCACTTGGAGTTTTGGTAAATTGTTTATTATGTGCTTAGTAATTATATTACACGGTTTTCGATGTTATATCTATGGAATGGGTCAATTCATTTACACAAAAGTTACAACAAACCTTTTGAATATTACATGTTTAGTTTAATGTTATCAAAATATTACTATCTGATATTTTTTCTAATTAATCTCCGTTGAGGCTATCATCAGATCTCCTATCAATAAATGTACTTTTATTTAAAAATGTTGCTAGCTTTTAAGTATGTTAGTACTCTTCATGATTCCGTTCAATAACAAAAGAAAGACAACTTTTATATATAAAATGATGATTAAACACTCTGATTACGTTAATTAAACGCCCAATATACGTAACTTCAGGAATTTTTTCGTGATTCTGAAAAATTCTGACAAAAAATCCAGTTAATAACCATGCAAAAATAAGACTAAAACGAAGTAAACCTGAGCGGTAACTAACAAAACACCATTGACAGAAAAATCCAAAGAACTGAAATTAATTCAGGTGGGGCCCACTTCAACAACAAACCCAAGGTAGAAGACGGTTCGAAATGGACGCGTGTTTACACATACCGAGTTTCAGCTACTGTTGTACCGGTAACAGCGTAAGAATTCATCTTGAATATTGCTGATATCAGCTAATCTTAACTAAATCTATAAATAGAATAAGTTATTAGGCTTGATTTTCGCTTCAGGGTTTGCCGAAAGTTACATATATTGGGCCTTTAAAGGAAGAAAGACAACTCGTGTTGAACAAAACAAAAAAATAGAGAATATAGCTGCATCAACAAAACCGTAATCCAAACTCAACATCGATTAAACTAAGGGCAAAAGTGCTACGAGGAGAACCTTGTAAAACCCAAGATTATAAGACATATATAAGGTGTTCTGGTTGAGTAAGCGTTTTCTGCGTCATCGACGATACCCGCCATGTAAATTTTAATCATATCCCAGTAAAAATCAAATCCTCGAAATGAGAACCGAGTCATTGTCAATCACAACAAGTAAATACACGTATTAGTCTATTTGAATATTCAGTATTAACTTCTACGTCTGTTCAAAGTTGACAAAATGGTGGGCATGTTTTTTTATGCGAAACACGCATTTTATGTTTTTAAAAGTAACTTTTTTTGTGAATACATCTTGGCGGATATACAGAAACCCGCGCAGGCCTCACATGAATATACGTACAGCATCAAATCACTGGGCCCGTCCAAACGGTAGTGACCAAAGTTCTGAGCTGAAGTTAACAAAGAATCACATCTGCCTTCCTTCGCTATCGGTAGATATGATTTACGTGTTAGTCACATACAAATGTATTCATTTCTACGATTACCCATTCTCTTGAGGAAGTACGAGGAAAACAAATTGATTGTGGCGAGGTTTAATCAATATTATTCTCGGTACAACAACACCTCATCAACATTGAATCCCATCAGGAAATGACATTGTGGTGTCCACAGACGATGAATACATCTTTATACAGTTGAGTGTAAGCTAACCTTTACACCCTAGTGCACTAGGAGTGCACTACGTTTAAACTAGTAGTGCACTACATTTAAACTACAGGTAAACTAGTAGTGTACTACGTCCAGCCAGGTGTGACCACAAATACCCCTACAGGTAATGGGAGTGTCCTTGCCTACCTGTGTCCTACCTGTACAGATATAATATGATTTACCTATACTTTCATGTAATACTATTGAAGTTGTCTTTGAAAGTCATTAGTTTGTTACTCGTATAAGTACAAGAATGAAAAATTTTATGCCAGATGATATTCATCATAATAACTTATGTTTTAAATTAATTAACTGCATGTCAAAATTTTAACAATAATAATAATCAAAATATACTAACTTACACTTTTTTTAAAGAAGTAACAATGATTCTTTTTTATTTAAATATTTTCATTCTCCAAAAAAATTGAAAGGTATGTGTTAAAATAAAAAATGGTATAATACATGTATTATGTTGGAATTATCAACTAAAGTTAATCCTACTAACAATATAAAAATGTATACAGGAAATAAACTAAACAACAGATTGTAATATACTGAAAAATCAGATATTAGAAGAACATATTTTGTACTTAGTATATTAGTTTCAATTACAAATTACATTAACATTTGACATTAAGAAGCTAGCTGTGCAATAATACCTACATGTACTGGTGTTGGTATTTGGTTTCACTATATATATATACACTCATGTACAATACATACAAAGGTTATATCAACATTAAGTACTAAGAAAAGATTACTTTCACTAGAACATTTAAAGCCATTTCTTCCTCATATCATAATACCATTATATACATCTACACGTAATCCAATTGAATGAAATACACTGTTTTCATCATTACTAATATAATCAAATAGGATTATCATTAAACAATTAGCAAGGCCCTCAGGCCTGAAATCAGACTTGGTCAGTGATGGTCGTGGGGTAGTGGGATGTGATCAGAAATTCACACCTGGCTAACTAGCTACAGCCAGCCTAGGGGTGTCCCCTATCATGACCTTTGTGAGGATGTGGCCCTGGCAGGTCAGGTACGTAATTATCTAATTATGCCTGGAGGGTAAAGGATTCTACCTGAAGATCTAGAGCTGTCCTTTTTAGTTCGATATTATATAAGTCATTAGGTTGATTTAAAAGTACAATAAATGTGACTGGCATAGGCTTAACTTTGTTCTTCTTTAGGCTAATATAACTGCATACCATATATTTGTTGTATACTTATAATATAGAATTAAGTGAAATGATTCCATATAACCAGGGACATATATATGTCCCTGATTTAACTGACCTTGCTTTTTAAAACAAATATTATTACATATATGCATAAACTTTCAAGTCATATTTAATACAACCTGTAATTGCCTTCAGTATTTAGGCCTAAATAAGGGAAATGCATCAATTTACAATACTACTATACTGATTATTAGAAAACAAAAAATAAGTATAATGGATTTTAGCATTTATTATCAAACTGTATGAAGCAACTAAGCCAGAGACGTATATATTCTCTCACATATACATCCCTGATTACACCACGGATTAAGATTATCTAAGTCCGTGATAACACCCAATATAAAATAGATAATTTTTCATCATTAATTCATTTAATAAGTATATTTGTACATATTTAGAAATCAAAATGCATCATTGGATTGAATTCATTCAGGTGTCTTAAGATACTTGGTTTTTAATATTTAAGAAAACCAGAATCTGGTAAAAGCCTGATATAGACTTACATTGTTGTCCAAATAATAATCATTTATTTCAATGTAATTTTATGTACTATCAATGTATTATTGCATAACTAAATGGTTTGAATGAAACAAAACAAAATATATTAAAGTCCTAAAATTATCCACTTTTTAAAGGGAAATATCTAGATATATTCTCAATGATTTTGAATTGCATATAAACATGATAAACCAGAGTAAAAGTTAAACTATGTATTATCATATGATCCTCGTCATCTGGTTCACCAGTCATCTCCAGCTGAGCCCTTTATTAATCATATTGGTTTCAAATTTGACCAGTGTTAGTCAGGTGAGAAATTCACACCTCTATTTTGTCACTGACAGGCTTATATAAGTAGATGTCCCAAGGTCGAGACTGGTCAGGTAATTGCCTGAGGCCTGGGGGTCAAATCAAAACATCTGCCCTATACTGAACAATCTGACTAAATTTTAATTTATTGTTGTATTACTTTTTGTTCAACTTCAAATTCTTATATTTATACTGTTGTATGTGTTGATATATAAATATTTTGAAAATAAAGATTATAACAACTCTATAGCGCATTCATAAATATATAGATCTGAGGGATGAATGTATTTAATAAAAATAAATTTTTAGTTTAATTAGGTAATAAAAGAATATTTATTTGTTATTTTTACACAATTAGTTCTTACAATATTTAAAAATATACTTCTCAACAAAAAATTATCAATAGATATTCCTTCAATTTTTCAATATACTTGATTGTAAATTGGTTAATAAATATAAAAAATCTGTTTACAGTACATATTAAATGAAATATAAGACATCAAAACTGTTAATATGTAGATAAATAATAATTTTCTATTTTATTTATGTCCTGTATGCAAGAAAGTTTTATGATTTCATAATTTGTAGTTTTGAAATGAAAGAAAGAAAGTTGTTTGAGAAAGATAACTACATGAGATTCAAATATATATATTAAAGTTATAAATAATAGCTAATGATAAGGCCAGTTTCTAAGTACTAGCAGACGGCACAGGTGAAGTACAGGTAAGAATCACAGGTAGATGGGATTGCCCATTTACCTGTAGGGGTATTTGACCTATATGGGGTTCAGGGTGTAGTGCACTACTAGTTTACCTGTAGTTCACTAGGTGTAAAGGTTAGCTTACACTCAACTGTAGTTACAATGCACATAATCAGTTTTATGATGACTGCACGTGGAAACATTTCGGCTAGATACAAAATCACAGTAGAATAATTGATATTCAAAATCAATATAAAACCCAAATGCTTATGACGTTCACCAGAAGACAGGATTTCCTTTATTTTTGATTTATTAGGGCAAATGTTAAGCATTTAGGCTTACTTAACCAGACGTTTTTCAAACTGTGGTAATGCACATGTTATTATACCGGAATAATTTTAACAAAATACGGCGCCTGTACTGGATGCTGTGAAGAAGTAACATGGCCATTTTGTAAGGAATTAGGATTGACTTACGTTTAAAATAAGATCCAGCGTCTATGCTCCAATATCAGTCTCAACATAGTTATACATTGTGTCTGTCTGACATCACTAATAGATCAGATGTATACTAACATAGGGTTAATCGTCACTCATAATCGTAATTATATATCTACCGATACTGAACAATGTGAACCATAACTGTACCATTTTGGTTATGAAGAACATGAGAAATATAGCTTTCTCGATGTATTAAGTCATAGTAAATGTAAAATGAAGAAGAAGAAAACACAGCTCGAAAACAATTCAGTCTATTAGAAAGTCGAATGTTATAAAACCGACAATTAATTTTTATAACATACATGTAAGTACAGAAATTAAAAAAAAAACCCTACGTGAAACCTTTACTCATGATTTTGCTTGCTAGAATACACTGTTTTATTCCACTCAAACCATTGTGTAAACGTGCTTACTGTAGGATAAATAGTATATATGACCTTCCATACTTTTGATTGGTTGAGAATTATAATTTCGACCAGAAATGACGTTGACGTCATCAACGTGGTAATGTGAAATTCTTGTGGTAATTGTACCGTGTTTGATACAATTTAGAAACATTCTGTATGGTTTCCGTATTTAAAGTCTTTCGTCACATTCCTCCTGTTTCCGACTAAGAATGTGGTACTTGTTGTGATTGACAATGAAGATTCAGTTCTCATTTCGATGATTTGATGTTTACTTTGATGAGACCAAGACTTACATGGCGGGTGTCGTCGATGAAGCAGAAGACGCTTACTCCGGCCTTTTTCCCTTGTACTTTTTCGAGGGTCTCCATGTAAATATTTCTTTTGTTCATATATTGTACCTAGTTTAATCGATTTTTATGGTTTTGTTGACGCTTCGGCATTCTCTTATTTTATTTTGAAATCAAATGTTCTGATAGAAGAAAATAATTTTGAGGAGAGAGTGTAAAAATCAATCAGAACTTATCAGAGCTTTTCAAAACTCCACATCCCGTTAATCCACTTGTACGGTATACGACTGTAGCCCTGATTTATACTGTATGAGGAATGGTACATGTAGCAAGCAATTTGGATTAAGGCTTAGTTGAGATTATAGTAGAGCAAAAACACAAATAATAAAAAAAACTTGTCTTTAAGATTTTTTTCGCTATCATTCTTTCGCTTTTCTAAAACGGCATTTTAAAAATTTCAGAGGTGTATGTTCCTAGATTCGTACACTCGTATAGATTGATATTTCGCAGTATATATTTTGCTTACAACTGTCCTGCTTTATCTCACACATGACTTTCCGTCTTCTGTTTTATATGTTGTATATATCAAATGTAGATTTCCTGCTTCAATTTTACGTGTGGATATCATGTAGTAAGCCGTCTAACATGTGTACTAATATACAGGACAAACATGACAATTTCTTTTTTTTTAAACATAATGGAGAGGGGGCAAGTTTGGCATTTCGGTGGCTATTACCAATACGCTTTTTGTTTATTTGCAGTGTAATTCAGTTTTTGGCATACTGTATATATAACTAGAAAAATGTACTCATACACCATAGTTGACTGTTAAATTTCTTTATTGTTACACTCTGTTATAATTTAAACAGTAATTGACCTGGTGCAATAAATGACACAATGAAAAAAAGCATAATATAAAGCAAAGATAAATATTTCATCGTGATACAGTTATGTTCTCCGTAATACAAAACCACAGGAAAAATGGTCAGCTATAAAAACAAGTTTTGAAATACAATGAATTTTGAATTGTATTTTTTTTCCATCTTGACATGTTTTTGTACAATTGGTTGTCTATTTGGCTTACGTATATATACTGTAAGAATATTTAAATAGCTGCACTGCAGTTATGTCTAAATCACATACTCACACACCTAAATCCAAAAATCACAGACGTTTACAAATTGTAATAAATATTAAGGGTGTTGAAAAACCATGCTGTCTAAATTGTGTTATACATGCATAATAAATTCAATTCAAATTGTCCCAACACTTTGCAAAAATGAAGAAGGCTACATGATCGTACACCGTGATGCCGTTGAGCGCGGTGGAGTGGTGGAAGCAGTGATATTTTGGGTTTCTGTAGGTTCAAATTCATCACCTTCATCTTGATTTTCGGAGTCGACTTCTGTATCGGTGAATACAGCGTTATCTGTAGACGCGATATAGATAGTTTCGCTCTCAATGAAGTTGATGTCATTATCATCATCATCTGGCGATTCGCCAAACATAACATTGAATTCATCAGAGTCCTCTTCGTCTGTTTCGGTTTCAGCAACATCTATCAATTCTTCATCACCGCTACAATCATCTTCACTGTGGATCTTCATCTGTATAAGGGCGACCGCACAGTGGCTATTGAATGTTCCACATCGATAACTTCCGTCAGTTCCTGCCTTGGTGAGACAAATGAAGCAAAATTTCTGGCCGCAAACACACACCATATGTTTGCAATCCCTTGTGTGTTGTATCAGCATCCCACAATTTGGACAAGCTCGGATTGATGGGCAATTCTTAACGCCGACGATGCTTTTAAATGGAGCTTCTTTCAAAATCTTCAGTCTGGGATCTTCTCCAGTACAAGCAGTATTCCCACAGGAAGTAGTGCCGGGTGTTGTCCAGTCACCGAGACAATACCAGCAGAACTCATACAATTTACCGCCTTTGCTGCACGACACACAGACAACTCGTCTGTCTTTGGAATTCTTCCTCGTGCAGAAGATGGTACATTTGGGACACTCCTGGATTCCAGCTGACTTTCTCATGTAGTTTTGAGATATTTTAGTTTCGAACTCCTTCTTTTCGTCGTCTGTCAATACTGCCAGTCGTCTGACGATGAAATATTCCCACACTTGACCACAGTATGTCGAGTTTTCCCTATCAATGTACGGACAATGAAATTGACTCTTTCCAGCTGTCAGCAAACTTCTG
This sequence comes from Mimachlamys varia, assembly GCA_947623455.1. Taxonomy (NCBI): domain Eukaryota; kingdom Metazoa; phylum Mollusca; class Bivalvia; order Pectinida; family Pectinidae; genus Mimachlamys; species Mimachlamys varia. The sequence continues at coordinate 17,532,809 of OX392529.1, forward strand.
CAATAGGCGGTCAAAGATTCTGGACCTGTGGGTATTAATATTACTGTGTCAAATTTACAACAAACGAATTCAGTTTATTAATGAGATTGTCATTGTTAAAATTAATCATTATGATCAACTTCCACGTGTTTTATATTAGAAACGCAGAACATAATGTGATCTAGAAACTTGAAGAAACATTGGTGACTGACCAATAGCGTGTCCACACGGCATTTTTGCTCGCTGATTGGTTGGGTCATCATCCCATGTGATCATATCAGGAAGATCAGTGAGTTCCACGTCATCTTCTAGCTGTTTTTGTTGACGGCCTTGACCCTCCGTCGGGTCAGGGTCACTGCCCCCTGGAAGTTGGAACACCACAAATAACTGCGACCTGTCCTGGAGTTTGTAGTCCGATAAATGCATCTTCTTCCCATCTTTGGTCATCACCAATTCTTTAGCTGTAAGCAATAAATTAAACGAAATTTAATTAATTTAGACTTTATTTTAATATTTGTCTATTTAATTTGTCCAAGTATTAATGTGATATATAATAATGAATTTATTTGTAAATTGTATGGCTCTATATATTAATGTTTTTGTATCATCAATCATACTATAGTGCCTCATTTTTATTTATTTTTTATTATCTTAATTAAATTCATGATATTATAGAATCAAAGTAAACAAAAAAATCTAATGTGTTTGTTACATTTGTAATGTTACCTGCAAAAAGGACTCGTTGACTGGCGGAATCTATGCCATTCCACTCCGTGATTTTTCTCATAAGATCTTCTACAGATGCATCCTAGAATTAATTTGGAAACATTAGCGTTTTCCCTATTATGGATCAGGATGAAACGAGTTAGGAGCAGGGAACGAAATTTTGTGAATTAGAGGGAAAACATCATTCTGTTCACTTGAACACTGTCCATCTCCAATAAAAAATGTATTTGCATTTCAAAATCAAATCAGAATTGATGTGTACGCTTTGCAAGAGCCAGATAAATTTAAACAAATGTCCTTATTGTGTCCTATATACACTTGTGAGTACAATGACATTATTTTTCTGGTTTCATATATTGTGCAACTTAAAATTATTCCATGACGCATCTTGCCACAAAGTCACTTTATTCGAGAATACCTGGTATTCTATCATATACAGCTTAGTATTGAATATATCAAGAAAGTTGTGGCCAAACATTTTGGCATATTAAATGATTACAGTGAATCCTCTCTGTTAAGACCACCTTAGGGACCGCATCAAAGTGGTCTTAGTAGAGGAGTGGTCTTAATACCGAGGGTGATCATGCAGACAGTTTCTCTAAAATCCACCTTTTGACATGTTTTCATATTAACTAATATTTAGGCTTTATAATGTTAAACATCCAGTAATTGTAGCTTATTCGCCAATTTGACACCAAAATTCAGCTTATTGATCTGACACTTGACTAAAAATACAAAGATATTTAGAAGATTTTTTCGGGACTGAAATGAAGTGGTCTTAATAGCGAGGTGGTTTTAATTATGATGTGGTCTTTAAGCGAGGTTTCACTGTATATTTATGCCAAACTTTCATTAAACATTCAATGTAATTTGCCTCTTAAGATGACCCTTAACCCGTCACTATGACTGGAAGGTTTATTTAACTGTACTTTTCACATATGACCTGACTTATTATTAGTTATATAGCGGCCGTGCTGTCTACTGACTTGTTTCATTTGTGATATCGGGAATACCTACTTTCAGTTTGGCCTCTGTAAATAAGGCATGGCGTCACACTCAAAACGAAAATGATACCTAGATGATTTTTCAATGTTTACAATACTATTGATACACTAGGAAGTCGTCCGAGTTGTTAAAATGGGTTAAATTGACTAGTAGTGTATTCCTGTTATCGGAACGTTCCATATGTGCTAACTGTACTATATGTACATGTTTATTCTACAGTCGATGTTCTATGACATCATCTCCTTTTCCACGAACTGTATGCACACACACGTATAAATCGTACTAAATATTTTACCTTTAATTGATAATGTATTGCAAACGTCACACTGTAAATGTTGATTTTGTTATCTAATATGTAGGCTAACCAATACAAAGAAAGGGGAGAAATAAACAGAACGTTTACCTGAGCGGATAAATAGAAAAAAGAAGGGAATTTCGATTATAGTGAAAGTAAGTCTGATTTCAATATGTATTTGATTGCTTTCATTGAACATAAAATTAAAGTGAAACGATTCATGTCCAACTCCAAATTGAAAATGTAGAATAAATTAAATCTGTTGCATTTTCACCTGGTATAATCATATATTTGTTAAATACAAAATGGATATACTATGCATAGGTGTATATCAGTGATACTTTATACGACAAGATATCCCTGTACTTTGTACTGACATACATGTTTTATTTAATACTCTCACCAACATAAATAGTCCCTTCATGTCATTTGATATATATTGGCATTAGCGATTTATGTAATGGCATGTCTGCAAAGTCAATGTTATTTTGATCTAAAAAAAATCATTTCTTAAAACAACCAATGCTACATTTGCTATACATGTACTCACTTTGTGTATTTTAAAGGTTGTTTTCTTGTTACTTCCAGAAGTAATGAATAGTTGTATCGTGTCGGCCATGTTGGCATCTGTGATCCGTACTTATATCGGGAATACCTTCTTTCGTTATCACATGTTTTATTAGGTTCTGTACTGGTATCGGAAATACCTTCTTTCGCTATCACATGTTTTATTAGGATCTGATGTCACACACAAAACGAAAATGAAAGACAAAAAATGTATAAAAGCTATTAAGACGAACAAAGCGATATTGAAAGAGTAGTAGTTTCAGTTTGATGAATTATATACCTATTTCAAAGGGAATGCACTAAAACAAAATCCATGAACATTATGTTTTCCTCCACTGGTGTACGTAATCAAGCCATATAAGGTAACGTGCATTGATTGTACTAGCATAGTACTGCTAGATTGGGCCGATTTGATAAAACCTGTTATGACATATATATACCTGCGGGTAGTTTGTTGTATCAACAATCAATAACATTGAATAACTGAATATTTGTTTACTTTCTCTTTTTCAGACAACCTTTATTCATCTGTATGATTTGTTTAATAAGAAATTAATTATTTCTAACGTTTTAATTGCGTCAGTAAAATAAAGATATGGGATATTACATATACAAAACAGAGTTTAAGATGCACCATTTTAACATTAATTATGTGTACAGGATTTCGCTGGCGAGGCATATTCTCAAAACAAGCGCCGTGATAGGAACGGTGTTGAATGGCATCAAAATGCTCACTTTATACCATCAATATGTCGATACACCTAACTACTGTTTGTAATCTCACCACCATTCAGATACATATGGAACAATCTGTTTTATGTATTTCTCTCTGAACAGCCATTATTGCGAGCATACACTCGTGTTTACTTGTTAATTTTCGTACGGAAATGTACTGTTGTAAACCATGTCGGTAACCTATAACTGTGTTTGTCTCAATTGTTCTTCTTATCTTTTCTTTGATAAAGAATTGTACATAAGACACACACGTGGATTAACATACCTACCCCCCTCTTTAAGCTGTTAAAGAAAGGGGCCTGAATAAGTAAGTGACTGGGTAAACTACCGACTAATCTTGACCTGGCCTCCTGTTTGGACCAGCAATAAGCTTGAAGAGGGGGATAGAGATGCTATTCCCGTGTGTGTCTTATATACTACACTTTATTAAAGATGGAATAAGAAGAACAATTGGGTCGGTAGGTTTACCCAATCATTTACTTATTCAGGCCCCTCTCTCCCATCTCACTTCACTTTGCCATGAAAACTTACCCCAGACTACATGGGGAGGTAATGTGACTTCCTATTCTAAAGTTATCTCCCTTCTACTGTTTACAATTATCCTTGTCAGTTCTATATATCTGTACCATCACGCAGCGTATTTTACATAAAAAGTTTCTAGCTCCCAACTATTTACTTATAACTGACATCACCGTCCCATTTTTGAATTACGATGTATAAGTGTATAGCCGATAAAATTTTACACTTTGCTATATTAACGTGTATATGCATTACACTGTCATCGCGCTTTAACCATCATTGGTTATACTTGGGCTTATTATATAATAAGTAAACTAGTATTCATTATTTACCTCTTGTTCATTAAGTATAAATATATATTCAAACACTACCGTCTGTGACAACTTATAAATGTGCTGTTCTGCCTTTGTACTCCCCCCTCTTTTTTAAAGCTTTTGAATTCAGTTAACTATTCCTGCGACATCTGCTTATCATATCTCATAGTGCTTGACCTGTGTGTTGATATTTATCATTTGTTGCTGTTTATTCGTCGCAATAATAGCACTACAGTTCTAATGGTTTTGAATACTGGAGACATTTATCCTAAGGTACCAGCTTTCATAGATAGTAAATACCAGATTTGTTCAAATACATTAATTATGCTTAATGGTATATAATTATATATGTATGTTCTTAACAAAGTAAAAAAGGTTATCAAGTCATATTGACGTACACAGAACGTGTTTTGGTTATACAGATATTTTTCTTCTTTTCAGGCGTCAAATTCAAAGATTATATAACAAATTTCCTCACTCTCTTAGAGATTTGTTCAGTTACGGATTAAACATTTTACATTACATTGAAGAAATGTTGATCAATTTTAATAGCGTATATGCATCTGAAAACTGTGTCAAAAATGTAGAAGTATGTTGCTTGTAAAACTTTGTTTACATGAATTATTAAAAGATAACCGATTTGGCGGCCATTTGGAAATCAGATTTATGTGTGTATTTTGCACTTTGTAAAAGGCAAACATTTCACCTTTTGACACTGGATTGATCTCTAAAAACATCAGTATTTCGCCATTTTTAATCATAGCAAACTAATTTTTGCTGCACAACTTTATATTGTTCAACATCATAAAAATATTATGCAACAAAGTGGAGAATTATATACTTTTTGTATTTTTTTCATATTTTTAGTGTAACTGGAGCACTTTTTAGTTTTGAAGTAGTAACGGAACAAAAAATAAAGCACGCTGACATATCATTTTCTTTGCCTTTTATGCAATGCCATGTACTCCGTTTTCCAAAAATGTATATTAGAAAAAAAGTTTAATACAGGAAAATTTTGAATTCTCAGAAGAATACATCCTTGAATTGCGTAAATCGCTTTACACACAATTTCAAACATTTATCACCTGGACGATATCACTGTAGGTCACTTGTTATAGTCCAGTCAATTTATGATTTAACCTCGAACTAATTGCAACAGAATTTATTCTTTCATTTTTTGGTAGATGAGTTTCATACTTATGACAGAAAAATGTATCAGAAAATATCAATGGGGGAAAGTGGTTTTTTGGCCTTCTAAAAGTTCAGGAAAAGTAAGAAAATCACACGTTTAACCATATTTGAAGTGTAAAATCTACCTAATTTGTAACATTGGACATATGAATTTAACAGTATGTAAATACAAACTAATATAGAAAACAGAAATGCCAAAATCTTCTACCCAAGGTATTGTATTGTAAAAATAAAGATATGTCAAAATGGCCAAAGAACATTTTTAACAAGCCTATTTTGGCTTTTGTTTTCTTTTGAAATGCAGAGAATATATTAATTAACATCAGTATCATTTCCAGTTTTAATTTAAGTTCTTAAAATATTTCTCTTAATTTAATTTACTCAATGACCACTGGTACATTCACATAAGAAAAAAAAATACCCATCATCAAATCTTGCAAATTGTGCTGAATTTATGATATTTTATGTCCAAATTGAACAATTTACCGATTTCTGAAGCATATTTTTTTTAAAAAGGGCAAGCAAATGAATTAAAGCATCTTAAATCTATTTATGTATGAGCAACACTTAATGCTCATACTAATTTTGGTATGATGAGTTTACAAATGTAGCGAAGTTTTGATGGTGAGAACTCCACCCCATGCACATTTGGCTCAATTATGGAAAAATGGCAGAGTCCATGATTCTGAACAAGAAAAAATTGGTTTTTCTCCGCACTTGTTTTTCAATTAACAAATGACTTTGCCAGTAAAGCCACCTTAAATGTATGTTATTACTGAACTGTATTTGAAGTTTAACATTCATACCACTTCATAGCTTTATCAAAAATTATGTATCCCCAATGCTTTGCTACAGGGGAAAAGAAAAAAATCTGATTTGTTTAAATATAAAATATTATTTCAACCTTAATTCAGTTGATTCAAAATGGGCTTGTTATGGTAGTAATTCCTACCAAAAGTGTTGGCAATCGTACATAACATAAAAAATATACACTAATTTTCATTGTTCAAAATCATGGACTTAACCATTTTCAGCAGCTCAGTCAATATTGCACGAAATGAGAATTTAATCAGCCTGAATTGGTTCACTTTTTCTAGAAGTCTTCACCAAGATGACATTTCTGTTAAGAAAAATATGCATAGAAAATTATTTGATGAGCTTTAAGCATAGTCTTTTGATATTACCTAAATACAAGTTACATAAATTGAGAAGTTGTTCAATTTGGACCTCCAATTAGCTCCAAATAAGCGCTACCGGTCAACTTTGAAGGTTCATAAATGTTTATGAATGAAAACAAAATCTATGATATAAAATTATGAATTACAGATTACCTAATACAATGCAATTAAACTAAGCACAAACGGATATTTATCTTGATTATTGGTATTTTTTTATTCAAAATGACAACGGAAGCCATTATCGTCGTTTTAAAAATGAATATTGCCCATATTGACAGGTCAATATTCCATTAAACTCCATAAGACCATATTTATTTTTTAACATATTTGTACTGTAGATTGGTTGGTCCTGCCATACTGTTAAATTCATATGTCCAGTGTTACAAATTAGGTAGATATTACAATTCAAATATGGTTAAACGTGTGATTTTCTTTCTTTTCCTGAACTTTTAGAAGGCCAAAAAAAACACTTTCCCCCATTGATATTTTCTGATACTTTTTTTCTGTCATAAGTATGATAATCATCTTCCAAAAAATGAAAGAATAAGTTCTGTTGCAATTAGTTCTAGGTTAGCCCCGTTTTTTGGCTAAATTGACTGGACTATTATGTTTCCAAACTCGGCTGTCCAAGGAGCGGCAAACCACGAGTTACCACCCTAGTTAAGTCTTATACTCAGTCATCGGGATCGGTTTCTTCCTGCAACTGTAACTGACTGAAACGTCACCAAATATGTGCGAAAATGCCTTACACAGGCATCGTCTTAAGGTGACATCGATGATAGCTCACACAAAATCACCCAATTATAACGAATTTTGATAAGCATTTACAAATCAATAAGCAGACATCCTACTGAATCACTTGACCCCTCTTCTACCATATTTCACTGAAACCTGACATAGCCGCCTTTACAACTTTTGATAACCTTTTGTAATTTGGTAAAAACGTAGGTTATCTATGTATATGAATACCAGACACTTCGCTCTCTGTGATATTACATTTAAAACAAATTAAGTTGTTATAACAAGATGCCACACATTCCTGCGAGGCTGTGTCACTTCTTTAATTGACGAATCCACACCACCTATCATCTACCAATAGGTGACCAAGATGGACGGTTGTCGGCAAAAGGTTATGGTAAACTTAGCAAAAAACTTCTGAGTAGGTTTATTTCATAGTAATGCACTTTTTCATCACGGTAAATTTTATCACAATTTTTCTTAATGTTTTGTTAAGCAAACTAATCGTTACCCCAGCTGTATTTTCAAGCGTGTTGTACAAAGGTTAAATCGTCTGTTTCCTTGAATAGATTAAGTGACTAATACAACATTTTAGAAAAATATTTTATTGCATTTGGTATTTGGTATTTTCTTGAATTCAAAAAAATATTCCTTTGTCAATAACATATTCCGGCCAAATGTGTATGCGTCATTCGTAAGCTGTTTGAGGATAAACTGCAAAGATAATATGTAATCAGAATCGTTTGCCAAAGATAATCAAAGGAAATATATTGTATAACTACCTTCAATATTTCTACAATTGATATATTCCTTCGATGGTCGACTAAAACTAATCAATATGATGTGAAAGGAACAATCATGTCAAACATTTTTCTCTTTTTGAAATACATGTATTTGAATTAATTGACAAATTAGCAAACAAAGCAGTCTTTTATGATTGCTGTGTTAGGAATTAATCGTAACACCATTTTGAATGTTATCAAGTTTCATCTAGAAGTTGCATACAATAACAAGCGACGATCGCTGGAACTTATTCACCTATTCTTATTGCATTTTCTAATCACTTCTTTTTGTCAAATAAATCGTAAGCTATCCCCGCGACGACTGCTAGAGCGCCAGTCCACAAGGCAGCCTCTGCTGCTTTATCAACCTGGAATCATAAATAACAATTATAAAACATCTTAGTTGTCAATATTAGCAAAATAAGTTTAACGTTGGACATCGCTTTCTAAATAGATGGTTTCTATCTGTAGCCTTGTGTGGCATACCCCGCTATATATTTAGCAAACCTTGTATATCAAGAAGCCGACAAAAATAAGGTTAAACAGTTTCGCAAATGTTGCAGAAATATAGTCACATCATTGAAATAAATTTCGTTTATTTACCTGTTCCGACCACTTCACGTCATATCTTAGATAAGCTGCTACATGTTCACAGTTATTCCAGATCAAATTGTAGCCGATCTCTCCGACCATTTTTCGTGCTCTTCTTACAATTTCCTTTGGTTGTAGTGGTCTGAAAGAACAAATACCAATATATATATATATTTTTTAAAAATTATTGAAATTATTGGAGGTGTCTAGGCATATCTCTGCATAAATTGCAGGTGCAACACCTATGATTGATTCTAAGATTGTGATAATGCAAATACAATTATGTTGTTACATGTAAAAATGGGGAGTAGATGAAACTGAATTTAAAATGCAATATAGGTAAGTATCATTTCATCTCATCTTTGGCATGAAGATGTGGCATGTTCATATTTAATCATTGAAGCATGTTACTTTAAGGTGTCTGAAACTATAAGACCAACGAAAGAACATAAGTCATGATATATAGTCTACGCACGCACGCGCGTACGAAAAAAACCCATAATGCAGTGTCTAACATAGTATATTTATGTAGTTGTCATTAATTTGGATATTTAAAAAAGAATGTCATTATCCTGCCCATTCTTAATCAACATATATTAAGGAACAGTCATATTTAAATCAGGTCTTTGGATGCCCAATTAAATGAGTCAAACAAAACCAGTTGGCTTGGAAGGCAGATATTTTGCAAAATTGAATTTATCACATTTATCAAATATCTGTAGACGCAAGAAGAAAATAATTACTATGTAAATATAAGTTGTTATCATTAATTTTAAAGTTAATAAAAAGACTTGACTTATCAATCTTGATAATATCTTCGATAAGTAAAGCATAGAGTGAGGACAGAACATGTCGAGAGAAAGAGGCAATAATGGTTATCTCAAATTTGTCAGATTAGTTAACCAGGAATGTGGTTATTATTTTACAATCTTATCTTCCGTGTGCTTTATCTAGACATGAGTGAAGTAACTAACACAATATTATCCAACATTTACGACGATATGTATGGCTGGTCCATACCAGGCATTCTGTCCACCCACAGGCACCAGCCTCGGCTATCGAACACATATAATATAAAAAAAAGGGCAAAACTCAATCGGCCCGGTGACACGACCATGTTCCGGGAAACCTATGATTGTGACGTAACCGTTTAAGATATCTCGCTGGGAGGGGTCTTGATCGAGTGTGTCGGACACTGTGCTGTCCACAGAAAACGGGCTATCATCGGGTCGATTGAGATCCTGGCCTTGTTTATATTATTGGGGTAAGGAAAGACGAGGCTAGTGTGTGAGGTCCGTTGGCAAATCAGTTAAATTCAAAATAATTTAATTTCATAACGGCAAATATGAAAACCAACACGTAACCACCTGTATATGATGTGATTATAATTGATCATACACGTTACAAGCATTGATACACTACATACTCGCATTTAGCATCCTTGTCATTATTTCGTTTTGCTTTGCATCCCTGAGCAACCTTGAAGAAATCATCAATCTTCACACAGGCTTTTTCAAAGTTTTGCCCACAAATGGAAAACAGGCTACCCGAGGTGAAGGCGTCCTTACTTCCAGCATTGCCAGTGCCAGTCAGATGTACTATCTCTTGGTTACCTAAATAAATAAAAAAAACAACGTGGAGAAGATAACATTAATCTAAGAGATAAAAAAACATATAAGCTAGACTGTTAAACAGTTATACTGTAGCTTGTTTTTACATGTCGTATCTATAAGTTTACTTTCTAAAACAGGAACAAACTGCATTTACATTACTTATTTTGTTTTGGCCTATGATAGATGGTTCACAATGTAAAAGGTGTGATACTATCACACAGGTATGTTTCTCTGCATAACATTGTGCATTGTCAAACAATTAAAGGTCCAATATGCCTTACCTATATAAACACCCCAGTGTGAGTACAGACTTCTGGGGAACTCCACCAAATCTCCGATTTGTAGCGTGTTCAGGACAGTGGAATTATGAGGATCGACATGACAGGATGCCATAGTTTCTGAAACAGATATAGTGGCATCTTTGAGGTTAATGTCTGCAATACAATCTCGTATCGAAACACTATTTATATATGATCAATATATAAATATAATCTCTAATGAAAACACGTAAAAAATGTATAAACTCAAATTTAGGAGTGATTGTGAGAACGTTGTTAAACGTTTTGAGAGAGGAACAATTTAGACCATTTTCTATGTGAACGAGAGAATGAATAAATTCTGGTTCTAAATTACTGCCGGACAAGTTCGAAAATCTTTTTAATTTGGCATTTTCGTACGGACAACGAGGATTATAACAATGTTTAATGCACAGTTTACTTGTAGGATGAACAAACAAGTAACCGGCAAAAATGTATATATCATGAACAGATTTTTACTTTGTTGTCACCGGACAAGTGCCGATTGGTCAGATCAAGTCACGTGACATCTGGAAAGGTTAATACAAGCGTGTAAATTCGACCTTTTGTATCAGATTAGTTCAGCCAACGGAAACTTACTGCTAAGCATTGAAAGGTACATAACTCATACAAAATTGCTTGGATATACGGATAATTTGTAGATATATATCAGCAAAAAAAAAGAAATTATTTACTGTAGTAGAAACAAATTGAAAGTCTACGGGTTTCGAAATGACTATTACCTCCTTTACTACTGTTTATACTAAGGAGGTACATTTGAGATCTGGCCAGTCTCTTTGATTTGTGAAGTCAGTGCTTTTACGGAATAAGTTAATCGCAAGGTCATTGTTGATTCGCTATACTAGGGATTGCTCGGAATATCGGTTTTCCGGATAAATGTCAGCTGCTGACGAACAAACTTACGTCACAGGAATTCGAAAGATGCAGGTTGATAAAGAATATGGGCAAGTTTTATGGTCGCAACCTTGGTTTCATTGAGAAATATTCTCTATTTTTGTGTTATATGAAAATCGACGTTTTTGAATATGCTCATTAGTTTGCTTACTTGATGTGATTGACAATGATGACTCAGTTCTCATGTTAAGGACTTGATGTTTACTTGGATGTAACCAAGATTTACATGGTGGGTGTCGTCGATGAAGCAGAAGCTTACTCTTCTGGAAAACCTGGTCTTATCCTCTTGTACTTATGATGGTCTCCATGTACATCTTTTCTATTGTTCATATTTTGCTTCTAGTTTAATCGATTTTGAGTTCGTATTATGATTTTGTTGACGCTTTGCTATTCTCTGATTTTATTACATACTCAAATGTATTATTGTATCTGTATCATAATATGTTGATATACATGTCGTTATGGCAAACTGTGTTAGTTGCTGTACTTTTTCCGAGTATAATCAACTTATTTTCAAGTTTCATTTAGTCTTACAAAACTCATTTTACGGCTACGGTATCTTGACGATTATCTAACAACATAATCAATTACATTGACTTATTAAAACATCAATACATCGTTTTAAAGTTACATTATGATCGAGAAACCATGAAAGTTTGGATTATTTTTTTTTCTTATTTTAAAGGTACAAAATCAAAAGAGACTTCAATGTAAATTTTGGTAATTTCTTCCAATGTCACAAGTATTTTAATATCGACAAAAGTGTATGACCTTTATTATTTGATATGGATAACCATGTCACTCTTATGGAACCGTAATAATGTTTCAATGACAAACCCATGAAAGGTAAGGTAACATGGGATGATGAAAGGATAATAGGAGGCACACATGTCTTCCCAGATAGCAGACATGCGTTGGCCCAACGTCGGAAACCTGTTGGCATGGTCGACCAACGTTGGTGTCGGCTATCATACGTCGGGCAAACGTTGGGCCACCCTCGTTCTTTAGTAATAATTTATATCAGTATGTATATAGGAGTCACCCTTTTTATTATTAAAACATTTCTTAAAGTGGAAAACATTAATCTAAAATATATGTATAATATTTTTTAATTGTACAAATATATATAATTCATCAAAAAAAATTTCTATAGTAATCTCCTATAAAACACAAGAAAATGGCATACATATATATATATATTCAGCCATGGGAAAGGCAAATATCAACCTTACTAGAACCTGTACATAAATACATGCACATTTGGCTGATAAGATGCCTATGAAGTACATTGTAAGTCCTGAGTAAAATCACAGCTGGGATCTGGTCAGTTACCGTACCAACGTGGAATATGATACTCCAGGATGGGCACTGGCATCAGATTAATCCCGCTCGGACAGTCTTTGTGAAGAAAACGCTTTGACCACATGTACGTTTCAATACCATAATTTAAAAGGAGCTCGGAATTAATCTACCCATGCAGCAATTCAAAATGTAAGTATTTTTCTGCTTCTTATTTTTTTAAGTTTCATTCAGAAAACTTGAACTAATCATCAACCCATCTCTTAATATAAGTCAATAAATCTTCACTGCTGTTTGTGATCAGTATGCATATAACTTGGTTGTTGATTTCTCCCCTAAACACTATAATAGAAAGTGTGTAATATAATGTGAACTATAAAATGTGTGTATAGTACGTATGCATAAAATAAAACTTATTTGTATAAAGTACTGAAGGCATGCTATTCCATTCTCCTTTTTATGTGTAGGAACCGATTATGTTCAGGAGCTACTCATCAGAAGATCCATTGTGTCATCAAAGACTGGTTAAGATATTCATGAGATAGAGAAGGAGGGAGAAAGAAAAGAGTGAAAAAGCAAAAAATCAAAACGGCCATGAGGCATCCAATCAGGACAGTGACTAAGAAATAATAATGACAGTCATTTCAGAAACATTTAAAATAGAGTGAATATATCAATAATAAATAAAATAATAAATACTTTTCATTCTTATTGTTTTTTCGGGCATGCAATTGTATGCTTACGTTACAGGTGAGAGAAATTTCCTGTCATGCATACCTTACTGTCTGATTTAAAGTCATTCTCTTGAAGCTAAAAGTATGGCATTACAGAGATATAATCCATATTCAAGTGGTTTAGAGCTGTCTTTTAGGCTGGTACTTTGAGCAATCATGGGATCAACTTTGTGTATCAACTGAACTCCAACACAACATAAAGCCAACACACAATGTCAAACATCTGACATTAAACCAACGTTGGTCCAATGTTAGTTTCCGAATAATACCAACGTAGAACCAACATCAATTGTATATTCCGATGTTGGACCAACGTTGGGCCAATATCAATGTTTTTGGGCTGACATTGGACCAACGTCGGGCCAACACGTCAAAACAACCTGACTTCGTTGGCCCAATGTTGGACCAACACGTTGGACCAACGGTGCGCCGATGAGCAACATTACGTTGGTCCAACGTGATTTACTGATATTGGCCCAACGTGACTGCTATCATTGGCCAAACGTTGGCCCAACGTATGCTTGCTGTCTGGGTTAAGGCTAGTGACATTTTAAATGATCTAACCTGTTTAATAAATTTCATATTACATCGACACTCATGTAAGATCCTCTATTTAACATTAACATTGAGCTTTAAGCTTTTATTTAATCCCAAATTATAAAACATGTATGTACATGTATACTTGAATGAATAATGATTTTCCACATTCATTTTGGAAATAAATTGAAAGGGTTTGGCTGCGAAATGACTATTTATAGAATATATATTTTTTTTTTTAAATATCTGTTTGAGAGATAAAAACTTGTCTTACTATTAGTATGTATTTTGATTATTGGTCGAATCAGCATTTTATGTTCCTTTGAAGACATCTGTTGTAATCGTGTACCGCGATAACACCTCATACGGATATTTAAAATTCATTTTTTAACTATGAGACGACCCCTTTGTTATAGCTCCCTAAGTTAATGGAAATGTCTGTGTAATAAATTCCATGTGAACACAGGATCTCCGGTAAGTATCCGTTCCTACTACCCTCCATGATTCTCGTTACAACAGAACGTGTGTTAAACGTGTACTGTCTCGATTGACTCAATTCCTGATCAATTTCCGTATCAACCATACATGTACGTACATGTGTAAAGGGTTTGTTGACAGGTACACGAGTCTGTGCTTACATGTTTTATGATATTCACTTCACTCTTACATAACGTCAGTTTAAAGTAATTAAACTAAGCATGCACATATAATCCAATACTACCTTTACCAGTATCTACGGCCACCTTCAGTCCTTTATTAGCGAAATATACCAAAATAGAGACTCATTCCGTTTCGACGAAATTGGTATATTCCAGTAATTTGCATGTATCTATTTATAGTTTCGGAAAAACCGTGTAGTGTGCCGACCCAGCCCTGTGGCATTACGGAAAAAGAAAGTCAGTTGTATAATCTGTGACTCACATTCGAGTGTGTATGCTGCACATGTTAATGGGATGAATGGCCGCACAATAAAATGAATATACTTTTTTATCTATAACATTTAGTTTGCGTTAATTCACTGAGACGTATCAGAGTCATCAGAAATCTTTTTTCGGGTTTATATACATGGATAAGCACTCGCCTTATGAACTACAAAGCTCAAGAAAAAAAACAATTGGATGCATTTTCGCTTACATAACATAACTACGCTTGCATTTAAAAGTGTATATCTATAGACGCTTTTCCTTGTTTTTCGCATCCCAATGGTGTTTATTATGCCGGGTATAAAAGACGTATCTACACTGTTGTTTTACTGACATTCATTCCGTACGTTACAAGGAACAACAGGTAAAACACCCAATGAGTGGCGGTATCAACATTGACGGACATTCATGATACAAGTAAACGTTTATATTCAACTCTAAATATCGAGATTTCGATGTCGACTGCTGACAAACTAACTAGCACAGGGATTCGAGAGATGCAGGTTGAACTATGGGCAAGTTTTATTGTCGCCGTTTTGAGAAATATTCTGTATCTTTGTTATATGAAGATGGACTTTTTTGAGTATTCTCATTAGTGTGCTTCTTTGTTGTGATGACAATTATGACTCAGTTCTCATTTTGAAGACTTAATGTTTACTTGGATGCGACCAAGATTTAGATGGCGGGAGTCATCTTATCCTCTTGTACTTACGAGGGTCTCCTTGTAATCATATTTTGCTTCTAGTTTAATCGATTTTGAGTTCGTATTATGATTTTGTTGACGCTTTGCTATTCTCTGATTTTATTACATTCTCAAGTGCATTTTTGTATCTCTATCATAACATGTTAATATGCATGTCGTTATAGCAAACTGTGTTAGTGTTTTTTTTCAGCAATAGTTGCTGTACATTGTTCGAGTATAATCAATTTATTTTCAAGTTTCATTAAATTATACATAACTCATTTTACGGCTATGGTATCTTGACGATTATCTAACAACATAATTTATTACATTTACCTAATATAACATCAATAAATCATTTTAAAGTTACATCATGATCGAGAAACCATGAACGTTGGGATTATTTTTTCTTATTTTTAAAGGTACAAAATCAAAAGAGACTTCAATGTAAACTTTGGTAATTTCTACCAATGCCACAAGTATTCTAATATCGACAAAAGTCTATGACCTCTATTATTGGGTATGGATAACCACGTCACTCTTATATAATGATGTTTCAAAGATAGGCACATGCAAGATAACTTAGGGTGATGATGGAAGCGAAATAAGAGAAAATCTGTTTTATGATTTTAACAAAAACATTAAAAAAACTGTAATTGATGTGATTGGTGTAAACTATATGAAAGAGGTACATGTACAGTGGCAATACTGATTCATCTCTAAGCATTTTGCATGTTTAACATTAACAACAGGTAAAAAATAAAAGTTACGAAGGTCTGATTGAAGAACTCGGTAATATTAAAACGAGAAAACAATAAAAAGATAAAAATAAAATTAACAAGTCAGATGGGATTACATGTAACAGATACAAGAATTTTGGAAATCGAAAATGTCTTTTAGCTAAATGACTTTTTGATATAAGTTCTAAATCAAATAATTCTAACAAGTATTTCAGAATAGTCCAAAGACAAACAATTTATAACAACATGTACACATTAACCTTAATACTGACTACAATGTTACTCCTCTTCCACTGATTTAATCGATATTGCCTAAGAAAAGTAAACATTTTAAGAAATAATTAAAACTATAGCATGAATTTGTCCTGATTTGTGCAATTTCATTTTTTTTGTTATTCAAACATTGTACAATTGGAGAATTTTCCTGTATGAAGGTGTATGAATACGTAACTATGCAGATGGTGCATCTTAATTCCTAAAGGGTTCTTCTATGAATGTGATTATCACAATACACTTTCTGCTTCGATATAGTTACTGAAATATTTAACCATCTTTCATTGTGGGGGAATAACAACAGTTGAAAACCAAGTAAATAACTCGTCCCATTGGATCCATTATCTACTGTACCGAAATAAATATATCAAGTGTCTTAACAATTCCATCAGCTACGAATTGTGTGTATTCGCGAATACAATACAATCATTTTTAATGTATTGCCGCATACATTTTTTCAGACATCAGCTCATGTGAGTTATAATTGTGACAATATCAGTACACGTTTATGAGGGGTGAGACGTCCCGTAGTTCATATGGTTAAATAGGGTGTTTCATCATTAATTAACCTAAGGTTCCTGATTCAAGCTCTCCGCGAAATGAAATATATCTATTGCACATCAAATTGCGTAGCCTAGCTTTCATGATGGTTTTATGTAATGTTGAATTACAATACAAGTACAATAATGATATTAAAAATCGGCAACCGTTTAACTCCTGTTGTATGATTCAGCAATGAAAAAAACGAGAGGAATAATTACATTGTGTTTTTGCCTGCAATCTGTCTTCATCAGTTGTGTTAAACCTATCTGTGTAATTCATTTTTAACTTTGAGCCGACCCCTTTATTAAAGCTCTCTCAGTTGTTAGAAATTTCTGTGTAATAATTTCCATGTGTACACAGGATACCTGGTCAGTATCCGTTCCTACTGACTGTCGTCCTTGTTTCTCTTTACAACAGAACATGTGTTAAACGTGTACTCTCTCGATTGACTCAATTCCTGATCAATATCCGTATCAACCATAAGTACATTTGTAATGTGTATGTTGACAGGTACATGAATATGTGCTAACATGTTTTCTGGTATTCACTACACTATTACATAACGTCAGTTAAAACAAATTCAGGTGAGCATGTTTATATAAGAATGCTAAAAATCCTACCTTTTCAAGTATCTGCGGCTACCTCCGGTCCCACAAAGGTGAACTATGCACGGTACAGACTTATGAGGAACAAAATCACAACAACTTCCGTCTTGATGAAGCTATAGAATTAGTTAATTCCAGTATTTTGCATATCTATTTATAGGTTCGGGAAACCCGTGTAATGTGCCAACCCAGCATTGTGCCATTACCTTAGGAGAGAGTCAGCTGTAAAATTTAAGACTTAAGACAGTTTCTTCCAAAATAATCAAAACCATAACATTAACGTAATACTCGTTGTGAAGTATTGGTTCGGCGCATCGTGTGTAAACATTTCAATAGAGAACTAAGTTGTCACAGAATCGAGTGTGACGAGATACTCGTGTTGTACAATGCTACACAAGTTAACGGGATGAATTCCCCTACAATAAAATGAATACGCTTTTTAGCTATAACATTCAGTTTGCTTTCAAAGACTGTATCGTTTATATTATTGCATTAAGGCGTATCAAAGTCGTCAATTGTTTTTTTCGGTTTATATTTAAGCAGTTACCTGACAAACTACAAAGCTAAAAAGAAAAAAAAATGAATCCACATTAAAATCATTAAACAATAAGTAGATAAAGAAAATCGTTTATATCGAAAATTAATACAATCCATTAAATACCAGCGATAGTATCACCTTGTATTTAAGTTGCTAGTTTACGACTTAGTGAAAGTATAAATTTATAAATACACGAGACAGAAATTTCTCATAATCCACCCTTTTCCCGTACATTATACTGGCAGTTTTCGATTGAATTTTTTAGATTATTAAAATTAATGCACAGCAAGATGTTGGAGCATTTTTAACTTAATATTAGGCCTAAGGCAATAATTAAAGGAAAGTTCGATCAAGTCCTAAAGTAATCTATATGACACCAATTCTCTAGAAAAATTACCTTTGCATGTTATCAAGAATATTTTGTAACTGCTCCAACACATCACTGTTAATTTAATTGACAACAATTGCAATGTAAGTTACTCATTTATCCTATAAAAGGTGCCGAAACGGGACGGAACGCATTTTATGGGTGTTTGTTAATGCTGGTTCGCAATTTTGAAACTCTCCTGTGTCGTAAGGCACCATGGCAACATTAACTAGTGAAAGTGAAAATAGTGTAAGTTGAAGTGCAATGCTTTATTTACCGCGTTTTGTAAAATTATCTTCTTGTATGGCAAATATAAGAATATAAGCATATAAAAATATCTCATCAATAAAACCTAGCAAAGTCAACATGGTTGTTGAAAACACAAACAGAAAACTTCGTGTTTCTCGGTGCAAAGACAACAAAGAAACTGTTAACAATATGACGTCATCGGAATGTTGAAGTTGCAACAATGTAACGTATCAATACACAAATGAGCTGCAGAATGAGTTGCAGAATATGACCCCGTTTGCGCTGGACACTCTAATAATTTATGGTTATGCACGGGATGTTTAGCTTCTTAAAATAGAGCAGCAGGTCGTATGATTACACAAACACCAATGCAGGCCGCAGACGACACAACAATCCGTCCGAACACGGCCGAACATCGGAAACCTTATATAAGCATTGAAATAAAACGAAGTTGAAATATGAAATTATTGCATACTCCATATGGAAGAGGTTTGGAAAGTCATAGCGTATACAGATTGATGTTGGAGACAGTGATATATACGAACGGATGCGTTACCATTAGTGAGAGCTTCGTGAGAGAGAGCTGTGCTCTCTACTAAATATTTTACATTTCATTGATAAAGTATTGCAAACATCACACTGTTACTGTGGGTTTTGTTATTTAATATGTAGGCTGACCAATGACAGACGGGGAATAAATAAACTGAACGTTTACTTGAGCAGGTAAATAGAAGAAAGGAGTTTCGGTTATAGTAAGTAAGTCTGATGTCAATTTTTGATTTGACATAAATTTAACGTGATAACTTTGTGAACGGGACCGCTCACAGACCCATGTCTGATTCCAAATTAAAAAATGTAGAAAAAATTAAATCTCTTGCATTTTCAAATTGTTTAAACATATATTTGTTAAGTACATAATAGATATACAATGCAAAGGCTTATATCAGTGATACTTTATATGACAAGATATCCCTGTACATTGTACCTACATCCATGTAGTATTCAATACCGCCACCAACATACGTAGTCCTTACATAACATTTGATATATATTTTGCATTATGTATACATGTACTTAGGCGATTAATGTAATTGCATGTCTACAAAGTCAATGTTATTTCGATCTAAAAATCAAAATTATCTACGCTGGAACCTCAACTCATATTCCCCTTTCCTAATTACATCCAACCGTATAATTTGTAAGCTATCAAAGCGGCATACAAATACATGGCTATTGCAATGGCTGTCCACACGATGGTTGCTCCAGCCGCAGCCCCACGGGCCTCCTCCGCTACATCAACAACCTGGAATGTCAAAATCAACAAACAAACCGTTTCGTCGCAACGTTGCTGGGTGGTCTTAGTAGCATTTCGTGAAATAAGTAATGTGTATCTAGCAGGTCTTGTGCCTATTTTTTATATTGGTAAAGTAAAAAAACGTTAAAATACATCGTGGTTATGTCCAAAGCAATTAGTTCTATTACTTGCATTAAAACGTTGTCTAATACTCACTTCGTTTGTCACTGTGTATTCGGTTGAAAGTTTATGAAACTGTTGCATGTTTAACACCACACAGTTTACTATGTATACAGTACAGTTTACTTTGTATACAGTACACGAATAATTTAATATTTCAGTGTTAAACACAACTGTAATTCAATGTACCAGTTCCTACCACTTTACGTCATATCTCATATATATTCAGATAAAGCTGTAACCAATCTCCCCAACCATTGCTCGTGCTCTTCTTACGATCTCCTCTGGATTCAGTGGTCTGCAACAACAAATATGCATATTTCTCTCACACCTCGCCATGTTGGTAATGTTTGCCAACGTAAGATAGCTATGCAAGAAAACACTATCTTACATAGCATATCTCATGACGTGACAACTCATGGCTCAGCGTTGATTAAACATCATAAATACGGTAAATTCTTGTACCGAAAAGAGAAAAAGGCAGCGTGATAAAATTAAAATCTTTCACAATGTTTTAAGTGTGAACGTTTCTGCTTTCTGCGCAAACATTGCACATATGGGGTATACTTTATCTCACTGATTGATTGGTTTTCGTAAAAAAAGCTGAAGGGAAACGTTGTTATATTCAAAATTACAACCGGTAAAAACGTATCATACATCCCTTGTCATGAAAGAAGCTAAAGCTAAACATTGAGTGAATGTAAGCATAACTCTGCATAAAAGGAGGAGTCGGGTGGTCAGATGGTGCAGAGGATAGCGAACTTACCTTCCACCAAGGCGGCCGGGGTTCGATTCCCCGATAATACACGGAAAGGTATATGCGGTCAGCCTCCCGGCCACATCGGGGTTCCTCCCTCAATATGACCTCATCCGCGCCAACAAAAGTGATTAATGTAAGTTGTATAGCGTATATGTTGTATGATCAATAAAGTTTATATTATATGGATGTATGTCTGTAATTCAATTGCAACACAAACCTAAGGGTAACACCCGTGACTGATGTTAACTTCATAAGAATATGAATATAATTGCTATGCCACGTAAAAAAAGGCAAGTGGTTTGAAATGAATCGGAAATTAAATGTGTGTATGTGTTTTATGTCTTTCAGAAACAGTAATACACTACATACATACAATTAGTGTAAGTATACTTGCCATTATTTCGTATTGCGTTTCATCCCTGAGCAACCTTGAAAAAGTCATCAATATTCACAAATGAAATATTAACCATTTTTGTTTTGTTTTATAGTTTGTTCACAAAGGATAAACCACAGTCTGTCTAAAGTTTGTCAATTGAGAAAATGAATATCTTCACATTGTCATATCGTATGTGTAGTTAAGGTATTCGGAAAATATGCTCCAATATTTTACAACGATATGCAGTACCGGTCAATGCTAGATATTCGAGGAGAGAGCTGATATAGGCTACGCCTGTTGCTCAATCCGTTTGTTTAACAATAAAATATTTCTGAATTGAAATGAATCCGTTGATCGGCCATTCATATTATATCAAAAAACTAGCATTCCTTAAACTTTTTATAAAAGACAAACTTGAAATCAGTAAGAGATCTATCTGTTATTACCATATAGTTTAATAAACAGTGATACACAACATACTTGTATTTAGCATCCTTGTCATTATTTCGTATTGTTTTGCATCCTTGAGCAATCTTGAAGAAGTCGTCAATCTTCACACAGGTTTTTTGAAGTTTTCCCCGCAAATCGAAAACAGGCTACCCGAGGTAAAGGCGTCCTTACTCCGTGTATTGCCGATGCCAGTCAAATATTACCTAAATAGAAAAAAAAATTGAGAAGAAAGCATTATATAACCTAGACTGAAAAAAAGTAATGATGTCATACTGCAGCTTGATAAAATATGCCATATCTATTAATTTACTTTCTAAATCAGAAACAAGCTTGGTTTTCATAACGTTGCTTCATTGATCTACTTTAAAAGTCCAGCATGGCATACCTATATAAGCACCCCAGTATGACTACAGACTGCTGGGAAACTCCACCAAATCTCCAATTTTTAGCGTTTTCAGGACTGTGGAATGTGAGGATCTACATTAGTGGATGTCACTGCTTCAGAAACAGATATAATGACGTCATTGAATTTAAAGTGTGAAATTCGATATCGTATTGATACACTCTTCAAATCTGGGCTTATGAATAGGTAGATATGTATCTATTGATAACCCGTGTATCATATGTTAAACTCATATTGCGAAATAATTCTTTAATTGCAAATACTCGTTTCTACCACAATAGATTGCTGTTATTCAACTCTAAGAGTAACAAAAACTCATTACAACGGTTGAAAAACCATTCTGCATTAACCATACGTGGAATAAACTCTGAATGCATTTTGATTGGCTAACATGGTGAACTTTGACGGTAACAACGTCACTTGCTGATTGTTAATAACGTCATCATTTGGCGGGAAAATATAATCCGATGTTTGCGCATATATTGTCCGCTGTTCATTTACATTAATTCAAATAAATACTGCTGATTTCGACTGAAATTTTGGTAGAAACATATCACAAAACTCGTGTTTGATGGATATGGTATTTATTTCACTCTCATTCGTTAATTTAATAAAGCTCGTGTCCTTTGTAACTTTTAAAAATTAACTAACTCGAGTGAAATAAATACCATAAGCAACAATCACTCGTTGTGTAGCCTCTAAATGCATACATTTAAAAAACATGATATATCTAAGACATTTCCCTAATGTATCAGTGTAACCCTAACGCGCATGTAGCTACGTCAAACGGCCTCCGTGATATTTTTAGTAACAATTTTACAGTGTCGGATCTTTATCAACGTATTATGAAACTTGAATTAAGTTATCTTTAGTGAATTCTTTCATTTAACCGTTGACACATTTCAAATTCTAATATGGATTTATACAATAAAAACATGGGTAACCAATATTTAACGGCTCTATATTCAACGTTACCACTTTTTGTTGAGATATATATATATTGTTCTGTGATAATGGAGATATAATCATAGAGACATAGGTATTATATAATATAGGGTCTAGACACTTACGTAACTACAACCAAAAATAAAATCTTTAACTCCACGATCCGGACCACAAATCACGTACAATTGCCAATTTTCAGTGAATATTTCATTCTTGGTCAAAACGCGTTGTTAGCCCATGTGTACCGGGACGAGAATACACTGTATGTCATTAAGGCTGCTACATTTAATGCTACTCCACATCAACATATCTTTAGTTATGTGTGCCTGAATCATAAAACAGCACGAAGAACAAAGAAACGAGAGGAATGATTAAACAGTGTTTTTGTCTGTTCCATGTCAAATAGTAATGTTTAATCTGTCCTACTATATAATAAAGTCGAATAGCATTTGATGTTCCGTATAAGGCATCAGTTTCAATCATGTATTGCGATTATATTGTATAAAAATACATGTATTATTGAGACGACCCCTATTGTGAGCCGACACTCAGCTAATTATCGCATCCTCTCTGTAGATGGAAACGCGTGGTAATAACTTGTTTATGTCTAAACAGAACCCCTTATCATAACCCGTACCTACTAAATAGCCCATTGATTAACTCAACCACAGAACATGTAGAAATACCAGTACGCCATCGGTTTACTAGATTCGTAGCCGCCATAATTAATGTGTCAGTGATACGAACCAGAATGGGTGCTTGTACATGTTTTAAAATGTACACTACACTATGACATAGCGTCATATATTTTATCTCATGTCAGCATATGTATGTAAAAATATCGAAATCGTACCTTAACAAGAGGCAGACATTTTAGTTTTTGCCTTGCTTGGAACCGAGAGTCGGTCTTCCTGGGTATAAAAGTCACCCAGCCTGTCAAACCGGTTTTTATATGAACATTGGCCGTGCAAAGTGCAACACACCTGCGGACAGGTGACACTGGAGTTACAAAACTGGAATGACCAACACACACTTACCTTGAAGTTTAAGTTACATGAAGATGGTCACTCTCTCAGATACCATCATAAATCATGTGCGAAAGCAAAATAAAAAAAATTAAACTGAAAACACCCTAACTGTCCCTTCACCTATGTATACGTTATGGCCATCGACATGTTGATTTTTCATTCGGAAGCAGAGCGAAATATTCCGAACAGAATATGTACTCGCTCCTAATACTACCTATAATATTACGCCTTGCCACTAAAGCGCTTGTAATGAAAATGTAGTGTAAAACACGAGCATAGTCTTGATTATGTAAAACACGTGCACGAACACATGCGAGTGAGGGGAACTTATTTTGATGGAAAAAATGGATGTTGTAGCAATGTTTATCACACAGGAACTGATTACTCGTAGCGACATGATGTTCCAATTGAATACTAAGGTAGGTTTATCAGTTGTCATTCATGTAATTGTTTTTTATTCGCACGAATTTTGGTGTAATCGAATGTTTTTTTAATTTTGCTCATATTGTATAATATCGTTATAATAACACCTTCAATATCCATGTCAATGTTCTTCAGATACTGATCGAAAATATCGTAAAAAAAATCAGAAAGTATGTGTTGGCTAGCTATATAGGTCTATAGAAGTGTCGCCGTGCGGTTTCATCACAACAATGAGAACCGGTTTGACGGCCTGGGTGCCTTTTATACCCAAGGAAGCCGACTATCGTTTCCAAGCAAGGCAAAAACTAAAATGTCTGCCATTCCTTAGTAACCTGTAAGGGGGCATCTCAGAAGATTTCTACTAAGCCGGGTTTTTTTTTAAATATCAACAAGAAAGCTTTTTAACTTACATTGTCAGCTTTAATGTCATAACTTAACGTTTCTTCTGAATTCGAAATTTGCCAAAACATTAAGCAATTTATCATCGTTAGGTAAAGGAATACTGGATTGGCACATATCATTTATACGTTTCAATAAATCTGACCCACTTAAATATTCCCCTGTTGCACGCCTACAGTGAAATAAATAGCAGTGTTTTGATATGATAGATACAGTGATGCTGAGCACGTGGCTGTGTTTATAAGGTATACAATGAACAACACTTACACAATGTATGCAAATCCCATTATCCAGATTCTCCTACTGCAAATTGCACAGACAGTTCGTTCCATTTTTTTTATGCTGGAGTCAACTTTAGTGTGAACATTTTAGGTTCAACATACCACCGTGTCCTTGAATTGCTAATGTTTTTACAGTTTTCCTTGGTACCGCCGAGTATGACTTGCTGGAATGTCCGCAGTCTTGTATCCAAATTTTCTGGATCGCTTGTCCTTTTGTAGCCAAAACGTATGCTGCAAGCACTGTTAGAAATTCTTTTCTTCAATCCAAAAATCCTAAATATTTTCTATGTTATATCCACATTATCAAATTTATTCACTTGTTTGTTAAGTTTGTGTACTTAATGATCTCTGACCTACTGTATTTTCTCCAATAAGGTCTTTTTCGAAAGACTAATGTAAAGAATGGTGGCTGTTTCCCTTTGTCTGACATGTTGAGAAACTTGTAATGAAGTAAATAACCACATATGTGTCTCCTTGGCATGGAATATTCTAATATTTCTTTACAAAGGGAAACCAAGCAATAATGAAAATAAGCCACGAAGTAAATAGACTAACAATAATTGTAAGTTTATAAATGAGCATAAAGAAATATATGAAGAGTGTCCATATTCTGTATGTAAGCGTTGTAATACTCACGAAATACAAAGGAAACTCTGGTTGAAAAATGAAAATAACAGCCAGAAACGAATAACAGTTAAATACAATAAATACAAGCGTTTCTTTTTTCCCAGGGAAGTGTTTTTTGGATGATAGATATGAAACAAAGAAACTCCAGACTATACAGCAGGCCCACATAAGAGAAAGCTAACCTGGCATAAAGGGATAGTGTACGAACATGTGTTAGATAAAGTGAGAACCAGGTTTCTAAATCCACCATAGATGCCGTACCAGGGCCATATGTGGGAATAATCATTAGCGTGCGGATTATAAAGTCCGGTGTGTTGATACAGATTCTAATAGAGTTAATGTGGTCCTACATTAAAAAAAATAATTCATTTTCTTATTAAGAATTTGATTAGAAGGGTGTATCTCTGAACGCCAACATTTTTAATTTGCCTACAGGGTAGTTTGTTGTGATAGGGATTATAGTCTTTTTCCATAAAGTAGTCTCAGTTCCAACAGGTAAATTTACCTGTAAAAGTTATCTGTTGGTACTCAGGCACAAGTATTACAAAAAAAAATATCATAAATTATCTTCATGATACTTTTTTAAATCAGAAATATTAAACTGTGTAAGTAATAAATAATGTAACTATAATAAGATTTGTGATTATTAATGAAATTCAATGCTACTTTTAAAAGATACTGTTGTAAAAATATTTTTGTATATAATAGGTGAATAATTTAATAGGTTTTGATGATTGCTTTTTATAAGGTCTTGATGCCAATTAATATCAAAATTTAATAACTTAATTTTAATTTGTACATTGTTGCTTGGATATGTATGATTTATCAAATTCCAACTTACTCAATAATTCAATACCCGTAGAAAGTGAGGTTTATTCAATCAAAGGTATTGTTTTCATTAGGTAAGCTCATTAACCATTCAATTAATTTATTACCTTAAACCTTATACGGTTTATCAGTACAAGATATATACATACAAGTGCATATATACAATGCAAAATACAAATAGATACATGTACAACCCAATATAGTTCGGACACACACAGACCACAAGACACAACCGTAGCGATAGTGTAGAGAGGTATTTCACTAAATTAAAATGTGTTCAATCGTCTTTTGTTAGATAGGACAATAAATTTACCTTAATTCGAAAAGATTCTGGTTTTAAAAATTTGTACATTTTTTTCCGTATTAGGTTTTCTATGGTAATACAGTTTGATGAAACGGTTTTCATAATGACTGCGTTTTATTACAAAACGGTACAATCCACTGTCGCAATACGTACAAATCCTATTAATTTGATCTAGGCCTATAACATTAAACTGTCCCATTTCAATATTCAGTTTATGAGACGACAATCTGATTTTTGCTATTTATTTAAACAAATAGGTTTTGTTAAATACGGTTTAAAGACAAAATTACCACTAATGAATTTTCGAAGTGGACATGCATTTTCATGACACATTTACATAGTCAATACATTGTTGTTGAAAAATATCTGTCATTCTATATTAAATAGTGATTAATGCTTTACCTTCATTCTGTGTATTTTCTGTTTGCTACACATATCCCAAACCTATTCTTAACAGATTGTTTCTTATACTATCTGTCCACTCAGCACCCTTTTCAACCATTTCATCGTAACATGCAATTGTCTGAGTTTTTTTTAACTTTAAGCAAATATTTGAAAACTATAAACTTTCGAATAATAATAAATTAAAGTCTTCCTAATTCATGATTGATCATGATATTTGGCATACTTTTCTTAACTCCTAAATTCTCTTACAAAAAATTAGATCATGCAGTTTTTTTTTCAATAATAGGCGCTTAATGAAACCCCGCACTTCAGATCTAAAATTTAAAATGCTGCTTACAAAAGTGTAAAAAAAACTAAGTTGGGTTTCGAAATTGAAATATTTACTTTTAAAAACATTCATAATTCCAGATAAAGCTTTTCAACCTTGTTCAGCTATTTTCTCTTCTGTTGTCAAGAATTTTCTGTTATATATCTACAGAATTCCTAGATATCTAAAACACATTTCTAACAATTTAAGACTTATTACTTTATTGAATAATTTTCTATATTTCTTCAATATATGGTTATCACTGAATTGTATTTTATATACAATTATGTGCTGATTACTCATTTGATAATTTTCTTCTGTTAATCTTATATCTATATCCTTGTATTTTTGAAGAAAAAAAAAAGTAAAATTTAATGCATTTGTAGTACTGACTGTCCACAGTTTATACTCATGTAAGGTGAGTTCACAGGTAAATCACAGGTAAGGTGAAAAGGGCAGTTTATATGAAACAGTATATAATTGACTTCCTATTGTTCTCAAAAACAACACCTACCTATTGTTAAAAAAAATGTTGGCGTTCGGAGAACACACCGATTAGAACGTGTATTAGTGACTTTGTAAAATACCAAAAGTGTATAGTAAATACGCATAGGCTGTTAACACGTGTACTAACCCGAATAATTCTACCTCCGGTATAAACATAAAATACAAAGGTGTAGCTGTCAATCCAAATAAGTATAACCCACTGCTTCAATTAAATATTACTAAATAGATAAATTTAGGGTTTTGATTTTATGATTATTGCAAACGTATTTTCTCAGTCGATATCAATGGCAGAAGACGTAATGTCTTATTATTATCATACACACAGTCAATGTTTCTCCATGTCAATCGTACGTGGCAAAGCCTTTTGATTTTTTTTCACGCAAAATTCACATGAATTAGTTCTCGTGGTTATGTTTATGTTAAGTTTACGTGAAATTCGAACAAAACATGTGCATGTAAAAATGACCTAAACTATCAATTCACATGACATGATATTAATAATTATAAGTTAATGTGAAAACCATTTATGAAATAATTATTATTAACAAAATAGATCAAATAATAGATGATAACTCAAATAGAAAAAAAAATGAAATTAAAGTAAATTTTTTTTCACTATTTTACCACATCAGGACATATTGCCTTTGTACCTGACGTTATCATAAGGATTTGTCTATGTATACGTACCTGACGGTTTCATAAGGATTTGGGGTTGGGAGGGGTGCTAAGGAATTCAGCAATCTTGGAACAGTTGCCAAGTGTTCACGTGCGATTTCGCACGTTCGCCCTCGATTAACAATGGAGCCAAGATGGCGGATTTTCTAAGCAACCCTCTAAATTTACGCCCATACGTGTAGTGTACGTTACCTTACTGACGGTTTGACTTTGAAGACGTTTTCGTGTTTTACCATGCCCGTATTTTAAGTTATCTAAGTGACCGGTTGATGATATATATGGCGTCATCAGTCTGTAGGGTGACGTCATTATAGTTGTAACTCATTCTGTTTATTAAGAGAACTCATACGATAACTAGCTGGCAGTTTGATTAAGACGACGTCATCGAGTTTTAACATAACTGTAGTGTGCATTATTTAACTGGCGAGGTGTTTTTGACGACATTATCGAGATTTAGCAGGATTGTACAATATTCATTTTTCGCTTGAGGGTATGTTTCGAGTGTGTTTTTTACTTGACTTATTCTGTTTTGTAATGAAATATGTGTACAATGTATATTTAATTAAGATTTGTAAATATTTCATGTAAGGATTCTAAGTATTTTTTAAAACTTCGATAGTGCTATGAAAGGGCAGCCGTTACTTCAAGATAGCATGAAGCACATAAATATAAGGATAAAACCTTAGCTTTTTACATGTACTTTTCCAAGCGTGTTCGTCTAAATCTTTTCTTTGTTCATATCGTGACTCTATTGTATTTGATTTTGGAGTTTGGATCATCATTTTGTTGATTTTATTCCTCTATAATACAACTATAGGCAGTGTAGCAGTTTCTGAGTAAACCTATATTGAAAGATAATAAAAAGTTAAAGTCGTTGTTGATGAGGATGCAAGAGGATTATAGATAATGATGTGTTGTTGTTGTTGTTGCTGCTGCTGCTGCTGATGTATTTAGGAACATGATGATTTTCATACATTGTTGATGGTGATGATACATTTTGAAAAGAAACAAACAAGTCCTATATCGCCACGAAAGAACCCAGTTTGAGTATCGTCAGCTAGTTTATACATGGCCGCAAGTTACAGATTTAACGTTATATTTACATTTGCGCTGCAACCTACTATATCAACATTACCAACAAGAATGCCTTTCATAAAAGTATATTTATATTTGCTCTGTAATTTTCCATTAACACAATGCTAAGAGGCAGTTGCTGTCATACGCCTATAACACCCAGTGCCTCAGACTATAACAGCAATTCGCATTGTGATGTCATCCATCTCTATTGTGATAATTTCGTTACTGTCTTCACTTGATTTGCTGTTCAAAATCGGTCCGAAGAAACTTAATAAAGCACAATTATTCTAACAGAATATAAATATAAATAATGAACATTTCAGCAAATATTGTTACAGGGCTTTATTTATTCGACGTCAATAGCAATGTGTGATATAGGACTGTAACAAAATTTGCTAAAACATGTATTGCTTAAATGAAAACAATGTTTCTCGAGACGTAGCAAATGGTTTAATTATTACGTCATAGATCAAGCTTGTTCAATGAGAGTTTTGTCACGCCGCTTCGAATAACATTGATAATGCCCTTGCGTCAAACGCTCAAATGACTAATTATTAGCATTGGCGCAAAATTTATTCAAGCTGGGCTGTTCCGCCAATGTTGTTTAAATAATAAACTTTTAATTAGAAAAAATATAAATGAAGTTAAGCAAATGTTCTAGAGTAGTTATGTAAATATATGGATATAACGGATGACCTTTCATAGCACTATGAAAGTTTAAAAAAAATGACTTTCAATCCCTATATGAACCAAAATGTTTTTGTATTCTTCAACAACACACGTGTACACATATAACGAATACATAAATACATCACCATACAGCCAGGATACAGGTAAATGTACACACACCAGCACATAAATATGTATAAACACATAATACACACACATACATACATATACAGACATGCATGTGCACATGTAAGTACACATGGACAAGCACTAATATTATGACCCATTACACAAGGGTTCATACTTCCATGCACATACACTCACACATGTACACATTCATACCCTCAGACACACATACATTAGCACAAACACACTTGCATACATATATGAATGCCTGCATGTATACATACACACATGCATGCACACACATGCATAGATGTTCATTAATTGCACGCAATCATAAACCCGCATTCATACATACATGGATGTATATTGCTCGCAGTCACACACATGCGCATGCATGCACCCATGTACACACATGCCCACATGTAAGTACACATATAAGAACCAAAATGTAAGCAGAAAGTTTTGATCAGTGTTGCTATAAAAACTTGTAGCATGTTTTCAGAAAATGACCCTTCTTGTGCTTTTAAAAGTGACTTTTACCATTATAGTCCACCATTTACCATTATAGTCCACCATTTACCATTATAGTCCACCATTTACCATTATAGTCCACCATTTACCATTATAGTCCACCATTTACCATTATAGTCCACCATTTACCATTATAGTCCACCATTTACCATTATAGTCCACCATTTACCATTATAGTCCACCATTTACCATTATAGTCCACCATTTACCATTATAGTCCACCATTTACCATTATAGTCCACCATTTACCATTATAGTCCACCATTTACCATTATAGTCCACCATTTACCATTATAGTCCACCATTTACCATTATAGTCCACCATTTACCATTATAGTCCACCATTTACCATTTAACTGATGCCCATTAACTTACTCTAATAACATTCGCGACTCTGACAGGGCCTGCGACCTAAACTGGACCTTCTCTTAACTAAATTATATAGTTTTAGGATTCTAACATTGAGCGAAACTTGGCTAAACGAATCATATTTCATAAAATAGAACTACAAGAATTTCAAAAACCTTTCTCAATCTGCCATAGTAGATGTGATGGAATAGGTGCTGGTGTGCCATTTTTGTAATGAAATATTAGGTTGCTAACAGACGACAAGACATTGAGATTGGTGGCGTAGAATACGTTTGTATAGAGAATTCACATAAAGGAAAAATTTATTAGAACGCTTTGTAGACCTCCATACTCCGATACAAATGATTGTAATAAAGTCGACCTATAATACTTGTATTGGTGATATAGTGATAGCGGGATATCTTAACCCTAATTATCTTCTTCTATTCCCTCAACTCACTGGTTTAAGGAATATTACTTGACACAAGTCATCAACGATTGATTCTAGTTTGTTAGATAAAGCTCTAGTAAGCAATAATTCCTTTGTTTCTCGTATATACAAGGGGAACATGTTTTAGAACATAATACGCGCAATTATTGTTCTGTTTACGGCCTATCAAATCTCCAAAAACATCGTGCTTATTGTAAACAAGAGGCCCAGATGGCCTGTATTGCTCACCTTGATACATTGGTATCTAGGTACATGCAATCATGGTAAAATATAATCCAAAAAGATCCATTCAGTACTTTGGTCAAAATCCATTTTAACTTTAGGATAAGTAGTGATTCAAAAGGCTTTACCTCTATTTCCTTTTGAGGGTCAGAGTACCCATTTATGTAAAATATGTTCCCCTTCTCCCAAGAATATTTCTGACCAAATCTGGTTAAATTCCATTCAATGACTAGTAGCGATTTAAAGGGAAAAGTGACGGATGACGGACGCCGCGCCATGGCATAAGCTCACCAGGTGAGCTAAAAACGAAATATCTGGTAATGATGAGTCGTACCGCAGAACACTCGCAGGGGTTAAATGGAATGATCTCATTATACCAGATGACCCCAATGAATCGTGTTAGAATTGAAATTATGACCGTTGCTCTAGGGTTTATATGTAATAAGTCTGCATTAATTACATGCTCGTTTTCCCGATTTTACTATCAATTGGCTTACATTCAGACGGTTTCGCAACAAATGTGTTAATGCCTGTAAAATTGCTGAAAGCAAACATTTTAGTAATCCTCTATGTTCGTGAGGAATTTATGTAAAAGACAATTCCCACTTTTTATCGTTTTGTTTAAATGACAATGATTTGTGCCAGTGGTACTAGACTCCTCTACCGTAACAATTAAGTGTAAGTGTAGTATTGTATGGTGATGTATCTTACAAAGGTTTACAAGCAATAGGATATTCAGATACCGTGTAAACTAAATCAACCACCCAACTGTTTAAAGACCATCATTGTCTTTTTACACTTTAGATAATGTTCTATCTATATTTCTAAGTAGTGTCTTATGCTCATTTTCAAACTGTCATTGCAAAGTTCTATATTACTTATATAGTGCCATGCGTGTCCTGTACGATGAGAAGGACCATGTATGCAAGTACAATACATGTGGCACACGATTCCTAATCATCAGGGTAGAAATTAATTTTGTCTTGAATAAAATATGGTTCAAACTAATTGATGTTAAAATAATTTATACAGCAGAAAGGACAACAATATTTGTTCCATTAATACCATACAGTTTATTTATAGCACCGCATTAAAATCAGAAAAGATTCTGAACTCAGAATCGATAAAGATAGAGGATAATATTAACAAATGAAAGATTTACACGGAGACCATTGAAAAAAAACCCAAAATAGTGGGGCTACATGTAAGTGTTTCGGAAGAGTAGGCATACATATCAAGTCAAAGAAACGTCCCTCATGTTGTATTTCTGAAGATAAAAATAACTGACAAAATATTAAGTAAATGTGTTTATTCGTCAATACCGAATTGTACACAAGTACAAATATGTATAAGTCATTCGTTACCTGTTTGAGGAGAGCCTTCCAAGATGTTACAAGATATAATCATAGGAAATATTTTTGTTTATTTTGTATTCTCATTTTCAATATTGCGCACATCATTAAATCTGAACGTTACTTCACCTATTTCGTTGGTCTTGAATACAATAACTACAATGTATCTATGATCACCGCAGCTACTTCTCATTTTACTTGTCCTTATTCCTTTCACATATTTTCACTCTTTTTCTGATTTGTGACATAAAGCGCGTGCAATAAATGCAACGACAGTTGCGGCGCCAGCCCAGAAGGAAACCTCTGCTGCTCTATCAACCTGGAATCGATGTGTACAGAGTGGTTAAACAGTAATGTCGGTAAAACAAATGAGATGTCAAATCAGCAAAACAATAATTTCATTTAATGTTTGTATGGTACAATATATATTAATCAAACTTAGTGTATACACTTCACAATGGGAAAGCAGGGGACGACATGGTAAGGACGTCGGTCATGTTGCAAAGAATAGCCTTGTCGACAAACATTTTTTACTGCAATAATGCTGTATGTTAGGTGATCCTAACAACTACACCTTAATATCTTTATACATCTGACCGAAAAAAGTGGTAAAGCATTCTGACTTACACTAAATTAACATTTAGACAAGAATCGAATCAAGAAATGTGATTGTCAGCCTTTGGTTGCATTTGTCCGTGTGTTTTCGTTTGAACGTTTATGTTACATGTAATTTTGTATTATTGACACAACACATGTTATAATATCGTCATTACCTACAGCATATAATAATCGTATGTACAACAAAACTGTATGAAACATTACCTGTTCCGACCACGTCTTGCCATATCTAATATAGGATGCTAAATGTTCACAGTTATTCCAGATCAAATTGTAGCCAATTTCCCCAACCATTGAATGTGCTTTTCTTACGATAACTTCTGGACAAAATGGCCTGCAAGAATAAGCACAATATATGTATATGATTTCTAAAAGATTTGTAAAAATGAAACTACTATCCAAATTTAAACATACATATGTACCCTTAGAAATGACCGCTTCGATTAATTACATATTATCAGAATATATTCCACAAGTCACAACATGCAAGAAAAGGCTAGCATATGAAAGTGTACTTGAATTTAGATAACTATGTCTTTGATTCCATCAAATTGTGACTATTATTGAAAACAAACTATGAACAGAGGAAATATTTACACGAATGCACTACTTGAAAGGGTACAAGAAAATAAGACCAGTAGTTCCGGAAGGATTAACGCCACATGTTTCATCGGCGACACCCACCCTGTAAATTAAGGTCACATACTCAAAGCGAGAACTGAGCCAGATACAAACATTACAAGGCATACCCATGAAAATATTAACAAACATGTACTTTCATATAATAAAATGCTATAGAATATTTTTCAAAGAGAATGCGATTGCGACCGTGAAACTTGCTCATAGTCTTCATCAACCTGCATCTCTCAAACCCCAGTGTCCTAAGAAGTTTGTTTGTCAGTAGCAAACATTTATTACAGAAATCTCAATAATTTGATAAACCCTAAATAATGAAACAACTGTGACATATAAACACTATTGATTGGGTAAGCAGTGATATTAATATCAACAAAGGCAAACTTCACGACCGGACAATCGAAATCGTCACCTTCATCGTATAGCTTAGCAGCAAACTATGTATTCGGGTCATAGGAAAGATGCTGATAAAGAAGTGTATGCCGTGTCCTTTATCTTGAGTTGAGAAGGGTATATATCCAAACAACTTGGCTGTTATTTACAGACAACATACATGTATAGTCGATATACATGAAAGTGAAACTAATAGATTTTGGAAAGTTTTTTTTATCTGTCCTAATACGTTCCTCGACAAAATTTATGAAGCCTTGCATGAAACCATAACATTTCAGCTAAGGGCGGGGCAAAGTTTGTTCCCATTGGAATGCTTATCGAAATAAATTTGATAAAAATGTATTATTTTTGAATTTATGATGTTTGACTGCTACGTAATAATGTTAAAATTTCAGAAAACTTGATATGTAACAAAGAAATAACAAGGATCACTTACGATCATAATCAACAACATCTTTCTTCATATAACATACAGAAAATAAAATATTCCGCATATGATCAAAGTAACCACCATAAACTGGCAAAATTGGAGCCTCGATGTTGTATCCCTTAATGTTAGCATACTACATACCCAATATCTAAACCCAGGGTCTTTTTGTTATTGCCAAGTAACTAATTCAAGATATTAAGACAATTAAGCTCTTTGACCTTGAAAGAAACTTGTTAGCCCTTCATCCCAGCATATTACAGGCAACATATCGGTATCCCGACCCTTTTGATTATTTAGAAGTCGTTTATATTTTTTGAGACATTTGACCCATGTGACCTTGAAAATAGGCCAAAGTCATTCATTTGAACAAACCTAGGAGCCCTTTTTCCCAGCATGATACAAGCCCGACATCGGTATCCTGGGCATTTCGGTTATGGAAAAGAATTTGTTTGAGGATTTTCAGACTTTTGACCCCTGTGACCTTGAAAATGGATCAAGTTCATCAATTTGAAGAAACTTGGAACCCCCTGTCCCAGCACGCTATAGGCAACATATCAGTACTTTCCGCCTAAAGGTTATTTAGAAGAAGCTATTCGAAGTAAAGAAGGAATCTGGTTAGTCAGGAATACATGTAGTCTACATGTATTTACACTTAAGCACTGAAATGTCCTTTACAACGATAATGGAGACCAAATCAAGATACTTCAATGCTTATACTTACCTTGTCTTTGCTTGTTGTTGACTGATACTGATTTCAATTTGATTTTAACTATGATAAATTCTTCTTTATCAACTTCTATGTAAAATTGAACAGTCACTTTAACGGCGAACCGTCGCCATTTTTATGCCGAACCAATGACGTCATATTCGTCACGCGGTCAGTATCGTTGATTGTCTCTTAAATTGCACACAACCTTGGTTAGTTTATATAGTTGCATTGCCATGCAAATGTAAATATTAACGTTTTAACGTTCCGTGCTAGCCTTTCCGTCAGTAAGCTGCATAAATCCTCTCAATATAATATAAACCCTTATTATTATATACACGACAAATCATCATATACTCATCCAGATTATATAATAATCATACACTTTTATATATATACAGTAACACAATACATACACGCATTTAGCATCCTTGCCATTATTCCGTCGTGCTTTGCATCCCCGCGCAACCTTGAAGAAGTCATCAATCTTCACACAGGCTTTTTCGAAGTTCTCCCCACAAACAGAAAAAAGGCTACCCGAGTTGGATGCGTCAATAGTGCGTGCATTGCCAATGCCAGCCAAATGTACTATCTGTTGGCTACCTAAATAAAAAAGAGAGGAAAACATTCAGAAATATTACTATACATATATAACCTACACTAGCCTCGAAAAAATACACCGATATACTAGTTTAAAAACTCACCTGTGTTTCCATGGTAACTTGGTACATCGTAATACATCTATACATTTACTTTATAGAAAAGGCCACTGGGCCTTAACGATCATCTAACTAGCAACACCTATATATGACTTTTTGTTGATTTTTGCGATGCTGTATGAAGTTCTTTACATATTTGACCCCTGTGACCTTGTAAGAGAGATGAGGAACAAGCTTGGTATCCCTTCATCCCAGTGTGCTACTAGCAAGAATATCCTGGCCCTTTCGTTTAATGAAAAAAGATGTTTGAAGATTTTAACATATTTGATCACTGTAACCCTGAAAGCGTTGAAGGTAATAAATTTGAGCAAACTTGGAAGCCCTTTATCCAAGCATGACACTGGCCAAATATCGTTAACCATGGCCTTTCCGTTACAGATATGTTGCTTGAATTTTTTGAGATATTTGACCCCTGCGACCTTGAAAAAGGGTCAGGGTCATTTATTTGACCAAACTTGGTAGTTCTTAATCTCAACATGCTATACAGGCTAAATATCAGTACACAAAACAGTAATTGAGAATGTTTTACTTGAAGTTTTGAAGACATTTATCCCCTATGACCTTGTAAGTAGTTCAGTGTCTGTCATTTGAACAAACTTGGTAACCCTTCAT
Organism: Mimachlamys varia; assembly: GCA_947623455.1. Taxonomy (NCBI): domain Eukaryota; kingdom Metazoa; phylum Mollusca; class Bivalvia; order Pectinida; family Pectinidae; genus Mimachlamys; species Mimachlamys varia. Next base: position 17,570,825 of record OX392529.1, read on the forward strand.
CCCAGCATGATACATGCAGAATAGCAGTTCCCTTGCTCTTTGGGTTATTGAGAAGAATGTTTTTGAAGATTTTAAGGTTTAGATTTTTAGCTTGTCATTCCAGCATGCTTCCAGGCCTTTAAGTTACTGTAATAGATTGTTTGAAAGAGTTTTGAGATATTTGACCCTGTGAACTTGAGCGAAGGTAACGATTAGTCATTAAACAATCTTGGTAGCCTTTCATCTCAGTACGATTTTGGCAAAATATCAGTACCGTGGCTCTTTCAGTTATTGAGAAGAAGTATTTTTGCGCACAGCGAACGATGGATGACAACAGACGAAGCACGATGGCTTTAGGTCATCTTGACCCTTCGGTTCAAATGACATAAAACAGAAACATACTAAAGGTATTATTCAAAGCTGAAGAGTGTTTGTAAAAGGGAAATCAATGTAAAAAGTCGAACTCAACGAATAGATACGTTTAATATCCATGTTAGAAAGTGCTCGATACATAACCTATTCGTTCTGGTCCTTGATGAATTATTAATAACGTAAAAGGGGTGAAACTATCACACACGCGTGCTTCTCTAACGTTTCTCCATTGTCATACAAAGGTTCATGTCCAGTATGACTTACCTATATAAACACCCCAGTGTGAGTACAGACTTCTGGGGAACTCCACCAAATCCCCGATATCTAAGGTCTTTAGGACTCTAGTATTGTGAAAATCTTCATAACGGGATGCCATAGTGTCTGAAAAAAATAAGTCTTTGTGAGTTTAATTTCTGTATAATTACCTCATATTGAAACATTATTCATGTCTGTTTTGATCAAATGAACAGGTAGATATTTCTGTTTTGACAAAATGTACATGGATTAAATGTATTTATGGACTGGTCAGTCACCCAAAATATGTATATGGACCTCAGCTTCGCTTACCAGTCCATAAACTCCCATATTGCCCTCAGTGCCATATGTAATATGCAATATGTATCTATTATGGCCCTGTTGAGAAGGCACTAGGCCTATAGCGATGTTCATACATATCATTAAAGTTTCTGATTTCGCGCATGCGCAAAAAATTGGTTGGCAAGAAAGCTGAGGTGTCATGGCCGACCTGAAGACGAAAGTCGAAATTGATCGTCAGAAATCAGATCTTTATTCCGCATATACTAATGGGTTAGACACAACGGCGAAGGAACGGTATGAGACGAAGCTCCTTTACAGTTACGGAACAAAATCTTTACCTGATCCATACAATATAAGTGAAGGATGGAGCGATAATCCCAGCGCCTGGCCAGATTTGACGTTTGGCGATATATACACCTACCTCATCGATACACCGTCTATCTTCACCAAAGAGTCAATGAAGGCATACAAATCACTTGATGCTTATAAGTAAGAGGTTCATTTTCAGTTTTTGGTATGATTTACATAAGTGACATAACATCGATGTTGAACCTAATATCAAAGAAGTGTATGTCTCACATTGTCTGGTATGGTGTACATGCATGTTAGACCAGAGGAAGCTACCACAGAATGTTCTAATCACATATCATAGTAAATGATCGCAAAATAAATAATATAGACACGTCCAAGTGGTAATAGCTGTCATGTCTAACTGACCTAGTCTATATCATGGAAAAGCAAAATATAAAAAGTAAAACTCAAAAATTATACAGTAAAATTAAAAAAGTAAATAAACAGAAATGTCTGAAAAAAATGGATCAAAAGGACTGTTGATTTGTGGGTTCCACAAAAACAGTCGTTTTGGTTTTATTTATTTTTTTTCATCTTTTATATATAACATATAACTTTACATTAATTATCGGTTATCGGGGGGGGGGGGGGGGGGGGCAGTGCTTACTGTGTCATGTACATGTGTGATGATGAAATCACCAGTTTGCAGACCTGTGTAAATTCATTGTATCTATTAAAATGTATACAGCGAATTCAAAACAAGTTGTTACCACTATGCTTATATATTGACTGTGTGACTCCCAATACTAATATTATAAAATAACCGATACTTTTTCAACAGGTTTGTTTTGAGTGGACATGTCCAGATAGTGTGGTCCATGGCCATACATGATTCACCATACATAGCCATGAAAGCCAAGGTGTCAACATCTCAGCGTGCCAGAGACAGGCCCCATGAGGCCTGGGTGTACCTGGAAAGAGACACTGGAACAGTTTACTGTGCACATTGCAATTGTATGGCTGGGTAAGTCAAATATTTGTCCTGCTTATTTTGGTGTTAAGTCAATCATGTTGCCTTTTGAACGCATTTTTATATGTACAGAACACTATTGTAATTGATCTGTAAATAAGATCAAATGTACGCTACCTACCACTTAATGGTAAAAATAACAACAAACACAAGTATCTTTCTACATCCCATCAACTTTTCATGCATATGGTGTCTTGCACTTGTAAGTTAAATCAATGAGATCTATATTTATTTTGAAAATGAATTTAGCAATCTGTCTATCCGTCATAGATGCAGCATAATCATCTGCACTGAAGCTACATTGTATTCTGGTTTCTGTGAACAGATATATGCTGGCCTGAAATGATACATTGATTTTAAGTAAGTGTATTTGCTTGTAGTTTCTTTTTTATATATATATATATTTTTTTCTTTACATTTAGACTTGGCGAAGTATGCAGCCACATTGCGGCACTTTTATTCAAAGTGGAGATAGCTGTGAAGACAGGACTGACAGAAACAAGTTCGACCAGTAAAGCTTGCCAGTGGAACAGCACATTTAGGAAAGTGGTATGTTCATTCCCTCTATTTTGTTCAAAGCATATATAATAATAATTCACATTGATAATTGAAAATACTTTTAAAACACATTGATTGAAAACAGAACCATTTTGAAAAGGACTCAGTATAAGACATGTGCAGCAATAACACTAGACACTAGTAGATACCATTAGTGGTTACCATCGAGAAGGGTACAGACCATAGGTCGGTGGTTATCTTTGGGTACTCTGGCTTTCCTCCACCTCAACATCTGGCACATCCTTAAATAACCCTTTTTGGTAATTGGACATAAAACTGTAACAGGAGGGAGACGGGCCAAGTTTGTGTTGACAAACTACACCCGACTCTCCCTGTAAAAGCAACCCAGGTTCGAATGGGCACTCTTGCTTGTATGTTTGTTGAAGAAAGAGAACCAATAGGAAATCAAATTCAATAGATTTATTACAGAAATAACATTAATGTTTACAACATACAAAGGAACAGGTTCACACAAACTTATACCTAGACATGAGAACACAGACCAATCAAAACAGAGGAGTCCAAACATCAACAGAAAGTCAAGAAACATGGACAACCAAACCAACATGAGAACCAACGACACAGACAGAACACGTGTATAGACTATAACAAACAAAGGTCATGTGACACTAGGGCACTGAGTACATACAAACCCGAATACAGACACAACATTTAGACCAAAACATAAAAGCATTGTCAACTTTACATGTAAACATACAACATAATTATAATCATGCCCCCCGCTGCAAAACAACGTAAACCAAACCAATTTCTCCAGGTTGCCCAGGATAACCCAAATGTATTTATACCAAACAACCATAAACAAAATGTTAGCCATTTAGGAAGGCTGAGCTAGAGTTCCACCAAAATTTTGTTTCTAACTCAGGCTTAATTTCAACATCTAAAAATAAAATGTATCATTCAGTTCAAAATATGATAACTGGTTTCAGAAACGTTGGCTTAAATTTTATTTTCTTGATTTATATAACTGGATTGTAGTCATATCAAAACTTCACAATTAAGGGAGACAATTTCATGATGTGCTCTTTTTGTGGTAATGATGGGTGGCGGGCAAGATCAGTCATATTCTATAAGCTTTATTGATTTTTTGATTTTTTTTAATTTTCAGGTAGAGCCAGCAGATCTTGACAAAATCTTTGGCCAGATCAAAGGGAAAAGGACAAAGGCTGTTCCAGTTGTTCAAGCTGATGGAAGTGCCCCTTTACCCTCACCTAAGGATTTGGAAAGTTTGTACAAGTTAGTATCCAATGCAGCATTCTTTACTGCCATCACCCCTCCTTCTTCTGCCGTAGAGGATCATGAAATTGCACATGTAGAGAATGTTGTGAGGAAGTTTCCTGTACTCCTATCAACATTTCAAGATCCAAAAGATTTACCTGAAGATATTTTTGATTCATATGCTTGTTCAAAACACCAGTCTGATGCTCTTGAAGAGATCACTCGTGATCAGTCTGTCAGTCCACTTTGGTACCAACATAGAGTTGGAAGGATAACATCGACCAAAGCACATGATGTGTTGACCAGGAAATTTTCAACATCTCCAGATAATCTTACTTAGAAAATCTGTGGCTATAACTCATATGATCTTTCCAGGAAGGAGGCAGTGAAATGGGGTGTTGACCGTGAAGAAGAATGTCGGAATTTATATAGCAAGTACCAAACATCTATTCACCGTGACTTGAATTGTCGCCAGTCTGGATTCGTCATTGATCCTTCACATCCATTCTTAGGAGCCAGTGCAGATGGCATTTGCACATGTTTATGCTGTTGTAAGGGCACTTTGGGAATAAAATGTCCTCACAAACACAAGGATGTATCTGTGCAGCAAGCAGCTGACAGTGATAAAACCTTCTGTTTGGATAACAGTCTTCAGTTGAAGAAGAGCCACAAGTATTATACACAGATACAACATTAGATGGCCATTCATAGGGTAGAATTTTGTGATTTTGTTGTTTATACCCGTGCAAGTTTTTGTGATTGTACGAATACCTATTGACACAGAATTCTGTGATTCATTGATTGAAAAATGCGAAAAGTTTGTGAAGAACCATGTCACAACAGAACTGATCACTCACGACTTGGAGAATCAGCTTCAGTTTCCCCAAGAAACAGCCACCCATCCATCAGAAAACCAACCAGAGACATGGTGTATCTGTTCTGAGCCTGAGTATGGTAGAATGGTAAAATGTGACAACGATGCATGTCCATACCAGTGGTTCCACTACAAATGTGTAAACATTCGCCGCAAGCCAAAAGGCAACTGGTTCTGCTACAGTTGTGAAAACTGATATATGAATTTCTAAACTTCACCACTTAAAAGTCGACCTTTGAGTAGTTTTTATTAAAGTACAATTTTATACACACAATTTTGTTGGCCCATACAAGAGTTGGGTACTACAAAATTCAACGGTATATCACCTTGATTGAATGTTTGAGCTAGAAAAAGTTCTCTGGCTGTTTTTGTTCTGAAGCCATTTTACAAGAGGCCTGTCATAAGTTTATCGTTGTGTTCTTTGATAAGTTAAATGGCAGCTCCCAAAAAACCGATACAGGACTAATGTACCACGATACATACAACGTACCATCACAACTTCATACCGGTACCGGTAAAACCGCCCAGCCCTATGACAAATGTTATTTATATCTTTTTTAAATCTTAAATGTTTTCATGCAAATCAGAAGAATTCATGTTGTTTTCATTTCAGCAATTTGTACACATTTGAGAAACTGAAAGTGAAACATTTTAATTGTTAGCATTATTTGTAAGTGAAAATCAGATCACTTAATTATAAAGTACATTTGTACACTGTATATTAAATAACTTGTTGTCAAAATGTCCATTACAGTATGATGGAGACTTTGGCATTAACACCTTTTCATCTTGTATACTGCACTATTGTATTGGGTAGGGATTAGGGGAGGGCAAGGTGGAAATACATGATTTGCAGAACAGGATGCGATCCTCTGGCACACCGTGAAAAGTTGTAAGATCGTAAGTCACTGGCGTGGACTTGAAACCCCGTAAACTTGGCCTGCTGCACATCAGATAGTTCCACCAATTTGAATATATAATAAATTTAATATGGGAAATTTAAAACAATTAAGCAAATTCCTTAAATGATGTAATGGAACAATATTGATGTATGAAATGCTGAAATTTTAATATAATTATTCTGATCCTCATACCAGTAAAAATCACTTGATACAATACAGTGATTTTGAAATGTTATTAAATTTCTGTTACTTTGAAACTTGTGTTTAAATTTTGAATTTATTAGAGCACCAGTGTTCACAACTTCACATTCACTACTCATACTAGACTAGACTAGGTTTACTAAGTTATTGCCAGTTTATGCTTGTAATAAAATCATATTATGCTATACTGTATGAGGCATTTTGCCTTACTAAAATTATTCTATTAAGAATTTGGCCATATCAACTGCTTTCACTAATGGTATATATTCAAACAACATTTTATAGTAACAGAGTCAGTTACTGGATTTCAGTAGGGATATAATATATTAAAAATGGGTTTCTAACATCAAAATCCAAACTACTGCCTGCTGTGATTTCAAAATAACAATGAAAATAATCCAGTAGTAACTAGTCTGTGAAGTAATTAGAACTTCAATTTTCAAAATCAAGATATTACTCTATAATACGATACATTCAATGATTGTTCCACATAAACTAAAGGCAGTATCTGATTTAAAAGTAACTGAATTATAAAATCCTTTATCGAGGAACTATTAAGGTATTTTGGCTGCCATCACAGACAAAGTCATAACACAGAGAAGTTTCAAATTGTAGAGTTACATGTCACATAATTTAAGATACAAGTTTTGGGAGTAAATTACCGATGGCCGCACAAATGGTTACAACGCTTGCTGAGTGAGGCACCATGTGCATGCTCATGTTGCTGCTAAGAATGTTGAAGTTCTTGATACGCTCAATTGCACGCTCCACATGAATACGAACTCTGGCAATTTTTCTTGTCTGCTCCACTTCCTTTGCACTAAGCTGGGATTTTCCTTTCGTAAAAGATGGTATTACGAGATATGCTTGGTGGATTGCCAAGTCCTCTGCTATCAAAAGTCCTCTATCAGCTAGCACACAATCTCCATATTCCAGTTTATCAAGGTAGCCACTTCTCTGTGTTATGACTTTGTCTGAGGTGCGTCCTCCAAAAGGTTTAGATAAAAATGAAATTGATCCTGTTGGTGTAATTGAAACCAAGAACTTCAATGTATTGTGGTGTTTATAATTACTCCAGGTCTGTGTACGTGCACCAAGTTGTCCAGGCCTCTGAATAAATATTTCAAAACAGTCAATTATAGATACACATTTTGGATACATTTCCTTGAATATAAAAGGCATGTTTTTCAGAAGAATGTCCTTGTTCGGCCACTGAATAAGAAAAGCAAGTTTCTCAGTTACTTTTGGTATTCCTTGGTTAAGGAAATCAGACACTGTAGTCATGGAAATGCTAAACCGATGAGACAAGTCCCTGTGATGCAAGTTTAGTCTCAATTTCATCAGTATCATCAATAACACACTGGCTGGAGATAGCCGCTTACTACTAGGAAGCACGGTACTGCAGAATGTGACCATCCATAAAAACAAGGCATTTGTTGGTAAACCAGTATAGAACTGTGTGTCCCGGTTGCTTATAATAGTATCTGGACCAAACTTTACTCTCGTATTTTCCTCTCGAAGGGTTTTGTTTTCAATATGGACCTTTTCAAGTTGAATGTACAAACCTGCAACCTCTTCTCGTAAGCCAGCAATGGTTTTGTTGCACTTGTCATGTTGATCTACAGGTGATCCAACACGTTCCTCATCAACTTCTGTCAAAGGCAACCGACTTGAAAGATTGATAAGGGCAGATGCAGCTTCCCTCTTCTCTCTTTCTTCGTCACGCTTCTCAACCCGTTAAAACCTTGCCATGCGTTTTGCCCCATCAATACCACTTGTACTGCTGCTGCTGCTGTTGTAGCCCATGTTGATGGAAGGCACATAGTCAGGATTCCCTTGGTCATTGCTTTTCTGTCCTACAGGTGAAATATGAATACAATTATGATAAAATTACATTTGATAAGCTTTAAATACTACCGCTAACGATTATATAAACATAACAACGATTCGAATGTTACGTCGACAAAAGTTTCCCTGTTCAGCGTTTCAAGTTACCTCCCCTTATTCATTGAAAAATCGGCGTGGAAACGTAATCAGAAGCATACGATTATTTGTCAACATAGGGCCTATATTATCCCAGGTAAATGACATATAATTCATTGAACTCATCTATGTTCACGGAATGACAAAATATGGCATATCTTATGATGCTACCGACCTGTGATGAAGTGGCGAAAGCAAACACGATCGTAGTCTGTTGGTGCCCACGGTCCAGCTTGACCGTCGATGTTTTCTCGTCTAATGGATTTAGTCCAGGGCTGTCTGCGTTCCCGTGGCTTCTTGGGTATTCTGTAGAAACTACATGTCGATGTTTCATCCCTCTGAAACCTTTCCGTACAACCAATGACACAACAAGACACTACCATTTCGAGCTTTAGACCGTGTAGTTGAAGCGTCCTTAGATACGCGCCATTTTGCCAACCATTTTTTGCCAACCAATTTATCACGTGACTACCCGGTGACGTCACGGCGAACATCGCTATTGCCTCATAGTATTGTCGAGGGATTCAAAAGTGCCTGAGCCGAAGGCGAGGGCACTATCACATCACGAGAAAATACCATGAGGCAATAGTGCCCTCTGGACAGGGCCATAATGGGTTTAGTAAAGTGTACATCACCCTTCCATTTAAATACACACGTATACAAAAAGTCTCGTTTTGTTGTTCTATACCAAGGCCAGCTTCGGGTCGTTTCCACAGGCAGCCATTTTCTAGCAGAATAGTAGCATGACGTTATAGTGACGTAACCTAATAGTGACGTCATAATCGATTCACGTTGAGCATCGCGCCAAATTTGATAGTGCCCGATTGAGCGAGCACTATCGCTTCATAGTACCCATGTGTATAGCCAATTGGAAGGCAGCATTTAGTCACGTGATGTACTAATTGTTAAATATTGAAACAGATCAATGTATCATTCGTAACGTGACATACTATTGTAGCTATGTCAAACGGTGGTGTTTTTTCTCAGTATTGTTTGTGCAAATAATAAGTTCAATTGGCGTTTTCTTTTTAAACGTTTGACCATTGAATAAAATCTGGAAACATGTTTTGAACAAAATTATAAAATGATATGCCGTGAAAGAAAAACAAAATGCGTTCTACATTTAAACATTGAAATTCAATATTTCAACATTCAGATCAAAGCCCCTCACCAGCCATTCTCTAGCAGTGATTTCGTGAATATATCAGTTTGTAAAATAACACTAACCAACGTCGCAGTTAAGAATCTAAATTTAATGTTATGGATTCATTTCAATCTATAGTCCTACAGTTTCTTGCCTGTTATTTGATATTATGGATTGAATGTGTATTTTGTTGCTTACATCGGCTGATGAAGTTAATTGAACCTCGCGCAAATAAAGTGAACTGCAAAGCAGTTTGTGTACCATTCGCACGAGGTTCACTTGACTTCATCAGCCGACGATATTTAATATATAATATTTAATTTTATTAAACAGCAAACCATTGACTATCCTCTATACAATTGTCATGTTGTGTTGTGGTGATCCATGTTGTGTTATAATGATATACGTTATGTTGTAATAATACATGTTGTGTTGTGGTGATCCATGTTGTGTTATAATGGTAACAAGTTGTGTTTTGATGATACATGTTGTGTTATAAATAATACATGTTGTGTTGTGGTGATCCATGTTGTGTTTTAATGAAACACGTTGTGTTTTAAATATACATGTTGTGTTATAATGGTAACAAGTTGTGTGATACATGTTGTGTTGTGGTGATCCATGTTGTGTTATAATGGTAACAAGTTATGTGATACATGTTGTGTTGTGGTGATCCATGTTGTGTTATAATGGTAACAAGTTGTGTTTTGATGATACATGTACATGTTGTGTTATAAATAATACATGTTGTGTTGTGGTGATCCATGTTGTGTTTTAATGAAACACGTTGTGTTTTAAAGATACATGTTGTGTTATAATGGTAACAAGTTGTGTGATACATGTTGTGTTGTGGTGATCCATGTTGTGTTATAATGATACATGATGTGTTATAATGATACATGTTGTGTTATAATGATACATGTTGTGTTATAATGATACATGTTGTGTTATAATGATACATGTTGTGTTGTGGTGATCCATGTTGTGTTATAATGATAAATGTTGTGTTATAATGATACATGTTGTGTTATAATGATACATGTTGTGTTATAATGATACATGTTGTGTTATAATGATACATGTTGTGTTGTGGCGATCCATGTTGTGTTATAATGATACATGTTGTGTTATAATGATACATGTTGTGTTATAATGATACATGTTGTGTTATAATGATACATGTTGTGTTATAATGATACATGTTGTGTTATAATGATACATGTGCATGTGTTATGATGTGGTATTGTAAACAAGTATCATCATGTTGTCTGATAATGATACCTGTTTATAAGATGAGTTAAATATTGATATTTATTACATTTTTACCAGTGAAATATCCAAAAGATTCATTCTATAAAAGTGATATTTTTCACAGGTGAAAAATATCACTTTTTGCTGATTTGACTAATCAAAACACAGCTTACAAACTATAATGGGAAAAACTTCAAGATGCCCTTCTGTTCAAATGCAGGTAAGCTTAACTACACGAAAGCCTAATTTTTATGCACAAAATTATCAGATCTCTCACCACTTTCGGAATTTTTTCTCTGTAAAAACACCGTGTTTAATTTAATAATTACCTTTTGTTTTAAGGAACATGTTATACCATGCGAGTCAGCAGTTCTATCTGTTTGATCGGAGGAACCTTGTGTTAAACGAAACATGGAGTATCCACAGCGTCTCTAAGTCGCAAAATATAGCCAAAAGTACATGTACAAGAAAACTACTGTAGGATAATCTTTGATAGTGATAGGGATAAAGTGTAACTCACACAAGTCTCTGGGTACCGTTTCACAAACAGGGTGTAACTTACATCCGTCCCGGGTGTAAATCCGTATGTACGTAAAAGTTACGGCCCGTTTCACAAAGCATGTGTAACTTACGAGTGGGTGTAAATCCTTCCCCAAACCGTGTGTAACTTACACTACCTCTGGGGGTAGTGTAAATCCGTATATATCTTTACACCCATTCGTAAGTGCGATTAAGAATGGCTGCCACAGTAACTTCAGTAGGTAGGCCTGCTTGTTAATCGAAAACAAATCGGGGAGAAAGGTCAAATTATTCAGAAATTTACGATTGAAACAGTATGCCAGGTCATGTTATTCGAGTCAATACAGATTAATTAATTACTTTACTTATTCAGGTGTAAGTTTGCACAAGTTATTGAATGGCGCATACTAAAATATAAAATCATTGTTTTTCTCAGTTATGCTTTGAAATATCATGTATGAAAAGAATTGTGAATAAAACAAAGTTTAAACTAAACTAAAATATAAAATCACAGCTTGGAACTCCACAACTTTGTCTGGGTTTAAAACACGTTAGAGTTGCTTCCTTTATTCTTCCTGTTCAACTAAAACCCGGCCTAGAAATTCGAGTGGAGACGGACCCCTTTCCTTGAATCAAACACACTCGGGCTTTTTTTTTTTAACGCAGAACTAATGTAAATACGTCGTTTCGTTTCAGGTGTGACGTTTTTAACGCATGGATGATTTATTACAAAGTTGTTGGAATAACAATAGACACATGTATGTGAAGCTAATTAATTTGACATTCATATGGTCATATTTGAAAAGTGGCAATTGCATATGAAAGAGATGTTGGCAACGATGGAGTTGAACATGAATTTAAAGAAAAAACGAAATGAAAGGATAATATATCGGGTATTAGTACCACCTGCTTCAAATTGTAATGAAATCATGTAAAGTTATGATTAAAACAGAAGCACATATGAATTCATATAATTTATGATTAAAACAGAAGCACATATGAATTAAGTACAATGTACGTGAATTATTACACATATAACAAAATAATCCATGAGTTTTTTTTTTATTTCATTGAACCTCGAGAATGAAAGTGCACTAAAATTATACGACATTGTATTATAACGTGACTTAATTTACCACTGAAACATAGGCATTGGTATTGTTAAATTACCCCAAGAACTATAACACTTTTCGCTCATTTTATAATATTTTCCATACAGGTTAAAATTTCTATTTTTGTATCCTTCTTCAAATAGTATATTCAACGGAAATGATAATACAAGGACAGAGACCCCCCCCCCCCCCCCTCCCGCCCATGCAAATAGCATGAAAACATGTTATATTAAAATGGGTATTACAACTGTTCAAGAGTTTCACTCTGATGCATGCATGTTGGCCAACTCATCTTCGGAAATGTAGTTCTGAACTTGCAGCTATGTTAACGTTGGACCTTAAAACTTTTGACAGATTTATATTGTTTCTGACAGTTATTATAGTGAAGGAAAACACGGAACACTATATTTATCATCAAATGAGCAAAACTAGATTTCCCTATTACATTCCGTGTTTCATGTTCTCATTTCGTTAACGTTATTTCATCTATGAGTTTATTTTTTTCTGCTAAGTACATTGTACATGTACTTATAAGCTGTAATATAAATAAGATTCATCCTCTTTTACTTAAAATCAACATAGACGCACGCTTCGATATCACAAATGTACTTGTGACCGACTCGAGCTTGATTACAGATCTACCCGATAAATGATCGAAGCTCAGCGTCTGTGTTTCGTTATCACAACGTTATAACTTAGCTCAGTACCTCAAGCTGAATCCAAAAAGCTGGGACTGCCAAAAAGCAGAATTAGTTTGAACTCAAACGAGGAAACGAAGCAACATTGGTGGCTTGGCAAAAAGAAACATGAGGTATTATTATTTCAGAAAATAAATTTCATGAATCGAGTTAGATAGCTTGTGTAACTAGTACAGCATACATGTAAGTTGGATTTATTTGTACCGTGTATATGTATCATCATTTATGAAGTAGTTTGGTCTTTTTGAGTGTTTGCTAGTGTGTCGTAGATTACACATGGCTAGATATATTTTAATGTATTGTGTTAAGATGTTTAATTGCGACACTCAGATAGCATATTTTATAATCATTAGTTTTATGTTGCGGTAACTAAACACACTTTCGTGTCACACGCTTTACCAGCCGATCAGTCAATACTGCCAATACCTGTATTCACGGGTGAATGAACACGCTTACAGGTGAAGCATGGACTGTATGACAATGGCCGAGCTATATGGCTAGTGAAGTAATGGCGATGGTGATAGCTTCTCTTCTTGGAATACTACCCTGGACGTCCTAAAGTTAATATAAGGACATTATACGGACTCGAACAAGCTACAACAATAACCCAACATAGTATGAACAGCGTTTGAAAGCGTTCATAGCATGGTTATATACATTTAAACCGGAGCTCAAAACTCACCCAGTCTTCTTCTTTCAAGGGCAGACCACTCACTTCAAATAATGCTATAACTGACTAGATAAATAAAAACGGAACACACACAAAATATACCAGAGCAAAAATGTATGCTTATCTTTCTAATGATTTCGAATATAAACTATTTCTCGACCTTGACAACATAAAAACAAGTTTCGTATAGCCGTTAAAAAATTAGAGTCTCTTCGCATCGTTTGAGTGCTGAGACTTTTCGTTGGCACAGACCTATTCCATACGAGAATCGTACATGTAACTGTCGTGGGGTCTTAGAGGACGAGTATCATGTTCTTATGGAACGTAAGACATATACTTTAAGAGGAGGTACTATAAACCAGAATTTATGGAATTAATATCGTCTACAAACAGGTGTATAATAAGAAATATTGCATCTTTCATTTATAAAACGAATTAATTATGAAACAATTGTTTGTTCGATCAAGAGTTACGATTAGTTTAAACATATTTTATTACAAAATTAAACAAAAGGATTGGGCACAAGTTGTCACAACTTAATAATCGCCCTTTCCGCAATATTGTACAAAATATACAAGAATGCAATTTTCATATTTTGAATATATTAACATGCATAATTTTAATTTTTGAAGGAGGGGGGGGGGGGAGAAGAAAACGAGAAAAGGGATGGAAGGAGAGAAGAGAGAGGTGGGAGAGAGAGAGGGGGACACTAGGCCATACCAATTTAATTTATTGTTCGTCGGATTTACAGGGGCGTAGCTGGAGGTATTTTGATGTGCAAGCCCGCGACGTTTTCAATTTTTGGGAGGAGGTGGGGGATGGATCACATTTGGACTTCAAATGGTGCCATTGTTTTGGACTTGTTTAAATCATCATTGTCTGGCCTGTCATTATACAAATTATTAATCCGAAAATGGAATACGATCGATATGTTTTATTTCCATGATGTATGGAAACAAAATCCTTATCCATACCTTTCTTATGTCATTAACTCATCAGTAAGTAAAACCAGAGTCATTTACATGTAAAATCAACTTTGATATACATACGTTTCTGTTTATAAGTATATATGTTCTGTGCAGGACTCAGGAAGTAAGAACTCATGCTTGTGTTCTTAAGCATAATTTTGTATAATTCGACCAGGCCTAGTTTCACGAAAGTTCCTTGACTTAAAAATATCCATAGAAATGCATTGAAGAATTAATGGGAACATCTTAAGTTAAAGGAATTTTCCTTAATTTCTGTAATGCTTTCCTATGGAGATATTTAACTTAAGGAATTTTGGCCATGATTATTAATAATTGTATTTGCTGACATTTTGTTTAAACCAAAATGTAGTAAAAATTTGCCCTTTTTTATTTCTCTTAGAATGATTAAAGTGTCATTTTTGCATATTAAATCTAATACAGATCTACTAAAAAAAACAGAGAGTACCAAAACCAACAAAACCATAATCCGAACTCAAAATCGATTAAACTAAAGGCAAAATATGAAAAAAGGAAATATGTACATGGAGACCCTTGTAAAAGCGCAGGAGAATAAGACCAGGTGTTCCGGAAGAGTAAGCGTCTTCTACTTCATCGACGACGAATGTAAGTATTGGTCACAACCAAGTAAACATCAGGTTCTCAAAATGAGAAACGAGTCCTTATTGTCATTAAAAACAAGGGAGAACACTAATGAGCATCCTCAAAAACGTTCATCTTCATATCACTTAAAGATACAGAACATGTCCCATGAAACCAAGATGGCGACCATAAATCTTGCCCAGTCTTCATCAACCTGCACCTCTCCTTTCCCTGTGCCATAAGTTTGTTCGTCAGCAGCTGATATCTATCACTAAAACCTAATATGACATGATTTTATAAAAAAAAAGTCGGCCTAAGTGAAGGTAGTTTCAAACTGATGCTTATGTTTGGATGTTGTTCGGTATTCATTTGTATACGGTTTTTCTCACGATAAAGCCATTACCTATATTGTAGTAGTGAGCTGTATTAAAAATATTATTTGAATTGTGTTGGCTGCGGTCTCCGACATCTTGCACAATTATATATGATTTAATATGTATGTGTATTGTAATCCTAAATGCTATTGCATTCGGAAAGAAATAAAATTGAATTTTGAAGTATTTAAAGCTAACAAATTTTCTGCAGCTTATATATTAATCTGACGAGTCGAAAAAAAGGAGTAACAATATCAGTGGACTTTTAAGAATATCAGTTGAATTATGAAATTTCTCGACTTCAATACACATACTTTTGAAAATGATGTGCAAGCACGGGCTTATGTGCTTACATGGCAGCTACGCCCCTGGGATTTACCGCTGCTGTTTTGGAAAAATAAAATAAAAGTAAAATATCACCGCTCCAATTTTAGCGTCAATGAAAAATGACGAATCCAGATATATTTCACAATGGCTCAAAATTGAGAAAATGCCATTCCGGATCATTTAAATTTTTGAAACGAAGGTAAAAATGGTATTTTTTTGTATATCCAACTCTAGTGAAATTTGATTGGAGTAAGCTCCAACTGTTCTTGTGACGTCACACCAAGGTAACTTATATGACGTCACGTCACTAACTTGTATTAAATACATGTTTATATGACATACTTGTTCTGTTGCCCAGTAGAATATTCAACTATATTTTTTTGTATATGCAACTGTAGTGCAAATTTGATTGGACGTAAGCTCCAACTGTTCTTGTGACGTCACGTCTAGGTAAATCAATTACATTACGTCATTGACTTTCTCACTGAACCCTAAATTAGTTGGCATTCCATGTGGAATTTGTGAGGCTGGTCATGAATTTCTCGATTTATTTCGCCAGTGGCTATAGGTAGATGTTGGGAATTCGTAGACTCGTTTCGTAGATCTCGCATGAAATGGAATCCTATGTAGTGGTCTATATGTTTGTTTGTAATCATTTAATTATAATGCTTCTATTGCTTTCAATATTCACATAACATGGTATTAGTCATGCAAGCATTGTGTAAGCGAAGTTTTCATATGCAACTGTATAGGTAAGACCATGAAACTATAGGCCTAAGACATGCATGTATACATATAAATATGTTGTATAGCTCTTGCAAATTTATTTAGTTTCTATGATACTTCTTGTTTGTATACATCGAACCAATTCATGATATATGTTCTGGATGGCTGAGTTTTTCGTTCTGTGTTTATTAAAACGGTATGCATAAATCAAGTTTACATATTTCACGAAAAGTGGTAAAATTGCATGTTTCTAATCAATGTTTAGAAGTTTATCTAAGTAAAGTTCACAAGTTCTTTTCATTGAAACCTAAAACTCAGCCTTTCCTCTGTCTGTGTAGCATGCATGTACCCAGGTAACGAATAAGTGTATAAAACTTTGAAATATATGTATATGAATCGAATATATTACTCATGTACCTACCAAACCCTCCCATAGATATACGATGGAAATAATACCCATCGAGTTAGTTCTCCTTATCACCTTACTCTTCCGTTGTCCTACAACCTTACTTTCCGTACACTATTACCTCCCTTTCCCCACTACCCACATGAACAAGCACACTGTATCCTATTTTATTTTTTTACCACATTTTTGATCTTATCGACGGCATCAAATTATCCAGATACGAATATTTAGGTTCCTACTATGGTTAACCTCCGTAACTTGAATGCCTATATGTCCTAATCTTTACTGTATCCGGATAGGTACTTTTTACAACCGCGACTATCATAGATCATGTAATTATACATACATGACCGGGTCTGTACTTGTCGATATTTTATTTGTATTAACTGTATTATATGCTTTACTTATATTACACAACATGTCACAAATATTTTTTAAACTTAGACATGACTTTGATACCCGATTTCGGCATGTACCCTACAAAGTGAAGAGCGTCACTTCTCTTTTCACTACCATGTGCATTTCTTTAATAATCCTTCAATTATTGCTCCTTCTCTCTGGAGACATCGAAAGTAATCCTGGGCCTAGTGAGTCCGATTTATCATCACTCTCCTCATGTTCCTCTAATTTTACAACGTTGTTTGACGAAGCTAAGTATACTTTTGTCCACTTGAACGTACAAAGTATAAAGCAAACATTTGATATCCTCTTCAGCGAACTCTACAAGATAAATATCCTATCCTTTACCGAAACATGGCTTAGTCCTGATGAGGTAACTTCCGTTTCTGACTTCCCCGGTTTTTCTCCCCCTTATTGTTACAGTAGACCACATAGACAAGGAGGAGGAGTGTCAGTTTATATCAGTAACAATATAACATCCAAGCGTCGATCAGACCTTGAATTACCTCCAGTCGAGTGCGTGTGGGTGCAACTTAACATATCAGGGAAAATAATTCTATATGGGACATTCTATAGACCCCCTGATGAACCCGTTTCTTCCTGGGACCATATTGCGCATTCTATTGACCTTGCTTTTAACACTGGAATACCTAATATCATTATAACCGGCGACTTCAAGGCAAACTTATTAAACAATAACAACCACTCTCTTCACCTTCGCAATCTACTTACCACTTACGATTTTCATCAGAGTGTTGACAGTCCTACTTACTTCACCGAATCTTCTTCTTCCCTTCTAGATATAGTCTGTGCTAGTGACCCGTCCTTAATTAACATCTGTCATGTCGGTGAAAGCTTCCTAGACCAGCCAATCAGATATCACTGTCCTGTCTATGGTACCCTCAATATACCCAAACCAACCCAATCATCTTTCAAACGTAATATCTGGCTTTATGACCTTGGTGACTACGACGACTACAGAGACAAACTTTCTAAAATTGACTGGGACAGTATTCTCGACATTAATGACATTGTCAAAAGTACCGATTTATTCACTGAAATTATACTTAAGACTGCAAGAGAATGTATACCTCATAAGACTATAACTGTAAGAAGTAACGCTCCTATATGGCTAAACAACACTATTAGGAAATTGATTCGTAAAAGAAAATATTTTAATCGGAAAGCAAAGAAATCTGGGAAAATAGACGATTGGGCCAAATTTAGAAAATTCAAAAACCTTTGTATCAATGCCATTCGTAATCCTAAGCGAGATCATTTAAAAAAAAACTTTGTGATAAATTGAACCATAGTAATAATATTAGTGCTAAGGAATGGTGGAAAATAATAAATAGTTTTGTCTAATTCCAAAAGAAAAAGCGACATTCCTCCTATTTCTGACAATACCGACATTCTACATAACGACCTGGACAAAGCAAACGCTTTCAATACATTTTCTCTTCACAATCTTCTATTGATGACACTAATATTGACCCCGCTTTACTAAATCAATTCCATACACATATCCTTTCTGATATTGTAATATCTCGCCAAGACATTCTTGATGCCATGCATTCCCTCGACACGAAGAAAGCCTCTGGTCCCGACCTTGTTAGTCCACGTTTGATCAAGGAAGCTGCCGGTATTTTAAGTTATCCATTACAGATATTATTTAATCTTTCACTCTCCGTATGTACATTTCCATCGTCTTGGAAAATTGCTAATGTTTCACCAGTATACAAAAAAGATGACCCGTCTAATTTAAGTAATTATCGACCTATATCACTACTATCAATTGTTGGGAAACTGATGGAACGTTGTGTATACAAACATGTTTACAACTATCTCGTTGACAAGTCCTTATTAACACCCTGTCAGTCTGGTTTCTGATCCGGTGACTCCACTCTAAATCAACTTATATCTATTTCTAATGATATATTTTCCGCTTTGGATAAAGGTAAAGAAGTCAGAATGGTATTTTGCGATATAAGTAAGGCGTTTGACCGGGTTTGGCATCGCGGCCTTCTTTCTAAACTCAGATCGTTCGGTATCACAGGAAATCTTTTAACTTGGTTCACAGATTACTTACAAAATCGCTGTCAACGTGTTGTAATAAATGGTAAACAGTCTTACTTAGAATATATCACAGCCGGAGTTCCGCAATGATCAATTTTAGGGCCATTACTATTTTTAATCTTCATAAATGATATTGTTCAAGACATCCATTGTGATATAAAGTTATTCGCTGACGATACGTCTCTATATGTCGAAGTGGAGTCGCCGAATCTGACCGCAAACCTGTTAAATACTGATCTAACCAAAATTCATGAGTGGTCTCAATCATGGCTTGTCAATTTTAATCCTAACAAAACGTTATCAATGACTGTAAGTAAGAAACTTGACAAATCTATCCACCCATCCCTGATTATGAATAACATCCCCCTAACTGAGGTAACGTCCCTCAAACACCTCGGTATTACCCTATCTGCTAACGGGAGTTGGATTGACCATATTCAATATATGACAAATAAAGCCTCTAAAAAACTCAGTCTACTTAGAAATCTCAAATTTAGTATTGACAGGAAGTCCCTTCAAACTATTTACTTTACTTTCATAAGACCCTTATTAGAATATGGTGACATTGTATGGGACAACATAACACTAGGCCAAGGCCAGATCCTCGAACATATACAACTTGAAACTGCTAGAATTGTTACTGGGGCAACCAAACTCACAAGCCACGCTAGACTTTATGTAGAAACCGGTTGGGACCCCCTTAGTTCTCGTAGGAGAAATCATAAAATTATTAAATTTCACAGAGTTGTTCATGGTCAGTGCCCTCCTTATCTAAATAACCTTCTACTTGCTCGCTATTCTAATATTCATACTCACTACACAAGGAAAGCTAACAATTTCTGTCAAATTAACTGTCGAACAAAACACTATAAAGATTCTTTCTTTCCCTCTTCTATTGATTTATGGAACTCACTCCCTGAAAACAAAAAATCCAATTCGTCAATAACTAACCTCAAACAATTTCTAAACGCCGACACTCTTTCTACTCGCTCCGTCCCTCAACACCATTACTACTGTAGAAGCAGACACGGCCAAATCCATCATGCACAACTGAGAATGAACTGCAGCTCATTGAATACTCATCTATTCACTCGTAACTTAGTTGATAGTCCTATGTGTTCTTGTAATATGTCTACTGAAACTACTGAACATTTCCTCCTCCAGTGTGCTTATTACCAGCAGCTTAGACTTCAATGTTTTAGTCGCCTTCCTCCCAATTATAACGTTAACCTTTTACTCCATGGTAGTTCAGAATTCCCTGTTCAGTTCAACGAAGTTATTTTTGATTGTGTTCAAAACTTCATCAGTCAGTCTAAACGTTTCTAAAAATGTCATTACTTTCATGCCAGAAATCCTTTTATTGTTTTCTCGGTTTTTTTTTTAATTTGTTTACTGTATGCTTGCTTACAGTAAAAATTACAAGGAACATATGTACAGTCCCAATACTTAAATCAAGTACTGTATATATTTTGAACTAGAATTGGAAACAATTAGTGTTTGTTCGACAAATTGCATTCCTGTAGCTTTGATGCCCAACCCGATGCCACCCAGTGATCCCCATTCCGACCCCTGCACCCTTTCTCTTTCTTTCCCCTGCACATGCTATATAGATATATATATCACATTTATGACACATGTTTCATAATTTTGTCATTACCAGTCCATAGCTCATATCAATATTAGGAGACGGATTAACATAAGTACTGTGTACTTGTTCTGTATTCTTACGTTTATATTATGTATGTATATTATTGCTATAACCATAATAAAATAAAGTTTAAACTAAAAATAGTATTTCAAGCGTGTTTTTTGTTTGCAGAAACACTGGGGATGTGTCAAAATGAATTTCTTATCGTGTTTGTTGCTACATAATCCGGTCATCATAATGTATTGTAAAATACCGCAATAGAATGGTTTATCGTTCCAATATCTCTTGATCAAATACACAGAATACGGAACTCAAGCAATCTGACTAAAAAACGACTTCAAGCGTCAAAAGAAAATATTTCTAAAACGTAAGCGACATCTGAAGATATATTGTTAATACAATTGTACAACTATAATACATGTAACACCTTTTTTATTGAATTTCAAATCGTTATTCTCCTCAAGCGATCGACACAATTTGGGAGACATCATTGTCATTTCATCAGTCTTATTTTAATAGAATAGGCCTACTGTTGATAGTTAAAAAACGTGTTTGTTATTAATATTTTGTATTTATGTAGGTATTATCATTCGAACTCTAATCCAGATGCCGTAGTTACCTTGTTATCAGTAATCAGAACATTTAAATCCCGAATGGATTAACACTGGGTTCATGATGCTTTTTCAACCATGATATAGAGCATAATGAACTTATTCATATACTGGACGTCTGCTTATAAACTGATTTTAATTTTTATGATCTGGATATTTAGTACACAAATAATGCTTGTGTCCATTAATATTACTATTACTGTTATTGTAAATCAAAAATTATCAGCAAAACACCTAGTGCCATACATCTAGCCTTCAGGGTTTGTTTTATAGCGGTACATCATACAAACATTTTGTAATCATCAATTTATATCAATTCGATAAAATATGCGATCTGCATGAAAAGAAGCATCTAAATATCCCCCCCCCCCAAAAAAAAAAAAAATGTGGTTGCTAAAAGGTGTTTCCTGCGGCTTTGGTGTAATTACTAAACTTGAATGGCTGACCTTGGGTCTTCTATTAAGAAGGTAATTTAAGAAAGCTTTTCTCTCAAATGCTGTGTTATTGCACAGCTTTATACAAGTAGTTTGTACCATGGAAATAATAAAAAAAAACCCGCTACAACAGTTTAAATACGTGTACTATTTGGTAACATGTATTCTAACATTTAGCCTTTTGAAAACTACCGCTCGCTCGAAATTTTAAGGAATTCAAAATTTTTGTAAAAACAAAAAAAAAATTTCGCCCGCTCGCTCCAATTTTGAAATTTCATTTTCCGAAGAACAATAAATCAAATTGGTATGGCCTTATATAAAATGTTTTGCTATTAAACCTTTTTTGATATTTAGCGGTTCCACAGAAAATGTTTTTTTTTTCTAAAATCATCAGCAAAATGTGGGTACGACTGCATCATTTTTTTTATCCCATTACTTTTCGGCATTTTTCACAATATCGTGATCAAAAGTACAAAGTGTTCCAGTCACAAAAATGTATTAGTAAGAAAGACTAAAATTGTTTAATCATCCACTTTGGTATATAATATTTCCATAATATTGCACATTATAAAGTTTGTGAGTTTGCTTGTTAGTGTGTTTACTTGTTGTGATGACAATGCTGCCTCGGTTCTCATTTTGAGGATTGATGCTTACTTGGATGTGACCAAGATTTACATGGCGGGTGTCGTCGATGAAGCAGAAGACGCTTACTCTTCCGGAACACCTGGTCTTATTCTCTTGTGCTTTTACGAGAGTTTCCATGTAAATCTTTCCTTTGTTTCCTATTTTGCCCCTAGTTTCATCGATTTTGAGTTCGGATTATGGTTTTGTTGACGCTTTGGTATTCTCTGAGTTTTTTTTGTAAAGCAAAAATGAACACTTATGTTTTAAAAAGATCGATCTAGCATCAACAAGATGAGATGTAAGCATTTCGCAAAGTGCAAAAACAAAAAAAAAAAGCACAGAAATACGCATTCTCAAAATGACTGTCGAATTGATAATTTTTGAAAAATCATGTGAAAGAAGTTCTACAAACAACAGGCATTTATAAACACTTACAGAAGATCAAGACGAGACTTGAACGTGACTTAAACCTCTGATGAATACATTCTTAAACACTTATCAACAACTAGTAGAGATTGGAAGACATTTGTATATCACGCCTGGCGTAAACTCTTACCTTATATCTTTGTTTCTGACATGCTACTATCTTCAGTCTGTAGTTGACTCTTGTATTGATATTCTATTGACATAAACATATAATTTCTTACCGTCGCAAGGTAAAACCTTGTTTTATGGAGATGGATATCGAGATGCTTTTTTCTTGTCGGAAAATGTTGTCACTTTACAAACGTCAACAAAAAAATTAAGAAGTAATTTGAATTCAAAATGTAAGTTTAAATGTATTCTTTCATGTAAGAAAAATAACGAACATTATATTGGAGGGTTAATTGAACGTAGGTACATGTACGTTCTAAATTTAATTTGCTACTTTCTAAGTGCTATGGAATGGGGAGCGACTTCCTTTATTATTGTGATGAAATTTCTAAAGTGTACATATAGAGGTTACACAACGAGTTGTTGTTGGATTGAATTTATTTCACTCGAGTTAATTATTTTTTAAAAGTAACAAAATATACGAGCTTTAGCGAGTGTCTTTTGTAATTTTTAAGAAATGATTAACGGGAGTGAAATAAATCCCATATCCAAAAATACGAGTCGTTTGACCTATTTCTACCACAATAATATTAAGTCGCGGAGGCAGTGCTGTTTTCCGGAATGAACCGCGAACTAATTGCGCGAAAACACTTCATCTCGTATAAATTCCGGCTAAGTTGTGACGACATCAACAAGCGATGACGACTTGAACAATCCGCACGTGACATAAAACCACGTGATTTCCGGTCAAAGTTCAACTTCTCAACCAATCAAAAGTGCGGAAGGTCATATTCCACTAGTGGTATATAACATATATTTATCCAACAGTAAGCACGTTTATACAATGGTCTGAGAGTGGAATAACACTGAGTATTGTGGTAGAAAACTACTTACCGGAGTGTATTAGCTACTTCATAAAGCATTGTCATCTATTTTCTAAAACCATTAAGCTTCTTTATCAATTTAAGTACACTCAATTTAGCGTCCCATTATCGGAATTGTTTTCTCCTTGGAATTTCCGATAGTGTTTTTCTCTTCGTCATTGTTTTGTTCCTCTTCCTGGACAACTATCAATTTTCCTTCTGACACTAAATAATGCTGAATTTATTGTCGTGCTATCATAAGATATTACGTGATAAAACAAAATTTGCGTGATAATCGCATAAACTGCAGCTTTGTTGGCATTGTGCCATTTCTATATGTAGGTTCATACGTACTTTACAAGATTTCGGCAATACTCTGACTATATGAAAGCGTTTACATGTCAGCCAATCTTACCCGTGGAGCCAGATACATACATGTACAATGGAAATTATCCTCAATGATATAATACTTGTAGATGATACTGGTAGGCAACTCATTACTATGTAAGTATATTAAATAAGATGTGAGGGATACTTGGTGGTGCGTGATAAATACATTATTACCTGCTTCAGCCCTTTTAAGTCAGTATTATTTGCCTGTTAATGAGCGATTCAATATCACAGAAAATTATCATAAAAAAGAATGCCGGTATCGGGTATCGTCAATTTGTATCACACACTTACATTGTATGGCATAACATAACAAAATCACTGCACAAAATGAAAGATACATTGACATGTAAACTTGCTTAGAGAGACTGAATTGAATGTGTGAAGCATGCGTATGGTATCACAAGTGGACATGTTTGTCAGAAAGTGGATCGTCCTATTAGTTTGTTTTCTCAACATGTTTTTCTGTGCTGGTTTTCCTTTCAACATGTCAGTGTTAAACGTCGAGTTTCTTCGTGTTTTTGGAGAGGGTAAAGCCAAAACGGCTCTTGTCCAATCTGTAACAACTGGGACCTTGAATATTGCAGGTAAGCTGATGTGTTAATAGTAAAAATGATACAGCACCAACGCACAGGTGTAGTATCTCAAACAAATGAATGATGTCCCTCGGCTTTCTGTGAAACGTTTGTATGAAAGATTATCCTATTGTAATTAAGAATACGAACTAATTTGGAGGCTTAATATGCTGTTTCAAGAAACTGTTTAGTCGTAATAAATTAGGGGGCGTTCAACGTGTTATCTGAAGCGGAGAAAAAATATTCAAACTGAAAAAATATTGATATATTACGTGATAAGTAATCCGCGTGAATGAATGTATTCATACTGTATTAATAGTCTAGTGTTTGTTGATTTTATTTGGTATATTCATATAGGAAAGAAACACAAAATGTAAATATAAATGTGTTGTATATACAGCACATGATTTGTATATACAGTTAAATAAACCCCATACACCTTTTAAACTTCACTAAATATTATGGTTTGTGCATGTTTTTTTTTAATTTCGCAAGGTACAATGACCGATTCATAAATACGAACAAGAATACTAAAAAGGAGAAATAGTCATGTTTATATTATTGATAACGAATTTGAACATAAGTTTATCATTGTTTAGGTTTTATTTGCGGACAGTGTGTAAACAGGTACGGTGTAAGGAAGATGGGTCATGTGTGGAGGACTGCTGGCATTTCTCGGACTCACCGCTTCCTTCTTCGCCACAAGCATCCCATTTCTCGTCGTGTCCGTGGGTGTTGTGTCAGGTCAGTAGTCACTTTGTAAGATTCTAAACAAAAACTGTACGTGAATTGGTAATCTGGGGCATAAACAAAATCAATGGGAACACGTGTTTGAGTAAGACATTGTGCCATTATTTGTAAATGGCAGTAACACATACAATATTCCAAACATATAACGTTAGGTGCCAAAATATGGTTTTGTTTTTAACAGTCATAGTCATTTAAGGAGGTTTTGAGGTGGAGGAAAGCCGGAGTACCGAGAGAAAAACCAACGACCTACGTACTGTACCTGGCAACTGCCCCACGTGGGTTTTGAGCTCGCAACCCGGAGGTGGAGGGCTAATTGTACATGTAGAATGATATGACACCTTAAAGGCCCAATACGCGTAACTTCGGGTTTTTTTTTCTGGATTTTGAAAAAATAGGAAAACAAAATCCAGTTGATAACTTTGCAAAAATAAGTCTAAAACGAAGTTAACCTGAGCGGTAAATAACAAGAAACTCTTGACAGAAAAATCGAAAGAATTGAAAATAATTCATGTGTGACCCACTTTAACAACAAGCCGAAGTTCAAAATTGACGCGTGTTTATAAATACCGAGTTTCAGCAGCTGCTTCTGTACCGGTAACCGCCTAAAAATTCATCTTGAATATTGCTGATATCAGTTAGTCTTAACCAAATCTATATATATAATAGGTTATTAGGCTTGATTTTTGCTACAAGTTTTACCGAAAGTTACGTATATTAGGCCTATAACTACTCGTTCACCGTGGCCCAAAGATAACTTAGAGAGAACATGACAGAACATGATAACTTGCAAATGCTTTGAAAGGCATCCTTTTATTTCGATCCATAATCAAATAATAAAGTATATAATTTTCATTATCAACAGGATTCGGAATGTCTTTGGCTTTTGTATCGAGTGTGACATCTGTTGGTGAACATTTCAAGGGCAGGACCAAGCTTCTAGCAATTTCCTTTATCGGCACTGGATCCTCTAGTGGTGCAATACTACTGCCCTTCATGTTGGACTTTCTGATTGATAGGTATGGATGGCGTGGCTGTTTACTGATAATGGGAGGACTCGTTGGCAATATGATATGTTTCTTTGGGGTTTGTGAACCGTTATCGATTCGTCGTCACAGAGGCAACGGTGAAATCAGACAAACGGAAAGTAGAAGTGGTTTTATTGACTCACAGAAGAAACCGCAGGTAAACACATTTACATCAAAGTTAAAATCGGTGACGAGGAACACCGTATTTACCATGTTTTGTATAGGAATTTCCTTAACACTGTCTGCTTTTGGTTCCTCTTTAGTGTATTTGGTAGATTTTCTTCAGACGAAAGGGTATGATGAAGATGACGCTTTGGTATTGTACCTTTACATGAATGTATGTAATGCGTTTGGTAGATTAGTTCCCGGAATGTGTACACTCGTACCGCACATTAAAGTTCTTCTCATATCAGCAGTCTTCACTACCCTGAGTTGTTTAACGAGCATCTGTCTCCCTATTGCGTCGACTTACTACCAGCACGTGCTCCTAGTGTGTACCTTCGGGATGACCATTGGATGCAACGACACGTGTATGTCTATGACCACAATGAAACTTGTAGGACTGGACAGATACGCCGTCGGACTTGGAGTCCTCATGGCTGCGGCTGGCCTGAGTTGCATTTGTGCTGGGGCGCTTTCTGGTAAGTAACTCAACACGACAAGCCTAACACGATATTTAGGTCAAGATTCTTTAAAAACATATAACAACGGTTATCCAGATATATGGTGTAATGTTAAAAGCATGCATTAAGTTGTACTAAGTTGTTATTGTTATTACAGGTTGGTTGGTCGATATATCGGGTTCATATGATGCGTCATATTACAGCGTGGCAGGTGCCCATGGCTTGGCCGTTTGTCTCTTTACTGTGGCGGCGATATTACAGAAATGTAACCGGAGAAAGACACTTGGAGTATATGTAATAGGTCGTTGAAGAGACATATCTGATTTGAATAAACAAGTTTATAGTTTTAGGTCAACATTTATAATAGCGACGCAATGTTAATTATCCTCTGCAGCTGTGCATTACAACATGTAATGAAATAAACAGTCCCAGTTTGACGTCAAACTAACGTATGGATCACAGTTTTTTTTTAAAATATATCTAGTAAACTGTTTTAATATTAGACATTGCTTTTTGTATGAATGCGAAGTCAGTCGATTAATGAACCACCAATTTTATTTGTTTTTGTTTGTTTTTAGTTCTGTTAACGAAGCAGAATTTGTCGAGGAACAAAACCAAAATCGATTTCCATATATGTTTTCCCTTTGTAAAGTATAACAATTGGTTTCTTAAGTTCTTAAGATCTTAAGTAAAAATATGACCAAAGTGGTCAGCTTTATACGACAAACGTGCCGATTTCGATATCTTACCAGCACTTGACAATCATGTTGATGTATAGGAGTTCACCTATAACGAAGTACACGTGTAAATCAGACAGTCACCTAACATCATTCAGATTTGCACTGCTTTTTCAGGAGACATTCGAAACACTTCTGTTGCCGATCGAACTCTGCTGGACGGCAGTGATTAACCAGTAATAAGTACATGTATAATGAAAGATTTATTCCATGTTAGTCTAAAAATAGAAAAGTCATAAAATGCTGAAAATGAAAAAAATTTGAAATAGTGGTGAAGCTTATTTGCTTTATCAAAATATCTGCATTAAAACAGCACATATCTGATTACAATCAATCAGAAAAGCATCTTTATAATCCCAAGTATTCAATATATTCAGGTTAAACTAGACAAAGAGAGAAAACGCTTACTGATATCCTTAGAACAAGCAAAATGCTGGAGTTCCACACTGGGTCATGCATTAAAAGATACAATTAATGAATACATTTACCATTGATCGGCCATAACGATTGAAAGAATAAGTGGACTAACGCTTAATTAGAACTTGATCTGCATGTTTATATAAAAAACAGGTCAACAAATCCGAACAAGGGTCTCCATGTGAATATTTCCTTTCTTCATATTTTGCCCCTGGTTTAATCGATTTTGAGTTTTGATTATGATTCGGTATTCTCTTATTTAAAGAAATCCATAATGATATGTATGAAGTATTGCTATATTAAAATTTTCATACCGTATATATAATTCATATTCGATAGGTTTCACATTAAAAAAAAAAGATTTTGTTTTGTAAGCACAACTTCACGTTGCAGCTAAACAAAGCTTGCCCATTTTTAGCCAGGATCCGTTGTGGTTTTATTGTTACGACAGGTAATGTTCAAATTCCAAAATGACCTCTGTTTGGCCTCTGTATGACCCTCAGTGGACATATGAACAGTACAGATGTATCACTGTGGAATGAAGCATATTCTGTTGAAACAAACATATATTTTCATCACATCATTCGATTTTCTATCCTGTAAACATCATACAAGATGTACCTCTTTCAAAACTGAAGTAAAGAACTTCCTCGATCGCTCATTATTAGAGCTTTCTTTTCCAAGAAAGGTGGACGACTATACAAGTATGTGGCTTTGAATATGTTTTGGAACATACTTTGTGAAAAACACAAAAAAAGTTAGATAAAATATACTGAGAAAGATGTATTACGAATTTGAGGAAAGGTATCCAGCAGAATGTTGGCATTCCCATATAGGACCAAACTGTGCCCCACTCCTAGCCGACTTATTTGTGTTTTTAACTTTGACTTTGTGGAGGAGATTATCAGGACAGTTAACGGAAACCTTGCCAAATCTATAAATACAGTGTATTACTTTCAGATATGTGAACGGTTCCGTGGCTCTAAAAAGCAAGACGTTTGCTGACCACGTCGATCGTGTAAACCCCTTGAAATTGAAATCAAGGACACTAGGATTCTTCTACATCAGCTGCTTATCTCGATCTTTATTTAAACTCTGACCATCACTATAAGTTTCCTATCAATGTGTACGATAAACGTGACGATTTCGATTTTTCGATGAATCACTGTCCCTTTCTTGACTTTCAAACTTGGTTCTCCAACTTATAGTATTAACATGTCGCAGTTGATTCGTTATTCTAGAGCGTGCTCTGAATACCAAAAGTTCCATGAAAGATGTCGGCTGCTGACAAACAAACTAACGACAAAGGGATTCGAGCGATACATGTTGTTTCTTTGATGCGTTGAAGGTGAACGCTCACTTGAATGTGACAAAGATCTACATTGCAGATGTCACTGATGAAGCAGCTTACTCTTCGGATCGCCTGGTTTTATTATCTTGTACCTTTTCAAGGGTCGTCACATAAATCGTGTTTCATGGCTAGAAAAAAATGATTTTGAGTTCGGATTATTGATTCATTGACTTTTTTATATTCTTTCAATTTTTACGTTAATATAAGGATGGGGTAGTAATTCACGCATGGAGTAGACAGACAAAGAGCTGTAGTAAAGTCTTATACCATACTATTAAGAGATTGACCTTTTCCTTATTTTGAGAGAACTGTTTTGTGGAAAATCGTTATTGATGTTTGGAATAACTGTCTTTCATAGTATTAATGTTTACAATTACTGTTTTTCATAGTTAATTGTAAATACAATGAGCAGTGACCAGGATGTCTATGAGTTAGGTATATGTGATGATGCACACAAACAGGTTAGTGAAATCAATCTCTGAAATCTGATTTAATGTGGAAGTCTCTGAAATACATTTCTGATGACAGTTTTCTGAAATGAAATCTTTAAATTGCGATACACATCTTGAATTTAAAGGTACCATTGGTACGTTCGATTTGAGATAAACTTTTCCATAAGACGGTATATAACGTTTAATTTATGGAAAAGCACGAATTTGACACTGTGAAACGGCTTAAGTATCGGACAAGGCTGAACTGATTTGGACTAAACCAGTATCGTCTGGTCTATTTGGTTGTGATAACATAAATAGTAGGCAATGCTATTTGTGGACATGATTTTACTCATTTTGAATTATTGCAACCGCTGATATCTATATACTGTCGTGATAATGTTACACAATGCCAATAAGCAGTTGCCACCATACGCAACTTCGAAAAGCCTAAGACTATAGCAGCATCTGCTATTGTGACGTCATCAATTTCATTGTTGTCTACATTTGATTTGAGTAGTTAACGTTTTAGTAAATACTGGTACAGTCAAGTAACACACACTACCATTGCTGACAAACTTACATAAAGCTGTGCAAGGATTCATCAAGTTTGTCTTCAATAGCAATTTGTGTTAAAGGACTGAAACAACATTTGCTAATATATTTAGGTATTGCTCAAATATCACAAACTGTTCTATGATGCAGTTTTATTAATACTAAATTATACAGGTGCTTTTTTTGCTTGTATTATGTAAAATCCTTTCATGAGACTAAATGCATATATGTGATACATTGTGCGATACAATGTACATAATTTGTGATGAATACTACTGACGTAGAAGCAGAAATCGTAGTACCAAAGTATCATTTTCATACAATATACCGTTAACCGGAGGCAACACCATAGCGAAACTATTTACTGCATGTGTACTGTGTTGACGAAATCATTGTCACGCGTTACTGTAGATAATGTGATATGAAATTCCGAGATATGCCTGTCCCTTAATTTTTAAAACCAGTTACAACCGGTCATTTCTAGTTTCAGCAAATACAGTTCGTCGTGATCACTACAAACCGGCACGTTGTGGAGTAGTGTTTTTATGCTACACGTTAAGCATAAAAGAGTAGCACATGAGAAGTTTGGTTTGTTTAACTGTCCGCCACAAGCACCATCTATCTTTGCTTTTACAGAGAAGCACACGTTTATGTATAGTTAATTCTAGTACATATATACATGAACTGTAAGTAGTAGCATTAAGGTATAACAACAAACGTTCTCCATTTGTTATCGTGATCTTTACAACTTGGTTATTATACAAATACAAATGGAAACGTCCATCTGACCAGCATTGCTTGATATCGAATGAAAAATCAACACATTTTAGTGATGGCCGTGGATGAAGTGAAACCATTACTGAAAGGGAAGCCGAAGACTTACGCCCGCCGCTGGTGGGTCCTCGTCTACGTCAGCTTAGCAAACATCTTTACAACATGCAGTTGGAATGCGTGGGGACCGATAAGTCAGTCGGTAGAGTTTGGGTTTGGCTGGGACGACTCCGTCATAGCAGATATCCTCAATGTTGGACGGATAGGGATGTTTGCTGGCATCGTCCCTCTTAGTTACCTTGTAGACAAGAAAGGTAGGTACCCAGTTCAAACAAACTTTAATTGTACTTTAAGGAAAATTGATACACAAGTGATTAAATGACTTGTATTCTGCACGAAGCACCTGTTCATCCCGAATAACTATAATATGTGTTCTTTCCGTTTAGTCTTACCTTGTCCTATCATATACTCTTTCATTTTACATTAAATATAATAAAAGCTTCGAAGCTATTGCCTATAAAAGATTCGGGAGATGTCTTATATAGGCCTTGCCTGTTGTTCAATCCCGTTCATTGTACCATCAAAATAAATAATTTGTTGAAATGAAATGAAAAAGATGTAATAGTTTGAAGAGAATTTTTCCCCAAACAGTTTAAAAAAAATGAAATTTATTTCGGAATAATGTTATTAAATGACTTTTTGTTTTAGCTAGGATAGAAATATTGTATAACAGTAACACTTTTGTTTTCGCCAGGGATTCGCTTTGCTTTGATAGTAAGCAACACAACCTTACTGGTGGGATACGTGCTACGCTGTCTAATAGATCAAACAACTTCCATATGGTATGTTATAGAAACATCACTTAAATTTGTCACGACAGAATGTCCCAGACTCATCAATGTATTTACAAAATGAATTTTAAATTTTCTATTACACATGAATCTGAAGATGTGGCTCTGTATATTATAGGAACAGTGTCGAACCCTTAGTAGTATATTTGACTGATTAATTAAATACTCTCTCTAGAAT
Source organism: Mimachlamys varia (assembly GCA_947623455.1). Lineage (NCBI taxonomy): Eukaryota > Metazoa > Mollusca > Bivalvia > Pectinida > Pectinidae > Mimachlamys > Mimachlamys varia. The sequence continues at coordinate 17,603,429 of OX392529.1, forward strand.
CTGTGTATGCTTGATTGTTGTGCGGCATGTTTGATAAAATAATCTTGTTCATATCTGCGCAGTTTGGTAATTTCAAACAGGTCTATATGCGTTTAAGTTTTATAGAGTTTTGTTATCCTTTACCCGTTCGACTAGTCAGCATAAATATTGCATTAAATATGTTAAAAACTATAGGAAGATGTAAATATAATAACAAAATAGGTGAAACGAAATCACAGAGACAAATTGTCAATGGTGAACAATGTACACGTACTTATTCATTTAATCATTGAAAGATATTCTGTATCGTTGTATGATATGAAGTTAATCTTTTTTGAAATGCTCATTAGTTCATTTGGGTGCTTACATGTACGTGTTGTGATTGAGAAAAATACCTTAGTTCTCAAAATGAGGCTATGACTTTTACTTTGATCTGTTCTAATTCATATGGCGGATGTCGGCGATGAAGCAGAAACAGCTTACTCTTCTGGAGCACCTGGTCCTGTTCTTTTATTCTTTTTTTTATTGGTCTCCGTGTTAATAGTTCCTTTTTGCTCCTTGTTTAAATACTTTTTAGTTTGGTTATGTTTATTTGTAAACAAATGGAAAGGTTACTATTTTTTATTTCAAACTGAGAGTCAGCTGAGTAGTTTTAATACAGCCTACCTCATTCTGTAAAGCGATCAATGTATACTTTTTCTAAATTGTTATAAAAAGAACAAACAAAAACAAAATGCAACGAGTATGTTATATCGCCTAACTTACACTTAGACATGGTCTAAGATTAAGTGACTCAATCAACAGTACGAACTATGTATGTATACCTAAGCTGGCTTTATAATATTAATTATAATAATCCCGGCTCACAACGTGTGTTTACTGATTATAACACTCTTGCATTCCTATTAGTGATACATATTGATGATATGCGACCTATCTTATGACTCCCTACATAGGCCGGCGATGCTTGGGCAGGTGATAGTGGGTGCTGGCAATGGAGTGGCCTACTGTGGACCGTCTGCGATGTCGGTCGTGTGGTTCCCGCTAAAGGAGCGTGCCACCGCCACGTCCATAGCAGTAATGAGTACATATATTGGTCTTGGGATCGCCTATATCATCAGTAGGTAGACCAATTTACGTTAAAATAAATGTGTGACCATTCCGATATATAAGATATAAAAGAGAGAAGCTATATCTTTAAACAATAACTCAAAACATTATATCAAATGTTTTGTCCTTTACATTTTACTTTCAAGAAATTCTATTTAACATCGTCGTATATGTTGTTAAAAAATATGTCAAACCGAACATAAGAAAGGAAAATAAGAATCACATCGTTTTAAGTCTTTATTGAAATTTTACAATATATTTTCTCAACACGTAATCTCAATTATTTTGTTCCTGTGAATAATTACGTTGTATTTTCTTTAAATCACTGCAATATCATATCTCCTTCTATCACTTTCACGTAGCAAACTTGGGTTTTATGCCATTATTCTTTCTTGCAGACCCATTGTTGGTGTCAACAGCCATATTTGATGAAGCGTTACCGTACCGACAACTGAATCAAAGGTAAGTATTTTACAGTTAAGAGCATTATGTCCAGATTACCATGACATAGACCATTTGTTAACATCAAACATATTTACTTTAAAACATTGTTCTCATTCAGACATAATGATGATATATGCAACAAGTTGTACAAACAACCAGATGGTAATCTGTATTTTATGATCAAATGATAAAAATCATAATACAGATATGATGATGTACATCCGAATTTTGTACAAAAGCAAATATATAATCTACCAAGAACTTAATAAAGGACAGGATTCCTCCTCTCTACTGTTCTAAAGAATCTAACACGGTAAACACATCTTCATGTTTTAATTCGACGATATGTTTAGAAGTAAAACAGTCAGGGCACTGGTTACCCTTTATGCCAGTGATAAGAACGTGTTAGACAATTAACAACACCAAAGTAACCCTTCACAACAAAGATCGTTTTACTTTGATCAACACGTCTTGAAATACTAAACTTACACGATCTAATTGGCGGTTATAGGTCAATGAATCACAAATTCCTTTTTCTTTTTGCTTTATATCTGTTTTGATAATTTCACAAATTCTGTTGAACACATTTGCCAAGATTTCTTCAAGTATAATAAACAATGAATAGTCAAATTTTCAGTTTTATAATTATCTGAATTACAGTGAACTCGCTAACTATACCGGTCATGACGTTAGTCTCGCCGCTAACACGACCAATGTTAGTATGGGTAGCGTTGGTATGTATCCGTGACAGATCTGCTTGGACAATACGTTATTTTATCAAATACATTCATACGAGATTGTATGCAGGTTTTAATGTATCTGCATATTTCAAATCAACTCACAAAAGCATTAGTTGGCACAAAAATTGTATCTTGTTACCAGTTTTAGTGGTTTTCACCAAAAATTACTAGAGATGTTCTAATTCTTTTCCTGAAAACAAGAGCAATACCGGATCTTCACAAATATTGACGCAACTGATCCTATCTAGAAGATTATAACATATAGTTTATTAATCATTGTAATATGACTATGAAATGTATAATGCGTCAGTCAAAACCAATGTAAATAGTTAGATCCTTGCATTAATTTACTTCTCATATTTGAAATTCCAATAGCTTTGACAGGTAATTTCATGCCACGATAATGGTCATTATCAATATTATCACTCATTAAAGTAACCTCAGTTAGATAATGATATTAAACCATGTACAATGTATATCCCTTACCACCTTATTAACAAAATAAGATGCACACAGAAAATTGTTGATACATTTATTGCATTTTTCCTCTCAGTTAATTGAAACGATGTGAATTTTATGTAATAATGGTATTCTTATTTATTTCAGCTTTGAACAAAGATATTATTCAAGATGAAACAATGACCTTAATGTACATAGGTAAATAATTAGGTACAAAATCTGTAAATATTTCTGGTTTGTGTTGGTAAATATTCTGTTAAAAAGCAATCGACATGAATGATATATATTTTTTTTATTAATTAAAACGTACATGTAGTTTCGTGTGGAACTGTCTCACGCTTTACTAGTTAACACATACTAAAATAAACAATATATCGTGTATCACTATTACCATGGCTCCGTTTGAATTGTCCTAATGTGTATATGGCACCATGTCTGTTTACAGAGACTGGCATTGCGGCTGCATTCTTGGTGGTGGCCGTGTCTCTGGTCCCTAACGCGCCGCCTTCACCACCTTCACACAGTGCTAATGCAGTCAGGATAGGATACACTAAAGTAGTTCTTCACATCATAAGGTATACACCCCAACCTAATAAAGCGGCTGTTGAAAGCATCCTAATGTACAGTTTACCACGGTAGTAAATGTCTGTCGAAGTGGAGTGATTTTCTGAGATCCTTCATCTTCGCTGACGTGGTAAACATTAAGGGTTTAACGTAAATCGAGAGATACACTGTGCATGTTTTTTTTCATTGTTATGTCTGTTTAATTTTTTTATTAATAAATAGCGTCATAAACCTTCAAAATGCATTCAGTGGTTAGAAATACAGCATATACATATACGAAGAGAACAAACAATGACAAAACATACGTCACTATTTAAAGGTTAATGTTCACATATTTTTGATGTTCATTGTTTTTCTCACGGAGTGATATAATACTTATTGATTTATTGAGAAGCCTATTTTTCATTATTCCATTTCCTTGCCTTCACTCAACGATTGATGCGTAATTCATTCATTCATTTTTAAGAATAAAAACACAAATAAATTCGCTATCAAAAGGACGGCCGTAGTTGTGCAACGGCCATCAAAACTGTACCTTTGATTGTCCTAATATCTACACTATATATTTTCATACACTGTAGTATTATACGAGATTATCGGTTTAAAGATGTGTTCTTCTGAGGAGCCAAAATTTTCCTGTTTTAAACTTTTTTTCTAATATACCTCTTTGGAAAAAAGAGTTCATGGCATGGTAGAAAATGCAAAGATAATGGTATGTCAGTGTGCTCGTTTTTGTGCTATGATCGGTCAAAGATACCAACATGACATAATTATTAATTCTAAGTGAAATTTGCAGTTCTTACCCATTGCAGGACATCTTCATACAATATCTTCCGTATTTGTAGTCCAAAATGTATGAATGTTTGCAGAAATGACGAAAATGCTATCTTATTTTAAATTATTGAAGTAAAATATTTTTGACTTAATATTTGAACTAAGGAAAGCAATTTTAGTGATCACTACCCCTTATTTTTCATCCGTTTTTTGCAGATTAAACGCGAAATAACAATAGTTCTATAATTAAACGTTTTTTAATATTTAGCATATGAAAAGAAAATGGGTTCGTCTGACTAAAACGGTCAAAAAGGGGTTAGCATGCTTTATTTTTTGTACCGTTGGTATTTGTGTTATTTTTCACAATTTCGGGTTCAAAAATAAAAGTGCTCCAGTTACACTAAAAATGTGAAAAAATACTGAAAGTATATAATTTTTCACTTTGTTGCATAATATTTCTATAATATTGAACATTATATGGTTGTACAGCAAAATTAGCTTGCTGTGATTAAAAATGGCGAAACACTGACGTTTTCAAGAGTTCAATCCAACATCAAAAGGTGAAATTTCAGCCTTTCACGAAGTGAAATGTATACACAGAAATATGCATTTCCAAAATGGTCGCCGAATTGGTATTTTTTCTAATTCATGTAAAAAAGTTCTACAAGCAACAGGCACCTATATTTTTGACACAATTTTCAGATGCATATACAATGTACGCTATTAAATATGATCTTAATTTCTTCAATACAATGTTAAATGTTTAAATGAGATTAAAACAAGGCTTGAACGTGACTGAAACCACAGAAGAATAATTCACGAATTGTAACTTTAAAGCTAAGATTCCTATACATGTACACTGTAGCGGTAGAAACGAAAGAAAATATTACAAATATTTTTGAAAATATAATATTCCAAAACAAATAGTTTCCAAAGGGCATTTCCTGTTTTGTATTAAGGAATGGATTTCTCTGTCTGCTCGTGCTGTATACTGGTGTGATGATTGGCATGTACGCCACGTGGGTTACCATATTTGGGATTACTTTTGAACACCTTGATATCACGCAGGTAACCTCTCTCTCAATACCTAAATATCTGTTGAAATCAGCAGTAACTGCGTAATAGAAACATCCATTATCCCGACTAAAACATATTAACATTTTCCTCAAATTTGTTCTGGATATGCCAATGTATGTGGACAAATGATTGCGTAATTCGTGTTAGAGCTTTCTTTGATTCATAAAACAATAATTGCTTTCTGTTAAAACAACAAAGTGTCTGTTAATGCCCCAGTCGCACTTTGGGGACATGCTATTTACTTAGATGCGACTTTTGTTTTGGCGAGTGTCGCCGATGAAGCACAAGGCGTTTAACCCTCTGGAACACCTGGACATATTCTCTAATACTTTTTGAGGAAATTAGAATATTAGTCTTGGAAGAAATAAAAATGAAAATAAAAAGTAATGATCGTTAGATTTTCTTAATTACAATTGAACATTAGTCTATATAGATACTTACTCCTACTGTTTGCCAACATATTTTACTTTGTGTTCTCTTGTTATAAACAGGACGAGGCTGGGTGGCTTGGGTTCGGCAGCCTCATAGCAAGCAGTGTGGTAGGATTTATTTGTGCAAGGTAAATCTTTATTGAGGACCAATACTCATGAAACGTTTGCACTAAGCACATATACCTTAAAGTTCTGCTTTGATCCCCAACTCCAACTATGATACCCATATTTTACAGGAATGGCGTTGGGAAAAGTTCTCTTTTATATTGAAAATATTGATATTTGGATACAAAAAACTTTTGCGAAGTAATAATCATTAAATAAGCATTTGACTGTTTCAGTTGGCAATCATAGGCAATATGAATGCGAACTGAACAAAGGCAATTTTAATAAAGCCAACTTAAAGTAGTTCAATATTTATATTTACCATGTTTAAAAAAAAGTTTATCTCGTAGAAAAATACTCTTTTATTTATCGGTATTTAGCTCAACAATGTATCTGTCATGTTAATTGAATAGAACAACCATCGCCAAGGAAAGATCAATAGTATCTAACATAACAATTACGAATTCAACAATCGGTCAATGGCATTCTTAGCTGTATGAATGCCAAATGAATTCGTTATGAAAATATATAGTGGCAACGCCATGCAATGGTAAATATTGATATAGAGCTTTACTAAAAAATATGTTTCAGTGGCTAACGTTGCGCACGTACATTTGCATTCTTATGATATGTTCAGGTTTTCTGACGTTTGCACCCAAAAGCTGAAGACGATTTTGATGTTCATGTTGATTACTTCAACTTTAATGTTTCTGTGGGTTTCCTTGTTGTGCAGTCAATACATCGAATACAGTAAAGGTACGGCTACATGGGACACGTGACGTACTTTGAAATACATACAACATAAATCCCGCGTGTCCAATACAAAGACAATATAATTTTTCCTATAAACAGACATGAATAACGATATGTTTATGAAGCGAGCTTTTAAGTGTGATCATCATATTCTTTCTTTCACCATTTATCGCGATGAAATAAGTGATTTTGAAATAATGTCAAAACGTTCATTGAAAAACCTGAACGTATCATTTTGTATTTTATTCTTAGGATACAGAAATATCCGTTACAAATACAGATAATGTGTTTTACAGAACAACTGTACGTGTCGACTATCCTGGGCTGTGCCTTCCTCAATGGTTGTGTACCGTTACTGTATGAACAGATCTGTAACGCCGCCTTCCCTATCCCTGAGGGAATCATTGTCGGAATATCTGCCCTCGTAACAATGTTGGCCGGCATCTTTTATTTATTACCCCTCTCCTTCGTCGAATTTGAAGGTAATTTAGCTAATTCCTTTTGGAACTTGCGTAATTTATTGCAGAAATCATTGTTCTCCATATCATTATTGTAAAAAAACAAACCTGGGAAATGTTTTGGTCATTCCCGTACCACACATATGACACTAGCGACTTTGAACGATATGTTTCTCCAAAATTACTTGTATGTCTGTTTGACCTGAAGTACAAGAGCATGTTCGAATATGTATATCGTGAATGATGATTGAATATCCTTGAATCAGATTTGTATTATTTGTTACATATTTCCCCATCAAAACGTGTACTTAGTATGCATTTGTTTCGTACTGTTAATAAATGGTCAAAGTGAGAATATGTTTGATAGACATTATTATTGTATCTAATTATTAAATTACTATATTGGCTGAAGTCATTTAGGAAGGTGATTTATTTATGCAATCAAATCTCACAGTTTCATTTGATTTATTTTACGGTTCAATACATTTCTTCAATATAATACTAGTTTGTTTGATATCCATATTTTCATTTCAGATAATACCTGGCTGGAATGGTCAATATTAGTTGTGTGTGTTGTTGGTTGTGTTGCTATTCTGATCACGCCTCAGAGGAACGGACGGGCAGACCTGGACTTGTCCGTCCGTGTCGTTAAAACATCTCATTATGAAAGACTTGGGTCACATAAGGAACACCTGCAAGTGTCAGAGAAAAGAGTTCCGGAAAACGCATAAAACATGTAGATGGACATTTTAAACTGATAATTCAAAATATAATGGTATAATGAATACAAAATTATATCCTTAATTAAGTCAAGGCTGGAAAAGACGTGTCTCTATTTCTCTGTTTTTTGTCCGTTGTTATTTAATTAAAGCCGTTATACATGCAATATAGTAATGCTTTTAATTTTGAATATGTGTGTAATTAACATTATTTATGAACAATGTTGTTAGGGTATGTGATTACTTGTCATTTACTCATGTTGATATAATACATTATTTCATTTTGTTTTACAATAAAATTAAATACAATGATCGTGTTTTTATGTGCATTGATAATATCTTCCCTCTACACATTAAACAACAGTGAAGTAAAAGAAACATGGATTAAGATTAATTCATAAATTAAAGTGGTTTTACGCACCTGGCCTTTCTGCTTCTACATTAGTTTATAAAGTTTTGGTCCCTAGCATCACTGATGAGTCCTAGGATTACGAAACAGCTGTATGCTGCAGTTTAATTTTTTTTTTCGGCATATTGTATCTGTTACTAAATTTTAAAGGTGCAGCGTATGTGTGTGTTACGTCATCTTTCATGATAGGGGGTGGCAGACTCTGCTGGTGGATTATTTAGACCCCGAGGTCCGAGCTTCCATAGCCAGTTATCTCATATGAGTAGTGGTACGGTACATAATATACACATTTTCTTAGTACACGATTTGAAATTAAACAGAACTAGTTTGATTTTACTTCTTAATTCATAAATAAAAGGGGTTGTACGCACCTGGCTTTTCTGCTTCTAAATAAGTTGATAAAATTTGAAATCCTACTTTTTGGTCATTAGCATCACAGAAAAGTCCTAGGAGGACGAAACAGCTGTATGGTGCAGTTTAATTACTTTTTCGGCACACTGTATCTATTACTAAATTTACAAGGTGCAGCAAATGTGTGTGTTACGTCATCATTGATTAAAGGTTGTCAACATTTCTCTCGAAACATTCTTAAAATACGTTAACAAATTTATAAAGTCAAGAACTTAAACAGACTTAGTACATTCTGTATGTCGTCCGAATAAATTTATAACACCTTCATGAAAACAATCTATCAAATGAAAAATTAAAAAAAACTATTTTGTCAACGGTTGAGTGTACATACTATCCCAACACACGTATTACTACAACAACTATCAGAGGTTTACTCACACACCTGTAATTTATAAACTCAGAGAATACCAAATCGTCAACAGAAACCAAAATCCGAACTCAAAATCGAATAAACTGGAGGCACGACGACACTCGCCATAAAAATCTTGGTCACATCCAAGTAAACATCAAGTCCTCAAAATGAGAACCGAGTCATCATTGTCAATCACAACAAGGCGGCACACTAACGAGCATACGCAAGAACATTTAGTAATTACCAAAGGACAAGAGCAATCCAAGATATTTGTCCGTTTAGTTAGTTTTACACAAAACCAATAGAAAAGCCTACCGCTTGCTCTCGATTTGACATAATTGCAGAGATGTCAAGAACAACGTGATTGTTACTCCAGGAATTTCCATTTTTTGGACATCAACAACAGCTGAAGATTACTTTGTATGTTTATATATTTTGTAACTTGCGGAAACTGAACTACTAATACGCGATTGGATTAAGGAATTTAAGGAGTCCCAGCATTGATCCGATTGTTTGAGAAATAATTAAATCATTTTAACTCATTGCCTTTCCTGGAAGATAACTAGTGCACGAAATGAACAAGAACACATTGTAATAATTGACAGCTACTTTAGGTTTAACTCTTTCGGAGAATAAAATGTAAGACTCATTTGATTTCAAAAATGAAAGAAATATGACATAGAGAATGTTATAATTTGATTGGGAATGAGGGTAATGATAGCAAATTGAAACATATTAATATGCACCAATATCTCATGGATATTTGTTTTTCTAACACGATTTTTGAGTTGACTGATAAGCTGAACTGTTTGTATTTTTGTATTGCCTTTTCTTACATCATTTGATGGATTTTTTTGTTATCCCACTTCTTAACCTTTTGTAGGGCTCCTTCTGACACCAATTGCAATATTGTCCCGATTCCGATAATGACGCCATTTCTTCTTGAATTTTTTTTCTGCTTGAATCTGTTATTTACGTCAAAATTACAACTCACGATTGCAGTTCAAATTAATCATTACAGAACCAGCAAAAATAACAGGACAAGAATCCGACAAAAGATGGACACAATGTTTACTGAATGTATCATATGGGAACTATAATATACTACCTCCTAAACTGTTAACGATCGTACACAGGACACCTACAGTGTATATCTAGAAACAAGTCCAAGATTTCACCTACATGGCCCCCCTAACTGTAGATGCAATGGATAGCCAAAACTACATTGAAATTTAACACATACCCCTGACACGTTAGCAGTGACTTCCGTGACAGATATAATTCCAAAATCGACGATTGATTTTTAGAAAGGGAATTATATCGGGGATCAATGGAACTGAAAGGAAGTCTGTTTGACAGGTTTTGCATACCTTTTCTATTTTTCAGTGTCAGATTGTCGATGTTATGTGAGTTTAATCGCCTGGCGTATCGAGCTGTAATTTGGCTATAAGTTTCATTTTTTTAAAACTCCTTAACATAAAATTGAGACTTTTTTATTTGTCTATTTTGGTGTAAATAAGAACATCCGAAGTACCCTTCAAATACATATTGTGTCATTAAAAACAATTTTATGCAGGAAGCTTATACAAATATACTTATATCAAAACTTTTTTGTAAATGTTCATCAATTGTGCCCGGGCTACTAAATCAAAGATAGAACATACCTTATGAAAATAAGAGGACGGCTAGAAACAATTTCTAGGCTCTTTAAAGGTGAAATGTCAAATAATTTCATGTACTTTGTCAGGTATCAAACATTATCAAAAAGTATGCTCAAAAGCAAAGCAAGACAATTGTGAGGAGGTTAAGGAGAAACATTGCACCGACAGAGGTTTTACTTTGCCTTTTCGTAGATCGACAAAAACGAATTGCCCAACACCAGAAAAAACAACTGCTTTGGCAGCTGCTGACAACACGTTTATAGGAAACCCCGAACAAAAACAAGTCGCTTAAGTGTATAGTGCCAAGGCGTACATTATATGAGCCATCACAGCTTTTTAAGTTACAGTATCAGATGAAAAGTTTCAGAGCTTCTGTAAAAATAATTTAAATTTAGTTGAGCTAGCGACAAAATTGGTGAACGTTAGCCATTGAATGAATGATTGGTGACCTTCATTTCAAGCTTAACACTAGCTACATCATATCTCAGTGGTCAGCTTTGTAATCCGCGAATAATATATCAACCTCAGTGTCATTTAAAACAAATCATTAACCATGACCGCTTTTCTTGGTGAACATTTTAAAATCTGAATCTGAAATCTGCAGGCAAAGTAGAACGGAACTAAATATTAGGTTTATTTTTTTGTTTGACGACGTTTCAATAATTATCCTCATTTCAAGATCGGATATTGCGGTACGTTATCAACTCGCCGAAGTCATTTTTGACCAGGTAGTTTTGTTAGTGAAAGCGGCAATATACCAATCAGAGGTACATTGTTGTGTTCCAGTGTGACCCCGACCAATCACATATTACTCTAAGTTTTCAGGTAAGGTTTTTCCTTGCTTTATCTTTGTTTGCTTTATCATTGTCCCAAAGTACAATCAATTTGAAAAGAAATTTGAAATTTTGAAAATTCGAATTTTTTTAACAGACTGTTGGCATTCTAATGGGTACTACCTGTGCCCACCGTTTGGCTGAATTTGTCCAATGGCTTATCAGGATAGGTAACAAAAACCTTGCCAAATCTTTCAATTTCCCTTTCAGGAATATCGACGATGTGTTGTCTATAACCAACCAGAAGTTTGCTGACCTAGTCGATCGTATATACCCTAAATAAGGCTACAGTACTTTAGATTAAAGACTCAACAGAATCTCCTACATTGTACTTCAGCTTCTTACTTTGATCTTAATTTAAATTATGACTCACACGGGCAACGTACTACTAAGCTGCTCCATTCTATGGTGTTTACATGTCGCAGTTGATTCGTTATTCTAAGGCTTACTATGAATATCGAGATTTTCGTGATAGATGTCAACTGCTGACGAACAAACTTACGGCACAAGGATTCTAGAGATGCTGGTTAATGAAGACTATGGGCAAGTTTTAAGGTCGCCATCTCGATCTCATCGAGAAATATTCTGTATCAATGACACATTAGTATTTCTGATTTTTTTTTCAAAAACAAAAAAAACAAAAATATCTGGTTTGTTTGCAATACAGCGATCCTTAAAAATGAAGTAACATGCTACTAACAAATATGACACTTTCCATGTCACGTGACTGCATACAACCACGATTAAGACGAAAATGACACGTCTAGCACCTCGACAGATCGTAGTAGATTAAGACTAAACCGGTTTTGTCTGGTTTATTTCGGTTCTTTGCAACAGCAAACGCACGTATGGACGTGCCGTGTAATAATACATTCCGATTTATCGCTAACGGTCGACCCTGACAGCGATCAAAATAAGGTGTGCATCGTAATAAATATATTCGGCTAAGGTGAAACACCAGGAGTGTCAAGGGGACGATTTAGTCACGTGTTAAAATTGATGTGTGTAGGTACATGTTAACACTCAAACTATATGTCCCTGTATGGCCGTTACCAAATAATTAACACCTTATACAATTTATGTATACATGGGCCTAGCAATGAGTTGGATGAGTGTTATTTTCATTTTTTTTTATTTCCGACATATTCGAACTTAAAATGTACATTTGCATGTGTAATAAAAATAAACGTAATTAAACTGCTTTATTAATTTTAGATTGAATTCAGATTACATCCATTTTTTAAACAATTTTCTATTTCAATTCAAAAACGAAATGCTCCCTTCATCATACAACCCAAATGAAAACATTTTGTAAATCACAATTAGCCGGCATCATTTGGCCTGTAGTCAAGAAAGTTCTATTGATTAAATAAACAAAATGTCATTACGAACTGTATTTAATTATAAAAACGCAAAAATGCACTACTATTTAACATTGGGCATTTGTCATCACTTTTTTTTTTGCACCAACAATTGTTGTTTGTATTTTTAACTAAAACGTGTTTTGGCATCCTATCCATCATTTTATGTCTACCTTACTTTTGCTGGATGTCATTCAAAGAACAATTTCGCTGGCTTCAATATATTAGCATGATTACAAGTACAATTGTGTCATTGACAGGTGAATTACATGTAAACATACAAATATGACCAATACAATACATTTTTTCCCTTTCTGGTAAAGGTAGTGGACGTACAATTTGGTTAAAGACCTTGATTTAAAGGACATGAAATCTTGATTCACTTATAGAATGATCTGGATAGCTTACAAACAGTGATGAATGAACAACATGTGTTTATTTCTACCACCTGATGCGCTTATTCTTTTATTTTGTTTTACTTTATATTTTCATTTATTTTGTAGAGTAGACACATACCACATTGAATAAGTAACTAAGTTATAAACAGTGTTATTTCGTTCATTATATTTCGCAAAGTTTTGCACAATTTGATTTTTCTAGAAACCTACAAGTAGATATTTACGTTTTTCTCAATGAATAATACAGTGATAAAGCCACCTCTAAATCAAAATGACTACCTTGACACATTCATCTACAGCGTCGTGCCAAAGGTATCCCGGGTAAAAGTTTCCAAAATGTACACGCCTCAAAGCATACTTGTCAAAGTGTTTCATCTGCTTAAGCCACTTCATTTGACACCATCTTTGAAATTATCAAATGCAATTGTCGCTCAAGTAGTAGGGTTTAAAACGAAAGGGAAGTGTGTCCCCTTCTATAAATGTTCCCTGTATACACCCTCCACCTCCCGTAACTAACTTTACATGATGGCTTGATCGCTACATTTCCGCCAAATACACCGTGCGGGCGGTCACTAATTCAGACAGTGACCTCATTGGACGTTACTCAGCCTGAAAAGCTAGCTTGCTAGCCAGGCAGTACTTTACCCTGAGATTCTTGGCTGTTACAATGTACATAAATATAGTTTGGGGGGTCGACCGGCGTGTTTATATGTGGTTTGAAAACGAAGTAGTCTGCTATAATTCGGGAATGCATTAGCTGGTGTGATTCTGGGTTTCTATGCAAAATTGAAGGAAACGGCATATTCATATATATAATTGTTTTATTCGATAATAAGACCTGCTAATAATTTATTTGATATTTCGTTGTGGTAATGCAACCGTACATATGTTCACACACTTTATATCTATTGCATGCTGTAGCAAACGCAAGCTGAAGAGATGAATAGTATTCGAGGTTTTATACGGAATTCAAAGGAGGATCGAGAGCCATACCGGAATCATATACAACATAGATATAGCACGTTGTACCATGATAATTCTTCTAAATATATGTCTATAAAATAAATTCCAAGACGTACCCCCGTATGTTTCCATTCATTAACTGTTTCTGTCCTTTTGTTCTAAGTGCGATAACTCTTGAATTACGTCAACTATTTTGTACGCTATCTGAAGTTACACGAACAATTTCATAAGACATTTGATTACATCGTTTACCCAAATAGATTGTTTACAAGTTGAAAAGGGAAAAAAGTCACGCGTTTCTGAAGGATATTTCAATAACATTCTTTCTCATAAATAATGTACAACAAAGTGGTGACAATAAATGTATGCTATCCCCTAATCCTAAAACCAGTTCTATCTGGTCAGTTCTAGCTCTAGCTATCGCAGTGGTTAATAATAACTTCTAAGGAAAGCATGTTATGTAGAAGCTACACTATATAAGGGCCAACACATGATCGTTTTTGTTCATTCTAAAGTTATATTTTGTCCGACTTAACGTTCGTTCTTTACATCTACAGTCAGAGTTCAACTACAGCAGAAAAATCCAGTGTACATGTATGTATTTATTTTGTTTGATATACTATACGATGCCATATTCCCCGTGCGGAATCAACTTTTTCGAAAAAAAACTTATATTTTAATTTAGTTAATATTACGTTAATTGGGTGAAAAAGATAAGTTTGTCTATCACGAAAGCTCCTTGAGTTTGGTAGAGTACATTTTTTAATTGGCTATGTAACCCTTTTGTTCATTTGTAATCTTAGCTATGAAACAATCCCTACTTTAATTCTTGTACTTGAAACATGCCACAGTATTGAATAACACCGATATAACTGTTATTGCTCTAACACAAAGCTACAGGAAGTAGTGTTATGTTTCAAATGGATGGATTTTATATTTTTCTAGATGTCGACATAGTTATTTATCTGCTGATTTGCCATGGCTTTACGTCCGGTCTCTCTTGATACACCCAGATACCAAATGTTTGTTTCTTCAAAACTGTTTTTACAAGAAGATGTCGAAACTATTCTATACTTTTTTTAGAATTGAAAACAACGATGATGAATGAGCTGAAGCCCTTGCTGCGCGTGAAGCCGAGGACGTACGCCCGTCGCTGGTGGGTCCTCATCTACGTCAGTTTGGCGTTCATATTTATCACGCTCGCCTGGAATACGTGGGGACCGATAAGTCAGTCGGTGGAGTATGGGTTTGGCTGGGACGACTCCATCATAGCAGACATCTTGACCATTGGACGAGTCGGATTAATCAGCAGTATCATCCCGCTGAGTTACCTTGTAGACACAAAAGGTAAATCATCTTAACATTTCTTAATTAACAAAATATAGTTTTCTACCATGAAATTTAGAAATTTCCACTTTTTTCGCTTAAAATTAAATCTTGCTTTTACATTGCGAACAATTGTTGATGTGCTTTGGCTTCCCCTCCGAAACCGCAAAGGGTGCAAGACGGCTTAAACGTCTTTAATGTTTTTAAGTGTTTTTCTTTTTGCGGTAGACGGTTGCCTGGTACTTCTTCTTTGTTTCTCTCTATTGCCATGTCGTTTTCTCTAATATGTCCAGTTAACGTCTTGTTATACCAAGGGAGTGTTATATTCTGCTGATTTTAACATATGTATGTTTATATTTCACTGCACATACATATAAATGAACGTTACATATTATTATACGACGACGTTACAGTTTTCATAAGAATTTATGCAAACTTATTAGTTTGCAAACGTGCCCTCTCTTTGTAAAGAAACAGCCACAAGGCAATTCTAAAACTATTGTTTTGTTCGATATTTAAAATAAAAACGTACAACGTAAACTGAAATCATGGACACAGTAACTATTCCATTCGAGATAATGTTTAGTTTGCATAATTAAAATAAATACGTGCAATTTAAATTGAAATCATGGACACAGTAAATATTCGGAAGATGTACAACAACTTTCATTTTTGCAATATTTAAACTGGATTGCTATATAATGACGAAAGCTTCCCGAGTTTCGAATAAGTAACCGATGTTGTCGATTTTGCTGTTGATAGGAATTCGTCCAGCTATGATAGCCAGCACCTCTTTAACACTGCTCGGATATCTGATCCGTTGTTTTCTTGACCAGTCCACTTCAACCTGGTATGTATGTGTTGTAACCCATCAAATATAACCATTTGTATTTTCATGATAATTTTTATGAATTACTTAAATTGTTTCCTTTACCTTTGATCAAAACGAAAAATAGATTTTTCCGATCCGTTATTATTGGTTAAACCTATTTACAACGACAAAAAAAAAAGATGTGGCATCTTTCTTATATACAAAAAGCTGATTTCAAATATATCCATGTTTATGATTAAATTGAATTCATAAAAACCTACTGAGGCCTTAAAGAAAAGGCATATCTCGTCTATAAAGCTTATTTCAATTATGTCAATGTTGAAGTGTTTCTATATAAATTATATGTACATGAAATAAGTTGATTGCATCTCAGGCGAGCGTTACTTGGCCAGATATTTGTCGGAAGTGGAATGGGAATAACATTCAGTGGGCCAGTTGCCATGTCGGTCGCGTGGTTCCCGCCAAAAGAGCGCGCCTCCGCCACGTCTATTGCTGTCATGAGTACCTATCTCGGCTATGGGATAGCCTATATCATCCGTACGTACTACCTTGCTCTACAAATAAACGTAAGAATATTAAATTCATAATTTCAAATCATGTGCAATAAAAATAGCTACCACAAATGTATGCAGTTTAAAATGTGACCTTATCATACTTTTCTTCAATTCATTAATAATTATGCAGTATTATTGTATTACAAAGTTTGCTTTTAATGTGTAAATGTTTATTTGTCACTCGGTAATACACTGTACACATTTTTACTAATTATGAAAATAACCGATATTAACTTTTTTTTATATTTTCCTCCCAGATCCCTTGCTCGTGTCAGCGCCAGTTTTTAGTGAGAGGGTGTTCTCGCATCGAAATCAGAGGTAAATATTTCGTTTAAGTTGATAAACTGATTTGTGACTGCTATCTGCTGGCATTGTAGTCATAATATCGAACTAAATAAAATAATGTTTGCTTTTTAAACCGTTATTAATATATAATGAAAAAACCCAAACAAACAAAATGCCAGCCTAAAGCAACTGAAGGTCTCAATGGTTATTTGTTTTAATTTTGTTGATAATCACTCTTTACATAATGGAATAATCATATCAGAGAAAAAATAGTATTTTCCCGCTCGATTAAACTTCATACACAAGTGTTTATCTTTGTGTTGAACTGTTGTACAACTGACATCTATAAATCAGTTATACTAATTTAAGCATTGATATGAATTATTATGAACGCCCACTGCATTACAAAAAAAAAAATAGCACGAACCGCTTTAGAAAGACGGTGTCTAAAATTATCGTCTAAACGAGAGTTCGGCGTGACATGAATTACTTGTTAGCCTTCATCTCATGTTCGTATTCATACTCTTTTCGGGTCATTGGCTTATGAACCGAAACGGAATTAAATAGATGTTTATAGTGACACTGCAGCGCAAATATACATTTAAAGCAATAAACATCAGTCTAGAGTGAATAACAATGCACTGACATATTATCTTCCTGTCATATAATGCTATGTAACAGAAATATAAAAATATAATGATTATATTTAAACTGGAGTAAAAAATATCTACAATTAAAAATCAGTTTTGCCATCGTTATACTTAACCCCTTTATTATATAATAAGCTGGACGCAATATTTAACATCCAAAAAGCTTAAGATAAAAAACATATTAATATTAATATGTTTATAAACAAGTATATTTGTCAAAACACCCATTAAATAATTGAGTAATATTTTAGTTGCAAACCTAAGAGCTAGATTGCTTTAAAGAAGGATGGAATAATGTTAAATAGTTCCGTTTTGTATGTAAGCTACATCAACTGTTGCATAATCTTATCAACAACATACAAACGCATTAAGGCAGTAAAACTTTAATGAAAAGTTCAAAAACCGTATGTTCAAAATGATATTGTTCAAACTGACATGCGGATTAACAACCAATTAATTTCTCACTATTCATATTTTAAAGTTTTACCAATGCTAATGTTAGATTCGCAAATTACACAATTGTACTATATAGACGTTTTATGATTATCTGAATTACAGTGAACTCGCTAACTATACCGGTCATGACGTTAGTCTCGCCGCTAACACGACCAATGTTAGTATGGGTAGCGTTGGTATGTATCCGTGAGAGATCTGTTAATACGTTTATTCGTTGTATATTATGATTATTATCGTATCGCATTACCGTATATCGGGTTTTTTAGCGTATGCGACATTTTGCAATTTCTGTACAAGGACTCATGTTTTATATTAAGCCTATTTTATTTCTAGCGGTGATCCAGCTACTTCATTAATCTTAGTGTATGTATCCTATATTCATTAAAAACCCTTGGGTATTGCATCATATATTATCGCGAAGGATACAGTAGCACGACAATATGCCATTGTAGGGCCACTAAAGTTGCATTAAGTCGTGCTTTGAGGTGATTATACTGTTTTACCAACCATTTTGCACCTAATGGTTTCATCTTGTACTGTATCTTCATACTTAACAATGAAACCAATTTTAGCGATATTTAATTGTTCGCGATGGTGTGTTGTCGTGAACATGATGATTAGACATTCGCTAAAAAAAACCGATATACGATATTTTGGTTGCAATGAATTATTGTTTGTTTATTAACTAGAAATATTTACTAGACATATGATATTGACATCAATTTAAGCTGATTATTTAATTATCATGCAGCACATTATTATTTGAAAACTTGGGTTGTCAAACCAGACATACGTTGGCAACAGGTTACTCAAAAATCTTCCGAGAAAGTAACCGGTTCATCGGTAACTTTAATGATCAAATGTTCTATTATTATTTCAAAAAATGTATTGTCTATGATATACACCGAACACATGTTTGCATTTACAAATAAGCAAGGTATTTTACCGGTGTAGTTAACGCAGGGGATAATTACATGTCACCTCAGCAAATATGTTTCATCACAAAGTCCACCACATGTCGGAATGCAGTAAGGCGGGATTCAATTATTTATTCTAGAAATTGTATGCAGTTATATTGCTCTTAAAAAAACACGACTTACAAATGAATTAAAATATTCAAGTTTTTTAAGCTGATATTACACATCTGTATATTTCGGCTTTCTTTTAAAGTACCTCTTGTATGTTAAATATTTAATGATGTCGGCGGCATGTCTTCGTCTATCTTCACCATAACAAACACAATCAACACTGTTATATTATCTCTAAAAACTGACCGTGAGGCTTAAATATCCAATTTCAGTCGTATCTATGACTCACTTTGAGCACTTTACGTTTACTTGGATTTTCGTTGCGGCTGTCGATGAAGCAGAAGATGCTTATTCTTCCGGAATACCTGATCTTATTCTTTTGTATTTGTACGAGGGCCTCCGTATGAATATTTCTTTTCCATATTTTGCCCCTAGTTTAATCGATTTTGAGTTCGGATCATTGTTTTGTTGACGTTTCGATATTCTCTTCTCTTTGTTTGTTTTTTTGTTTGTTTTTGTTTTGTTTTATTTCCGTTTTAACATGAAACTGCGTAGAAACATTCGAAAAGGGCAAACTTATTCGAAGGTCTTTTTGCTGTTAACTCTATTGTAGCATTATTTAGTAAATGACGAAGGTTTTCATTAAACAATTGAAATAGCCTATGGTATTTTGGCAACCGAAACCATTGACCACTTGACTGTTCCTCTTCAGGCAGGTTATTTTGGTTGAACCCTTTAAAGACGACGTTCCTTCCTTTTGTTAAAATATTTTTTTGAGAAGATGAATAACGGTTTATTTTTAACCCGCTTTCTCACTTCAGTTTTGAACAAAGAAATCATAAAGGAGGAAGCAATGACACTGATATATATAGGTAAGTATAACTTTTACATCAAAACCAGTAGAATTTTACAGTAAAATGGTGTTGTGCATTGCCCTGCTTTTCTAGGAGCAGATATAATATCTCATATCTCGCCACGTTGGATAGAGTATGCCAATGTAAGAAAGTTATGCAAGAAAAAAATCTATCTCACATAACATCTCACGCGACGTGACGTCACAATGGCTCAACAATGACGTGACGTCATGAATACGGTACATGTAAAATCTGATGCCGGAAGAGAAAACGACGGCGTGATGAAATTAAAACCATTCACAAAAATTGAACCAAGAAAACCTGAACAGTGAGAATAATTTTTCTGCGCAAACTTCGTTTGCAAATATGGGGTCTGCTTAATCTGGCTGGCTTATTCGTTTTCGTTGAAAAAAAGCTCACGGAAAATATGAATTTTGAAAATGGTAGCCAGTCAAAACGTATTTCATGGTTTTTGAACTTATTCGGTTAGATGATAATGAGAGAAAAAGACCCTCTAATGACCAAAGGTGTTAAATAGGGAAATTCCACCCTCGGTGTTTTCAAATTTGGCAAAACCCTCGGCAAAGCTTTTTCTATATCCCTGGAATAAAAGAGTCTTATATTATAACAGTTTGTATAGCAATAAGAAAGACAGGAAATATTGACTAAATTTGCAAATTTAATCGGAAACAAGACCATATGTTCTATAAAACTAATGGATGACTGCTTGTTAACAGAGACGGTGATTGCAGCTGCATTCGTAGTGGTAGCCGTGTCTCTGGTCCCCGACGCGCCACCTACACCACCTTCACATAGTGCCAACGCAGTCAGGATGGCATATACCAAAGTCATGGTACACGTCATAAGGTACGGCTGTACAAGAAACATGGTATGCTAACTAACATTCTTACTGTAGAAAATTATTTGCATTTTGATATCACTCACCATATACATGAAATATGTTATCCTTATATCTAAGGGTTCATAGTGAGTATATTATAGCAAGTGGTTTATTGATATTTATTTGCTTGTTCTGTGCAGGATTTCACATCTGCAATGTTTATACCATACAATATATTTACATTTCCATGTCAATATCCATTAAAAGCAACATATAACATAGCTGGGCCACAAGTTATGAAATTAATACTTCCTTTGATAGCAAAAAAAACAAACAATTCCGTTTAATGTTTTTTTCCCCATGTTTGGCATGGTTATTAAGGAATGGATTCCTGTGTCTGCTTCTGCTTTTCACCGGTGTGTTGGTTGGCATGTATTCCACGTGGGTCTCCATATTTGAAATTACGTTCGGTCACCTCGGTGTCACTCAGGTAATGTACTTCTGATTTGTTTTTTTTTCATAACGATTTTGTTTATAATAACATGAATACCTCTTTCTTGTAAACTGCATTTACTCAATCAAATAAGCAAATATCATAACACAGAAACATGATTTGACGCGGAGGTGTCCTGGGGCTTATATTAAATAGGGGGCTCGACTTACCAGTACCGGCGTATACATCATTTGTAGTAATGGATTGTGTTCAATAGTGCATGGATGGTCGCGGTAATTGTCTATGTGGTCGTGATCAATTGGTCAAACAGAATCCTGAGTTAACCTTAAAAGGATACATACATTTCGATTTTCGGGGTTTCTCTCCCGAAAATATACAACGACTTTAGTCATAATTGACAATGCGTATGTCATTAACTAAATGGCATATTAACTACGTGCAGCATACACTAGGCAGATCAAAAGTTATTATTTTAAAGACAGAGCGAAACTCTATACAGCATTACATTGACAAAAAGGTTTTCAATGAAAAACATGAACATCTTAACAGAACCTCTATCTATATGACAGAATTAACTGCTGCTGTTGATATCAAAATTTTCTAACAATACTACTAGGTTTGTCGAAATATAGATTTGAATTACGAATGACATTAAGATGACATTATGATCAGTAAATGTGTTTTATATTTTGAATATTTTACATATTCTATGAATACCGTTTTTGTCATATACCAATTTTAAAAACTATTGAGTATTCAGAAGATCACTTACACATGCACTATCTCCGTTTTTGAGGACACTGCTATATGTTGTGTTTTTTAGTGAATTTTACTTACTCCCTGGACCGTGTTTGAGCTAAATGCAATGCCTTACGTGTTTATTGCCAATTTCTTAATATGCAAACGGCTAAAGCACTATTTCATCTGTGTTCCAAGCATACTACGATATTTTTTTTACATCTGAAACAAAGTAAGAGTTCGCTTTTACATACATATCTTTTTGTACACAAATCAATGTAAGAAAAGTCCAGTTGAATTTTCCATGCAATGATGCAGATTGTATGACATTTAAACAGAAAGAAGCTGGTTGGCTTGGATTCGCTAGTCTCATAGCAAGCTGTTTCCTTGGATTTACGTCTGCAAGGTAATGCTGTCCCTTTAGGTCGCTTATCTGTTCGTTGTAGTTAAACACAAAATTTTAAAGTAATTCATATAATCATGTAGTTTTCAATCTACCTTATATGTATATGCATATTCATTAGGGATTTATAACTTTGTTTCATGTTTATGCATGTGGTATAACTTGTACAGAACAGAGGCGCGAATATCCTCAAAACATTCATTTGAAGTTTGTGCATGTTTAGTCCTTATATGATCAAATGAACTGTTTTAGTTGCAGTGCCTCTAATACATATTCGCAAATACGTATGTTTGTTCTTTCTTTTGAACGGTTACTGTATCGTAACAGGTTTTCTGACATTTGCGCTCGAAAAGTGAAGATGATCCTAATGGTGATGTTAATCATTGCCAGTCTGTTGTTCCTGTGGGTTTCCCTGTTATGTAGCCAGTACATCGAATATAGCAGAGGTACGAACACTTATAACACAAATATAGTCATATTTCCGCAGTGTTATATGCAACGAATATTCACGCGAAAAAATAATATGTCAACTGCATAGATCCTCATATATCCAATGTATTTGTATTAAACTTTTAGCACAAAGGTACAATGTACAAATTTTACCATATATTCAGTAAATTACATCGCTAATGACCGGATATGAAGAAACTCCTTTTTGTTAACGGTTACTTCTTAATACTTTGATAATGTAAGCAACAGTTCTTTATATATTGTTTAAAACAAGGAAAAAATAAGAAACATCTTATGTAAAGAAAGATATATCAATAAAAATGATGAAAATATGTCCAAACATTTAGGAGTAGTTTTGCTCTTTCTTCCTCTTCATTATTGATATTATTGATATATCGTTTCATCTATTTGGAAATAAGGCTTAAAAGAGCAATATCAATCTGTATTTTACAGAACAACTGTACGTGTCGACTATCCTGGGCTGTGCCTTCCTCAATGGTTGTGTACCGTTACTGTATGAACAGATCTGTAACGCCGCCTTCCCTATCCCTGAGGGAATCATTGTCGGAATATCTGCCCTCGTAACCACACTTTCTGGCATTTTATATATGTTACCACTCTCTCTGATCGAATTCAAAGGTGAATGAAAATTTCGTTTCAGAGCAAGACTCGCAAAATGCTAACAATTTCAACTTCGTCTTTGACATTATTACCTGCATTGAGTAAAGATCTGCCCGGAAAAATAGATTAGTTTCATTAGCACTGAAAAGCTATTAATAAGTATTAATTAATGATACATTTTAACTATTTCATTTTTTATATTTACACCCAATAAAAAGTTTTTAAGTGTTTTCGATGTCATATGATCACACAATTTATCCAGTTCAAAGTCTAGATTTATTTGTTATTAAAAAGCGTTTTGCTTAATTATATAAATCTGAAGCATTAATTTTGAATTTTGACTTTTGTTGCAATATTTGGGTTTTTTATTTTAGATAATTCGTGGCTGGAATGGTCATTACTAGTGGTATGTGTGGTCGGTTGTATTGTAATACTGGTTACGCCCCAGAGGAACGGACGAGCAGACCTGGACGTGTCCGTCCGTATCACTAAGTTCGCTCATTATGAAAGACTAGGAACAGATCAGCCAGACATACATGTTTCACCATACAAAGTTCCAGAAAACGCTTAATATCCTTTATACTATACCTCAGTCGAGTTTTAAGTGAAACAATTGAACCAACGTTTAGGAGCAAGTAAGCTAGTTATACATGTGTACCTGTGTGGAACCTTCTACTGAAAGCTAGTTACACCTCTGTGGAGCCTTCTACTGAGAGCTAGTGTTACACATCTGTGGAGCCTTCTACTGAGAGTTAGTTACACCTCTGTGGAGCCTTCTACTGAGAGGTAGTTACACCTCTGTGGAGCCTTCTACTGAGAGGTAGTTACACCTCTGTGGAGCCTTCAACTTAGAGGTAGTTACAGCTCTGTGGAGCCTTCTACTGAGAGGTAGTTACACCTCTGTGGAGCCTTCTACTGAGAGGTAGTTACACCTCTGTGGAGCCTTCTACTGCAAGCTAGTTACACCTCTGTGGAGCCTTCTACTGAAAGCTATTTACACCTCTGTGGAGCCTTCAACTTAGAGGTAGATACAGCTCTGTGGAGCCTTCTACTGAGAGGTAGTTACACCTCTGTGGAGCCTTCTACTGAGAGGTAGTTACACCTCTGTGGAGCCTTCTACTGAGAGGTAGTTACACCTCTGTGGAGCCTTCTACTGAGAGCTAGTTACACCTCTGTGGAGCCTTCAACTTAGAGGTAGTTACAGCTCTGTGGAGCCTTCTACTGAGAGGTAGTTACACCTCTGTGGAGCCTTCTACTGAGAGCTAGTTACACTTTCGTGACGGAACGATTTATCAAGTTGAAAACAGGTACGATAGGGATCACATCATATACAGTTCTGAATGATACCTTGGACTGTTTTGAAATGTTTTTGTTTACTGTTTTCGTTTTTGTTGTACTTTTATACATGATTAGTTGATACAGAATTATTGCATGCTGCATATAAATATATATTTTTGTAACTTCACCTGTGCAAGAATACATGTCTGTAGAGAAGCCAATAATTTGTTTATGTCCATACCTCTTCATCGCATCTTAATTACATGCCTTTACTTCTTTTTGTTGTCAAATTGTTTTTTAAATTTTAAAGCATGCACACCAAGGTGATGCTCATATACTTTCTCCAAAGTATACCATATTCAACCTTATGTTACAAAAATGTATAAAAGACGCTCACGGGAATAGCACCTTTATAATCAAGAATAAAATAAGTCAAGCCAATAATGAATAAAACTGCACCATAAGGATATTTGACTCCTTTGCCTTACCAGCTCAGTGCTGATTTATTTCTGGATAGTAAAGTATATTTAGCGTATCATCAACACGTTACATAACATTTAAAAGCTACTCGAAATCGAAATTGTATTGATTCACTAAGATTGTTGACAGGCAGTCAAAATTAAACTCATTTCAGAAAGCATGTAAACTAAACCATACAACTAGGTAAAACTCCATTATTGTCTTTCTTTTCCTTATATATATATATATCTTTCGTTTTAACATGTTCACACTATAACTGCAAAGTTATATATGTGAAGTAATATATAGACTTGTCATGTACGATGCTAAGTCTATGTATAAGAACAGTAGTACTTGTTTCCTAATCACAGGAATTAAATGCAGTTATATAAACATAAAGGTAAAATACAATCAGCTGAGGTCTTCGATTTTGTTTGGTTTGCTGGTTTTTACGTTCTTTAAACAGCTAGTCTAAAAGTTAGGTAGTGTAAAGGGAGACATTGGGGTTGTTAAAAAAGAAGAGAAAATATCATATTTCAAATTAAGTCACCTTTTACGATTAGGTGACGTGGGCAGAAGGTACAATTCGTACGCCCTACCTACAGAGCAGCAAAGACAACTAAAATTGTCCTTCAGTTTCAAATAATATACATGTATTATAGATAATTTAAAAATTCGACAAAGTCCGATTTTATCACTTTAATTAATTGTTTTGGCTTAACATAGGTTTGTTAAAACATGGATGTATATGCAACAAACACTTTCGATGATAAAGCTATTCAATATTATCGCTTACACTTATATCTTATGTATCTCATCCTTTATGATCTCAAACACACTGGATAGCAATTTGACGTCCGTCTTTGTGGCAAATCAACAACAAATAGAATGATATAAAGCCCTATATAAATCAGTTTGTGGTTTAAGATTCGTCGGTTCTATCTACGCATTGCAATACACGTGTATCAGTACGAATTAATTGGACTGTATTTGAAATTCCATTGACATGGATTCCATGTTTGGAATATAATACACGAGTTTAAAAACACGATTATTCGCATCTAAATACCAAATAGGCTCCAGTTTGTAATTTACAAATAAATTCCTTTTCTCGTTGTAAGAGATTTGGCAAAACTACAAGTATAGAGGCAACATATTAATTTGGCAATTAATTGGCGGAGAGATAATCGATTGAATATTTTGCTTTTATATAAATCATATACAATAACAAAGATAAGCCAGTAATGGAATTGGCAAAACTCAGTTTGAGCAAAATTGTAAACAGATATGTTCAAATCAAAACAAGTTAAGGTATCATTGCGTCCGCGTTAGGGATCTTATTCAGATAAGTGATTTTTAAAAGTGTTGTGATAACGGGTAATCTATACAATAATAGTTCCTAGTCTAGCTTAAGATCGTGGCATTCCGAATTACACAATCGCTAACATACGTTACTAATTCAGAAAGTAAATATCCCGATTGGATGTAAGTGGAGACGGGAAAATGCTAAAGAATCGTACAAGACAGAAGAATAACATCGTTATGACTTAGAATAAGATTAAAAATATGAATTAAAGATGACTTAACACACACATGTGTTTTGCACCTTTTAAATTTAGTAATAGTAGCAGTATGCCGAAAAAATGAATTAAACTGCAACATCAGGTGTTTCGTTCTCCTAGGACTTTTCAGTGATGCTAGGGGCCAAAACTGCACCATACAGCTGTTTTGTCGTCCTGTGGCCTCTTCAGTGATGCTAGGGGCCAAAACTGCACCATACAGCTGTTTCATCATTTCAGGACTCTTCAGTGACTATACATGTATGCACTGGCCTAAAACACAATCGGCTGATAAAAAAAATGCCCAAGTCCTGTTAGTAAAATGCACTAGATCAATAATTCAATATAATTATTTCTTTTCGAATATTGAATAATTCCAAACTAATAAAATGTACATGTGTCATACTTCGGCTTACAAAGGACACATTGAATAATAACTACGTTTTAATTCAGAATAAGATACAGTCGAGACAACAAATGTATTAATCTGCACCATACAGTGTTACCTGTACACACATACAATGTAATAAAAGATGACTTAATGGACAAGTACTTAAATGCAATTACATAAAACATAAAAATAGAGCGAAATCAAAAGATATCTCAATATCGATCTAAGACACCTTCATACCAACTTTCACCAAAATAGAATAATTTGAATATGTAAATTTTGATCAATCAGAGGCCAGGAAAAGGCAATTATTTTGTTAATCAGATAATATAACAGTGTTTGTAACAAACATGACAATAATCATTTGTTTTCACTGAGATCAGATTGCATACAAAGTTGGAATAAAACTGGAGAACTGACAGGAAGGACAACACTGTGTTATCTGACGGTTAGTTTAGCAGAGATATAACGATTGACACCCTAGTTTTTCGCCTCATAGTGTCATGGTTGTTAATGTGTCTTATATTCCATTACCAATAGCCTTCAACAACTGGGTCGTGGTGGTTAATGTGTCTGACATTCTATTACCACAAGCCCTCAATCACTGGGTCGTGGTTGGTAATATGCCTGACATTCTATTACCACTAGCCCTCCACCACTGGGCCGTGGTTGTTAATTTGTCTGACATTCTATTACCACTAGCCCTCAACCATTGGGTCGTGGTTGTTAACTTGTCTGATATTCTATTATCACTAGCCCTTCACCATTGGGTCGTGGTTGTTAATGTGTCTGACATTTTATTACCACTAGCCTTCCAACACTGGGTCGTGGTGGTTAATGTGTTTGACATTCTATTACCACTAGCCCTCAACCACTGGGTCGTGGTGGTTAATGTGTCTAACATTTCATTACCACTAGCCCTACACCCCTGGGCCGTGGTTGTTAATGTGTCTGACATTATATTATCACTAGCCCTCGACCCCTGGGTCGTGGTGGTTAATGTGCCTGACATTATATTACCACTAACCCTCCACCTCTGGGTCCCGGCGGTCAATGTGCCTGACAATCTATTACCCCTAGCCCTCAACCACTGGGTCGTGGTTGTTAATGTGTCTGACATTATATTACCACTAGCCCTAAACCATTGGGTCGTGGTTGTTAATTTGTCTGATATTCTATTATAACTAGCATTTAATCACTGGGTCTTGGTGGTTAATGTGTCTGGCACTATATTACCACTAGCCCTCCACCTCTGGGTCGTGGTGGTTAATGTGTCTTACATTCTATAACCACTAGCCCTCCACCACTGGGTCGTGGTGGTTAATGTGTCTGACATTCTATTACCACCAGCCCTCCAACACTGGTTCGTGGTGGTTAATGTGCCTGAAAATATATTATCACTAGCCCTCAACCACTGGGTCGTGGTGGTTAATGTTTCTGACATTCTATTACCACCAGCCCTCCAACACTGGTTCGTGGTGGCTAATGTGCCTGAAAATATATTATAACTAGCCTTTAATCACTGGGTCGTGGTGGTTAATGTGTCTGGCATTATATTACCACTAGCCCTCCACCTCTGGGTCGTGGTGGTTAATGTATCTTACATTCTATTACCACCAGCCCTCCACCACTGGTTCGTGGTGGTTAATGTGTCTGACATTATATTATCACTAGCCCTACACCACTGGGTCGTGGTGGCTAATGTACCTGATATTATATTACCACTAGCCCTCAACATCTGGGTCGTGGTGGTTAATGTGTCTGACATTATATTACCACTAGCCCTACACCACTGGGTCGTGGTTGTTAATGTTTTTGACATTCTATTACCACTAGCCCTCCACCTCTGGGTCCCGGCGGTCAATGTGCCTGACAATCTATTACCCCTAGCCCTCAACCACTGGGTCGTGGTTGTTTATGCGTCTGACATTATATTACCACTAGCCCTAAACCATTGGGTCGTGGTTGTTAATTTGTCTGATATTCTATTATAACTAGCATTTAATCACTGGGTCTTGGTGGTTAATGTGTCTGGCACTATATTACCACTAGCCCTCCACCTCTGGGTCGTGGTGGTTAATGTGTCTTACATTCTATAACCACTAGCCCTCCACCACTGGGTCGTGGTGGTTAATGTGTCTGACATTCTATTATCACCAGCCCTCCAACACTGGTTCGTGGTGGTTAATGTGCCTGAAAATATATTATCACTAGCCCTCAACCACTGGGTCGTGGTGGTTAATGTTTCTGACATTCTATTACCACCAGCCCTCCAACACTGGTTCGTGGTGGCTAATGTGCCTGAAAATATATTATAACTAGCCTTTAATCACTGGGTCGTGGTGGTTAATGTGTCTGGCATTATATTACCACTAGCCCTCCACCTCTGGGTCGTGGTGGTTAATGTATCTTGCATTCTATTACCACCAGCCCTCCACCACTGGTTCGTGGTGGTTAATGTGTCTGACATTATATTACCACTAGCCCTACACCACTGGGTCGTGGTGGCTAATGTACCTGATATTATATTACCACTAGCCCTCAACAACTGGGTCGTGGTGGTTAATGTGAATGACATTATATTACCACTAGCCCTCAACCACTGGGTCGTGGTGGTTAATGTGTCTGACATTATATTACCACTAGCCCTACACCACTGGGTCGTGGTGGCTAATGTACCTGATATTATATTACCACTAGCCCTCAACAACTGGGTCGTGGTGGTTAATGTGAATGACATTATATTACCACTAGCCCTCAACCACTGGGTCGTGGTGGTTAATGTGCCTGACATTCTATTACCACTAGCCCTCCACCTCTGGGTCCCGGCGATCAATGTGCCTGACAATCTATTACCAGCCCTCGACCACTGAGTTGTGGTTGTTAATGTGTCTGACATGTGCTTGTCCTCTGAATGACCATAGCTATTTAATACATACGAGTATAACACCTATTAGATCCTAAAAAAAATGAAGTAAATGGGTTTTCAATTCACAGGTGTTATTAATGTGTCGTTGAAGTCAAAGTACTCTCTAGACCTGTTTACCAGGTGTTGCAGGCATGTAAGTACATCCATGTTTTCTTCCAATAGATGATCACTGTTAAAGTAATGAAATGTTCTATTCTAATTCAATATGACCTTAATCGGCAATGTTACACCAAAACCGGGATAACATTTGCATCCACCACATACATCTAAAAATTGAATCTCCGTTCTACCGTAGGTGTGTGTCATTTAAGGCTTAAGTGAATATATGTGTACGAGAGTGTGACGGACAATGCGGGAGCCATATGAAACAAATTATGTTTATAATTCGATCACAGTCAGAAGCTAGACGTTGTACACACATGTTTGGGTGTTCCTTCAACATTTGTCACATGGGCTCTTCTTTGGTAAATATTTGACATGACACAGCCGGAAACTTTACAAACTCAAGTAAGTTATGTCTGAAAGTATAATAATATCAAGTTTAGTACAAATTAGTAAACAAAGAACAATATTGATATGAGAAAACGATTATGTCGAAAGTAAACAGACAGTTTATAAATATGAATATGCATTGTAAGAATGCTATACATATCGGTTTGTGCTGTCAGCTTTAATGTTTTTTTTTTATCTTTTGGACAATATCTATGACAGGACGTTATAATCAATAAAGCGAAGGCTTAAATGTGAACGGACATATTTGACAAAATCTAGTGTACATACTGCACGAGTTTTACAGAAACGAATGTGTTATTTTAATTATTTTTATTTTGAATTAATTCAAGACACATTAATGTAAACTCATGCTTATATCAGCATTCCGTCTTTTACAAAGAATGTGTAAACAGAGCAATAATTCGAATTCAAAATCGATTACACTAGGGGCTAAATACGAGCAATGGAATGAGTTACATAAAGATTATTGGAAATGTACAAAAGACTAAGACCAGTTATCAGGAGGTAAGTGTTTCTTCTGCTTCATTCACGACACCCGACATGTAAATCTAGGTCACATCCCAGTAAATGTCATATCCTCAAAGTGAGAATTGGTGCATCCTTCTCAAAAACGACCGTAGGCATACTTATGAGCATATCGAACAACGTTCACCTATGTTCTGTATCATGCAGAATACTTCTTAAGAAGACCAGGATGGCGATTATCAAACTTGCTCATAATCTTTATCAAATGTGTTAAAAATTGTTAAATAAAACACGAACAATTTGCTTAAGTATGTCAGGTCTAGCTCTTTTAACGTTAATATGTCATTTTAATACACGTAAATTATACTTACATTTGCTTTTAGCCTTGTTGGTCAAATTCTTGGTATTGTTACAGCTGTAAAGGTGACGAAATAGAACATATCATAGTAAGACAAATCAAACCTGCTCCCTTATAACTCAGATCACGTAACAGTTAAATGGGAACCAAGGGCTTTAAATATACCATGAAACTTTCAATTGTAAAATCCCAACACACAGACTACCGACAAGAGAGAGAAGAATGAACTAGCTCGACAAACAGGGCGTGAACCTGAGATCTCTTGATCTAGAGCGTTACCACCTGGCCAAAACGTCCGGACAAGCTGAAGTGGCTCGTACCATCCAGACATAGCTATACAAGGTTATGTCTCATCACCTAACATCAGTCTTTGTTACAGCAAGGAAACCGCATTAAATCAATATTTTGATTCAATAACATGTGACAAATCCGTTTCTCCATGGTTAAGCGGTCAAGAAAAGGAATATAATAAGCATATTTTCTTAAAAAAAACAATTTTTTATTAATGTTTCCTGCATAAACCCTAATATATATGCTAAGTCGATGCTTTATTTAAACCGTGTCAGTTTCCTTCGCGTTTAGCGTTCCATTATTTTGTATGTGTTACAAAGTTAATTTTTCGTAAAGTCATATCACATTCCGATCGTATTAAAATGATTTTTCGTCTTCTACGGCGTCGTATATCCCACAGGTATTTATTCACCACAAGTAATGTTAATGCATTGTCAACACACTTTTACACACATTTGTAATTTCATCTTTATGTCAAACGTTTTTCATAAGTGTTTCGATAGATGTAAAAACCGTTTTGTCTTAAATTATATAAAAAATATATTATAAGAAAAGATATGGCTTATTTGAGTGTAAGAACTGTCCAACATATATGAATGTAAAGAGCCAGGTAAGGAACATAAGGGAAATTACTTGATATATCGCAGATAATATTCATATATAATAAGCGAAATATTTAGCATACAAATACATGTATTTCATATTGGTCAAATCTACACAGTCATGTAATAAGTTAATGTCCGGCGTTTATTTTAAAGACATACAATTCATTAATTAAGAATAAGATAATACCAAAGCGTATTTATATCAATAAAAGTTAAATTCAGTGAAGTTTGTTTACTGTTTAAAACAAAGCCAAATATTGTATTACTACATTTTGTAAGTACCTCTGTAATCCTTATGAATTATTCATTCCAATATTTTGACAAAACCCGTTGTTTCCATGTGCACATTTGTGTTTTTGATTCTATTTGAATTAAAAAATCTATCGCAACAAGCAGGCATACTAATGAATATATTCGAAAACGTCCATCATTATAACATAAACTGTAGTTTGTAAAATATGTCTCAATGAGACCAAGATGGCGACCTATAAACTTGCTACATTATCATTAGATATTTATTCGACAGAAGGTGAATTTCGACTCTATATTGGAGGGAAGTAATGGGAGAGGAACATCTACTGCTGGAGTCGACAACTCGGACCTACCGCGCTCGTTGGTGGGTTCTCGTGTTGTCCTCGTTCCACTTCCTACACCAGAACGTCGGTCTCAGTACGTGGGGACCAATAGCCCAGTCTGCTAAAGGAGTGTATGACTGGAGCGATACAACTGTAGTGTTCATCCTCAACATGGGTCGCCTGGGCAGTATTCTCTTCTTGTGTATCGGTTCCTATATACTGGACAAAGCAGGTGCATACAAATATACTACATTGGTATTGAAATCACTTCTTGTCCGAATTTGTTTTCTTCAAATAATAACCGCTTGTGTCTGTTCAACAAGATGTTGTAGAGAGAAATGAAGTTATACATGGAAAGAAAAGCAGAAAATAGATAAACATCTAAAAACTTTTAAGATCGAAAATTCTTTTCAATTCTTGTGTAGAAATGAATATTTGCTTTTAGTTTTACTTGTCTTGTGTAGAGATGAATATTTGCTTTTAGTTTTACTCGTCTTACTTCCCAAAACTTCGAGTGATAGGACCATATATGTATGCATGACAAGTGTTTGTTTTATAAATGGACTGTAAACTGTACATTCTTGAAGCTTGGAACTCAAATATTAGAGATTACAACCTTGTAAACCAGCTGAATTAAAAATTGTCTACTGGCTTACATAAAGGAGAGAATAAATAACATTTCAGTAAAATATTAAACGTATTAACATATACCGGATACGAATGTGTACATAACTATAATGTTGTAATCAATTTTACCTCAGGTGTACGTGTTGCCATGATAACGTTTTCCGTCAATATGATGATAAGTAATGGTCTGCGGTCACTGAGCAAGGACAGGGATATATCATTTATGTAAGTATGCTAATGGAAACCGCTAGTTAAAGACTAGTTAAAATGAACGTCGTTTGTTTGTGCTTTGTTTTGAACAGGTATAGGGAATGAACCATTTGTGGTGTTAATGAATCATTTTCGATACCTTAAATATTTTGAAAAACCTTCGAATCGGAAACCAAATCGACAATACTTTTTAGTTTTGGAAATCTTAATTTATCTCATATATATAAATATATACTTTTCTACTCAGTGTTTGGTTTCTGTCTTTTTATCATACTGTCATAAACGCAATTTTGATACCTGCCTGTTTTTTTATTACAAGACTCATTACCATTGGTGAGTTTCTAAATGGGTGTAATGGAGTTACAACGTTCGCTGCGCCACCTGTTATAGCAGCTAGATGGTTTCCCCCAGGGGAGAGAATTACTGCATCAGCTATTATGGTACTTGCTGCATATGTTGGGGACGGCTTATCGAGTATCGTAGGTAAGGACAAAATCAAAGTAGTGACATTTCTGTAGCGCTAAAACTATTGATTCCAAGTAAAGAAAGCTATTAATCACAATTTGAACATGGATTGGATCAGCATACGGATTGTCACGTATGGATGCAATTATGGAAATTTATAATTTTGTAATGAACTAGTATCATTGCTACACTTGTCTAGTGTTTCAGTTAGGTGAAGTAGCAAACAAATGTTTTTCATTGGTATATTGATTTATCTGACATAGGATATGAGCATTGGTTTGTTCATACGGAGAATTTATATACTTATTCCTTGGACATTTGTTATTGATAATGCATCAAAGACATTATTTTTTTCGAATTGATATGCTACTTATAAAAAATATAAAAAAACCCAAAACAACTTCCCTCAGTGCGTGTCGGATTTTTGATCGTCGGGGACAGTGCCGACAGCTTCTGATCCGCGAATAGCGTTGGTATATTGTAGCACAGTGCCTCCTATCTATATCCTTAACCACTGTCTGTTTATAGAATATCGCAGCTAACAAACACAATATCAAATAATTAAAAAGCATTATCCTATATGTTCAACTAATGTCATACCAACCGTTGGACAGAGTTATCGTTTTGATTTTGTAACCGTTTCAGTAGATCACAACGATGTTAACCGTTAGGTTCCTTATAAAACAGTTCCGTTTTTCATTTATTTAGGCCCAGTGATTGTTGAGAAACCGAAATTAGCCAGCAACAGGTAGGTTTACATTTTCGTAAATCTCTCTCACACACGCACGCGCGTGCACACGCAAGCATGCAAGCAAGCACACATACATTGTATGCATGTACACTAGTTGAAAACATACCCGTAATACATTAGAAGACGCTTACTCTTCTTGAACATATGGTCTTATTATCTTGTACTTTTTCGAGGGTCTCCATGTCAATCTTTCTTTTGTTTCTATGTAGTCTCTAGTTTAATCGATTTTGAGGTCGAATTATGGTTTTGTTGACGCTATGGTATTTCTCTGATACTTGTTTTTTACATAGACGTAATATACACCCTGAAGTAATCACAGAGGAGACGATGGGACATCGATTGTGGTACAGACTTTACTTTTGAAAAGGGGGTTACATATAACTGAATATTTCCCTGCGCAGATTATAGTATATAAATCCATCGGTTAATTGAACATGTTGTTTTGTTTAATTGAATTCTTTTTATTCCACATGTTTGGTCTCTGTTTCAGCTTTGTAAATAACTCAACATTGACAACTAATTCTACAAACGGTACAGTAACCTATTTTGTTTCATTATATCTAAAGGTTTAAAGATCAATATCAGGTGAAAAAGCATTGATGGCATTTTCTTTTAGTTTCATTGGGGTATGAAAAACGTTTTGTTTACAAACTGTCGGAATCCGGGAAGCGGATTTTTATAAACATTTGCAAGCAAAAATTTGTTTTTATTACCCTGTGAAACTAAAAAGTAATTGTAAAACATGTTTATGTACAATTTGACTGATCTAACAACGGATTAATTTTAAAAAATCGATACGCAACGTCAATTGCCGTATTGTGACGTCACATTTTTCGCGTTATTTCCGGATGTTTTTCATAGAAGTATGAAAAAAATCTCAACCATTTGAAAGCCTCATTCTGCATACAATCAATAAAAATTTAATTATCAAAGAATCAGGATTATTTTGTACGCCACGAGGAGGATTAAAATAAATATCAGTTTACGGCCGTTAAAAACATATATCATAATATATATCTTATCATAATTTGTTTACTGTTTAACAATTTACTTTGTAATCTTTTCAATTTGTAGACTCTTTAGTTGTCAATGCCGACGAAATGTTGGACGGGGTGATGAATTTTCTCTACATACGTAAGTACACCTTCTAATATACATTACATTGTATATGGTAAAATGAATGTATACACACATAGCAATGGATCAGTTATTTATTGGCTTGCCTCTCCATCGCATCATTGTCCTTCTACAGGAAACATTACCGTAGCCACACGACAGACAACATCTAGCAACAGTAGCAAATATCATCAAACCTCTATCCAAAATACTGGCATTTTAATCATGATAATTTTTTTAAATATAACCCCTTTTTACAAGTATCCAGAACTTCTAGCTCAAGATAATAACAACAATGACATCGATGAATTAGAAGGCAAGGAGCCGCAAAGAGTGGTATTATAAAAGCAATTTTGAATGTTCTTGTTTGCATTGATTTTTACATTGAAACAGATAAATAGCAAAAGACGATATATCACCAATAACAAAAGTCACATTAAGGGCACTACTCTAATATGTGAAAAAAAAAATGTTGAGATAATATATTGAAGGTACATGTTTATCTTCCGGAACACCTGGTCTTATTCTCTTGATTTTTTTCAAGGGTCTCCGTGTAAATCTTTCCTTTGTTCATATGTTGCCCCTGGTTTAATCGAGTTTGAGTTCGGATTATGATTTTGTTAACGCTGCCGTATTCTCGAATTTATTTGTGAACTGTATCCCAGAAAACCCTAGAAAACACTATTTTTGTATTTCTTATTTCATTTCCATGGTAACAAAAATATCAAAATTGAAACCTTGAAAATAACGAAAGGTACAACTATGACACGAGCCTAATATGTTTACAAAATTTTGTCAAGATTTGCTCCGGAATTCTAGATATGAATAATTTTGTATTTCAGACTTTGTTTCCATGGTAACCAGGAAAATGTTTGAAACTGAAACCTTAAGCCCACCAATAGCAGAACACAAATATGGTTAACTAGCCTAATACATATTGGAAATTTTGGCCATATCGACCGGCCGTTTGGAATAGTACATTGCCCGATTTAATGTCCCCTGCGAATGCGTTTGTCGGGGGATAACAACGAAGGAATGTTATATTGATTAAGCTTACCCCAAAAACAATAATACATTAAAGAATTAATTCTATAATGAGGAAAGCCTCTTTTCTTCTTCAAAATTCGGTTCTCGTGACAACACAACGTCTCCCCCTTTCACCCTCACCTATCCCCCATTTAATACGTTCAAGAATATATCAAGCGAGAATATAATGTAACAAAAAGTACTGCCATTGACTTCTCACCCACGCACCTCTCCCTTAACTAATGTGGTGTTTTTAAAGATGAGGCCTGCTCTCAGTACCTTTTGTATACATATCAAGTCATCCGTGATAAGAATAGAATTCCACCTCCTCTTATGACCCCGTATATCTATACTTTATCTATCAAGACAAGGATGAGTGACGATGTGAGCGTTATAGGATACGTATTATGTATATTCAAAGTAAACTGAAAACCATTATATCGTCTTTTCTATTTGGTGATGTGGTGTGTCCTACCATATAGACCACTCATATTTAATATCCAACGTCAACAACCATTGGCGAGCTTTCAAAATGTAAATATCTTTCAGGAGTAATGATATCTAAATTCCCTAGTACATATGTGGAATGTTTTATTTCTTGTTGGACAAAAGGCCTTATTGACGACACAGAAAGTCTGGAATAGTACAGTTAAACTGAACTTTATGTACCGACATACGTGTTAAACAATTGATGGAAGACTGATACTTACATAAGTAATACCAGAAAAAAATCATTGTCATATCTTCAGAATTACTGAGGTGTGATATCAGTCACTATCTAACAGAAGTTCAATTCGTCACATTATAGGGAGCGAATCGGCGGTTTTAATCTGATATATACATATGGAGCTAGCATTGGATGTTTATATAGCAATATAAAATCACTCTTTGTTACCGAGTTGTTTATGACCTTGATAAGGCTTACACTTGACAATTTCTATATGAGTAAGTTTACGTTATTTGTAAAATGTATTACTGTCGACGTAGTGTTGTGAATGGTAATTTGGAATGCCAATTATTAATCAGAATCAAATATAATAATATACAACCATAATTAAAACGTTCCTGCTTTGATAGGATTCTCACCGACGCCCATTGATCATACAACAATAATCAGTACTCGTCGTGAGTTAATCAGTAAATATCACTGAATGCATTATTTATTCAATACGTACTTTTATACATAAGCAGTTGTAGGAACCTTTTCAGTGCAGTCATGTCATGAGACGGATTCTTTCTAGCTAATCACCTGAACGTTTTCCGCTACATATATTTTAATGTATGTAACATAATAATGGTGTACTTACGTTTTTGTTTGTCATTCTTGTTTAGATGAAACAGATTATTCTTTAGCACTGAATACAATACAGACGGGCACGACTTGGGGAGATAACAAATCTAATAAACATCGAAAGGTTTCTGAATGAAATCATTTCAAACACCCCTTTACGTCTTATGTACTCGTTTTATGATATTTTGATATCTGTTGTCAACTTATTAGCAAACGATTCGACTTTAAACTAACTTCATCTCATCATACTTGGTTGTGACAGGGTTCGGAAGATCGGTTTTGTTGGTTGAAATGTAGACTGGCTACCAGCTCCCAAGTATTTATTAGGAATTCCTCACCTGAATTTCATTATCAGCTTATATTAAATTCTCCTAGTTAAAATTATCAAAAAAACAAAATAGCTCTAATAATTTTGATCACTTTAATGTCTGGTTCTTTGTATACAATTGTAGAGACCGGTGTCTCTCTGGTTGAATTTTAACCTTTTTTGAACCATGATATTTTACTTGAAACTACAGTTTGACTCCATCGCTCAAATTCATCCGTCCGTAAATTCCTCCATTGTGTTTGCAGTATATCACCGACTTTCGTAGGTTATTGAGAATGAAACAAAAATCTAACCATTTTGAGTTTTCAAACACATTCCTCCGTTTAACGCAAATTTTGTCGGTATCGGTGTTGATTTATTTACAAAAAAATCGTAAACGTGCGTCCAGTGTCGTGTGCGGTATCTGACTTACCCACTGTCTATTTGTGACGATGCTTGAAATATATCACACACCAAGTGTATTAAGACCAGACTTTTATAGGATAGGTTTATGATAAATGCCTATTAGGGTGTAACTGGCCGTGATCTCGACAAAACCACTGACTGATAGGCTACTAAGCCTCAGTGGGCCAATTCTTGCTTTAGAAATGTCAGAACGAATCTAGTCTTTATGAAGAACGGGCATTGCTATTGTTTGAAATAGAGTAAGCAGGTCTATCTAACGGATTGTTAACAGTTATGTTTATAATAAATGTACCTCAATCCCGGTTAGTTCACGATGTTGTTATCTGTTATTTCCCCCAGAGTGTGGAGTGTCGGCAGCGTTGTTGGTTGCAACCCTTGTGTACTTTCCTGACAAACCGTCCACAGCCCCTAGTACATCAGCTGCCATGTCTTCCATCAGCTACAGGGAATCGTTCTGGAAACTTATTAGGTGAGTCCACTGTCCATGTACTGCTTAGTCGAGTATGCCAGCGCATTATCAATTATATTCCTTTTTATATTCATTTGAAGTATGTTGTTTGCACTTTCTATCGTGACATATACACAGAACATGTAGGAAAATATTGATTTTGCTACATGTACTTAATATTTCTTTGGAATCAGTCATTTAACATACAAATCATACTTGGATTCTTATATTGAAATAGGTAAGGTACATGTACTTATGTTATAATGACTGAAAAATAAATCATTTGTCAATTTAAATTTAGGTTAACTAAAACAAATACATTTTTTTTCTTTACAGAAGTACAACTTAGTCTAAGTTTACTTATTTAAGCAGAAAACATGTACAGTTTTAAGTTTTGATATTCATTAGCAATCTTGACCTTGATTCTCTGTTTTTATTTTAACCTCAGAAACAAACGGCTGGTGTTCCTAGTTCTGGTGTTCGGTTTAATGGTCGGCGTGTACACCTCCTGGTTCATGGTATTAGACATTATATTCGACCCTATGGGTGTATCACAGGTAAGTCATATTTGTTGTATACGATATGATGCTTGTTGATGTCATTGCACTGTGGCTTTATCTCAAAGGCAAACAGAAAACATGGTTGTTTAAGTTCGATATTTCCAAATCTTTGCATGTATTTCAATGTTTCGTTGGAATCATTAAGGTGTTTTCAGATATTCTCTTCAAACTTGACATATATCACAATTAGTGTCT
Source organism: Mimachlamys varia (assembly GCA_947623455.1). Lineage (NCBI taxonomy): Eukaryota > Metazoa > Mollusca > Bivalvia > Pectinida > Pectinidae > Mimachlamys > Mimachlamys varia. The sequence goes on from OX392529.1 coordinate 17,643,767, forward strand.
GTCCTAAGCCATGTGTTTACTCGCATCGTTGATAATTTCACGAATCTACTCCTTTTTTTTTTGCTGATAGATTTAACTGAGAGAAACATAGGACATTGGTAGTTATTTTTGAGACAATCTGAAACAAGATTTTTTTGTTAACTACATGTACCTTTAATTAGATATTGTACCTGAACCTATTGCTGATGTGTTATTGGTACACGTTGGTAGGTGGTTCTGGTCATTGTTTTCAATTATACTTCAGAAAGGGTCAAAATATTGCAAGCATCTTGAAATATATATTAAATAATATTGGAATGTTAATGAGCTTACAAATCTACATTAAGACATTGTAAATACCAACACACAAATTAGACTTCTGTTTCAGTTAAGCGCCGGATGGATAGCGTTTTATACCATTATAACGGGCAGTATACTCGGATTCATTATAGCAAGGTACAGTGGTGTTAGGTGTTATATCCTAAAAATGTATCTTCCAAGTTTCAAACAATAAAGACTTTTTGTTATGCATAAACAACGAAAGTTGTACAAAACCCCATCATTCAATAAAAAGGATATAATGATATTAATGCGCAGTGGCTTGTCTTAAAGAAACTGTTAGCAAAATGTGTCGATTATACTTTATTTAAGACATACTTGAATATGAAGTGAATATTGATTTACTTGTTTTATTGAAATATCATGTCGATCTATTTTTTTTAAATCTATATATGTCTTCGCAGAATTATAAAATATCAATGTTGGCTCTCTTTCAATTTATGATTTTCGTTTACGATATTGCTTTATTTTACATACATAAGTGATCTTATTTTCGTTGATGTTTCAGGTTTTCTGACATTTTCATGAAGCGCCTGAAGCCCGTTTTATTAACTATGTTTGTATTCATCATAGCAGCTTCCTTGTGGGTGGCTCTCCTAGCTAGTGAAATACTTCCTTATTCTATATGTAAGTCCCATAGTTTACCTTTAAGAATTTTAGTTCTCTGCTAAGATCTTCCATGAGCTTGAGTACAGTTTTAATCTATCAGTTGTAGATTTAGGAAACCGAAACTAGAATTTGAATTCTAGCGAAACTAGAATTTGAATTCTAGCTTGTTAATGGATGGGATTAAGTTCTTTAATAGACTGATTTTTTAAGCATTTGTTTCTATATTCATTCATTTTCACATATGTATGATTGGGATATGGGTTTTTTGGTTAGAATGTTTATGCTTCACATGGTGTAAGATACATGTACGTGTTAGTACTGTATGTGTTGATAGACAAAGTGTACAAATTACACGTTGTCCTATTTTCTTCAGCGAAACGTGAAAAACGTGAAGGTACATGCTGTTTACTGTATAGGTTCTTTGATTAACGATGTTTATCGTAATGAAATGACCTGTCAGGCCCCGGTTTCATCAACGATCGTTAACTTTACTTAAAATTCCCCATAGAAAAGCATTAAAGAATTTATGGAAGCTCCTTAACTAAGGATTTTCCCTTCCATTTCTATAATGCTTTCCTATGAAAATTTTTAAGGAATTTCGTTGATGGCCAGGTTATATACAAATGTTTATCACTTTGTTGATATATTTAATACGTTGAACAAAATTCAAACATTAGTTTTCCTCATTTTCCGCACTATTTTCAAACGAAACTAAAATTTAAACTAGAAATAGAATAAGTTAGTCTAGCCACTAGTTTCCAAGTTTTTCAAGGTGCATTTACCTACATATTTATTAGTTTTTTTTAAATACCATTTTAGTTTAGGGACTTTCAATACGATATCCAAGTAATCAAAGTATATTATAAGGACCCGTCAAATAGTGGCGGACGCCCTGCAGTGATCGCTCTGTCCGTTTACCTATGCGTCCGTCCGCAACGCATCGTTCCGATCCATGATTTTGTACCCTGTCATAGTAGAAAATGCAACTTTGCATGACTGTTTACCAATATCAGAAAGTGTGTCACATATTCATTCAATGGTGTACCCTTAAGATCAGGACTCTAACTTGGATTATCTATCGAACTCTGTTAAGGTTTGCATGACTTTTGTTTTTAAGGTCGTCACTTTGACCCCCGAGTTAGAATATCAATGTTACAGTTCATCAACTTTGTTCACAATTTGGTAATTTGACCGATGAACTTTTTCATGAAAACATAAAATATAAAACAATACAATGTCAAAAAACATCAAATGTACTTGGCGTTGATTACAGACCAGCTGTATGCATCGGTCATTGTGAGTGGTGCTCTGTTGAACGCATCCTTTCCATTGTGGTACGAGATTATCAGTGAAATGTCCTTCCTTATACCAGGTGGTATCATCAATGGAATATCAGATTTCATCTTCCTCGTCTTCAGCAACATCTTCTTTGTTCTCATGTATATACCTGTATCAGGTAAGGACGAGTCCCTTGAGTCCGAGTGTGTTAATATTGATTCTTAAGGAATACAAATGTAGTTAAATCTCTTTTCTACAATACACTCAGATTCCTTTGATGAAATAAAACCAAACTAACCTAAAAGTATGGGTCCTTATTGTGCTATAATTTGATGCAACCCGATTTAAATTAAATTTTTATTTAACTTTTGTATCTATGTGTGAAGTAAAAATATGAGATGTTTATTATATTTTTAATTAACTGACACAGCGTTCGGTGATCTTGCTGTGTGATATACGTGTAACATATTGCTCGGTTTGTGGTTGTATGAGTTTTCTCCCTTCCTACAGATTATCGCTGGATCGCGTGGATAATGTTTGTGTGTTCCGTGTTAGGCTTTGTGACGTTGGTAATTTTTCCTGTGACGTACACCCGGACAGATATCGACATGGATGTTAAAGAAGTGAATGAAAATCAGGACAGAGAGCTTAACGATTTACATATAGGGGCTTCACACGTGATAGGGGCCTCACAGACGATAGGGGCATCACAAGTGATAGGGGCATCACAGACGATAGGGCCCTCACAAACGTCAGAACGTCCAGCCGATGACAGCTAACAGTGAAAAGCGACCAAAAATGCAATTGCGTGTGCGTTATTTTAAGAAGTAAAGTTTCATTGTAACACAGATTTTATCGATGATTCTAATTTAAATGAATAAATATCGTAATAGTTATCAATTAAGAATACCTTTTTATGATATTATACACATGTATCGATTTTGACACAGGTGCACAAAATCTGTGGTTCAATTTGTGATGAAGTTGCTATACATAATGCATTAAATATCCCGTTAATTGTAACACAGTCTTAGCTATACCCTGAAAAGTATCTTCCCAATAATCAAATAAAAAAAAATCTGATATACATATAGCACACAAGCTTGCTAGCATAAGCTACTCGAAAGCGTTTTACAGTTCATTTATATAATTTTTTACAATCAATGAAATTAACATATATTAATAAATACTAAAAAGGAATTCACATGAGTTATTTTATCAGGTGCTCAATACTAGTCCTATGCCACATGGCTAATATTTCAATCATGAAATAGTTTACAATTGTGACTCGGATATGCCTCATTCTCATTTATCATCATTTTTCCTTCACTAGGCCCAAGTTGATAGTGTATGGGATGCTGTTTTCTATTTGGTGCAGGACACAACATGATTTACAAAATGTCTTTCAAACTTCAAAATGACGGTTAACGACGCTTATTTGCCGGGGTATCGTAGATTAATCCTCGCGTAAGTACATCAGTGGTTTCATTGTTACTGGTATCTACAAAGTCACATATGCACGTATACCGAGAGGATTTGCAAATTGACGACTTAATTAAGGAAGTGTTGAGTACATAATGTTTGTCGATGTTGAATTATTCTCAGATTTACCGACGGAATGTGACCATTAACACAGTATATACAGATATTGCCGTGGCTTGGATAAGTGTTTTATTTGCATTTGAATTTTGAAAAGACACTTCAAGCGTAGGATTTAATTGTGAAGTGTTTTAATTCTCTGTTTAGCCGTTATAATATATTTCCACCCATTGCCTTACATTTTGTAAGACATTAACGTGTATAAAAAACGAACGATTTCAACTATTTTTCGACACATTAAAAAGTGTATGATAGGCTGATGCATTTCACAACACATTTTGTCTAATTAGGAAAATTGACCTTGTTTGAACTATATGGAATCCAAACCTCTGTACCCCTTCGAACCTTTGTTTTCAAAACACAAAAGTATATACTTAGGATTACGTGATACTTGTTTTGAGCCACCATAATACAATATATGTATATAATTGTCACGTGAACGCCTGTCACGTACCTGAAATTCTTCAGTGGAATGTCAAGATTGACAAGCTGATAAAATGAATTTGCTGCTTGTTCGTTAAAATTAATAGGGTATGTCATAATACCACGTTCAATGCTAGAATTGGTTGTATCTGTATGTCATTTAAGATATTTCCTTTGATGTGTAAGGGGAAGTAAACATGAGGAGATTTGTAAGATAAAGACATGTGTATCTCTGTTAGATCCTGTATATTATAAGGTGGACTATCGTTCATGTATGACCGAACTGTTTAATCTAATTTCACTTAAAATAGGATTTAATTGGTAATGATATCTTGTCTTGCTGCATGGTGTTTTAGTGATCTACTGTGTACAACCCACGATGTGTATCGAGATTATAGAGCAGCAGTTTGCTGAAGCTTTGCAGAAGATTCTCGATCCTGTCTACCTCTGATAAACTTAAGGATGTTCCTTTTATCTTGTTTGGTTTATTAGACCATTAATCCAATGGAGCACGAAGTAAATCACGTAATTAAGGCGTTTGTCAACTACTTCATTTGGATTTATGATCTAATAAACTAAACAAAATAAAAGGTATAAAGCGTAAACATTTATGTATATTTACACTCTACACTGACATTCACTCAGTGTCATTGTCCTGTACACTTGAGTCATTATCTCATAATCATACTTGAGGACGTGCCAAATTTCTATGACGTCGACAACCATACAAGGGAGCAGAATTGTGCAAATTATCCGGTTTGAGCCACAACTGTATGACGTCATCAAAAATTGATAAGGCGGAGTTAACCGTGGCTCATGCAAATTTTGAAATTAAAAAATGTATGTAACGTAGGACGAACAGCGGGATCAATCACACAAGGAACCAATAAAAAACAAACATCAATGTAAACAATTAATATAATATAATAAACAAATACCACAATAATGACATATACCCTAGTAACGATATATACAAATTTTACTCACAAACATACGCCTAGCACACTTTATACTATAAATTATCACTACAGTACTACAGTTTCTGTCACCACGAAGAAGGACTCTGTATACGTATCATATGGTGTTTACATGTCGTAGTTGATTCGTTGTTCTAGGGTTTGCTCTAAATATCGAGATTTTCATGATCAATGTCAGCTGCTGACGAACAAACTTATGGCACAGGGATTCGAGAGGTGCAGGTTGATCAAAACCATGAGCAAGTTTAATGGTCGCCATCTTTGTCTCAGTTTATGCGTGTAATATGAAAATAGGGGTTGTTGAGTATGCTGATTAGCGTGCTCCCTTGTTGTGATTGACAATGATGATTTGTTATCATTTCGAAGACCTGATGCTTTTCTTGGATGTGACCGATGCAGCAAAATGCGCTTACCCTTCCGGAACACCTGGTCTTACTATCTTGAACTTTTACGAGGGTATCCATGTTAATCTTTAATTTGTTGTCCTTTTGCCGCTAGTGAAATCGATTTTAAGTTCGGATTACGGTTTTGTTGACTCTTTGTTATCCCCTTTTCTCTGACCAAATTTGGTTAAAATCCATTCTGTACATTATGGCAGGGAGCGATTTCAAAAACTTTATGTCTTTTTTCCATTATTTGCCCTGATCTCATCTGGCCCCAGGGGGTCCGAGTCACAATTAAGGCAAAATCTGTTTCCCTTCCCCAACGGATGTTTCCAACCAATTGTAGTGAGAATCAATGCGATACCTTAAGACTAATAGGAATTTAAAGGAAAAGTTGAAGGACGGACGCCGCGACATGGCATGAGCTCACTTGCCCTTTGGGTAGGTGAGCTAAAATGTAGATGGTTGAAACTTGAAAGCGGGAAATAGGTTGTTCATGACAAACATTACCGCAATTGTAGTATTGAATTCATGAATCCATGAAAACGGAAACAATAGCTCATGGTTTTGCAACCAAAGATTGTATTACTAAGTTCAACTAATATAGATACGATGCGTGTGTTTCCTTCAAACCAACTGATTATAATGCCTTTTTCAGTCACTTGAGTCGAATGTATTCATGTAAACTGTACAAATATAGTATGTGTGTCCACAGTTGCATGAATTTCTGTCAGTATATAAAAAATGTTTATATATATGGAGTCGCGACCCATTACAGATTGTAATGGAAGTATTCCAACGTTATTTCTCAACTATTTGTAAACAATGCACAAAACTTACTTGTTGTGAGGTTGTCGTGCAATTCGTAGATTAAACACCGACATTTCTGATAAGTTTGTATATTAATCCACCACTACATGCTAATTTCGTTTCATTTAACGATAATTTCTCCGTCGCATAGACGGTTTTTTATGACGAGCGTACCGGCAAATTTTAAGCAAGCGGCCATGGCCTGATCATATGTGACGTCACGTTCTGAACAATTCAGTGCGGGACGAAACCTTAGGAATTCCTAGGACTTTTTCAAATTTTTCCCGAGAGTTAGAGTTATCTCCATTATCTTTATGTAAATTTCAACATTTATAAGAAAATCTCTTCGTGTTTAAAAAAGTGCAATTTACGTTCCACATGTTCATCTATAATTTGATGAACTCAATAATCCTCAGCATGTATTTTATTTGAATAAAAAAACATTATTTATTCTTTTGTATTCCATGCGGCTTCGTGACCTCACATATGTACAGGCCATGGCCGCTTGCTTAAAAAGGTTGCCGCTACACTCGTCATAAAAAAACCGTCTATGCGACGGAGAAGTTATCGTTAGATGAAACAAACCTAGCATGTAGTGGTGGATTAATATCTAAATTAATCGGAAATGTCGGTCTTTCGTCTGAGAATTGCACAACAGACTCGCAACCAGTAAGTTATGTGCATTGTTTACAAATAGTTGAGATAGACAAGATGCAGAAAGACTGGAGGGTCCGATAACACTAGCTGAAGCAGGAAAAACATTATATAGCATGAAGAATAATAAAAGTCCTGGTATAGATGGGTTTACAGCTGAATTTTTTAAATGTTTTTGGAAATATTTGGGTAATTTTGTTGTAAGGTCTTTAAATTCGGGGTTTGAAAGGGGCGAATTATCTATATCTCAACGACGGGGAATTATAACATGCATACCAAAGGGAGATAAACCCAGGCACTTTATAAAAAACTGGAGACCAATTTCATTACTAACTGTTGTGTATAAAATAGCTTCTGGTTCAATAACAGGTAGAATAAAAAGGGTTTTAGATACAATCATAGACAACGATCAAACTGGGTTTATAGCGGGGCGTTATATAGGGGAAAACACTAGACTAGTATATGACTTGATGCAATACTCTGAAGATAATAATATTCCAGGCATGCTATTAATGATTGATTTTGAAAAGGCTTTCGATTCGGTTTCTTGGGGATTTATTGAAAAAGTTTTAGTTTTTTTCGGTTTTGGAATCAGTATCATAAATTGGGTCAAGGTATTTCATAAAAATGTTAGTGCAACAATCAATCAGGGCGGAAACTTATCATCTTTTTTTAATATCGAAAGGGGATGCCGGCAGGGCGACCCGATCGCACCGTATATTTTTATTATCTGTGCCGAAATTCTAGCTCTCAAATTACGAAAAAATAGTAATATAATAGGTATTGAAATTAATAAATGTCCAATCTTACTCTCACAGTATGCAGACGATACATCTTTGGCACTGAACGGCTCTGAGAGATCTCTTAAAGAATCTATTATTGAATTAAATTCTTTTGCTAAAATGTCAGGTTTAAAAATAAATGTATCCAAAACACAGGTAATCTGGATCGGTAGTAAAAAATTTAGTAATGATACCTTTCTTCCTGAGCTCAACTTACAGTGGGGCAGACACAAATTTACGCTTTTAGGGATTGATTTTCACGTAAATTTGCACGAGATACCAAAAATGAATTTTGACAAAAAGTTAACAAAATTAAAGTCATTGATTAAAATATGGAAAAGAAGAACTTTAACTCCTATTGGTAGAATCCACATTATTAAATCACTTCTCATTTCACAATTGAATCACTTATTTATCTCGCTGCCAAATCCTAATGAACTTTTCCTTTCAAAACTAAATTCAATCTTATTTGAATTCTTGTGGAACAGCAAAACAGATAAAGTTAAAAGAGAAGTTATAATTCAAAATTACTTTAATGGTGGCTTAAAAATGATGAATATTAAAGCATTCATAGACTCTTTAAAACTAAGTTGGATCAGAAGGCTTTTTCAGACAACTTCCAAATGGCAAATAATCTTTAAAAGTATTGCTAATATAGACATGCTTACAAATTGTGGTAATGACTATGTACAAATATGTCAAAGACAGTGTAAAAATAAATTCTGGTCTGATGTTTTTAAAGCATGGAACAAACTTAATTTAATCAAAGAAAACAAAATTGTCAAACACAAATGTATTTTAAAAACACCAATATGGTTCAACAGACATATAACTGTTGGTCAGAAATCAGTATTTTATAAAAGTTTATATGAAAAAAATATTATTACTATAAATGATTTAGTGAAGGATCATAATCTGGGACAGTTCTACAGTTTTCAGGAAATTATTAACACATATCAGGTAACTACTAATTTCCTTCATTACCATAGTATTTTGTCAGCAGTGAAAAAGTTTGTATCATCAACTGAAATCCCAAAATCAAAACTTCCATACCCACTTTTACCATTGAATATAGAACCATTTCTGAAAACAAGGAAGGGATCTAAAGATTTTTATAATATCTTAATAGAAAATAACACTATACCAACAGGGAAAAAGAAATGGAATGAAATTTTTGATTTAAATGATTTAACATGGAATCAAATATACAAAATTCCTTTTAGTGTCACAAAAAATACAAAATTTCAATGGTTTCAGTACAGAGTTAACCACCACATTTTAACAACAAACTCTTTTCTTTTTAAATCACATTTAGCCATTTCTCCTTTTTGTACTCTATGCAATTCTGAAACTGAAACTATAATACACATTTTATGGGAATGTCGAGAAGTCCAAAATCTACTGGATAGTTTAAAAATTCTACTAGATGCTCTATTTATTCCATTTAATTTCAATAAACAATCATTTATTCTTGGATTGCTATCACAGAATCACAGTAACTGTAAAGTTGATAATGAAATACTTCTGATTATTAAACAATATATATACAAAATGCGATGCTTTCACAATTCTCTTAACATTAATAGACTAATTATGACAATAAAAGATTATTATCTTTTGCAAAGGTATATTGCAATCAGCAAAGGTGATATTTCAAGGGAAAATTTTGAAAAAGAATGGAAAAAATGGGAGAAAATTGCTGAACTATAAATTTTTTTATTTCTTTTTTTGACAATATTATTTCTTTAATGTATAACCACTACAGTGTGCGCCGATTCCACTAAATTATATTTTTACTTTAGTTAAATTTTAGTTTTATGCTAATGTTTAGATTAATGATTAAAGAACTTGTGCCATCCCATTATTCCCCCTCCTTCCTGTCTCTCCTGCCCCCCCCCCAACTATCTCCTTCCCTCCCCCCTCCCCCCCCCCCCCTCTCTCTCTCTCTCTCTCTCTCTCTCTCTCCCTCTCTCTCTCATATAATCCACAACATATGACTTTACCTACTGAATACTATAAGTAAAGTTTATTAATTAATAAGATGATTGTTATAAGAGTATGAAAGTATGATACAAAGATATGCATGTATGAGTGATAAATGCAATAAGTGAATTACTGGGAGGAGGTGTATACATATACACAGGTATGTTGTATATAGTACGTATGAGTACCTACTGTGAGTACTGAAGTACATAATGCCTAAGATGTGTAACTGTGTATGCTATTGAACTATAATGTATGCTATACGGATGTTGTTTATGGTGTGTTTACATGCCATGCTCCTTTATAGTGTATAGAATTAATTTTGTGTGAATGCTATACTGTGTATAAATCAATGGGTTTTTTTATGGAACATTGCTGATGGTATATACATTTATTTTTGCTTTATAGACAAATAATTGTATATCATAATATAAGAACTGTGGTATATATGGAATGTTGTAATGGTGTGTATGATACACAGAACTATGGTATGTATGGAATCTTGAAATGGTGTGTATGGTATACAGAACTATGGTATATATGGAATGTTGCAACCCTTATTGTAATAAATTGCTTAATGTAATAATTTATTACATTAAGGTTAACCTTATTGTAATAAATTAAAAATTATTACATTAAGCGACGCTTATTGTAATAAACATGAGAAAATTATTACATTAAGCGACGCTTATTGTAATAAACATGAGATTTATTACAATAAGGTTAACCTTAATGTAATAATTTTTACATAAAGCAATTTATTACAATAAGGGTTGCAACAAAGCCCCTTAAGTAGTATCTGAAAAGCTTTCATTTTCTGCCAACAAAACTGAGTCACCTGCATAGAACTGGGCACATACCTTTTTGGAAGACTATCAAGCTTGCGGGAGATGATACATGGTAGATTGTAGATCTTCCCTTCCTAAATCCATTTTTTGTTCTTCATTCAGAATCATATTATCCCCAGCCCACGAATCAAGCCGGTTATTTATTATTGCTCATTATACTTGATGATGCAAGTGTAATTCCTCTTTACCAAAGAGGGTCTCGAGGATCTGTCATTAAAAACTTTGACACTGGAGTAATGATACCATTTTCCATAATTCCTTAATAGCACTTGATAAAGAACAGTTATTGGATAAAACACAATGAATTTTAGCCGCGTTAGGAGTTTGTTACACATCCACTGAAATTCATCAAAACCACATGTTTTTTTTCAGCCATAGCATTAGTTAGGGTCCTTTGTACCTCTTACTCCAACATTTCAAAATTGAATACAATTCTCCTCATTGTACTCCTCTCAAGCTCCTAGACAATCGGTTGGCTTGTACTTGTGACTCTATCCTCATATGGGTTTAGCACATGTAAAAAATATCACCTAGCCATTTCCTCATTATTATGTGCTTATCATTGCTGACTTTCCCATTTTCATCTATATAACCTTCATAGGAATGCACTTTTTTCTGGTAATTCCAACACCTATTTTCCAGATTTCATTCCAGAAATCCCTAGAGTTCCTAGAATAACACATTTCCTTAATCTGTGACTGCTGCTGCACGCGATGTCGCCGTTTGCATTGCTGTACCTCTCTGTCAAACATTCGATTCTTATTTACAAATATAGCTTTGCGATTATGGTTGTCTTTCTTTTTTTTTCTTTGTTTTGGTCAAGTTTTTCTCAGTAGGACAACAATCTCCCCAAATGTTGGTTAGATTATCATTCCACCAGGGTTTCTTTTACCTTAAGTTTTTAACTGGAAGTTCGAGGCTGAAATTTCACCTACCTGTGTTGGAGTTTCTGGCCATTTGCCGTTTAGACAATATCCACATAAATAATATATAACAAAACACCATTATACTCGAACGTGTTGTTTTATTTTATCGTTGCTCTGTTATTGTATCAAGTGCTTTTAGAGATTTGTTTTCGTAAAAACTAAAACCAAACGAACCGGCTTGATTGTGTTAAGATCAATAATCTACAAATAAGATGAAAATAGAAGACAATGTCCCAATCTGTATACAATTGAAACAAATAAAGGAACCTTGTTGATAAATTTTAGTCATAGACATATATTTCGAATTGTGATTTCCTGCAATGTAATGAGATGTTATAACAATAGCAACAAGTCGTATGATAAAAGAGGGCCATTTCAGAATTTCCCTACCCAAACTGCCGCAGTGCTGAAATACATGTACATAGTTAATCTCATTTCATCGGAAGCATGGAGAGCAACTGTGCTATTTTTACATTGCTTTAGCACATGGTATTTTCCTTTAACACACATTGCTATTGATTATGAAATTAATGAAGTTTGGTAAGAAACAATTAACTCTCATTATAAAGGATATCCGATATCAATGTATATTGTACCTTTCTTCCTAGGTCCTTAACAGCATTATCTATGTAATATCATGCTGGCATCATAATGTTTGTGGCACCGCAATGTTCTATTGTTAACTATTTGTTTATATATCTGCACATGGATATTGTCCATTTAAACAAAACTTAAAGTGATCCAGCTATACAGTGTTTCTCCCGATGAAGCCTCGCCTTTAAAGGTGACAATAGTTGATAATACAGAACCATCTAACTGGAAGCGTGTTGTGATAAATCCTCCATTCTATAAATTATTCATGTATTGCATATACTTATTTGTATTTTAAAGTTACCCTTTGTTTTATGATGGTTACATGATTACAAAGAAGGGGATTGACCAAAGGAGATTGAGAATATATTTAAAGATTTGTCAACTCCATTAACTGGTTGCGTTTGTTTCTATATCTCAATGATGATAAGATATTTCGTTAATATGATCATTGTATACGCATACGCGCTTACACAGGTGCTGGACACTCTGGACGGCCTCCCGGGGTAAGCTATATAGGTATGGGAGTGACACCGGATAGCGGTTAGACAAAGTGTACGAGAGGTAATATTTCGGCAAGTTACTACATTTACCAGGTTGAAATATAACGCATTCCGCCGTCATCAGAACCAAATATAATACCGGTTTAGTGGAATATCTTCCATATATCTCATACAACATGCCATCTAGTACGATGTGTCTGTCAACTTCATATCCCGCTAGAACATTAATTTAAAGCTAGATCCTTGCGTATGATGTTACTTCTGATCCAGTATTATGCCCTTTTAAATAGATTGTGCATTATTCCTGGTGTCTTTTCAGATTGAAGTCAAAATCGCAAAGAACGTTTTCTGAGAGTGAACGGCGACTCGATCGAAGCGTGTACGGCTGCTTGATGTTACCCTATCTCAAACATGTACGGCGTCTTGATCAATAAATTCCGTTTACACTTAGTTTTAACAATTCAAACATTACCTCGTAGACACCAATCATCAACAAAAGATCTAAGAGGGATGTTAACACCACATCAAAACTATTAATTTTTAAAGTCATTCCGGAGTTGTCTATAGAACACGGAAGAAATTTTACTATCAACTCAGATAAAAACAGGAAAAGATGTGCCTTCAAATGCTTATTTTTTATGTGTAAGTCGAAACCAATTCATGAGGGTACTGGTAGTAGGCTGTGGGTGCAGATTTAAACGTGACGATTTTGATTTTCCTATCGGGACTTTTCTCTTTCTTGATACACTGCAGTTACGTCCCTGCTCCTCCATTTTATGGTGTTTACATGTCGCAGTTGATTCGTTATTTTGGGGCTTGCTCTGAATATCGAGATTTCCGTGATAGATGTCGACTGATGACGAACAAACTTGCAACACAGGAATTCGAGAGATGCAGGTTGATTAAGACTGTGGACAAGTTTTATGGTCACCATTTTGATCTCATTGAATAATATTCTGTAATTTCATGTAATATGAAGATGGAGTCTTTTGAATATGCTGATTAGTGTACTTACTTGTTGTGATTAGTAATGGAGACTTCCGTCTCAACTTCAGAAAAACTAATGTGGTAGACCTCTGAAATCAAAATACACCGGCTACTAGATTTAAGGTTATGTACGATGGGCAAGAATTACAGCTAACCAATAAATACAAGTACTGGGGGTTATGGATAATATGACAATAGCAATAACGACGAAACTCTCCAAATCAGCTAGTCGAGCATTACGTGTTTAGACGGCAAAATTTATCAATGCTGGAGGAATGTCGTACACGGTATTTACTAAACTATATAAAAATCTGGTAGATTCAATCTTGTTATACTTTGCCACAAGTTGGGGCCACTCTCTGATAAAACGCAATCCAAAACCGTGCAATAAAGTTATTTTTGACAGTCTTTAAGAACACTTCCAACGCGGGAAAACCTGGTGATATATGATGAAAATCCCAATAAAGCGACGACTAGAGTACAATGGCTCCGATCTATTTCCCAAAGATCGACTACTATACAAGGTACATAGATGGTCAGCTTAGAGAAATAACTCGTGGGATGCTCGTGTCGTAAAGCAGGCGAAAAAGCTTCAAATTGATGACATTTTGATAAACTCAACGACGAGTGGTTTAAAAAGCTTTAGGAAACACTCACGGGGCAAATAAACTACGAACTTATAGAATCGTTTAAAAGGACCAAATAATACCCGAGTTTTCTGTTACACAGAACATTTTTAGACCATACTGGAGCATTTAAGCCAAGCTATTCGAGAAAGGGAAAAAACTTATCTGACAATCATTTCATAGTGACATAGGTCCGTGTCTAGCGCCTGTGCTATTTAGTGCCAAAATTAATTACGGGAATTTACACCATGTAGGGTTTTGCAATCGATTAAACTAGAGGCAAAATATGAACAAAGGAAATACTAACATGGAGACCCTCGTACAAGTACAAGAGAATAAGACCAGGTGTTCCGGAAAATTAAGCGTCTGCTGTTTTATCGGCAACACTCGCTATGCTTATCTTGGTAACATCTAAGTAAACATCAACCCTTAAAATGAGAACCGAGTCATCATTTTCAATCACACTAATAAGCAAAGTGGAAAACATCCCTCCTCATATCGCACAAAAAAACAGAATTTTTCTCGACGAGATCAAGATTGCGACCATAAAACTTGCCCATAGTCTTCATCAACCTGCATCTCGGCGTGTCACCAACATCATTGTTTTTTCCTCAATCTCTTCCGCGATACCCCCCCCCCCCCCCCTCCGATTAACGCCCTCAACATTCTTCCCCTGTACACTGCCAAACTATTTTGTCGCATAGTTTCGAATGAGCAGTGAAATATTTATCACACAAGGACATTGTATTTAGAGATGACGTTTTGACACCAGGACAAGCCATCATAACACCCAAACACAGCTGGCATAGTGACCTTGTTCTTTGCATTTAGATATTCTACATTCTACCACTAGCCCTCCACCTCTGGGCTACGAGTTTGAATCCCACATGGGGCAGTTGCCAGGTACTGAACGTAGGTCGGTGGTTTTCTTCCGGGTACTTCGGCTTTCCTCGACCTCCAAAACCTAGCACGTCCTTAAATGACCCTGGCTGTTAACTAGACATACAATAAAATAAACCAAACAAAATGCTTTGCTTTTAGCATGTTATGTGCAAATAAATAACATAGCGTACACATTCTTCTCTGATTATCATGGACTATTCTATAGTAGGCATTGTACAATTTTACTAAATATAGAATTGACGGTCAGTTAGGGGGGTGGGGAGGTGGTAAGTCTGACATTGATACAGCGCTTGCAAGAAAGAAACAACAATAACCGAACATACAACTTACGTTACATTATAATTACTGTCACTTATGTCCATACCACTCAATAAGATTAAGGCATCACCCTCCAGTGTGATTTCATAAGCGTTACTGCCTTAAGGGACATACGCGTACAGCGCTCTGACCCAATCCTTATTCTCAACAACACCAATCACGTCCCAAGGGGAAACTGTTCTTGACAAACGCAAGATAGAAACAGTCTTTCCAATAATTCCTATTCGCCGGCCATTTTGTCCTGCTGATTGAGTACGGGACGCTATACTGTCCAAACCTCTACATTTAAGACTATAGAACTTTTACAGTCCACATTGCATTGATTACGTCATTCAATAGTTATGAATTACTTTTAAGAGGTGCAGCATATGTGTGTGTTACGTGATCTCTTTGATGAATACCGATAGAACAGCTAAATAATAATCGATAAATACACTTCGATAAATGTTAACTTGGAGCACAAGTATATATATCTACTGCGTCATCCATCCATCTTGTTTTTGTTTTTGTCTACTCCTGATAAAGGGGCGGATAGCCTTGAAAATTTGACAATTTATTTGTCCGTACTTACGCTATTACTTCCACGATCATATATCTATTTCTAGTAATACGCATCCAACGAACATTTGTTTGTTAGGATCCAGTACATACAGTGGATCATACCGTCGATATTACTTACTAGACCATATATACCGCGTCATGTATACACGTTCGGTTATATCGGACATGAACAAATGTGGAAATTGCTATAACCAACGCAACGAACAGAACAAAATGTATTTCAAAGTTTGTCCTCGGATGGGAAAGTGCTGAGAGATTTTTTTTAAGTCTGGGAAACCCCATCACTTTCATAGATGTAGTTAACATGGCTTTATTTGAAGTATTAAATTAAAAACGAAACGTTTTCAAGTGGTTTCATATATGGTCTATGCGATTGAGCTACCAGTAACTGTTTACTCATTAATATTAGCTACATGTTTGTAGCCCATTGTCCTGCTGGTGTGTTTCGATCTTTATGTTTGGCTCCAATAAGGCTACAAATGTCAACATTACCATTTTTCCTAAAGATGAATTAGCTGATTTATTCCTTGCATTTTGGATAACAAAATATCTTTAATTTCTTTAACAACAGATCAGAACCGGGACTCGTCTATGGAAAACACACGTCTTCATCGATGCATGGGGAACATCTAGGGGCATGTGTAGCAGGGCAGAGGAAAAAGTCACTTCTCAAAAGTTAATGATCAATGAATAAGCAATAGCAGTTGTTATAATGGTTTAAATACGGAGAGCAGTATCAAAGTATTACGAATAGTACCAATTGTCTCCACAATATGAAGTTTGAGACGGTACAACAGCAATGTGGTGTGCTCCGTCGATGGTCATGGCTAGACTCCCCAAGACAGTCATGCTACCATTTATATCCTTAAAGTATTGCAACGTATGTACTGATTGGGACCAATAGGTAACACCGGTACTGCTATACACATGTCCGAGTCAGGTACTGTCTGTTATTGTTAGACTGTAGATACCAACCCCCCTTTATAGGCTTCAAGATGGTATCTTAGGGAAGTACATCACATAAAAAAATGTAAGGCATGTGTAACTTCACTAAAACTGAATCATTTAGCTGCTATGGATATGTTCAAATAGATGTCGGTAAACTTTGATTCGTTTTTTTCTGATTATGCTGAAAAAAAGAAGTAAAAATAAACATAAGTAAATAATATTTCAGTTGCCTGTTGGACATTTAACAAAACCTCCTTTTCAGAAGGATTTCAAATCGCTGACTTATTTGCTCTCTTTCTCAAGATTAGAAAGCGCTATTGTTTCCACATGGTCGCCGTCTTGTTTGCTCTCTTTGTCTAGATGAGATAGCGCTAAAGTTTCCACATTGTCGCCGTCTTGTTTGCTCTCTTTGTCTAGATGAGATAGCGCTATTGTTTCCACATTGTCGCCGTCTTGTTTGCTCTATTTGTCTAGATTATATAGCGCTATTGTTTCCACATGGTCGCCGTCTTGTTTGCTCTCTTTGTCTAGATGAGATAGCGCTATTGTTTCCACATTGTCGCCGTCTTGTTTGCTCTCTTTGTCTAGATTATATAGCGCTATTGTTTCCACATGGTCGCCGTCTTGTTTGCTCTCTTTGTCTAGATGAGATAGCGCTATTGTTTCCACATTGTCGCTGTTTTGTTTGCTCTCTTTTTCAAGACTAGATAGCGCTAATGTTTTCACATTGGCAGTATCTTGTTTGCTCTCTTTGTCTAGATCTTCTAAATGCTTATCGAACGTTTATATCGCAAATTTTGAGATTTAATAACGATTGCTATCTAAATGACCTTTTACATTGTTAAATTTTTATGTTTTTGTAAAAGTACTGTATACATGCTGTTATTGATATACCCATATATTGTATTGCAGAAAATCGCAAATGGAAACGTATATATAAACACAATTATACATTGACTATTGTCATACAAATACAGACTTCGGTAAGTAAAGGGCAGTCCGGGGTTTAAAGGATATGTCATGGACAATATGCAACGTTTCAGAAGGCCAAAGAGAATGTTATTCAGGTCAGGACTGTAAAACATAGACTACCGAAACTTAAGCCTGCTATTTTTGTATTTCTACTGATTTGTCATAAACACAAATCAACAGTTTAATCCGACAACTATTTAATAAATGTAATATTGGTCTCGCTTGTAAGTATATATTTTTATTGTTGTTCTTTGTTATTTTTACAAAACAAACCAGCATTTGATAATACTGCGACAACCTTCAACAACCCCAGATGGAGTGTAAATGGTCTGATATGGGTGTTGCAGTATCATTCTGTATTGTAGCATTCAAGTAAGGTGGCACTATAAATGATGTCATTGGAAGCACTGTCACTCTACAATTAGAACACAAAACATCTCCAGCACAAACACATGTAAACAAACATAGGGAGATTTTACATATAGCTGGGTGGTATAGGTAAGCGCCTGATACGATAGCTCTTGCGAACTCATCAAAATCGTTTATCTTGGAACTGTATGCGATAATTGCATTGACTGTATACATATTGTATAGGGAGTTACATCAGTAGCACTTTGGCCTTCCACGCAGGCGGCCGGGGTTCGATCCCGAAGTCGTCTTACGCATGGAAAATTCAGAGAAAGTGTATTTCTCTTGTCCATACAACTCACAACAACCCAGATGGAGTATCAAATTGTTAAGGATGGAGATTGCGGTATTCATACTGTAGAATTTAAGGGAGATGGCACTGTAAAATATGCTGTTGGAAGCACGGTCCCACTACTAAAAGGACACAATACATCGTCAGCACCCAAGCAAGCACACATACATAGGGAGGTACATTTTGTAATAGACAGGTGGCATATGCCAGTGACGACTTAACAGGCAGCTCCTGCGAATTTCTCATAATTTTAAGCTAATGTATTGATTATATCAAGTTGTATACCAATGAACTTTAAAAAGCTTTAAAGTGGCTTACAGAATGTTGGCTAAACAAGGCGCTATATCAAATGATGTACTTTTATTAATTTAATTTGAATGTTTCTGTCATGTTTTGAGTTTGTTGTACCTGAGCTACACAGAGGGGTCAATATAAAAAAACCCGACCTGGTTTTATTGACCTCTAATTGAACTAATGCTTAGATTTAGACCAAGAATGTCAAAGATCTTGAACGTTTCAGGCTGTGGCCACCTATCTAGATTTTTTAAACCTGTCGTTTGTATTTCCCCTTGTTATTTAATTGAAATTTTCAAATACATATCTATCTAAAAGAAAAAGAGCAATACCTTTTAAAACACTTGATAAAGTAATAAATTCAGCGAATAACATCAAACATATTTGAAATAAAACGGTATGCTTCTATATGATCTACAATGCCAATAGTGGGAGACTCATATTTTTTCTATGGCTTTCAGCAAACACCGTTAGGTCGTTTTCCGTCGTATAACTTTAATACAAATTAAGCGACTTTCACATGACACTCAATAAGCAATGTAAATAGGAATCGTTCATATTGAATCATATTACAAATGAAATAGAATTTCTGACTCACTTACACTATGAAGCAAATTTCGCACGAAATATTTAACTACAACTGGAGTAATGTTTTCACACATTGAAAACACCTTCCGATTGAATTGTATGCCTCATTTTCCAATATTGTATGTTTTACTCCGTTTACGTTTCTTTAATATCGCCGCGAGAATGAATAATCCGACGGCCAGACCATGAGCAGCCGCTACACTATAGTAGGATGTATGGTAGGAATCAGTCACGTCCACTAACCAACCTGTAAAGACAATGATGAAAATGTGAATTATATAAATAAGTTTCTCGTTAAGCATATATGCACAGCATGTTGTCAGAAAAGTACCTGTGTAAGCTTTCCTATAAGCCATGTAAAAGGAAAGAAAAAGCTATTTTTCCACATTAAGGGAGACATTGGACTGATTTTATATTTAATGAAAATGCAAATACGGTGCCTTAATGGTATTATAAAGGGATCTTGTTCTGTAAAGACGACCCCGCGTCTTTTTTTGACGGCTAAATAGCAAATAAAATGTTACGGGAACTTTACTGTAATATATTTAATTATATAGAGATTGAACGGCGGTTTTATTATTTTCATGCCGGCATGAATGAAAATCTATTACATCCATATTGCATGAAGATCACTAGAGCTATTGATTTCATATACTTTTTCTTGCAAATTTTGTAATTAACTGCATTTGTTTTTGTGTCGTCCTTTAAACGACATTGACGGAACAGCCCTGATTTAAATCAAATTTGCGCCAATAATTAACCGTAGCCATTTGAGCGTTTGATCCTGGGGCGTTTTCCGTGTTATCCGAAGCGGAGCGGCAAGGCTGCATTGAACAAGATCAATATATTACGTTATAAGTACATGTACATGTAGTAGGACACTGTTAATTGCACATGCTGTCAACACTATACCTGTACAGTTATGATGTCAATCACATAATTTCAATTGTCAGTCAAAACTGGAGACAAGCTTTATATAAGAAATTAAGCTGTCAAAATCCTATATCAAATATAAGTTGGCAATGGAAAGCACACAGTGTAATCAACATTTAAAAGTGATTTTGGAAAACTAGGTTACCGATAAGACTGGTACTAGCTTCCTGTAAAAAGATTCGTCAGCTTGCCAGCATTTAGTATGCGTGTTCAATGTTTACACGATCATTTGACGGGAACATATTAAGTTTAATATATACTTAATGCAATACCGATATGTATTTAACCTAATTATATCATTACCTGAAAAGGACCCTGCGCATATGCTACTCACTCCAACAGCCGTCATCAGGATTCCGAAGGCGACGGGGTAGTTTTCTAGTCCAACCAGTTCCATTGTTGTCAACGACAAACAAGTCTCGTTACCACCAATCGCCATCCCAAAGGAGCACATTAGAAGCACGTGTTGGTAATACGTTGTAGCTTCAGGAAAGCCGAAACACGCTAAACTGCTGAGGCTTGTGAAGATCGCTGATATAACAAGACCGTTCATGTGTGGTATGAACACACAAATCCCTGGTAACAATCTACTTACAGTGTTTGAAACATTCATATAAAGATACAATAGCAGTGCGTCCTGTTCATCAAAGCCTTTGATATTAAGAAATTCCACCATGTAAATCACTGTAGATCCAAAACCAGCAAGTGTCAAAGACGTCGCAATGACGAAAATCATATAAAAGTAGTTTCTAACCAGTGTTTTTAGCTGAACAGTTCCCGTGTTATTTTTCTTGTTTATTTTTACGACACACGTACTTGTGATAACGTTTTCGCTATCGTTTTTGTTTAGTTGTTGAGGAATCGATGGTGATTCCAAATTGCCAGTTGCCCGTGAACACCAGATATCAAGCTTGCTCTGTTGAACACCCACTGATTTAGGTTTACAAATAGCAAAAAAACAAATCATGTTCCCCATAAGTCCTCCAACAATAAGAAGACATCCTTGCCATCCATACCTGTCAATTAACGCGTTCAGCATGAACGGGATTAGCATTGCTCCACTTCCGGATCCGGTACCAATAAATGATATTGCTAAAAGTTTTGCTTTTCCGCTGAAGTATTCACCAACAGATGTCAAACACGATACGAATGCCAAGGAAAATCCGAACCCTGAAAACGAAAGACATATAATGATGACAAAGAGTAATGACTTAATGTAGCATGTTGCCGAGTGGAATGTTGTTTAATAGAATAACAGTAGACTGAAATGGATTAGTGAATAAATAGAGGTAGATGTAGAATTTAATTAGTTGAATTTGTCAAAACAAACGATTATGCTTATTATCATAGATACACAAAATGTCATCAAGAAAACGAAAAGCGCAAAAAAACATAAAGTTATGAAGTTTAGGTAGAAATGAAGTTTAAACATTCAATTTAAAAACATTTAAATTCGTACTAAAATATGAAAGTAAGACACACACGTAACTATGGTGATTTCACCGATACAATAACTGATACGGAATTCTAAACAAGAACACGTTCTCTGATTTTGAAGGAAGGTCTTCGATTTCTCGTTATGAGAGCTTTCTTTTCCAAGAAAGGCGGACGACGATACAAATATATGGTAGTGAGCTACATGTATCTTGGAGCATACTTTGTGAAAAACACGACAAAAGCTAAGAGGATATATACTTAAGAAGAAATAGCAAGGATGATTGAATTCCTGGTCGACAATATTTTTGTTGAGTTTGGAGGAAAGATTTTCCAGCAGACTGTTGGCATTCCCATGGGAACAAACTGTGCCCCACTTTTGGCTGACTTGTTTTTGTTTTCATACGAGGCTGAATTTGTGGAAGTGCTAATCAGGACTGGTAACAAAAACCTTGCCAAATCTTTAATTTCACTTTCAGATATATCGACGATGTGTTGTCTTTAAACAACAAGAAGTTTGCTGACCATGTCGATCGTACATGTATATACCCTTCTGAACTTGAAATAAAGGACACAACAGACTCTTCTACATCAGCTGCTTACCTCGATTTCTACTTAAACCACGACCAATATGGACAGCTTACTACTAAGCTATACGATAAACGTGATGATTTCAATTTCCCGATCGTGAACTTTCCATTTCTTGATAGTAACATCCCTGATTCTCCAACCTATGTTGATTCGATATTCTAGGGCTTGCTCTAAATATCGGGATTTTCGTGATCGATGTCGACTGCTGACGAACAAACTAACAACACAAGGATTCGAGAGATGCAGGTTGTACTTTTACAAGAGTCTCCATGTAAATCTTTCCTTTGTTCATATTTTGCCCCTGGTTTAATCGGTTTTGAGTTTGGATTATGATTTTGTTAACGTTTCGGTATTCTCTTATTTATTTAAGGTGATACCAGGGGCCTAAAACTAAATTCTTTTAAATATCTCTTGAAATAAAAGGGGAGATGCATGTTTCCACCTTTCACCTTGATACGATTTACGTTTATCAATGTGCTATTCATTTCTTTTACATTTAGCTGTTGATTTACTTTTAATCGCAAGATTTCCAGGTAACTACTTTACTGCGATGATCGTTTGCGTCGACAAGTAGCGAGAGTAATAACTGATATTTTGTAATGAAACAATTTAGCTTCTCCACTGTCCCTATCATATTCTTGCTATATACAGACCCGTACACGTTCGCTGTTCCATCTTAGACGCAAACGGTACGGAAGTGCTTCGGAAATGCTACTCAAATGATACGGAAATTCTACGCAAACGGTACGGAAATGCTACAGAAATGCTACGCGAACGGTACGGAAGTGCTACTCAAATGGTACGGAAATGCTACGGAAATGCTACGGAAATGCTACACAAACGGTACGGAAATGCTACGGGTGACGCTTTCAAACGGTCGATCACATTTACGGATTTTTATAAAAACGGATCCACATAATCACACATACAAACGAAACGAAATACCCATAATGCATTGGGAAACGTGTGCTGAAACCGAATGTGGAGATCCAGCGTGTACACATGCGTACGATTGTTTTTTAATGTTTGCTTTGCCATTAAGATAATGGTATGAGAGTGAAACAAACAGACATGCCTCAAATGTAATTGGGAACAAAATCAAATATCGGTAATATTGGAACATGTATTAAATTTTTCCGTCATAGAGACCTGACGTACGCTGACAGGTAGCTAGCCATGGGCATCAGTCGGAACACCTCGGGTATTCTCTTCCGAGCTTGCCGAAGAGGCCCGATGTTGTCCGACTGGCTGGGGCATATGACCTTGATATTTTTATTTTATTTTATTTAATGTTAAATTTAGCCAGATTCATACATATTGATAAAAGCCTTGTTTTTTGTTTTGTAAATTTTTGAGACTGATATTATTTAGAAAATTCTGAGTTTATGCAGCTTATAAAAACATGAACTATTCGTTTCGTCAGATTTATTCCGTAAAATTTCCAACCGAACGTTTCGCGAACGCTTTGTAAATGACGCTAGTGCTACGGAAATGGTTCGGTAGTGCGACGCAAATGCTACGGTAATGCTACGGTAGTGCGACGCAAATGCTACGGTAATGCTACGGAAATGCTACGCAAACGGTACGGAAAAGCTACGGTAATGCTACGGAAGTGCTACGGAAATGCTACGCAAACGGTACGCTTAAAGTGGAACAGCGAACGTGTACGGGTCTGTACATACTTAAATGAAACGTTAGCGACAGTGCATCATCTTTCGTGACAGACGGTGGTATACTCTGGTGGTGAATTCTTTAGTACCTGAGCTTTGCTGGAGCCTTCATAGCCACGGTTATCCAATTAGATTAGTGGCATGGTTCATAATATACATTTACACACCTGACCCTTCTGCTTCTGATTCCCACCTTTTGAACCCTAGCATCACTGACGAGTCCTAGAAGAACGAAACAGCTATATGATACAGTGTAATGATAATGTTAATTCACACGGAAACAATATCGAATCACTTACCTGACACAACACCCACGGACACGACGAGAAATGGGATACTGGTGACGAAGAATGAAGAGGTGAGTCCGAGAAATGCCAGCAGTCCTCCACACATACCCATCTTCCTTACACCGTACCTGTTTACACACTGTCCGCAAAAAAAAACCTAAACAATAAACATAACGATTAATGTAAGATTCATGTGCTTTATGTTAAATATATTTATGTATTTTGTTTTTAAATACAGGATTGACATTGAATACATATGTAGTCGCTTTGTTATAGTTTACTGACCGTTTGTTGGTATCTCAATACCAACACGAAAACTTACACTGTTAGACATTGAAAGACAGCGAGTAGCTGCAGAACATATCTACGATTACTCTTCCGGAAAACCTAGTCTTATTGATGTAAATCTTTCATTTGTTCATATTTTGCCCTTAGTAAAGTCGATTTTGAGTTCGGATAAGCTTCGGCACTCTCTTAATGATTTAAGCACTTGTGACGTACAGTTAAAAAACGGAATTGCAACACACTAGGGATATGTTGCTCAAATATACATGTACATAGCTGAAATGTCTATGTAACTGAGGTATACTGGTTTGTCTTGTAGTATATGTCTTAAACATTTCAGGGATCTTGGAGTAGTAATATCTTAAAAAAAGTATAAAATGATAATGTGGTCCGTGAATCAGAAACAAAATTGTGTTAACACTGACTCGATTCTCGAAATAAATTCTGCGTCCTCTCAAAACAAATTCCGACATCGAAAAGTGATACAACATACCAATAACACTATCAACTAAATCACGCGAGTCCAAATATTCCAAGGGAATAGTATATTTAAAAGTATTCTACATGTACATTCGATTGGCTGATGTATTTTTATACTATATACAGCTTTGCACTGGCGTGTTTATGACGCACTATGCTATTTTGGCATTTTCATCAGAAATTACTGTTTTTGTGTAAACATCATAAAAAGACAACGTGGGTACCTCGTGCCAACAAATTCAATACTATTTAAAAATTAATCTAATTAATTCATACCTACGTCTGAAAAATCATTCATGGGGTTGCAATTGAATGAATCCAGGCAAAGCAAAAACATTCAAGGAAATTACCAAGTTAAGAATAAAACACTAGTATTTCTACAGATATTTATTAAGAAGGTGAAGGTGGGAAAAGATACCTACCTGAAATATCCACCATTCCTGTTGATACCGATTGAACTAGTGCATTTTGTGCTTTACTCCTCCCAAAAGCACGGAGAAATTCCACATTCAATACTGACATATTGAAAGGGAAACCAGCACATAAAAACATGTTCAGAAAACTTACTGCCACCACAATCCATTTTTTATCCACAAGAAACCATGCCGACGACATTGTCGATGTTATTTATATGTACTGCACAAGCTAAATACACACACCCGTATAACACCAAAGACATATTGTGTTATCGCGTGATAAACTTTTAAGTTACCAGCTTAGCTTTCTTTCGCCATATATCTGGAATAGAAATACAGCTTTTTTTCCTTGATTTTTTTTTACGATTTTTGTTGGGTGTTTTTCGGGTTTTTCAGTATTGTTAAACAATGTACAGGTCGATCTACATGAATCTGTTTTTTAAAGAATTGTTACTAGCATGATAAGTGTGAACTCTTAAGTTGTTCTGAAATATTTTCCAACCTATGACATGAATTGTTGAAGTCGCTCAATTTTTAAACGATATTGTCTCAATAATTAAATAGTTCCATCATCGACATGCACATACGGTGAAGCCTGTTTTTCCATGTACATGTAGGTGGTCTAGACGATTATTTACCTGTAATTAGAGCTATTCGTTGTATCGTTACGTAAATACGTCACTACCGCAGAAAGCTATTCGGTATCATGGTGTCACCGTAGGGATCTCCACAGGGTCATTGTTCTGATACAGAAACGAAACTTTATTCCGTCACGTTATGTCATCCATTCCGTGACGTTTTGGTCCGTAGCTATTTTTAGTCGGGCATAAAATAATATAAGAACAATCTAGAGCCAGTACGAATATACAACACTGAGCATTTCTTTAACTATGCCTAGAACAATGTATACTGTTTCGACACACATGCATTTGTATTATTTTCATGAATACATGTGATTGACATGATTCCAAACAAACATCGACGAACGCATTGCATAAACAATTGTTTTAAGAGCAAACACAAATGTTATGTTAAGTTGAACCTACATTTATCTGATATTACAAAGTTTTGCAAGAACATATTTCAATCGTTATTACACATGTGTTAATGGTTCATTCGGTAAAGGTTGCACTCAAGTGTCATTATATAGTTTTCCTTTTCAAAAGAAATGATTCCTTAAGTTCATAGTTAATCCAAATTTATACACATAGCTGCATATTTAGACAGTAATATTTGGATGCTTATAAGTAATATATTTCCTTTTTTCCAAGGCTCAGTTACATGTATCTACAGTTTTTATCCAAATCTAGTTAAAATGTATCTTGCAGAAACGATGTTGGAAGACTTCCAATTGATAAGATCTCCTTTCTGGGATTTTTCAATTATGCATGCCTTTGTCCGCTAAGGATTGAACCTCCCCCTCTTAATCAACAACTTTACAACAGTACGTACAATGAAGTCTTTAGCCTAGAACTCCTGGTAAGGTATCAATAGAAAAAAAATACGCACCACTTTTTTCTGTGTCTGCATTGGGAATTCGTAAGAGTTACAATGCATTACAAGCTGCATTTTAAAGATGATTTCTTATGGAGTAAGCGGATTAACAAGCTCTGATCATTCTGTATTTTATATTTTCAAAGCGTCATTAGTTATTTAATCTTCATTCTCGCCAGCACATTTGACTGTATAAGAACGTGGTTTCGTGTCCATCTTTTATTCGGACCTGCCTTTACCTGGTACGTGGTCATCAGAACAAACCACAGTGTGTGAATACACACATGCCATAATAAAATGAACTGTAATTGCATCTCTTGTGTCAGCAAAGAGCGAGTTTTGAATTCTTCCAGATGACTTAAGTTACACGACTGTTTTGCTGCTCTCAAAGATACATACATGTGTGTTTGTTTGTCGATGATTCAATTTATTATGTACACGTAATACCGCGTAACGTTTTTTTTTCTGATACTGCATACTTTTTTTTGTATTGCTACTGTGTACCATACATAATCTAATACTGTGTACCATACATAATCTAATACTGTGTACCATACATAATATAATACTGTGTACCATACATAGTCTAATACTGTGCACCATACATAGTCTACTACTGTGTAACATACATAATCTAATACTGTGTACCATACATAGTCTAATACTGTGTACCATACATAGTACCATACATAGTCTACTACTGTGTACCATACATAGTCTAATACTGTGTACCTTACATAGTCTAATACTGTGTACCATACATAGTCTAATACTGTGTACCATACATACATACATAGTCTAATACTGTGAACCACACATAGTCTAATACTGTGTACCATACATAGTCTAATACTGTGTACCATACATAGTCTACTACTGTGTACCATACATAGTCTACTACTGTGTACCATACATAGTCTAATACTGTGTACCATACATAGTCTAATACTGTGAACCATACATAGTCTACTACTGTGTACCATACATAGTCTAATACTGTGTACCATACATACATACATAGTCTAATACTGTGAACCATACATAGTCTAATACTGTGTACCATACATAGTCTAATACTGTGTACCATACTTAGCCTAATACTGTGAACCATACATAGTCTAATACTGTGTACCATACATAGTCTAATACTGTGTACCATACATAGTCTAATACTGTGAACCATACATAGTCTAATACTGTGTACCATACATAGTCTAATACTGTGAACCATACATAGCCTAATACTGTGTACCATACATAGTCTAATACTGTGTACCATACATAGTCTAATACTGTGAACCATACATAGTCTACTACTGTGTACCATACATAGTCTAATACTGTGTACCATACATACATACATAGTCTAATACTGTGTACCATACATAGTCTAATACTGTGTACCATACATAGTCTAATACTGTGTAACATACATAATATAATAATGTGTACCATACATAGTCTAATACTGTGTACCATACATAGTCTAACTACTGTGTAACATACATAGTCTACTACTGTGTACCATACATAGTCTAATACTGTGTAACATACATAGTCTAATACTGTGTACCATACATAGTCTAATACTGTGTACCATACATAGTCTAATACTGTGTACCATACATAGTCTAATACTGTGTTCCATACATAGTACCATACATAGTCTACTACTGTGTACCATACATAGTCTAATACTGTGTACCTTACATAGTCTAATACTGTGTACCATACATAGTCTAATACTGTGTACCATACATACATACATAGTCTAATACTGTGAACCATACATAGTCTAATACTGTGTACCATACATAGTCTAATACTGTATACCATACATAGTCTACTACTGTGTACCATACATAGTCTACTACTGTGTACCATACATAGTCTAATACTGTGAACCATACATAGTCTACTACTGTGTACCATACATAGTCTAATACTGTGTACCATACATACATACATAGTCTAATACTGTGAACCATACATAGTCTAATACTGTGTACCATACATAGTCTAATACTGTGTACCATACATAGTCTAATACTGTGAACCATACATAGTCTAATACTGTGTACCATACATAGTCTAATACTGTGTACCATACATAGTCTAATACTGTGAACCATACATAGTCTAATACTGTGAACCATACATAGTCTAATACTGTGTACCATACATAGTCTAATACTGTGAACCATACATAGCCTAATACTGTGAACCATACATAGTCTAATACTGTGTACCATACATAGTCTAATACTGTGAACCATACATAGTCTACTACTGTGTACCATACATAGTCTTATACTGTGTACCATACATACATACATAGTCTAATACTGTGTACCATACATAGTCTAATACTGTGTACCATACATAGTCTAATACTGTGTACCATACATAGTCTAATACTGTGTAACATACATAATATAATACTGTGTACCATACATAGTCTAATACTGTGTACCATACATAGTCTACTACTGTGTAACATACATAGTCTACTACTGTGTACCATACATAGTCTAATACTGTGTAACATACATAGTCTAATACTGTGTACCATACATAGTCTAATACTGTGTACCATACATAGTCTAATACTGTGTACCATACATAGTCTAATACTGTGTACCATACATAGTACCATACATAGTCTAATACTGTGAACCATACATAGTACCATACATAGTCTACTACTGTGTACCATACATAGTCTAATGCTGTGTACCTTACATAGTCTAATACTGTGTACCATACATAGTCTAATACTGTGTACCTTACATAGTCTAATACTGTGTACCATACATAGTCTAATACTGTGTACCTTACATAGTCTAATACTGTGTACCATACATAGTCTAATACTGTGTACCATACATACATACATAGTCTAATACTGTGAACCATACATAGTCTAATACTGTGTAACATACATAATCTAATACTGTGTACCATACATAGTCTAATACTGTGTACCATACATAGTCTAATACTGTGTAACATACATAGTCTAATACTGTGTACCATACATAGTCTAATACTGTGTACCATACATAGTCTAATACTGTGTACTATACATAGTCTAATACTGTGTACTATACATAATCTAATACTGTGTACCATACATAGTCTAATACTGTGTACCATACATAGTCTAATACTGTGTAACATACATAGTCTAATACTGTGTACCATACATAGTCTAATACTGTGTACCATACATAGTCTAATACTGTGTACCATACATAGTCTAATACTGTGTACAATATTGTTTTCACTGCGCGTTCATTTTCGCCCTTCCGCCAATGACAATGGTGGTGAACTAACGTATATGTATCAAGAGAGCGATATGAATTGACAGCATACCATATTCAATTTCTACATGAGAAACTGAGGATGGACGAAAAAGGGCAGGGCAAACTTCCCATTACATGCGATTCTATGTACATTTTTATTTTTTATATTTTCAATGTAGTTTAATAAAATGAAGTGACATGGCTCAAATCCGTTTGTGAATGTTTGCTATCAGTATGACAGGTGTGATATTCTGAGTTGTATGAAACCTTTCAAACTTATGATATAATATATATACTGTTTGTCATTACATATGCATTGACCTTTGTTTTGTGAGCCATTGTTGAAGTAGTTTAATGTTTAGATGAGAGTCGATATTAAAACTTACGATGACGTATGGTTTTCCCTATCATATGGGTGGTCTCGACGAACATTGCTTGATAACTGTAACATAAGCTGTTCTGTTTCAGTGCATTGTTACGTGGAATATGTGTTCTGGTCCTTCTCCTTATTATCATGTTACATTAGACATCCTTCACAGGGTCATCGTTCTGAATCAAAAAGTAATTTTGTAGCTGCATATAATCTCTTTTATACCATTCGGAATCGGTCCTTTTAAACATTGACCTATTTTGAGATACAGTAAATAGTAAAAAATGAGTATGACTTGTATATGGTTTCGACACACCACAGTTGCTTGAGTTTCTGTCAGTAAATAATAAATATATATGTGTGAAATGAGCCCCCCCCCCCCCCATTACAGTAATGTAATAGAAGTATTCCAACGTTATTTCTCAACTATTTTTTTTTTTTTTTTTTTTAATTTTATTCAGATTTTAACATACACATGACAATATCATTGTTTACAATAATAGAAATACACATGTATGATTATCTGAACACCATTACAACATTCCAAACATACCATAGTTCTGTATACCATACACATCATTACAACATTCCATACATACCATAGTTTTGTATACCATACACACCATTACAACATTCCATACATACCATAGTTCTGTATACCATACACACCCTTACATTAATCTATACAAACCATAGTTCTGTATACCATACACACCATTACAACATTCCATACATACCATAGTTCTGTATACCATACACACCATTACAACATTTCATACATACCATAGTTCTGTATACCATACAAACCATTATAACATTCCAGAAATATCATAGTTCTGTATACCATACACACCAATAAATTAATCTATACAAACCATAGTTCTGTATACCATACACACCCTTACATTATTCTATACAAACCATAGTTCTGTATACCATACACACCATTACAACATTCCATACATACCATAGTTCTGTATAGCATACACACCCTTACATTATTCTATACAAACCATAGTTCTGTATACCATACACACCCTTACATTATTCTATACAAACCATAGTTCTGTATACCATACACACCATTACAACATTCCATACATACCATAGTTCTGTATACCATACACACCCTTACATTATTCTATACAAACCATAGTTCTGTATACCATACACACCATTACAACATTCCATACATACCATAGTTCTGTATAGCATACACACCATTACAACATTCCAGAAATACCATAGTTCTGTATATCATACACGCCATCACAACATTCCAGAAATACCATAGTTCTGTATACCATACACACCATTACAACATTCCATACATACCATAGTTCTGTATACCATACACACCATTACAACATTCCAGAAATACCATAGTTCTGTGTATCATACATACCATTACAACATTCCATTGTTGCAACCCTTATTGTAATAAATTGCTTTATGTAAAAATTATTACATTAAGGTTAACCTTATTGTAATAAATTAAAAATTATGACATAAAGCGACGCTTATTGTAATAAAAAAATATTATTACAATAAGCGTCGACATCATGCATAATTGTAATAAAAATAATTTTACATTTCTTGAAAACTTGTCCTTGCTTAGAGAATGTATATATCTACATAAAGATAAAATTCTAGTGTGAAAAGTTAAAATTGTCTGCACTTATCTCATTACTTCAACAAATTGATGATGTTAAATTCTGCGCTAAGCTGATTTTGTAAACTTGCAAGAGGAATGTAACCAACCCACCCCCCTTTTTTCTTTGAAGTCGTGAAAAACGAGACCAAGGTTTTGCGGCCGAGACCGAGACAGACACTGAGTCAACATTTGCGCAAGTCTGCTTTTCACAGTGTTAAAATTATCTAATTGAATTGAAACTTGGTCAAACTATCATATTATAAGATGTAAATATGTAAAATGTTTATGTATTTTAGGGCAAACACATTGAGAATTTGCATTTTAGTAATATTTTTTTAAGTGTTACTGATATCTGAGTGATTTGAAACTTAGAACAGTTACTGAAATCGTCACACTGAACACCTTACTGGGATTTGGTATAAATTTATTTTCAGATTCTGCCGTTTTGTGACGAAAACATGGGCATTTTGAGAAGTTGTGTTATAGTCCACTTTTCATAGTGATATTGATTTTCAATTGAATTGAAACTTTGCGTATTTAATGAAATCATTATACTGAACACCTTACTTAAATTGTAAGGAAATGAATGCGCAGGTTCTTCTTTTGTTGAGAATTCATGTTAGCGTCCCCTTTTTATAGTGTTATTGATATGTAATATTGATATTGTAATAAAATTCTTAGTGGAACATTAATTACATAAAATTAATCTTATTGTAATAAAGTTCTTAGAGAAATATTTATTACATTAAGGTTACCCTTATTGTAATAAAGTTATTACATTAAGGTTACCCTTATTGTAATAAAATTATAACATTAAGGTTAACCTTATTGTAATAAAGTTATTACATTAAGGTTACCCTTATTGTAATAAAATTATTACATTAAGGTTACCCTTATTGTAATAAAATTATTACATTAAGGTTGCCTTATTGTAATAAAGTTCTAAGTGAAATATTTATAACATTAAGGTTAACCTTATTGTAATACAGTTATTACATTAAGGTTACCCTTACTGTAATAAAATTATTACATTAAGGTTATCCTTATTGTAATAAAATTATTACATTAAGGTTACCTTAGTGTAATAAAGTTCTAAATGAAATATTCATTACATTAAGGTTAACCTTATTGTAATAAAGTTATTACATTAAGGTTACCTTATTGTAATAAAGTTCTAAGTGAAATATTTATTACATTAAGGTTAACCTTATTGTAATAAAGTTATTACATTAAGGTTACCCTTATTGTAATAAAATTATTACATTAAGGTTAACCTTATTGTAATAAAATTATTACATTAAGGTTAACCTTAATGTAATAATGTTTTTACAATAAGGTTAACCTTAATGTAATAAGTTTATTACAATAAGGTTAACCTTAATGTAATAAATGATCCATTAAGAACTTTATTACAATGAAGTTAACTTTAATGAAATAAATGTTTAAAAATATACTACAAGGCTAATGATTACAATCGAAGCAGTTTTATTACTATTATCTTGATAACAATACTTAAAGATATTTTGTATTGTAATAACATTGTCAAATATACAAATTGCTAGCATAACTTATGCTATTACGATAGAAAAACGCAACAGTCGTCAATTACAGTTGTTAACAAAAACATATTATTACTCATTACTCAGCCCAATGCTGAAAATAAACGAGGAAACATATTTTAGAAAAAAAGCCTGACTGGGATCAGATTTTAAAAACGACTTTTAGTTATGGACAATTCAAATAGAATGTGTCACCTTACTTAAATAGAACGGCAACTCCGACACATCAATTGTATAGTTGTAAGTTAATAAGTTATGTAACCCAATCACAGATTGAAAGTTGACATTGAACGAAAAATTTATGGAAACATGAAAATATAAACAAACAGAGACGTATTGACACAAGTCCGTAACACATTGATTATTTTTCGAAAACACAACAATAGAATCACACATGTTATGCGTAAGAATATGGAATAATACAACAATACAATTCATATCCCTCTCACCGACACTTCTTACGAAACTATCAACCGCAGTATGACGATTATAAGTACAATGCAACACAAATTGTATGCAACAGTTCAGTCCTAAAAGGAAGAAAAAGAAAAAAACCTAAATAATATATAGAATTTGGGAAGTTGAAGATGAAAGTTCAATAACGCTGCGCCATGACATAAGCAGGTGAGCTAACAACATCGTTAGAGCCGTACGTAGTCAAGCATATATAGGAACCGTTGTTTGTTAAAGAACTGGATTGGCATTATACATGTACTCACCATAATGAAATAATGTTTGTTTTTCACAATAAGCATTACAGTAAACTGTTCATATTTTCCCCAAATAATAACACCATGAAATACTTTGTAATACACGAACACATGACATTTTCCATAAAGTTTAGCTAGAAAACAAAATTCTGAATACTGTCCTCAATTACTTATATAATCGATGACACTTGTGTTGTGGACGTAAATTCTATGTATCATTTCCTAGACATATAGCAATATATACCTCACCATATCTGGGTCTCCTCTGCTGACCATTTTAGGACAATAGTAGCCCACACACTTGAATCCGATGATCTCTAACGCACAGTTAGATTACATTTAGCTCAATGAGTTTTCAAATGACGAAATGTGAGACTTTTTGCGATGGGCAACTCAGGACGAGACAAAAAATCGCAAGGAGCAACGAATGAGCACAGCTCGGATGACCTTAATAGCTTTCAATAATTGAAATGAAGAAAAATCAGCCAACAGAAAACAACAAATCTGTAAAAAATGGACACAAAGTGACTACAATGGAATTAATTCTGAGCTACAAAAAGGACCTCATAATCATATACACTGGCAATGTTTCTTTACGTGAATATCATATTAAAATCCTTCACGAGAAATTCGCGCGAATTTCACATGAAGTGTTTCCATGAAAATTTCACAAGATTTCTTTCATATGGAATTTATCAAAAAGTTACGTGAGACTCAAGTGAAAATATAAACATCTTAAACCTAGCTATAAGCTGATGTCGCATGAAATTCACACAAAACTCGTGTGAAAATATATTGCCTGCGGAACATGTTTAGATCTTAATGTCTCCAGCAAATGTTCGAAATGTTATACCAACCGAAGCCAACATCTTCCTACCATAACTAAGCCGAAAACCATCTTCTATTGTTAAGAATTATTCTAAGCTCAATTGCTACGCCGCTATTTCTGCCTGAATGTTGAATAACAAACCAAATGTTGACAAACCAAATATTGAAGGACAAACCAAATGATGACAGACAAACCAAATGTTGACGGGCAGACCAAATGTTGACAGACACACCAAATGTTGACGGACAAACCAAATACTGAATAACAAACCATATTTGACAGACAAACCAAATGTTGACAGACAAACCAAATACTGAATAACAAACCATATTTGAAAGACAAATCAAATGTCGACAAACAAATCAAATGTCGGACAAACCAAATGTTGACGGACAAACCACATGTTGACAGACAAACCAAATGTTGAATAACAAACCAAATGTTGACAAACCAAATATTGACGGACAAACCAAATGATGACAGACAAACCAAATGTTGACGGGCAAACCAAATGCTGACAGACAAACCAAATGTTGACAGAACAAACCAAATGTTGACAAACAAACCAAATGTTGACAGACAAACCAAATGTTGACGGACAAACCAAATTTTGACAGACAATACCAAATATTGACAGACAAACCAAATGTTGACGGACAAACCAAATGTTGACGGACAAACCACATGCTGACAGACAAACCAAATGTTAAATAACCAACCAAATGTTGACAGACAAAACAAATGTTGATAGACAAATCAAATGTTGACAAACCAAATATTGACAGACAAACCAAATGTTGATAGACAAACCAAATGTTGACGGACAAACCAAATGTTGACAGACCATACAAAATATTGACAGACAAACCAAATGTTGACGGACAAACCAAAATGTTGACGGGCACACCAATGAACGAGATGTCAAAACTACTGTGATGGTTGATTCGACAAAAATTATGCAATAGATAAGATGAAGTTATATATGCATTCATAGAATGATATCGTTGTTATTACATTAAGCACCATGACAAATTTTGCGCAAGTATGGTTGCAACCCTTATTGTAATAATTATTACATTAAGGTTAACCTTATTGTAATAAATCTCATGTTTATTACAATAAGCGTCGCTTAATGTAATAATTTTCTCATGTTTATTACAATAAGCGTCGCTTAATGTAATAATTTTTAATTTATTACAATAAGGTTAACCTTAATGTAATAAATTATTACATTAAGCAATTTATTACAATAAGGGTTGCAACAGGGTTTAAAACTTGGAGCTAAATCAACAGAATTTACATCATTTCGGAAAAGTTAACAATTGTACATTTTCAACCACCAGCGTCAATTCCACTTACAAACAGTGTGTCCAATCGAATTGAACCTTTCTCCAGTTGAATTGTATCTATCTTAATATGAATTGAACTTCAATTACGAACAAATCAGGAACAAATTATGAACTGCCTCCTTGCTCTTTCTTTGTGTTTCCACAATTCCAACAGATGGCGGAGCAGCTACAGACCGTCGTGGGTCCAGCAGATTATATATGTACACGGGTTTTAGCACGCATTCGATTGTATACATCTTTCCACGAAATGTCCTAGGTATCGCAAGACTCCATCCATCAAATGTAATGTGAATTTCAAGATTCGTATGGATTTGTGTGGAAGGTAATCTTAGACAATGGGCTGAACGTGAACATGCTGAATTGGATTCACTTTCAGAGTAGGTTTTTATCAGGTTCTCTATTCAGAAAAGAATAAGCAGTTTGCAATACAAATTGAAAACTAAATACAAGTCGATATTTCTTGACCCCGATGTTCGAACAATACTCAAGAACCTACATGACAAGTATGTGATTGTGTCTGCAGACAAGGCGTCTAATAACCTTATCCTAGTTTGCAAACACTATACCATTCATTGTCTGCAAAAAAGAACTTGGCCTGCTTGATAACTTACGCATTGGTCCGTTTTTCGAAAAATGAAATACTTTCCAACCACACATCATTATTACAATCATTCAAAATAACCGTTAATGATAAAGACGCTAACTTACCTCGGCTATATTGGATACCTAAACTACACAAGGATCCTTATAAGCAATTTTTTATCGCTGGCTCGTCTCATTGCTCAACCAAGCACAACAAAGGCTAGGTTGAAATATACTGAGGAAGATATAGTACGAATGGTCGAATTCCTGGTTGACAAGATCTTTGTTGAGTTGGGAGGAAAGTTTTTCCAACAGACTGTTGGCATTCCAATGGGAACTAACTGTGTCCCACTTTTGGCTGACTTATTTTTGTTTTTATACGAGGTTGAATTTGTCGAAGGGCTTATTGGGACGGGTAACAAAACCTCTCAGGTATATCGAAGATGGTCTGTCTATAAACAACAAGAAGTTTGCTTACTTAGTCGATCGTATATACCCTTCTGAACTTGAGATTAAAACCACAACAGACTCTCCTACATCAGCTTCTTATCTCAATCTTTACTTAAACTATGACATACTACCAAGTTGTATGATAAACGTGACGATTTCGATTTTCCGATCGTGAACTTTCCCTTTCTTGAAAGTAGCATCCCTGCTTCTCCATCATATGGTGTTTATATATTGCAGTTGATACGTTATTTTAGAGCTTGTTCTGAATATCGAAATTTTCGTGATAGATGTCAACTGCTGACAAATAGACTTACGGCACAAGAATTCGAGAGATGCAGGTTGATGAAAACTGTGGGCAAGTTTTATGGTCGCCATCTTGATCACATCGAGAGTAATTCTGTATCTTTGTGCGATATGAAGATGGGCGTTCTCCAGATTGCTTATAAGTGTGATTACTTGTGATTGACAATGACTCTGTTCTCATTTTGAGGATTGATGCTCATTTGCATGGGACCAATATTTACATGGCTTGTGTCGTCGTTTAATCATTGTATAATTCATTATTTTAGTACACTCCCGGTATGTGCATCTATAATACTATTTTATAAATCGTATTTTGCCTTTGAAATATGGAATATTATCAAACTAATAAAACTTCTAATTTCACTTTAGTGTTGAGCAGTGAACATGTAAGATTTTGCAGTGAAAATATAAGGTTTTGCCAGTGTAACGTGAAAAAGTGACCCGGCTTCAAAAAGTATCTGGGGTCATTATTTCACGTGACAAAAGTTACCCGGGGTTGTAATTTCACAGTAGATTCATTATCTCTAGAAAAATGACCCCACTCGATATTTCTGTAATTCCTCATGTGAATAAGTGACACGCCGTAGAAAAAAAAATTCTCCGAACATTTTGAAGTGTAAAGAGCTCTCAGGAACCAAAATAGGTTTCTGAAAAAGCTTTTGGTGATAACTTATTGGAATAAGTTGATTTTACAAGACCTAGGTATTTTCCAATAAGCAAGTAAAAACAAGCATTAATAAAAGTATTTTAAGGCCTCTTTCAAATGAAATTTAAACAACACTATCCAATGGTTAAACAGGTGTAAAGTTATTTCATTTCAGATCCGTTTTCTTGTTGATGGTGTACGTTCATGTTCAGGATTTTATATAAAAAGCTGCATGATATGATCAGGTTATTTTTTTTTTAAACAATAGCACAGACAAAGCGTACATATATATATAATTTTAATTTTCTCAAATACATTCAAAACGGGACAGTCTTAATTCTCATCTTCCACTGACACATGTCTTCTAGTCACAAACAGTGACAACATACAGATGCTGGAGATTTAAATGATTGGAAGGTTTCTGAATCTGTCTGTGTCATATACCTGAAAACACATCAATAGAGCAAGTTTAAGGTTAATGTTAATCATTTCATCATATCGATTACAATATCATTACAATTGATGTGTTTTGTGCCAACCAATTTATGTTTGCTTACTACTTTTCAATCTACTATTTATTTAGTTACCTTTGCTATGTTTTCTGTTATAATGCAATCATTTTCCTTCATTTATCGCGTATTTGCTTTTATTGTTTCCGCATTGTAAACTTTCTCAATGCGTGTCTGTCATTTTGTTAATTTATGCTATATTATATATAATTAGCGTATATATATTCGGTCAATTTTTATCTCATGCCATATTAATTCACAGTTATGGTAATACTAAACCATTTTCCATTCTTTTTTAACTCTTCTTGTGTCCATGACGCATAAATTTATGCTGCATCAATTTTATACAATTTATATTTATAGTACACGTATATGTAGTTTTTGTCCTGTTTACGCATAGTTTTAATTCTTGCATGCTGTAATCAGACACGGACTTAGATCTAATCTAAGTCCATGGATCAGAGACGTATTATACACGTGTACGTCTCTGCTGTGATACATTAATTTTGCTATTTGTGTTTTTGTTCCTTGAATTAAGTTAAGCTAAGTTAAGTTGAATGTTTGACTTATATACATTATTAAATTTTATGTTTGTCGTAATAATAGCTCTACAGAGATAATGTTTCCATTATTAAATATACGTCACTAAATAAAAATTATTTTATTTTAATTGTATCCATTTTTTTCTGTTGTATCATTAATAGATCTAATGAATAAACACTTATATCATTAAACATTTTATTTGCACATTTTATGTCAACTTATTAGTAATATGTGGATATACATACAAACATTGTTATTATGTACTTTAATTGTGTTTGCTTTTTAGTCTGGTGTAGAGGCTAAGACAGTGAGTCGACGTCTGTACCAGAAATAAACTAAACGTAATACAAAAAGGGACATAACTCTTAGACATTGACATGAACTCTTTTATATAAGAAAACATGAACGGTCTATCTCCATAGCGATCACTTTGAAAACAAAATGGCGTCGAACGGGGAGACGGAGAAGTACTACCTTGAAAGTATCCTTTATTACGGTACATGTATAGATAAATGTCGATAAATCTTATTCACGTGTACATCGTATGTCTGTTTAATTATATCGTCACTGTTGTCAATGCCATACGCCATGTTATTGGTCAAACTTTGGGCATTTGAATTAAGAACCCGATGTTTACACAAACATGATAGATGGGTGGATGTGCTAAAAGCTGTATTTGCTGTCGTTGCGGATTATACTCTTGTTTTAAGTAAAGGTTTGGAACATATTTTATGCACGGTATTGTGATATGCATTTGACTTAACCGTTTACAATGTGGATACATGTGTAATAGTCCGAAGGGTTCTGACTCTGATCCGCTAAATATGGGGACGACTAGCTAGTCCGAAGGGTTCTGACTCTCTGACCCGCAAAATATTTGGACGTCAGGCGGGTGCGAGAGTCAGAATTCCTCCTTAGTTAAAAAGTGGAAATTTTACCGACCCGTGCACGGTCACTGTTTAATCTGTGTTTTATTATATGAAACATTTTCAAACACATGTAAATTAGGACAATGGAAAGAACAGATATTTTTCTGACTAACTGACACATTTAATCAAGTCACAGAAGGTCGTAAACTAACTGTCGCCACCCATTTTTAAAAATAACCAGTTTCCTGACATCTGTTTGAAAATGGCCATCGCCTTGCGTCAAGTGATCAAAAATAGATACTTCAGAAAGAAATTATCGTGGGATCTTGCGACACGCAGCATTTTTCATACAGATGACAGGAAACTTGTTATTTTTTTTTAGAAATGAGTGACGACAGTTAGTTTACGACCTCCTGTGACTTGATTAAATGATTAAATTTTATGCACGATATTGTGATATGCATTTGACTTAACCATTTACAATATGTGGATACATGTGTAATAGTCCGAGGGGAAATTGCTGTTGTAAATGGTTAAGTCAAATGCATATCACAATATTGTGCATAAAATTTAGCTACAGTATATAGAGAATATTCAATGGTATGCCGTTTAATATATAAATGGCATACCATTGAACTTTCTTTTTATTATACCCTTGCGACGAGTTGTCGAGGGTATATATAAGAATGTGTATACCTATAATTCCGTACGTTTCCCAAACAGGCTGCACTTCTCAACCAATTGGCATAATTAAAACTTCACACATGTGTTCACAAACAT
This sequence comes from Mimachlamys varia, assembly GCA_947623455.1. Taxonomy (NCBI): domain Eukaryota; kingdom Metazoa; phylum Mollusca; class Bivalvia; order Pectinida; family Pectinidae; genus Mimachlamys; species Mimachlamys varia. The sequence continues at coordinate 17,685,396 of OX392529.1, forward strand.
CATCCCTTGTACGAGCTTGCTTTTCAACCTGCTATATGGTAAAACCTACATTTGTAGGTCGCTGTTACTATAAATAGAAAATGACAGAAATTTAAAACCAGGTTTTTACTATATATCGAAGTTTTGAAGTCAGTGCTCTACAGGTTGCATTTCTCAACCGATTGGCATGAACTTCACACAAGTGTTCACTAACATCATTGTTTGTATGAGCTTTCACATTTAAAATTTTTCATGGTAAAAAACTAGGTCACTGTTACTATAAATAGAATTTCTGCGCCATCAGCAGCCATCAATATCTATACTGCTGTTAATGCCAATCTCGACGATCATCTTTCCCCAATTGACAAGTCATTCTAGAAGACAACAATGTCAGTGGAGTTTAGTCAAGGGAAACAACTCGTACAACAGTTCCGGTGTAACATGGAAAAATGACCCAGGTTGAAAAACTACCTGGGTCATTATTCTACATGTATTGAAATCTTACCCAGAAAACTGATTTATTTGTTGGATATATTTAAGGATTAACTTTTTATTTTGTTTAGGTTATCGGGGGATAACTACAATGGAAAACGGGTAAATTCAATAATGGCAAGCCGGTTATGTATAATATACCCGTTTTCCATTGTCATAATTTCTTTTTTAATTATTTATAATTCATTAATTGATAATAATGTATTGTGATTGTTTTTATGTGAGTAGTTTATTCCTTAACCCATAATACAGAGGAGAAAATAGCTGTTGACTCTGACGAGGAGTACAATTATGAGGAAGTACCAGTGGATGAATACTTCCTGGCATCTGGTAAGATGTGCTTATATAATAGGCATTAGAGATTTTGATGTTTTATAAAATTAGGTTATACATACATTATTTAGTGAGCTCATGAGAGCAAGCTAGCAATTTTCACTGGGATTTGATGGTATTAGATCAGCTGCCCATGCCCTCTCTCCCCCTCTCCAGAAAAAAAGTAACCAGAACAAGCATCTTTTGAAAAAATAGTTTTGATTTTTTTAGTTCCCAAAGTATACATTGTATATACAATATACCTACACTGTATGTTCATAGTATACCTTATTGACATCAAGTTTTCAACATTATAATTAATATTTGTTTATTCATCTTCATACCTTGTCTGAAAATCAACATAATAGAAGGGCACCTGGGAATACTGAAGATTTTTGCTATAATACATTTGTACTTTTAAATCACTGTTGAGTTATCTTTTTCATAATGGTAATTTAAAAAAAATATATTAAAGATGTGCTAAATGCAATTATTATCTCAGATCTCCATGAAGACTTGGACCTAGCAGTACAAACAATCCAGGATGTGGAGGAAGACAAGCAGGCAGGGGTCAGTTTAACTACTGTTTCTTATAAGTACATGTACCATATTATGTTGGAACTGGACAAAACATTTTGAAAACTTTTAAGCCCACACATGCTAATTTATGGAGTTGAGATTGGTATGAGAAACTTTTAGATGACAACATGTCAACATTTGATTTTATTTCTTCATTTTTTTAATCAGTTTGAAATAAAGTTTAAACAAGATATGATCTTATCATATAAAACAATTTTTACCTGCATATGTTATTTTATCACTTGCATAATTGATTTACAGATCAAGAAAGATTCCATCCCACGTGCCTCTGTCACCAAGCGAGAAGAGGTTGTGGATGACTATGTGCGTAACTTTTTGGTACGAATGGGAATGAGTAGAACACTGGATTGCTTCCAGACAGAATGGTAAGGCTGTATACCTGTACATGTTTATCTCTTGATTGAGTTAAACAACTTGTAGCTGTACCTTTAACATGATAGAATGTGAAACGCCACTAGAACAGTTTATTGGTTTGGAAATTAATCATCAGCTAATCAATTCTGATAAGAAATATGGTGCCTTGATTTGCCTGCTTTTGCTTTTGATTATACAACTAAATTTCTGATTTAGAATGATAATTAAACAGTTTAATAACTTAATATATCAAAGATATATTGAACACTAGCAAATCACTTATTAAAAATTGAATGGCTGAAAAAGCTCCAACTTCATGAGCATTTTTTTTTGCAGACATATCTCATTATCTGTGTGTTACCTCCCTTGAACAGGTATGAACTTCAGCAGAGAGGGCTGTTACACGAGGAGGATGTTGGTGTAGTACCCGATATTTATCTCCGTAACCAGGACCTAGACAACGAGGTTAAGTTCCTTAAACAGGAGGTCACCAAGTACAGAGAAGCTGCCATGTAGGTGTAGCTCCAAAACGAGTTCAGGGGTTAACTTTGGGGTTAACTTGGGGGTTAATTCAGGGGTTAACTCAGCGGTTAACTCTGGGTTAAATCAGGGGGTTAACTCAGGGGTTAACTCATGGGTTAATTCAGGGTTAAATCAGGGTTAACTCAGTGGTTAACTCAGGGGTTAACTCAGGGGGTTAACTCATGGGTTAACTCAGGGGTTAAATCAGGGGTTAACTCAGGGGTTAATTCAGGGTTAACTCAGGGTTAACTCAGTGGTTAACTCAGGGGTTAACTCAGGGGGTTAACTCAGGGGTTAACTCAGGGGGTTAACTCAGGGGGTTAACTCAGGGGTTAACTCAGGGGTTAACTCAGGGGTTAACTCAGGGGTTAAATCAGAGGTTAAATCAGGGGTTAACTCAGGGGTTAACTCAGGGTTAACTCAGGGGGTTAACTCAGGTGTTAGCTCAGGTGTTAACTCAGGGTTAACTCAGGGGATTAACTCAGGGGTTAAATCAGGGTTAACTCAGGGGTTAAATCAGGGGTTAACTCAGGGGTTAACTCAGGTGTTAACTCAGGTGTTAACTCAGGGGTTAAATCAGGGGTTAACTCAGGGGTTAACTCAGGGGTTAACTCAGGTGTTAACTCAGGTGTTAATTCAGGTGTTAGCTCAGGTGTTAATTCAGGGTTAACTCAGGTGTTAATTCAGGTGTTAGCTCAGGTGTTAATTCAGGGTTAACTCAGGGGTTAACTCAGGGTTTGACTCAGGGTTTGACTCAGTGGTTAACTCGGGGGTTATTGTAATACTTTGACGGTTACCTAACTTCTCAAAAGATCAATATTCTGTATAGAAAGCAAAACTTCTTTTTTCGAATGCTAATAAAAAGGCATTTGTTCTGTTTAGAATATTTCTATACATAACATATATCTAGAAGGTATTGCTGTTGATGTTTTTGATTAAAGAGATATGTAATACTACACATTAATGATGCTATCTTTTAAAAAATTTAATGCTTGTTTAATGATTTACACACGATTGTTTTTGTGTTTGTCCCTAGGAAAGCCAAGGAAACGTATGTGAAGCTGAGGAAGGAGAGAGACTACCATAGAATGCACCACAAGCGAGTGGTGCAGGAGAAAAACAAGCTCATCAGTGATGTTAAAAGGTATTGTGATGTGATCCTTTACATACTTAGACAGTAAAGTAAATCACTTGTACATAAAAAACAGTGGTTTACAGGTTTGGTAACCTATAGATAAAAAAAAAGGAAGATGATAACAACACCGACACATAATTACTACATCTACAAACACTGCTATTAGCATTATCTTTATACTGTTGTGTTGTATATATACATGTAGTTCAAATTGATTAAAACAGATACATATATAATGTGCTCAATTGGAGTGTTGAAAGTAAGTTCCTGTGATTCTGACAAATTCCACCAATTGAGTAAAACAAGAACACGTCCATAAATTTGTTAATCCAAATGTTCTACTAATTGAGGGAAGCCGGAACAGATTGAAGGCAGTCTTTGAAATTATAACGAGTTGGTGGGCTCCGCCATCTTTAATTCTACTCACAACACCCCTAACTTCAAAACTTCCATGAAATCAGAATTACCAAACAAACCCCATAACTGTCTTTCCGGTAGGGAAATATGATTTTACTTCCCCACAAGATATATCGCCTTTTAATCAAATAGCACCCCTGAAAAATTTGAAATGTGATTAAAATATCGGGGATACGAAAATCATGGATTAATTGTTCTCCGACTAAAGCTGAAAGAGGTTATTATACCTGGCTTTTATTAGAAAAGTTTTCATTGGAGAAAAACTGGTCACTTGATCATATTATAAATTGATTATTGATGCCTACGGTGAATAACTCCATGGAATAATCAATGCATGTAAAACATGGCAGCAGGCAATACTATGAGGGAGGGGAAAGGGAAATAACCGAAGAAATTTTTACAGATAATATTTTTCATTGAAACATCGAATAAAAAGGCAGTTTTATCATTATTGAATGATATTTATGTTATTTGTTTTGATATAATAAAACATGTAAGACCCTTTTTGTCTGGATATATCCAAAATTATGTCCCTGGTCAGGCTTATGTTGGGGCACTTATAATTAATACATTCCATTTTATTATTCAGTCATTTTCAGTCCCCTTAAAATTTTGTAGCAAATGTAAAGTATTGTAGGTGTTAAACTCTTTGAATACAGATTATGTAAGGATTAGATACAGTGGTGAAGTATATACTGGGATTGAATTACTTGTACTAGTTAAGAAGTTTCCTCTCATCAGTGAGACACATCAAGGTCAATTACTATATGTATATAGTACATAAAGTAGATTCTGGTTGACCTGCTTGATAGTGTATTTTATAACACAAGTGACTTTATTTTACATAATCAAAACTTGCAAATGAAACTGTATCTACAGACTGAAGCGTCACTATGCCCAGTATGAGCCGACACTGCAGCAGCTGAAGAAGAAGTACGAGGTAGCCATGAAGGAGAAGATGTTGTCCAAGTTGGAGAAGGACAGAGCTGTGGGCCAGGTCACTGGGTTACAGAGCACACTCAAGTCCATGGAATCCTTTAAAGGTGGCTCTGCCAAGCAAAGCAATGGTACTAACAACACTGCCCTCTACTTCCTTCACAACTCATGTTTAATGTTTGATGCAATGTTCTTCCCTCAACAGCCGTTATACTATCTCCATGCCAATCCCGACCCCAATCCCACTCTTTAACCCTACTCCAATCCCCAACCCCACTCCGTGGTAACTATTCTCCCACCCCCACCCAAACCCCACTCCACTCCATGTCGTAACCCTACTCAAATCTCCAACCCCACTCCCTGGTAACTATTCTCCAACCCCCACCCAAACCCCACTCCACTCCAAGTCCTAACACTACTCCAAACTCCAGCCCCACTCTCTGGTAGCCCCACTCCAACTCCTAACCCTACTCAAACCCCCACCCCCACTTCCTGGTAACTATTCTCCAACTCCCATCCCCATCCTTACCCCCACCCTCACCCCCACTTAATGCCCAAAAGATATTACAATATTAATACAAATAGTTTCAACGAAATTACTAAGTAATTTTCTCCTTTTGATGATGTAGGTAAGATGGGATCTGGAGAGCGACGTAACTGGCCGGTTGATGGAGAGGGGCGTGGCCCCACACAGAGGGCCCTGGCCCAGGAGAACAGTCGCACTTCACTACCAGATGTACAGAAACTTCCTGAGGATTTCAAACGTCATCCAGATGTATGTTTCTCTGTTGTACTTTTTCAGAATATATTAATATGTAGGATATCACATCAGAACAGTTAAGTGTTGATTGAAATTGGAGCTGTTAAAGTGTACACCCAGCAACCATGCACATTCTTGAAGTGTGATATTTTGATTATGAGATGTCAGTCTTGAAACTGTATATATAACATTATATTATTACCTTCTTGAACTTTATGATATATTATCTGACGGTTATTTCAGGACTCTGAGTTCCCTGCTGACACAGGTGTAAACCCCTTCCTAGCACAGATTAAGGCTCCGACTGGTCATTTGTCGAGGGCTGGTGGATTCCGACTTTCTAACACATTCCAGGCCCATTCTCATCCAATCAGCGAGTAAGTCGGCAGCACCTCCACAAGACTAACATTGTGATATGTACAAACTGTATCCTTAACCAGATTTATCTGTTGATTACCTTATAGTTTGATGTGTATCATTATAATACTAAAACAGTGGGGTGATTATTAACATGAAGATTTAACACACATAATATGTGATACTGCGGTTTCTATGTATTGATTTCTAAAAATGTCTGAAAATATTAAAATGTAAAATTCTTCACACACAAAAAGAGAGATCTATTTCAGCAAGCATTAGGTTAACATTTCTAGTTTGAAAAAATGATAAATCTAACAAATGAAAAAAAATTACCTGGCACTAAATTTGCCAGTACCATATATGTACCAATGATGTTTTTGGTACAAAATTGAAAGTTGAAAACATTTTGTAATACAAGACTTGCTCGTCCACAGTGTTGCCCTACACCCAAGGAAACAGATTCTGGCCACCAGTAGTGATGACCATACATGGAAGATGTGGGCGGTACCGAGCGGTGACATCATCATGACGGGAGAGGGTCACACAGATTGGGTGTCGGGTTGTGATTTCCACCCATCGTAAGTTCTGTGGTTGTGAAATCAATAGGGTTAATTATAATATATATTTCCAGAAGGCAGCTATTTCAAATCTGATCATATTCTATGAAAGAGTTGGAAAGAAATCACATAGAAATTGTTTTATGGCTATTCCATAATTAATCATATGGGAGAGGTGGTAGGCACCTATATAAATACGTACATCATAGGCTTAAAACCAAAGCTGCCTACCATTATTTATATTAAATTTCCTTTTAATATTTTATGGGAGGTAAGGTGTCTGAAAAGTGACTCCAACTCCTCCCAAATGATTAATTCCGAAACACTGCTTAGCTATGTAAATGAAAGATTAAGAAATTGGAAAAAAATTGTTTATTTTAACTTATATTTGTCTTTTTTCTGCTGTTTATAGAGGATCTAAACTAGCAACCTCCAGTGGTGATTCTACAGTTAAAATCTGGGACTTTTCTAAGGCTGAATGTGTACATACCTTCACAGACCATACTCACGCAGGTATTACATCTAGACTCTTGATAATTAAGTGATTCTACAGTAAAAATCTGGCCCTGGTTTCATCAACATTCCTTGCCTTAAGGAAACTCCTTAACTTAAAAATCTCCATAGGAAAGCATTACAGAAATTAAGGAGAAAATCCTTAGTTAAGGAACTTTCCTTAACTTCTGTAATGCTTTCCTATAGAGAATTTTAAGTTCCTTAAGTAAGGAATGTTGATGAAACCAGAACCAGGGACTTCTCTAAGGCTGAATGTGTACATAGCTTCACAGATCATACTCAAGCAAATAATTAGGTGATTCTACAGTAAAAATCTGGGACTTCTCTAAGACTGGATGTGTACATACCTTCACAGATCATACTCACATTACACCTAGACTCTAAAAGTTACCAAACCAAACATTGTTACTTACTTTGAAAAAGCAAATAAATGGTCAGGTAACAAATTATAACTACAATGTACACACCTAAAGAGCCGATATTGGTCAAATGAAGTGTGATTTTATTTGAATATTATCAGTTAGAAAGATAATAAGCATTGCAATGTCTGTGTTACAGAATTGGAATGTTCAGATTGTATGACGTCATTTCTTTACTGTCCATTTGTGGCATCACTCATGTGAAATGGGGTGTGAAATACATGTATATACAATTGTCAGATAACATACCCTTTTATAACACTGGTGAGTTCCGTCATATACTCATCGGAGTTGAAGAAAAATGTACTAGTATTATTTGCTGAAGGTTAATTTAGTCTTTATTTTAAAGAATTGATCAGATTGAAAGTTGTACACTGGTTATTTTATAGTCTGCTTGTATGTTTTTACTTATTATACCCTCGCGATGAGTCTTCGAGGGTTAATAGGATACCCTCCATATGTATGTCCATATCACCAATGACCTCACCGCTCTATAGGCTGCATTTCTCAACAGATTGGTATGAAACTTACACCGTAAGTGTTTACAAACATCACTCCTTGTACCAGTTCATGTTTCAACAGGCTAGTTAAAAACTAGGTCACAATTACTATGAAAAGAAATTGACAGAATTTGAAAACATGTTTTATCGAAACACTCAGCATATCCCTTTTCACTTTTGTATTTTTAATGTTGAAGTGCGAGGGTATTAGTATCATCTGCGATGCCTTGTTTACAATGAAGTTATATATGTATGGACAATTGGTACTTTAGAATTGATTATATATGTGTTCTTGGGATAGACTTGTTGTGCCTTTATTTCACCTGTTTACAGTATGGGGATGTTCTTGGCACACCTGGTGGGACTTCCTTGGTATAGACTTGTTGTACCTTTATTTCACCTGTTTACAGTGTGGGGATGTTCTTGGCACACCTGGTGGGACTTCCTTGGTATAGACTTGTTGTACCTTTATTTCACCTGTTTACAGTGTGGGGATGTTCTTGGCACACCTGGTGGGACTTCCTTGGTATAGACTTGTTGTACCTTTATTTCACCTGTTTACAGTGTGGGGATGTTCTTGGCACACCTGGTGGGACTTCCTTGGTATAGACTTGTTGTACCTTTATTTCACCTGTTTACAGTATGGGGATGTTCTTGGCACACCTGGTGGGACTTCCTTGGTATAGACTTGTTGTACCTTTATTTCACCTGTTTACAGTATGGGGATGTTCTTGGCACACCTGGTGGGACTTCCTTGGTATAGACTTGTTGTACCTTTATTTCACCTGTTTACAGAGTGGGGTTGTTCTTGGCACACCTGGTGGGATTTCCTTGGTATAGACTTGCTGTACCTTTATTTCACCTGTTTACAGAGTGGAGATGTTCTTGGCACACCTGTGGGGATTTCCTTGGTATAGACTTGTTGTACCTTTATTTCACCTGTTTACAGTGTGGGGATGTTCTTGGCACACCTGGTGGGACTTCCTTGGTATAGACTTGTTGTACCTTTATTTCACACCTGTGGGAATTTCCTTGGTATAGACTTGTTGTACCTTTATTTCACCTGTTTACAATGTTGGGATGTTCTTGGCACACCTGGTGGGACTTCCTTGGTATAGACTTGTTGTACCTTTATTTCACCTGTTTACAGTGTGGGGATGTTCTTGGCACACCTGGTGGGACTTCCTTGGTATAGACTTGTTGTACCTTTATTTCACCTGTTTACAGTATGGGGATGTTCTTGGCACACCTGGTGGGACTTCCTTGGTATAGACTTGTTGTACCTTTATTTCACCTGTTTACAGAGTGGGGATGTTCTTGGCACACCTGTGGAGATTTCCTTGGTATAGACTTGTTGTACCTTTATTTCACCTGTTTACAGTGTGGGGATGTTCTTGGCACACCTGTGGGGATATCCTTGGTATAGACTTGTTGTACCTTTATTTCACCTGTTTACAGAGTGGGGATGTTCTTGGCACACCTGTGGAGATTTCCTTGGTATAGACTTGTTGTACCTTTATTTCACCAGTTTACAGTGTGGGGATGTTCTTGGCACACCTGTGGGGATATCCTTGGTATAGACTTGTTGTACCTTTATTTCACCTGTTTACAGTGTGGGGATGTTCTTGGCACACCTGTGGGGACTTCCTTGGTATAGACTTGTTGTAACTTTATTTCACCTGTTTACAGTGTGGGGATGTTCTTGGCACACCTGTGGGGACTTCCTTGCCTCTTGTTCTATGGACAACACATCCAAAGTTTGGGATCTTAACAGTTTGAGATGTCGTTTCACCATGCGGGGCCATGCAGACTCTGTCAACAGTATAGAATTCCTTCCTTACTCCAACACACTACTCACATGTTCTGCTGACAAAACTATATCACTGTGGGACGCAAGAACGGTAAGTCATGAAAACACAGTCCAATCTTAACCACATAATGGGCACATTGACAAAATCTCCCCTTTCAAGTTTGAAGAGATGGAAATATGGCTAGTTGTTAGGTCATTTGATCCAGAGGGTCTGGATGACCTAGCCTTCGTGCATCATCCCCCGTTGTCCGTTGTGCACCGTGCGTAAACTTCTTCTCAATAACCAAAAGGCCCAGGGTACTGATATTTGGCCTGTACCTTGCTGGGATGAAAGAGTACCAAGTTTGTTCAAATGAATGACCTTGACCCATGTTCAAGGTCACAGGGATCAAATTTGTTAAACATTTTCAAGAAACTTTTTTTCAATAACTGCATTAAGGGCCAGAGTACTGATATTTGGCCTGTAGCATGTTTAAATGAAAGGCTATCAAGTTTGTAAAAAAAATTACCTTCATTTGAACAAACTTGACCTTGACCCACTGTAAAGGTCACTGGGGTTAAATATGTTAATATTTTTATTAATAAACAACAAAATATTTAGTCAATTGACCGTTAAGGTTCATGGGCCTCTTATAACTATATGTTACATAGTTACTTTAAAGATAAAGGTACATTTTTGATAAAGTTACTTTTGTAAGAAAATTATGTTGTATAAATCAGAGGACAGGTTTAATAGTATTAGGACCTCTAGTTTAAAGGTGATATATTATTGGATTTCAGACATAGAGACTGCCATGTGCCTGCAGTATTGCGCAGAAATATATTTATCAAAAATGTTTTGCAATTTTGGTTGCTTAAACACCCACAGCTATAAGAAGCAACTTGAATTTCATTAAGATTTAAGTTAAGATATATTTTTGTATGACTCCGTCCTTTTTTTCAAGACAAGAAACTGGATTTAATACAGAATTTTATACACAACAATTATTGAATTAGCCTGATTCAAAGCCTTGCTGTGATTATCTCCCTTTAAGTTAGTTACGTCTATATAAAAATGTCTGATTATCTGTTACAGGGACTTTGTGCACAGACATTCTATGGACACATGCATTCTGTGAACTATGCTTCATTCAACCTCAGAGTAAGTAACTGTCTATGTTGTAAAGTAAATATTACCTAATTATATATAAAACAGACATCAATAAGTTGTGTCTTTAAACAAACCTTATACAGCTTACATGTATATTGGTCAATTAGATAATATACAATGCAATTACAAGTCCATGAGATCAGTGGAAGATATACTAAAGATTCTTTCATAATTTTGAAAGAAATTATTTGACACTCGCAGTGTATTCTGTATGTCATTGTAAAGAAGTTATAATGGCACTGTATGTTAAAACTATATACATATAAAAAAATATTAAAAATACTGCATGTCATCACATAAGTCATTATTTAGACAAAAATATCTGATATTCTCATGTCACATTTATCTAATATAATGTATTCAGATATAATGACGGTTTGATGTTGATGATATTTTACAGGGTGATACAGTCGGTTCATGCGATTCTTATGGCATCGTAAAATTATGGGATATCCGTGCTGTTGCTCCAATGGTCAGTTTTGATACCGGACCACATCCAGCGAACAGAGTTTCTTTTGACCCCTCAGGTATGTATAACTGGCCGTCTCATCAGTCGATTCTGGTTAAGGTGATATATAGACCTTATCACCTATCACATCAATACAATTCTATCATTTCAGAAACTATTGGTGAAATAGAAGTCTAATACCTTATCAACAGTAGAACATTATAATTACTAACAACTGGAGGTCAGCCTGCAGATTAGTGTTTTTGTGCTCATTTATTTTTTCAGAATCTATACCACAGGTGCCTGTGGACATGAATGGGACATTTTTTCATTAAAAGTAGAAGGCAACAGACAAATACAGTGTTTCATATTAATAGAATACTTAATTATAAAGTTCACAATAACAACATATGCAGAGTAGCTTAGGTTTTAATAAGGCTACTCTGCGTATGTTGTTATTGTGAAATCTATAATTTAGCATTCTATTATTTGTCTGTTACATTCTATTTCTAATGGAAAAAAAATCACATTCTTGTCCACAAGCACATGTGACCTATACAAGTGTGATGCTTACAAACATATCTGACCACAGCCCCTCTCTTTGTAGGTTCAGTTATGGCTGTTGCAAGCAATGACAGTACTGTCAAGATGTATGAAATCTCCAATGGAAGAGTAAGTGTGAAGTCGTCTTCTATTTATTTTCACTTCTGTAAACATTCATGATGTTTCATTTACTCTAGGATTTTTCAGTATTTTGTATTTATTGGCCACCCCTCGATCCCCGTATATATTTTGATAAAAAGCCCCACCCCAGCCCTTATTTACATGAAATATTCTATAGAGCTAGTTTTTACAACACAAGGGGACATATTTTAATCCCATACAATAAAGGTAAAAAATGGTCATCGGTTACAGGTCTATTTGTGAACTCAATTTGAATAAAAAACAAAATGGAGCCACATTATATTATTTGCGTTAAACCTGGATGTTTTTATTATCATGATTTATAGTGTTATTATATTCAATTTTTACACATTCGATAATTCAGGTGAGTCCTCTGGTTGGACATGAGGATGCGGTCCAGTGCCTGATCTTTGACCGCAGTGGCGAGTACATGGTGTCCGGAGGCAGTGACTGTACGGTCAGAATCTGGTCCTAGACTGACCAGACAATCTGACTTGAGAACATTTTATAAATAAGAACTGTGCAGGACTGTTAATGTCAGTGAAAATATGTTATTTTTTCTGATATTTCGTAACTTGTCATCTTCTGTCAGATAACCCTATTAATGTTGGACTTCATATATAACTGTTACTGGTTGATATCAAAGATGTGGTTATTTTTTTCAATGCTGATATTTTGACATGTGATATATGCATTGGATCAATTAATGTATGTGTGAATATCCTAAAAAGCCAAAGAAGAAACCCCTTACAAATATTGTACAACTTTCTTCAGTGGAGGAAAGTGGAGGATGGGAAATAGTCAACTTAGCACAACACTAATGGTTGGAGGACCGGAGTACATGAACTTGGTTAATGTGTCTACCCACCAAAGTATATACAGAAATCAACAAAAATGTAATCTTGTAGAAATCAACAAAAAAAATCAACTTTAAATCAGAAATAGATATTTGTCAATAGATTTATGTGTCTTTAGAACTTAATTTTAAAATCCCCATTACAATGGAAATTTACAGTGCTTACGTATATGTATTATTTATTATATCATGTCTTTGATTATGTGATATTCTGAAAGTTCCTAATAAATATTTGAAAAAAAAACAATTGAATCTGTTTCCTATATTGTTACACACGTTCAACAACAAAATTCATAATCTTGTCAGGAATAATTGGTAATTACTGCCACTGCCAAGTTCTCAATGAAATAATGATCGTAGATAATCAAAATTCAGGTCAAATGAAGACAAGCTGAGGCATAACATTAGTACCACTGAAATATGCCTCTCGTCATTATGCTACATATTCAATATTGCCTGTCAATTATAAGGATATTTTAGCATTAAAAGTTCATACAAAGTAAAATGGAGCACAGACAGGTCACAGCAAGGGCCCCGTCATGCACTACATATGTATTTATCGCTTTGGACCCTAAAATCAAAACTGGCTTCGCAATGTTATAACGGAATGTTTATAAGTGAAAAGTTGGAATATTTGATCCGGTGACTTTGAAATTTCGTCAGTTGACTCCTTCTTTGATTCCAACCAACTTTGCCTCATAATGTCATAACAAAAAAAAAGTATTTAGAATATATCCTTGACCTTTAACCATGTGATCTTTATGTTTGATCATTTGACTCCGTGTTCAATTCTGACTAAGTTTGCCTCATATGATAACAAATCTTCATCTGTGAAAAGGTAAAAACAAAATTGACCCTGTGATTTGACCTTTGACTCGGGTGACCTTGACATTTAGTCAGTTGACTCCTTGATTAATTTCGGCCAACATCGCTTCATAATTTTATAATAAAACATTCATCGGTGAACAAGTACAAAATTTATTTGACCTTTGACCCGGTAACATTGAATTTTGGTCAGTTGACACCTTGTTTAATTCTGATCAGTTTTGCTTCGTAATGTGTGCAGAAAACCTTCGTCATCGAAAAGGTAAAAAAAATGACCTGGACTTTATGATTTAACCTTTGACTCAGTGACCTTGATATTTAGCCAGTTGACTCCTTAATTGATTCCGGCCATTTTTGCTTCATAATGTTATAACAAAATGTTCATCAGTGAAAACGTACAAAATTTGACCTTGACCTTTGAACCTATGGCCTTCACTTTTGACCTTGCTTTTTTTTTTTACCTCATTAGGTATTTTTGTTAAGTGAACATCTTCACCAATTAGCAAGGTTGCTGTAAATTGGTCAAACAATACTTAACGTATCAGTCATGTGCTAAATTTGTGGACAGAGAGACAGACAAGGTAATTACTATAGGGCACCCGTATGGGCCGTATCCCCGATACGGGGCCCTAATTAAACAATTTCAATATTGAGATATGCAGTATAAAGACTTAAGCATTGAACTGCTTTCAGTTGGCATTCATAGGTTATATGGATGCCAACTGGTCAAAGGCAGATTCAATGAAGCACACTAGCGCTTCATGTTGGATTTGCCTTTGTCCAGTTGGCATTGATATTGCCTAAGAATGCCAACTGAAAGCAGTTCAATATTTATTTTTACCATTTTAAGAATCATATAAAACAATCAATAACACATTTTATTTCTCAGCATTTAGCTCAATAAATGTATTTGTCGTGTATGCTCGTTCAATGAAAAGAACAGCCATCGCCCGGGGACGGTCAATGGTATCCAACGTTACAATTATGACGTCATTAATTGGTCAATGACATTCATTGCCTGATGAATGCCAACTGAATTTGGCGGGGTTATAAAGTGGCAATGCCATTCAATTGTAAATATTATATGATGGTGCCGAAAACATTTAAGCAGTTCTGTGTAATTTCAGTAAATGTTTATAAACAATATTATATATCATCCTAGAAATATAACTGATTATATGATATTGAAATAAATTAAATGAGTGAATATTTCTGTTTTAATATTAAACAAAATATGTTTTATAAACATTAAATGCATATGGAAGTGTAGAAAAAGGTACTGCTTATACCTACATGCAACTCTTTACATACCTTTGAAAACCATACATTAAATACTCATTATCTAGTGACACAGCTCAAATTGACCTATCCAGTTCTATATACAATTGTATTGTATTTTCCGTTAGAGAAGTCCAGTATTCCGGAACAGATACGTCTGACCGATTTCAGTACTGGTGTGAGGCTGCATACAAATGTACAATTTACCTAGCATATGTACCTATAGGACAAATCCATTAAGTGTGCTACCATATGTACATACAAACTAATGTCATTAGCCTAATTGTCAAAAAAGGCATTAATGCAATTAGAGCAAACTTTCGATGAAACTGACATCCATTTAATAGCTAGTTTGAAATTCATTTGTCAATGAGATTTTTTTTATTTTTTTTTCAATTAACTCCAGAAAAAAATAAGCAATTTGCGCTAAGTGTTATGTCATTTCGAACAAATATATTTAATGAAAGAAAGAAAAAAATCCAATTTGGATTTTGAGACATTACGTCTGATGTCTTTACCTTCGTATGTCTTTGATGTGATGTGTAAATCAATAGCATTTGATTGCGACTGTATATGTCGGAGTGTGGCAAACTACTGTACATGTAGTATACCTATTCTTGGTCGTAATTATCTCCTAAGAGATTCGCAAGCTACAGTTGAATACCCGCTGATGTTCGTTATATTTAAACGCAGGTTGAGACAAGTTCTCCCCATGTAAGAATGACATTAAATGTAGGGTAAAAACTAGAAACCAAGATCATTGTAAAACAAGAAGTACGAGTGGTAAATTAAATACGAAATTACAGAATTTGGTGATAAACATATAACTGCGTTTGTAACAAACAAAGATTTGGACAGACTCGTATATAGCACGTGTACCATGACAAGGACAAGGATCAATGCAGGCACAGAAAGCGGTTAAATAAGACCAGATCTCGGAAACTTCTTCATCGACGACAGCCCTCTATAACCCTGGTCTGTTGTCATTATATGAATCATCAGATAAAGATGCTAACACGAATGTAACCCTTCTGTTGTCACAATGGTCAAATACATGCCACACCCCCACTGAAAACTAGACTAGGTTATCAAGGTACACAGCAAATCTTAGATTTATGTTTACATGTTGCAGTTGATTCGTTATTCTAGCGCTTGCGTTAAATACTGATATTTTCGTGATAAATGCCGGCTGCTGACAAACAAACTTGCTGCACAGGTGTTCGAGAGATGCAAGTTGATGGGATCTAGGGCAATTTTATGGTCGCCATCTTTGTCTCATTGAGAAATATTCTGTATATATCCTTGTGTGCTACATGTATAGAGATGGACCATAGGCACTAGCCTCGTCTGTCAAATTTTACCTGTTTGACAGACAGGGGCGAAGCTGCCATGTAAGCACAAAAGCCCGTGCTTGCACTTCATTTCTCCAAATTATTTGTATTAAAGTCGAGATATTTCATAATTCGACAAGGCCTAATATTCTTAAATCCACTGATAATGTTACATATTGTAATCGACTCGTCAGATTAATAGACCTGGTTGCAGGAAGTTTATTATTCATATAATCATATATCATATCGGATTTTATCACATAACTTATCCGTTCAGTCATGTCATACGACCAAAGTAACGAATATGGTATCACATAATGTAATAACACCATTGTGACGCCACAACAAATGACGTCTTTATGACATTATATGACTGTCTCGGGAGTGAAATTTACCTTTTTTATCAAGAAATAAATTTGAAAGTTTTGATGCATTTTCTCATGAATATAAGTTATGTTATCAGTAGAATCTTACACTCGTGTCAATGATACTATATACTTTAATATGTCACTCGCCTAAACGCTCGGGACACATTAAATTATCTAACTCGTTGACACTCATGCAAGATGCTCTATTTAGTGCATCTAAAAGTGTATATTAGAATAATATAAATATTGCCAATTTCGGATATTGACTTTTCAGTCAGTTCTTATAAAATGACAGCAAAAATAATTGATGAGGAGCCTGTTAAATTACGTGAAATTATGCTGAATGAAATAAGCGAGATTCTAGCTACAGCTGTACTTGAGTTGAAAGCGGCAAAATCACATTGCATAATACTTACTGACAGAGACGTGAATATAACACAGATGGCTTTTATGTCTCTGTTATTACTTACTAACGAGTAAATGACTTAAGAAACGTATGCATATTAATTTTGTTTTCAAGACATCACGGAAATAAAACATATCATCGTATTTTATTTTTACATCAATGATTTGTATAATGACACGACCAAATGGCACCATTTGAAGTAACTGCTAATAAATACACGCAGGGCTTGCACATTGAAACACCTCCAGCTACGCCCCTGACTGACGAGGCTAGAGGATGTGGATAGGCGTTTTTGAGTATGCTTGTTAGTGTGCTTACTTGTTGTGATTGAGAATGATGACCCGGTTCTTATTCTGAGGACTTGACGTTTGCTTGGATGTGACCAAGAAATACATTGCGGGTGTCGTCGATAATACTGAAGAGATTGCTCCATAATCGTAATTTTCCACAAGAGTTCCCGACTGGTGGACGCATTAACAATACCGTATAGCATTGCTTTTATGTTGCAGTTGATTAGTATTTAAGCCTTGTTTCATGCCGACGGAAATTCAGTCGTATGCTTACATGTATCTCATAGTTATATGCTGATGTAGGCTTTGGGCTAGCTCGTCCGCCCTAAATTGTCGTGTGATTTCGTTTGAAAAACAATCGCTATTTTTCTGCATTATAAATATGAAAATGTCAACGGTTTTAAAAAAGGGCATTGTTTTCTTATTTGCTACTACAACCATGGGTTTTATGAATTTTGAGATCAAATAGCAATTTTGTTGGCATTTGTTTTTTTTTTTATTTGTTGTCATGTTTCGCTTTTTAAAGACTTGAACTTACAATTGCGTCTACGTGTTGAAAACAATGTATTTCTTGTTACGTATACATAAAAGGCACCAATTGATATGCAAATGTAGCTTCCTGCTTCATGAACAATTTAAAAATAACTTGAAACAAAAAGAATATGAATTTTCCCTATACAATTTAGTGTAAAATGGTAACCGGGCCACAGGTACATTATTGATTTCTGTAACAATGAACCATCTGTATGACATTAGACTACATCGGATACGATTTACATTACAAATGTACCAGGATACTTCAGGCGCCTCAAGGTTATATGTCAAGTTTAATGGAGTCTATAACCTTCCACTTATGTTACACTATACCAGGAGGGCTGACTGTCTATATTTCCAATTCTAATATGGCGAAATTCATGTCGATATTTAAATTCTTCGTATAATCCTATCATTAGTTTAAACGATGTTTTATTCATGACAAATGATATGTACAAATTACAAAATAAATTTCTACCCTAATGATTAGGAAACTAGTACTATTGTACTTATGCATGGGCCTTATCATCGTACATGAAAAGCTTACCTAAAACTACACATAGAAACTTTTCAGTGATGATTTGAATATGTACACAAGAAACTGTTTTGAATGAAAGAACATGCTCCAGGTAAAGAGAGACACTGATGGAGATTTACCAGACTGGATGGGTAATTACGTGATATCTAAATGTACATTTGTACCTGAATTCTAGCTACTTGTACATCTTCTTGATGATCTGATATAATTTTGCGTAGCATTAACATTTTAAGATACATCACCATATAGTAATAGGTCGGCACTTAATCGGAAAGGCAATGAAGTTAAATACCTTTGACGTTAGTCATTGTGATATACAAAACAATTAAAAGTGTTAATTGTCTTCTACAAAACTTCCACATCAACATGGGGGATTATCTAAAATATCTCTTTAAAAAGATGACATTTTAGGGAACTGCATCCGAGACGTAATCTTGTATGATACTTTTGTCATTGTCGGGATCCTATGTAATAATATTGGTGTTGGGGGGGGGGGGGTGTCCCTCTAGTGTTTTGATAAAGATAGGCGTTAAATTTAGGCAATGAAGGATCCCAATTCCAAAGAGAAATTGAGGTCAATATATATTAAGTTCTTCGTATTGCCTATCATCGATTTTGGCGTATCGAACGATACATTCACCTAACATTGAAAAAGAACAATCAAATTCGGAATAAAAACTGCTTTAAGCAATTGTTTCATCCTATTTCGCGATTGTAAATGGCATTTCAAAATATAACTATCGAAATACTGATGACAACAAAAATGTTAGTGTATAATAAACTAACTGAAGTACAATGACAGCACGTATGCCATATACATATATATATATATATTTCTAAATCTTCTACAAATTAGGAATATCATCAAAATTGTGTTTGCAATCAAGGAAAATGAATGAAGACCATATATCACATTTATTCAGCTTAATATCATAAGTTATCTTTATAGTTATACAAGTTCAGAATAAAAATACGTACGGATACATGTATCTACAGTGTATTTCTCTACAATTTGGTTTTATTGTTACTGCACTAAAAATTAAAAGTTTCACTTAAAATTCGGGGCCCGTAATCACGAAACCGTTTTCATGCTCAAGCATGGATTATGCACAAGCCAGCTCTTTTGAAACTTGATTAGGTAATATCAACGACCAAAAAGTCAATTGTGAAAATGGAAACCAGTATTTGGCTTCATGTCTCCTTAATTTGTTTTCTAAAACTTTTACAAAAAGTGTTTCGAATGATTTATAGCTGGAACAAGAAATAAGGCTTGAACATAAGCATGCTAATGGTTATAAGATATACATGATAGTTAGCATTGTGCTGAAAACAACATCTAGTAATATAGTTTATCTTATCGTATCGGGCGCTCAGCAATATCAGATATAGATTATTGAACTGAGCTGATCCTTATTTTACTCCTTTAGAACACTTTTTTTTTGTGAATCTTAATTGTGGCACTTTGTGCTATACACTGTTCTAGGTAAACGATTTCTTCTCTGCTCTCATCTATCTTTATCATCAAGAAAAATATAAGCACACGACAAATTTCCTATGCCGGTACAATGTATTTTCGCGGAAGATTGAAAAAAAATATTCATAAAAACAGGCTATATATTTAAAAAACAAAATATCGCTCAGTAATACCTAGATTTACATGTTGTCGATAAAGCAATATACGCAAACTTTTCCGGAACACCTGGTCTCATTCTCTTGTACTTTTTAATGGTCTCCGTCTGAATCTTTCCTTTGTTTATATGTTTTCCTTATCTAAATGATTTTGAGTTCAGATTATGGGTTTGTTATTCTCCGATTTGTATTGCATTAGCAAGAAATAATCATAATGTATGATCCCTGCCCTAACGGAATCCCACTGACCAGCCCTGTCCGAGTGATTTCCAATGCCCGCCCACATCTTGGTATTGACTTGTTGACACAGTACTCCAGTCTTTGGTTAGAATGACAATGGTAACGATAAAGGAATGCTTGCTTTTCATCTATAAATACGTCAAAATGGAACAGAAGGTAGATGGATCAAACATGCCCTTTTATATCTGTTGTATCCGCCAATACAATATGTGACCGACAACAATACCGCCCTGTAACATCGGTCTACATTTAACTTATTTCTTTCTCTACTGTAAATTGAAAAAACTAACACATGTTGCACTGATAGATATGTGATCCAGATGTCCGTTTATCTCTGTTAAACATATATAGAGGTCCCAAATGAGTTTCGATTTTTTCTATTTATGAATGATGTATATCTAAAACGAGATAATGTTTCAATTTAGATAACTATATAAAACACACGGGTCTTAATTGTTTTCCAAATATAAAAAAAGTAAGGTTTCCAAGGTGTCCCCAACTAAATTTGAGTGATTTCACACAATTTCCATGTCTACCACAAACGGGACACTAAAATAAGGAGTGACAACGCCTTAACGGTTATTCTTTGTGTTAAATTGGCTTATCAAATGATATTCTTCCCTACATAATGTACCATATTTGCTTTTATTGTCATGAGTCAAGTATATTTACTGTTTAAAAACTGTAATTGAACAACAATGTCGTTGATAATATCATAATAGCATATGTGAGTACGAAAGCTGATAAATTTTGTTCAACAATATCAAAGTCCAAGAGGTTTTTCACGTCTTAACTCCAGAATGTCATTTTCGTCCCTTCCGAAGACAAATATGTTAATTTCTTCTTTGGGCATTATCATAATTGGCGGATCGTAACCACGGAGATAGCGGCAGCGTCTGACGTCATCCCATATGACGTCAGACTCGGACATTTCCATTGTATCCTTGTCGCTGCCCGTTGAACATTCGCCGTCGTCCATTATATCTTTGATAAAGTTACATTGGTATTTGTCATTTTCGGAGAATCGTCGAATAATGACATGCTTTTTGAAACCTGGAAGTGTTTCTTCTGGCAAACATTCTCTCTTCATAATATGACTTAAGTGTTCAATCGCATTCTCCCTGTCGCTAGCTATCACTGGTTCCGAGCACCGCCGTGGTATAGCATTATCAGCGGTCCCCAAATCCTTTGTAAGTTGTTTTTCTTCCCGTTGAAGGCCTAGTCCTACATCCCGATCTAATTTTCGCCCGTTCATGAAATCTTTCTTTGATTCAAATTCTTTTTCTTGGTCAGTTGTAGCCATTGCATCGTTTTTATTTTGAGACGACTCATGTGTTGTACTGGACAATGCATTAGACTCATGTGTTGTACTGGGCAATGCATTATCATCGTCACTTTTAAGTTGATGTACAGATGAATCACCAATATCTTCTCTGACTTTAGATTCAAAATCTGACACGTCTTCGTTGATGTCCTCAGTACCCTCATCCTTCGTACTGGAGTGGTTTTCATTTGTCAATCTAGAATGTGCTTTTGGTGCCCGCTTTCCTACACGAGACGGTTCCTTTGGTCTTCTCTTGCTGGCACGATGGGTTAATCCCCGTGGATACGTGACTTCACGATATGTTAACCTTCTTAACCTGTGCTCCTGCGGTCGCCATACACCAGTTTCTTTATCATAAGTACCCGTACTCTGACCTCCAGTTCGCCTTGCCATTATCAAAGCTGTTCGCATATCGTCCAATATGGTTCCGGCCGGAGGATCTGGACGACAGGGTCGGTCGATGTCCAACAAATCAGAGTCGTTGGTGTCCTCGCTGGTCAGATGGGGGCTAGGGCCCTGTTTGGAGCCGATAGAGCTGACAAGGCTGTCCCGCCGCTGTCGTAGCTGATCTTGGAGATATTCCTGATCCGTTCTTTTCCTCCTATATCGGTCTATCATATCAGTGATGCTAGTGGGGTCGGCCGATTGTCTATTGGAGAAGCGACGCGAGTGACTACGACGTACAGACTCTGTAATGTAATAACAGACTGGTTAGTAGCTAATTACAACCGAACGTAGTATGTTATCAGTCTTATCTAAAAACACGGTGATTGAATCATCGAGGTAAAAAGTGAAAACCGGTATTGTAGAAAAGAAGAGAAAGAAGCAACTGATTAAAAGCAAATCATTGGTTTGTGTTCCGGTATCCTTATAAACATATTAAGATGACATTGTTTTCTATACATTGCTTGAAAAACAATCTACATGACATGTCGATGTTTAAAACCAAGCTATATATACATTTACACCTGATTTATTTTAGTAGTTAAAAGAGATCAATATCGTTTCTGGTTTCAGCTTATTTTAACACACGGTGCCATTTAATGCATGATTAAAATAGATTACAGTAGCCACAACAAAACCATTATCCGAAAATAAAATTCCTCTGGTTATAAACTGACTAATAGTAAACTGAACAATGCTCACTAATACTGCAAATAAACCTCGGCAAGTCTGACTTTTTTGTTTGACCTGTAACTACATAAAGGTCATCTCTGATTGATATACGTCCGAATATTGTGCCGAGATCGGTTAAAAATATAGCAGTTCGAGTTGTAGAAGTGGCATAGTAAATAGACCTTTAAGCGCTATCGCAATCTGTTGACAACTAGTGCCGGTATTATCATATGGATGCCGCGAAATCGCAATATGTACGGATAGTCACCAAGTTGAATACATTGTAGGAGGCCAATTGAAGTACTTTGGAAGCCATATGCATATGCATGACTGATAACAACTACGTAATGTACTTCAAATGTGTAAAATTGTTTCTGCATACTTTCTGATTTATTCCGTATTTTGTCCATACCGGTTTTGAAATTGTTTTCAATGTCTGCATTGTTTCATGCAATACTTACTTCATGCAATAATTACTTCTTATGTCTTTTCACTTTTCTATGGATAACGGAAGTATATACTTTATACTGTATTCAAGAATTTTTTTTCTTCACTCAAAATAATAATATAAAGACGCATTTTGATTTGTTCTAACTTCTATATCCTCGATATCCAGGGGTTACGATTACCTACGCTCTCTACACCCTTGGAGTTTGTTATTGCGAAAATGAAGGCTCGTTCAGGTAAAAAAAACCTGACCAATCCCTATGCTGCATGCATGCCTGCCCTTATACGATTACAAATGAGCCATAACCGACTTTAAAGCCCGTCATTTTTTACCGTTAAGTGACAACGAGAATCTTTTGATGAACATCAAAGTGCCGATCCAAACGTCGTCTATCATCAACAAGTTGCCTCACATAAAGTCTTCAGTTTTGTGACATATTTCAGGGGTGTAGAGAACATACATGTAGGTGATCGTGACCCATTGATATTGAAGATGACAATTGTTGTGTGAAAATGAAAATTCTCCAATAAGATTTTTATACAATTGCCATACATATTCGGAAAGGAACGTTTGGTATTGATTGAAACACATAATAAGGCATATGGTATTGTATAACTAGAGTTTAAGGCGACTCTAAATTTTCGCAATTTTTACATAGAAATGAGGTAATTTGATACAAAATTAAATTTTCGCGGTCCGGAGATTGTATAGTATCTGTGGGAATTGCTCCCGTACAAGCTAAACATGTTCATTAAAATGGCTTACCTTCCAATTATATTCGCTGTCCTCTGTTTTTGTTTTGTAGGCACGTTTTACTTTATTATGTCTAAAAAAAATCCCTACTAGTATTGCTATATTAAGTAATTCAATCAATGGATGAATGTTGATTTATCAGCGCGACTCAATGACTCTTAATGAAGATGATGATACGACGGTAGTAGCTGGAGATGCTATCGCGGAGAATATTTCCGCTTGTCATATTATTAAATGGATAAACTTCTTTTGCGAACACGTATAAATCCCACGAATTAGTGAAAATACTATACCCGCGAAAAAAGTCGGTCGTGCGGTTTTACCTTGCTATTACTTACACCTGTATATCTCGATGTCCTACGACCTAATATTGCATTAAAATATGTTTATCCATTCAATTCAAATCTACAGCTCTGGAATCACTTACTTTTCGTACCTCATCTCTGTAACAGTTTATGCAGGTCCATAATTTGTTATCAATTGAGTGCAACCCAATACGTAATTCAACAACCCCACAACAAGTGTTATAACCATTTCTATGTTCGTAATTCCCCATTATTTACTCTACAACCTTCTAATTAATTGAAAAATTTTGTATTTAATTCTCTATTATTTACTCTACAACCTTCTACTTAATTGTAAAACTCTGTATTTAATTCAACAACCTTCTACTTAATTGTAAAATTCTGTATTTAATTCAACAACCTTCTACTTAATTGTAAAATTCTGTATTTAATTCTACATCATTTACTCTACAACCTTCTATTTAATTGTAAAACTTTGTATTTAATTCTTCATTATTGTTCTTACTTAACAACTATTTATTTTATCTAGCATCGTTTGACTCATTTCTACAGCATATTGCTTCCGTTTCGCAGTAATTATATCTAGGTTATGGTATATGTCTGCTGACTAAATATGTATTTTAAAATAAGTTGTTATAAACGTTGAAACAAGACAGAATATCCGACTTATAGATGCTTCGGACGTTCTTCGGGGGTTTATTTAATAATCTATATAACTTGGTGGATTACTCGTTTGGGTAATTCAGGATGGGGTTTATTTTATAATCTATATAACTTGGTGAATTACTGGTTTGGGTTATTCAGGATGGGGTTTGTTTTATAATCTATATAAGTTGGTGGATTACTTGTTTGATTGTCCTGATTTGTAAAAGTTAGGTTTTAAGTTGTAGCTGTATCGTACTCACAAATTCGGTACCGTGGAATTTCAAAGCACGTTTGTCATCCCTGATGTCTGTTGGTTTTAACATTATCCCTGAAGTATATAATTTTATATACATAGCTTACCTGCGGGTTTAGATGCCCGAATATTGCGAAGCTCTTCTTGTAGTTCCCGCTGACGATAACGATAGTCCGCCTGAAACATTGTCTTTTCCTTATCAAGTTCTCCTAATCGTCGGGTAAGGGCATGCTCAGTGATGGCAGCGTTCGGAACCCAGAAGTTACCCTCCGCCTTACTCATCGATTTAAGTCGAGGTTCCAACCTGTAGATTGTCCTTCCTTGCATGGTATTATTATGTCAGGTTTTTGGTATTCTTCACGCTGTTGGAAGGAGTACGCTTGTACTATTAATCCTGTAATACTTTGTTCCTGAGATATACACGATGACTTTATGAAATAATGTCGTTATTGAAATCACAAATTTACAACATTAAGTACTCAATGTTATATAAAAAGATAGCTTTAAATACAAGTTGAAATACTTTAACTGATAACCTACTCCGTTTCAAAAGATAGACGAAAGTAAAATCCAGTACGAACACAATTCAAATAAATACCAGAGATGATGAAGCGTTGAAGCTATATTTTGATGATTACAATGTCTTTAAGGAATGTTCACTTAACGTAATGTTCCTCAAAAGTCAAAAATCCGTAATTTGCAGGGTTTTGCCGATTTTGTCAGTCCCAGACCATCTCACTTGCAGGCCAGTAAGGTATACTGAAATGTCAAATAATTTAGTGTATGTACCAACGCGAAGGTAAACGATTGACGAACACAAACATCTCTGCAGTGTCTGTACATTCGTCAGACGTTTATAGGTATTACTGAGGCAGCCAAGTGAGCTTTTATCACCCCAACGTCTTAAACCTGGATACTTATCACCCTGCTCACACAATACGCCATTACCACTCTGTCAACCTTACTCACGCTTCACTGATTTGATAAATATGTACAAAATAACATAAATGTAAACATGAAATCGAAATGAGAAGGATTAAACGGTTTGATTTGTTGCAATTTAATAGCTATCGATTAAAGGTCAATCCGACAATTTGTAAATGTCGTCCGACTTTTAAATACTAATGACGAATGCTTGTTTTCGTCGGCAATGATATTCGATGACGCACACACTTTTATGATCATTGGTGAATCATACGTAAACATGAAATAGTTTTGGAATAAGTAACGTCTCTAATCTCTGATTTATGCTATAAGCATCATGCATTTTACTCCGAATGGTTGTGCTGCATAATACTGTACCTGTAGTATTTAAACGGACACAAATAACTTAACGATGCCTTTCTAATACTTGTATGGATATTGTTATTATTGAACACCACTTGTGTATATTTCTTTGGTTTGTGATTGGTAACTTACTTTCGTATGGTACTGACTTTTTGTATGGTCCTGAATTTTTGTATGGTACTGCAGTTTTCTGTATTTAATTGTATTGTTGTGTCTTTATGGTACTGCAGTGTGTTTTCTATGGTACTGCCATTTTTGTACGGAATAGTATATATTGTTGTGTGGTATGTCGTTTTTGAATGATGCTGTATTTTTTTTATTGAATTGTACTTTTGTATTGAATGAATTTGTGTGCGTTGTAGTTTTTGTATGGTACTGCAGGATTTTGTGTATGACATTGTTGTGCTGTATAACGCTGTAATGTTCGTATGGTACAGTAGCCTTTGTAAAGTACTTAAGTATGTAATAATGTAGTTTGTATGTGTAAGTTATTGGTGCTATTATAGTTGGTGTATGACAATTTGAACCGTGTTTGTATGATACCATTTTGAAGTAGAACAGTTAACGTATAACGCTGTTATATATGATACTGTAGTTCGTGAATGGTAGTTTGTGATAGAAATTTAGTTTTGAAGTTTGTATATTTATATGTAGTTTTGCACGGTAATTGAGTAATTCATACGCAAGCATATTCCCACTGTTATGACTTTTCTATGTATAACCATCAACTCCATCAGTTACATGTCTATGTTTCAATGTTGAACATAAGATTTACCATTTCCAATTCTTGAATGATTCTCAAAACGAAGTTGACAAGAATGATTCAATTTGATGTTAGCAGTGGAATAACATCAAATATGAACGAAAAACACAATATAACATATCACCCACTCTACAGAATAAGACAGATTACAAGCTTGGTCCTCTTTATAGCCATCAAATTAGTGATTATAGATTTTCATCCTCTCGCAGCACTAGGCTATACAGTAACAAAAAGAGTGCTTACTTATACATTGTAGTAAAACTGAAGGAATAATAGTGAAACAAATGCCTTCACAATAAAATGCCAATTATCAATGAAGAAAATAAATCATACGACACTCAACTACATATATATATTTATAGCCAAGGCGACCAATCCCCGAAGAAGTCAACACAATAATTACAGGCATTCAAAATGAGCAAACACCTTGTTTAACAGTCAACATGGCAGACATAATCATAACCACTATGCGACGAAAATAAACAAAAAGAAGTTGCTTTAGAACATAAATAGTAAACTGTTTCATTATTTAGTGTATTCCCTACAATATATTTGTCGTCAAATGTATCATGACGACCACTTGGATATATAATGGACATTATTCCATTAGCAGTTATAGCCATGATGTCAAAGTTGTGGAGAAACTCGTAAAATAAATCGTAAAGCCTGTAAAACATCACATATCAGAGGGCTACTTCTGCTGACGATTAAGCGCATTATCAGCCCATCAACATGTTTTCGTATAAACCAGTCTGTAGCATTAAATGTTAAACATTAAAACTAGTTTTACATCCATTACGCCAAATTCTCTTCGGAGTCGCTTAATGCCATCGCAATGTGCTGACGTAGATGTGAAACCATATTTTTTACTAGATGTGTTAATAATGGGCTCAGACATCATTATATTTTACTTTATGGTTAGAATGTAGGAGTTTTTGCCAAACAGAGCCATCATTTAAAATGCAATACAAAAATCTATATCCACAGACCACAGAACAGATATAATCTTAAGTGTGCTTTAGCAGATTTTTTGTTCTACATAAAAACGAAAATTGAACGAATTTCTCGCTGTCTTATTATTTGTTTTGCTTCTTTTTGCAGTATTGTTATGATTATTTTAAGAATGGTTTGAACTGGACAACGGATAGAAAATGTCTTTGAAATTCATCACAATTTCTCTGTGGGTATATCTTTCATGAAATTGAATATTATTAAACTGATTCCTTGACACAGAGACATATATTGTATTACATTACGCACCGACGAACTCGTTATATTGCAACATGCATGATGGCTAATATTTGACGATTCTCCTTTCCTTCATCAGGTTTCTTCTTCACGACCGCAACATTTTATTAAGTCGCGGGAAAAAAGCGGGAAAACAATTTACATACCAATTTTAGTAATATACAGTATAATATATATAAACGTCGCACAGGGCTAGAACAGAAAAATAGCGTGAAAAGAGGACATTACAAATGCTTATGTTTATGATAGTTACACCTGATTATGTCATCCGATACAATGCTTTGTTAGCATATATAAGTGTTATCAGGCTCAGAGAGGACATCTTTTGTCATGAACGTGTATAAAAACAAAAGAGAAGAAAATATGTACAGAGCTCCCGCCCTAATATAATACAATACAAATTGAAACTCGTTTCTAAAAAATACGTCGTACCGTTTTCGAGGTAATATACAAGGTACCCATTTAAACGTGTGTTGTCGAAGTAAATTTCCCC
Source organism: Mimachlamys varia (assembly GCA_947623455.1). NCBI lineage: Eukaryota > Metazoa > Mollusca > Bivalvia > Pectinida > Pectinidae > Mimachlamys > Mimachlamys varia. The sequence goes on from OX392529.1 coordinate 17,714,274, forward strand.
ATACCTTTGCAAAGTCCAGCACCTGTCGTTAAATGAAGACACGTCAATATTCAATCAAGCGTAAAAAAGCTAATTTCAAATGGTATGAATCAATAAGCTCTTTCTATCGTGGCACTTGTAAATGATTCATATACTATTTATTTCATGGTGTGAGACCATATATACCTTATTTTACGGTTAACTTACCACATCATCCTTACATGTACCAGAAATATTAAAACTGAACAAGCAATCGATTTCCTAACTGTAAAGGGCAAACAACTAAGAAAGTATTTCAATGGATTGAATGATTTTCGGAACAATTTTCAAAACTGAGAACCTCCATCTCTTTTTGTATTCACTACTCAGTTTTATTTACATATCACGCACCGTCTCTATCACAAGTACTTACCATCTATTCACATTCATGTTCGTTTGAGACCTGTAATAATCAGTTTTAAGATAGGTTGTCGCTGCAGCCGTTCCACTCAGTTCTTATATTAAGTTTACATTGATTGAATTCACTATGAAAACGCTACACCAGACGGATTCTTGTGGTTTTGAAATTGTGGTGTATTTATTTTTGCTATGGTTGTTCAACAAAACATGGCTAATTGTTAACATAGCAACACTCGCCAAGTGGTTGTATTTTCGGGTGAAATTACAGCTTTCAGACAATACCCGTTTTCTGCTCACGCCAGGTACACGTCTTCCTACATATGTTGATATTTCTTATCGTGGTATTTACATTCCTCTTTTTCATAAAGCCGTGTATGTTCCACAATCGAAATATTTCCAGAACTCAGAATCCCATATATGATAACACCATCACTATAACAAGGTGATTTGAGGTGGTCGTATACGTGATGGGATTCGCGTGTCTACGTTTGACGAGCCATTAGAATGTTCGTAGAAATTACAAGGTGAGTTGAGCGAAGGTATTGTGATAATATTGAACACTGATGCCTTCTTACTCCTAAATGGTAAAATGTAGTAGAATACAGACATACAGTATAGCAGTGACTTAATCACCTCAACATACCATACAATATAATAACCCTTCATACAAATGAAGTAGTATACAGACATACAGTATGGCAGTGACTTAATAACCTCAACATACCATACAATGTAATAACCCTTCATACAAATGAAGTAGTATACAGACATACAGTATAGCAGTGACTTAATAACCTCAACACACCACATAATATGATAATCCTTCATACAAATATAGTAGTATACAGACATACATCAACATACCATACAATGTAATAACCCTTCATACAAATGTAGTAGTATACAGACATACAGTATGGCAGTAACTTAATAACCTCAACATACCATACAATGTAATAACCCTTCATACAAATATAGTAGTATACAGACATACAGTATGGCAGTAACTTAATAACCTCAACATACTATACAATATAATAACCCTTCATACAAATATAGTAGTATACAGACATACAGTATAGCAGTGACTTAATAACCTCAACATACTATACAATATAATAACCCTTCATACAAGTATAGTAGTATACAGACATACAGTATGGCAGTAACTTAATAACCTCAACATACTATACAATATAATAACCCTTCATACAAATATAGTAGTATACAGACATACAGTATGGCAGTAACTTAATAACCTCAACATACTATACAATATAATAACCCTTCATACAAATATAGTAGTATACAGACATACAGTATGGCAGTAACTTAATAACCTCAACATACCATACAATATAATAACCCTTCATACAAATATAGTAGTATACAGACATACAGTATAGCAGTAACGTAATAACCTCAACACACCATACAATATAATAACCCTTCATACAAATGTAGTAGTATACAGACATACAGTATAGCAGTGACTTAATAACCTCAACATACCATACAATATAAATATAAATATATATCATTTATAAACAAACGGCCCACCTATCAGAGATATAGTAAGTTAATGATGACTGGTAACAGACAGTGGTATTATTGCCAATATTAGATATAGTAAGTTAATGATGACTGGTAACAGACAGGGTATTATTGTCAATAGAAGATATAATAAGTTAATGATGACTGGTAACAGACAGTGGTATTATTGCCAATGGTAGATATAGTAAGTTAATGATGACTGGTAACAGACAAGGGTATGATTGCCAATAGTAGATATAGTAAGTTAATGATGACTGGTAACAGACAGGGGTATTATTGTCAATAGTAGATATAGTAAGTTAATGATGACTGGTAACAGACAGGGTATTATTGTCAATAGAAGATATAGTAAGTTAATGATGACTGGTAACAGACAGGGTATTATTGTCAATAGTAGATATAGTAAGTTAATGATGACTGGTAACAGACGGTGGTATTATTGTCAATAGTAGATATAGTAAGTTAATGATGACTGGTAACAGACAGTGGTATTATTGTCAATAGTAGATATAGTAAGTTAATGATGACTGGTAACAGACAGGGGTATTATTGTCAATAGAAGATATAATAAGTTAATGATGACTGGTAACAGACAGTGGTATTATTACCAATAGTAGATATAGTAAGTTAATGATGACTGGTAACAGACAGGGGTATTATTGTCAATAGTAGATATAGTAAGTTAATGATGACTGGTAACAGACAGGGGTATTATTGCCAATAGTAGATATAGTAAGTTAATGATGACTGGTAACAGACAGTGGTATTATTGTCAATAGTAGATATAGTAAGTTAATGATGACTGGTAACAGACAGGGTATTATTGTCAATAGAAGATATAATAAGTTAATGATGACTGGTAACAGACTGGGGTAGTATTGTCAATAGTAGATATAGTAAGTTAATGATGACTGGTAACAGACAGTGGTATTATTGTCAATAGTAGATATAGTAAGTTAATGATGACTGGTAACAGACAGGGTATTATTGTCAATAGTAGATATAGTAAGTTAATGATGACTGGTAACAGACTGGGGTAGTATTGTCAATAGTAGATATAGTAAGTTAATGATGACTGGTAACAGACAGTGGTATTATTGTCAATAGAAGATATAATAAGTTAATGATGACTGGTAACAGACTGGGGTAGTATTGTCAATAGTAGATATAGTAAGTTAATGATGACTGGTAACAGACAGTGGTATTATTGTCAATAGTAGATATAGTAAGTTAATGATGACTGGTAACAGACAGTGGTATTATTGTCAATAGTAGATATAGTAAGTTAATGATGACTGGTAACAGACAGTGGTATTATTGTCAATAGTAGATATAGTAAGTTAATGATGACTGGTAACAGACAGTGGTAGTATTGTCAATAGTAGATATAGTAAGTTAATGATGACTGGTAACAGACAGTGGTAGTATTGTCAATAGTAGATATAGTAAGTTAATGATGACTGGTAACAGACAGTGGTATTATTGTCAATAGTAGATATAGTAAGTTAATGATGACTGGTAACAGACAGTGGTATTATTACCAATAGTAGATATAGTAAGTTAATGATGACTGGTAACAGACAGGGGTATTATTGTCAATAGTAGATATAGTAAGTTAATGATGACTGGTAACAGACAGTGGTATTATTGTCAATAGTAGATATAGTAAGTTAATGATGATTGGTAACAGACAGGAGTATTATTGCCAATAGTAGATATAGTAAGTTAATGATGACTTGTAACAGACAGTGGTATTATTGTCAATAGTAGATATAGTAAGTTAATGATGATTGGTAACAGACAGGAGTATTATTGCCAATAGTAGATATAGTAAGTTAATGATGACTGGTAACATACAGTGGTATTATTACCAATAGTAGATATAGTAAGTTAATGATGACTGGTTACAGACAGGGGTATTATTGTCAATAGTAGATATAGTAAGTTAATGATGACTGGTAACAGACAGTGGTATTATTGTCAATAGTAGATATAGTAAGTTAATGATGACTGGTAACAGACAGTGGTATTATTGTCAATAGTAGATATAGTAAGTTAATGCTGACTGGTAACAGACAGTGGTATTATTGTCAATAGTAGATATAGTAAGTTAATGCTGACTGGTAACAGACAGTGGTATTATTGTCAATAGTAGATATAGTAAGTTAAAGATGACTGGTAACAGACAGTGGTATTATTGTCAATAGTAGATATAGTAAGTTAATGATGACTGGTAACAGACAGTGGTATTATTGTCAATAGTAGATATAGTAAGTTAATGATGACTGGTAACAGACAGTGGTATTATTGTCAATAGTAGATATAGTAAGTTAATGCTGACTGGTAACAGACAGTGGTATAATTGTCAATAGTAGATATAGTAAGTTAATGATGACTGGTAACAGACAGGGGTATTATTGTCAATAGAAGATATAGTAAGTTAATGCTGACTGGTAACAGACAGTGGTATTATTGTCAATAGAAGATATAGTAAGTTAATGATGACTGGTAACAGACAGTGGTATTATTGTCAATAGTAGATATAGTAAGTTAATGATGACTGGTAACAGACAGGGGTATTATTGTCAATAGTAGATATAGTAAGTTAATGATGACTGGTAACAGACAGGAGTATTATTGTCAATAGTAGATATAGTAAGTTAATGATGACTGGTAACAGACAGTGGTATTATTGTCAATAGTAGATATAGTAAGTTAATGATGACTGGTAACAGACAGGGTATTATTGTCAATAGAAGATATAATAAGTTAATGATGACTGGTAACAGACTGGGGTAGTATTGTCAATAGTAGATATAGTAAGTTAATGATGACTGGTAACAGACAGTGGTATTATTGTCAATAGTAGATATAGTAAGTTAATGATGACTGGTAACAGACAGTGGTATTATTGTCAATAGTAGATATAGTAAGTTAATGATGACTGGTAACAGACAGGGGTATTATTACCAATAGTAGATATAGTAAGTTATTGATGACTGGTAACAGACAGGGTATTATTGTCAATAGTAGATATAGTAAGTTAATGATGACTGGTAACAGACAGTGGTATTATTGTCAATAGTAGATATAGTAAGTTAATGATGACTGGTAACAGACAGTGGTATTATTGTCAATAGTAGATATAGTAAGTTAATGATGACTGGTAACAGACAGGGTATTATTGTCAATAGTAGATATAGTAAGTTAATGATGACTGGTAACAGACTGGGGTAGTATTGTCAATAGTAGATATAGTAAGTTAATGATGACTGGTAACAGACAGGGTATTATTGTCAATAGAAGATATAATAAGTTAATGATGACTGGTAACAGACTGGGGTAGTATTGTCAATAGTAGATATAGTAAGTTAATGATGACTGGTAACAGACAGTGGTATTATTGTCAATAGTAGATATAGTAAGTTAATGATGACTGGTAACAGACAGGGTATTATTGTCAATAGTAGATATAGTAAGTTAATGATGACTGGTAACAGACAGTGGTATTATTGTCAATAGTAGATATAGTAAGTTAATGATGACTGGTAACAGACAGTGGTAGTATTGTCAATAGTAGATATAGTAAGTTAATGATGACTGGTAACAGACAGTGGTAGTATTGTCAATAGTAGATATAGTAAGTTAATGATGACTGGTAACAGACAGTGGTATTATTGTCAATAGTAGATATAGTAAGTTAATGATGATTGGTAACAGACAGTGGCATTATTACCAATAGTAGATATAGTAAGTTAATGATGACTGGTAACAGACAGGGGTATTATTGTCAATAGTAGATATAGTAAGTTAATGATGACTGGTAACAGACAGTGGTATTATTGTCAATAGTAGATATAGTAAGTTAATGATGATTGGTAACAGACAGGAGTATTATTGCCAATAGTAGATATAGTAAGTTAATGATGACTTGTAACAGACAGTGGTATTATTGTCAATAGTAGATATAGTAAGTTAATGATGATTGGTAACAGACAGGAGTATTATTGCCAATAGTAGATATAGTAAGTTAATGATGACTGGTAACATACAGTGGTATTATTACCAATAGTAGATATAGTAAGTTAATGATGACTGGTTACAGACAGGGGTATTATTGTCAATAGTAGATATAGTAAGTTAATGATGACTGGTAACAGACAGTGGTATTATTGTCAATAGTAGATATAGTAAGTTTATGATGAATGGTAACAGACAGTGGTATTATTGTCAATAGTAGATATAGTAAGTTAATGCTGACTGGTAACAGACAGTGGTATTATTGTCAATAGTAGATATAGTAAGTTAATGCTGACTGGTAACAGACAGTGGTATTATTGTCAATAGTAGATATAGTAAGTTAAAGATGACTGGTAACAGACAGTGGTATTATTGTCAATAGTAGATATAGTGAGTTAATGATGACTGGTAACAGACAGTGGTATTATTGTCAATAGTAGATATAGTAAGTTAATGATGACTGGTAACAGACAGTGGTATTATTGTCAATAGTAGATATAGTAAGTTAATGCTGACTGGTAACAGACAGTGGTATTATTGTCAATAGTAGATATAGTAAGTTAAAGATGACTGGTAACAGACAGTGGTATTATTGTCAATAGTAGATATAGTAAGTTAATGCCGACTGGTAACAGACAGTGGTATTATTGTCAATAGTAGATATAGTAAGTTAATGATGACTGGTAACAGACAGGGGTATTATTGTCAATAGAAGATATAGTAAGTTAATGCTGACTGGTAACAGACAGTGGTATTATTGTCAATAGAAGATATAGTAAGTTAATGCTGACTGGTAACAGACAGTGGTATTATTGTCAATAGAAGATATAGTAAGTTAATGATGACTGGTAACAGACAGGGGTATTATTGTCAATAGTAAATATAGTAAGTTAATGATAACTGGTAACAGACAGTGGTATTATTGTCAATAGTAGATATAGTAAGTTAATGATGACTGGTAACAGACAGGGGTATTATTGTCAATAGTAGATATAGTAAGTTAATGATGACTGGTAACAGACAGTGGTATTATTGTCAATAGTAGATATAGTAAGTTAATGCTGACTGGTAACAGACAGTGGTATTATTGTCAATAGTAGATATAGTAAGTTAATGATGACTGGTAACAGACAGTGGTATTATTGTCAATAGTAGATATAGTAAGTTAATGATGACTGGTAACAGACAGGGTATTATTGTCAATAGAAGATATAATAAGTTAATGATGACTGGTAACAGACAGTGGTATTATTGTCAATAGTAGATATAGTAAGTTAATGATGACTGGTAACAGACAGGGTATTATTGTCAATAGTAGATATAGTAAGTTAATGATGACTGGTAACAGACAGTGGTATTATTGTCAATAGTAGATATAGTAAGTTAATGATGACTAGTAACAGACAGGGGTATTATTGTCAATAGTAGATATAGTAAGTTAAAGATGACTGGTAACAGACAGTGGTATTATTGTCAATAGTAGATATAGTAAGTTAATGATGACTGGTAACAGACAGGGGTAGTATTGTCAATAGTAGATATAGTAAGTTAATGATGACTGGTAACAGACAGTGGTATTATTGTCAATAGTAAATATAGTAAGTTAATGATGACTGGTAACAGACAGGGGTATTATTGTCAATAGTAGATATAGTAAGTTAATGATGACTGGTAACAGACTGGGGTATTATTGTCAATAGTAGATATAGTAAGTTAATGATGACTGGTAACAGACAGTGGTATTATTGTCAATAGTAGATATAGTAAGTTAATGATGACTGGTAACAGACAGTGGTATTATTGTCAATAGTAAATATAGTAAGTTAATGATGACTGGTAACAGACTGGGGTATTATTGTCAATAGTAGATATAGTAAGTTAATGATGACTGGTAACAGACAGTGGTATTATTGTCAATAGTAGATATAGTAAGTTAATGATGACTGGTAACAGACTGGGGTATTATTGTCAATAGTAGATATAGTAAGTTAATGATGACTGGTAACAGACTGGGGTATTATTGTCAATAGTAGATATAGTAAGTTAATGATGACTGGTAACAGACAGTGGTATTATTGTCAATAGTAGATATAGTAAGTTAATGATGACTGGTAACAGACAGTGGTATTATTGTCAATAGTAGATATAGTAAGTTAATGATGACTGGTAACAGACAGTGGTATTATTGTCAATAGAAGATATAGTAAGTTAATGATGACTGGTAACAGACAGTGGTATTATTGTCAATAGAAGATATAGTAAGTTAATGATGACTGGTAACAGACAGGGGTATTATTGTCAATAATAGGTATAGTAAGTTAAAGATGACTGGTAACAGACAGTGGTATTATTGTCAATAGTAGATATAGTACGTAAAAGATGACTGGTAACAGACAGTGGTATTATTGTCAATAGTAGATATAGTAAGTTAATGATGACTGGTAACAGACAGTGGTATTATTGTCAATAGTAGATATAGTAAGTTAATGATGACTGGTAACAGACAGTGGTATTATTGTCAATAGTAGATATAGTACGTAAATGATGACTGGTAACAGACAGTGGTATTATTGTCAATAATAGATATAGTAAGTTAATGATGACTGGTAACAGACAGGGTATTATTGTCAATAGTAGATATAGTACGTAAATGATGACTGGTAACAGACAGTGGTATTATTGTCAATAGTAGATATAGTAAGTTAAAGATGACTGGTAACAGACAGTGGTAGTATTGTCAATAGAAGATATAATAAGTTAATGATGACTGGTAACAGACAGTGGTATTATTGTCAATAATAGATATAGTAAGTTAATGATGACTGGTAACAGACAGGGTATTATTGTCAATAGAAGATATAGTAAGTTAATGATGACTGGTAACAGACAGTGGTATTATTGTCAATAGAAGATATAGTAAGTTAATGATGACTGGTAACAGACAGGGGTATTATTGTCAATAATAGGTATAGTAAGTTAAAGATGACTGGTAACAGACAGTGGTATTATTGTCAATAGTAGATATAGTACGTAAAAGATGACTGGTAACAGACAGTGGTATTATTGTCAATAGTAGATATAGTAAGTTAATGATGACTGGTAACAGACAGTGGTATTATTGTCAATAGTAGATATAGTACGTAAATGATGACTGGTAACAGACAGTGGTATTATTGTCAATAATAGATATAGTAAGTTAATGATGACTGGTAACAGACAGTGGTATTATTGTCAATAATAGATATAGTAAGTTAATGATGACTGGTAACAGACAGGGTATTATTGTCAATAGTAGATATAGTAAGTTAATGATGACTGGTAACAGACAGTGGTATTATTGTCAATAGTAGATATAGTAAGTTAATGATGACTGGTAACAGACAGTGGTATTATTGTCAATAGTAGATATAGTACGTAAATGATGACTGGTAACAGACAGTGGTAGTATTGTCAATAGTAGATATAGTAAGTTAATGATGACTGGTAACAGACAGTGGTATTATTGTCAATAGTAGATATAGTAAGTTAATGATGACTGGTAACAGACAGTGGTATTATTGTCAATAGTAGATATAGTACGTAAATGATGACTGGTAACAGACAGTGGTATTATTGTCAATAGAAGATATAGTAAGTTAATGATGACTGGTAACAGACAGTGGTAGTATTGTCAATAGTAGATATAGTAAGTTAATGATGACTGGTAACAGACAGTGGTATTATTGTCAATAGTAGATATAGTAAGTTAATGATGACTGGTAACAGACAGTGGTATTATTGTCAATAGTAGATATAGTAAGTTAATGATGACTGGTAACAGACAGTGGTATTATTGTCAATAGTAAATATAGTAAGTTAATGATGACTGGTAACAGACAGTGGTATTATTGTCAATAGTAGATATAGTAAGTTAATGATGACTGGTAACAGACAGTGGTATTATTGTCAATAATAGATATAGTAAGTTAATGATGACTGGTAACAGACAGTGGTATTATTGTCAATAGTAGATATAGTAAGTTAATGATGACTGGTAACAGACAGGGGTATTATTACCAATAGTAGATATAGTAAGTTAATGATGACTGGTAACAGACAGTGGTATTATTGTCAATAGAAGATATAGTAAGTTAATGATGACTGGTAACAGACAGTGGTATTATTGTCAATAGTAGATATAGTAAGTTAATGATGACTGGTAACAGACAGTGGTATTATTGTCAATAGTAGATATAGTAAGTTAATGATGACTGGTAACAGACAGGGGTATTATTGTCAATAGAAGATATAGTAAGTTAATGATGACTGGTAACAGACAGTGGTATTATTGTCAATAGTAGATATAGTAAGTTAATGATGACTGGTAACAGACAGTGGTATTATTGTCAATAGTAGATATAGTAAGTTAATGATGACTGGTAACAGACTGGGGTATTATTGTCAATAGTAGATATAGTAAGTTAATGATGACTGGTAACAGACAGTGGTATTATTGTCAATAGTAAATATAGTAAGTTAATGATGACTGGTAACAGACAGTGGTATTATTGTCAATAGTAGATATAGTAAGTTAATGATGACTGGTAACAGACAGGGGTATTATTGTCAATAGTAGATATAGTAAGTTAATGATGACTGGTAACAGACAGGGGTATTATTGTCAATAGTAGATATAGTAAGTTAATGATGACTGGTAACAGACAGTGGTAGTATTGTCAATAGTAGATATAGTAAGTTAATGATGACTGGTAACAGACAGTGGTAGTATTGTCAATAGTAGATATAGTAAGTTAATGATGACTGGTAACAGACAGTGGTAGTATTGTCAATAGTAGATATAGTAAGTTAATGATGACTGGTAACAGACAGTGGTAGTATTGTCAATAGTAGATATAGTAAGTTAATGATGACTGGTAACAGACAGTGGTAGTATTGTCAATAGTAGATATAGTAAGTTAATGATGACTGGTAACAGACAGTGGTAGTATTGTCAATAGTAGATATAGTAAGTTAATGATGACTGGTAACAGACAGTGGTAGTATTGTCAATAGTAGATATAGTAAGTTAATGATGACTGGTAACAGACAGTGGTAGTATTGTCAATAGTAGATATAGTAAGTTAATGATGACTGGTAACAGACAGTGGTAGTATTGTCAATAGTAGATATAGTAAGTTAATGATGACTGGTAACAGACAGTGGTAGTATTGTCAATAGTAGATATAGTAAGTTAATGATGACTGGTAACAGACAGTGGTAGTATTGTCAATAGTAGATATAGTAAGTTAATGATGACTGGTAACAGACAGTGGTAGTATTGTCAATAGTAGATATAGTAAGTTAATGATGACTGGTAACAGACAGTGGTAGTATTGTCAATAGTAGATATAGTAAGTTAATGATGACTGGTAACAGACAGTGGTAGTATTGTCAATAGTAGATATAGTAAGTTAATGATGACTGGTAACAGACAGTGGTAGTATTGTCAATAGTAGATATAGTAAGTTAATGATGACTGGTAACAGACAGTGGTATTATTGTCAATAGTAGATATAGTAAGTTAATGATGACTGGTAACAGACAGTGGTAGTATTGTCAATAGAAGATATAATAAGTTAATGATGACTGGTAACAGACAGTGGTATTATTGTCAATAGTAGATATAGTAAGTTAATGATGACTGGTAACAGACAGTGGTATTATTGTCAATAGTAGATATAGTAAGTCAATGATGACTGGTAACAGACAGTGGTAGTATTGTCAATAGTAGATATAGTAAGTCAAAGATGACTGGTAACAGACAGTGGTATTATTGTCAATAGTAGATATAGTAAGTTAATGATGACTGGTAACAGACAGTGGTATTATTGTCAATAGTAGATATAGTAAGTTAATGATGACTGGTAACAGACAGTGGTAGTATTGTCAATAGTAAATATAGTAAGTTAATGCTGACTGGTAACAGACAGTGGTATTATTGTCAATAGTAGATATAGTAAGTTAATGCTGACTGGTAACAGACAGTGGTATTATTGTCAATAGAAGATATAGTAAGTTAATGATGACTGGTAACAGACAGTGGTATTATTGTCAATAGAAGATATAGTAAGTTAATGATGACTGGTAACAGACAGTGGTATTATTGTCAATAGTAGATATAGTAAGTTAATGATGACTGGTAACAGACAGTGGTATTATTGTCAATAGTAGATATAGTAAGTTAATGATGACTGGTAACAGACTGGGGTATTATTGTCAATAGTAGATATAGTAAGTTAATGATGACTGGTAACTGACAGGGGTATTATTGTCAATAGTAGATATAGTAAGTTAATGCTGACTGGTAACAGACAGTGGTATTATTGTCAATAGAAGATATAGTAAGTTAATGATGACTGGTAACAGACAGTGGTATTATTGTCAATAGAAGATATAGTACGTAAATGATGACTGGTAACAGACTGGGGTATTATTGTCAATAGTAGATATAGTAAGTTAATGATGACTGGTAACTGACAGGGGTATTATTGTCAATAGTAGATATAG